>OX352238.1:6106636-7393272 GCA_947086465.1 Eupithecia exiguata | reverse complement strand
AAAAAAGCGTTGGAGGTTCTATATTCGGCTACAATTATCTTTTATGTACATAAAGATAATGTAGTGTAAGTACGTTCGTCGATTTCTCCGCCAATAATGGACGAATTTGGATTTTTTTTAGTCTCTCCATTTCTTTCGCTGCATATGGAGAATGATCCCGAAGTGGTACCATAAAAAATATTCATATTTGTCCGAAAATTTTAAATCTGTGTAAATACAGAATTTGAAGTCAGTATTAGGTTTTAAAAAAAATGTATTTTGTATTTATCTAGTGAAGAAGCTGCTTCTCTCTAAGCTACATGACGACTTATACAGGCCTAGACAGAAACGCACAGCACAATGACATTATTTTCTAATTCATCACACACACGATGTTGGCTATTGTAGTCTACGACCTATAACATAGGCATGTGAACATATTTTTTGGGGAATGTATAGTAGCTATTACTGTATATAGCTTTTATGATACCATACGGTTTTAGCCAATAGCCAAACGATTGTATAAAATAATAAAGTACTTAACACCTCAAACACTGTCAAAATGTTAATTGCGCGTTGATGTCTTTTTTTATGTCAATTATTTTGTAAAAGCTAGACAGAAACGACCGACGAAAACCGGTCGTCCTCTCGCAAGACGGGTTGACGATATCACCAGGTCAGGGCGGGCAGTTCTGTGCGGGAAACACCGCACAGAACATGAAACCTCGCTGATTGGTTTACAATCTCAAAAGGATTTTACGATATTTTGCAACTCATTCGGCCATTTCATCAAAACAAACGACACATAAATTCCACATCGACCACGTTAGAATGCAAATGTAAATTTCGTTTTTATATTCATCCGTTTATCATTTAGTTTTAGAGATCGTAAAAGTTTTCAAATAAGTGGTCAGCGGTCGCTTGTCACATGCATATTGCAATGCGCTCCGAGTGCAAACTTCGGGGTATGGTGCAACCACGTCGATGCACGGATTATTCGAGAGTCAGTGAATTGATGTGCCAGTAGGGATGGTCGTACAATGTAACTGTTACATTTTATTCTAGCAATCAACAAAGTGAGCGATAGGCAAGATTTTGTTTATACTCTAATCAACAAAGAGGACTTTGTAGAGATTTGCTCTACCATAATAGTGATTTTATCTTAGGGTGTTAAGAGCGCTATTTCGCACCACAGGTTCTCACCACTAATTCATTTTGCCGTTTCATACCAAATAAAACAGGCCAAGTGCGAGTCGGACTCGCGCACGAAGGGTTCCCTACCATTATCTATAAAAACGGCAAAAAAAAAATCACGTTTGTTGTATTGAAGCCCCTTAAATATTTATTTTATTCTGTTTTTAGTATTTGTTGTTATAGCGGCAACAGAAATACATCATCTGTGAAAATTTCAACTGTCTAACTATCACGGTTCATGAGATACAGCCTGGTGACAGACGGACAGCGAAGTCTTAGTAATAGGGTCCCGTTTTTACCCATTGGTACGGAACCCTAAAAATGACAGCTTTTCAACCCACATCAAAAAAAATATTTTTTCGTCCTTTCTACCCAAAATTCGTTTCCGTTTCTCACCACAAAGACATGAAGAGATTTGTACAGATGGATACAACATTATCTACAGATTATGTTATAGCGTAGGTTTAAAAGCAAAAAAAACTAAGTAAATTCACCGAGCTAATACAGTAAGATTAGAATTAAGTTAAACAAATTATGTATGTAATATTCAGCTATATTTATTATGGTATTTGACACATATGTGATCAGATCAGATACATCTATGTACTAATGGTTTCTTTTTAATGCTTCCACTTGTGAACAACAAATTGAAGTGAAGAGAAAATCAATAACATCTTATTTGATAATAGTTTATACTATAAAATTTGACATGTCTGAGTGTTTATTTTGAAAGCCTAAAGAAATAAAGATACTTATTAAAAATTTTAATCTGATTCTTCTAAAAAATGGTGTTCATTGTTTTTTTATAACTGTTTCGTTGGTGTGTTTCTACTATCATAATAAAGTCTGAATGGTTTTGAGTTTGAACTGTCATATGTCATATAGCGCAACGCAGTGTTCGATGCACCCGGACTCGTCTCTGTAGTTCATTGCATTCTCGTTGCACTTATAAAACAAAATTAAATAAAAATGTGATTACATTCAGGCACATCCCTATCCAGTGGGGTGCAGGGTGGGGGAGGGCGACGCTCTGTGCATCGATGCAGTGTTCGATGCACCCGAGGACTCGTCTCTGTAGTTCATTGCCTTCTCGTTGCACTTATAAAACAAAATTAAATAAAAATGTGATTACATTCAGGCACATCCCTATCCAGTGGGGTGCAGGGTGGGGGAGGGCGACGCTCTGTGCATCGATGCAGTGTTCGATGCACCCGAGGTCTCGTCTCTGCTGGCCATTGCCTTCTCGTTGCACTTATAAAACCCTTTTATTTTAAATGCATAATTTCAATGGAAATCACGACTAAATGGATTCAGTTGAACCACATAATATACTTGAAGTTTAATAATTTCAAACTGAGTCTCTATAAGACTCGTGGAGAGGTGTTTTTGGACCTTTGTTAAATATCATCGAACACATCGTCACGTAGCATCACGTGATCAAACGAAGATCTACATGGGAAGTGGTTAAAACGTTAAATGACTTTTTTATGAATAGGACTCAAACATAAATTAACGCTGTAGGTATGCTTCTGAAGAATAAATATATTTAGTTTTAGGTTACCCAAATAAAACATACGGAATTACAGAGTGGGTAGATACCAGGCCAGCAGTGGACATTATAGTTATAGTAGTAATCTTGTTGAGGTGAGGTAAGGTGATATGTACAAATCAAGGGAACAAAGACGTAACTGGACTTATTTCTTTGTTCTGTCAAGATAAGAAAATTAATTTGGATAATGATGCTAAAAAACCTTTGATCAATATATATTTTTACCCGACTACCAACAGGGGAGGGTTATATATACAGAGATGCTAAAAATACCTTTGATTAATAGGTATATATATATTTTAGATACAGAAATACCTACCTATCATTAGACGATGTCCTTCGCGACGTGTATGCCTACGTAATCTAATGGGTAGATTTAAAATGTCATCGTTCTAGAAACCTAACAAAACAGATTTCACTGCATTACGTAAAGCTTTTGTTAAAATCAGGCCGCTATTGTGACAGTTTACTTGGAAGGTGTGATGTTTTAAGGCGGTATGACGCACACTAGCACCAACACCTATTTCAATTTATTAATACGACAAAGGAATTTTCAAAAAATCATTGGGCTGTTTGTGATACCTTTCGTAAGCTTTATACATCTGTAATAGTTTTATTTTGTATAGCAGAAATGCGAAAATATAAGTTGGTGGCCACCAAGAGCAACTTCGCATCTTTGCCTAGATTAGAAAAAAGGAAACTGTGAAAGGGGCATTACAAAAAAGCATATGATAGGTGCCCAATTGTTGTTTTAAAAATTCCTTTGTTTAACGTAATAATACATTAAAGTCGGTGGCGGCGCTAGTACCGCCTTAACACATCTAGTAAATTCAAAACTAACCACATTAATTTTATTCACCATTAAATTATCAAGAACATTGGCAAAATTAAAAAATGAACAATTAAGATACCTTTCCTCTACCTACTCGATATTTTTAGAAAACAAATTATAAAAAGTCCTGGAAGTGCCTAACTAACTTAACTATTTTATTATTTAAGCCTTTTCGATGCACATGTGCATTACACGTAAGTTGTAACCATGCGAGACTCATTTCACTAGAGTTTATGAAATCTCTACCTTCCAATATTGGATAACGCTTCTACAAGAACGGAGTCGAATTGGTAATATTTTCACTTATCGAGCGATACAGTGGGAGGAACACAGTTAACGTGCAGACTAAAACAGGCTGATGACTTCATGGACCTTAAGGGCAGGATATTCGATCCATTTTGTGAAAAGGACAGGCATAGAATTTTGTGTTCACAAGAGTGAGATAGGGCACAGCAACGCAAGCCCAAAAATCAAATTTTTGCTTATTATCAAAATTAAAAAAGGTTTTGAGTAAAACTAACCGTAGAATATTCTTTTAAACGTCGTTGCCTATTTTCTGACATGTTTTTTCAGAGTAAAACGCTGATACACTAGAAGTACAACAACAAAAACAACAAAAAACTATCCTTTCTTCGTAATTTTTATCATCAGGTGAAGTGATAAATATCGTGTTTTGAACCGTAGAATAATCAATAATATTAATCCAACTACAACATAAATTTTAGTCCAATCAAAACAAAGGATATTTGATCGTTTAAAATTGAATCGAAAATTGGCTAAATTCGAATATCCTGGCCTTAAGTAGAAATAAGAAAGAATAGGGTAACGTATCTACTTACTAGTTAGGTGCAGGCTTTTTGCTGGTATGACTTTGTTATAGATATATGTACATATATCTATAACAAAGTTATAGTATATCGTTTTCTTTCCCTGTCATGCTTACTGATAATGCCTTAGGTAGGCATTATCACAAAGTTGATCACTTGAGTGTGTGACTCACTTGAGTTTTTATATTTTATACTAAAAATATGAAGCAAAATCATGCTTCACTGCAAAATATCATTTTATATCAACCGTAATAATAATAAAAATATCAGTATTTGAGTCAGTTACGAGAGAATGTAATATCCTCATTTCAACAGTGAATGCAGTGGACAGACCCGAGGTCGGCAACCTCCCTGACGGGTTTTCAGTGGTTTTATACATTTGTGCATGTTTCACAAAGGTTGAAGTGCATTCTGTTATGAGCTGCCATCGTATTTTGTATTCCGTTGTAGATGGTAATTTGCATATTTTGCAAATTCCACGATTGAACATTTCTTTGATAAATGTCGTTTGAGTTGATCAGAAATAGCTATGAATCGTATTATTCAAAATATGATTCGTATAATTCACTGATAGGTACTTAATGAACAAAGAGATATTTTGTGATAATGACGATGAAACGTAAGGCGTAACTTCTTGGAGATGGTGAAGTGGCTGAATCGGTTGAACTCGTGTTGCCTTAGTTGTCCTCTGTTAACCTACTATTAAGCATGCAGTGTCCACCTATAACTGGTTGTGCAATTAACTATATCTATAAGTTTGTATTTACTATCATGAATTATTGTAACACCCACTGGTAGACCAAATAAAGAAAATAAAATGAATTTGACGGCCTCTGTGGCGCGGAGGACGACGGTCCGACTGCGACGCAGGAGGTTGCTGATTCGATTCCCGCCTTGGGACTAATGTTTGTACGATCTGCAAATATTTTTTCCGTGTGTTCTAGGTATTTTTTATGTATAATAAAAAATATCTATCTGTAGTTAAGTATATCAGTCAGCTAGTACCCATAAGACAAGCTCTGCTTAGTTTGGGGCTAGATGATGCTGTAAGAATTGTCTAGCATTATTTATTTATAAGGTTTATGTATTGTGAAATCACAGCATTCTCCATTTTCTACACGGTAGACAATCGTCTGATGTGGAAAAAAATAAAAACTGCAGTAGTAGTAGGTGTCAACGGGTTGAATTGAAATGATAATGAATTGCTACCATGGATTAGGTAGGTTCTTAAAGTTAAGTTTACCTGTATACCTATGGAAGTTCCTAATGAATACAGAAATAATCTCCGTGAATCTAAGCGACTGTTACTAATAGAAATGTTCCACTAATCGACTTCCGCTCCAAACAAAGCGGTTCCAAGCAGAGAAGCAATAAAGTGGTAAAGGAAACGCGCCGTCGAACCGGTAAGATGGAAGTCCTGTTTCGGCAGCGCCGTGTGAAATGCGGCGGGGCGCCCGGAAGCAGAATAATAAAATGAAATATTCCCAGTCGCTAAAGGATATAGAGATAGCCTTTGTTGTCGAAAGCCAGGATAAACCTGCAAGTTTAATTGAGGAACTGAGTGCAGACTTACGGGCAGAAAATATTTGTTTTCAGTTGGTTCGTATTTTTGTTGTTAGAGCAGCGGATTTAAAACGACTTTACCCTATTTTACCTTACGAAATAATTGATTCTTTCAGTATGTAGTTATCAATGTCTCTAAGTCACTGAGACATCATGGTGCACACTAAACGAATTGCCGTGCATCACTGCGAAAATAAATCGAAAAGTTACGAGCTATTGGAATTATAACGAAACCCTTTATATTTTCGTATAGTCACGATCCGAAAATAAAACTCTACAGGCCTTTTAACTGAACGCATCATTCGCAACTCATTTGATGCCTATTCATAAGCAAAACAAGATAAATAAAAGATCTGCCACCTTGCAGTTGCAAGTCACTGGCATTGTGATCAAGTGTAAGGAACTTAATCTTTGCACACTGCACTCGCAAGTTTGCCATGTCGGGATCGTTACAAAACTTGTATTTTTAAAAGATAGTTAAGAGACACTTACATCTATGACTCAGGGTCCCGAAGTGTGTCTTGGCATAA
Organism: Eupithecia exiguata; assembly: GCA_947086465.1. Lineage (NCBI taxonomy): Eukaryota > Metazoa > Arthropoda > Insecta > Lepidoptera > Geometridae > Eupithecia > Eupithecia exiguata. The sequence goes on along the minus strand of OX352238.1, from coordinate 7,386,798 downwards.
AGAGAAGTCGCCCTATAGTAGGTCTATCCTGCCAGCGCTGTGCGAAAACGGTAAAATATCCCATTCAATGGATCGCCATCCGGGGAGACTGGGTAAAAGCGATTTCGGTTTCCATCAAATGGTACAAAAACAAATAAGTACCTACATATCGTTTTCTGCCAGGATGGAGCCAAACGACGCCGAAGCTTGAATCAGAATTTCTGTAATCGAGCAAAAAAGGGAAAGTGAGTTATCTGCTAATTGACTATTCAAAAAAAAACCGTCGTTGATCTGCGCCATCTCGCCAGCAAGTTATATTGTTAAATTACTATTTTGGCATCGAAATCGTTTATGACCATTCTCCCCGGATGACCATTCAATGGGAATGGGAGATTTTAGCGTAATCGCACAGCTGTACAGTTTCCCACCAGTCCGCCGATTTTAGGACAGGATAGATAATACGCCAAACTTAAAACATAGAGAGGTTCTATAAATAATAGGTTACTCAAATAATATTTCCCGTTTATTTGTGGACAAATGAATCACACAATATGCAGTATAGTTATATTAGTTATACTTGTTAATAGCATATTAGAACTTGCCTAAATAAGTCTACCTATCTTCTATGCATAGGTACGCTGTTGGCGTTCCTTTCTTACTAAATAAATAGGCGTCCTGCATCCCACTATCCGAAGTCGTGTGTAAGAGCCTGTAGTTCACCTTCATTCGTCCTGGACGTAGGCATGACTTTACCATATTTTATGATCAGAAAAGGCATTATAAAATTTACCCAGCCAGATACGTAGGTACATTGATGGATGTCAGTATAACCTTTGAGACTTTTATTTTTGAATGGAATTGAATATTGGATTATTGAGTAGGGTAGGATTAACTCGCTCGTCAGGTAAGATGGAAATTTACTAACCTATTGTTAGATGGATTAAAAGCAGAGTTTTCGTACCTGTTATAATAAAATTTAAATCAAAATACCTAACCTACCTAAAATAAATAATTCACACAGCACTATCCAGTCCCAAGCTAAGCAGAGCTTGTGTTGGGGATAATAGATAACTGATATACATAATACAATACACTAGATCGATGTATATTTTTTATTATACAATATACATAGAAAACATCCAGAACACCTGGAACAAACCAACAATCTGCAAATCGTACAAAAATTTGTGCCGAAGCGGGAATCGAATCCGCCACATCCTGCGTTGCAGGTGTCCTTCACCCGCCGCGCCACAGAGGTACCTACATATTATTCTGTGGTTTGTTACCCAAAGGTAGCCACAATACTTCCTGTCTGACATTAACTGATGGTCTAAGTAAAGTTACGTTAACTACCTACCTCTTTTTTTCTGTGTAAATTTTCAGCAAACAACAAATGCACTGAGTCAAATACACGTTTTTTGTCTCGCTAAGTGGTCATACCGATGATGACGCGGCTGTCCTTTAGTTGACATTTCAAAGGCAATGTTATGACACTTTGGCACACGTATGACACATTGAAACTTTAGATTGGACTACTAATTGATGACTGGTGTCTTTTCGTACTCAATTATTTGAGAGCTGCTCTGCGGTAATTATAAAACTTTAGCAATAAAGAGAGTTGCGTTCAAAGTTTTGGATACGAATAAAAGTTAGCTATCTGGTTTGAATTCAATTATTTTTTACAAGATACCCTACGATCGCTTTTATTCAACTGCTCAAAATTAAGGTCATAAGAACGGTTAATATTGAGACGGTTTATTTTGGTATCTAGACTAGCTCTATTTTGGTGAGTAACATTATACTACACTTAGTATACGTACATAAAGCGGCGAGCAGCATGGCATGAATGTGTAAGTATGTCCTTTGCAAGACCAGTCTGAGGGTCGTCCGTCGCTGTCGGTCGTCAGTGCAGAGCGCCCTACGTCCCTGCATTGCCCTTGGCGCCGATGTTAACACCCGCGCAGCGCACGTTCAGAAGGTCAAACACAATGAATCGACTGCGTTTGTTTAGGTAACAATGGAAATACATGTATATCCTTTGGTTACATAGGTAATTAGGGGCTTATTTTCAGAGATGATCGTCATTAAGTAATTTTTAAACAAGTAGTTCGCCTCTTACTTTACCTGGCAGCCAATAGTACCTACCTTTATTTATCTCTCCCATGATATTTAGATTATTTATTATTTATCTCTCCCAGCGAAAGGATCACCAAGCGTTATCATTTTACAAACAGAATGTCCTCATAAAGGGGTTACAAATCTTATTATTCATTTCATAATAATCGAAGTTTTATGAAATCTAACATTGATTTAGGCATATTTTAAAGTTTCTATGCAACTGCTTTAGCAACTGAGGTCTTCGCACGCCCGCCGCCAGATCACTAGCTTGTCTGCCAGCACACGTCAAATTTAGATATGAAGGTCCACTCGCACTGAGCGGAACTGCACTACAACGGAACTGCACTACAACGGAACTGCGCGACAAATTAGAACAAATCAATAAAACAGCCGCGCAGTTCCGATGACGTGTAGTGCGATCAGTCTCATAGGATTTCATACAAAGAATAACTGGCCGCGCCGTGTCGCGCAGTTCCGTAGTGCAGTTCCGCTCAGTGTGAGTGGACCTTAATAATATAAATTGGGAAGTAATGTACCTGGGTGGTAGTGTTTAAAATCAAAAGAAAGAGACTATTTACAAATTTATAAACAAAATACAAACATTTGCCAATTGATGTCAACGCCTTCTTGAACCCAAATTTAATTTTGTTAACACTTTTGAAAGCGCTCGCGCATAATAGGTACATATTCAGAGTTATTGAGTGGTACCTACATGCATCAGTAATCGGCGGTGTCTGGTCGGTCACCCTCAAAGATATTTTATTAGTAACACTTAGCTGTCACCCTAATTTAGGTATACGAGTTGTGTTAGGTACCAATCAGATAATTTCAAAGAATCGACAGAAAATAAAAAAAATAAAGATGTTATTAGATTTTTTTTCAGGTTAGTTTTTGGCCATAATATACCGATGCGATGTAGGTATGTTATGAGAATTTGATATTCTATGACAGGTGATGTATCTTATCTTGCAACTTTTCATTTTCATTAATAATGTTTACTAACATAATTTCAGTTTTGTTGTATAAATCGGCCATGCGCTCGCGGTCTTTTTCTCGGGCATACTGCATCACATCAGTAAAATATTTTTTTTCCTGTACAGTTCGCAACGCTAAATCTTTCTCGAGTGGTATCATTTTTTTAATAATCTTCTCAACAAATTTTTCGTCATTTACTTTTTTATAAAGGTCGGAAAATGTTGAATTTATTATTCCATTAAATTTATCCTCCAACTCAGTAGCTTTTTCGCCTAATAACTGATCCAAAATGTTGGGTTTGGCTATTCTTTTCTCTGAAACATGTACAAAAAAGAAGCAGATTACATTTAGCAGTTGACGTTACAACAAACAATAAAATATTATAGATAAGTTATAAATAAAAATAAGAAACAAACTCTAATTAATTATTATACGTATGATGATACTGTGTAAAAAAATCGAGCATTATTTGAATTCCGTAACATAAATTTCAATAAATAATAACCAATTAGAGATCTTACCCATTCGGAAAGCCATTGAATCACATTTCACACATTCTTTTCTGTATAAAAGAATATTCTTTTCGAACTCCAAATGGAGTATACTTAGATTTGCATTTATCATACCAAGCCTATATTTATATGATTGCGCATTGAAGTTTTCAATTGATTGAACAGCCTGGATTACGTCATGTTGCAGGTGAAGAACGTTAGCCATGGATACTCCCAAAATGCTTTTAGATGCTTCAGATAATTTCTTTTTCAATTCAATAATAGATTCATTTATTTTATGCGCATGATTATTTATGTTTACGGCAATATACTTTGTTTGCTCTTCCATAAATGAAAAAAACCATTTTTTTACTTTATCTAACACTTCTGATATTGTAGAGCATAAATAATTATCGTCGTTTATGATCATGTTATTTTTAACATGAAGAGCACCTGAAAATGTATATAACGCCTCAATTAATTATGAAATATGTTTGCGCCTTATAATAAAAAACTTAGTAGTACACACATATACTTACGAAATGAAAAATCACAAGCATATTTACAAAATTGTTCAGCTTTATATTTTTCGGTCAGCAATAATGCCATTTCGGCAAATATTTTTGCAACCTTCGCGTTTTCCACAAATAATAATTCATTTAATGTAGTATTTGCTGTTTTGACGAGTGGTACCATTTTTTTTTCTCGTTTCATCTTAATATCATCCAGGGTTGCTATTATATGATTGGGTTGATCCTCTAATTGAGTAAGATATGTGTTTAGTTCAAGCATGAGATCATTGGCAATATTTTTTACGTTCTGATACACACTACGATTTAAATTTGCCTCAACTTTCATGTCATTTTCTACGTAATCTATAAGTTGATTTATATCGTCCTTGTAAAATGTACTCTGCTTGTCTGGACACGACATTATTTCTGAAATAAAAAGTTCTTTTAAACAAGCACCAGCAGAATGAATACAAATCGAATAACAGAAAGCAATGGGAAAAGAGGAAGGAGGCCTCTACCCTGCAGATTACTGCAGGGTAGAGACCTCCTTCCTCTTCAGGAGGCCTCTATCCTGCAGTACAGTATTAACTGTACTGCAGGATAGAGGCCTCCTTATAGCAAAACTTTTTCATAATCTAGACTAGAAGACATAAAATACACATAGTAATATAAATAAATTTGTTTGGACATTCCACACAGCTTACTCTAATTAATAGTTAGTTGTACTGAACTTGATGAAGATAATATTAAAAGATAACTTACCTTGAGTTGAAGTACGTACAGTAGAACCAGATGTTATGTGTATAGAAGTAGTTGTAGGGAGCTGAGCAGTACTGGACGTTGGAGTAGGGGGCTTACCAGTACTGGACGTTGGAGTAGGGGGCTGAGCAGTACTGGACCTTGGAGTAGGGGGATTAGCAGTACTGGACGTTGTAGTACGGGGCTTAGCAGTACTGGACGTTGTATTAGGAGGCTGAGCAGTACTGGACGTTGTAGTACGGGGCTTAGCAGTACTGGACGTTGAAGTAGGGGGATGAGCAGTACTGGACCTTGGAGTAGGGGGCTTAGCAGTACTGGATGTAAACGTCAAGGGTGTTAAAGTATGTACTGGATCTGGTTCTGTAATAAATTGAGTTCTTGCTAACACAATACTCTGTAGGAGAAACACCAATGTTAATAATCTGAACTTCATGATGGCAGCCCGAAAAGTAATTCTGTATTGTGTTGTGTTTAATATTTAATGAGAACATAATTAATGGCTGCAGGTTTCTTTTATTACCGTAGAAAATATGCAGAAATTAAAATTTTCCACAATTCGATCACGTTTTTGATAGCAAAATGTTATCATCATACCTAGGGTACATGAATAGGTCTACCTTCACGGCTTTTACTAAATGACCACTTAATTTTAAAGTATCACCACATCAACCCAACATTACTAGTATGAGGAGTGTTACAGGCAATCGCAGCGCTTCTCGTGGCTACCGTAGGTGTACTACAAATTATGAATGACTATTACAAATTAATTATTTCTATTTTCAGATAAGAAAATGAGAAAGAGAAAACTGGAGGCGACACTCTCCACCTCTCCACCCAGTTTTAGGGCGCTGTTTTAGACATTTACACTTATGTAGAGGGAATTCAAAGTGCATATGTGTTTATGCACACACTTGTGCACTATCATATTACCCTGCGTACATACTGGTCTAGTCCCAGTTGAGACTGGACACCACCGGGGCCGAAAATCGGCTAGGAAGACATCGTCATAGTCCTATGTTTGTCGCATAGACCTGTAAATATCGTATCCTTGGAATACGTAGAGTAGATCCACAAAACGTAGAGTCCGCGTTTTCTTTACAATTGTGGCACATAAGTCATGCCCTGGTGCACACAATGCGAACTTGCCAGTCTCGATTGGGCAAGGTGTACTCTGCCCTCGTTTGGACACCATGCTGTCTAGAGGACGCCCGGACGCCGCGCCCGTTGATTTACATCGCCTAACCTGCAGTTTTACAGCAGTCTATGAGTCTACTAAACTTTGAAAAATGTATACTGCGTAAGCTAGACCTATTTTTAGAAAGTAGATGTCTAGACTGTTTGTATTACACAGACAAACTTTTTATCTTCAGATATTTGAAAGGGTAATTCTAGTTTGTATCTTATTTCAGTCAAGTTTTGTACCCCTGAAAGATTCTTTAAATCACAAAAAAGTCTATGTAAAATAATTTTATTAGTGAGTTACTTACAAACATGGCAACATTATCATATTCAAAATCAATGATCTTTTTCTCCATAAACCTTCAAGCACTTTGAAGTGGGCACTTGGAATTAAGCAAATTCTATCAGAAATAAGTCAGATGATTCTCTTACTCCAATACTTTTTGGCTTAAGTTTATGTGAAAAGAAACTAGCTGATAAAAAAAACGTACTTAATTTTATTTTGTATTTTCTAAATATTGTTAGGTCACTTGTGTAACTAGTAAGTGCGATATTTTAAGAGATAGCAGCAGTAAGTGTTATACGTCCACACCGAGAACAAGTACCGTTCACGTTTATGTAAGAATCATCAGCTTGGACCTCACGACACAGGCTCGGCCTTGTGTGAGATACAGCGGTAAAGTCGTAGTTTTTCTCTCAAGCCCTCAGTATTAACCTTTTAGCAGTTCTAAAGGCACAATTATAACGTATACACTACCTACCTAGTAAGTTGTAAGCTTGCTGTGGCATTTGTTTTTGCTGTAAATACATATTTTTATGATTTTGTTTATTATATTTAAGGACCTATACAACTCTAAATCAACTCCACCTCCATATCTTCCAAACTATTAAATATTTAACTTTTAAATGTATAAATGGTAAAGTTCAGGACTTAATCTATCGATCATATGTTTAAAAAAAAGATTCAATAAAATTTTCTTGAAAAAAATCGGAAGGTTACCTCTTAATTTTTACTATAACCTTAATTTATCAATAAATACAGAAGTTAAGATCTTGAGAATAAACATGGTAATTGAACTATGTATAAAGAACATTTTATATGTAGCGTATTTTTCAAATAATGTCATAATGAATAGATTATGCAAAAACTTGATTTTGCCGTTGCTATGCCTGTCCCGCTCCTATGAACGCGAAATCCTATGTCTATTCTTTTTACAAAAAAATGAGGTTGTATAGGCCATTAAGCAATATTCCTTCAAGTCCATTGGCCAATAATGATGATTAAGAGATTAATGTTTAATCACTCACTTCAGACTTTAATAAAAATCCAATCTTTATTCCTCAAAGAACTTGTAGTTCAGTGTCAGTTTTCATCAGACACAATCAGAATTCTGCGTAGAATCGACTGAAGACAGAATTAATTATCAGCGTCCATCCAAGAGGAGAAGACGTTTATTGCGTATATTTAACACGAGTTTCAGGCACATTTATCGGGTGTGAGTCGAGACGGGAAGGGAAGGGGTCTGGAGGGTGCAGGGGTGGTGCGGGGGGTGGTCGATGACGCGGGCTGAGGTCAGACGGCGGCGTTCAAGGTTAAGGCCACCCCAGCTCCCGAGTCCCGACACGCACCTAGTCAGATAACAATCAAGCCCTAGCCCTGCAACATGCAGACAGATCGCCGTGCCACGGCTTCATTCAGCGAGACAAATTAAGCAACGCTTTCGCTACGCAAAATTACATTTCTAATTACGTTCCATACATCTAACGGCGAAACGACATGATAGGATTTCTGCAGTATACGTACTCGATCAATGTGATCAAATTACATTCACAGTTCGATTGGAATAATTTATAGATAAAACAAGTTGGGAGGCCTATTATATCCAGTTGTGGGTGACATTGGAATGCGGATGATGATGATGAACAGAGAAAGCAGACGAATAGCAAACATTCATCTGTTTTCTTTTTTATAGGCACCGAAAATAGCGTTGCTCTGATTCAAACGGAACCTACGCAAAACCCATACAAACGATGCACTCTGAGTGAGTCATGTGTACCTATCCTTCATAAAGATTACGTATTATACGTATGTTACACAAAATTATAATCTACCGGCTTAGCGACGCATAGACTGTGAATAACGCTCTAAGGGCGGGCGGGAGCAGTTGGGCGGAAATCCGTATCGTTACAGAACGGCCGGAGATATTCCCCATCCCATTCCCACTTACGCTTCTTCACCGTCGTATGAAAGAGAGATCCGATACCGAAAATCTTCGAAAATCGGTCAGGAAACCGACACCGGTAGCTCTGGCACGGGCAGACTCACCGACGTCTCAGACGAAATGCTATTAAATGACGTCACGTGGCATGGCACCTCGTGTAAAGGGAAGCGGGATAATTATTTAATAGCGCAATGTCGCGCCACACGACACCAGCAGTCCATTATGTAAGCACGCATACAATAACAATTACCGTCCGTACCCATATGACTCAAACCTCAGCGCATTGTCCGTCAGTCAGTATAGACAAGTCCAACCAGACACTTCGGCATTACATAGGTATTGTTTGAACAGACAATAGAGCTGGGTTCTCAAGACCCCGATTAAGATTAAGAACGTAGACTACAATACTAGTGCCATACCTTTATAACTAGTTCACTTTATAACAATGGCATCACTAGATAATGGAAGCAGAGGTCATTCAAGTTAAACACAAGACACCAACATCTAATTAAATCCAGTAAGGGCATATATACGACGACCTCTGTGACGCGGTGGGCGAAGAGAGATTCCTGTCTCGGGATAAATGTTTGTACGATCTGCAGATATTTGTTCCAAGTGTTTTGGTGGTTTTCTACGTAAAATAAAAAAATATCTATGCGTGTTATGTATATCAGTCATCTACATAGTACCCAGAACACAAGCTCTGCTTAGTTTGTGGCTAGATAATGCTACGTGGATTGTCCAGTATAAAAATATTAATAATATCTATTACCTTTTAATTGAGGGAAGTTTAGCGCTGGATAGAGTTTTCTTTTGTTATTCATAAGACGAGGAAATTTATATTAAAATGCAAACAGCTGGCGATAAACTAAAAATAGAACATAATATTGAATACCTTAGTTGACACGGAAGCAAACTTGTGTTTTTGACATAAAGTGACACGATACCGGGTTCCAGGACACTAGTGTTCCCGCCAGTCAGCGGATATGAGTTCTTCCTCCACGTTATCGGTCGGCACTTTTGCTAAATTAAAATGGATGAGGTTTAAAGTGGAGCGGCCATAACTAACGGTTGGCGCGCCGTCTGCGAGTCATTACGGCAAACTGTACGAACTCCTTTTCGGACAAATTTTGGTGTAAAGTGCGATTACCGAATAAAAAATTTGGTAACCATACCTACTTATTACCAAAATACATTGTATCAGCCACATCAATAAACGCCTTCAAGAATAAACTCGACAACTGGTTACGAGACAAAAACAACAAACTAAAAAAAAAACGCAATAACTAAATTCGACACTGTCTGATATAGACACATCAGCCACTGGCTGCTCGTCTATTAATAAATAAATAATTTTTTTACAACTGGGACTTACACTAGTTGCCTACAGCATCTTCATAAAACATCATTGGGAAAGTTTGAAGATGAGAAGTCACTGTGAATCAAAGTGGTTACAGTTGGGTTCAGTTTGAGATATACTAAAATCTAAAAATATGGTTTACAGAAAAAGTTATGTAGTGTCGCATCTCTGGTTGACCGACAGGGGCAACCACAGATCACTATAAACTAGTCAGAGAGGGGCAACACTGGTCTGTCACTTGTTTTGAAAAGTCAGTTCCATATTTTTTGGATGGAGAAATAATAAATAGTGTGTGCAAACAAATCGGTGTATTAGTTAATTACATCACCAAATCAAACTATAACATGTAGTATCACGGAAATCAAGAATTAAGCATCTACTAACAAAACAAGAAGCAATGAGAAATAAATAACATCTACCAATATTCTAGTGGCAAAACTAACACCCCAACTACAGACAGAAAATAGGACGACGGGCGACGCGTGGGGTTGCTCCCTCCGTGTTTGAGCTGACTCTACACCATTAAGGAGTGGCCCAAATCCCGCAACACGAGTCCAGGGGGGCGACCCACGTCGATAAATTTGACGGCGATGATGCGCCGCTCGCCGCAATTGTGGCACTCAATGAATTTCCTCTCGTAGTTCTAACAGATCACTTTAGGTGTCTGTGGCATCGTTATTGAAGAACCGTAATCAAAAATATCGCTTTATTTTCATGTCTTTTTTAGGGTTCCGTATACAATGGGTGAAAACGGAACCCTATTACTAAGCCTCCGCTGTCTGTCCGTCTGCGGGCTGTATCTCATGACCCGTAAAAGTTAGACTATTGAAATTTTCACAGAATATGTATTCGTCATGCCGCTATAACAACAAAAAATAAAACAAAAGTGGGCTCCCATACAAAAAAGTATTTTTTTTATTGTTTTTGCGGTTCATGAGATACAACCCGCAAACAGACAGATGGACAGACAGCGGAAGTAATAGTAGGGTCCCGTTTTTACCCTTTGGATACGGAACCCATCATAAAAAGCATCTACTTTGGAGCAAAATGTAAATTTAGTTACACTTGCTACAAATTACAGTGATAGGCGATCAATTGTGTAACAGTCTGAATGAATGAATCAATCAGTCAGGCAGGACAAAGACTTATAAACATTTGATAATGAGGTACGTGTCTCTTTTATGTCTTCTATGAAACAGTAGAGACTGCTATTTTAGATGATAATAAAACACATTAGCGGAACAGCATCGCGAGTACTGGGATGTTTGCCCATGTTATTGGAGCAATAACAGCATACCAAGCAGGTTTCACGACAGGTGCCAAGGTATGTGACTAAAGGCTACGTTATACTACTTTCAATTGAGAAGAATATAGGTATTGTAAAGCTCTATCTTCACCATATATCAAATCAAATCATTTATTCGCAAAATTGTAGGTACAAAAGTTCTTTCCAATACAGAATTTATTACTGATGTAGATTTACTGATGATTGAGTTTAGACTAACTTAAGATTTCGTGGCTTAGTTGGTTAGAGCACACCCGTACCTACTGAGTGTGGGGCGCGGGTTCGAGTTCCGCCGAAATCGAATTTTTTTTGGAACTTATTTCATTTCTTAAAGATACCCAGCGTGCGGATAAGAACGCTGGGTATCTCTAAGAATGAGAAAAAAGCTGAAATTTGGAATCTATCCTCCAAATTTCAGCTTTCTAGCTTCAGCATTTTGAGCTGGGCGTTGTCCCCAGAAAATTGCGTGTTCCTTTATTTATTAAGATTATCGAATAATAATTTTAAAAACCGATTTCAGCTTCCTTTACATTTACACTTTTTTAAAGTTAGGTATTAAATCCCGCGGTACCTTATATTTTTTTACGGGTTCACCTCCACCTGAACACATTCAAAGAATTTTAAAAATCGGTCCTGATTGACGGAAACAACGACGAAAATACAAAATAAAAGTAAAAACTTTCTTAGACATTACGCTGACCGTGAGACGCCATTTATTAACAAAAACCTTAAAAAACATACATACAGCCGAACGAAGCACGTCCTTTTTTGAAGGCTAGTAACTTTCTAAAAAGTTTGACAGTCTACTAGACAAAAAGATAAAGTTAAAAACTACAACCCGACTACGTGAAAGTTATAAAAGTTTGAAACATTTACATTGACAAAATAGAATGACGTATCGGTCATATTTGATAGGCATAGAGTTGAAAATGAAAATAGGTCGTAGGTATTGTAATTTTTCTCTATGGGGCCTGCAGCCTGCGGCTACCTAAACTTTAATACGCGTTTTGAAGGCTTATTCGGGGTCGGAGCCCTAAATCCTATAGCCTATAACCATCGGGGTATTGAGACGAATCAATCGATACATAATTTGTTGACATCGAACCAGTAGTTTCAGCGCTACGTGGGAACAAAGAAATCGGCCACATACATACAAACATAGGGTGCTAACCTCATAACCCTCCCCTGTTGGTAGTCGGGTAAAAACTAGCTCTATGTTTAATCATACACTTGTAAAACACTAAACAGCATTTTAAAGTAAAAACAAACAAACTTTCAGTTTGTATAAATAGGTGTATATATAAATTTCCATAATGCAATTCGTCTAGACTAGACAAAGTGCGCGCGCGAGCGCGCGCCGACCGGAGAGTCTGAAGGTGAATCGAGACGTTGTTGTACGAGCAGATACAGTCACCGCCTAAAACACCTATCCGAACAAAAATATTAATGCACAATTATGCCAAGTCTCCTTTTGCAATATTGCCGTAAAAAGTGATGAGATCCCGAGATAAGCATGCCAACCATTTTATCACCTTTGACTATGAAGTTGGCAAATTATCTGCTAGTAGTTTAGATAACTCGATACACAATGTTTTATTCAATATCAAATATCAAAGTGCTTTGTTTCCTTTAGACCTAACAGGACTCTTGGGCACGTCACAAAATATGTAAACCTATTTGTAAAACTAGGAAATAAAGTGATCACTTTGATTTTTTTGTTCACCTCAATCTTTTTAACTAGCTTTAACTGTTTCTATGGTAGGTACTTATTTGTGTGTACAGTTGTGTATAGGTTTCGGAGCATTCATCTGTTCAACTCCTTCAGGTGGCGACTGTACATACTCGATGCAGTCTGAGGCAATCTCTATCTGCACATATCGATGTCGACCCAGACGGATCGACTCACACAGCCTGCCCTGCCCTTCAATGACACAAGTCAACAAAGGTCTAATAACTTATCCTTTTAATCAAGCAATAAAGTTTATTTTTGCGAGGCGAGATTTTATGTTTCTAGATGGGTTTACGAGACGTTTAGTTTTAGGTGCCGTTTTATGACACAATTTGTTTATGTAACTTTTGGGCAAGATTGAAATGTTTATTAAATTTCAATCTTTGGAATGTGTAGTTCAATAGTAGATTGTGCCACAAGGGAACAAAATAATGTATTTAGGGTGAGAGCCATTTTTTAAAATCCTAAGCTTAGCGAGGGATTCAAAGTAACTCGCTCGAGGTTAAATAATTTTGGTACCGTGTGTGGCACACTCTGTTTTTCATCCTAATCTATGAGAAAAATTCATCATACGAGAAAAATAAATCAGATATGCTTTTCGTAGTGACGAATATTGATATTTTGGCACTTACATAACCAAATTACTTTATTTGCTTCCTTTTCATTTTTCCATGTAATAAAAATGTTCATAGGCTTTTAGACACTTTTCTCTCGATTTGTTTTGGAAGTAAATTGTTTATCACAATTTCCGTGTTTAATTTTATATTTTCTGGTGTTAACATTTCACTATCACAGCTTGAACTTATCTTTAATTCCATTTGTGGTGTGCTGTATATGAAATTAAAATTATCGGTATTATATATAAATATTTTTAGCTTTTTGCTTTATAGTGCGTTACTCGCACTACTATATCTTCTACGATATATAAATATTCGTCACTACTAAAAGCATCTCTTATTTATTTTTCTCGTATGATGAATTTTTCTCATAGATTAGGATGAAAGCAGAGTGTGCCACACGGTACCAAAATTATTTAACCTCGAGCGAGGTACTTTGAATCCCTCACTACGCTTCGGATTCTACTCTAGAATCCTTCGCTTCGCTCTGGATTCGAAAAATCGCTCTCGCCCTAAATACATTATTTTGTTCCCTTGTGGCACAATCTACTATTATTAATATTCCTAGGTAAGGTAAAATGTTCTTGTAAATACATGATCGCTGATAAAGGGATCAGAGTTTAACTATTATGAACGTTAAAATTCCGACTAGTTAATGTATAATACTCAAATGTACTCAGATTAGATTTCATTACAACAACAAGTAGGTATAGAAAGCTCAGACTTAGACCAGACACTCAAATCATAAAGTCATTAAAATAAATACCTACCTACTTTCAACTGTAAGACACACTCTACCCAAGCCATTAAAATACACTTTATCGCATTGTGATCATCAAAACAGCCGAGTTTTTGCAGGTGATTGTTTGAAAACCTACATTTGAAGACAAGTGAATAGTGTTTTCTTGTCTAGACGTAGGTACAGCAAACAAGTGACGGGTATCGGAGGACAGACTGTCTGGAGGTTAGTCGAAGGCTGTGTTTAACGATCAAAATGCATTCTAGGCCGCCGTCGTCGCCGCCGCTGCCTATGCCAACGTCTACGAAACTTTTGTTCCAGGCCCCTCGTAGACTGTAGACTTTTTATCGGCCGACAGAACCGAGCCCCCTCGCAGACGACAGAATTATAATCGGTCTATGGGTAGATAATCGGTTGTCAAGGCGCAATCGATAGGTCGGGGACTGATTTTGAATGGTTAGTTGTTTTTAATCTAATTTTAATTAATGATAGTCCTAATATTGTTGTTTGTGCTTTGGTTTAGACTATAAGCTAACAACTTTATTTTTGAATAAATAAATCAAATCAAAATAAATGCACGTTTTGGTTTTCACGGCAAACAAGCAACAGAGTTCAGTAAACGGCCGATTAAAAGTATGTCGTCTACAAATTGTTTTGGTGCTAAAATGTCAATTGCCGAGCAGACGCTATAAAAGCTGCGTTAATGCTGGTTTGACACAGTATACACTACACAGACTATTATTGGACTTTGCAGAATTGAGTTTCAATGGCGGTCAAGTCTAATCGCTTTGCTATGCTTTATGGTAGGTAATTTCGTCAGACTAGACTCTGATATTATTATGAAATATTGTAGAGCTGTTATAACTAAATTGAAAATCGGGCGTCACACACCGGGGTCCTAACCTACGAACCCGTAACATCATCACCCTAAGTTGAAATTAACATCTCAACAATAACAATTACATCTCTACAATTATCTATTCACGTTGAAACTTCATGAGGTATACAAGGTTTTTGGTTATTCAATGACACTGCGCGAACTGCAGATTCTGCCCATCTTCACGAATATATTGGTGAAGATGCCGCTGGTCTTAATTCTTAAACTTTATGGTAGCACCAACCATACAAATAACCCTATTTAAACTTTCTCAGAATCTACACATAAATACATCTCTTTATATCCATCTTCCATTCGGAGACGAAACTAAATTTTAGAGAGTGAATTTATCCATGACATTTTTAAAAATCAGCAACCTACACTCTATACATACATGAGTATTTTAACGATACCAATAAAATCGCGTTTTTAAAATCGCAGTAACAATGGTATTGAGTGCGTGTTGTTGTAGAGTCGCAGCCCAGCCGTGTAACAGACAGACGGACGGTGGTAATATTAATTAGTGTCGTGTAGGGCGCAGTCTAGACAGCCTACCCTCGCCAGCCACCCTGCGTGCACCGCAACGCACCCCTTTTACAGCTGGGTTTTAAACCGCTAGTTAACTTTGACAAAAGATCATTAAAAAAACAAAATCTAAGACCAGAAAATAAGAGCTAAAATAATTTGGCCTGTTTTAAAAAACTATAAACCTACTTAAAATTTCGGTAAATAGTATTCAACTATGTCTCGAACTGTCACATTAGGTGGTTGCTATAGGGTGGTTTTTTAAGTCTTACGGGATAAATACTAATCCCTCGGGAATAAAATTAAAATGGGACCACCTCGGGAACATTCTCTATACAATAGTGAAGAATTATCAAAATTGGACAACTTTGTAAAAAGTTATGCGTGGTCTAACATAAATAAAATAATATGCTTCGACTTGAGAACCTCCTTCGTTTTTTCGTTGGTTGAAAATAAGGGGAACCACGGTAAATAACCGAATTCTGTTCTCACTGTTTTAAAGATTTCTCTAAAACTAATCTAATATTAGTAATGAAAATAATCATAAAATATGACCAACATCTGATTTACACGATGAAATATTTAATTTTACAATATTTTGTGTATACAAATCACTGCAGAAATACAGAAAGTGAGCGCGGGGTTTTAACCCTCACAGGAAGCAGAAAACAATGAATAAAAACATAAAAATATCTACTTCAATATCATAATATAATGAAGATTGACTTGAAGAAGATTGAAGAGACAATTATTATTAGATTCAATACAATAATAATATTGATACCCCAAAAATACAGGTTTTTGGAAAAAACGGTGCTAAATAATTGGAGACGTTTTTTGTTTATTGATTGTTTTGGAAAAATAATAATTATTTTTCCAAAACAATTTCAACCTTAACATTTATAACTTAATAACCTTATATTATCTTAATAACCTTAATATCAAATATGATAATATTTGATAGGATATTGGTAAAATTTTTTGATTATTACTCATATAAGATGCGTTTTAGAAAAATATTTTGTAATATAGGTATTTCCCACGGAGCGCTCTTAAACATTTTTTCTTTAACACTAGCTTAGGTTCAAACCTCACATTTTGACTGTACAGAAAATCAATTTTAAGGCCATAAAACACATTTTTTTTAATAATTTTACACTTTCATGGCTCTTGACGCACTCGTTTATCCAGAGCTCCGTGTAGCGGACTCGGCAGTGAATGTGTTAAGATTAAGTAAGTAATGGGAGGCGAACTGGCGAAACACGATTCACTCAACTTGACTCGTTACAAAAGATCGTAGTTTCTCTAAATCTTATTTTTACTAAGATACCTACTCAAACGGAAAAAGCAGTTTCATTTGCTAGATATGTAACATATTTGGTGCCAATGGAATTTCGTCTACGTGTTCCCTTATTAATACTATAGACGATTATGGTTTTATTTTATTGCGAAACAGTATTATTTTAGAGCAATACCAAATTTATAAATAAAAACCAGTGATATTTCGCGTGGGCCGGCCATTCCGCGGTTCTTGCCCTCCTTTCTCGCCTTCCCCGAGCGACGTTTGCTCGTCCTTGTCTCTAAAAAGCAAGCCTATTTCGTCTTAAAACACGGAAAGAAGCCGCTGCCCTTCTTCTGGGAGGTTTAATTATTCAAGTTGGATGGGAGATACTAACGCCGCGATCGCCACAGCTCAGGGGCCAAATTCTGCTAACCAATCGCTTTATTATGATGATTAAAAATTATCGTCACGGAATCGTCCATCCTAACTAATATTATAAATGCGAAAGTGTGTTTGTTTGTCCTTCCTTCACGCCATAACTAAGGAACCAATCAACTTGATTTTTGGCATAGAGTTAGTTGAATGGATGGAGAGTAACATAGGCTACTTTTTGTCCTCCCGGGATATTTACGAATTTAACGTGCGTGGAACAGCTAATAGAAATAAACTCTAGAATCCTAGATAGTGCGTGCGGTGTTATTTGCACGCTTATGAAACACGTCCCTCCATCTGTAGTTTCTTTCATCACAGGTTAACATATGCCAAAATGTGTCATTTTGTGACCATACCATTGTTAAAACTTTTGAAACTATCATGGTTATTAACATAAAAGTCGACAAAAAATGTTTTTAAGCTTGACGGGATAAACTCGTACTAATCCCTCGGAAATAATGTATTTTATGGAACCAATTCGGGATTATTTTCTATATAATAGAACATTTCTTTTTGAATCGGTCCATAGTTGACGGAGAAATCGATGAACATAAATAAAAAAATACATACGCCGAAGATACTTGTAGAACCTTTTCCTGAAGTCTGTAAATATAGCAGAGATTGAACTCAACCGAACCGAAAAAGACATGCTAACTAACTTATAAAATACAAAGCGATGAAGAAACCCAGAGGATTCAAAAGGACCTGTTTCTTTTTTTCACAGCTGGGCCTATCTAATGCTTACCTTCTTATTATCAATACGGCGGCGGCGGCCGTCGGACCAATCTCAACCTTAGGTAGATAAAATTAAAATTTTATAAGGTGGTCCTGACCTGACCTTTATTACCTAAATAACTTCAAGCCGTTTCTCAGATCTTTAGGATCAACCTGACTGAACCTTTGGTACACTCTTGTATCGTTTATCTAATTCCTAGTTTTACGCAGAGAAAGAAGAAAACCACCCAGCAACGTGACCTAGTAGGTCACTGGCATAGATGGAATAAACAATAAATTTCACTATTACATAAAATAACACGAAACAAAGACAGCGACGCGACGTATTCCACATAATTCTGTGAGCTTATTCAAAGGACAGGATAAATTTGCGTAACTAATATGAATTAGCGACAATTGTGACCTCTGATACCGACTATAAATCATAACTACGAGTAACAAAGTCGAACAGTTAACCTAATATTTGAAATATTTGGTGCGTGCAGAGGAGTAGCGAATTATGTAAGTCTATGTAGAGCTAGCTAAGTTGGTGTCTAGACGCGGGGGCGTGCGAAAGGCTGCGAGGTAGTGTCACAGAGTACGGAATAGTAGAAGTTCCTTCCTTCCACGACCCTTCAGGCTCACTGACGCTACCGGCGGAATTGGGCCACGCACACCAGCACGGGTTTATTACCGCAGAATTATTTTATGCTGTAAAATAAAACTGGGGAGGAACGTAGGCGGGGATGATTAGTCTTGCCTTATCTAAGCCTAGGTTTTTGCAGACGAATATTTAATATACGACGGGATAATAACTGAGAAACATTTTTTTAAGTTCGTGAGCTTGAGAGCTTGTAAGCTTCTAAGTCTTAGATGTAGAAAGACTGATAAAAAAGTTTAACGCGAACATCACAAAGACTGGCTTTGCGTTCCGTTAAACTAACGAGACGTCCTGGCATATACTCCGACACAGAGAGCTTCCGCTTAAAAATTCATGCACTTCCTATGAAATAAACACTGCTGCACCTAGGCTGCAAACGCTAGCAGCTTTGGGATCTCAATCCTATGTTAAATAAATAGAGATGCTTTTCCAACAAAGGATTACACATCCTAAATCTGCGCTAGCATAATACATTTATGATATTAAATTTTATGTTCATTAAATTAAGGCTTCAGGCAAGCCAGAGCACAGATGTGTAGGTACTAACTAAAATGTTCATATGTAAAATTCGTTGCTATGTAAAAAGTCAGAGCACAATTTTCATTAGCGAGCACACGTAACACCAAACTTTCCAGTAACGAACTCAAATTCTAATTAATGACATTCAGGTGAATTGCTGATTACAAGGTCCGACCCGCCGACCTCTATACACGGCTTTACAATCCGCTAAGCGAAGTCTAGACGCTATTAACATCACGTGTAGGCCAGCCTTTCAGATACTTTCGCAAGGTACAGGGTACCTACATTTTTCAATGCCTCACTGTGGGTGTTTGCTTTTCATTATGTACGTAATTGATGTGGAAAGGTAGGGAGAGATTAATCAGGACACGACCCCTGAGGCTTACGTGTTATGGATTAGCAGAAACGTAACGATTTCCAAAGACTTGTTTGCACAAATAATTATTTTAAAGGGTTATTTCCAGCGTACTGTAGCTATATGGTCAGATTCTCATAGTTGAATGTCTGTTCATACCTACCTGAAGGCACAGAACAAATACAGAATTAATAATGCCCTGAAGGAGATTTAAAGCGAAGTCGGATTGGGTCACTGCTTTCCTTTGTTGTCTAGGCTGCCTATTTAACGAAAGGTCCTTACGGATATTAAGTCCATCTTATGTTAATGAAACTATATCATCTTTTACGATCATTACATTTCTCGTCAATGAATGAATCAAAAAAGGCAAACCCTCCTCGTTGGGGGGGGGGGGGGGGGGGCATGTTCAGCAGTGCGGACGTGTGTGTGTGGTGATGAAGAGAGAGGATTACGGTTGATCATTTCGTGTCGGCGCGAGATCTGTGTTCTACGGAGAACAAAATTAGCAGAAAAGTAATTAGCTGCAAACTGTAAACCAATTTCTATTTACTTAGGAAAAAACTAACTTCGATTCACTGGTATTTTTGGAGCACTTGGGAAAGTAAGAGATTTTGGGGTCAAAATCAACACACCTACACATTTCGTTGTTGTGGTATGAACTTACACTAATTCATTCACAAAGAGTGATGTAGAGAGTCGCCAGTTAGGCATTTTACCGAATTACGATATGACAGTCTTGTTGGTACACGCGGTAAAATTTCGCAAATTCAAATATGCAGAAAAGTTTATTTTGAGATTTTTCGACATACTTCCGTGTTGTTCTAGCTAGGGGTTCGATATTCCCAAATGCTCCCAAAATACAAATAATCGAAGTTGCGTTTATCATGGGTTCATAGAAAATAAACCATTTTCTATTTGCGGCAAACCATTTTTCCATTTGTTTTATTCCTTGTTAAACGCAGAAAAAAATCTACAAAATGAAATCTTCGCGAACGAAACGAAACGATCCAACTGAATCAACCATAAACAAATGTACATACGTGTATAGCTTTTCGAGTTTGATAAAATACGTCGGACAGCCCAATATTATTTCAGCCAATTAGTTAAATTACGTGCTAAATCTGCATATTTGGTTGGGCCACAAACACCGTATCTAGCCGTAATTACATTAATTGAACAACGAATCTAGCCGAACGTGGCGGTAATTTGGCCCGTCTGCGCCCGTCTGGACTTGGGACTAATTACCTAGTGCCTAGTTTACGACTGTCGTTAATGCAACCTTTCTCGGGCTTACTGTCTTACGTAAGTTCACCTTCAGACACTTATAAAACTTACCAAAAGACGTGTTTAGTTTTGCTACCTAAAATACTAGCTTCTGCCCGCGGTTTTATACGCTTTTTCCCGCTAGTAGGTCCCTTAAATTAGCCTATAAGTTATCCCAGATCTAGAACTATACAGGATGCCACGAAACATGTGTACTAAGCCAAAAGCCGAAAAGGGGTGATTGTAGGCCCCAAGGGGAACTTTTGATATACATAGGTACGGTCTTTTGAATTCCGAACACTTTTTACTTATATTGAAACAAATGATTTTTTCTTCATATAAGTATCCTTTACGTATACGTATACATTTCGTTTTGAAATTTCAAAGGATGTACATATACATATTACAAAAGAAACATGATAAAATACTGGTTTTGCTGTAAAAAATAGGCAAAAAAAAAAATTCTGAAATATTTTATAATACAAGAGTGCGTGTAAAAGAACACGAATAAAAAAAATTGAGTTTTTTCGAAAAAGAAAACTAAAAAAAAAAGCTCTCGTCTCGGGGTCCAGAATCACCACAGTTATGTACCTACTGTGGTGATTCTGGACCCCGAGACGAGAGCTTATTTTTTTCATAATATTACGTGGCACCCTGTTTAACTATGGAAACTGTGAGCCCTGATCCATTTTTGCATTAATTTTTATTTCGTTGTCTCGACTTTGACATCTTCACTAACTTTCGCCTTTTTATTATTAGTACCTAGGCGCTTACAGTGCCTACTTATCTGACGCTCACAGGAAAACTTTATTTTAAAACTTTTTGATTAGTTCTCCGATGAAGGTAGACGGATAAACCCACCAGTGAAAGTTAGTTTAAACAGAAGGTCTCGTCCAAAGTCTCGTCTGAGTGCAGTCTGCCCTTCCGTCGCCCTTCGCCTGGCCTGTCTGGTTGCTACTCGCATTCAGACAAGTATAGGCATTCACATAATTACGTAAGGACTTTAGCATTGGTACGCACACGGTTTTAAAGTCTAGCTTCTGTTAGTTTCACATACGGAGTCGAGTAGAGTGGGAAGATAAAGAAATAAATAATGCTCGACAATCCACACAGCGCCATTTAGACCCACGCTAAGCAAAGCTTGTGTTATGGGGACTGTTAACTCTATATAATTATATAAAATTCAACTGCTGTTCGTTTGTCTCGCTAAAACTCGAGAACGGCTGGGCCGATTTAAATACTTTTTGTTTTGTTAGTTTGTACAAATATTTGTAACAAGGCGGGAATCAAACCAGAAACCTCCTGTCACAAGCGGACCTTCGCCCGCCTCATCAAGACTTCTAGTCATGATGCAAGAGCAATGAATTCTGCTCATGATGCAAGAGGAATGTTTATGTCTGCTTCTTTCGTAACCAAACTTTGCAAGTTTGCAACTTTGTTGTAGAAACGTAGATATAAATTGCCCTTAAAAAGATATGTACAAATGTACATTAATCTTGTGAAGCCTAGTTGTGGACACGGCGAGTTTTGTTTATTTCTAGTATTACCTAAGATTAGCCTATAAGTTATCTTAGGTCTAGAACTACACAGGTTGTACAACGAAACAATTCAGGTTTGTTCTAATTTTAAAATATTTTACTTTTAATAAAAAAATAGTAGATTTTGCTTCGTATTGTTGTACGTATTATACAAGGTTATTGGTAAATTAGTGACAATACGTAAACTGCAGGTCCTGCCCATCATCAAGTCTAAATTCTAAAAAAAAACATAAGTCACCTCTGATACTAAATGAAAAACATCTTTGTCTGGAACCCAACGAGTTACTATTTCTCTCTCATATCTTCTGTTAATTCAGGGCAGAGCTGTTTTTAAGTTGAGTTTCAAATAGAACCTCTCTAACGAACGATTATTAAATTGCGGGGGGTACCCATTACCAATACCAAAATTAAGAATTAAGACCTGGCGTCTTCACAAACGTGTTTGTGATGATGGGCTGAACCTGCAGTTCACGTATTGTCACTAATTTACCAATAATGCTGTATATATTCTTACATTATTATTATTAAAGTTTTAAAATTTACAATTTTTTTGTGATAATTTCATGACAAAGCACTGGTTTGCTGAAAAAAAAACAAGCAAACTGATACGGATAGTTTTTGCAACTCAAAAGGATTTTGTTGTAGAAAAGAAGCGTATAAATTGCCCTATAAAAGATACATTAATCTTGTGAAACCAGGTTGTGAGCACAGCATGTTTATATTTATTTCTGTATTTATTTCATCCCTATATTAAAGTTAGTTATGGTGGTCCGCTTCAAGATGGCGCGAGTTTTTTTCAAATTTGAATATTATATTCTAAAACTATTCGCAATATTTTTTATTTAATATCGGAATTTTCCGCTATTCATCTCCATAAGTATAAGAATTTTGAAGGTGGAAATATATATCCCCAAGTGTATCTTTGGAACGCGATAATTTAGTATCATGAGAATAATTTAGCAAGATGGTTACAGTATAACTATTATCAGGCAATCAATTATGAGTTATGCCCTGACTAAGGCAGCCCTGAAGTTTATAATAGGCCTTTGATTTATGCGTGTGGCATAATAGATGACTAGAGGCAATTTCAAAAGATTAATTAATTATACAATCTAGGAAAGTTATTTATCACTCAGCCAAATTTGAAGCAGCAGAAGTAAAAGTACCTAAAATTTCAAAATTCATTAAATTATTTTACGCAACGTCTGAAATTTTCCATTAGAGCCTCGACAAAAAAATTTTTAAGCTATCCATGATATGCTGCTTTGATTTTGAATTTTAATATTTTTGGAGATGACATGACCTCAAATGTCCGATATAGCACCTACGCAGAAATTAATAAACATACAAAAATGTATAAACATATGTTTATAAAGCAATTCAGTCAGAACATACGAAAGCTTCATCACGTTAAATAAGTCAGGTACTGCTCGGTTATAAATACAGGCACTGAACCATTCACCAAACAATCCTGTTTCTTTTCTTTCTGAATATAAAGCCCAAGTATCCAGCCTTCACTTCAATCAAGCCTAACATTTATGGGCCGATGAAGCGGATTCAATACATCCTTTTTATGTGCGTAACCCAAAGAGTTACCTACCAATCAATCCGAAGGCTTATTTTATTCAAGCCTTGATAACATGACACAGCTCACAGCTTAATAAAAATCTAGCTCGGGTCATTCATTGGGTCCTTCGCTAAATTAAAGTCGTTAAAGTCTCATTAAAGTTAAGGTTGATCGTTTTGTGTTTGCGCATGATTCAAATATTTTTGCATTTGGTAGTTTACATTTTTTCTACGTTCTAAAACAATTACGTTACTTACTTAAAACTAGTAGTGTAGGACGCCCTCCGACCAGGTGGGATGATGATTTGCGAAAGACTGCTGGCAGATGCTGGATGCGTCAAGCTGAAGACAGGGCGCTATGGCGCTCATTAGGGGAGGCCTATGTCCAACAGTGGACTACTATAGGCTGATGATGACGATGATGACTTAAAAGTTAAAACTAACAAAAAAGCAATGCCGCAAATCGTAAACTATTTTTAATGAACCCATGTTTAAACCAACTTATTTAATACGTTATACCAGATAATTAACCCCCGAATTACTCAAACGCAACTCAGATATAAGCACATCATAAGCGACTAATTTTTGACAGATTTTCATTGAAAACTGTCAAAAAACGACTACTTGAGACGTGCTTAAATTTGAGTCAGGTTTGAGTATTCGGGCGTCAGACTGTCAATGCTCTATTTATATGATACTGTTCTACGCGGTTTCACCCGCGTTTAATTAGAATTTCACATTTCTAGGGGGATAAAAAGGTCTTTCTTTGATGTTTTAGCAGGATAAAAAGTAGCCTATGTTACTCTCCATCCTTTCAATTAACTCGATGCCAAAAATAAGTCGATTGGTTGCTTAGTTAGGGCGTGAAGGAAGGACAGACAAACAAACACACTTCGCATTTAAAATATTAGTTAGGATTAGAAATAAATATCTAGTCATAGGTATCAAGACTACAAAATGACACAGTAAAATTCTTTTTTCAAGTCACTAATCCAATCCAATATAGAGCTATATTGAATTGGATTAGTAATCAAGACGTTGGTGAATGAATATGAATTCGTTTTCTCGGTCGAATTCTACAATTAAATAAACACTAAAGTTATTTCTGAAAAAACTTAGCTAAGCCATCCTTCACTAAACAAGCTAAGCTTACCTACAGCTTGTATATAAGTAGGTACTTCGAGTTTTAGGAATTTGTAGTTGGTTGTCAAACTTTCCTAAAATATAAATGCACCGTCCGATAGCATCTGTCTGTTGTATTTCCGCATAGCACCCGTGCATTGTGTTCCGCGAGCCCGAGGGCAGAATCACTCATCGATTATAAGGGGGAGGGTGGCAATTTGATGCTCCCTGTCTTCGTGTTATGCCTAGGTTTTATTATTGAACATAGCGTGCTTTATGTCCAAATGTTATGCAATGCAATGCGTTTTAACCGCGAGTACCAAGACAAAAAAAAATTGTGTTTCTTGTTTTTTAGTGTCTCTTGTTTAGAAACACAATTTTTTTGAAATCTGGAAACCTTTGAAATACGAGAAAATATTATTTGACTTCTGAACGAACCATCTCTGCATAAGCTATGTTAGGTAATTTCGTCGTAGTTGAGCTAAGCAAGCTTTACCATTCACGTAAACGGTAAAATAAAATAAACGCTTGAAAAAGTTTATAGGCCGCCAGGTCTAGACGTCGCCATCGTCTGTCTGTGTGGTGCGGACACGTCTCTTAGTCTGAGAAGCCGTTTTCACACAAATGGTAATGTTACCTTTGACTTGACTTTTTTAATGACCTCTGTGGCGCGGTGGGCGAAGTCTGCCTGCGAACGTAGGAGGTTGCGGGTTCGATTCCCGCCTCCGGGACAAATGTTTGTACGATTTGCAGACAGTTCATGGTGTTCTGGTCGTTTTCTATGTACCTATAATAAAAAAATATCTTTCCATGTTTTGTATTATATTATGTATATTAGTTATCTAGTTCCCATAACACAAGTTCTGTTATGGGAACTAGTAATAATTAATAATAATTATTATTATCATAATCTTTCTTCTATAAAAGATAAACTTTGCTCGCGGTGGTCGGAAATAATGTAGCTGTCTATTTATCAAAGAATCTTCATAATTGGACCAGTTGTTTTAGAAATTACATCCTACGTGGAGAACCTTACAATTTTTATCGCTTCATAACGTAAACGAAGAAATGATTTGATGCTATTAAAACCAGTGCTTTTAACATTACCCACCCTACTGAATGTATTGGAATTTTACGTAAAACGTTAGCAACATGACTTCTATATCTGGCCTAAGGAACAGCAATTTCCTCGGTTCCCAAGATTTTTTTTGGGAAAATACTTAGGTAGGAATTTTGCGTTCCGTGCAGCTAGCAACAGCACGTTACGTTTGTATGAAACCAGCATCAGCCCCGAGCCAAGTAACATTATTTCATCCGTGCCCGAGCACTCAACAGTAGGTACTAAAGTTAGCAAATGACGAACCTACACCACACAGACAGACGAGACCAACGAGTCTGTGCCTAAGGTCTGTGCCTACAATTCAATTACACCTGACTGCACACTACGCCTTCCAGACAGTTTTATAACTTCGCTAATGCATGTTGTTTCTCTTTGTATTGAATTATGTTATTTACTCAGATAAATCGCCTCTCCGCATTACGCAATTCTACAAAAACAGGTAATTTATCTTTCATTTTTATACTTTTCTGTGGAAATTGCCTTGGAATTGAAGGCTTATGGAATAGTCCGCAGTAAATTAGATCTATATCCAGCTTAGCAACGCGAACGCGACCACGCGCTCACACAAAACGCACGGTTTTCTATTTGCCAAATCTTTAATTGATTATCTGGACTGGTTATCTGAATTTTCTACTCGTTTTACAAGTGAAAATAAATAAGGAAGTTATGGAAAACGGAGCGCCCGCTCCGGCGCCTACCGGCATTCGTCGGGAGCCAAACATCGATCCTGTGAAAGCTCAGGGCATTTTGTAATGCTTATTTCATCATGCAAAGTTTTACGCTTTTTTGTTTTTAAAGTTTGTGTGATGATGATGTCGTCCTACCTAAAATTCTGCCACGGCGGTCAGTCTTAACTAGCCATGTACGATGTAGATATTAGTGCACCAGTGTGTGTACAGTACATACACAGGTGCAAGTGTAAAGTTTCCCTACTTACACCTGTGTGCAATAGTAAACCCGTGCATTCCTTTCTAATTCTGAGACCTAAGGAAATTAAATAGTTTAGTGTTAGATCAGGCTAATAAATGTACTTTTTTTTTCAGAAGATCGGTTGTTAAGAAGGAGCAGGCTGCAGCAAAGTTATGGGAGTCTAAATGGGGGTTCCTCAGTAAAATAAAAGAAACACAGGAAGAGGAAGCGCTGAAACTGGGTAATTAAAAAGGGTTTTCGATGACAAGCAATAAACATTTTTGTTTTCTAGTTCTACCCGTTGTCTTTTTATCTTATAGGTCCCACCTTAAAACTACACTTTTTACCGACGGCGGTCGGTACTGGGTCCGAAAACTACTTTCAATGACTTTTTCTTTTAGGATTTTCGCTTGAAGAGTACAGAGAGGCTGTGCGCTCCCTGAGTTGCTATTTGGAGCCAAAGACATACCCCGTAGTGGTAGACCCATCACCGCACCCGCTACCTCCCACATCTGCAGGTAATGTATTACTTAAGTAGATTGTAAGATTTCATTATAGTCAATAGACCTTCGTTTGATCGACAATCAACAAGGGAATAAAGATTTCAACTGTGTTCGCGCAGTCTCTTTCGCACTACAATTAATATTCTGTACTCATTGCTAGAGCCGTGTGGTGCCGGCTTAGAATTTGCACCACCCCAACTCTTCCCGTGGGTAAGAGGCGACTAAGGGACATAAACCGGGAGGCGGGCAGCAGTGCCTCTTGTAAAATAGATCTACGACCTGCGATCCCCAACCCGCATGCCCAGCGTGGGTATTATGTGCATTAACTCCCATGAGATAAAAGTCAATCTATACCTACTATAAAGGTCCAGCATTGGACCGCTGTTGAGGGAGGTGACAGATAGCTAAGACTCCGTCGAAAATGGCCGCCGTGGTCGAAATCCGGCTAGAAGGATCATCATTAATTTGATCTTGTTTAAGAACGAGTGAGGATAATAATAATAATAATAAATAAATAATGCTGGACAATTCACATAGCATTATTTAGCCCCAAGTTAAGCAAAGCTTGTGTTATGGGTCTACCTTCTTTCTTCACTTTTTCATATGTACTCGGTACCTATGTTTCTTTAATAATCCCGCAGAATTTAGCTATAAAAAGACAACAGTGAAGTCGATTGCGTAAATATTTCAAACTAGTTCCTGCCCGCAGTTTTGCACGCGTTGTTGGAGTGATATGAGTGTGATTAATTTCATGAAACAGGAACTATAATATTTTACGAATCTTGTCTTGTGTGTTCAACGAGTGGCTTTTAAAAAAAGCTGTTCTTTGAACAGGACGTTTTTACACAACAACATTGTCATTCGTCAATTTGTGGATAATCGTTACGCACTAATGCGTCACTGACATTTGTTTAGCCGGCACTTTGCCACACCTGCTTCCAACTGTCTAATCACGATACTGTATTTAGAACAATTCGCCTAATGGGATCCACAAACACGCCCGAAATAGACATAGGCGAATGTCGTCGCAATTAGCGTAGGCAGTTTATCTACAACTATTGTTTACTTAAGTAATTGGTAATCAATTTCCGAGACTAGACAAAGTAGATGGTCATAGGTACAGTTTTTAGAATCAAACCCACGTGCTCTCTAGCAAGTGGGTTTGATTCTAAAAACTGTACTATGACCATCTACTCTATCTTGGGGTTTTTTTCATCTTTCATTCTTTAAACTACATAGGTACCTACCTATATATATTTAAAATATTAAAAAAACAACATTTTTCCTGTCATCACTTTTTTGATTGGAGGTTTTTCAGAAAACAATTTTCTTTAATTCAAGCTATGTATTATAATAAAACCAAAAAGAGATAATGGTGTCAATGTCAATCCACATGTCGCCAAAACTATTGACACCATTATATTTTTTTTTCTGTATGTAGGAAACTATTTTTATATCAGCGTGGGTTCAGCTAGCTCAGGTTCGAGCTCGGAGGAACCAGCGAGGGTATTCAGAAATTCCGTTTCCTAGTCTTCGACACGGAATCTGACACAGATTCGAAATTCAAATATTTTACCAGTTTTTAACATTTTCTGCGTTCTGCATGGAATATCAATAGCGAAAATGTAGTTTTCCGTAAATCGTAAGACAAAGTATGAACAAGGCTAATTGTATTTTTTAAATCCTGTTAACCGAATGATCCTGCCCCAAATTAAATAATAATAACCCTTTAGCAATAGTTGGCCGGCGCGCGCTCTGCCCCCTCGAACGCTATGGCCGGCTAGTGAAGACTGGCCGGGACTACCCGACGCGGCCGCCTCTCAAACCGGGACAGATTTACGACCCCTACAAGCAGACAATGGTATTCTTGGGGTAAGTGGTTCGATTTCCTTTAGCAATAGTTGGCCGGTGCGAGCTCTGCCTTCTCGAACGCTGCGGCCGGTTAGTGGAGACCGGCCGGGACTAACCGACGCGGCCGCGTGTGACTCGCGTGCCGAGCGAGGGTTTTCGAACTTTTGACAATTATACAGTTAGATTCTTCGCTATTTATCTAATGAACATATAAAAACAGTAGCTACATACATTTCAGATGGATCGTTCTTTAAACTTCGGAGATTAGAGGGTAATGGTTGATTTTTTAACTCATCAATGTATGTTTTTAAGTAAACGTAGAAAATTTTCTAAAACTTTATTTGAGAGGGGGTTACTTACTTGACCTTTAAGTTGTAGGTGTCTTTTAAGATTTCGACATTACAATTTGTACTGAATTCTTTGTTCGTATAATCTGTACAAGCGCACTATGTTTGTTGATTTTATTTATTTCAAGGTATTAGCTTTGGATTGCTGAGATAAGGACAGACAGATCGTTCCGTCTGTCTCTTTTTCCCTCTCAAATATCTCGGCAACCCGTATGGTCTCGTGACTATAAGGGTTTCGTACTCGATCGAAACCGTTAAAATGATTCAGCCTCTAGTCACGGCTAACGGTTAGGTTGACAAAACGGTTCCACCAAATATTTTTTTAATTGGGTTGGTATTAGGTAACGTAGATTACCCATTAAATCCAAAGTCCTCCTCTCTCTAATGCATAGTAGATACTATTTGACTGTAGCCCGCATGGTCCCACTACAGGGCAAGGCTCTTTCATCCCGCCACCATCTTTGTTACTAAATGTTATCAGATCGCTAGCGATAGTGTAGTATCTAGATACTACAGCTCTGGCAAAGGCAAACCGTTACTAAAGATGATCTTTCGTTACAGAAGCGTGGAAGGCGACCCGATATCCTACAAACTGCCGATAATTCGCGACGAGGTCACTGACGAAATGCTAGCGCGGCCGATGCAGCTCGCCACCACGCCTTTTGACTTTATAAACAAGTTACACGGCTCCTAGATTTTATAATAACCGGAACAAGTCCGTAACTAACTATTTACTAACTAACTAAATAGTTATTATTAGGTAGCATAATGAGTATAACAAATGATTATGTTGTTAAGTATACGACTACCTAGTTTAAGAATTCTTAAAATATAAATTCTTTAGTTTTTAGGGTTCCGTACCCAAAGGGTAAAACGGGACCCTATTACTAAAACTTCACTGTCTGTCTGTCCGTCTGTCACCAGACTGTATCTCATGAACCGTGATAGTTAGACAGTTGAAATTTTCACAGATGATGTATTTCTGTTGCCGCTATAACAACAAATACTAAAAACCAGAATAAAATGAATATTTAAAGGAGCTCCCATCCAACAAACGTGATTTTTTTGCCGTTTTTATAGATGGTACGGACCCTTCGTGCGCGAGTCCGACTCGCACTTGGCCGGTTTTATTCTTTTCTACGGTGCACCTAATGCGTATAAGTTACAGGTACACATTTTATAGGAGCATGACGTGGAAATATATAGTAATATTGTTTAACGTCTATACCTAGTAGATTTATACCTAACTCTCAAAAGGTAGAACCGATTTTGGTTAACATTTTATGGTTGAAATATCACTTGATGTAGTGTTGATAAAAATCTGGGCACATGAGTAACCTACTAACGTTATGATGGTAATTACCTCTGGAATATTTTGCAAGTCAAGATCTTATGCAACTTTTCAACAAACCTGTACTTATAACTAAACAGTCGTTAATATACTAATGAAAATAAAACTAGGTACCTCGATATGCCTATTATTTATTAAAACTTGTACTTATCGCTAATGTTTCTTGGTGGCCACCATCGCCGGGAGCTGCGAGACGATGTTGCCAGGTGGCACCTCCACGGACACTGCTTCATCTGTGCCCAGCCAGTGGAATCCAGCCAGATACTGCAAGAAAACAATAAATATCCTTATTATGCAAGCCAAAACAAAAATGATTAACTTTGTAGTAAGACTTTGACGACCTCGAATCAAATAATTAATAAATAAAGCTGGAAAACTCACACAGCATTATCTAACCCCAAGCTAAGCAGAGCTTGTGTTTTGGGTACTAGATAACTGGAAGAGATCGCTTCTTAGCGATAAGGCCGCCCATTGTACTTATCTTATGTGATGTCTCTTTGTAATGTTATTTTATGGTGTACAATAAAGCATTTTTGTATTGTATTGTATTGTAACTGAAATATGTATATAATGTTATACAATACAATACATAGATATTTTTTTATTATACACAGAAAACGACCAGAACACCCGAAACCAATATCTGCAGATCTTACAAATAATTCTCCCGAGGCGAGAATCAAACCAGCAACCTCCTGCGTCGCAGGCGGACCTTCGCCCACTGCGCCAGAGGTCGTCGAATAAACATAGCCACCATCATATTGTGTGCCCTTAGTTCTTGATATAGTATGAGATTTCTCAGACAAATAGGTATTAAGTAAATGTAGTTCAAAGAATATGCTACTCACCTTTACTGGTATAATTCTAGAAGGCAGCTTTGTGTTGGGTGCGGTTGGTGACTTATGGCTCTGCAAATAAAGGCATTACATTAGATTTAGGTCGCATTAGTAGATATTAACAAGACCCTTTATAACGACAAATGAGACCGTTACTACCACCATATTTAGACTTGGATATATAGGCAAAATAAACATGTATACCAAGTACATGTTTAAGTTATATACAGGGTTATTGGTAAATTAGTGACAATACGTGAACTGCAGGTTCCAGCCCATCATCACAAACAGGTTTGTGAAGACGCCAGGTCTTAATTCTTAATTTTGGTATTGGTAATGGGTACCCCTCGCAATTCAATAATCGTTCGTTAGAGGTTAATTTGAAACTCAACTTAAAACCAGCTTTGCCTTGAATTAACAGAAGATATGAGAGTGAAAGATCGGTCTTAAGTAACTCGTTGGGTCCCAGATCGTAGGTATATTTGTCCCAAGGCGGGAATCGAAACCGCAATCTCCTGCTATTAAGGATCTAGGATTAAGGCTCCTAATATTAAGGAATTTAAAGGCAGTTTTTTTTTTGACAATGACTCGTCCTTTACCTTGTCAATCACCCAAATAGAGTTCAAGTCCTGGAACACGACAGCGTTTCGCCCAGGGTGCTTCGTGACGCTGTGGAACGGCGAGGTACGAGTGAGCCACTGCTTCGGCAGTAAGTAGTCGGGCCACTCTAAGAACGTTTTTGAAGGTAGTTCGTATTCTACAAACTGTAAGAGAAAAATTACCATTAAAAATAAATTTATAAAAGAGAAGAGAAAACTAGGTGACACATCAAGAGAACTCTGAAACTACAAAACCTACGAAGCCGAAATTTTGCATTGAGTTTCCTTTTAGGACGTAGGGACCCCGCTAAGAACGGATTTTCGGAAATTCGATTTCTAAAGTAGTTAAAATGGTGTTAATGGTCATTTTTATAATAACTTCAGATCCGTAACTGTTGGCCCGTCAAAATTTGTAGCGTAAAAGTTGACTATAAATATAACTATCTCATCTTTTGATCCAATTTCAGTACCTAATAAAGATTTTGTCTCCCTTTTTGATCCAATTTCAGTAATAACGATTTTGTCTCACCTTCTGATTCAATTTCAGTAATAAAGATTTTGTCTCACTTTTTAATCCAATTTCAGTAATAACGATTTTGTCTCACCTTCTGATTCAATTTCAGTAATAAAGATTTTGTCTCACTTTTTGATCCAATTTCAGTAATAACGATTTTGTCTCACCTTCTGATTCAATTTCAGTAATAAAGATTTTTTCTCACCTTTTGATCCACATAAGTGACATACAGCACTGCATTCTCACCCGCCACCGACAAAGCCGAGGGCACACAGTGGTACGTCGGCAGATTGCAATAGTGTTCAAACTTCTTCCCGTTAAGCTTCCAAACAGTTATCGCACATTTGGTGTCCGCTACTACTAAGTACACGCCGCTGTGGGTGTTGTGAGATACGTGCAGATGTAGTATTGATTTTGTGCTGAAAACTAAGGAGAAAATAGTTAGATATAGGGAGAAACTCGCCTACTACTGGGTCAGGACGAGCGTGAATAGGTGTCTTCTAGACCTTTGCGATACAAATCTTCACTTAACATCAGGTGAGATTGTAGTCAAACGAAGGTCAATTCATACAAAAAAACTTAGTTGAGTGGTCATGCAATCAAGAGGCGCTTAACCTAGCATACATCAGTCGTTCAAATTCTTAGTAAAACGTTCCATGTAGCATAGTTCGTCTGTTGTAGACATTTGCCTGTGACTAATGAATGACGTCACATCGTGCCGTCACGCTCAGTTCGAGTTCGATCAGAGCGGGACAGCATGGTAATGATGTTGAATCCCATTATTTAAGTACGTGGGTTATACATTGATCAAGTGTGAATAGGGTATATGCATAGATTTGTTTTATTTTTTTAAATCACTTATTAATGGTATTGTTATTACATTACCGAAAAAAAATACACTCAATTTTTTTATTATCAAGGAAAAAGACGAAAAATAAAACTGCACTCAGTACCGTTTCTCAGTTTTTTCTGTGACGACACCGTTCAGTTTGTCAACTCAAAGTGCTTCTATTCATTCGTTCGTTGATTATTCATTCAAAATAAAATTAGAAACAACTAAATGATAAAATCCGTCATGTTTGTTGTTTGTGTGTTGTGTCTAATAATTAATTTTCTTCTTTCTTTTTCACAATAAATATATCACGCTTCATGACAATACGGTGAACCGTGACGTCACGTTTAGAAATTTTGCGATTGACTCTTAAAATATCTACTTTTCAACCATGAAGGCAGCAAACAGACTTGAAGCCCGCACGATGGATAGCATTAAAAAATACATTATTATTCCAGTATCCTTACATTTATCAGTATTGATGATGTGTACAAGAGTGGCCCCGACCTCGGGGTCAACTTGGAACACGTGCAGCGTACCAGGCGTGTGCGCCACCATAGTCCGGGAGTCTTCGGTAAACGCGACGCGATCACATGTCTTCAAGCCATGCACCGTCAGTTTCGATAGGAATATCCGATGATGGTCACCCTGAAAAATGGAATCTTTGAAATATGTTCATAATCACACAACTTAGAAAACATTTTCATAGACATGGATTTTTTCATGGTTTAACTCTTCTTTTACTACCTTTGCATTATGTATTTATGTATTACTAGCTTCTGTCCGCGGTCTCGCACGCGCTTTTCCGAGACAAAATGTAGCCTTTGTAAGGACAAAGGCTACATTTCGGGGATGACCCCGGGATATCATCCACCTCCCTGCCAAATTTTATTGAGATCCGTTCAGCTTTTTAGGCGTGACAAAGTAACAGACAGACAGAACTACTTTCGAATTTAATATTAGAATGGATGTCCCACTAATAATATGAAGGCAAGGCAAAAGTTTGGATGGATGGATGACTTCTTCACGTCTGAACAGATCGGGCTGAAATTTTTCGTAGATGTAGGTCTAAACTTACTCCTACCTTTAATAACACTAGACTACTAAATAGACTTTTCATCCCATAAATTATCAGTTCCCATGCGATAGAAACGATCTTTAACAGTTTTCATAGAATCCTCGCGTGCGAAGCCACGGGCAGAAACTAGTCGTAAATAATTCAAAGTAGCAGCCCGGAGTCAGGAAGCGGTGGTAAGCCCCCCGTGCCTCGGAAATCACGTTAAGCCGTTGGTCTTGCGCCTGACCTCTCCACGGCCGTGTCAGTCTGCCATGCCATCTGATCGGATTTTCGACCACCTATAATTATGTCAAAACTAAAACCCGACTTTGAATCCCTTACTTTTAGACATTTTTTCAGTTTTGCGGGATTACTACTAGTCCCTCGGGAGTAAAATTTTTATGGGACCACCTCGGGATAATTCTCTGTAGGTACCATTGCAAAAGAATCATACAAATCGGTCCATAAATGACGGAGAAATCTACAAACATACATACAAAACTTATACAGCCGAACATCCTCCTCCTGTTTTCGGAGTCTGTTAAAAAATACGTGAAATGCTTCGGAATTGTCAATACTTACATCTTCATCTTCTTCTGATTCCAATTCCATTTTAAGCATCCTCAAATGGCCATCTGTTGCGTAAATAATAAATTCACCAGTAGGCGAGATTTCGCAGCAGCGCATCTGCCGCTTGTGTTTTGTATATATTTGGAGTAACTTTGTAGGTTTCTCGGTAATATTTAGAGATACTGTCGACCTTTGCTTGTTCGGAATAATGTGCTTGTACAGATCGTCAGAAGTATCTTTGTCTAATAAGTCTCTGGCTGGGTCTTTCTGGTTTGGATTTTTGTTTATTAAATTGTCTTCTTTGTTGTCTGCATTAGTGACAGCCTTCCCGCTTTCGTCAATTGCGTATGCACCCAATTTCCAAACTTCTAAATATGTGCTGTACCTGAATTTCATTAATAAAGAAAGTTTCATTATAATTAACTAGCAGCGCCTCTCGGTTTCACCCGCGTAGTTCCCGTTCCCGTGAGAATTTCGTGATAAAATATAGCCTATGCCTATATATTTCCTCTTAATAATGTTATTATTAGTATAGATCAATTAAAATAAATCTATCCCATGGGAACCATACATTTTAACGTGATAAAAAGTAGCCTATGTACTATTCCAGACTATAATCTATCTCTGTGCCAAATTTCATGCAGATCCGTTCAGCCGTTCTGGCGTGATTGAGTAACAAACAAACACCCATCCATCTATCCCAACTTTCACATTTTGTAACATTGGTGGGATTATGATTGTTCGCCATCAGTCAAGGTTTTCTCGATATTACGATATTAAATATTTACTTAGGTCAAACTTGCGCTTCAAACACGCGGTACGCGAAGCGGGAGCGTGGAGCGTCAGCAACGCAAAACTTTTCCGCATCTCGGTCGCGTAGGCAAGGCGCCATTACAGCGTCCGCCGCGCGGCTTATGCTCCCGCGTCTCATGTTTGTGTTTGACCCGGGCAGGTTTGACCGAAGCTTTAGGCTTTGTCACACATGCGATTATGCCGCCAAATACAATAGTGTTTTGAGTACTTACCTCAAAAGTAACAATTTATTGCTGGCACTGACAGCAGTTCTTGGTGACATTATCATGGGGGGGATCCTCATTGTCCATAATGGGGGGTAGCTTGTGAACACTAGGTAACCACTGATGCCTGCTGATATTTGTTGGTTTCCATGGGTGATAATTACTCTGGGAATGAATCACATAAAAGAAATTTATTATTAGTAAGCATTTGGAATTGGCAGCCATTCGATTGCTGTTAAAAAACCTACATCAGCCTATATTAGTCCACAGCTGGACATAGGCAACCCCTTATCAGCTTGAGTGAAAAAAAAATAGTCTTCAGTTTGCCGCATCCAGCAACTACCTGTAATCTTTCCCAAGACCTCATCCCACCTGGCCGGACGGCGTCCTTCACTATGTTTGCCGAGTCACGGTCTCCAGTCAAGAACATGGTCACCCCAGCAGTTGTTGGTTGAGAAAAATGGCAGTGTTTATTTTCTATTTAGTCACTGAAGAACATAAAAAATACAGGCTAATTCTTATTCTAAGTGGGGGAACTGTTATCTGCACTGACATCTCGCATGGGAGTGTATTGTGCATTGTCCCCCTGCCTAATCAGGCCCTAAAAATACAGGCTGTTTAATAGATCAAGTAAAATACCTGACATCATGTTCATGAATATGCTTTTGTACATCCTTGGCCCAGACTGATTTGGCTATTTCCATTTCATCTGCAGTAGGGTTACCAGATTGCTTCTTAAGACTGTCTTGTACTCTGACAAAGTGCACCATGGTAGGGTCTACTCCGCTGCAGTACAGATTTAGCTCATCATCGGTGACTGCTAAAGCTGTTATGTCAGCTTTATGTGTTGTGAATGTTTCTAACTAAAATAATAAGTATTATTTATGCAAGTATTTATTTATACTTTAAGGGTTTAAGATGTCTGATGGGGTAGAGGCAATGCTGTGTCAGAAATATGAGTGAGTTTATAGTCAGCTGTGAGCAGTGGGTAAAAACAGAGGGTAAATATTATTGATGAAGAAACTTCACCCTGTTTTCACCCACTGCTATCCAGCAGTTAGTTGAA
The DNA here is from genome assembly GCA_947086465.1 of Eupithecia exiguata. NCBI lineage: Eukaryota > Metazoa > Arthropoda > Insecta > Lepidoptera > Geometridae > Eupithecia > Eupithecia exiguata. The sequence continues at coordinate 7,349,408 of OX352238.1, read as the reverse complement.
TGTTAGCTTGGAACCAAGCATCAGAATATTTCCAATGAAGCAAATATTTTTACTCTAAATTGTTGGTACTAAACAGTATTACCTGGTCTCCAATAACACTATCCCAGAATGAAAGTCTTCCAAGACTATCTCCAGAGATTATGGTATTGTCGGATAGGAATGCAAGACACCATACAATGACTTCCTCTCCTCTGCTGCTGACCGAAAGCCTACATGTTGCTTGACCTGTTTTCACATTCCAAACTCTGATAGAATTGACTGAACCTACAAAGAAATAAATAAATATTGATCCACAATTCACAGAGTATCATGTTGCCCAAAGGTAAACCAGAGCTTTTGTTATGGGTACTAGATGACTTACCTATATACTTGTAACATTGCATATAGATATTTCAGTTTATCATAACACATCTGGAAAAAATGTTAGGTTTTTTTGTTTATAGAGTACTTTGTAAGTACTTCTTTCTGCTTAGTTTGGGGTAAAATGAAGCTGCGAGGATTGTCCAGCATTATTAATAATATACAAATCAAAATTTAGAAAATACCTGTAGCTAAAACATTTCCGGTAGCATTAAATTTGCAGCACAATATTCTGCCTTCTTGCTTGTCAAAGAGCTTTTGATAAACAATATCATCATTTTCAACATTGAATAAATTAATGTAGCCTTGTTCGGTGCCCACAGCTACAAGTGAACTATCTGGAGTGACATCAAGGCACCATGCAGCATACCCTGTTAGTAAAGTGGTGGTCTTCAGAGCCAGAGTCTCGAGATCCCATTCGAGCAAAGAACCTCCAAGACCAGTTGATAGCAACCTTTCTTGCACCCAGCATAAAGCTTCCACAGATCCATTCTCAATTCCAGGAATAAATTTAACCACACAAGGTGAGTATTTCACGTCCCAAATTTCAATAGAAGCATCTCCTCTGTAAAGAAATTAACAATTAGAACTTTTAATGTAAACTTGTTTAACGTCTTCAACCTGATTTTAATTACCTCGCAATTGCTAGAAGGTTAGTTGATTTGTTGATTGAAGCACAGTTTATGGGCTGTGGTTTGGGATTGTAGCATCGTAATCTATGCACTTTACTCTCCATTACTATCAATTTTATTACAAACACATGTAAATAATTTGTTGAAATTCTAACCAAAATACATATGTTTTCCAGTGTTGCCAGTGCCTTCACCGAGTTCCGGACGATCCGCTGTCGGAAAAAGGACGATTTTTGAACAAATAGGACGGCTAAAGAAAACATTAATTAATTATGATTTTAATGAAAACATATACCCAAAAGGCTTCGATCAAAAATTTCCGGCTTTGCCGGCCCCCCTTAGATTCACAATGCGTACCCCAAAACCTTCAGTAGCAAAGGAGAAACATTTTGACATGTTAGGGAAGCTTTTCAACTAGTGTCATTTTAGAGTTCTGACAAAAAGTATGGGTAAGTCCTCGTACAAAAAATGCAAGAATCACTCGTCCAAAGTGCTGAAAAAGGATCGAATTTCTTATTTTCAGTAAGTTTAAATATATTTTATACCCGTATATTGAGATGTGAGTCATATACTTGTGAAATCAGCATAAAATATTGTTGTTTGGTTTGCCTATGTTAAAATATTAATTTTGTTCTAAATTGATAAATGCCTCTCCATTTATCAATTTAGAACAACATTAATATTTCAATTTCATCTAAAAAAAAAAATTCGTTTATAGTATGTATTTTAATATATTTTTCATAAAAATAAGTTTAATATTACTAGTTGATTTTTAAAATAACTAGTTGGCCCGCCCTAAAATTTCATTTGCGTAGACTCTCTAATAAAAGAAAGACTAGGTACTTACCTACCTACCAGAAGTATGAATTTATAAAACGTTTACTTTTTGTCCCGTAAAAAAAACTCGTGCAAAGCCGCAGACAGGAACCAGTTCTTTTTAATCTAGAGTGCCTGCCTGAAATTGTATTTTAAGTTTAAATTATTGTATGTCTGAAATGACCCTTTTGTATGAAAGCCTACTGTTGAGACACCAATTTATAGTTTCATCAATAAATGATTCGTTATCTTTACCTGAATTCTGTTAGTTAATCCTTATAGAAAATAAACTGAGTAGGTAGGTATATAATTCTCAGGTAGGTACAGTGCGCGTCACAATTAAGTATCCCCCTATTTCAATGTATGTGGGTTCAAATCCTGTCAGCGATCGTTGGTGATTGGGTGATCAAAATTACATGTTTTTTTATAATTTTCCATTTTCTTTTCATATTTTTGACGTTTCCTACAAAAATTGTATGTTCTGTATCATTAAAATGTAATTTTTGTATAAATTGTTTCATTTTAATTTCATTTAATTTGGTAACCTTACTTAAAATTCGATGGATTCTCTAAGTATCAACTTGGCCTTGCGGTAGTAACCGGCAAATTAATGCAAGACAAGATAAGAGTGACATGGTTCGAATCTCGTGAGCGCTGTTTCGTTTTTTTTTATTAATTGTTATATTTTTTTTTGCAATATGTAAGATTTTGAATTGATATTATTCTTTATAGGCTTAATTGCATGTTAAAGAAAGAAAAAAACAAAAATTACAAAAAAGAATATTCTATAATTATGTCTACAATATTATACAATAACTACTACGTATAAATCTATGATATTATAACGAAATAATTGTTTTGATAAACCATAATAACAAATAATATCTGTAAACAGTGAAAGGTTTTTTATAATAGATTGTGATAATTTAATCAAAAATAATTTGTTTACAACGAAAGAACATAGGTAACAATATTTCGATCTCTCGCTAAATATGCACAAAGCAAACCACACGGAATAAGACGAGTGACAATTACTTTGTTCGCTACAAACGAAGTAGTCTGTCAAGTCAAAGTCAAACCCTACCCGCATCCATAAAAAAAATTTAAGACTTGGCTAATTATACCGATAGACAAAATTGGACGCATTGTTCCAACAGCTAAATAGCTCAGTTGATCTAATGCCGAGAATTCGAGACTCCATTTAAGGGTGGGTGGTTCGATCCTTAGCGGCTTGATAAGTTTTTGCATTGAAAATTAGTCACAAGCGAATAGAAGTTAGAAAATATTTTGTAGACAAGGGGGATACTTAATTCTGACGCGCACTGTACCTACCTACTTACAAAATAAAATAAAATGAATTCGACTCCACCAATCTCTTGTTCCGTATGGAAAAAACTTGTCAGGCTCTGCGCAAACTGTCTGCGTCAAAACAAAACGAAGACAATTTTGAGTGACATTTTTGTAACGCTCTAGGTATCTACGGGGGAGGCCGCGAACACTTATTTTTGATCGAAGCCAAAAGGAAATCAATAAACTTACATGCAGCGGTCAGAAGTTGTCGCATTCACGCGTCGTCGTCCGTTTCGTTTCACGCATTATTTTTTAAAAAGTTATTGTGGCTGGCTATTTGAAAAGGGACGGAAAAGGGACGGAATTTGAAAACGGACATCGAAGGGACGATGCGGCGTCTAAAAGGACGAAAATCGTCCCTTTTGGGACGTTCTGGCACCACGTTTTCCTAACCTCAAAATTGGTCGTGGAACCAAAACAAAACAACAATTATATGTCACTGTCACGTCATAAGTTACAAATTGTCAAACTTCAAAGTTGCAGAACTATAATATTTTTTTTTTCTTACAAAATTAACCTCCCTTTTCCAAACCTTTTCCAACCTTGGCAAGGTTGGAAAAGGTTTGGAAAAGGGCAGTCTGAAAGCAGTCTGAAAGAAGTGAAAGAACCCCGAGAGGACATCAATATTTTACACTATTCTTGTTCTTATAAACTGAAAAAAAGTAGCAGTTTTTATCATGATATTATGATATTTTTTTTTCTTTTTAGTATCAGTATAGTACTTAAAATGAACGCGAAAGCAAAAAAAATGTCTCATAAAAATTAAAAAATGTTCGAAATTTCCCTCGCCTCTTTCGGCTTTCGGTACACAATGTTCGGTCGTCGCGTCATAGCGAAATGCCAGCAGCTGGCAACATTAATTTTGCTTGATAGAATGAATTGAAGCTGGATTTGTTGGCTTGGCGATTGGTCCAAGAGTACATTGGATTGGTGTTCGAATTCCGTCATTTCGGATTGCTACTATTTGTAATCTGTGATTTCGTATTCGGAAAGAAAGAAAGAATTTTATTTTCAGTAGTTTGGTGCTCGTAACTTATATAAAATTTACACATTGGTGGCATAGTGTGTGCTAGATTTAGTGGTTTCTACGATGGGTGACGGTCAAAGTGAAATTCAACCATTACTGAGAGATGGTAAGGATGAAACACGTATTTTTGCTGATGATGATTCAACATCGTAGTTTTTGTTGCTAAACAATGTACTATGATGGCCTGAATGTTTGTTATACTAGTCAAAGCCCAAGTTATATAACTGGATTTCCAGTTGTTACATGAATGTTCTAATATTTCGTTCTTCTTTGCATTGTATTGACTCAAGTGTAATTCTTGTATGACAGAGGAAGTAAATGTCAGCACAATATCACCAATCGGACCAGATGAGCTGCCTCCTCCTTACCAGCAAGCGGGAATGCCGATGGTAACATGCAGAGTGTGCCAGGCCATGATTGATATATCCGGAAAGCGAGAACAACATGTTGTAAAATGTTCAGACTGCAATGAAGCAACGGTAAGAGTTTGGTCTACTGCCTGTCTATCTTAGTTAAAATTGGTCAGCTTTACTTGTTTGTGTATTTACTAAGTATCTATTAAATTTCAGCCGATAAGAAATGCCCCTCCTGGCAAAAAGTATGTGCGCTGCCCCTGCAACTGCCTGCTAATCTGCAAATCATCTTCTCAACGCATTGCTTGCCCCCGAGCAGACTGCAAGAGGATCATTAACCTTGCACCATCACCGGTGACTCCACCGGTCTCTACTCTGCCTGGAATGTGCAGGGTCATCTGTGCCCATTGCCAGGATACATTTTTGGTAAGTTTTACTTAAACTAGTTATCACAATCAGTTGAAATATAGAAGCAGGCTACACATCAGAATAAATAACCTTTCATTTATTTAGTAATTTAACTATTTTTATCATTAAATGGATAAATGTTGATGGCCATTGAACTGCAAAATGACATGATTGAAATACAAACATTATGTTTATTGACCAATGGTCACTATCAAGCATCATATTTTTAAATAATGTTTTAATCAATTTTATCAGTGATGCATTTATCAAGTATTTATATGAACACAATACACCTTTCATTACCCAATAGAATAGTTCATTTATCAGGAAAACTGTTGATAATTATAGATAGCTGAATAAGTTATTGTTCCTAGGCAAATAAATATTTCAAACTGAATGAATTCCCTATTTGGACCTAAGCAAACAATTTAATTATTTCTGTTGGTTAATACAGTCAACATCAACAATTATTACATTCATTATTGACAAAAGTACACAAAATGATTGAATAAAACATAGCTATGCTTTGTGCAGTCTGCTGATATTTGTTCAGGGTGTTCTGGGTGTTTTCTTTGTACATATTAAAAAAAACTATCCTACTATTATTATAAATGCAAAAGTTTGTGCCGTTGTGAAGATGTGTGGCCATAGACAATGCCAATACTACTCTATGTATCGGGTTGAAATTTTACCCACATAAAGATCTGGACCTAGAATAACATAATAATATAGGCTTTTTAATGAAATAAAACACATTTGAAGCAACGGGCAGAAGCCAGTATAGTATAATATAAACTACAGTGAAGTATAATTCAGTTTCTCTAGAAACTTTAATGTACTGTGTAAATTTTTAATAGCCAGCAACATAAATCATTAGTAGATTAATAAATAAGTTGCTTTTAATAATAGCTAGCAATTACTGATAATTAATAGATAATCTAGGAGTTGGGTGTTGTCACTACCACACAGTTTTTTTGTCATCGTTTCAATAGACATCAATGATCCTTATGTAAAATGATCTGAATAAATGAAAATGAACATGAAAAATTAGTTATCTTCTGTCCATAACATGATGTGCTCAGCTTAGGGCTGATGAATTGCTGTGCTGTTATGATGCTGTGTCTATTGTCCAGCATTATTATAGCTAGAATTTCTTAGCACTCATCTATAAACTCTTCCTGTATGAATAGGTTTATGAACTTGCAGGCTCTATGTTTTACAAATATGTAGTTAAATACTACCATTCATTATGAGTCAAAGGATGATAATTAATAACACCACAGTTGCTGTGCTAGCTAAAATATATTGGAAAACAATATTGTCTTCCAATTTGCACTTCTTGTTTAAAAACACAGTATAAACATGTAAAATGTGATCTTGGTTATCAGTTTGCACTGAGTTATATTTACTTATCTATTATTGTCAACTTCTAGGTACTATCCTAGGACAATGTCCTTAGTTTACTTGACCCATTTTTGATTTGATTTGTTTGAGTTTCAGTATCAGAAGCTGAAGAATGTTCCGGTGCGATGCCCGCATTGCCGGAAGGTGTCATCAGTTGGGGCACGCACCGCCATGACGAGAGGTTCGATCTTTGCTGTACTGTCTTTGATTTTCTTTGCTATTGCCCTCGGAGTAACTCTGGGCACATTATCAGCTGCGAAAAGCCATGGTGGTGGCATCTATGTAGCTTACGTTGGAGCGTTCTTGTTTTCTTTCATTCTGGGCCTCCGAGCTGTTTATTATTTCACAATGAAACAGAGTAAAATGGAAGATACCATGTAAAGAGTTGTTATAACCACCTATTTTGTGATATGTTTATATGACTTTAAAGTATATAGAAAATTCATTATTCCATTTTATTGTAGAATTGGTTTTATGTGAATTAAGTTGTTTGTATCTGTCACCATAGAACTTTTACAGTTCTACTGGGTGGTGATTGATAAATTGGTACGACAGCTTTGAGATAAAATATATTATAACGAATTTCGGGGATGATTTTATTATGTTATTCTAATCAATACTAGCAATGTATAATTAACAAAATACCATCGCCATTTTATTATTCTTACGCAATATTATATAATTTTTTGTGAAATCAAGACTCGATTCCTGATATTTCAACCTTAATGTATAAAATATTGATTTTGATTACTAAAGGTATTGTTGAAGTGTTTGTTCAAAACTTTGCAATTCTGTTTAAATTGAATCTTAGCATTTCGAAGTTACCTTATTTTCATAGGAATCTCATAGATCATTGCTGTATTTGCATAAACACTCTTAAATATAAATAAAGTAGGTCATGGTGGCCATGGCGTTCATTATAAGCTTATCTAATTAGAGAGCCGATGTCATATGAAGTGGCCCGACTTAATACGCCCAAAGGGATGACCTTCCTACCAAACAATCTAATTAATGACGAGTAAACTATAACGTACTGTATGTTCAAGAAAACTATACTGTATGTGCTTGCAGCTTGTACTTTGATAGGTGTAAAAAGCCCTGTTTATTTAATATTATTGTAAATGCATGTTTTATAACCTACTCAAAAAGAGATTTTAATTTATGGGCTTTATGGCAATATAGATAATCAGACAATTACATATTAATTAACATTTTTGACAGAAGTTTTTACATATATTACGTCAAAGTTTACCTATATACGAAGATACTAATTGTCCAATTATAATAATTATCTTTGGTTTTTTTAATGAGAGTATAAAATAAATACCCACATTACCGACGTTTTTAAGAAGGGTCATTAAAAAGTTTCGGTATTTCGTAGTTTGCTTTCGCAGCCCTTCGGCCATACACACAGAATTAATACCAAGTTAATAATACACCTTGGCATTATTGTCGGTTTTTCAAAGTATATATTTCAAAATTTAATATCGTATATTTATTCATATTGAAATTCTAATTTAACTGGTCAAATACCTCAAAGTCCAAAACTGGTTTATTACCTACTTACCATATTTTTTTCTGATCACTACCAGGAAAAAATATGTCTTCAATAAATGTCAGCTAATTGTATATAACACGCAGTTAAATATGTGACGTTAATACCTACTCTTTTTAACTATGTAAATTCATATGTTATCGATTTAGTTTGATTCTATAGACCAAACCAAATCACAACAACACCTTTGTTGTTATCAACGCCAAAAATAGTTAATTTTCAAAAACTCGTATACTAGCGGTTTTACGGTTAACGGTTTAGGTCGTTGAGCGTATGTTCTGATTTAGAAAGTTGTTTATTAGTTTTGTTCATTATGATAAAGTTCCTTATCAGTTATATCGTACTACATACACCTACCTAATGAGAGCCAAATTGAACAAACAACTCTGCTCGAAATCCTACCTTAATGTGTATCGTCCTCTACCCAATAATGTATTGAAAGACATTAAAACACCATGGCCGTTAGTGCATATTACACTAACTTCACAATGTATTAAAAAGTGGCGCAACTTCGCATCAATTCTTTTATTTTTAGTAATCGTAGTAAGCAACGTCGGTAGCCGTACCCATACGGAAAATCAGACGTGTTTTGATACCAGAACAGTTCTAAATTGATTGTAATTACGCAAGATCCATTTCATGCATGGTATTATGAGAATGTATGTCTGTCTGCCATATGCACTACTAAATTATTATTACTAGTCCTTCTATTTTAAAACATTTGCGTTTTGTTTGATATTGTATAGCAGGCATATTTGTCAAAAGGTGACTATAGTGCGCTAGGATCTTTTATTTTATTACGTTATACTTACGTTGGGTACTGTACTGTCCAATGTTACGTGGCGTACCTAATGTAAAGTGTTAAATAGCGAGCATTAGAGCAGTCAGTACGGGGTACGTACATACGTAATGTATTATGCACGCTGCGATTGGTGCATTACGCCTCGTAACACCCCGGTCAGTATCCGGCTTAAGGTAGGGGCTAATCTCTAAGCTCCCATACAAACGTACTCCTCGATACATTTGGAAACTACGTCCCCAATTTTTAAGGTAATTTTGCAAACATAATCGGATAAGAAATAGCTATGTTTGTATCGTTTTAGTTTTTCAAAATAATCATCATAAAGTGAGAGCGAAAATTCATTTGTATCCATTTTCAAGCGATTTTATTACTTTCGCTCTCATTTAATGATGATAATGTATTTTGAAAAACTAAAACGTTACAAATATAGCTATTTCTTATCTTATTATGCCAAATTTCATTAAAATCGACCCATATTTTAATAGTTTATAGTTTCCAAATGAATCGAAAAGTACGTTGGTATGGAAGCTTAGAGGTTCCGCCCCCACCTTAAGACAGGATTACGTCTATGTGTTGTCTAGCCAACTCTTTTGTTGACCTGTGTAAGGGCTAATTTCTGAGGCATTTTTATTTATCAGGATTGCTATATCTCATTGACTGTTATACATATTGCAAAATATCAAGTAAGTAAGTACATGTCATACGTTAGATTGCCCAGGCCATTCTTAAAGATGGGCAATCTATAAAATCGGTTGCCTAATTAATTTGTCCATCAGGATTTATTAATTACCGAACACGTTGACATTTATTCGGTTCAAATCTGTGGTTAAGACCGATTAGAAATTTAATATGATTATAAGAGTTTTTAGGCTTAAATGTACAGATGACGATGATGTTTTTATTAAGTATTAAAATTATGTCTATTGAACGATGATAGTTTAGTTAGACTATTTTTGAATGTCAAGATACTCTCCTAAATACTCTTATGATTATAAAATATCCTTATAATATATTCTTTTATAGCTCTGATATAGTTTCATATAAAGGAAATTGCCTATCTAAGGTATTACGCCTAACTGGTCTAGCTGGAGGGTTCTATTTAGTCATATTATTGGCAATCCTGTTCAAGATAGTTGGGTATTTAATTATATTCTGTTTGTTAATATGACTTGAGTAGTTGATTTCAAGCATTGCATTCGAGAAATATGTAAATCAAAATATAAATTCATTAAAATGTTAGTGCTTTATACATGTATTTGTAGTTTTTAAGTCAAATAAATTGTACCTACTATGAATAGATAAAGTATTTTATTTATTTGGTAGTATTCCTTGATATTTAGCTTATTATTTGATATAGCTCATTAGGGGAGGCCTTTGTCCAGCAGTGGACTAATGCTGATGATGATTCCTTGATAGACTCAAATTTAAAAGACAACATTGAATATTGAAAGGTTTTATTTTATAAACAAAATAAGATACTTACATGAGAATATTTATATCTACTGCTTTCCGTTGACTTATTGTGTTTGAACTATGAAAGCTTTACAGATTCCCTATTTTAATTTATGACACGATACAATAATTCTACAATTAGTTGCCTTACATGTAATGGATTAACAGTATAACATTGTACTACATGCTACCTTTATAACATCAGATAAGTTGAAATAGGTGCGAAATTTTAGAATAGGTCGACATGATCGAAGCGTAGTTCATTAAAATACATTTTGCAACAAGTGTGGAGTTGAATATTATAATATTTGTTGAATCGAGTTGAATTGATTGATAAGAGCCAAATGGCTAAGGATAACGCCACACTACAAAGAGTTTCGCTTACTGTTAAGAGCCAAGCGACTCGCTTAGCGACTAATCCTAGCGAACAGACAGATGTATTGCATACTATACGTAGGTATGTAGCAGTGTCCACACGGCGAGCGACGCGCCTAGCTAGGTTCCTGTAGGTAGAGGATCAGTCACAAAGCGAGTCGCTTGGTTCTTACTCAAGTAATGCTTGGTAACCGTTCAATAATATGTCTAAGCAGTTACTCGAAGGCGTGGACGGAGGAAATCCGCTCTTGACGGCTACTTGAGTGAGTGTAGATTTTGACATGAGCTCCCAAGCATTGTTTGAAAATTAGTATTCACTCAAAACTAGACATAAGCATCACTCAAGCAGAGCTCGATGACTGAGCATGCTTTCATAATACGGGCCTTAGTCTTTGTAGTATGACATTAGCCTAAACGACTAGATATTAATTTGCAAAAGTGTATTTACTTAAAATCTAAAATATGTTCCTCTAAATGTAAGACATTTAAGATTGTACTTAAATAGGATGACTTGTTAGAGGAATGTCTTTATAAATTATTTAAAAAAAAAAGATTAACATCGCTAAATAAAAAAATAACATTTTGTGCATTTTCCGTTAAATGCACAGCCTTAACTAGGAAATCACAAATAGACAAGGTAGATAAAATAAAAAAATATAGATATTCAATATATCTTGATGGAAAGATTTTGGACGCCTAGTTACGTACGTATAAGGTTCAAGTCCTATGAAAAGGATTTACTGGCGAAGCAATAATGTCTGCCAAGACGTTTTAAGCGTTATTGCCTATAGAATAGGATTTAGAAAGATATTTGAAAGAGTCCGTAGAAAGTGGTACCTACATACAAAGTACTGAGTTAACAAAAACTTCTCGATCTAAAACCGCACGATAATTCAGGTTCTTCGTGGAAGAAGTTAAGATACGTTTTTAGTTAGAAGCTGCCTGGCTAAGTTCATGGACACACAAGAGATTTCGTAATAGGAATCATCAATGAGATCATTCCGGCCTCTGGGCTCGCCGAATCCAAAACTTACAAAAGTAGGTAATTAATTGTATGGGGAGATTATTTTTCCCTTGGGAACATGGAAAAGAAATGCTAACATTCTGATTCTTATTCCCAATAAATTATTATGTTACCCTCGAATACTCGAACGATAATAAGATTTAAGCGGTCGCAGATCGTTATTTTACAGTTTTTAATGAAACTGATTTTCAAGCAATCGTCATTTAAGTAGTTGGCGCCAGATTCAACTTTTGTGGTTTTAATTTTAGCTTGTGGAACGCAGAAAAAATTAATTTTTTCTGCGTTCCACAAGCAATAAAACTAGCGGAAAAGTTAGTTGCCGCAAATCATAAACCATTTTCTATGAACTCATGATAAATGTATTTTGGGAGTTTGGAAAAATGTTGATTTTTAGCATAAAATCTCTTATTTTCTCAAATGCGCTAAAAATACCGAAGTTGGTTTTATCATGATAGAAAATCGTTTATGATTTATGGCAAATTACTTTTCCACCAAAAAATTAATCTCGCGCCAACTTGCTTCGAATTTCTTGACAGTCTTGAATAAGCGTTTGTATCCGAGGGTTAAAGTGTAAACCCTAATGCCCCTTGTTGTACGTATCCTTATGCTGGTAACCAGAAACATATCCTGAACCGTCTACGAGATCCTTTCGACCGGCGATGCCCTTTCCTTTGCCGGTCTCGTCAAATCGATTCTTGTGCGAGCCGGTGTATTTGCTGGTGTCTGTCAGACGGTCGACAGCTGCGGCCGCGGCAGGCGACTTGGAAACCTGGTGACAAAAGCATCATAAAATTTACTAGCTTCGGCCCGCGGCTTCTCACCTGTTTTTGTAATAATAAAGTAGCCTACATGTTATTCCAGGTGGCCAATCACGGGCATTGTTCTCTGGGGTAGAATCTCAGGTAGAATAGACAATAATGACATGGCATCGCGATGCCATGTCATTATTGTCATGTTGTCATTGTGTCATGTCATGTTGTCATTGTTGTCATGTCAATATATGACGATGCATCGTCATATATTGCGTAAATTATTGAAGTTCATGGAATGAATCAAATAATTTACGCATTTGATGACAAGTTACGTATTTTTTTTCAATTTCACCCTAGGCAACAATCCCCGTGCTTAGCCTATGTCCAGATCTTTATGTGTGCAATATTTCGGCTCGATCCATTCAGTAGTTTTGGCTTTTTCTTCAGCCAAACATCTTCACAATGGCACAGAATGTGTATTACCTTACCTTATTCGTATTAAGGCTCCAAATTAATGTCAATTCAGCACTTTCGAAATAAAAAAGACGGCAGCGTTTTTAAGTCTGTCTACATTTGAATTGACGCCATTGTTGTCAATTCAAATATCGTTATGTAGTTAAACAATTACATGTATCAATCCATACTAATATTATAAATTGAAGGTAGGTAAATATGTCTGTCTGTTACCTTTTCACGCCTAAACGGCTGAAAGGATCTTAATGAAATTTGGCAGGGAGGTAAATGGTATCCCGGGGACAGTCATAGGCTACTTGAAAAGCGCATGCGAAGCCGCGGGCAACAGCTGGCATAATCATCATCATCATCAGCCTATATTCGTCCACAGCTGGACATAGGCCTCCCCTAATGAGCGCCCTGTCTTCAGCTTGCCGCATCCAGCATCTGCCAAATTCGCAAATCGTCATCCCACCTGGTCGGAGAGCGTCCTACACTACGTTTGTCGACTAAACACACAGGTACAGAGTAATTGATTTGCATCTTGAATCCAAGATCGGCCCATTAATCGTATAATGTTGGAAAATCCATAGTGTATTTTTAGCAAATCCACTGCGAGCACCAATTCGCCTGCCATAGTGGTGATTATGCCAACCTTTCCTTGTTTAAGGCAGGCACGTTCAGCAATGGACGGACAGTATGTATGCTGATGAGAAAACACACAGCTTCATCAAACCCCAAAGTACCTAAGCAGACCTTGTGTATATGTTGCCGCCAGATCGTAGAATCTGGCCGTTTGTAAAATGGCTAGGCAATTTGCAAAATGGCGCAATTCAATTAATTCACAAGTTATCTAGTACCCATAACCTACGAATAAATATTTATTCGTAGCCCATAACACAAGCTCTGCTTAGCTTGGGGCTAGATATTGCTGTGTGAATTGTTCAGCTTTATTATTATTATCAACGTCGAACAGTATGACTAAACGTCATTTTGCCTTCTCGAATATAAGGTTTTCTCAAAAAAACTGTGTTCGTTTTGCAATCGGCCTAGCCATTCTACAAACGGGCTGATTGTTTGATCCGTCGGTGACAGGTCGTATTAGATAGCTTTAATGCCTTTAAATGGAAGTCCAGAGACCACTTTAAATACAATTAATAATAACATCTTTAAATCGAGTCGAGTTGGTGACATAATAATGATAAAGAGTCTTATGATATGACCGTCACCTAAACAGGTAATCTAGGTGCATATAAAAAGACAGGTATGAGTCATGCATGATGATTGACAATGAAACGTGACCCAAGTGCTTAAAGACCTATACAACGTGGTACTTATTGTCCCGTAGGTATAGTATGTAGGTACTTGTAGCTGCTTATTGTCGTACCTGACATTGTTGTAGATAACCCTACGCGAACTGATTGTCCTGTTGTCGATAACTAGATTCTTCAATAATTATTACAGTCTACAGTAAATTAAAGCAAAAATAGTACTATCAGGTTGAGTATTATTTTAACGACATCTCTATTTCTACGCTTGACGTACCACTTGCTACAGTATGCCTACGCCTGACGTAGCACTTGCTACAGTATGTCTACGCCTGACGTAGCACTTGCTACAGGATGTCTACGCCTGTCGTAGCGCTTGCTACAGGATGTCTACGCTGGACGTAGCACTTGCTGCAGCATGTCTACGCCTGACGTAGCACTTGCTACAGGATGTCTACGCCTGACGTAGCACTTGCTACAGGATGTCTACGCAGGAAGTAGCACTTGCTACAGGATGTCTACGCTGGACGTAGCGCTTCTTACATAATGTCTACGCCTAGCGTACCACTCACTCCAGGATGTGAAAACGGCGTAGACATGCTGCAGCATGTCTACGCCTGACGTAGCACTTGCTACAGGATGTCTACGCCTGACGTAGCACTTGCTACAGGATGTCTACGCCGGAAGTAGCACTTGCTACAGGATGTCTACGCTGGACGTAGCGCTTCTTACATAATGTCTACGCCTAGCGTACCACTCACTCCAGGATGTGAAAACGGCGTAGACATGCTGCAGCATGTCTACGCCTGACGTAGCACTTGCTACAGGATGTCTACGCCTGACGTAGCACTTGCTACAGGATGTCTACGCCGGAAGTAGCACTTGCTACAGGATGTCTACGCTGGACGTAGCGCTTCTTACATAATGTCTACGCCTAGCGTACCACTCACTCCAGGATGTGGACGATGGATGCAATGCGAAAAATGCGGAATCATTTCCGCAAGGTTTTGGTCAAGAAAACAAACTTACATGTGAAGTAAGACCAGGCTGGCCGCAAGTCGTGAGCTTCTTCTTGATATCTTCAACTTCCACCTTTTTGCTCTTTGCCAGCTCTTCCAGAAACTTCTGGTAATCCTCAATGCCGACCTTTATTGACTTGAGTTTTTTGAAGTTAATCGCTGTGTCTGTGGTCGTGATTTTCTTTCCGTCGATCACTTTAGCCTGCTTCATCCATTTGTCGCTTTGTGAGAGGGTGATCAGTTTTCCATCTGATTTGCTGTCGCCGAACTTTGAGAACGCTTTGAATGCGTCCTGAAAATAAAAACCATTGTTTCCAGGTAAGTTAGATATTCATCCAAATAAGTGAATTGATTTTATTAGAAGATCGGCATTTCATATTAGTTTTACCCATTGAAAAATCTTTGTTTTAGTATAGTCGTCAAATAAATAGCATCATTTGAAACCTTACTGCTACTCAATTCTAGAGTGTTATCTATCAGTACTATTATCTTGTTATTTTGGTTAATATTCTTTTATTTTTTATTCGTTATCAAAATGCAGCCAATGAGTGCCGAAAATAGGTGTTCCGAGTTCGTCCCACTTGCTTCAGTCGAAAGTGGTCCGAACACTAAAAATCAAATGTTATGCTGAAATCGTCCCGGGTTCGTCCCACTTTTTAAAGGCATGCGAATGTACTATCGACTACACACTTTTCATGTAAAAAGCTTATTTGCATGAACCGTTAGTAAGATGAATCCTATGATACACTCGCATCAAAACTGACCTGCTGTAAAATAAATAATAGATTCAGGCGTTACTTTGCGGAAACCCATAGCAAAATATAAGGATGAAAATATTTAGTAACAATTCCGCGAAAAAACCTCCGATAAGTTCTAACAAAATGTGAACTTGGCGCGCGGAGCTCGGAGTGGCAACATCTCTGGTGGGACTCTGCCGTTGTTGTTGCTTGGCGCTCTCAGTGTTAAGGTCGAGTATTGTGGTGTCCTGATAATGTCTCATGGAGAGACGAAACTAGTTGACGTCTCTCCATGAGACTGCTTTGATAGGTATTTTTTCATTTTGTAGTTGGTGTCGTTTTTCTTCTACAACGCCGACTACATTTTGTTAGACAAAGTTATATAAAGTTAAGTTAGGTACATATTCAACTCGTTGGGTTGTGGTGTCTAGCCGACATCGACATTCAAAGTAACTTTATGTTGTGCCCTCCTCAATTCCCCATTGACGTCATCAACACCCTTACCACCTTTAGCGCATAATTTACCTTGAACGAATTCGCATTGTCTTGCCCTGAAAGAGTTGGGTGTTTTCACTTTGTTCTACATGTTTGATCGCTTTGTGTTTCTTTTTAAATTTAACCTTTCTAGTGACAATATAAACCGTAAACAATCATTTTATTGATTCATGTCCCGTCTAAATGGTAGAAATTCTTTGTAAAACTTTTTATACTAACGTACCTACATACGTTGTAATTATAGTTTTTAAAAACTTATTCCAATTTTACATTTTACCATTTTCTATACCTGACAGGATTCTAAACACGATACGTATCCTGTACCAGTTCCTGCCTACTTAAATATGTAATAGCAACTTAGGTTGGTTTCGTTATAGAAATATATAACGCATAGATAAACCTTAGTATTTTTAGATAATCTCTGGCTTATGGCATTCACTGCCCAGTCTCTGTGATGCGACCCGAAACGAAGGGGCGCGCCCCACCGCATGTAGGCATACCGGAGAGTAGATATGGGTTTTTGTCATAGGCACTCAAACTGATAGGTGCCTATAGCTTACACACACGCGCAGTCTGGTTTATTTAAGTAGTTAAGCAGATAAGTAGACTGAGTGGGATCAGACCTTGAGTGGGATCGCATTGTCCTCCTTAGGCGTTCCGTTGGCCGCTCCTGCTCCGGCTGTGGTGCCGTTTTCCAGCTTGATATCCTTCACCTCCTGGGTAACTTGCTCTACCGCCTCCGCGCCGTTTTCCGCTGACATCTTTAGCTTAGTTCCCTGGAAAATTCAATACTAACGTTGAAAAGATTTCATTTTTTAAAATAGACAGCGAGGTAGGTTCCTACAACGAGTTATGGAAGGCACCGGCAGCAGCACAATGATGTCACACTTAATAGGTACCTACTAGGCTCAGACACGCAAGGGCAAGTTTATTGCTTTTAGATTTTAAAATCAACTTAGCATGGCGTGGCGAAAAAGGCCTTTATCCCATATATATGCCTATACCTAACAGAGGGTGAAAGCGGGCTAAATGATAATGATGATTCAAAGTTTTTTACTTGAACAAACTGAATAGTAACATCAAGTAGGTTAATCACTGGATATGACGGTTCAGGAATTCTGAGAATTTATTTATCCCAAATACAGAGTAAGGTAGGTCATTACAAAATAAACCTAAACGACTCAGCCCAATCCGCGACCTTCCACTCAGTGCGGGAATTTATTGACATCCATAAAGTATAATTGCTAAAGGCGAGGAGGTAGTGATGACTTTTAATATTCGCCTATATTCATCAGGGATATTGTAGGATTCTAATTGTGTTTTTTTTTCATATCGGTCTGTAGTTTCGGAGCCTATTCAATTCAAACAAACAAATCTTTCCTTTTCATAATATTATAGTGTAGATAATGCTTAAATTTTTCCGAAACTGTGGAATATAAAAACGAATAACCTTCCATTGAGGAAAGGAAGTTAAAATTCACGTTCTATCAGCTAACAACAAAGCCAGTAATCCATTACCAGCATCAATAACGTGTTGCAAACACTCGCCAGGGACAAGGTGATGTCATACATAAAATAACCAAATACTACACAGTTGTGTTTTGTAGACTCTTGTCGTAATAGTTTTGCACTAGGGATGGGCAGCTGACGACTTTTTCTCTTCTTGTAAAATATAGCAAACATAGGTTAGCTACAGTATTTTATAACGGTGTATTGACGGTTTTACCATTAAATATTAATTTATTGTTGGTTTGGTTCCTATGCCCAATGTTTAACATATTATTATACCGATAAGAAAGCAAAGAAATTACTTACATGGGGTTAATTTGAATGGGGTATAAGCACGCATAGATTTAGGAACCACGCACTCTACTTCCCTCCGATTGTAAATGCTAGAGACTTTTCGATTTCATCGGTTATTAATCATTTCTAGTAGTGGGTGCATGCTTAAGTTGCTACTTCAGATTTTTAAATCCTCTAGACTAAAACGAAAGCTTAGCAGACTGATAGAAGTGAATAAAGGAAGAAAACATGTGATAGGTACCTAAGTGGGCAAATGACAAGCTATTGATAATTATTGATGTATAACTTCATTCGCATACGGCCTCGCAGTTGTATGCAATTGGTAAGTCACCGCGGCGAAGAGGTATCTACTAAGCGTATCAGAAACGAAATCATTGACGCTACATTTATTGCGTAGGCAGGCTCCGTATACGTAACGTAGTGGACAAAGAGCGTTGGCGTGGTACGCATACATAGCACTGAAAAACCGTAAATTAAACATTCTGTCAGTGTTTTTCCGATAATGTAGCACTGAAAAGCCGGATTTGGCATTGCACAACACTAGTTCATAGTGTTCGTACATAAAATAGATAGGTAGATTCATAGAGATTCACGTTTCAACGCTAAAAACAGCAATTACATCATCAACCTTGACTCTAAACGGTTTTACTGCAAACTAGTCAACAACTAAGATTTCTAGCTTAGGTTTACCACAATGGCGTGCACCATGCTTTACACACACATGACGAGTTAGTAACCGATAAGATTTTAGGTCAACCCAGCCATGTGGACTTAGGCTCATATTATCAAAGTTTACTCAGTCATCAAACTATGCTTGAGTAACGCTTTTCTATAGCATAAACGTCAAACGTCTCTCAACCTCAGATCTATGACTGAGCAAGCTTTTATAATACGCGCCTTTGTTCAGAAACATATCATCACATTAGGTATATTAAAGAATCAGCATGAGCATAAAACGGGAATAATGTAAGTGTAACGGGCGTAACATTGTGATATTATAATGTCACACTTTTAATATAAATGCTAAAGTTTGGATGGATGATGTTTGTTACCTACCTCTTCACTCTAAAATTACTGAATTTATGGGTTAGGGTACAACTCTTCCGAGAAAAAACTCATCCGCGGATGAGTTGTCCACTTCACTTTTTGTTATGGGTACAACTCATTCGAATCAAATTGGACTAAAATCGCATACCTACAGATAATTAAAGGCCTGGGATAAAACTTTGAGGATCAAACATAGGCAAATTTTTATGCCACTATTCGGTTCCCATGGGGTAGAAACTACGAGCACTTATGGTAGAAATAACCTTTATACGTTTCCATAGAAACAACGCGTGCGAAGCCACGGTCAGAAACTAGTCGGTTAGGATATACTGTTTTGTCTATGTCCGGCGCTGGAGTAATTAGTATTTTACGCTGTTGATAATTTTTTTCATAAACATGTTTCTTTTTCACACTTCACATGATGTGACAATAATAATAATTTGGATAATCCACACAGAGTCATCTAGCCCCAAGCTAGATACAATGTGATAGAAATTGTACAACATTCAAATAGCCAGAGCTATAATGTGATAATATTAGAATATGTGATGTAAATTGTACAAAACATAGTCCAACTATATTTTGCACTTGTTTTCTTATAAGTAGGAAGTGTCTCCTTATTTTGGAAAACACCGGCCTTGTAGCCTGTTTATTTAGAAACAATTTGCCTATTAACCTGACAACGTTGCGGGGGCTCCAGGAACAATGTGCTATTACACCTCCGCGGCTTCTAGCTGTGGGTGCTGGTAATTACCTAGATGTAGACTAAACGATTTGACCTAAAGGATCAAGGTGCTCGTGTCAATTAATTATTTCAGGATCGAGCAAGGCAATCAATCCAATCATCTGAGCATATATTGATCATAACCAGTTTTGACTATTGTAAGTATACCTATTTGAGAACCATACAGCCGGTTTTTCATCCGCGTCTTATATTGTGTGTTTGTCAACAATTTGTAATTTGTTAACAAATTGTCTATTCGGCTCTTGTCAACGATGTGCTTAAACTATGTTCGTACGTATGAAAAACCGGCTGTAACTCATTCTTCTGGAAGAGATCGTGGAAGTAAACCTACCCATTGAACTTGTGTGTTATGTAAAGCCTCTTTGTAATGTATTTTTAACCGACTTCTTAAAGGTGGAATTCAAATAAAAATTGGCATGATTTGAGTTCATTCTCAACATCTTTCAGCTAAGGTGGAATACCAAAACGGGAAGTCTGTGATATCATTGTAATAGTGAAGCGTTTTATTTAGTTAGGCAGAAAAGGGCCTATATCCCGTTTGATTGTATTTAGCTACGTTACCACGCTGCGCGTGCGGTTATCCGGAAACATAAACAACGCTCCTTACGCTCTATAACAATGCAATGACTGTTTTCTAAAGTTGACGAGCAAGGGCACAAAACACAATAAATATTATTCAGCATTTTTTTATATGAGAGAAACTGTTGTCAAATGTGAATAATTATTAAGTCAGCAGGTAGGTATGGCAACCGCCAACAAAATCGCGGGTGTGCTAGTAGTGTAGCAGTAGCTAGTGTGTAAATAAGTAAAACACATTCATAGGGCGAAGGAAAATCAATTCTGCATCTGGAGCACGGCACGTTATACGTATCTAAGTTCCTATACTTGGTAGCCATACGGCATGCAGGTGAATGCTATGCTAGGTGCTTAAAATAACAGCGTTAAACCTACTCTTTTGTACCTACTCTGATTAAGAATCCAAGATATTTTTTGTCATTACAGACATTTATGAATGAAAACTTAACAAAATTTCATTTTATTTATTTATTTCTCAAACAATTTACATTGTGTCGGATACTTTTACATAGGAGCACGTTATTTATAAATAAAATAAGTGTAAATTAATACAAAAAAATATTACATACTGAACAGAGAATTACGTCATTAAAAACCAATTGCAATAAGGTAAAAGCAAGGTACCACTAAAAAGTAGAACACAAACTTCAACAACGCATAATCTCACGTGTTCAGCAAAAAATGTTTAAATTTAAACTCAAAAACGAACAAGAGAACAATTAAATGATAAAAGAAAGCTTTCAAAACCAAAAATTACTTCGAACTTCTGTGTTTTGCTTCGATGATGCCGATGACGTTGAACATTTTCTACCAACATTCCTTGGGTTTTGTAACCTCTTTGTATACAAAAACTATTCAGGTTTTAATCTGAGTATAGAAACCTATAGACCACTAGCTGTGTTTAACTAGAGAAGCTGGTACCAATGGCGCCTCCCGACCTAGTTCGTGACCTGCTTTTATGTCGAGGTACAATTCTCGCTGCCCGGTCACTTATTTATGCACTTCCTATAGCTCCGATATCTAGTACAAAACTAACTCTACATCTCCAGGTTTAGTTTTGCGCATTCAATTAATTTAGAGTTCCGTACCCAAAGGGTAAAAACGGGACCCTATTACTAAGACTTCGCTGTCCGTCTGTCACCAGACTGTATCTCATGAACCGTGATAGTTAGACGGTTGAAATTTTCACAGATGATGTATTTATATTGCCGCTATAACAACAAATACTAAAAAACAGAACAAAATAAATATTTAAGGGGGCTCCCATACAACAAACGTGATTTTTTTGCCATTTTTATAGATAATGGTACGGAACCCGTCGTGCGCGAGTCCGACTTGCACTTGGCCGGTTTTATTGTTTTTGATAAAATTTGTAGCACTATAAAATATATTTAACGTCCTGTAGGTAGGTATAGGATGCAGAATGTAGGTAAAGGTTCCTTGCCTGCTAGATAAATATAACTTCTCCAGAGAGCTGCCGGAATTCAGATTATTATTTTCAATGTTTGAATTTCCGGACGCGCGAGTACGAGGTCAGCCGTATTACAGAAAGTGACCTATTTTTATTTTATCATTGCGCCGTGACGTCACCCATGCCATCATCGCAAAGCAACAAAGTGCCCTAGGGACTGTGATAGGAAAATGAGTCATATAGGTATATCCCTACCTCAATTAATTCTGTCTGTTTACGCATAGGTTAGGTACCTGCCTGCCTAATCGTTGTTGCGCCTACAAAAATGGTAGGTACAATTGATTATTAAAAACAATGCACGTGATATGTTTGAAAAATTGCTTCCTTTGTCAGCTACTTTGTGCTTCTTTAATAATGCTGGACTATAACGTCAGCATTATGTCGTCCCAAAGTAAGTATGTACTAGATAAATGACTAATTATAATTTTGATTTTATTTTTATTTCATATTTAATCTTAAGTGACTACTGTAATTGGTTAGTTTTAATCGTGTTAGTTACCTACTCAATAAATAATCAATGACATAGCTACTTAATACCACAGACAGATTTTTTTTATACAATACCACAGATGAAATAATGTCACAATACTCAAGAAACACCATAACAAACATAACCCGCGGCGGGAATCGAACCCGCAAGCTCCTGCGCCGCTGACGGACCTTCACCTGCGTCACTGAAATCGTTCGTCGTAAGTTTTTGTTAACACTTGAAAAGACAGTTAGGACCTAACTATAATGAAGTATAGTAGATGATAACTTAATTAAACCTACCAGCAAAAACCTTGCTCGCTCGCTATTAACTCAGTGGCTACGATGTGCTTCTATTGTGTCAATACAACCTTTGTGTCACACCTATGACATCAATGACCTTGAGCAATTACATAACACAAGTGCCTGAACTTTGTAAAAAGCGAAAGTTCTGGCAAAAACTAAATCACGACGAGCCTACTACAAATGGAGCGAGAACTGGAAAGCGATGGCGTGCGAAAAACTAGACAGATGTGAACGGCCTTGCAGGTTTCTCTACCAGAGTTTAAAGCTAACGGTTCGGGTTCTAGGTGCACTTTCCCTGAACCTACCTTGCTGGCGAGATGATAACATTCTGATATTTGGTATAAAATAAATAAGACTCTCCTATTGGTAGGTATCTAATAAGAATACTTAGGTACCTATTCTATGAAATAATAAGTAAGTATGTAGTTACTAACGAAAGCTTCCATGAAAAGTTCGAAAGTTGTCTTTACAGGTGAAATTATCTACACAATCATGTTAGACTATTCTCGCGAAAACCTGTTTTTGCGAGCTTTCTATGGGTCTTGTTTGATACGCTCATACTTTAGAGCTTTTGTTCTTAACCAACTGTTTCAGCAGTGGTGGGTAAGGTGATCTTAAAAAGCCTTAATCAAGACGAATGTCCGCGATTTGTTTTGTGAAACTTTAATACATTTTCGTATAATTTGTTTGCGATGACAAGGTAAGGTGACTTTTCTGGGGATCAGGCTCATCTTTAAATCAAGAACAAAGATATGTTATGGCTAAAAGTTATGTAATATATAATATATTCGTGTTTTTTGTTTGTGATCGTGACTAATAACTTTAAATGGTAGAACCAGTCGACGACGAACAAAACTATAAGAATGGGCGAGTGGAGCGAGCCGCGATAAATGTGTGTTTCGCTAGTTAACATGTAATTTTTGGTGCAATGTGCAAAACCTCAAACTGGGGCCAACCTGTCGATTATAGCCTTGTTAATGGTAGGCGGAGCCAGCCTGGAAAAAGACTGTTTTTTGCGAAATTTGTGGTACATAATTATTTACGGTGATTAATTGATTAAAATATTTGTAATAACGGCTAGCGGAGCAAAACAACAAAACTTTAAAAAAAAATTAGCAATGTGTTTGATGAATGATGATTTGATGATTGACAATAGATTTCGGTGGCGTTAAGGATGGCGCCTCCCAGACCACTTTGGATGCTTCTAGGGACCACCGGTTAAGAACCATTGATTTAGGGATGAAATTGGCCTGCTCTGGTAGAGCTGCTCGCTCTACCAAAGCTATGATTGCACGTAGATTAGATAGATACCTAGTTTTTAGACCTGAGTAAGTTTTAAGCAGCATGCAACATTACTTAACCTTACCGTAGGCAGAAAAGACCCTAGGTAAATAATGATATTCCTACCACAGTAGATAGGTATATTAGAGGAGTGAGCCTTCTTACGTCAGGGAGGAGGGAGGCTCCCTGACGTAGGTAGACCATGGAGATAATGCTGATCATGATCAGCTACCAGAACTAACAGTACTAATCATTTAATGTTTGATATAATTTGAAGTGCGGCTGAACGTAATTAGCGTTCTCTACATATCTATTCCAGATAAGGTTTTTATCTTCAGGAAAGTTTCAATATAGGTAAGTTCAAGTAGGTACCTATTGGTGACTCTAATTTGGTGTCACTATCAGTCGTTATTGTTAAACAAAAACAACGCTGAAGGTTGTCACTGATAAGAGACCGGTTTTTGTAAAGGTTATCCTTGAAAATGGAGTCGGGAATATTAGCGGAAAATGAATTTTCAGGCACACGAAACACCCCAAAACACAATTACTTGGCCAGATCTCTATCTATAAAGAAACTCGTGCCTAAGCTAGGGTTTTCGACTGCATCATCCATAAAAATAAAATAGGGGAGTGCCGTTTATAGCGGGGCGAATTGACGCGCCGTGAAACACCCCTTCAAGTTCTTTGTTTTCGTAGCCAAACAAAATGGGATGAAGACTGCGTGCGTCTGTGCACTAATTCGCCAGTTCTGATTATTTCAGCATCATTGTAAAACCCTCGTCAGATTATGATTCTTCCATAAACTAAATCTTTTTAGTACTACTTACTTAATATATCTACCTTTCTGACGACTCTACATAATAATATTAGGAAAATCTGTAGGTAAACATTTCAGATGAAAATGCTTCCTACGAATGGTTCAGACAAAATGCATGCTTGTTATTAATATCTACATGCTATGAACATAAAATAGAGACTCACGTCTATTCCGGTTCTAAAATAGCAAAATGAGATCACACTGGCTAGTCGGAAAATCGAAACTGACGTTATGCGCCTTCCGCGGATACTGTGATACTGGCGTGGCGCGAAAATGCGATGTGATTCGAGCGCTGAACGAACGCACACCCAAATGTTGACAAGCTTCCCTAGCATGTAGAGTCGAGGGGGCGAGAACGATTTGACGCATGCGTTTGGTCTAGAGACGAATTAAATATACCCATTAGATAGTCGCTATTAAATTTGCCTTGCAATTTGCCAAGACTATTTACATAGAACTCTATCTTTAACTTAACTAAGCTGGTTGAGACTCGTTTGTTTATATAGTACTAGCGGCCTGCCCCGGCTTCGCACGGGTGCATGTATTATACATGTAAGCCTTCCTCTTGAATCACTCTTATCTATTACAAAAAACCGCATCAAAATCCGTTGTGTACCTACTAGTTTAGTACAAGGGAATAAGGTTTAAGCTAGTTAGTTAGTTTAAGTAGGTGAGGCTTGACGAAATCCAAAACATTCTTAAAAAGCAATTTATTGTAATGTCTCTATTAAATTACGATAAAATAGCGATGAACACATAAAAGCATCCATATTATTTACAATAAAAATATGAATACACAGGGAAAACATCTACTTAAATGGATCGTTCGTTACGTACCTAGGTACTTACATCATAGGGAGTAAAAAATAGATAACTCGTTTCAAAGAGTTTACATTTTTCAAGGAGGTCTTCGGTTTACAATAACACACATTTCGTGTTACAAGGGACTTGGACTTTTTAGGGAATTAAAAGGATGGGTATTTAGATTTTTATGCTTAGAGATATTATTATATTCGATTATGTTCCCAATAAAGCTCTTAAGTTAACATTTTTACCTCCTATGTGTGTTCAACAATAACATTAAAACTTACTTAGGAAATTTATAAAATATTAACAGTCATTTAATTATGACATCAACATTAACAGTAGGTAGTCATTGACATTCCTTCCAAATATTTGAAACAAAGTTAGTAGTTGGTAGATTACTTGCACAATAGGAGGAAATACATAAACTTGCTTATGTTAGTATGTACCAGTTAGTACAATGCCAACCTGTGGTGAGAGAACGTAATTTCCATAAGCTTGTAACCGTTTACAACCATTAATAAATAAATATTTACAGCCATATCAACAAATCACAGAAAATTGTAAGTATTTTGTACATTTTATGCACAAACTGAACTATGGATAGCGGTACAACATTCTATTAAAGCTGTACACAACATAATTGATAATAATTAAATACTAAAATGGTAGGTAGGTATATCGATGTTATTTTAATTACTAGGTACACATAAGTACATAAACTATACATGTATGGCACATTGACATGGTTTTTGTAGTCCAGCGAACATGGAAAAGTGTTGCAATGCAAAACATAATATAGAATACTGTCTGTTAATTTATAATGAAATACATATCATTATTATATATAGATATACTCAGAAAGTACTTAAATTGAATATAGTTACCATATATTATAAAGCATCTACTTATAACAACCATGTTTAATGTCATTATAAACTCAATAATAAATACAAAATAATGTGAAGAACATATTTTGGTTTGTGCAGCTTAGTAGAATAAATACCTAATATATTTCCATTTTGTCAACAGTAACATAATAATTTGAACAGGTAACGGTCAATATATTTTCTACAAAAGTAACTAAGCTCACTATTGTATCTCTACAAAAACACATCATAGAAACCTACCTTCGTTGCTTTTTAAGCCTTGGCTAAAATTGACCTATTTCAAGCACACATGAACTGTTAATAGTACTATGATGCCGGCACTAAATTGACTAAATCACCTAACTTAGGCAAGACCACATCGGGCAGCGGCGCTTTCTTTTCCTGCCTTATTTTCTCCAAATCCTTTAATGATGTGACTCCTGATAAAACCAGCAGAGTTTGGAATCCGCAACGGACACCCAATTCTATGTCGGTGTTGCATCTGTGAAAGAAAGACTCGATTAAAATATAGATTTAGAATATTTCTTTCCTAAGGTAGTCAAGGGATAATAATAATAATCTTGTTGTTGTTGTTGTGTACTCTGATTTCCGCACTGAGACTCGGATTGGTCCATTTAATCGTTCTGTTAGCCCAACTCCGTCCAGAAGCGCAGAATCTTCCTGGGGTCTTCACAGGCTTCGCGGAGTGACCTCGGGTGGTTGAGGATTTCGTGTCGCGCCGTTACTCCCTCGCATTCCAGGACTACGTGGGCAGCTGATTCTTCGTTGCTGAGACACCCTCTGCAGAGGGGACTGTCCGTCGCTCCGATGGTGAAGAGGTGTTTGTTCAGTGGGCAGTGTCCTGTGAGTGTCCCCACTAGGACGCGTAAGTCCATTCTGGTTAGGTTCAGTAGGCGTTTGGTTAGCCTAGGTGACGCATTCGGAAGTGCCGCTCTTGCTCAGCTGATTCTTCGTTGCTGAGACACCCTCTGCAGAGAGGACTGTCCGTCGCTCCGATGGTGAAGAGGTGTTTGTTCAGTGGGCAGTGTCCTGTGAGTGTCCCCACTAGGACGCGTAAGTCCATTCTGGTTAGGTTCAGTAGGCGTTTGGTTAGCCTAGGTGACGCATTCGGAAGTGCCGCTCTTGCTTGGCGGCACTTTTGTAGGTGTGTCCATCGTTCGGTATGCGTTTCTCTGGTTTTGAGAATAATAATCTTTATTGAATTATTATTATCACCGGCGCACACGGTATGAAGGACCGCTCGTTGCCAAAGACGCGCCCCTTCGGGTTGCATCGCTGAAGCTTGGCGGTTAACGCGTTTAGTACGCGCGTGATTTACCTATGCATGCATGAAACATTGTTTAAAGTAGAGAAATGTAGAGCACACTCCTTCCATCTAAAAACTATATTTTTTATAAGTAGAAATTGGAGTAGACTAAATCTAGATTGACAAGATGTTCAGAAACCAAGAGAAAGACTAAAATGACTAAGATGCTATTATAATTAACGAGCTTCCGCCAGCGTAAATCCGGGATAGAAAGTAGCCAATATTTGATTCCAGATCTAGAACTAACATCAACATAACTTAATCTATACAGATTTTCAGCCCAATCCGTACAGAAGTTTCCGAGTAAGGAGGCAACAAAAACTTCGCATTTTCGCATTCATAATATTAGTGTGATGTTGTTTTTCTTACCTGTCTCCTATCATCAAAGTTCTAGCAGGATTCAATCCACATGACTGCAGATACTTCCTTACATATGCATGAGGTTTACCCAAAACTAACGCCTTCCTATCGGAGCATGTCTCAACTGCCCTTACTAAAGTACCAGTGCCTGGTACAACAATAGAACCTCCCCTTGGGAACCTCTCGTCCGTGTTTGTGGCAACGAAGAGGCATTCTTCAGAGGCTAGGTATGAGGCTGCCTTCATAAACTTGGGGTAACTGACATGCTCATCAAAGCCCACTACAACGGCCCCCACTTCTGGGTCTAAGTCTGAGGACGTCATTGACTTGAAGTCTGGCTGCACCGGGTCTGGCTGTGAACAGAATTTCTTTTTTATATATACAGACAGATAATAAATAATGCTGGACAATTCACACAGCATTATCTAGCCCCAAGTTAAGCAGAGCTTGTGTTATGGGTACGAGACAAATGATACACATAATATAATACAATACATAGATTGATATTTTTTATTATATAGAAAACGACCAGAACACCCTGAATAAATGTCTGCAGATCGTACACATTTTTCCCGAAGCGGGAATCGAACCCGCAACCTCATGCGTCGCAGGGAGACCGTCGCCCACCCCACCACATTGGTCGTCAAAGATTAATTAAATTATACTTAATCTTATATTAAATCAGTCATCTAGTACCTATACACAAGCTCTGAATAGCTTGGGGCTAGAATGCTTGAGATTCACACAGCATTCTATGTCCAGCATTATTTTTTTATTAATGAAAGTTTGGATGTTTAGATATTTGTTAGATATCTCATCATCGCAAAACTACTAAACAAATTGAAATTTTGCATAGATGTAGTACTACATCTGGATTAACAGTAATATATAGCTATTTTTTATCCTGGAAATAAGCTTGGGAATCCACGGGCAGAACCTAGCGTGTAATAAATCAAATGACGAGTGATATTTATACTAAGTCAAGCTTTAAATCTTACCCCAGTACCACAATGCCTTATGCCCACAGCTTTTAACTCCTCTGCAATACCATTAGATCCGAGCAAATACACTTTTTTTGTAAATCCAATTCCTTTCAAATAATGTGCTGCTAAATATGCTGTGGACAGGATCTCATCCTAAAATACAAATATAATTTTAATATTTTTTTTGCAACCTTCAGAATAGGTAATGCTTAATGCTTTGCTCTTAGATATGATTCATACCTGAGTGGCAGAAAAGCCTAACTGTTGTGCCTTAATAGCAAAGTCACTCCGAACTTTAGTCGAGTTATTAGTAACATAGAAAACTCTTTTCCCAATTTTACGGAAGAAATTCATGGCATCTGCTGCTCCAGGAATGGCATTATTTTCAATCCAAAGGACACCTGAAAATTGAGATGTCATTAGAATAATAGGTAAATATGTAGGTACTAAGTGAAGGTTATTTAAAAGTGGGAAGTGATAATGTTCACTCTCTTAAAAATATAACGGTTGTAGGAATATAAAAATTTATATTACCATCGCAATCTGTTAGTACAGTGTCGAAAGAAGTCAAGAACTCTTGAACTTGAGCCGGTGTGGCCTCATGGAGCGAGGTGATTGAAGACTTGAACATTTTTCGTATCAACAGATTTTCTTTACTATCGCAAAGGGTGTTAAAAGACCAAAGCGGAGTAAACAATTTTCGGGATTTCAATAACTGGGGGAAAAGTATTTTCATGCCTTAATTATAATGCTTATTTGGTTCACGACAACAAAACAACCAAAGCAAAGCAGCAAGAAAAACCCTTCAATCAAAATCTTCGCACCACACTCAGAAGGCACCACATCTTGTCGGTTGTGATGGTTTTGACAAGGAAGGAAGGACGACAAGGTCAAAGTTGACAAAGTGAATGTCAAAAATGTCATTAGCAGCTGATTTCTGCTGCTGCTATTTCTCCGTTTATTTTCATTGATCATTGGCAGCTTTTTAAAGCCACTGTAGAGAGTAACTGTTCTTGGCCACCATACGATACTTAGCCACTTCCTTATTAAATCAGAAATAACGGGCGAAAGCGTTTACAGTGAGACCGTGAGTAGAAAATATAGGAGCGCTATTACTGTCTAGATGGCGACACGAATACTGCGACACAAAAGGTCCTTGCGTTTAGCAATCAAATTCTGTTCAAAACAGGACTTTAGGTACCTAGGTAGATACAAACTGACCAGAAAGAAAAAAAGAAGACAGAAAGAAGTAGTAGAAATATCTAGAAGCTAAAATCACACTTAGTTTGGATGAATGGATGTTTGTTACTGCTTCACGCCAAAACTACTGAACAGATCGGGCTGAAATTTTGCATGGTCTAAGCTTATAGTCAAAAATATGCTACTTTTTATCCCATCAGTTCGAATATAGAATTCGATAAAAAGATAAGATAATAAGATAAGATTCAGTGGCGGCGTAGCGTGGGCTGGCACCCGGGGCGATGTACTACCAAGCACCCCCCCCCCCCCCCCTCCTCCCAAAACAACGGGAAACAAAAATACTAAACCACCTTGGGGATAGGTTGGCTCTCCGAATCGGGTCGAATATCCGAACCCTCAACTTCTAACAACAGGAATTATAAGTAACGGCGAGCCGCGATTTTTTTTAAAGTTATTTTCGGATGTTTGGTGAATAGTAACTAGTTTGTCATAGTCATAGGCCACCTATGAAAAATAAATAAACAGATATGAATATCAATATCGGCTAGTGGAGCGAACTGCAGTCTGTAATTTTGGAGTTCGGTGAGGTTAACAAAAACACAAGTATTCTAAGACCACGGCGAAACGAATTTTTTTGACAAGATGAAGATCGTACTTTAACTACCGGCGAGCGTAGCGAGCCGCCGAAATTGTTCCTTTTTCGGGTGGTCACAAACAAGTTAAGAAGAGTATGAAAACTAAAATGTGAATTCTGTAGACGATAGGAGTTTTGCATATAAATAACAATGAGCGGAGCGAGCCTCGCAATTTTGAAGTTTGGTAAGGTAGGCTTGACAGCAAAAACAAGAAAGCTAGGGTGACGCGACGGCCGTAACACAGTAAGCACGTGAGCGGACACAGCCGTTGTACTTTTTTGTTTTATTTGCGGCGAACAGCAAAAAGTTTGGAATAGAAAAAACGTAACGGCGAGCGGAGCGAGCCGCCGATTTTTTTTCCTTTTTTTCACTCCCCCGCGCCCCGAGGGGTGCCGAGATGGCACCCCTTGGAGCGCGGTACCCGGGGCGGACCGCCCCTCCGCCCCCCCCCCTTACGCCGCTAGTGATAAGATTCGATAGAAAGACAAATAATCTCAAAACGTTTTTCCATCTTGTTTCATCATCATCATCAGCCTATGTTAGTCCACTGCTGTGTGTGCTGGACATAGGCATAGGCCTCCTCTAATGAAAGTGGTTTGGAGGTAAAATGATTCTGTGGGCGCAGCGCAGCTAATATAATTTCTGTGATTAGAAAAGTAAGCTCTTAGTTTTGTTTTAAGATGTGGCCAGGTACCACGGGGCAGCCAAGGACTAATGTTTAACCGTCGTTTTGATTGTCCAAGAATAACTTTTTTGGTTCTTGTTTTTTTTTACGCAAATTAATAAAAACGTAAAAATAGCCTACCAATTTTATTTAATCATAGAAGTTTATTTTCAGTTTTATTATTTTGTAACTAAAAATAATTAGTTTCGTTTGTTTGTAAGCAAATTAAAAAATGTGGTCTTGATGCTGAACTGTGATTGAGTTGTGCTTTATCTTTGTTTATCAGAAGACTTTGGAGTTCGAACCTCTGCTGATCGTTTTTTATCAGAAGACTTTGGACTTCGAAGCAATCCTGATCCTCGAGTAGTGTACCTTGTCTTCCTTATCAAATGACTTTGGACTTGTCTCTTATCTCGCTACAAAGCACCTTTAAAAAACGATACCTGAGCGGCCACACACAACGCAATAAACGTATGTACTACATTGCTTAAACTCAAAATTACTATGGAGATCACTGAAACAATTATTGAAACCCACCAAGGAAACATCAAAGTGGTGAAATACAATAAACCAAGCCGCAAAAATGCCATTGATGAAGACATGTATTTGAAGGTTATAAGAATACTGAACGCTGCTGCTACTGATGAGGACATATCTGTGATGGTGCTCACAGGCTGTGGTGACTTCTACAGCAGCGGAAATGACTTCCGTGCTACTGCAGAATTACCACTGCAAAGTCAAAGTGCCTTTCTAACAGTGTTACATGATTACATCAAAGCATTTATTACATTTCCTAAATTACTTGTGGCCGTTGTGAATGGACCAGCTATTGGGATTGCTGCTACCACATTAGCACTCTGTGATTTGGTATTTGCATCGGAAAATGTATGTTTGTTTGTTAAAACAAATTTGTATGAATAAGTTAGTGTAGATATCTAATGTTTCAATTTTCTTTCAGTCTTACTTCTACACTCCATTTACTAAACTGGGCCTTGTAGCAGAAGGATGTTCATCATTCACATTTCCTAGGTTGATAGGAGAAAGAAAGGTTTGTATTGTATAGTAAAAAATTACTTAACTGGCCTTGTACCTAGGTATTGTTTAAAATTGAGGTAAATTTATTAACTGCAGAATATAAACTGTTCTGATCACACTAATATTATAAATAGTGATAGAGTGGAGAAATAGAGGTAACAAACAAGCTAACTTTTGAGGTTGTTTGTTACCTCTTAACACATATAGGCGATTTCTTGTCCTGAAAAAAACGGCATGCCACGCGCTAGTTAGCTAAATAAATTAACAATAGTATATTTTTTGTTTACAATTTATTAATTTTTATGCTTTATTTTTACAGGCAACAGAAATGTTACTATTCAACCACAAAATGACGGCAAAAGAAGCTTTAGAATGTGGCTTTGTCAACTATTTGTACAAACCAGATGAGATTCAAAGTAAAGTATGGGATAAAATTGATGAAGTATCAAAGCTTCCATCAACATCAATTACATTATCAAAGAAACTCTTAAAAGAAGTGTGGCAAGATGCGTTATTAAATGTAAATAAAGCAGAAATCAACATGTTAGCTGAGATTAAGAATGGATCAGGGGACACAGATAGAAGTAAATTGTAAAACATAGTTTTTTTCTATGTACTTATAATAAAAAGTATCTATTTTACTTTTAACTTAAGTTTACGTACCTACACATACGTAAATATTTACAAGCTCTGCTTAGCTCAGGGCAAGATGATGCTGTGTGGACTCCAGTCCAGTCCAGCATTTAATAATGGACAATTCACACGGC
This sequence comes from Eupithecia exiguata, assembly GCA_947086465.1. Taxonomy (NCBI): domain Eukaryota; kingdom Metazoa; phylum Arthropoda; class Insecta; order Lepidoptera; family Geometridae; genus Eupithecia; species Eupithecia exiguata. Next base: position 7,315,968 of record OX352238.1, on the reverse strand, counting down.
ATTATCTAACCCCAATAACACAATGCATAGATAAATATTTTTTATTATACATAGAAAACTATCAGAACACCGGGAACAAATATCTGCAGGTCGCATTATAAATTTTTATTGTCGTCTGTTCTAGGGAATATACGTTCTGTAAGTATATTTAAACATGTAGTCACATTTATAATTTACGTATTTCAAATACGTAAAACTTGATTGATTAATTAAATGACTAGCCCTGTAAATATTGCTTGGTTATATACCTAAGAGATTAAAATTATTATAATACTTACCCGATAAGTGCCGATTTGTACAATTGTGAATATATTTTTTTATTTCTGATTATAAATAATTAATTTTACCATATCTTCACACAAGTTTTGAAAGTTCATTCATAGGTAGTAATTGAGCCCAAAACATGTAGGCTATGGAATTGGGTAATGTTATACAGGGTGTCCCACGGATATGCCACATAGAGGGAAAGCACTTTGAATATTGTAGATGGAACATTTTATTGAAAGAAGACTATTTGAATTTAAAAAACAATTTAAACTGCATTCATAGATATTTAAATAATTACGTGGTTGAACCGGGAATCGAACCCATTAAACGAGAAAAATAATCGTGACATGGCCCTGAATCTTGACCTACGTGATTATGCGTCAATATCAATACTTCTGTAAAAGATTTGAATTCATATAATTCAAAAAAAATGAATTCTCGAACTTCTAGCAATGGTTCTCTTTCGGAGTTTTTCCGACCCGGTAAGAAGTTCCTGAGGGCTAAGGACTTGAGCAACACTCGGCTAAACCTACTCAGGCAAGAGATTAAGACAGATTATCACATTATTCCGCTCAGTAAGTTTTAAAAATCTTTGGTAGATATTCATTTTGTGTTTTCGCTTCATGCCCCAATATTGACGACGCCGACGGCCACCCACCACAAGAAAAATACTTGCACGGTACTTCAATTAACTCTCTTATGAGACGAAAGAAACTATGAGAAAAGCTCACGCGATTATTGAAAGGATTTAAGACGCAAGATTAGCATGTTGATTTAAATAGGTAGGCGTCCATTTACAAAATATTGTTGCTAATAATAATAGCACGTGTTTGCTGCTAATACTGGCACCTTGCCCTTAGAATCCCGAAAACGCGAAGGACCTTAATTACCTATATGGCGTATTGATGATAGGTAAGTACCTACCATATATCAATGTATGTATAATAAGTCAAGCAAGGGCGCTATGGCGCTCATTAGGGGAGGCCTATGTCCAGCTGTGGACTGACATATGATGATGAAGTACCTACCTTACACTACTTTTTCAACTACTTACTTTAATACGATTTAAATTTTACTAAATTTAAGATGGTTTAACTTGTAAAACAAAACATTTGTTTTATAAGCAAGGTCGTAGCCCTAATCACACTAGTAAAGTAACATTATAAATCAGAAAGTTTTGATGTGTGTTACCTCTCACAGCAAAACTACTGCGACCAAGGCATTGTCCTGAAATTTTGTTGTATGTACCTACCTACCGTATTTTATATGATGCATCTTACTTTTCAGAAGAATTGTTCGAACAGCTTGGTACTGATCCAGTAAAAGGCCTGACAAAACAAAGGGCTCAGGAGCTAATTAACTACTACGGGTACAACACTCTTACACCTGCGACGGAGTACGGGTGGCCAGTTGTTCTGTTCAAGTCGCTTTGTACAGGTAACACGAGATCCTTTAACGTTTCACCATGCATTTGACCATAACATCTACCTATGACAGAAATTCTCAATTACAGGGCGGTAAAGGTGAAGTTTCAAGTGAAACTAGCGCCACCACTCATTTTTGTTACTACAATGAAATAAAATTATAAAAATTTCTCATCGTCGCGCGTCGTCGCGTTGTTGTGCCTATTCTTGATACCAACTTATAAGCTTTTTTATGTTAGGATTTTTTTTGCAACCAACAAATTTTTATTTGTGAGCTTTGTTTTAAGGCACGTTTTACTCCCCCTAACCGTGATGTTTTTCAGGTTTTTCCGTATTGATATGGTTCGGAGCCACCCTATGCATAGTGGCTTACTTGATAGAATCCTCCACAAAAGCTAACCCAAGCACTGACAATCTGTACTTAGGCTGTGTGCTTATTGCTGTGGATGTTATATGCGGACTTTTTAGTTTTTATCAGAACTTCAAGAGTTCAAAGGTATTTTACACAACAATATGGTGGTTTTCACGAAAGAAGTCCCTTAGACGCAGCGCGCTGTCGGCAGTGCGACCGAATGGATTTAGTGGATTTCGCGTTAAAATAATTTAGTTCCACTAATTGCCGCTGCGCTGGACTTCTTTCGTGGAAAGCACACTACTGATTTTTTTTGACGACCACCTGTTCCACGCGCGGCGTTTTTAGGATTCCGTACCCAAAGGGTAAAAACGGGACCCTATTACTAAGACTTCGCTGTCCGTCTGTCCGTCTGTCACCAGGCTGTATCTCATGAACCGTGATAGTTACCTAGTTGAAATTTTCACAGATAATGTATTTCTGTTGCACCTATAGCACGCAATACTAAAAAACAGAATAAAATTAATATTTAAGGGGGCTCCCATACAACAAACGTGATTTTTTTGCCATTTTTTTAGATAATGGTACGGAACCCTTCGTGCGCGAACCCTACTCCCACTTGGCCGGTTTTATTTATTCAATTTTTTATCGTCTACAATCTGACCTGATGCAAAGTGAAGAGGTGGTCAACGATGTATCACGAAGGTCAAAAAGATATTTATTCACTCTTGTCTTGAAGAGACCCAGGTTGTGATTGCGTGCGAAGGTCCGCCTGCGTCCAGCTAGTACCTACTCATAACACAAACATAATGTGGTATGTCCAGCATTTTTTTATATATTGACCTAAGTACCTAGAATCAGTTGAGCTACTTGTAGATTGTTTGCAACAGTCTGCAGTTAGCTCAATTGTTTCAATTGTAAATACTGGTTTTAATTTAGTTCTATTATTTGATTGTAATTTTCTTTGTTAATAAAATTTTGTACCTAGATATTTGTACCATCTAGGTACCTAATTTTGTTTGTGTTTTGTATGTATGTCGAGAATAATTTAAAATAATTTGCTTATTAATCTTCAATAATCAATGTGAGCAAAATAATTAGGTACATATATTCTCAGTTGAACGAAACGAAGCACTTATTGGTCGCAGATTATGCAAACTTTCAACAGCATGATACCCAGCTATACGAACTGCACCAGAGACGGAGTCCTCAACCCTTCGACGCCCGTCAGTCTGATTGTTAAGGGCGACATCGTTCACGTGAAGGCTGGCGATATTGTACCAGCTGATATACGGATTATCGACAGCAAAGGGTTCAAAGTTAGCGCATTCTTCTTTATCTAGCCTAACCAGTAATTTATCTTTGAGGCGCGTAAGGAAGCGAAACTAGTGCCAGTTTTGTTTTTTGCAAAAAATGTGGTTTATTTTTGGTTGACATGACAAGTATAATATAATTACCTACTATTCGGATAAAATCATTACATGCACAAACTGGCGTTCAGAACTTTTGTTAATCCTCTCTGAACGTAGGTATATATAAAGAAAAAATTTGATTGTTTTGAAAAAAGTAAAAACCGACTTCGAATCCCTTAGTTTTAAACGGTTATAGGGTTCCTTTTTTTCTCAAGAGGGAAAAAAAGGAACTCGAACTGCTCCCATGCCTGTCTTATTCGGTCTCATTCACAGGTCGATAACTCTTCACTGACGGGAGAATCAGTGGCGGTTCCGAGGTCAAATGTTGACGGGACGCCGAATATATTAGAGTCACAGAATGTGGCGTTCTTCTCTACCCAGTGTGTCGAGGGATGGGCATTAGGTGAGTTAGTTAACTAAGGGCCCTATCTCATGAGTACACCATAGTGGCGCCACCAACAAAATGTGCAGAGTTGTATGGAGGCGGAGGGTACCTCACCTGGTATCGGCTGGTTCATCATCATCACCAGCCTATATTAGTCCACTGCTGAGCATAGGCCTCCCCTAATGAGCGCCATAGCGCCCTGTCTTCAGCTTGCCGCATCCAACATCTGCCAGCAGTCTTTCGCATATCGTTGTTGTTGCCTGAAAAGCACAAGTATGACAAACTAACTGTTTTTGTTCATTTCTTTGTTTAGAAAATAATTAACAACTGAAAAGTGCCTGAAGATGGTTTGAGAAAAGGGTTCCCAGTGGCGGCAGCCGTCTAATCGACTTGGCAGGGCCATATGGCCCCTGTTGCTTGTTTCACTTCTCTATTCGCCTTATGAGAATCTTCATTATTTCAGGTGTAGTCCTTTGTTGCGGCGACTTAACAGCCCTCGGTCGAGTGGCGGGCTTAGCAGCTCGACTGCAACCGGACCCGTCGCCGCTCTCCCGAGAACTTAGACGCTTCATGCGATACATGTCCATCTGGGCTCTTACTCTGGGGCTGTTCATCGCTTTAGCCTCGCTTGCTATCGGCTACCCGTTCATGCAGACCACGATATTTGTTATTGGGATAGTCGTTGCTAATATTCCTGAAGGTATCACACCCTTGACTTAGTTGATAATTTGTCGATTGCTGTTGGGAGCATCGCCACAAAATGTGTTGGGTTTAAATTATGCCAATTAAAATTAATCGTACTAGAATTACAGCCGGTTTTTAAATCGCTTGTTAAAATTTGACAATAGTTTAAACTTTTTGTTAACCTCTAGTGTGTTTACTTGTGTGTGGAGAAACGAAGACTTCGTTCGTAAGACAAATAAACAAAACTTTATCAATATAAGTGCTATACATATATGCTATATTAGTTCTTTATATAGGAGTGTAGTCCCTCTGAGTAAAGCTCGATTTTGTATATTAACCACAAGACTTGGTTCGTAAAAATACAAAATCGAGCTTTACTCAGAGGGACTACACTCAAAAAGAACATAAATAGCACTTATATTGATTAAGTTTTGTTTATTTGTCTTACGAACGAAGTCTTCGTTTCTCCACACACAAGTAAACACACTAGAGGTTAACAAAAAGTTTAAACTATTGTCAAATTTTAACAAGAGATTAAAAAACCGGCTGTTAGTGCCTCCCATAGAGCCCTATGTTGCATCCAGTGCCAAAGCGCAAAAACTAAGCTCCACTATGCGAGCTGTTAGGCATTTTTAGGAGATATGATATTGGATAGAACATTTACTGAGGTTGACGACTGACGATGCTAGCGATTTCTCTTATAGAAACATTAGAATTTTTCTATCTAGTTTTATGTTAACCCATTGCAGATATAGGTACTGATCTTAATTCTTCTTTTAGGATTGCAGCCTACGGTTACAGCATCGCTCACATTAACAGCTCAAAACATGGTGAAGAAACACTGTCTGGTGAAAAACCTGGACGCCATCGAAGCCTTAGGCGCCTGCACTACGATCTGCTCCGATAAAACCGGAACTCTGACTGAAAACAAGATGTCCGTTCAACACATTTGGATTTACAACCGGATTTATTCCGTGCACGATCCGGAGTTATCAGGTGTGTTAACTTCCGTTATTTTGGTGGCTCTTCAATCCACGCGTTCGAAATAATTTTACTGACGCGCGATTTATTTTTCAGCTATGCTTCGGAGCAACCAAGGTAAAATTTTCATATTGGATTCAATCATCATCATCATCATCAGCCTATAATAGTCCACTTCTGGACATAGGCTCCCCTAATGAGGGCCATAGCGCCCTGTCTTCAGCTGCTTGCTTGGATTCAATAGGTACATTTAATTTGGAGGTTGCGGGTTCGTTTCTCGTCTCGGGACAAATGAATGTACGATCTACAGATATTTGTTCTGGGTGCTTTCTTTTCCTAGTAAAAACATATAAATAAATAAATTTAATACCAAAAAATCATAAAGTATAGGTACTAAAAGAAGAATGGCACGCGACTCAGGAGGTTGCGGGTTGGATTCACTCCTTTAGACAAATGTTTGTACGATCTGCAGATAATTGTTTCGGGTGTTCCAATCGTTCTCTATGTATGTCTAATAAAAAATATCTATCTGTGTATTCTATTGTATTATGAATACAAGTTATTTAGTACCCATAACACAAGCTCTGCTTAACTTGGGGCTAGATAATGCTTTGTGAATTGTGCAGCATTTATACTATTAAACCCCATTCACATTCTAGTTCATGTATTATCTATCTATTATTTCTAGATTTAGGTACCTGAACACTACGTATTTGCTATGGGATTACAACGTAGCGAGCTAGCAAGTGACCTAGGTACCTATTGGCACTATTATTTCAGCGATGACAATATGCGGTGCCCTTTGTAGTAACGCAAATGTGCTAGCCGACGGAGGAATAATTGGCGATGCCTCCGAATCAGCTATAATGGGATTTATCATGAAATATGATGACCCGACTGCTATCAGAGCAAATTATCCAAAAGTTGCTGAAATTCCTTTTAACTCTGTAAACAAGTATCAGGTATGTCGATATGTTTGTAAGTACCTATAATAGAACGTAGTTAAATATGCTGTGTTTTACCCCTCGTTTTCACCAATAAACATGTTTACAACTAGTTGCATACAAAAATTGACAAATACTTGTCACAAACATTCTTTCGTTCGTTTTGTAGCCAACAAGTATTAGACAAGTGTAAAACACATCTGCGTTTACACTTATGTCTACGACATGTTACTTAGTCTGATACATTGACAGCGTTCTACTACAAGAAACAGTCGTGTTTAGATAAGTATTGTATAGTGGTGAAAACAAAGGATTCCATCCACTACCAACGATCAAGGTATCCTCCGGCGGAGGAAGCGGGGGATACCTGACCGAAGACCTACCTACCTAAAAAATTTACGCTCCCAGGTCAGTGTTCACCGCGATACATCTTCCCGGTACTTCGTTGTTATGAAAGGTGCGCCTGAGTGCATTTTTCAGAGATGCTCTACAATTGCACTAGACAACAAACAAGCTAATCTCTCTAAAGAAATGAGAGATGCGGCGGAAAAGGCTACCGATAACTTGGCTAGTACAGGTAGGTATACCAGAGTCTTTAACAGGCTAAATTTACTAAAAATCGATAACCCCAATCAAAAAAAAAACACGTTTTTCTTCAAACTGCTGAAAACACTCGATCAAGTCACCAACATCAACAAAAAAAGCCTATTAGGTTTTTCGGTTTAATTTGTTTAAATTTCATTGCATTCGAAGCAAATGGACTCCCTCATACTGAAGGCCTATTTTAATTCTAGAATACAGAATTGCGTGTTTCGTTTCGGCCAATTGTCGAATACAACGAATTAGAGTAAGTACCAATTTGCACAAAAAAAACGAAATTTCGTATTTTGGAGAATTAAAATAGGCCTCCTGCAGCTGCGGTAGCCACAGACATATAAGTACACCATTAAACTTTTAGCTCTTTTTTGCTGTGGGTGAAAATTCCATCGAGTAATCCTATAATTCCTCGAAGTTTTAGCCTGTGCTTAAACATGGTATTATTTAAGGTTTTTATTATGATAGTGCGTAAGTCCTCACACTCTGGGTAGTCACAAAGAAATTAGGCCATATCTAAAAAAAATGGATTTCCGCGGGACTTTAAACCGCACCCTAACTTAAAAAATTGGCTCGTTTTTTTTGGGATAATAATGAATTCCTAATGTATTATTTTTTCGAAGGTGAAAGAATAATGGCCTTTGCTGATTTGTTTCTGGATCCTAAAAAGTTTCCACCTGAATATCAATTCGACGCGGACGCTAATAATTTCCCCATCGATGGATTACGATTGCTTGGAGTCATGGGCATCATGGATCCACCGAGAGGAGAAGTATTTACTCTACTTTGTATCTTTTAGCTTGAGATTTTACCATTAGTCACCTGGTGGTATTATCCGTGGAGAAAAGGAATCAAGTATCTTTACCTAATTAACCTGCAAAAAGGTTTTCTAATGCCGATAGTTTCACCCACCGTGCACTCAGTGTCTAGATACGGGGCTGTACCATAGCGACGATCGGTGATCATAAAAAAATTATATCGAATAATTCGTTTGTCTGCTTATAGTATATTTACTTTAAAAATATGTAAAGGGGCATAAAAATGCTTTTAGTTAGGGTGTTACTATTTAAGGTATATTTTCCGCATCAGTTTTGTTTAATAATTTCTTTGTCGATCGTTATTAGTAGTGGCGCTAGTTTAGCTCGGAGAGGGCATTAGCAAATACTACCAGAACCAGAAATATCTTATTATAATAATAAAAGGCACAGTAGGTATTATCTAGTCCTAAGCTAAGCAGAGCTTGTGTTATGGGTACTCGATAACTGATATACATAATACAAAACATAGAACAATACATGCAGATCTTACAAGGCCCAAGGCGGGAATCGAACCCGCAACCTCCTACGTAGCAGGCGGACCTTCGCCCACCGCGTCGTCGAATACTCAAATACATACATCTAAGCGAGTAGCCCGCATGCAAGTACGAAGGTTAAAGGACCTACCTCTTCATTAAATCATCCATCTTCCATCATCAGGTAAAGTCAGCAATACTCCGCGTCCGCGAGGCCGGTGTTCGCGTTATGATGGTGACAGGCGACCACCCAGCTACCGCACGGGCTATAGCCCTTGACGTCGGTATAGCGACCGACTCCAAGTGCCACGTCGTCACTGGCTCTGAACTTAGGAGTATGACCCCGGATTTGCTCAACTGGATGCTGGATAAGCATTATGAAATTGGTAAGATTTTGGAAAATGTTAGTAGCTAAAATAGCACGAAGTTTTTGAACCAAACTAGCAGTACAATTCCAGCATGTACCTAGTGTACACTACACTACTACACTAGATAGAACTAATCAACATAATTGTGCAGTTTTTAAAGAAAATTGATGGATTGCGTGAAAGATCACATGAGCTAGACAAGTGAGTGCTGAAATGACGGCTAACGGCTAATAGAATTGTGTGATCCTTGGAGGGAAATGGACTAGCTATTATTAAATGATAATTAGAGTTAAAAAAAGATTTATCAAAATATATTCGTTTCTCTAGCTTCCTCGCCATCAAACCTCTCTTCTTCAACATTCACTTCCAGTTTTCGCGCGAACCTCTCCAACTCAGAAGCTTCAGATAGTAGAAGCTTGTCAGCGCAGAGGGGACGTGGTCGCCGTCACAGGCGACGGCGTAAACGACGCGCCCGCTCTCAGACGAGCTGATATTGGAATATCAATGGGCATAACTGGATCTCAGGTGAACAAAACAGCTTTAAAACTTATGATTACGATATGTACAGCTCGCATTCTGCGAATACAGGAAACAGACCTAAGTTTATGATCAAGTCAGCCCTAGCTAAGTCACCCACTGGGAAGTATCCTCCTCCTCTCCTTAAATTTGTGCCAGCCTCCACTGTCATTTCGCAGGTAGGTGTGCCCAACGACTTAAGATTATGTCAACCCAGCTTTCGAACTCCCATGACTTCTTGGGCTTGATGTTAGCCACCACTCGGTCACAGCTTAACGCATCAACTGCTCAGCTTCGCCGCCTGCCCCATCTGGTCCCGAGGGACATGTGCGTCCTGGGCCGTGAAAGCGTTAAGTTAATTCTTCCCATATTAATTTCTGTCCCAGTATCTTTTTTTTCGCATAATTCGCACGTCCTAACGTATATTTTTACTCCAAAAGGTGTCAAAACAAACAGCCGACATAATCCTCATGGACGATAACTTTGCAACGATCGTGACGGGCATCGAAGAAGGCAGAAAGATATTCGACAACCTGAAAAAGTCCATCTGCTACATCCTCATCTCAAACGTGCCAGAAATCCTTCCAGTCTTTATGTTTATTCTTTTCTCTATACCTTTACCTCTAGGTATGAAAAGTTCAGCTATTTTTCAACTCTTTGTACTTATGTATAAAATAGGACTTAGATATCTATCTATCCACCGTCACAGGAATACCATCTATGTATATCCCTACCAAATTTCATTAAGATCCTTTCAGCCGCAGAAGCGTGAGACACATACCTACAGCGAGACATATACTTTCACATAATTATGGATAGTATGGTATGGATGGATTCACTAGCGGCGTAAGGGGGGGGGGGCGGAGGGGCGGTCCGCCCCGGGTACCGAGCTCCAAGGGGTGTCATCTCGGCACCCCTCGGGGCGCGTAGATAGCACTTCAAATCCGAATCCGAAGGGGTGACACCGAAAACTCACACGCAGACATATTAAAAAATTGCGGCTCGCTTCGCTCGCCGTTGTTTTTTATTATGATTGCAAAATAAATACTTGAATACTTTAAAATCGGGTGTAGAAAGGTTGCCTAGCAGAGATCGCTCAAACCGATAAGGTATTGTACATACAACTTTATCTGTATTAGTTTTTCCTTGCCCTGTGTAACTATTTTATTTGATGTGCAATAATGAGTTATTGCTTTGTACTGTGCTTTATTTTGTTGTAAATCGTAAAAAAATCTTTACTCATTCATTGTCATAGCTTACTTTTTTTGCTAAGTAGGTATGCCTCACCAATTTCAAAACAGGTTGTGGCTCACTCCACTCAGTGATTTTTATTTTGTATTTGTTTCATAACAATCTTCGCAGCCGCCGCAATTTCTCCAAACGTTTCAGGGCTCGCTGTTACCCGAAAAAGTAACAAAAATTTCGGCGGCTCGCTACGCTCGCCGATTCGTTCTTAGCTTTGTTGTAGATGGCCAAAAAAAAAAATTCATCCTGGTTTTAGAATACTTGTATTTTTGCTAACCTCACCGAACTCCCAAATTGACTATTGTGGCTCGCTCCGCTAGCCGTAGTTATTGATAAATTTATTTTTTAAATTATAGGTCACCTTTAAATTCACATATTTTATATTAATAAGGTCACAATTAAGTCAATTATTAAGGTCACCTATGACAAACTTGTTACTTTTCACCTAATATCCGAAAATCCAAAAAAATATCGCGGCTCGCTTCGCTCGCCGTTACTTATAATTCCTGTTGTTACAAATAGAGGGTGTGGATAGTCAACCGACCCCCAGGGGGGGGGGGGTGCTTGGTAGAAAAACGCCCCGGGTGCCAGCCCACGCTACGCCGCCACTGGATGGATTATGTTCAAGAGTCCTGTAAAGTCTAAAGCACTGATATTTGATTACAAGACGTATTTCACGTTCTCTCGACACATTAGCTATGAAGCTTATTATAATGTATCAGTAAGGTACCCATTCCACTCATCCAATATCTTTGTCCAATGTACTTTTGATCAAAGAAATTGGATGACTTCATCCAAATTACTAGCAACCCCGATATTTGATCAAGATACTATTTATATTTGGATACTACTTAGTTTAAGCTTCGCACGCGTTTTTCTACGAAAACGTTATTACTTTGCCATGGAAACTGAAATTTTATAGATTAAAAAGTAGCCTATGTTTAATTCCATATGTATATATGGATATATATAATATGTAGTATGTAGTCCGTGGAGTGGAGGCCCTGGAGACTTGTATTTACAGGTTCTTTATGAAACCTATAGCAAGCTCCAGCCTCTCACAATACAGGTTCATTATCGCTCTACCACTGTCCATATAATAACTTAATTTTAAGTACCTAACCTATTGTGAAGAGGAAATAAAGAATTATTATTATTATTATTATAATTCCAGGTCAAGAACTACACCTGTGCAGTTTTAGTGAGTTTGGGTAGATGGATGTTTGTTACTTCTTCACGCCAAAACTTCTGAACGGACTGGGCTGAAATTGCATACAGGTAGTTCTAGGCCTGGAATTAAACAGAGGCTATTTACTTTTTATTCCATAAATCAGTTCTCATGGGATAGAAATAATCTTAAACTTTTCCATAGAAACATTGCGTGCGAAGCGGAAGGCAGAAACTAGTAATAAACAAACATTGCTCTTTCCAGGTGTGATGACAATACTATGCGTAGACCTAGGCACCGACATGTGGCCAGCAGTTGCCTTAGCGTACGAAGCGGCCGAGACAAACGTGATGGCCCGCCCGCCTCGCGTCAATGAACCGCTGGTCTCGTCAAAAATGATCACCCTTGTGTATGGTCATCTTGGACTCATAGAGTTTGCTGCAGGAATGTTTTCTTACTTCGTCGTCATGGCTGAGCATGGGTTTTATCCTGAAATACTATTCGGTTAGTATGTAGTCTCGTCTCCTTTAGTCTCAAGTTTTGTTTTCAACTTTCAAATAGCGGTCAAGTTTTTCGATCAGAAATATACGTTTCTAGCATAACTGCGATTTCTGGTCATAACCAAAGTTACAGTTATCAAAGTTATCTACTCCGGAATATATAGGTAACTCAATTTTTTTTCCAGCATTGTTTCTGACTCCGACTTCGTGCAATTTGTTTCTATGGAAACGTTTAATTGTTTTTTTACCCCATGGGAACTTATTAATGGGATTACAAAGCCTTTGCGTTATTCCAGCTGTAAAAATACGCTAAAACCACCCATCCATCCTTGACAAACTAATTGAAAGCCATTTCAATGGCCTTGACAGCCCTTCCTTCGCCATACAATTGCAAATAACGAAGGCCATTCAATTCTGAGGGCTTTTAAATGTCAATATAGGATGGGTGGTTTTCGCGTAATTCCACAGCAGGTTCAGACTTTTAAACATGTTTATGCAAAAATTCAGCCCAATCCGTTCCGTAGTTTTGGTGAAGAACATCCATTATCTAGTATCCATAAATAACACAAGCTCTGCTTATCCTGGGGCTAGATAGTGTGTGAATTGTCCAGCATTATTAGGCCTAGGCCACGACATCGGGCGATGCGTCTTGCGAGTTGCGACTGGGGTCGTTATGTCACTTTTCCGCAAGTCGCACCGCGGCGACTCATGGACACACTCAAACAACTTCTTTGATTTGTTCTCGACGCGGACGCAGACGCAAGACGCGCGGGCGGGCATGTCGTGGCTTGGGGGTTATTATTCAAACTTTCGCATTTATAAAAAAGTAGGTATGAATAGTGTGATGTGATGGTGTAGGGACCTAACTCCACTGATTTCAAATATGCAGTTTCTGTATTCTCAGGAATAAGAACGAGATGGGACAATGAAGCGATCAGCGACGTCCAAGACTCCTTCGGCCAGGAGTGGACGTACACAGAACGAAAGGAAGTCGAGCGAAAGTGCCAAGCTGCATATTTTGTAGCTGTGGTTATCACGCAAATGACGAACAGTATTATCTGCAAAACGAGATATAACTCTCTGTTTAGTGTTGGTAAGTGACAAGTGCTAACATTTGTTAATTTTTTAGGGTTCCGTACCTCAAAAGCGAAGAAGGAACCCTTATAAGATCACTTTGTTGTCAGTCTGTCAACCCTCGATTCTCAGAAACGCGAGGTATTGAGTTTCACAATATACTCGAATTCACATCATATACTCAGGTACCTACGTAACATCTTGGAACCGCGATATAAATCAAACTTCTAAGTCAACGCAATCAAAAGTAACAGCCGTTTATGCCCAATTTTTTAGAATTTTTCTAAGGAGTCATGCACACAAACACAAAACATATAGGGTTACTTCCCGTTGACCCAGAATCATGAAATTTTGGCAAGAAGTAACACAAGTTAAGCCCCAGTAAAGGAAAAAAACCGAAAACCGTAAATTTGTTGTTAATTCACAAAAAAATGTTTGATCACCGTTCGCCGCACGATCTAATATAGTCCGGATCGAGTCATTTTCGATCATCTGTTAGTATTATTACGGTTTCGTATGTCAAGTATGTATAACGGGTTTTAATTTTCAGGAATGAAGAACACAGTCCTGAACGTGGGCCTCGTATTTGAGATAATCCTAACTCTGATTCTGTGCTATGTCCCAGGAATCAACGATTTTTTCCGAACATATCCTTTACGCTTGGTATGGTAAGATCTTTTAACTCTTATTTATTTTATACTGGGTAGGTAGTTGTTATTTATAGTTTATTAACACTCTGAGAGCCCATGACGCACACGACGTAATTGTTGCTCTCGTAGCAGCGCAGCGCAGCGCAGCGGAACGGTCGGGTCGCACGGTCACACCGCTGAGGCTGGGCACTCCATGCCTCATTTAACGCATTATGTTCAGAACATCGACGACGGTACAACTACAGATCTGCCAATATACAATTAATTATCAGTTAAAGTAAAGTACAATTAATTATCAGTTAAAGTAAAGTAACAAACTTTACTTTAACTGATAATTAATTGTATATTGGCAGATCTTCTTTTCTTATCTCACTAATATTATAAACGTGAAAGTTTAGATGGATGGATGGATAGATAGATGGATGGATGTTTGTTCCTTTATCACGCCAGAACGGCTGAACGGATCTGAATGAAATTTGGCACAGAGATAGATTATAGTCTGGAATAGAACATGGGCTACTTTTTATCCCAGAATTCCACGGGAACGGGAACTACGCGGGTGAAACCGCGAGACGCTGCTAGTTAGACATAAATAAAGCACAAAGTGTATTATAATAATAGTGTGCGACTTTAACACTAGAGTGCACGCGCGGGCTACATATGCAACCCAGTGTAAAATAGTGTTGCATATTTTTTAAACTAGGCGTATTACAGTGCTGTCCTCAAGTGTATTCCTCAAGTGTAAACCCCCGCTCCCTCAAGTAGCGTGCCGACTCTTGCGGCCCACGGACGTCTTCAAAAATCGTCGTTGAAGTTGGTGGGCTACGCCTGTACCCCGCGCGAGCGTTCGAGGAAATTTAATGTCCAGTGAACAAGTGATAAATTCATGGTAAATATGATCTATTTTCTTTAGTATTACTGTACAAAATACTGTAAATTCATATTGTATGTATTTGTTGTTTGTAGTTACGGATATTGCATGTAGTTTTATTGTTTTGTTCACTTTTTTTAGATGGCGGGTAACTCGAACGATTTGGGTGAACAAATACAGAGATGGCTGCTGGAGGATAATGAAGATGTCGATCTTTTGAGTGAAAGTGAGGAAGAAGGAGAAATCACAGAATAAAGTGCCCCGCTTGGATCACCTCATCATTCTGATACTGAACAAGAAGGCGAGGAGGATGATGACGATGAAGATGAAAACGCGCCGCTGTCGGCTTTGGCTTCCTATCAGTCTCGTAACGGTACAAAATGGAGTAAATTTCCCACCAATAACAATAACCCTCAAATGAACGTGATCCGGCGTCAATACCTCCAAGAAGTTGGATTCGATCTTGCAAGTATTGAGCGTCGTATATCCCAGCAAAATATTCCCAGAGGTATAAAACTGAAAGGTAGACTACTTTTAGGACTGGCAGATCAACCCCCGCAATATAATATGCCTATTCGGGGAGGTGTTGGCCGGTGTGCTTTTTGCAGCAGGGTTCGCGACCGCAGCACGCGCAAGCAATGCAGCAAATGCATGAGGCGCATTTGTAGCAAACATCAGGCAGTCGTGTGTCCTGAGTGTATGCCAGCAGAGTGATTTGTTACCATTTTACTAATAATTGGTTCAGTAAGATGATTAGAAACCAATTTTAGAATGATTATTATGTTCCTGAACGAAAATAAGACTTATAGATCTCTAACGTTCCAAATATAGTAGATTTTTAAGAAGTTTATTTTTTTGTTTCAAATTATAACTAAAGGGCTAAATTTTGTTGAGTCTTTAAGCCATTATAATAAAAATAAAGACGTTTTGTAATTCTGTACTGTTTTTTACTCACTTGATGTCTGATTTAGGGAATAAATGGAACCATAAATGGTCTACGCCTGTAGCCCGCGCGTGCGTTTAAGGAGTATTTATGGGCGCGTGCACTCTAGTGTTAAAAATCAGATTTTTTGTATTTGTATTCTCTATTGATATAGAAATATATCTTTACTTAAGTATATTTCTGTATTTTTTGATGTTTTTGTTGTGAAATTAATAATTGAAAATTACATATTTTAAGACTCAATCGCAGAATTTCTAACAGAATTTTTAAGTGACGTCACCGTTCACTGTATTGTCATGTTATGAAGCTTTCAGCGGGATATATTTTTTGAAAGAAATAAATACATAAACCTATTGATTAGACACAACACACAAACAACAACCATTGTGGTTTTTGTCATTTATTTGCTTCGATCAAAAATAAGTAGTTCGCGCCGGCAGAGCCGGAAATTTTTGATCGAAGTTTATTTGTTACTAATTTTATTTTGATTGAGGGAAAAAAGCACTGAGTTGACGGACTGAACGGTAACGTCACAGAAAAAGAGCAGCGTTTTTTGATAAAAACCCGACACCGAGTGCAGTTTTTTTGCCTTGATCATTTACAAAATTGTGGGTATTATATTTTTTTCAGTAATGAAATCACATAAATAATCGATTAACAAAAAATATATATGCATATACCCTATTCTCCTCCTAGGGCGGATTAAAAGGTGTGTGAAAACCTGTGAAACACTATTGATTGCCTTTTTTGTGTTCAGGTGGCTTCTACCGTTACCATTCGCAGTACTGATGTTTTCGTTTGATGAATTTCGAAAGCGGTGTATAAGAAGAGAGTCTTTTAACGGATGGTATAATAAACTTACTTACTATTAACTAATAACCTAAGCTAACTAACTTAAAGCTACTAAAATGTCAGAAGTGAATACTAATGTTCATAATCGGTTTTTTAAAATGTGATAAAAATAAAATGTTTATGAGGAGAAATATGTTTTATTGGTTTTTACACTTTGTTTGTTCCCACCCTGTATAAATAGGTACACAATAATAAAATATTTTAAAATCAATTTTAACATTATAAATAAGATTCACATTTATTAATTTAATTCTAACCCTAAACAGTTAATTCACTCTAATAAATTATAAAGATATGCATGTTTTTTTAAGCTAGATATATCAGAGACTTTAATTTAACACATGGGTAAATTTATAGATAAATAAATAGATTCTACATAATTTATTAATACTTAGATTTTTAATTTCGCTTCCTTTATAAGTATAATATAATTTATAGATCTAAGTATGTTTGAGAAAAGTAGTCATTTTACGTAACTGTTATAATGTTCTTAAGATACAAATTTCATAAGGCACGGGTAAATTAAAGTTTTTGGTGCTCTTAAAAGCTGCTGAAACTACAATAAATGTGTAAATAGTATGATAAAATGCAAAATAATCAATATTTAGCTAAGAGAAATGTAGGTAAGGTACCGAAAGCAAAACGAAGTTTTCTTAAAAATAACAAAATAACAATCATTTAAAAGTATTTATCCACAAACAAATTATTATGAAAAAGTTCTTACAAGCTACAAACATAAAATACTATATCAAAATCACACACACACACACACACAAGTATTCTTTTATTAAGGGTATCAATTTAGATGTTGCCAAAACTAATTTTACATCTTGAAAAATAATGTAATGCTTTTTATCCGACTAAAGGAAAAACAGAAGATGTTTGTACGTATTTTTTTATGTATGTACTTCGATTTCTCTGTCAATTATGGACCGATTTGAAATATTCTTTAGCTATTGTTTAAAGAATGATCCCGAGGGGGTCCCATAAATATGATAGCATAAATTTTCCGTATTTGTCCCGAAAAACTTTAAAAAACTGTAAATACTAAGTCATTTCAACTTTCTATCAAATCCACAGACATTATACTGACTGCGCGCGTTACCTTTAAGGCTAAGGACTCACGAAGCGGTTTTCACCCGTGCCCGCCGCGGTTGCGGGCCCGCAGCCTTTGTAGAATACAGATATTTATGTAAAAAATTAAAGCACATTTCACGACGCGTTTTACGCCCGCGGCGTGTGCGATTGTTTGCGGGTCCCGCTGCACCGGCGGTCATCTTGTACCGGCGTCGTGAGTCCTTACTCTAAATCTCTGTGATCAAATCAAATTATTATTTCGGTCGCAACATTTTAGCCCTGTCAAATTGTTTTTGTCAGTATTATATTATCTGTGGTTTAGTTTTGGCAGGCGACATCTGAATTGAAACCAGTGGCTAAATAAGTGTTTTACACATTGAGCTTAAAGTGTCAAATTTCTTTATTTCAATGTATCATACATAACTAAATTAAATTAAATAAATTGTGTAATTTCATTGTAGTCTTTTCATCTATTATAAATTTATAACACTTAGTAAGAAATTTTAATAATCCCCTAGTACATAAAAAATCTTTTTCCTTTCTTTACTTGTTTATGTCATAATAACAGCTTGTATTGTGCTATAAATAGTAAGATTAAGTTTTACCGACTTTGGTTTCTCTGAATGTATAGGAACACCACACTGCCCCAGCCGTTCGTTTATTGTGGCTCTAATCGAAACTCGACAGTTAAAATTGTCTTTAAATTATTACCCTTTGGCCCGTATCATGACTGCTGGTTCAGTCGTCTATGACTGCCTAAATGCTGATAGATCTATGACTGCTCAGTCATAGATCTATGCGTGAGCTTTCATAATACGGACCCATAAGCTCATAAGATGGCTTACTTGGATTCTCCACCGAATTGATTTAAACATCAAGTGAAAAATTAGTCAAACAACATACCTACTGCGAAAACCCATGAGCCAGAGAATGGGCTTCGGTTAATGAGCCCAAGGAGAACGTACATTCGACATTGGCAAAGGTTTAAAAGTCAATAAAGTATGTATGTGCTTTTACCAACCATAAGCGACCTCTGTGGCGCGGTGGGCGAAGGTCTGCCTGCAAGGCAGGAGGTTGCGGGTTCGATTTGTACGATCTGCAGGTATTTGTTCCGGGTGTTCTGGTCGTTTCCTATTCTATAATAAAAAATATCTATCTAAGTAATGTATTGTATTATGTATATAGTACCCATAACACAGTTATCTAGTACTCATAACACAAGCTCTGCTTAGCTTGGGGCTAGATAATTCTGTGTGAATTGTCCAGCATTATTTATTTATTTATAAACATTGTGTCGGTAGGTATTAGGTAAGTACAAGGAGGGCTCTACACTGTTCCCGAATGTTTGCGCCCACATGAACACATTTGTCCAAATATTCGAGTTTGTTTTGCTGTACGCATGGCAAGCAAAGGGCAAATGTTTTCAAACGTTCAGGCGAGTGTACCGCGCAGGTTTAAAGCTAATTCAAGATTCACATTTAAGGCTTAAAGGTTCCGAAGTCTGGAGGCTAGAATGGCAGCATAGACATTGGATTGGCTTCGCATGTCTGCGATAGAGTGCCTTGCTTTCATCAGGGCTTCTTCACGAGTCACGTCGTCCTGAAGTATACACTCCATGATCTTAGCTACAATTGTCGACGGTGGAACATGGGGATTCCCTGGAAAACGGTTTACATTTTGTTCATTCTCTATGTGTGGATATATGGTTGATCGTTTCGTGTTCGCGCGAGTTTGAAGTTGTTTTGTGATTTTTATTATTTTCTGCGCTCTACAAGCCTATTTAAGTGGGAAAGTAATTTGCCGCAAATCGTCAACCATTTTCTATTAACCTATGAAAGAACTAACTTCGTTTCATTCTTATCATTGCATTTGGCTTAGCATTTGGGAAAAAGAGCAGTTTTGTGCAAAAAATCAAATTCTTCCCAAATGCTCCCAAAAAACAATTGAATCGAAGCTGCTTTTATCATAGGAAAAAGTTAACGATATGCGTCAAATTACTTTACCGTTAGTATTAATCCGAACGCAGAAAAAATTAAAACCACAAATTAATTTGAATCTCACGCTTCATTTCAAAAAGGTCGCAATCATGGAATACAATTTAAGACGAATTTAATATCATTATAGAACTAATGAAAAACTATATGGAGAGTTATATAGTTATAACTACGTTAGTTTGTATACATCCATGGTTATTAAAAGCATGCATGGACATGAATTTTTAATTAGACTTTAGTAGTTACCAAAACCGATAAAACCACAGTATCTAACCTACAAACATCAAAATAACAGCGTTGATAAACCCACATCAGTATATCGCAAGTAAAATTAGATTAGTAGCAAAACATGTACTTACTGGACCGCAATTTCCGGAACATGGTACGATCTATGGCAACTCGGTGAGACCGGTTTCATAAAGCGGCACACGGGCGTGCAGTGGCCTGTTACTCCAACGCGGTGTTAGTAGCATTAAAATTACATGAAAAGCATTATGTTAATAATAAATCCTTCATCATCATATCAGCCCATACACGTCCACTGCTGGACATAGGCATAGTATACATATGGACAGTATGGAAACTAAGCCTAGTTGACGAAATAAATACCTACGCTCCATTATAGGGTTGTAACTTTGCTTGTTTTGGATATATTTTTTTTAAACTTTTTTTTCTGTAGTGATCAATCCATACGTGTACTGAGACATAGGCCTCTCTCATACGGCGCCACAAAGTGCAGTGAGTCGCTCGACTCCCTGCGACCGCTACGATGTCGTCGGTTCATCGAGTTGATGGTCTTTAATAAATCCTTACATCATCTTAATTCTATCCTACAACGGGAGTCATTATGTACATTTACAATGAAACGTTGATGGTTTTCTCTGTAACACAGTGCTCATCTGACTGACTCCCAATCCAATATTAATATAGATTATGAATCATCTTTCGTATGCCAATCGGTCAGTGATAATGATTTCTGTTTTTATTAAGGTATCAATCGGTCTGAATGATAATTTACAGTTTAATCTGTTAAACACTCGATCTTGGCTATTTTCTGCGTAAATTCCGCGTTCCTTTTTGTGCAACTCAGTTGAGCAAATTGCGCAACTCAGTTGTCCCTTCCTTATCGAACTTATTTTTTTCCCCATTGCTCAACCCAAGTTGCTCAACTCAGAAAACCAACAAGGTATAAGTCAGTTGAGCTACCTATAGATTGTTTGCAATAGTCCGTAGTTATCAATTAAAACAGCTGAGCTGTTTCAATTGTATAAACTATTTCTAAATTGATTCTATTACTTGATTGTAAATATCTTTTATTAATTTTTGTACTACACTTTGATCCTCGTGTGAGAAAAAGTAGAGAAAAACTTATCTAATTTTTCTCATGGGAGATTAAGAATTAGTTTAACAAATCGCGAAAGTTTAAGGTTTTGTTTATATATTATATCAAATCCTTAAAAATAAAATATATAATACGCATCTCGCACGATTTAAGCACGTCTCAAATCGCGATTTTTTGACAATTTTCAATTTTGTCAAAATCCGTTACTTGAGACGTGCTTATCTGAGTTGCGTTTGAGTATTCGGGCGATAGACATTTTTAGAACAGGTTCTAACCACTCTATTAAAAGAGTGATTAACCCATCCACCGTCGCGTCGTATCTCGTCGGATACCTACACTTCATTTAATTTCACTAACGCGAATCAATGAACAGCTACGCTGACACCAAAGTCCCCCACAATTTAGCTCATTATGCATCTAATGAACTAAATGATTTAATGTTTAGTTTCCATTGTTAATTTTCCAAAGCATTAAATAGGTTATCTAATCAGCACCACGTTATTAACACTGCAACCTGTTAAAGTTACGCGCCCACTAGATCGGTATCGGAGCTTAAGAGGGCGTAATGAGCGCCATTTCGTGAAAAGGATATGCATAGGATTTCGCATTCATAGGAACGGGACAGAGCATACGTTTTTTGGAACGACGTTAGCGCGAAAATAATTTTTTTTTACAAGAAAACTACACAACTTATGAAGAAACTGGTTCAAGGAACGGAATAATTAGTAATAACCTACGAATCAAAACAAAAGTCATTTTAATAGACCACAGGGTTCCTGAAATCTCGACCAAATTATGTGCTTATCAGTGCACGTTCATGTTTTTTTTTCTTAATAGTGTTTTTACATTCAAGGAATCAAAGAAGAAATGTTGAATTTTATGCGATTCGAGTTTTTTATCGTGGAGATTCCGTGAATACTGAGATCTAGGCCTAGTTTGACAACCAATCCCGTTAGATTCGCCTCTTAAGGATTTGTTGCTTTGATCTGTATGGTACATTGTGCACTAGATCGGCAAATCTGCCGATACCGATGCCAGAGCTCGGTATTTCTGCCGATGACATCATCCGCAACAATATCATCGTCACTACAAGTGTATGCATTGTTGCGGATGACGTCATCGACAAACTCGAGCGCTTTGAAAATACCTACCTATAATGCCGGTGCAAAATCCGAAAGCAGTCGCACCCTATTGGCATTTTATAAACAACTGACGCTGCGTATACGCTCCGATTCTAAACCAGTGGACGCATATCTTGAAGCAATATACATAGAATGTTAACGTTAGTGTGCTTAAACAAACAAATTGTAGATAGAGATAAAGTATACCTATATATTTATATGATGACAACTTAATGGTATAGTAACTTAACTATACCATTAAGTAGTCATAAGTACTACAAGTAATATAGTTACTACAATAGTACCAGTTTTCCACAGGGTTAATAGAAGCCTTAGTTTAGTTAAGTCATTGTTTAGCTGTCACTCATTGCTAACTACTTGTAGTAACTTGAGGCGACGACGCAGCACAATTATTTGTTGTAAACGTCTGTCATCCATCAGTATACTTATACAAGGTGCCAAGTAGTAGGTATGTGCAGTTAATCAAAAGAGGGTGATCCTAGGGCTCAAGGGGCTATCTCCTTAGTGCCTAGATTTACCGCCCGGAATTGCTTCGCGCGTTCGAACTTTTTTATGTATACATAGAAAAGTCGAAATCTATCTATCTATAAGAATGCTCTATGTATACGCTGTTAGCGCTCTTTTTTAATAAATGAATAATAAATAAAAGTCTCAGAACATGCATAAATAAAAATATCTATGTATTTATGTAATGTATGCATTATATCAGTTATCTATACTCCGATTTAGAATGCAAGATATTTTAATGTCAACAAAGACATTTATGAATGCAAATTTAACAAAAACGGTAAAAAGGCAAGGTAAAAGCAATGCAATCGCTGAAGACGAAAACACAAACTTCAACAATGTATAATTTCATATGAGCAGCTAAAAATGTTTAAATTTGAATTCGAAATCGATCGAGAATTCAATAAAATTATATGATGAATTAAAGATTTAAAAACCAAAAATTTCGAGCTTCCGTGCTTTTTCTTCGATAATACTAATGTCGTTATATATTTTCCACCTATATTCCTTGGGTTTCGTTACCCCTTTGTACACATACAATACCCAGGTTTTTGAATCGGACCTATAACACAAGCTTTGCTTATTTTGGTGCTAGAAGATGGTCTAGCATTGTTTATTTATTTATACTTCGTGGCACCTTGTACAAAAATGTCCTGGTATTAGTAATTTACTGACCTGTGAGCCCTCTGTAACCAAACACGCCGCAGTCATGCATTCGCATTGAATGTTGCTCGTCTTTTATAAACTTTTCAGTACTGATTCCTTTGAGCTGTAAACATACAGAAATATTATAAATATTATTAAAAGCCTGTAACTGGCCTGAGGCAGTTTGTATAATTTTAGACAGCCTATTAAATTCATTATTTTGCATTCGAAACGAACCATCGCCATCGACGCGGGTTGGCACAAGATAATTTTTAGGGTTCCGTACCCAAAGGGTAAAAACGGGACCCTATTACTAAGACTTCGCTGTCCGTCTGTCACCAGGCTTTATCTCATGAACCGTGATAGTTAGACAGTTGAAATTTTCACAGATGGATGTATTTCTGTTGTCGCTATAACAACAAATACTAAAAAACAGAATAAAATTAACAAATATTTAAGGGGGCTCCCATACAACAAACGTGATTTTTTGCCGTTAAATACATAATGGCGAACGAAACCCTTCGTGCGCGAGTCAAACTCGCACTTGGCCGGTATTATTTATTGACCTTCGATTGACCACAATCTCACCTATGAAAAGTGAAGATGTGCCGACGATGTATCACGAAGATCTCTAGAAGATACCTATTCACTCTTGTCTTGAAGAGACCCAGGTTGTAATTGGCAGGAAGATAGAGAAAACCGCTTAGTGCGAGTGGACGGTATATCCACCATGTAGGGTATACAATATCAACCAAAGCTGGTCTTATCATGAGTTTATACAAATGAGCAATTTGTTCAATTTGCGGCAAATTAATTTTCCGATACTTTTATTGCTTGCGCAACGCAGAAAAAAATTTTATCCACAAAAAAAACTCGCGCCTACACGCGTCGAACCACCACAGGGCGCGGCGATGGTAAAGTTATATTATAATGTTTATAAACAAATTCAGTAGGTATGTAACTCCATTGACTGTTAATCAATTATGATGACCAGATAAAAAAAGGATTTAAGAAATCCCCTGTTGTGTTAAGTCCAAGAATTTGACTAGCACAATAGGTGACTCACTAAAATACCTTTTTCTTAAATACTTAGGTATTTCTTACTATTCTGACATTATCACTATATTATTTTCAATTATCAACATAGCACTTCATAGCCTACGAAGGGACATAGTTGGAACAAATTTATCCAGAGCTAGGAAAACTTCAAGACCAATTCACCGTCAGTTTTTTTTTTACCCGACTACCAACAGGGGAGGGTTATGAGGTTAGCACCCTATGTTTGTATGATTTTTAAATCTTACCTTTGAAGGTGCTAAGAACCGATCAGGTATCCTCTGCAGCTTCTGCTGTTTTTCACTAGGCCCAAATCCCAAGGCAATTAGAACTGACTCAGCATCTACCTTCCGTGCTCCCAAGACATTAAGGACAGAACTACCACTGGATCCACTTGCATCTGACTGCAACAAAATATATAATAAACATAGTTTTCAAATAGCTAGTTTGACAAAGCAATATTGTAATCTAGTTTCTACTCGCAGCTTTGCATGCGTTGTTTCTTTGGGAACTAATGTTATGGATAAAACATAGGCTACTTTTAGAGAACAGTTTTTTTTTAAACAGACCGAAATTTTGTGTACAGGTTTCCTGTATACAAAATTTCGGTCTGTTGTTTTTGTAACACACATCAAATTAAACGAACTTTTGCATTTATAATATTAGTGTATTAAAGAAATAGAAACAAAGAAAGGTCAAACCTGAAGCGAGTGATCTCTGTAAAGGGGATTTTTAAACTTTGGTGTGTAGCCTTCAGACTGAATAGAATGGTCCCTTTGTAGCTTCTTTGCATGAACTCTTTGGGGTGTGCTAGTTAGTACTCCACTTTCCAAAGATTTTCTCTTCCACATTTCTCTATTAGGAACTTCTAGTACTTCTGCTTCTTTATGTTCAACTACTTCTGATTCTTTGCATGGCTCAATAACTGTATTCCCTGTGAGAGTTTCATCGGCTTTGCTATCGTCAGACTTTACTTCCACTTTGGTCTCTGTTTCTTCCTCAGCAGGTTCAGATTTCGTTGCCTCTGGCTGAGGGGTGCTTGGCAATGAATCCAGCCATTGCTGCACAGGACTACTTCGCCGCATGTCGTCAATGACACCAAACAGCCAACTTCTGACCTTCCTTTCTAATATTGAAGAGACTGAATCCCCAAAAGGATCTGCAATAATGTGAAATCTATTTGTATTACATATCAAGTACCAACTGAACCGCTATCAAAATTTTAAATTTTGCATTTATGAATAATACTGTTGCCACTAGTTCTCAATGTCATGGCCCTGTATTTGTCAGTTATCACTTGTAAATGTTGTAGCTGTTAGAATAGGAGGCAATGTATGTATGACTGGCCTTAGTTAACATGCATTGGTATCTTGTATGCAGGTAGGTATTATACTATAGTAAATATATACAGGGTGTAGCAAAACTGGAGGACTAAATTTTAAAGGGACCCCATTTATAATTTGGTCATCACCTTTGATCACCTAAAACTGGAAAAAAAATATAAATATACCCGACTAAGTATTGGTTTAAAAAAAAACATACTAAAATTAAATTACTGATGTACTGTGATCAAAGCTAAACGTCCCCCTGAAAGTTTGATCCTTCATTTTTGTTATATTAAAGGGACCCCATTTATAATTTGGTCATCATCTTTAATCACCTAAAACTGGAAAAAAAATATAAATATACCCGACTAAGTATTGGTTTAAAAAAAACATACTAAAATTAAATTACTGATGTACTGTGATCAAAGCTAAACGCCCCCCTGAAAGTTTGGTCCTTCATTTTTGTTATATATCCTGTATACCCAAATGTTGCTTTTTTACTGGTTTCACTCTAAATAATACCTTTATATGACAAAGCTAAGTTGCTATCAAGCTTGATACCTACCATGATACTAGTACCTACTTAATTGCAGAAGATAATTACTCTGAATGAAATAAGTAATTAAATGTTTTTCTACTTTGAGGTAGGTACATTATGTGTGTTGGTAAAACCAACCTTGTGAGGGATCCATCTCCACTTCAAGGTGACGCTGCATGCAATTTCAAAGGATAAAATGACATGAGCGTGCAGTAAACAACATTTTGGCACAGTGTTAGTTGAAAAATTATCAACTTTACACATAACACTGACACAATATCAACTACCTACTTAATTATTAATCTTACTAGATTAATCTTTGTGGAAAGTTTAAAGACGGCTTACCTTTCTGAGCAAAACCACTCACAGACCAGGATTTTCCTTTAAAAATACATAAACCTCATCAAATCACAACAATTTGACCTTGGCAGTGTAAACGTCTTAACTAATAGCAATATATAACAATGCACTGTAGTGAATGAAAACAAATAAAAAATAACTATTTACAGTGATTTTGTAACACAGCAAAGCTTTATCTCAACAACTCAACAACTCAACAGTGTGACCAGATTTAAATTGACAAATCTACTGTGACATGGGGTGAAAAATTACCAAAAACCACTAAAGATAAGGTGGATTCTACTAAAGATCTACTATAAAATTAACTGGGTTATCAATCAATTAAACATCAAGAATTCACAATTACTTAAGTATAATTACGTGTTATTAACATCAGACAAATCAATTATCACAATCACACAAATCAACTTCAGGGATTCGTCGGTCAAAATCACTTATGAATCTTGATTTACATTTTCATACAGATTTTTGATTTCCATTGATTTCAGCATACTTTTGTCTGGTACAAAATTTACACAACCACCTTGAATTTGTCGTAGACCTTCTTTCCCATGCATGATTGCAGCTACATTTTCATTTTGAAAACGGTTCCTGTCGCGATATTTTTTACATGCTTCGATGTAGCCATGTGTTCCTTCAGAGAAGCCACTCTACTGAGAATGTCACAATTACAAGCTTTACAGTGTGCATTCGCTTCATTATTTTTTGATTTACTTAGCCATTGCTTGAATAAGGGATCTTGCTCCCACTCCACGCGATACCCTTGAATATATTTACGTTTCATGACGCACGCAGTTAAACCACAACAGCTAACGCTAAGATAATGAATGAACAACAGACAGAAAGAAAATAAATTGAAGAATTATTTACTTACGGGGGAAGCCCCGGCTAGGCTTTGAGTGTTTGTTCTTTTATAGAGGTGTCTCTGTGGTTTCTCTGTGAATCGGTATCAGTCTATCTCTTTCTAAATACACGTACCACAAAGAAGTCAGTATCAGTCTATCTCTTTCTAAACACGTCGTTCAAAGATCTTCTTTGTGGTACGTGTTTAGAAAGAGATAGACTGATACCGATTCACAGATAAACCACAGAGAAAAGCATGAATGAGGAATCCCCGTCTATGTACTAAGGTCTTAGGAGAGGGTTGCCATTTTCTTTCGAAAAAATACTACCAATATACCAAATAATGGTGAATTCTACCAAAATATACTGATATTTTTTTCCCTACTAGCAGCTATTGCAAGTTCCTCAAAATCTACCGAAAAAGTAGAAATCTACTAAGTTTGGTCACACTGCAACTCAACATCTAACAAATGAATGAACTTCCCCGTATAATAGTATTCATCTATGGAATGAACCGAACGAGCAGGCACGGCAGCCAGCAACGAAGAAACGAGTTATAAAAATAAAAGTATCGAGACGAGACCGAAACAAAACCTTTCCTTTTCATTGGTTGACTTGACAGCTGTCAATTTGACAGATCCAGTCTGACAGATCAGCTGACGCATGGCGTTCCACTCTACGCACATTTATAGAAATCACACAACTTAAATGTGATTCTTTAGGGAATAAAGAAGTCATGTAAATCAATACCTGTTAGTAAGGAAAACGGGGGGTGTATGGGCAGGAGCGTCTATCACATTGAGAAATTACCAAGGCGCTTCAATAAATGTAATTTTTTAGCAAAAATTATTTAGGATAGAGGTGCACACATCGAATAACAGTGTCGATACCCAGGAAAAAGCCACAAGTTACCCAGTTGGATTTCTCAGTTTATTTACCGCAAGTGGTCTTTCAGGAGACAATGTCACGGTAAAGGTCGGCGTTCAAATAATGCTGTTAATTAATATCACCACCAAAATTGTGCAATGGAACGCGACTGAAAGTAACTGCTTCACATTGAAATTTTATTGAGGTTGTGATTCCCATTGGATGGTTCAGGCGAAAGTGTCTTTAAACCACGTAGGTAGGTAGGTACACCATTCATCCCTCACCCTGTTGCTGTGTGCTTTACTTTGACAATTAATGAATCGCAGGGACAGAAATTAAAGGTGTTGACCTATGTTAGTATTACTATCTACCTATAACGTTCTCCGCCTAAGGTCTCATTGTTTTTCTCACGGCCTACTATAATGTGCCCGCCATATTTTTGTGTGCGCTCCAGAGGGAAAAACGGTAAATGTGCCGCTAGGTCAAGAATCATTGCAGGCCTAAGTTTACTTTGACGGTAGACCATCTCTAACAGCACTCCACGCGGACGAAGTCGCGGGTAACAGCTAGTTCACTTTATGAGGTGCGTTCAGATAAGCTTAATCTGAACGCACCTTTATAGTTATTAACTTCGATATAAGAAAAAAGGTTTACTTTTATCGAAGGTTATTAAATAATATTTAGGTAGGTAATGAAATAGACACAATCAGAATATCTTTTTTATTGAAAAAGGTACTGTAGTATCTACATTTTTTGTTCACTCTGATAAACTTAAAATCACTTGCAAGCAAGAATATGAATAAAATACAATAATGTATAAATAAAGAATTTATTTTCCTATAAAACACCTTTTTTATAATATTAATTTGCGCCACTATTCTAGTACAGTCAGTGACAAAAATATTGATTGTACTTTATTACATCTTATCACTTAAATCGACTACTTTATAACAAAGTTCCTAATGCCATCATGGAAAAAATACTACCACGTACTAATTAATTTAAATTATAAAAAAAAACACAACATTATCTAATCAAGTCGTAAGAGTACTAAATCATATTTTATATCAAAGAAATATTTCAAATTATCTAATATTTACCTACCAATAGACAGAATTAAAGTACCTACCTATGGCTAAGTATTAGTAAAATTTAAATTAATTACTTAGTGTTAAGCGTAATCTGAGTCAATAGCTACTTATGTATCAGATATTTAATCTCATTGAACGAATTATTAACAACAATCATCTTGTAGCCACCGCGCCCGCGCGGTCTTCTCCCTACCAAAATAGAACTCAATTTTTAGGTCACTTCTTCAGAATAAAACCACTATCGCAAGAAGGCTAAGTACTGCGTATTATGAATATCTAAGGTCATAATAAAAACTAAATAACCCTAAAAAAAATGCCAGGTTCATCTTAGATCATAATTTGTAATTTAGGTATAAAAAGAAAACGTACTAAGGTTGAATTTTTCAACTCGTAACGTGCGCGCGACTTCATAGCATTTATCTACGCAGTAAATTAGATTTAAACAAAACTAAATTATAAGTGGGATGAGCCATTTAATACTGAAACGTCAGAAAAATGCGTGTCTGAGTACTTGGTATAGGCTAAGTACCAAAATTATTGGGTGGTTATCAAATTGCGAAAATAAAACATTTCGCGCGCAGTGTAATTCGAACGCGCTTAACTTCGTCAATCGATATAAAGTGAGAAAGCTGCACGCAAGTTTAGAGAGGAAAAAATCTTCTTAGATGTCACTATTTCACTTAGCATGTAAAGAAACTACTTAGTAAATTGTCTACAACGCGTAAGCGAAAAATGCTAGATCTCCATCTTTTACCGTAGATTTTTTGTGCCTACGAATGCGTCTAAAGAACCGGCCTTTTATACATTTTAAGTACTATTATTTACATTAAGTGTTATAACGTTTGTGCGTCGTTATTTGTCGCTGACTGTACATTGTGGATCACGTGGGCTTTGTCAACAAAGAAGTCGAGTGCATGGATGGAGAGGAGGTTGTGACGTCACGTCGCAGCGCCCGCGCTGCCCTGCGGCGCGCGGGAGGGGCGAGCGCTCGGCGCGCATCTTCCTTCATAAAACGTTTGTGCTATATTCATAGAGGTTACTTTTAAATTCTAAATCACATTTTGGACACTAATATACATGTATAACTACTTTGAACAAGTGTCAATATTGAGCAGTGTGGGGGTGGCCGCGGGTCGCAGCGCAGGGCCGGCGTCACGCGGCGGGGTATGCGCAGGCGCCGCGGCGCGCACCTGCGGACTCCTCGCCCGGCATGACGGCCGCGCGGCGCCAGTGGTCGCGCACGCGCTCCACGTGCTGCAGCACGCGCACCACGTTCAGCCCCGCCAGCTTGCGCACGTCTTCCTCGCTCCAGTCGGGGTCGCGCAGCAGCTCGGCGAGCAGGTGCGGGTAGCGCGACACGTCCTCCAACCCCACGGGGGGCGCGTCGATCCCGTCGTACCCCGCGCCCAGCCCCACCGCCTCCACGCCCGCCACCCGCCGCACGTGCTTTATGTGCGCCACCACGTCCTCCATTGTGGCGCTGTCGCTGCATGATACCAGTTTTGCGTAAAAATTTATCATAAAGACTCCACCTTTCGATGCCACCATTCGAAGCAAATCGTCCGGCACGTTCCTGGTGGCGTTGCACAGCGCCGCGGCGCCAGAGTGCGAGAAGATCACCGGCGCCTGCGAGGTCTCCAGCGCGTCCCGCACGGTCTCCTCGCTGGCGTGCGAGAGATCGACGATCATCCCGAGTCGGTTCATCTCTCGCACGACGGCCTTGCCGAACTCTGTGAGTCCTCCGTTGGCGCCGGCCGTGCGAGCCCAGCGGTTGTCGCAGGTGTGTGTGACGGTGAGGTAGCGCGCGCCGAGCTGGTAGAAGGCGCGCAGCACGGCCAGCGAGTCACCGAGCGCGTGGCCACCCTCCACGCCGATGAGCGAGGCGATCTGCCCATCGCGGTGCGCCTCCAGCAGCTCTGCGGCGTCCGTGACCAGCACTAGGTGCGCGGCGTTCATGTCCACTATCCTCTGTATGACGTCGATTTGCTCGAGCGCAAGCTGTACGGCGTCGCGGTCTTGCGCGCCGCACGGCACGTACGCTGACCAGAACTGAGCGCCGACCAGACCGTCTCTCATCCGCGGAATGTCCGTGTGCGACCAGCGCGAATGCACCCACGGTTCGAGCGCGTTGAGGCTGGCGCTCAGATTGAACTCGCTGATCTTGTTGTGTAGAAACTTTCGCACGTTCCAGGCAAGGTCATTGTGTCCATCAACTAGCGGAGAGTCACGCAACATGCGCTTTATGGTGGTGAGTCTCTGCTCAGGGGTGGCGCGGCCACCTCCGCCGAGCGCGAGGGGCAGTGCGAGCGCGGCGCCGAGGGCCGACAGGACAAGCAGGCCGGCCAGGGCGATGCGCCAGCGCGGCCGCCGCGGCATCGGCTTCTCGTCCGAACTGCCCGATGCCGAGGCCGACAGTGAGTCGGGAGCCCACCCCCCGCACCGCTCCGCCACGTCCGGCAGCGGACCAGGGAACGTCATGCCCTCCGGCACAGCCGCCTGAAACAACACACACATCTCAATTCCAACGTAGCATTACTACACGCACTCAAAGTTACGTGAGCCTACGCGGTACAATGTGAGTCTACAAAGTGCTACGCGGAGCTACGCGAGTCTACGAAGTGCTACGCGGAGCTACGCGAGTCTACGAAGTGCTACGCGAAGCTACGCGAGTCTACGAAGTGCTACGCGAGTCTACGAATTCTTAAAATATGTAGTGAGAGTTTAATTCAAATATCACCTTTTAATGATCAACTAAATACCAACAGCTTATTATCTTATTCCACACATTTGTTTTTTTTTAGAAAAGTTATTAGATTTGAATGCTCCAGAATTAAACCAGCTTGCATATTTATACCAAGTGTTATCGCTTTATAGTATCGTGTTAAGCACCTTACACCATTCTCTTAGATTTATTTATTTATTGCATTCATGTCCATTACAAGGTGTTACATTTTTATGGTAGGATCTACATGAACCCGTGTTAGGGTGTTGCAACATTCCGAGTGAGAGTTCATATTTATAAAATAAAAGTTTTACATTGTTCATTTAGTAATCTTTAAAAAAATCTAGTTAACATACTGTAGTAACATACCATAATTCGTAACTTATAATTATATCATGTTTATAATGTCAAAAAAATTAAATTCATGTCAATGGTAAATAGATTATAAATCTCGAACTGACATTAATTAGCGATGATTATACCCACTTATGTCACGCAAACATAGTTTAATATTGCAATATTAAACTATGTTTTTACTTTAAAATTGTCTTGAAATAGTAATATTCCGATTAGGCACCTGTACATGCAGGTATTTCAATAAGAAATTCATTCACTGTAATAACATTTGCTTAAATAAGTAATGATTTTAACCTCAACTTATAATATTTTCCAATTTAATTTTTTTTTTATCTGGACGCAAACTACACTTAACATTATAAAGTATAAAGAGGAAAGATTTGTATTTTTGTATGATATTTCTTTGCCGTTTTTATAGATAATGGTACGGAACCCTTCGTGCGCGAGTCCGACTCGCACTTGGTCGATTTTATTTGTATTGTTGGAATTTCGTCCGCACCGTAACTATATTTTGAGTTCATCTTTCTTATGAGTTTAAATTAAACATCTCGCTATTGGAAACTGGTTCTAGGAACATGCTATTAGTTGATGTTGAGATCGGGGCATTCGCACGCTCCTGTGCAGCTATCTTCATTTCGCCCGAGTCGGAGTGATTGGTGCATAGGGATGCAAAATACCTATTGATTTGGGCGAGATCGTGTTGTTTGGTAGTCTAATTCAATGTTTTTAGGGGTCGATATGCGCTGGTTGGTCATACTTTTAATGGTGGCCCACATTGTTTTTATTAATTCGTAGATGCCTTCATTGTTTTTATGTAGGATAGCTTCTTAGATTGTTTTACGCATTTTTTTAGTAGGCAGTCATAAGATAATATATATAGAGGTGTCGTTCACGTTGATTGAGAGGGTTTTGCTTTGCCTGTAGGGTTTCCTTTTCTTGTATAGTTTTTCCATCTCGGAACTCGGACACAAATATTCCTGTGACCCTAAAAAGTTAAACATTACCTACGGAAGATACATTTGGTCCTGCGTTTGCTTATTAATTCTTACAGCACCGGCCGTGTTTACCCAATCGTTTGATTCCTTCAACATATCCAATCAGGTTAATGTTCATAACTTCATTGAACATTTTGATGACTCGGTGTTCTAGGTCTCTTTCGTCTTCTTTGTAGTAGTCTGCGAGCCTGTTAATTACTTTTTTTTTATTAATGTCGTACCTAGCAGGTTGCCGTCGGCTGGTATGTTTTGTATTTCTTTCATTTCTTGTAGTGTTCGTTTTAGTAGGTATTATGTTCTCTTTTTTAGAATTTTTTTCGTGGAGGTAGCTCATGTCTTCCTTCATCTTTTATTTATTCACTAGATAATGCATTTGTGGTTTGGGTCAATTCCTTTTTCACATTGTCTATAGCTGATTTTATTTTTGGTTATAAAGACATCTTTCATTTCCATAATTATGGAGCTTTTTTGGCTCATTCGTTTTAGATCTAGAATTTGCGATAAATTCTCCAAAGATATACTTTCTGACAAGTTATTTTCTCTTGGTTTGGGCTCCGGGGATGTGGTATTTGTGGTTGTCCCTAGTAAGCTGCGATCTTCCGGACAGTAGTCATCAACTGACTTGGTGGTATCCTTTAGCGTCTCGGTTTCCGTTATGTTAAACTTGATTTTTTCATGGGTTGAGTTTTTGGCTTTTTCGCATGTACCTTATATTTTTAGATACTTAGGTTGGTGTGTCTAATATAATAATAAAGGTCTAACGGAGGTTTTTTTTCACATTTTTTTCCTTATGAAGTGCTCAATTTCTACCATATTACGTAACAAATGCCACATAACTACACAAGTTGCTTACTAACTAACAAAAGAAATTGCAGATTTACATGCAATAAATCAAAAAATCGTATTGTCCAATTACCTAGACGTAATCAAACATTATCAGCTACAAAACGAGCTGTTAAAAGTCAAGGGTTGCCATTGCTAATGTAATGGGTGATTCGGGCGCGACAATAATTTGCCGCGTGTTCAATTATGCAAGGGGCACACACTAGGGGAGGGGTTGAAGGTTGAGTAGCCTCTGACCCATTTACAGAACTGGCGCGAAGGCCTCCCGTCGCCGGGATTTTAGTCTCGGCTCTAAACCTTCTTTCAAATTACGATGCTCATATTTTCGCAGTCATTTGTTTTAATCTAACTAATGTGAGTGATGGTAAAAGGCGACGCTGGGTGTAGCAATGCAGGTAAAAGCACCGCGCAAGAATTAATAACGCCTGGGAAAGGTTTATGTTTTGGTTTACTGAGATTTACGGGCAGGTAATGTATCGCGGTACGCTAAGTGAAAAATAAGGAAAGAATGATAATGAACTGTAGGTATTAGGCTAATCATATTAAAATATCCACGTTAGTAAATTAAATCGTTTGTAGGTTTTAATACCTGCATACGTATTAATACATACGTAAATACGTAAGAAAAATATGTATAACATTCAAAGTGAAATTTGAATTTTCTATTCTAAGGAATGCAAATAAAGTTAATTTTAGGATTACAGCAAAAAAATCAACAAATTATAACATATAAAACTTGTCATATTACTGCATTCAAAAGAGAAATATGATAGGCCATTGTTATATATCTTTCAGCTTTCGTTCGTAACGGGCGAGCACGTTCTTATATCGACCACTTGTCTCAGAAAATTATGATGAAGGCTCTGTCGAACATCTGCTAGCTGAGATGGGTATAATTTGCGACTAGTTTGCCCAGAACTTTGTGTTTTGCCCGGGTAAAGTAGTCAATGCTTCATTGCAGATTAATTTCTTCTTTGCCTCGTAACAAGTTCGGTGTTTTCTTTCTTACATTATCCAACCACACAATATTATATACTAGTTTCTGCCCATGGCTTTGCAAGTTTTGTATATGGAAACGTTTAAGGCGCATACCCGACTCTTATAGCTTATAGCGCCGCCACCTACTTTATCTTGTTATTCCGTTTAGTAAAGGAAATTTCAAAAATCCATCGCACAGTTTGCGATACCTATTATAAGGTCTTTTTAATGCCTCTGTAATAGTTTTATTCTATTTAGTTTAGGCAGTGAATCGAAGTTGCCCTTGGTGGCCATCAGCATGTTTGCTTTTTACCTCTTCACGCCAAGATTTCTCAACGAATTGGGCTGAAATTTTTCATACTGGTAGTTCATGACCGGAAATAAAACATAGACTACTTTTATCCCATTAATCAGTTCCCATAGGACCCTTAGAATGTTTCTATAGAAACAACGCGTGCAAACCCGCAGGCAGAAACTAGTTTATAATGTTATTGTGATAGCGTGATGTAATGCCTTTTCACGCAAAAATTACTGAACGGATTGGGCTGAAATTTTGCATAGATTTAGGTTTAGTATCTGGAATAAAGCATATACTACTTTTAATACCATAATCAGTTCCCAAAGAATCAAAATAATCAAATAACCTTCAAATGTTTCCAAAGAAACAATGCGTGCGGAACCGCGGGCAAAAACTAGTAAGTAAGTAGTATTCTAGAGAAGAACATACTCCTTGTCATGGAAAAGCGGTATGGAGCCACAGCTAGAGCTAGATATTCATAAAAGTTTTATTGCGTTATTGGATAATCTAGAAACAAGACATGCTTGTACATTCAAAACGCAAACGAACAATCCCACAAATTGATCTAAATGTCATTTCTCATCCAAAGTTATGATGAAACTCACACCTACCGCGGAGCAAACTTTGCGGCTTGAATACAAAACTTTAGGCCGCAGTTCGGAGGGAACCCTCGCTTTCATTCGAAAATTCCCTCCAACAGAACCAACATGGAAAGTTAATTAATGTAATACAATCAAAACCAAGTTAACTTTGGGATCTCAAATAAAAAAGCCTCGGGCAGATATGACAAGCACATTAATAAGCTCGCTCTTAACAAAATTAAGTTGAAGAATTATGCTAAGAAGGAGCTATGAATACTAAGGCAATGTTTTGCGATTTGAAGTGTTGTATTTGTGTTTACATTATCTTATTCAATGTCGTCTGAAAGATGCTAATAGTTATGAGCGTTTAACACGACTGTCAAAAAAAGAGTTTCAGTGGGTACCCAATGTTTTCAGGGTTCGTAGGTACCTATTTTTATATTCTTGACCAGATTGTGATGTATGGTATCGTTGTAATCATTACGTCATCCCGAGTGTGTACTGGCTTCAATTCTTTTTTAGAAATACGGTAGCCGTTAAATTAAAAAAAAATGCTGTTGTATGTGATATGAAAAATAAATAAATGTTAATAAAATAATGCTGGATAATTCACTCAGCATTATCTAGCCCCAAGCTAAACAGAGCTTGTGTTATGGGTACTAGATATCTGATATACATAATTATAATACATAGATAGATATTTTTTATTATACCAGAACACCCTGAACAAATGTCTTTAGTTACCCTTTCAACAAAATCACGAAAGAAACATAGTATAAGACAGGAAACTACAAAGCGTCTCGCTCATTTCATTTTACGTGGTTAAACAGCGACCCTTTCAGTTAGGTAGAGTACGTTTGTAGTTTCGGTTTCGGTGTATTCGCCCGTCTGTAAATTCTCGAATCCGCTGGCATTTTTACTCGCTGGCAGATAAAACGGAATGTGGGGTTATTTACCTTGCTATTGAGATGTAGGCATGTCTTTATGAAAGGACCTATGTACTACTGTGAAGCTACAATCGCATTTTGAAAGGCATATTTAGTAGTCCCATAACAGTCCCAAATTAAACAGAGTTTGTGATGGCACTGATATAAGCTACATTATGAATTGGAAAATCGTATTTCTATTTGTCTAATAACTAGTTTCTGCCCGCGGCTTCGCATGCCTTATTTCTATAGAAACGTTTAAAGGTTATTTCTATCCATCCCATAGTATAAGTACTAAGTCTATGAATTGTATTATGGGAGGAAAAGTAGCCCATGTTTGATTCTAGGCTTAGAGCTACATCAATGTGAAATTTCGCCCGATCGGTCGTTATGTCGTGAAGAGATTACGAACATCCACGCAAACATCCAAATTTTCGCATTTATGTTGTGATTAATGTGATCTACGAGTATTTATCTTATTTTCTGTTGTAGTACCTGCGGGGCACATTTCTGTAGGCACATCAATGAGTGAATGAATGAAAAAATGATTTTATTTCTGACAACTTAGTCCAAATCACACACATAGCGCTTATGAATTCAATGTGCATACACATAAAAATTACAATGGATAAAGTTATAAATAGCAGAATAGAGCATAATGATGATTGAGGCTGGACCGTTGATGATGCAATTGTTTTCCGCGCCCGGGGCCGGGCCAGCCTGCAATCGATGCAGCTCCGCCCTGCCCCCGCGCTGTGACATTAACATCTTACGACACAGTCAAACTTTTACAAATTATTGCGTATTTACTTTGAATTGCCAGCGCTTTGTTCTGGAAACATGCTCAGGATGTGGGGCAAATATGGTACCTGCATATTTGGGTTGTGTATGCTGAATCATTTCTAGTATACTTTCCACTGTAGGTACATACTTATGTTATTGTTCTTTTTAGTTTAAAAATTAATCTAGAGATAGATTCTGCCCCATGTGAATTGTCTAATGTTACGTTACTTACTTAAGGTTTCAGAAGGCAGAAATAGCATTTGGATTTTTTCAGGTAGGTAGGTACACCACAGAAATATAACACTATCGTGCTACCACTTCTAGTGTATTAAAAAGTATTTCAATTAGATTCTATAATGCTAATGAACCACTTAATTTTTTTTAATCAATCGATAAGTGCTCTACATAATTATTATTTACATTTTACGGTTTGCGCGTAACTTGACAAAAACGCTGGACGTAGTGGACGCCATATTGCTCTGTGGTCATGACGTCAGTTGATTGTGTGGTATTCTACTCGTACCATAACACATGCGCTCATATTGCTGATGACAGTTGATATTTCTTATTTTGCTTAGCAGTCGTATGACATAAAAAACGTACTTTTGCGTTTTTTTTTTGGTATTATGGTGTTTAAAAACAGATTTAAAAAACTTGAAACTTTGAATTTAATTTTAAAATTTATATTATTATTTTATGAACTAAGCCACTTTTATCACTTTTTTTCTCATATTGAGTATATTATACTACCCACTTACCGTGGTCTTTTCGTACACAAACCAAAGTATTTATAAGTGGCTATGTCTAATCTGTCACGCTATAACGCGTTACTCTAGAAAAGCCCTTTCCACAAATACATGCCACCTCTCCCATAAATACCAAAGTGCTATTTATTCATCGTACACGGGCTGAGGTTCATGGTTCACATGCCACAGCCCTCGGCCGCTGGTCCGCTGGCATAATGTTGCGTAAAATTTTCGCCCCCATTGTTGCCTTACCTACAGGAGCTAGCCGAGCGTACGTACCGCTTTTATACTCACCGACCCGAGCCAAGGAACGTGTACGAGTTACTATGGACCGGATACTGTTACAGAACGAACGGTAATCAGACAAGTAAAATAAAATTAGAGGAAATTCCGAAACAAGAATCTCGGGTGATCGTCGCTTGGGATCGAATTCTGATTTCACATTTTTTAAACAATGTAATATGTAGGTATCTGTTCATTTTAAATTCAAATTCATTTTTTTTATTGATACCATATTGTTTATAGGTCTTATAATAAAAAACAGTTTCCAAACATGGACCCGGCTAGGGCACTACAATAACGGTACTTACAAAAGTAGAGGTAAGTAGGTACTTAAAGAACAAAAGTACTTATATAAAACTTAAAACAAATCTATACTACACATTGAGTACCTATTCCTACAGCTCCAAGAATTCTTGTAAGGTATAAAAACAGTTTTCAATTAAATATTTCTTTAAAAATATCTTAAATTTTGGTAATTTGCTTTCATTCCTGATATCTTGGGGGATATTATTATACTATTTATTGTTTTAAAAAGACTCAAAATCCTTTGAAATATTGGTATAGCTACCCATTTATGTAAGGAATATTCAGTTAGAAACAAGTAGATACTCACCTAATTCCCTTCTACGCTTGTTTATACGTAGGTAATTAGGTAAATGTTACATGTGGGTAGGTAGGTAAGCTCTACCTACACAGGTAGAGTAAAAATGGGAACATCAAAGGTTTAATAAAATATTAAAATACATGCCGAGTTACTAAAACCGACTTACAAACAGGTCAGTCATTAATGTGTTCGAAGGGTCTGTCTGCCCGTAAATAGCTGAATACTGAAATGGACTAGACTTGCAGTGGTGAGCTCGTGAGGTCGAAATCTGCTAATGCTCTACAAATAAAACTGATCGATGGTGCTTAAAATGGAATGTCGGTCATTCTATTTCACTAATGCATTAGTGAAATAGAATGATACATCCCATGTACGAATGACATTCCATGTATGGATGTAAGATGGAAAATACTATAATAATCAAGTAAACCCCCTGGGCCTAGGTAACTACCTACTTATATCAATAATAAAGCTAAGACTCTAGCAATCAGAAGTGATATGTTCTCGAAAAGAATGCGTGGATCTCAAGCCAGATTGTACTACATTGTACTCTATGTTGTACAAGCCGTGTGGCTAAGAATTTCCACCACCCCATCTCTTCCTGTGGGTGTCGTAAGAGGCGACTAAAGGACATTACAACGGGGTGGCAAGCAGCGCCACTTGTAATTAGATCTACCACCGAACTGCGATCCCCAACCCACGTACCCAGAGTGGGAATTATGGGCATCACCCCCCATGAGGTTAAAGCCAATGAAGCGCTTATCAGGGGCCTCCCCCTGATAGGCGACCTGCGTCCAGCAGTGGACCACTATAGGCTGTTGATTTTGAGGGAGGATCTTGTACAAGCTCACCTATCTGGGTATGTATACCACAGGTTCATTTGAAATGTTTACTATTATTTTATCATTTTCTTTGCTTATATTTGTTACATGCATACATTCATAGTTTTAGGTATTGATTTACCTCGCACTTTATTTTTTATTTGAAAATAATTAATTATTTAACATGTCTATGCTATGAACTTATTTTGTCAGCCAAAATAATCTTTTATTGATTAAATAAATAAATAATGCTGGACAATTCACACAGCATTATCTAGCCCCAAGCTAAGCAGAGCTTGTGTTATGGGTACTAGATAACTGATATACATAATATAATTCAATACATAGATATTTTTTATTAAACATAGAAAATAACCAGAACACCCTGAACAAATGTCTGCAGATCGTACACACATTGGTCCCGAGGCGGGAATCGAACCCGCAACCTCCTGCGTCGCAGGCAGACCTTCGCCCACCGCGCCTCATCGGTCGTCATTTCGATTTCCGAACTATCAGATAGAAACCATGATCTTGGGGGCATGGCAGTGCCAAGTCGAGCGAAAAAGCGGCACGGCCACTGCAATCCATTTTCGACCCCCCAAAACTTCATTGTGGTTGATTTTTATGAAAAATATTTAAAATATCAGAATCGAGGACTGCTAAGCTATCCAAAACCAGCTGAAAAACAATGTGGTTTTGATTGAATACTTCCCTAAGATGAAATGAGAGTTTCATAACTTATACTTACTATTCACATTCTATACGTTGCTTATGCCACAGAAACTTTGCAGGCGAAAAGAAATAAAACCGGCCAAGTGCGAGTCAGACTCGCGCACGAAGGGTGCCATATCTATAAAAACGGCAAAAAAAACACGTTTGTTGTATGGGAGCCCCCTTGAAATATTTGTTTTGTTTTAATTTAATTATTTATTTTTAAAGTGATTAAAAAACTAAATATTCTGTGTACTTATATTTCAAGCATCTACCTGTTGCCGTTATCAATATCGAGCAAAAACGAGCAAAAAATCACGTTTGCTGTATAGGTAAATATTTATTTTATAGTATTTTTAGTAGGTATTTCTTGTTATAGCGGCAACAGAAATACGTCATCTGTGAAAATTTCAACTGTCTAACAATCACGGTTTATGAGATACAGGCCTATCTCATAAACACGTGACGGACGGACAGGCGGACAGACGGACAGCGGAGTCTTAATAATAGGATCCCGTTTTACCCTTTGGGTACGGAACCCTAAAAACCGCCGCCGCCATTATTAAGGAAGAGATATGTTATATTTTCCTTCCTTTTAGGCAAGCCTACACCTGTGCTCTGAGATTATCAGCCAGCAAAATGTTGGCAGAGTGTGATGTTAGGTATACTCCGATTTGGAATCCAAGATATTTTTTGTCAACAAAGATGAATGAAAACTTAACAAAAGCTGATAACAATAACATAGAAAGCAACAAGGTAACAGCAAGGTTATCACAAAAAACTAAAACACTAACTTCATTATCGCATAATATCACATGTGGAGTTAAAAAAGTTTAATATTTGAATTCGAAAACGAACTAGTGATCGAGTGATGAATTTTGTGATGAATGTTCTTTCAAAATCAAAAGTTGTTTCGAGCTTCTGTGCTTTGCTTCGATGATACCAATGTCGTTAAATATTTTCTACCAATATTCCCTTGGGTTTTGTTACCCATTTGTATACAAAAAATATACAGGTTTTTGAATCGAAGTAGAGACGCTGAGCTTTTTTGCCTCGCCAACATTTTTGTCAATAGAATGACCGACTATAAACGTTATCTTGAATTTCGTTAGACCTTGTTTTAGTTTTTACTTCAATATACTATTATTATGAATATTCAATAGTTACTTTTCTTATATTCGATCAAACGCGCGCGAAAGCCGCGGCATTTTGAGCCGTTATTTGATCAAAAAATAAATGATAAATGATTGATGATGACCGATTTCAAAAACTCTTTCACTATTAGAAAGCTTACTTTTCAGGGAGTGACATAGGTTATGTTTTATCCCGGAACTCCCACGGGAACGGGAACTAC
This sequence comes from Eupithecia exiguata, assembly GCA_947086465.1. Classification (NCBI taxonomy): domain Eukaryota; kingdom Metazoa; phylum Arthropoda; class Insecta; order Lepidoptera; family Geometridae; genus Eupithecia; species Eupithecia exiguata. The sequence continues at coordinate 7,273,659 of OX352238.1, read as the reverse complement.
GCGGCTGAAACCGTGAGGCGCTACTAGTAGATGATAAACAAACAAACTTTGTTGATACATATTTGTTTATTAGTACCAACCTACTTAATATTTAAGCTCTACAACATTAAAGGTCCCACGACGTAACGGCTCTTTAGTCGACTGGCCCCACTCGGACTGGCTCCTCGAGTCCAGTTGACCTAATGCATGTTTTGAATTGGTCGACTGGCCCCGCTTACAGAATTTGTTATAAGTATAGACAAGAAGAAAAGTGTTTCAACTTTTGTCGATATTATCATGGATTATATAATTAATCGTCATAGCAGTTCGTTTTAAACGCATAATATGTAGATTTCAAACAAAATAGAAGAGTACTTGAAACACTCATTACGCGATAACAATTGGAGTGGTGTTAACAAACAATAGGTACCTGGAAGGACCTTTTTCTGGTTTGGTACTTGAATTCAGCCAATCACAGTTAAAAATCAATCAATCAAAAAATCAAAAATGTATATTGTTGATTTTATAATAGTTTTAAGTACCTAAGCATCAAGAATTAATCAAACAACTGTGATTTTTAACTATCTATTTTAATTTAGTATAAGTGTATAATGTTGATTTTGGATATTTCTAAGTAAGCATTATTCAAAAAACTCGTTTACCAATATTTTAAATTTTACTTTATTATATATTGTTGATTTTGAATATTTCTCAGTAAGTAAGCATATCAAAAGGCTGATTTTTAAATGTTTTAATTTTATGTTGTTGATTAGAATACTTCTGTTAAAGCATTAATCAAACGACTGTGACTTTTAAGAACTTTAATTTTACAATATTGTATATTGTTGATTTTGACTAGTTCTAAGTAAATCAAATAACCCAATAAACATAAGTATCATATAACCATAGTGTTTAATTTTTGTTTATCTTAAGTAAGTTTTGTACACATCTGTACACGGGTTTGAAATTAAACAATAGATTTTTTATTTAAATTGGTAATGGGCCCAGTCGACTAAAGAAAAGTAATAAATTAAATGCATTAGGTCAACTGGCCCCGTAGGGCCAGTTTTTTCCGGGGCCAGTCGACTAAAGAGCCGACGTAACTAGATAATAATTATATAGAACCTCCGGGTATAGGACCTACTTGTGGCGAGCTTACAGTGTCTGATTACCCCCCTGAGTGTACCAAAGACCTCTGACCCCTCGTTCCCCTCAGTCAACAGGAATGTAACTAAGTATGATATAAGGCGGTTACACACTATAGACACCCGACAAAACGCGATGCGTGTTGATAAGAATCTAATATAATTTTTGACCTAAATATATTATAAATAAACCTAAATCCCGAATGTTTTCTCTACGCCCACATCTCTAACCCGTATCTTTCAGCACATTAGCGGGTTTTTGCTTAAGTACCGGTACAGATTAGTTCTATGGTCGGTACGGGTGAAAATTCCCGGTCAAGCAACAAATAATAAATAAACAAATATTTTTTTATACCAGAATTAAATTAATAACATCCGACTCGACGACACGTGGCGGGTGGTTACAATGTGGTCATAGACAATTGATAGATTAAAGATTCAACTCAACACGCATCGCGTTCCGTCGCGCGTTGGGTCGCGTAGCACGTCAATAGTGTTTGGAGCCCTTTATGCTGCGTAACCCACATGACATCCTGCTTCAGATTCCAGAGATGCAAAAACATAAAATGTTTAACAACACTGTTTGATGAATACCGCCGAGCACCTCTCGGCTTTCGGTACGCTTTTGTCCGCACCGATAGCTTAATTGCCTCTCTTCTCTTCCCCTAGCATTTTGTTTCCTTTATTATAAGGTAAGGTAAAAATTTGGTGACCGAATGTCTTAACTTCAAAGTAATTCAAGTAAGGGGTCGTCCATTAATCACGTAATGTTTTTTCCCAACTTTTTAACCCTCCATGTTGATACGAGGTGATTTTTAGACAAACCATCCTCTCTCTCTACCCAAAATGACGTGTATTTTTTGTAGATACAACAAAGTACCTACATACATAACAAAAAAACTATAAATACAGGTATAATCCAATTAAATTCTGGAATATTATCGTGATAAAAACCGTACATGTCCGTTTTAGAAAACACGGATGAAAAATAAATACACGAGAGATATCTCACCCGCTTGTAATATTTCGTGCTTTTTCCCGAACGCCTTTTTCGAGCCTCACGTGATTAATGGACGACCTTTAGTACCTAGTAAAGTAAGTAGTTAACGATACTAAACTAAAACAGGCTAAGTAAGATAGGTCTCTATATTTTTATTACACATAGAAAGTAAAGTGATGCTTAAAGAAGAAAAGTAATCAAACCAAAACATTAAGAAAATTTCACAACCCAATCTCTCATTCCAGTGGATATCCCGCTGTAACCTATGAGTTACATTCCAATTCGAACTAAACTAGCCAGAGGCGATCGTAGATTCGTAGCACCGAATCCAAAAGTTTACGAGAAAGGTAGGATTTATTGATAGACGAACAAATCGTTTTCAGTAGCAAGCCGATGCTTGAACTGAACGAAATGCGTCGAAACATGTTTAGGCTATTGGTAGGTTCTTTTGATTTCTTTGGATTTTTTACGCCGATATACGAAAACGTGTAAGCGCACGCATTCGTAAATTGCGGTTTGGTCTAAACGTAAACTCATATGCAACGTGCATGTGGATAGTTCCTAAATTTACGTGCATCGTTCAGCAGTTCGTATTCGTAACAGTAGTGAGTAGGTATAGGAACATTGGATGGTTTTAAGATATAATAGGCATGAAAACTAGTGAAAATTATAATGTGATGTGATAACTGATAAAACAAATACAGGACAAAATAACACAAATACATGACGAAATGACACACAAACAAAACACCAAAGACAGACATACATTACAAAAAGAAACTAAAGTAACGATTGAAATGAACAATTCTAGGTTGCACAATAACATCATAGCAACAAATAAACGTGATCAAAGCTCTCGGACTCATGTTTGTGGCGCAGCTCTGCGGCGGCATCGAGGTGAGGGATGATGCGGGGTTGATGCGTGCGGCGAGGACGGGACACGTACGTGGGCGTGCGGCGAGGTGATCGCGCGGCACATGCAGGCGTGCGCCGCGGGCGCCACCTGGTAGTCCATATAGTTCCCGTAACCCATGTGGTCGCAGGTGCACGCGCAGGTCTCGATGTGCCGCCTCAGCTCGAGCTCGAGCTCCCACGGCGGCTCCATGAGCGCGACGAGGCGGGCGGGCGCGCGCTGCGACGTGCCCGCGCCTCCGTATTCGGCCCCGGGCCGGGCGCGGGCCGCACCTGCGCGACGCCACCTGCCTCCCCGCACTCCGCCCGGTTTGCTCCACCATAAAAATCAGTTAGCGCGGCTCGGCGCTGCCGATGCGGCCCTGGAGATGAGGCCGGAGCGCGGCCGAGTAGCGAGCCGCGGCGCGCGCGGGTTGTCGCGTGGCGGCGAGCATTGCGAGGCTGCCGGCTGGGTAATGCCGCGCGCGGGTCGCCCGGGCTCGAGCCAGCGGCCCGGGCGACCCGGCCGCGCCGGCGCCCCGAGCTCACGTGGACCCCCCCTACCCCCGCACAGCCTCCCGCACAGCGCCACCCCCGCACCTCACGCGAGCTGCTCGCCTGCTGCCGCCGGATACATCTTTCAGATGCACAATCGTCGCCCTACAACTGCCTCCCCATGTAGCAAACCTACCTCCTTGACCGGATATTTGATTGTAGCACCTACCTCTTCAAAATTATATCCCTCTGCGATATCTGTGTAAAGGGTGGGAATTTTCTCATTTGTTCTTCACGCTTTTGAATTTAATATACAGCTGACTAAATGATTTAATTCTTGAAAACTTTCTTTGAAATTTCATAGAAGTACCTTACCTATAGAGGTATCCCTGCTATTTCATAATTGTCTGAAAATCATCAAATAGCAACATAAGATGATTTTCAGATAACTATGTAGTACTAGGTTTATATAAAAGTGAAGATTATTTGTTAACGTTTTGCCGTTTTTGGAATTAGAAAGGAATCAAGAGCTTGCCCAAAACACTCTTCCTTCATAAAATTTTACTTACCAACACTCTATAAAGCTAACAAATAAGTAAGATTCAAGAATGCGATATTTATCTAGCGTCCGTGTTTTTTCGTTACTGTCCAGATTTCCCAGCGTGAAAATGTTAATTTAATGGGCGAAAGAGTGGAGAGGCGGTTTGAAAGTTAAATGCGAGTGCTGTGCTACGGTTTCTCTACTTTTCAAACAATAAAGGCACACCCATTGCGCTTTGCTAACAAAGATTGTCGCTCGCAGACTTTCTTTTATTAACACATTTTCTTTTCATTTAATATATGGCTAGAGGATAAGTACCTACAGTTTGCTTAATTTTATTGATGTTTTTTAGGGTTCCGTACCCAGAGGGTAAAACGGGACCCTATTACTAAGACTCCGCGCTGTCCGTCTGTCCGTCTGTCACCAGGCTGTATGTACCAACATCTATTCTATACTAATAATAATATTATAAAGAAGTTATATTATAAAGAGAAAAGATTTGTTTGTTTGTTTGAATTGAATAGGCTCAAAGAAATTGAAAAGGTAAAAAAAGTAATAATAATATCTAAAGTATCTTTTTATTATATATTTTTTTATTAAGTCCCGACACAAAAAGAGGTTTTTGTTACAAATTTGACGTGTGGATCTATGTGCCTGTGTGTGTATCTATCTATGGGTTGTTGCGGCATCATAACTCCGAAACGGATGAATTTGATTGTTTGTTTAGTCAAAAGCAGACTTGATCGAGTCTTCTAAGCATGGAAAGTTTGCCAAGAGTGTGTTAGAAATTATAATATTTTTTTGTTAAATACCTAGGTATCTCTACACGAGCGAAGTCGGAGCGGGCCGCTAGTAATAGATAATGTCATTGACGGACGACTTCAATGACGCAGCGGATGAAATACTGTGATCGGCGAAGGCTGCGGTTTCGATTCCCGCCGCGCGAGACAAAATGTGTTTGTAGGATCTACAGCTATTTGTTTCAGGTCTGGGGTTCTGTGTAAGTATAATTAAAATAATATACCAACATATATATTATGTATGTCAGTTATCAAGTAGGTAGGTACCCACAACAACCCCAACAAACGCTTGCTTGCTTTGGAGCAGGGATGTAGATGTAAAGATATGTCATTTCGGATATAGATATTGGAATAATATTATATCGGCTTCGGATACGGATTCAGATATTGAATCATTTCGGATTATCCAGTCTTTTCGGATAGTTTCGGATACGGATATTAAATAAACAATTATAAGAGTAGTAAGTAATATACATTGGTAGTTTTCAAAGAATATATTTTAATAGGAAACTCAACCTCGCTTCAAAATCTCAAAACCACAAGGATCGACACCATCAATCGCGCTGATTGATGCAGGACTGCAAAAAAAATCATAGGTACTTTTTAACACTAAAATTGACATTTCCCGATAAACCCATAAAACTTAAACTAAACGATTTACCTTTCGATTAAAGTAATATTATTGTTTTTGTCTGTAAAGTCTGGGGGGCTCATTTTACAGATGATTCAACTGCTCGAATATGAGATATGGAAATCTATTCCATATAACTGATAAGAATGTGTCTACGTTAAAAGTACTTGATAGGTTAGGTTTACGAAGACGCGATCCGTATCCGATATCACGTAAGCCCTAGTTGTATATAAGATATATTGGTTCAGAATAGAGAATTGTTAGGCAAGATGTAATAATTATTATGTCTCATTTAGACTATCACTATTTAGATAAATTAATCCGAAATTATACGAATCATTTATTTTGAATTCGGTTACGGTTACGGATAGTTTTGTATTTCGGATATCTGATAATTTTAGTTACGGTTACGGAGATGCATAACATCCCTGCTTTGGGGCTAGATGGCGATGCGTTGAGTGTCCAGTACCTACTTTTTTATGATTGTGCATCAAGAACTCGCAAAGATGATGTATGTAAGAAATCATGCTTTGTGTATTTGTATACGGGGTGTCTTTTTGAGATGGGAGTGAATGGCTTAATCCGAAACTATGAGAGTTAGAGAAAAGTCGTGAAAGGAGTCGTTAACTTAATTTATGAGAAAATAAAAACTGTATAGGTACCTACTTATTTTCTTAATATTTTTCGGTAATTTTACAATTAATTTTCCAAAATTCATTAGAAATTAGTTTTCCGAGGACAAGCCCCAAAAAACAGTTCATTGTCCTAGCTGGCGCCAAGCACACCAGTTATTCGAAAAGAGTATTTAAAATTTTCACAATGATGCTTGGTAGGCGTCTCCCCGTCCCAAATAGCAGAATCTAATTTAAAATATTAAAAATTCACGAGTGGACAAAAAATGAAGAAAATTATTTTCTTATACATTTTTCGTATGTAACGCCATCTCTGATTCTAAGGCCGAACGAAGTTTTCCGGGACAACTAGTTTTCAATAAACAATACATCTGACTTCTGAAAAAGCACTCTCCTATTACATGTAATGTCGTTACTATATACGTTTTGATGAGCGTAAAAAAGTTACAAGCTATATTACGCATACCAACCCTAATATTAAATTCAATGAGTTGCGATCCAGTTCTTGGCCTCACAATAATTCTAACAGAATTAGGACGCAGGTGGCTGTGTAGCCGAGGGAAGCTGCGCGGGCTCTGCGCATGTGCGGTCCGGAGTCTGGTCCGGCAGTAGCATGCGGCGAGCTAGGAGCGTCACCGGCCCGCTGCGGCGCGCCCACCCCGCCTCTGGGGCCACCTGGAACGTCCAGGTACCATTCCATATTCAAATAAATAAACAAAATAGTGTCTACTCTTATCCAAGAAGGTTATTATTTACAAGGTTCTGTAATTTGAATACAAATAACTCAAACCACGGTAGGTAATGTGCAGCGAATGCGTTGCTGATGTTTGGGTGTCCATTTTGTTTTATTGCATATTTTTTGCTAAAATTGAGAAAAGGTAAGTATCATATATTATGAAAATTGATTTCAAAATTAGTACTATCAGCGGTATTATCAAAAATGTGAGAGCAAACGTAAACATCGATGTAATTAAGTAGGGAATTATTTTTTAGGTAAACAGTTGACGGCTCGAAATGATTTTCGTTTGTTTTCTTTTATGAATAATTATAAAAATACAAGCAACAACTCAACAGTTGCGTAAAAACTTGTTGCACAAGTACAATTCTTGAATAGATACATTAAAACTAACGTTTTCAGTGGCTCCCCTACCTTAGAAATCACATAATATGTGATGTGACTATTTACCTACTTTAATTACAAAAACTTTAGGGCTCATAATTATCTGTCAACTGTTCTAGGTTTTAGATCAATTTTAAACAATAATTTCAGGAGTGATTACGATCTATGGGGTTAAGTGGCTCATTTTTATAGAATACTGCCTAAGAAGAACTACATTATTAAGCCTTCGATCAGACATATTTGCCTAATTTAAACAAAAATGTCTGCGTGGTTTGCGTCGGCTCTACGTCGCAAATGATTTCTTTAGCGCGATATTCGAAGAACAAAATAACAATGTTATCAATGAATGGCAATTTCACCCTTCAAAGAAGCTACTGTAGGCAAAATAAATAAATAAAAAAATTATCAAAAATGCAGTGTAAGTAACAAATATCAGAAATATCCCCTCAATACTACTAACTTATAATGACGACCTCTGTGGCGCGGTGGGCAAAGGTCCGCCTGCGACGCAGGAGGTTGAGGGTTCGATTCCCGCCTCGGGACAAATGTTTGTACGATCTGCAGATATTGGTTCAGGGTATTCTGGTCGTTTTCTATGTATAGTAAAAATATATATTATGTATTTGTGTTATACATATTATGTATATCAGTTATCTAGTCTAGTACCCACAACACAAGCTCTTCTTAGCTTGGGGCTAGATAATACTGTGTGAATTGTCCGGCATTATTTATTATTTATATCTTGCGAACCCAAGAGCACTGTTACGTACCTACATATAGTCTAAAGACAGAAAACAAAGCTTTTTTCGTTCTGATACAAATATGATACAGCTGTTTAAAAAAGTTCTTCTCTACAATCGGTCTATATTATCTATGCCTTACACAATGAAACCCGTTTTTCAGGTGGTTCGGGGTAAGATGAGCTCGAAATGCCTCTGGCATGCATGTAGAGCTCTCTCCGCCGGGCTGCTGCTGATGCTGCTTGGAGCTGCTATGGCTGTTATCGGTAAGTTAATAAAATTATCATGCTTTTGTACATGGGAGCTTTGTATTCTTCTTGGAACCAAGCCGAGGTTTGTATTGATCCTTTCAAGAATCTTCAAGAAACCACTAAAAGAAAGAAGAATATTCGATTAGAACGCTGGAAAAGTGAATGCTAGATCAAGTTATGGCAGTTTTGTAAGTGTTAGTAAAGGCTTTAGATGAAATAGAGGATTTTTTTTTTGTGTATTACCTTGTAAATAACTGACGAAACGAAAAACAAAAGGGGAGGAGGTTCTTTAATGTTCGTTTTTAGGTATTTTATTGCATGTTAGTCGATTTCTCGAATTATGAATTATGGATATTCCAATTATATCCATAATTCATAATTCGAGAAATAGAAATAGAAAAAAATAGAAATATATATTAGATATGATTTGGAAAATTCTGTATGGAGAATAATTCCGATGTGGTCCCATAAATTTAATTCCCGAGGAATAACTATTTGTCCCGAAAACCTAAAAGAAAATGGTATACTACATATCTATTACTGTAATACTACTATAATGTGACTATATATATCTATAATAACATATATTATATTACTATAATACTACCTACTATAATTTTTGTAAATACTAAGGAACTTGAAGTCGGTTTTTAGTTTTTTCTAAACAATCTAATTATTTAGTTATATTTTTACTTTCTATATTATTGGTAGTTTAGCAACCTCAACTGCACGTATCTTTTATATAAAACATCAAAAAATTAGGGGTAGTCAATCGTGCTTCAATTTATAAAGTTTGTTATAAGAGATTGTTACCACTGGAGCACTATTCTGCGTTTCCCTCAAGCTTCAATCTCTTCTATAGAATAATCAAAATGTAGCCGAGGTATATATATCTACAGAAAAAAACCTTTACCTATTCATAAGACCTAAGACTATGCACAACATGGACGGCCACTGGAATCTATTTAGCTGTTCGCAAACGTTTTACATTTCGATACAAGTCCAAGTCCATGCTTGGGTATCACACACGAGTATTTGACGCGATGCACCGCCCTCGATACTTCCGGCACGAGAGAGAATGTCCCGACGCTTCCGTCTCGTTGAAACTTCCGGTATGCATCGGGCTTGTGAACTATGCATGATTGCATCGGACTTTTGTTTTGTTTTGATTGGAAAAAGCAGAGCGCTGTTTATGTAGGTGCATTTTAGAATTTGATTGCAGAACCGATGGCCGTTGGGGCCGGAAGTCTTAGCATGGCTAACCCCCCACGAGGTGAGCCATTAACCCTGGTAAAGTTGCGGGAAAGACAAACGGTCATTCTGAATTTCTGACGACCATCGTTTGATACATCATCGTTATCCCTCTACCCGACGTCATCCCTCTACCCCACTGCTGGGTATAGGCCTCCAAACTCTTGTGCCTCTCCATACGGTTCCGCGTCTACCTCATCCAGCCAACCTTTGATACAGATCTTCCTTTTTCCAGTAGTGGACATCTTGATTATTCCGTGATTTATTAAGTTAGGCATTCAGCCCCTTTAAAATACGTCTCTCATATATAAGAACCACTGTTTACCCACTTTTCTGTTTCTGTATACTGTAAGTCTACAAAAACTGAATCCAATTTTCGCGTATACCTACCATAAAGAACGTGACTCAAGCTCACAACAAAATAATCCCATTTCAGGTTCAGTTTTTCCATAAAGAGTTACGGAACCCTAAAAATGGGAATGTTCCGGTACAACTTCCGATATTGCATCCGCTGTGTTTGTCGAACTGTGATATGTAGGCTCCTATACTTTACCTATAGAGGTATAATATGACATGTTACGAGCTGTAAGCTCTTTGTTCTGCGATTCAAGCGAATATGACGCTGGATTTAATATTTGATTCGATCAGTGGAAGCTTACAGCAGCTTTGTTGGAAATATGTCTGTGGAAATAATCTGGTTGTGCATGGTCATTTAGTGACAGCACATGTAGAGTTTTAATGCTTTGTTCAGCAGGTAGTGTGCATTGAAAATCCCTCGTGAAAATCAAACGTAGGTATCTATACCTACTCCGATTCAAAACCTGAATATTTTTTTTACAGATAAGGGTTACAAACCTCAAAGAATACGTATTGGTAGAAAATATTTACATCGGTATCATCGAAGAAGCACAGAAGCTCGAAACAGTTTTTAGTTTTGAAAGCTTTTTGGTTCAATCGTTCGTTTTCGAATTCAAATTTAAACATTATACGCTGCACATGTGAGATTATGCGTTGTTGACATTAGTGTTTTATTTTTAGTGATGACCTTGCTTTTTCCTTTGTATTTTTTTGTTTTTGTTCATTTTTCATTCATAAATGTCTTCATTGACATGTTAGTATATTTTTTAACAAGGGACCAAACCACCCCATAATAGACGAGGAGGTCTACAACTTTCAGGCTGATGAATATTTACTAGGATGCGTAAGCACTTTTTTGTAGTATAAATATGTCCTGTGCCTGTGCATCTGTACTGTGACCCCATAGTATTATACCATATTTAATCTATGCATGGGCATATGCATAGTCAGCTGACAGGGCACATTCTGGATGAGAATTTGGGATTTAACTTGATACAACATGATGAATTTGTTACTAAGTATTTTCATCCATATATTCTGCAATGGATTTCTACAAAGTAACTCATAATCTATTATTTATGTTACAGGATACTACGCAGACATACTCTCCGTCGACCAAGAGATCCGTGGAAACGCAACGGTCTCTGTGAAGGACGAGGCGCGCGGGTTTCATCTCAACAACTTGTCCTATGTTGGACCCATCGTCATGGGCTTTGGAGGTAAATCCAAACTGTTATTTATTCCGTTTCAACTTCATCATGAACATTAACATTATACCACTGCTGAACATAAAATAAATAAATAATTAATACCCACTGGACAACATCCACACATCATGATCAGCCCCAAGCTAAGCAGAGCTTGTGTTATAACTAACCTAACCTTGTTGTTAACAAAGGTCTCCGTTTGACGATGTCACAAATTTGATTCGTATTTATTCTGGATTAAGGCCCTGGTTTTATAAACCTTTCATGGGCACCAGTCTCTCGCAAAACAAGACATAGCTTTGAATTAAGCTTTATCCAAAAATTGTAAACAATTATCTTTTGCAAGAGAAAATAATAGTAGGTAATATATATTTTAAAAAGGGACTAAACTACTTAATTATAGATGAGGTTGTTTATACTCCCGAGCGTAGCGAGGGAGGATGACAAGACCGAATTATAATGGGTGATTTTCCCCGTGAAAAAAATACTTTTCACTTCGAGTGTGAGAAAAGAGAACAATAAAAACTTACCTTCAGTAAATATTTCACACCGATTTCACTTCTATTCTTCACGAATTTGTCGTTAGTCTTAAAATATCATATGATTCATGTGATGCGCAACAGATAATTGAATCATATGAATTATTTATTTGCCATTCTGTCCCATTTGCATATTATTTAATTAATTTTCGCTTGATGCCATTTTCAAATAAATAAGCCAAGTTCATCTTCAGTTAAATATCCAGAGGTTTTGCGCTGATTGATACAAGAATACCAACTTTTTGGTGTCTACGTTACGCGCAACGCAAAGTTACTACCTACCTACGCAGTACGCATTCTACCATGGAGGAAGAATCACCATACAAAACATCCAACCATGACCAAAAAGGCGCTATTTTCAAAATTAAATTCGGAATGTATGGTCTTTGTAAACAGAACACCAAAAAGTCGAGTATTCATCCAAGAGGACGAATGTCTTGTACTGGCTGATGATTTCAAACAAAAATTTAAAAGAGAAATTACTTTTTAACCCCGCTAAGCTACGCCACACCCTTTTTGAGCAAGAGAAGTGATTTGTAGGGTTCCGTACCCATAGGGTAAAACGGGACCCTATTACTAAGACTTCGCTATCCGTCTGTCACCAGGCGTCTGTCTCATGAACAGTGATCGGAAATTCGGGCGCTTATTTACCTAAAGTTGGTGTAAAGACACAACATGGAGCAGTTAAAACCATCTTTCTCGGGAACTCTTTCCCGTAAATTCCTGGGATTTCAGAATATTCTAAAATAATGATTTTTCACCGGAATCTTATTTATAGACGAAATATAAGACACTTTTATTTTGACGCGAAAATCGATGTAAACAATTGATCGAAAGTGTCTTATATTTCGTCTTTAAATAAGGTTCCGGTGAAAAAATCATTATTTTAGAATGTTCTGAAATCCCGGGAATTTACGGGAAAGAATTCCCGAGAAAGATGGTTTTAACTGCTCCATGTTGTGTCTTTACACCAACTTTAGGTAAATAAGCGCCCGAATTTCCGATCACTGCTCATGAACCTTGATAGTTAAACAGTTGAAATTTTCACAGATGATGTATTTCTGTTGCCGATATAACAACAAATACTAAAGAACAGAATAAAATATATATTTTAGGGGTCTCTCATACAACAAACGTGATTTTTTTGGCGTTTTTTATAGATAATGGTACGGAACCCTTCGTGCGCGAGTCCGACTCGCACTTGGCCGGTTTTATTTTTTATTCAATTGGGGCCTTGCCATATTCACCTCGCTTGGCTGGACGAAGTGTATTTATTAGTATTTATTTCAACTTGCGCAGCTCTTTCTCTTTCCAACAATACGTTAGTCGTATCATTGAGAGTTACTAGGTCAGACTAATTAATAATGTATCATGAGCCCCTTGCGACACTTTTGCAATTAATTAAACATCCCAAGGGGCTCCGGAGTGTAGCATTCGCTTTTTACTTTCATGTTTACCATGTTATAATGTGTGACAGCGTAATTTACAATTGTAAAATTCATGGTGCCTCTCTCTAAGACCCTTTTCGCTTGCATAGGTACCTACTACGGTCGTTGTGCCGGAAGAACAAGCGATTTATCTCACTAATATTATAAACGTGAAAGTTTAGATGGATGGATAGATGGATGGATGGATGTTTGTTCCTTTATCACGCCAGAACGGCTGAACGGACCTGGATAAAATTTGGCACAGAGATAGATTATAGTCTGCAATAGAACATAGGCTACTTTTTATCCCGGAATTCCCACGGGAACGGGAACTACGCGGGTGAAACCGCAAGGCGCTGCTAGTTTTTTAATAACTTTTGCAGGCGCCCTGATTTAGACCTAGATTTATTATGTACCTACGAGCGTTAATTTAGCAAGCCAGCGACTGTCCAGCAGTTACTTTAATAGTGACGTAGGTACTTAGGTTTACATTCATTTTATTAGTTTATTGTAGGTTTATTGTTCTTTTACTTGACGTCATTGTCGTTTGAACTCTAACGTTGTTAGTTATATCGTCACTATACGTGAAAATCTGTAATTGGCTCTCTGATGTTATACGTTAAAGCTATTTAAGTTAGTTTAAGCCTTTGATTTTCCAATAAATTAAATTAATGTGACGTGATACAGACGCAAAGCTAAAACAGCAGCTATGAAGCTAGGAATCCTAAACAAGGTTAAGCGATACTCCACACCAGTACTGCTTCTATCCCTACATCAAGCTCAGGTCCGGTCTGGTTTGGAGTATTGCTTCCATGTTTGGGACGGCTCAGCCAAGTACCAGTTTGCAGCCTTAGACTCGATAGAACGAAGAGCCTTCAGACTCATTGACGAACAGTACCTTGCAGAGACTAATGTCCAAAGTCTCGAACACCGCCGCAGGTCGCTTCTCTGTCGATCTTTTCTAGGATACGGTACGTCATTGATCTGCAACAACCTTGAGTCCAACACATAACTTCTTTCTGCTGAATTATGCTGACGAAGCAGACCTCTGCTTCATCAGCATAAATATATAGAGATACCTACCTAGCTATCTCTACAAAACATCATTGAACACATTCCAGGCTTCATCGTGGTAGCAGCGTGTGTGATGACATTCGAGGCCCGCGACAGCGCCGCCAAGGTGACGCCCGCGCGGCCGACGGCCCTTCCGCGGCCGCTGCCTCGCCGTGGGCCGTCGTCGTGCGCCGCGCCGGCCCGGCTTGACCAACTCGGAGTCTATCGGCTGCCTCATGTGCTGCCCTTACCTCATTCACTGCCTTTAGCACCGCTGCATACCCACAGGCATCGACCGGTGCAAGCTCCGTAAGTTTTTATGCAAACCAATCAGCTATAGACGGTATAGTCTAATAACGATTTTGATATATTCAGAACGGTAGCAATTCGATATTTTGAATGATAACCATAAGTCTAATCAGGCTACATTAAATTATAGTAGCTTTTGCGACTTAGAAAAAGCAAATAACACGCTGAGACCCACGGCGCACCTCCGCTGCGAAAGCGTAACTCATGTTGCGGTTTCGCTGCTGTGATTTTGCGGCGGAGCGCGGTGTGCTACGGGCCTGCAGATTACATTACATTTTGGTAAATATATACATTTTGTTTTTCAAATAATGCCAGTATTTTTTTACGCAACCCCGAATTCAGTTGTTTTTTTTTTTGTTCTGAATATATTGAAAACTAAATTTAAAAAATGCAGGCTTTTGACTGACTCACTTCGTGTTACTTTAGGTACCCCTTTTTGCCTATTCCTTCCGAACAATACCTAAATATTTATTTCTACATAGACTCTGGTAACAAAAAACACGAAGTGCTTTGTCGTATTTTAGTAAAGCAGCTTATTATAAAACCCCAAAACCATTAACTATTATAACCATATCCTAAATCACCATAATTTGTAGGTAGACAAGACCAAGTAGGTATTTCCATGTCCATATTATCTAGATTCGAAGTTATTCTACTTTAACTTGTTAACCTGTATATTAACCATAGCGTAAAGTGTCCACTGGCAAGTAACTTTCCGCAATTTCTTGCAGAAAGTAATTGACTGCTGTTTCCCCTGACTGCTGATTTTTCCTTTTGTCTTCACGTAGGACTTGTAGAAAGGACGGCAAGCCAACCTTGCAGAAGTTTACTTGCCTGAGCGTTATTTATTTCCTTAAGACCTTACAGGATGCTTAGGTACATACACGTTGGAAGTCGCTTGCGCAAGTCTAGTTCGGCAAATATTGTCGGTGGGACACTTTGCATTACAGTCGTCATTTGTTTAACAAGTAATCATAATAAATGTATTCCCAGCTCAGTTTATATTGTCAATCCTTGCATTAGTCATTTGTTTAAACATTAAGCATGACAAATGACAACAAACAAAACAATCTGGCTTTCGAAGTTTTCGCAAAGTGGGTGTATGCTTCCGGCTTTGATACATGGCGTCACTGCTTTTGCGTAAATGTAACTGCTTCAGCCGCAATATTTACAATGATCATGGAATTATCAAGTACCTACGAAGTCTATGGAATATGTGCCTGAATTAGGCGTTTTGAAGCGCGCAGTTTGGTAACGCGCCTTGTAGGCTTTATTTTGCCCCCTAAAACTTGGGCCAAACCTGTAGTTCAAATTCAAACACGTGGGCAGCAGGACTAGAAGCGTGAGCGTAAACAACGCATTAAAAAAATCCTGCGTCACAGTCGCGTAGGTGTGCAAAGCGTCTGCCGGGTGGCTGACGCCCGTTTCCAGCGTCCCGCGTGTTTGACGCGCAGGTTCGGCCGAAGCTTAACTCCGTACCTACACCTAAACGCGTGTTTCTATTCGCGTTAGTTCTTGTTCATCACGCTCGTAAGCTCGTGCTTCTGAACGCCTAATTTGTTTATGCTCTTAGTCTACGGGCATGATTTGTCTATGGGTATGGGATTGAGCATTGCGTGGGCATCTGGCACAGAACCAGCGGAGAACGAGTGAAGGGGAAGGCCCGCTTCGGGTCGGCGCCCGACTTGCGTAGCGGATTAGGCGGCGGCCGCGCTACGCTATCCATAACCGCGCTACGGCGCCCGCTGCGACGCTACGCTCTCTCCGTTGACGAGCCACCTCAGTCGGCAGTAAGGTACAGGGCATTTGTCTCTATTTGTTCAGGCTGATGATATTGGGCATGAATACAAAGAATAATATTTTTCTGTATGGCTGAAATGGAAAGTACAATTTTATGTCCCTACCCTTGGATGAAAGAAATTTTCTTTTATCTAGGGTTCAACCAAAGTAAAGTAAAATTTTAAATGATGTTTTATTTCTTAAGCAATGTTCATTGTTTCTAACTAAACATCGGCCTGAAAACTTACTCGCACAACATTTTCCAATTCACACATTTTGCTTGACGATCCTTCGCTAGAACTTGTTGAGTCTTTGTGTTGTTTTGTGTTCCTTGTTTGTTCTTTAATATTAAAATAGTGAAAATTCAATTGAGAGATAAAGATTGTTTGCAACAGTCTGCAGTTAGCTCAATTGTTTCAATTGTAAATACTAGTTTAATTTAATTCTATTATTTGATTATAATTTTCTGAGTATAACATTTAACAAAATTTTATTGAGAGATTGAGTATGTGTTATTTTTTTCTCTTTTGTGAAAGAAAGAGCTTCAAACCTAACTGGCAATTTTTAGGGTTCCGTACCCAAAGGGTAAAACGGGACCCTATTACTAAGACTCGCTGTCCGTCCGTCTGTCTGTCTGTCTGTCACCAGGCACACATGAACCGTGATAGACAGTTGTAATTTTCACAGATGATGTATTTCTGTTGCCGCTATAACTACATATACTAAAAAACAGAATAAAATAAATATTTAAGGGGCTCCCATACAACAAACTTGATTTTTTTGCTTGTTTTTGCTCGATATTGATAACGGGAACAGGTAGACGCTTGAAATATACACAGAATATTCAAATAAATAGGTATTCACTTTAAAAAAAAATTAACTAAAATAATATTAATATTTAGATGGGGCTCGCATACAACAGGCATGATTTTTTTGCCGTTTTTATATAAGTGGTACGGAACCCTTCGTGCGCGAGTCCGACTCGCACTTGACCGGTTTTATGTAAATCAAATCAAATATCATTTATTTGAAGGAATGTAGGTACAATAAAAAGGTCTTATTAATAAAAAATAACACTCCAATATGCTCTCTTATGCCTTTAAAAATAATCTTGAAGAATGGTATGTTATTTGTAATTGTTTCCGCAGTGCAAGCGCCGCCGAATCCGAGTGCGGCTCTCAGTCATCCCTGGCACTAGACCTACACGCGAGCGGCGCCTGCGCAGGCGTCACGCTCCGAGTGCGCGATAACACGCGGCGCCGCCCGCTCGCGAGGCAGCAGCGGCTCAGGGACGACACCGTGCTAGGTTAGTCACCTTTACAGGGTCTAAACAACCTAGATAAATCTGGAAATTAAAAAAAATAAAATTCAATACTATTATTTCTTTAGGCTTACAAAATAAGCAGTTAGACAAGTAAAATTTTATACGTAAACAGTTTTATAAACAGTAATTATTATCTAATAAGAAACAAAATGTTATTCATTTTGTTCGCTTCAATTTTTTGAACCCTAGTGGAAGAAGAGAAAAATGTCTAAAAATTAACCAAATCAAGACAAAGGAAATAACGGTTAGCATAACGGCGAGCGGAGTGAGCCTCGTAATATAATCTTCAAATATTACGAGGCTCACTCCGCTCCCCGTTATGCGGCAGTTGGGTTGAAAAAAATTAAGGAGCTAAGACGGCCCACCTATAGTTGACAAATTTCCGGCTTGTCACGGACCACTCACTGTTTGGAGGTAAAACCGGCGAAATGGCAAGGCGTAGTCAGAATTTCAGCGGTGGGCGGAGGCATCGTTTATGCTATCAAGCTGTTTCTATAATATGACTTTCTAGTACTTTCTGCTACGGTTATTGTTCCCCGTTTATTTGTAGGTATTCATCTATGGGTTATTGAACAAGAATTCCACTTAGCTGATTCTCCATTTCCTTCCGTCGGGCGTTCCACATAGAGAGAAACCGTATTGCAAGATAATAAGTAGGCTGTACGTACAGACAATGAGAGTGTTAAACTATCAATTCAAATTCCGTCATACTTATCATAATGACTGTTTTCTTTACAGCTACGCCGATAGGCAGCACGTGCAACATAGACAACCCTGACGGAAGCGTCAAGTAAGTTTTATTTATGTTCATTTCATGTGATAAAACGAAATATTTGGTAACCGTACACAATTTCTCAAAGCCTTTATTATTAATATTATATCAAACATAACACATGAAAAAAAAAATTATACTACACCTACTCAGAAAGTTGATTATTCCTGTTCCAAACATAACCTAGAAAGTTCGTCATTGCAAGCGTACTAAAAAGCGGGATGGAAAACTATGGAATTTCATTTCTAACGCGTCTAGCGGGAGAGGAAAGTGTATGGAAATCCATTTCCAACGTGTTATTTTTTTTTAATTTCTGAAATAGCAGCCGGTAGCTATGGTTATTTTCATAATTATGTAGGTCAAACGACAAAAAGTTTCTACTCCGAATCCGCCTTATGATTTGGCCTCTTCCGTACTATTCGGAACAATAATTGAATAAAACCGGCCAAGTGCGAGTCGAACTCGCGCACGAAGAGTTCCGTATAATATAAATATAATAATATATAATATAATATAAAATCCGCTTATTCCCAGTAGTTCTGTACCAAAAATTGACACACTCGATAGGAATCAGGCACGTTCTCGCCTAGGTGTACAACGTACTGTTAAAAGACATCAGTTTCCATGTTGTATTGCTTTCCATCATACCTACGTCTTCCTAAGTTTTTAGCAAAACCTAGTCGGCCGTTTATCTTACCAGCAACCTAATTAATTATTTTAACGTTTTTCTCAGAACCCCAGGAGAAGCATCAAACACAACGGTAGACACCACTCGACTATCAGTGGAAGATGAACTCCGAGCGAGCAGTGCCCCACCCCTCCGCACTTCACCTCCCCCCTCGCCGGGTCTCACCGTCACCACCCCTCCAGAACCACAAACATGCATCATCATAGAACCAAAACAACAAAAAGAAGACATGGAGAAACAATTACAAGCACGCAAAACAACCGACGACGAAATAACCGCAGTCAGAGAACTTTTACTAGACATGGACGTTAACAATCAACATATTAACCACCAAGTCATAGTACAAGTACAAGAGGTGCAAAGACAGATAGCGTTGCAAGTGATGGCGATAGATGAAGAAATGCGAGCTGAGGAAGCCGCGGGAGGGACAGAAGAGAACCAAACCCAAACTGAGTATAATAACGAACGGAGACATCTCGAGTTCCTCAGTGACGAGGAAGCAGCGCAGTATCTGTTGGAATTAAACCCGGCATATACCATAACGTTTGTAGAGGATACAGAGTTAGAAGATCATTCTCCTACATTAGAGTTCCAACCACGGTTTGACCCGGAAGTAGATAGCATGCCAACGGTGCAAGAGGTGGATAGAACGGATGAAGAAACTGAAGGAGAGGCAAATCAGAGTCAGGAAAACCCCGAGTCAGCTACAAACACACAAAATCCGCCTCCTAACATATGAGAACAGGTTGAATCTCAGAATGAGACAAACGGCGACTTTAATAAATAAGTTTTGTAAAAATTTACAACATCTTGTTACAATTATATAGTATCTAGTTAGGAATTTGGTATTTAATCACTGTGAACTTTTCGACGTGTCTTCATAACGACGACAATTATTATACCTAGTATGAGTATCTATTTTTTTAGAATCACTGTTATATATTGTTAGTTTGGTGATTTAGCGTAAGTTAGTGTCCCTGTGTACATTAGACACCCATTACGATAGTATCCTAGATATACTTAAGTATATAAGTAAGTGTATCAGCAGCCTAATGAGTGCCAAAATAAGGCAAAAAAGACTTGACTGGCAGAGTTTAGCAGTGTTACGCCTGATGTCTCGGCCCGTTTTCTTCAAACTCTATAAAATGTGGACTCAAGGACTTGCTCCTAAGTAGCTGGACTTGTTTTCTGTTTGATTGGAATGGGCCTAAGCTGTTAGCATAGTTTAAGTTTGTAAACGTAACCCTTATACTTATGCGTTATAGAACGCCTACGAAACAAGTAATAATAGTAATTAACCTGTAAATATGCGTGTACCTAAAATATGACCCATTTTATCTTATACACTCACTATAAAAACTATTCCTTGATAAACATGATGACAAAATACCACGTACGAATACACATAACATGAGTATTTCCTGATCAAAAGGATTTTGAAGAAAAAGTAAAAAAGTCTTTAAATGTTGCACTTGTGAATTGTAATATAAAAAACATGTACTTTCTAATATTTATCGTTTAAGTACCTAACGGCGTTTAAAAAGACTGAATAAAACGAATTTTAAAAATTTTCAATCTGCTGTACGAGTGGTTAATAAAACAATACGTTTAAAAAAATATATAAAACGCTATGGGAATTATTAATATACCCCATAAATACTATAATTCCTATCAATAGCATAAGTAAATATCAACATCATTTTCCTGAATTTTTAACTAATCATTTTATAAGTACTTCCAGTAACTTATAAGGTAACTTTAGTTTGTATATTCGTAAATCAATTACCTTAACGCAAAACTTGTCTTTGACAGATATATCACTCGGTAAAAAACGTAACGTACGATTCGTCCAGGCTTTGGGTATCTTTATTTTCTAAGTTAGGTGTGTATGTATATTTCTAAAGTTATTTTTGTAATACATATAAAAGACACATTAATATCGACTGGTTAGCCCGAAGTAACGACTTTAATCGCTGTCTAGTATTTTTTTTTATAAATGCTGATTACATTATCGTATAAAAATATCTAGTCTTTGATAAAATATACTTTGATCAAAAGCGATTGAATAAAATTAGTTGAAACTTTTGTACGGTACTTTTTTGGCAGGCTATCAATTCATGTTAAAAACAGTATATAGAACAATATTCATATGATATAATTACCAAAGCTAAACCGCATTAGAAACAGATAAGTGGAGGAAATTGCATCATTGCACATACCAGAGAGTATGAATCCAAAAAATCAAAAATTGTACTTCCTTATCACAAATGATTAAATAAATACCTACAAATGTTAAACACACGGCCTAATCGTGTATTTTTTGTATCGGTGTTTTCTAATATGGGCAGGTTGGTGTTGTAAAACCTTATTAGATATGTAATTAATTATCAAAATAATGTTTCTTTATATCTACAGTAGGTTAAAGAACCCTCAATTTAGAAGTAATTTTGTATTTAGCAATGTGTACTCGATCCAAAAATGGTTGTTGTGATGTCTATTAAAATTTGTTGACAATGGTAAACTCAACATTATTTGAAACCAAACCTTGAAAAGTTTTTTGCAATCCGCTACGCTGCCTACGCCTCGTAGCAGTCTCCCTACTACACTATCTACGCTTCGTAGCAGTCTCTTTGCTACGGTGCCTACGCCTCGTAGCAGTCTTCTTGCTACACTGCCTACGCCTCGTAGAAGTCTCCTTGCTACGCTGCCCCCGTTTCGTAGCAGCCTACCTGCTGTGCCGCCGCCGTATACGTATCTGAGCAGTCAATAGGTTTTCTCCGTATATCAGGACAGCTTAAATTCATTCAGCCATACAAAAGTCCTGCCTCAGCACGATTAAACGAGGTACACAAAAACAAACACGTCTTCAATTCCAATTGTATGGTTTCCGAATGCTACGGTGTACGAATGTCTATAGATATGTAACCAGGGCTCAATAAACATAAATCTGTGTCAGTGAGCGAGCCAAACCTCGGCTAATCCAATGAAGGGCGTCAGAGGGATTATCCAGTGGATCTCATTAGTAATAACTGATATAAAGGTGGAGAGGCGAGGGTTAAAGCCAGCAGTCAGTGAGGGGTGGACGCACTACCGAGGACTGCTCACCAAGCCTCAACATGGATAATCATTCAGATAGCTACTTCAGCGGCGCTCATTTCTCAGCACTAAAGTAAGTTCACTTTAAAATGTTAGTTATGTACATACTCATGGACAATGCACAATACACTCCCATGCGAGATGTCAGTGCAGATGCCAGTTTCCTTAAATAGAATTAGAATTCCATACTCGTAGTTTCAGTTGTTTTCTTCTTTCTACGCCGTTAATCTGTTGATCCTGCACCTCCTCCCAGTCGTGTCAGTTTGCCGTCCCATAGGATTATGTGAGTGAGGGATATATAGTGCACCTATGTTTGCGGGCACACTTGTGCACTATAATATGTCCTGCCGGGCTCATCTGGCTAGTCTCTGTTGAGACTGGCCACCGTGGTCGAAATCCGGCTAGGAGGTACAGTCAACGACAAAAGCCGCGTAATGGAGTTATGCTTTCAAGAGTGTTATCAGATATGCGTGCATTTCTGTATCTGCAATGTTCAGCAGCCACCTAGGAATTTATCGGTCAAAATGGATGCAAACTATTAAAACTATTAATATAGTATATTCTAAGGTTATTTTCGCGAGAACTCTAAAACACTGTTTTAACTGGATTGATCGCGTATATTTTATAATATATTTTTTATATTTTATATTAATATATATTGGTTCCCAGATCAAGTGAGATAGAGCTGCTAGGCGCGGGTCTAACGGGCGAGGACCTAGCTGCGGTGCCGGAGCATTGGCTTTCGTACCCGGCGCCGCCTGCCTCAGCGCACACCGCACTTGCACTTTTATACATATTCTTCACGGCAGCCGCGCTTATTGGAAATGGAATGGTCATATTTATATTTTCTACGTGAGTATGATGAGTATGCATCACAATTCAATATAGTACCTACTAAAGGTTTTTAAGAGTTAGCTTTTAAAAATCAGGTTTCGCCGATCAGAGGCGCACAGCCACCACCCAGCACAAAAATGTGCATTCAAATTTGGGTTTTAACTCGTTATCTTTAGATAACTTTTACAGTGACAAAATGGCTTCACACAAGCTTCAAACGAATCAAAAAAAAACCCGCGAGCTGTCTGTCATCTGATGCCGTCAAAAATACATCTAAATTTTAATAGTACCTGGAGGTTTGCCAGACACTTGCCGTGGCAGACAAAATAATATTATTCTATACAGTTTGTATTAACGTATTATATCCACAGTGCACACCTACGCCACATACAGGACAGACACAGGCCGTGCTGGTCGAATGAATATTTAACCTGCGCGGCTCTGACACGCACCGGCCAGTAGATATAAACGGACCTTTTAATGTCATGATTGAATGCACATTTTCGTGATGTGCTGCAGCGGTGCTTTTTAGGGGTGCGACAAGCTTTAGAGCTACGTACGTGCTACGGGGTTGAGAGAAAAAAATATAAACAAATATACAAATAAGACACGAATGTGTAGAACTTGACAGTAGGTAAGTGATACACGGTGCCGCAGAATGGATCTTCTAAGCTGAAAAGGGGTGTTAGTGGACCCCGTGGAGACAAACTTTTTAGGTTTTTGTGCGGAACTCCATTATTTTTTTTATTTCTATTACTTTTCTTTTGTAATAATACTTAGGTTTTTATTTAATTTATGATATCAATGAGGTAAATCTGATGGAGAGTTAGAGTCATTTCTGATAGATTCATTTCTGGGTAGTAGCAGTTAGTTAAGTTAGACATTCGACGTAAATTTGAAAATAAACAAATAACTGAAGGTTTTATAACAAACTTTTATCTTCTTGCAGGACAAAAAGCTTAAGAACATCAAGTAACCTCCTCATTCTACAACTAGCGATTTTGGACTTTATCATGATGGCAAAAGCGCCCATATTCATCTACAATAGTGCCATGAAAGGGTTCGCAGCGGGAAATCTAGGCTGCCAAGTGTTTGCACTCATGGGTGCTTACAGCGGGATAGGAGCGGGGATGACCAACGCTTGCATAGCTTATGACAGGTAAAAATTTACTATTTCATAACATACTGTGTGTTTAGAAGTAGAACCGCCATAATTCTTAACGCGGGTGTCGTAAGAATTATGGCGACTGAGGTGTATCCACCGTGAGGCGGGCAGGAGAACTCCCTGCAGAACCGATCCACCGGCGATCCCCCAGCCCGCAGACCTAGATTAAATCCTCGCCATAATCCTATGGCAATACCCAGTAATGATATAAAGCGCTTTTCTAGGGGATGTCTATGTCCAGCAGAGGACTGTTTAAAGGCTTTGGGTGTGTGTAAACCTACCAAAAGCGACCGTTGATCATTGCTTCTGGCGGACATTGATTTTGATTTATTTCAATTTCTTCAATAAGAATTAATAAAGCGAAACAACTAGGTGCCTACGTACTCGCAAAGTTGGTAAAAAAGACATTAACGCGCTCTTAATTTCTTCAGAGTTTCTTAAAAAAAATATGTATCGATGCAATCTAATCTATTGATTTCTTTAACAGGCACTCCACAATCACGAGGCCTTTAGACGGCAGATTATCGCGAGGGAAGGTTCTACTGATGATTGCTTTTATCTGGATGTACACAACCCCATGGGCGCTGCTACCGCTGTTCAAAATCTGGGGCAGATATGTTCCAGGTTAGTACAATAATTTCTTCTTCCTACTTAATACGTCCGATACTATTTATCGTGGAATTATCATCACCAGGAATATTACGATGAATCAGCATTGATATCTTCTTGATTCCTACAATATACCTAGGTAAATATGCGACATGCGATACGGGCTGAACGGCATTGCTACGCCGCCGCCCCGCCGCGCCGTAGCACTCATAGATACCAACTCATACCTCCGAGGACAGTAGAGAAGAAAAGCTGCGATTTTTTTTTTCTTTTATTGTCTACTAGTATACACATTTTACATTAATGTCAGATACACTAGAGTAGAACTAAAATCTAGACTTAGAATTGGCTAATGGGTAATTTCTTTTTAATTTAATTTTATAACGACATATTACTAAGAACGTGTCCATTGGAACTTTTCTTATTGCTGCTTCAGCTGTGATATGACAATTAGGGACGACAGAAATACCTATCTACTCTGCGTGAAAAATCTCCTATAGCAAAGTATTTCCAAATGGTTTTCTTAATACCGCAAGAATTTATTTCGTCATTATAATTAAAGGTACTTCGTAATTTACGCCAAGTTCAACTCGAATGTGTACTCTTACGTGACAATGTTATAATTTAAGCTTTTTATTTCAGAGGGATACCTGACATCCTGTACGTTTGACTACCTAACCAACACATTCGACACGAAGTTGTTCGTGGCGTGCATTTTCACCTGCAGCTACGTGTTTCCGATGTCTATGATCATTTACTTCTACAGCGGCATCGTGAAACAAGTGTTTGCTCACGAAGCGGCGCTTAGGTAACCTAAACTACCTACATTATTGTACGATGTCAGTCATTGCTATTACCCCAGTTAACAATAACAAAATAAATACTTCTCACTTCCCGTTAAATGGGGTAGTTCCACCCCGCTCCCAATCCCATAGTTTTCATAATCTAAATTTTCATACATTGATTCCACCGCGCTCCAAATTTTTTTTAGTAGAGTTATAATATAAATATACATAAAAATAAACTAAGCATGAAACATAAAATATTATCATAAAAAAAACATATCAGATTATGTTTATTGAGTTATTATCCAGGAAAACTTTACATTGAGCCAAATTGTGATAGGTACTACGGCCTGTAAGCTTGTTGAATCATCGATCTATGTTTGAGTAACGCTTACTTATGCCATACAAAATCATTACTTAAGCACAGATTGAAGACTGAACGAGCTTTTATAATACTGGCCTTAGGTAGTAAAGTCTCATTTGTGTCAGTTTTTCAAAAATCTATGGAATAATAATAAAACGGGTGTTAAACCAGACGGCGAGATGGACAGACTTCATCGCAAGCGGAGCAGGGTAAAACCCAAAGCTAAGTAGAGCTTTTGCTATGCGTAGGAAGGTACTAGAAAACTGATGAAGTAATGAAGTAATTAACACATTGTACTAACTACATAAAATCGAATAAAACTAGCACAGGATGGTAACTAAGTATTAGCACATAAACTTGGAAGCATTTACTTAGTTGTTTGTGAAGGTTTTGATACCTAATGGTGATGAAGGAAAAATTTATGTATGGAAGGAGGACTGAAAATGGAAACTCAATTACGTTTCAAGTTATACCATGTTATTTATTTATTTAATTTATGGGAAAATCAACGGCTTAAACTAATTTAAATAGATTTAACGAATAACATCAGAGAGCCAATTACAAATTTTCACATAAAGTGACAATTATGTCTAACATCATGTGAACTTAAGTAGACAAGAGATAATTAAGGTTTTTTGTTTTAGTGCTTACCCGCACTTTGGGTATCTCTAAGAAATAAACTTTAATGTTAAATGGGGGACACATAATTAGGATTTTTAGGAGGAGCTACCGGCGCTACAGTCCGTAAGAAGTCCCAAAGATTATCAACGGAACCTACTAAGATTTCGTGGCTTAGTTGGTTAGAGCACACGTACTGATGGTGGGGCGCGGGGTCGATTCCCGCCGAAATAGAAAGTTTTTGGGAACTCATTTAATTTTTCTTAGACAAAAGTTACATACTAACTCTATACTTTATACAGAGAGCAAGCGAAAAAGATGAACGTAGAGTCTCTACGAGCGAACCAGCAAGCGGGCGCAGAGTCGGCTGAGATCCGGATAGCCAAGGCGGCGCTCACAGTGTGCTTCCTGTTCGTGGCATCTTGGACCCCTTACGGGATCATGTCGCTCATAGGCGCTTTCGGGGATCAGCAGTTACTCACTCCCGGTGTAAGTTTACTTAACATTTATAAATCTTAGGCCTTATTATAAAAGCTTGCTCAGTCATCGATCTCTTCTTGAGTAACGCTTTTCTATGACATAAACGTCACTCAAGCAATAGATCTATGACTGAGCAAGCTTTCATAATACGGGCCTTAGTCTCTAAGTAACTAACCTAAAGCCTAAGCAAAACTTTTGTCGAAAACAAAGTAACTGAAGATCACGACGAAACGGTCAGTTTTTTTTGGCTCGACTTGCTACTCGACTCATATTTTGTTGACTAGTTTCATCCCGCGGCTTCATACGCGTAGTTTAAGGTTATTTCTATCTATCCCTGGGATAAAAAGATGCCTATGTTTTATTCCAGGCCTGGAACTACCTGTATGCAATGCCAAATGCCTGTCCGTTCAGTAGTTTTGGCGAAACAAACATCCAAACTTTCGCATTTATATAATATTAGTGCCATCATCATCACCATCAGCCTATCTTAGTCCACTGCTGGACATAGGACTCCCCTAATGAGCGCCATAGTGCCCTGTCTTCAGCTTGCCGCATCCAGCATCTGCTAGCAGTCTTTCGCAGATCGTCATCCCACCTGGTCCGACCACGTGGGATGACGAGGCGCCCTACACTATGTTTGCCGAGTCGCGGTCTCCACTCAAGAACACGTTTACCACAGCGGTTGTCGGTGCTTCTCGAGATATGGCCAGCCCACTGCCACATCAGTTGATTAGCAAGCTTTGAGCTATGTCGATAACCTTGCTTAATATTAGTGTGATTACGTGCTATTTCTGTCTTTAACCTTTTCATGCCTAAACGGCTGAATGGATCATAATGAAATTTGGCAGGTAGATAAATAGAATCCCGGGTTCGAATAAAAGCTACTTGAAAAGCGCTTGCACCTTTAGTACGTATAGTTTGTTCTACTTGCCAATTGTTTTCTACCGAGGAATCGGGTTTATGCACGTGTTATTAAGTGTATTGTACAATATCCTTTCATGACGTTCACAGGTTACGATGATCCCAGCTGTGGCCTGCAAAGCAGTAGCGTGTATAGACCCTTGGGTGTACGCGATCAGTCATCCGAAATACAGGTACATACATATAGTATTTACTTACTTCAGTATTTTATTTCAAAAGAAATACGAACCTAATGACTAGACAATACTTTTGAATGGTCTATGAAACGCCTTGGCAGCGTAGGTACAAGGTGTTCATGCCTTCGGGGTGAGTGAGATTGATGTTCTTAGGTAGGTATTATACCTACAAGGTGCCACGAAATGGGTGCTACTAACCCGAAAGGGGGTGACTCCAGCAGATCCAAGAGACAAGAGTGAATAGGTATCTTCTAGACCTTCGTGATACATCGTCAGGCAGATCTTCACTTTCCATCAGGTGAGATTGTGGTCAAACAATGGTATATAGACTATAAAAAAAGGATCAGTGAATGAAGATCAAGAGTAAAGTAACGGTTTATTGGCAGTTAAAAATAAAATAAATAAATAAATAAGGCTAAACCATTCATAAAGAATTATCTAGCTCCAAGCAAAGCAGAGCTTGTGTGGGTCGGTACCTACTATAACTGACATAGGTACTTACTTAATACATACCTAGTAAGTTTTTTTTCGTATTATACATAGAAAACGACCAGAACACCCGGAACAAATACCTACGGATCATACAAACATTTTTTTGAGGCGGGAAAAGAACCCGCAACCTCCTGCGTCGCAAGTGGACCTTCGCCCACTGCGCCCCAAAGGTCGTCAAATGATGAAATGTCCCGACTTAATAATTTCAGGCAAGAACTCCAGAAGCGGATGCCTTGGCTGCAAATAGACGAGCCTGACGACACCAGCTCGACCGCTACCAGCAACACTGTGAACAGCAGCGCCGCACCACCAGCGCCGGCATAGTTCGGAACTAAAACACGAGACGACTTTTCTATACCACTTGACTAGGCAAATTTAATGTGTTCGAATCTTCGATCAAAAATAAGTAGTTCGCGGCCTCCAAAGCCGGAAATTTTTGATCGAAGGTTCGAATCAATCAAGCCTGGGTAGGTCCTAGGTACTTTATCCATAAATAAGAATCGTGTATTCAGTCAAATCAATGGGTAATTCAATGGTAATTCATAAGATTTGTGTCATGTTTTCGAATTTTATATGGGAGGAAGGATATTTTACATTATAGTAAGTTATTTAATTTAAGAAATGACGACGATGACTTAGGCTTGTTTAACGGATATGAGTTTATAATGCTATTATGCTGATAGTTTAAGAATTATGCAACCATACATAAATATATGATGATACCTACGAGTCTACAGTTGTTTCATTTTATTTTGCCTTAGGACAGAAGTAGGTAGGTCTTGGAGGAATCGCTTCCCGCTGGAGGGAGTCATTCGTCAACTCACACCATCCAACTCGTCCCAACTGGTGTGAATTGACCAATCATAAAAATGTTATTATTTTCGTTCTGCACCACCCTTTGTTTCTGAATTGAAAAAAAAATGAATTTATACGTCGAGTACAGTCACCGCAAAAAGCGCTCTAGGATCTAAGAATTATTAGTGTTCTCTAACCGCCACTGTTTGTAACCAATAACTACCTACCGGATCTCAGACGTAAGATTTATAATGTAACCTTAACTAAACTTATAATAATTATAATCTCGTGGTTAAAAATTTACAATAGATCTTGTATATTTGACGACCTCTGCGGCGCGGTGGGCGAAGGCCTGCCTGCGACGCAGGAGGTTGCGGGTTCGATTCCCGCCTCGGGACAATGTGTGTGCGATCTGCAGACATTTGTTCAGGGTGTTCTGGTCGTTTTCTATGTATAATAAAAAATATCTAGGTAGGTATCTTATTGTATTATGTATATCAGTTATCTAGTAGGTACCCATAACACAAGCTTTGCTTAGCTTGGAGCTAGGTAATGCTGTGTGAATTGTCCAGCATTATTTATTATATTATTTGCCCTGCTACCTAGTAAAACAAGAGGTCTCAGCAGTCCGCTGACGAACTGATCAGACGTTCTCAGCATCCGCTGGAAGAGCCGCGCGCGGCCGCCCAGAGCTCCCAGCAGTCCGCTGGATATGATGATTGATGACGTTTTGGTTAATCGATCTCTTAATCGAAATTATTTCTACACGTAGGTACCTAATTAAATGCAAAACGAATAGTTTTATATTTAGTGAACCCAGTAGGTAAAGTTTATTGTTTTATAAATTTTGTTATTTTTTTATACAAATATACCCTTATTTATGTGGACCATATTTTAAGGTCATCTAAACAAAATCTCAAAGTGATTTGTGTGAGGTGTTTTGATGAATGATTTTTACTATCTATTCGGTATTTTTTAGGGATTATTGTGCTTTCATAGTTAAATACATATCCTTCCTTGGCAATGGGTTTTCGTTATTCAAATGCGTAAAATACATTGTTTTTTTTGTCACGACATTACTTACAGTATCACGAAGATACCTATATATATCATTTTGTTACCTCCACAGGAACCGTGGCCCTATCAAAAAATTTACAGTATTCCGTCTAGGATCTAAAATGCGCGTTAAGTCTGGTGGAGAACGTACATAAGTCACTATATGCAGCTAGTAAAGTGACAGGAGTACTTGGAACACACCAAAGGATTATGTAAACCTATCACGTTAATGTAAAACTTTTACGTTTTAGCTATCACGATGTTACCTTCTTAATATCACGACTTTACCAGTACAACTCACGAATTTCCCTATATGTATAATAATGCTTGAATAACATAATTTTTATCATACCTAGCATATACTAATATCCAGCATTTTGTTCCACACTATTATAAAATGAATGCCCTAAGCAAAAAACTATGGTCAGAGTAAATTGACTGGTTATTATTAGGGAATTGACATGAAAATGTCAAACGTATCACGAAATTACCTCCCTTTACCCTACCTGGCATGTAATCACGAACCTAAAGTCAGGGTAAAAAAATTACATGGCAACACCAACTTGAATATTCTGTCTCTCTTCACGGCCACGCTACCCCTCAGAAGAACACGCTACCCTAACATTATTTTGGCTTTTACTCCGTGGGAATAGCCCACAACTATACCTATACTCTAAGCCCACAACATAAGTCAAATGCGTCTGTCAGTCAACGTCAAAAATCTAAATAATAACACCCCCACCCATTCATATGTCTGTCTACAAGCTGTCTACTCTACATCCATCTACCTACTACGTTCCCATCGAATCGAATCGTTCAAAACAACAAAAAATAATATCAAAATAAAACAAAAGGATATCACAAACTAAACTTGCGTAAATAATATGCACTGAATCGAAAACAAAATGGATAAGCTTACAGTAATTTCAGGAACCTTGTTCATGGCTGCAGATGTTTTTGCAATCGTTAGCCTTGCAATGCCAGATTGGATTATCACAGACGTTGGAGGTCATTTATTGGAATATCCTTTAACTAACTAAATGATTGCTTCATGAATAGTATAAGTATTCTCAATATGCATTCAATAATTACATTACAGGTGACACACGGCTGGGTCTAATGTGGTCTTGTATAACTCTCTACAACAGACCACAAGTTTGCTTCACTCCGGATCTGCAACCTGAATGGCTACTAGCATTGACATGCATCTTTATTGGGTGTATATGCATCACGACAACTGTAATATTACTTGCTTCAAGCCATTTTGATCGAAATGTTATACCATATGCTCGATGGGTAGGATTTGCTGCAAGTAAGTCACATTACAAGCTATAGATATATATTAAAGTGTTTCAGGTTATGATTGGATGCAGGGGAAGACCGTATGACACTAATTATAGCTGAATTAAGTCATATTTTTTTCATGCCAACTCCGTTTAATGGAGTCGTTGAAAATTATTTTATAATGCTACCAGCATTATAAAATACTGGCTCAATTTAGCTGCAATTACTTTTATATGGTCTTCCCTCGCACTCGATCATATGTTAATCTACTTACCTACATGTACAAGTCATTGATTCCAGTTTTGTGCATAACAGTTCAATGTGACAGCCTTGTTCTTACGAAAGTGCTTCTTTTCTATTTCAGTGGTGGTGTTCTGCATGGCTGCTGTCATTTTCCCCATGGGCTTTCATGTGGATGAAATTGGAGGGCAACCTTACCAGCTACCCAACAGTCACCAAGTGGGAATATCATACATACTATTTGTTCTCTCTTTGTGGATCACTGTTATTTCAGAGTTATTTGCTGGAAAAGTATGTCTGCCACATTTCTAAAAAACCTACATTACTGGATTACCTATTATTTGTTCTACTCATTAGGAGCAGAAAAAGGTATCTTAAGCTATCTGACATTGTAATTTTAGAAGTAAAATGTAAGTAAAGAACCTAATGTATTAACTAGATCTGAAAATAAAAGCTGTATTTTTAATTAGGTTGTAAGAAATAAAAATATGGCATGGTTGAATTGAACTAATATTTTGTTTTAAGTATACACAATGTTTGTTTAAATTGCCCTCCTAACCCTATGCATGCTTAATGCAGACAATTTCTTTTTTGATTAAGTACCACACAGTCCACACCGAAAAAAAAAATTGTGTTGAGATTTGTTCACAAACATTGTACCTACATGGAGAAAGGCTATAGTACAAATTGTCTTGATTAGGGATTCAACTTGTAATAAAGCACAGAAAACATGAATGAAACACGACAAACCATAAATTAATTTTAATGTAAATACTTACAAGGATAAGATAATAGTTAAGCAATGATTTACTGACCACAGATTTATCTATTAATTATGACTATTTTTGTAGATTAAAATGTACATTATTTACAAATACTATGAATAAGATTGTAACAATAACACAAAGTCCATAAAAGCACTTTTAAATGTCTATGACAGTCTATTCTGCACAAAACTTGTTTTCCCAGCTTCAACATCAGTCGTGTTCTTCTTTGTTCATAGTTTTGGTCTTCTTATCCTTCCACAGCACTACTCTATCAGTTGAAGGTTCCTTTTGCACAACTTATTCCTAGCAAGCTGATAAGAATGAAGTGAGAATAAGACGAGACGCAACGATGACACGGCTCCGCTAAAGTGGCGCATCCTGATATGTATGGCATTCACATAACCACACAGTGCAAAACTGTGACAGGATGACTTCTGCATAACACAAAATGTTAAATATTCGCTAAAGCTGGGGTACTGGCCTTGCAATCGATTTGAGTTTGATCGCAATCAGTATATGATAGAGGATAATTATTAAGGAATTCAATAGCCTTAGAACTCGACTCGAACGCCAACTCTCGAACAATGAAGTCCACGGGGATATTCTGCCTGTAGCTGCGCATAGAAAAAAATGTTAATAAACACGCCCAGCACTACCGCCGGTAAAATAAAAACATGCGTAAACAATCAAAGCAGCCATGAATCAGTCTTGTCTCCTACCAAAACTATGATTGATCGCAATAATTATCAACTTAATTAAATGAACATTTGGTTTACCTATCTACAATAAAATTATGCTAGCATAGTGAATACACTTAATTGCGCTATTGTGTAACGTTTACTAGTAAAAGCCCATACAACCATATTTGTGCCCATGTATTATGAAAGTGGTTTTTTCAACAAAGTAGCAAAACTTTGAAATTAACACCTTCATTGTCTCTTCTGTAGAACCAGTGCACGCAATTTGATGAGATTTTTAGCCCCAGTTATATACTAAAGTTAATCCCAAACTAAACTATGTAACAACCAAGTACCAGATGAAACATAAAAAATTTAAATACTTTAGGAGACAAGAATGATGTTGGTTATCTATCAGAAAATTGTTAGTGTGTTATAGCAAACTTGTAGGCTAAGTAGCATTTAGGTAAATTAAGTTATTGAGTCACTGACAGTAATTCAGGCCCAATAATTGATTATTTTAAGAATACCAAAATATTAGCCAATCTTGTTTGCCAAAGAGACTTGTACATTGAATAGATTTTGTCTAATACATCTTCCAATAAATATTGTTAAAATACCTTGTCCAAAGTTCCTATCATCATCTTAATAGCCCACATCTAGAAATAGGCATCCTCGAAACAACGACGCCAAATATAGCCGCCTCCATCGAACGACTCCCAGTAACCAGTACAATGTCGTCGCCTAAAACTGACTTTTGGATTGGGAAACTGAGGTAGGGATCAGTTTCCCAATCCAAAAGTCAGTTTTTTTTGACAAACCCTTTCACCCGATACTAAGCTTCACATGGAGTAGTGACGGGAAAAGCTATTCAACTAAAGTTTCCGAGGTAAATTGCAAGACTTGCCAAGATTTTGGTTTTTCAATAATGGAGGTAAATATTGAGCAGATCAGTATTGCACTGAAATACACAAATACTATGGAGGTATAAAATAGTGGAAAGACGTACGACTTAAGGATGTATTTGAGGTACAGCTTCCTTTCTCTCAAGACAAACCAGTCCATGAGGTAGGCAGCCATAAGTGGGGCTGTCTTGTATAACAAGAAAAACTTGTGCAGGTTACCAGTTGCCCAAGCACATCTTGTCTCAAGAGCATGTTTTATGCATTCATGTTCCCTGTCCTTTTTTGTTAAAAACTGGAAAATAGTGGTTAAATCTGCAATAAAAAAAATAATGTAGGTCCTATACCTAGCAAACAAAAGAATCATGTAATACATATTTTTTTGGTGAAATTTGCAATGAAATGATACGAAAATAGATATACCTAAAGTATTTGTTGTGAAAATATAGTACAATATTCTGTATGCAGTGAATTCAGCTGCATTTGCCCGGCTCCCAGGCAGCTCACTGTACAACATCTTTAGTTGAGTTTGACATTGATTGAACTCCTGGTGGTCTCCTTTTTCTAAAGCAATTCTAGCATGAGTTTCATACACCACCACCGTGAAGTTGTCCCTTATGCCTTGAACCTGAAAAGATAATTATTTTAGACTACGTTTTTAAAACAGTAGGTAGTAAGCAAGAATTGA
Organism: Eupithecia exiguata; assembly: GCA_947086465.1. Lineage (NCBI taxonomy): Eukaryota > Metazoa > Arthropoda > Insecta > Lepidoptera > Geometridae > Eupithecia > Eupithecia exiguata. The sequence goes on along the minus strand of OX352238.1, from coordinate 7,238,778 downwards.
TAAAAATAACTGTTTTTATAATAATTACCGTTAAGTCCTGTCTGATTGATTTCAACTGATCACATGCATATCTGTAGTCCTGCCTATCAATCCACCTTTCCTTAACATTTTTGAGAGAATTCATGAGTACATGGAGAGGCCTTACTTCACATGCTTCAGGAGCTTTTGTCAATCTCAAAAATGATTTCTCAAGGTCTGAGCATGTACCCACAATATGCATGTTCATCAGTTCATAGTCCCCTTCATTATCTTGAATTATAGTTTTCCTGGCAATAATTTCTGTCTTCTTATTTGATCCTCCTTGCACTGAGCTTGCTATGGTGGGAACATTAGAAGAACCTGCAAATCTTTCTGCTCTTTTTTGAAGTCTTTCAGCATTAACCTGAATTTCTTCCACAACAAATTGGTTAAACTGCTTTTTTTTAGCATTTTTGTTGTTATACTTATCTTTTTTAGTGTTTTTGTTGATATCTAACGATAATCTATCCTTAACCTTGAGTCGTCCTTTGCCTTTGGGCTGCTTCCTATCCTCAATTTCATCTCCTGATGTAGAAGAGTGGCTGCAATAAAGATAAACTAAATTGTAAATTTTGCTCTATATGAAATTGATAATTTGAAGCTTGACTATATGTAAAAAGTATGTTACCTTAGCCGTTTTCTGGGAGGACTCCTAGATTTTGATTCACTCCTGGAATAAGGGCGGCGACGCCTTTGAGGTGAATTTTTGTGACCATTGAAATTAGTATTCCTACCAGATCTACCTCGACTTGACTCTGCAATATTCTCGCACTTTTGATACAAACTTAAGGTACCTCGCACAGGCTTGGCACTCAAGTTATTATTAGGTTTCACAGTCAAGCTGTTGCGCTCACTATGGACACTAGGTATTGGCTCATTGTCCCAATTCCTGGTCCATAATTCATCCTTTGCGCTTGCTGCTGTAATACGTCCCCTCAAACAGATATCAATCTGATCATGGTCAAATTTTGACTTGCATTTTTCATAACACCTTTTGACATACCTCTCAAGGCTTTCTGGCCATATAAGGTCTGTACTTGTGAAATGTGAGTTTAGAATGTCGAGATGTTTCTTGTTATTTTCAAGTCCTGGTTCTCTATGTTGATTGTCTTTTGTGGGCTCAGCTGGAGGTTCTGGGATGTCTTCTGTAGCAATTGGAGGGGGCAGTGGCACATCTAATGGAGGAGGGGGAGGGGGAGGCAAAGGGGCCTCCGGTGGTGGGAGTGGGGGCAGTGGGGGGGGCTGCTCATCTGGCAGTGGGGGAGCTATATCACTTGGTGAATCTGGTTCATTTAGAAGACCGTTATTATTCTTCTTGCGTTTCTTTTTTGGATTATTATTTAGAAGAGGGTTTTCATTGAGCAAGGGAGAAGCCTTTTTGGCATTACTCAAGTTGAACCTGATCGGCGATTGATTGAAAAAGGGACGATTTGTGTCAAGAGGCGACATTCCCAGAAGAGGAGCTGGGGGAGGAGGTTTAGAGAAAGGGGGATGCCCATGATCTTGATTTTGTTGAAATTGATGAAGACCATTCTGAAATCCTGCATTATTGCCCATCTGATTAAAATAAGGGTTGTACTGCGGTGGATAACCACCATGGTAGCCATTGTACGGATTGTACATGCCATACATCCACGGATTATGATTTGGTGGCATGCCGTTCATAGTTTGTAGAGGTGGGTCCTTTGAATTGCTATCGGACATAGTAGGTAGAAGATTATAACTTACGACAACGACCTTTGTGTTGTTTCTTTAGCAAGATGGCGACTGAACTTGACTAGACTTCAGTAGGTACGCTGCAGCGCTGTCCAAGCACACTTTCACAAACCACACGTTGTCCTTTCTGGTGAAGATTAATGCGACGATCTTGGTGTTGATGGAATTGAATAGAATTGTAGAAGTAGAATGAAAGGCCGTAAAATGAGCGCTAAATTCCACAACACATTCAGCCAAAGAAAGAGATTAAAACCACTACGTTATACATTCAGCCAAAAATCCAACACCAACACATTGATTGATTGATTTGATTGAATGAGTGAGTATGAATAAATATTGAATGAATGAATGAAATGAAATTATAGTCATAGTGGTCTAACAGCTTAGCCTGGTGGCCATACACGTTAAGGCTTGCATGCATAACCGACAGGCAAACCCTAGCGTGTATGAGATAAAACTGTACGGATCAATGAAAAAAAAGATCCCCTTCTAATCAATGCTATTCTACCTTCGATCAAAAATAAGTAGTTCGCGGCCTCCTCCGCAAAGCCGGAAATTTTTGATCGAAGTATTCTACGGATAAACTGGCTGGCTTCGTTCAGAGCTTAGAGTATCGGATACTCTAAGGTTCAGAGGCTCAGGATGCGGTTGTTTGGTGTAAATTTTAACTTTTCCAAAGGTACGGAACGTGTCGGGCTGATCGGAATGAATTCATGACGCGGAATCTAAAAAATATACGCGCGAAATTCAAATATTTTAGCGGTTTCTAATATTCTCTACGTTCTGCAAGGAATCAAACTACTTATCTAACCTAGCTAGCTGATTCATAGCTTTTACTAGAAAACTTTTACTTTTTCTAACAATTAAGTTTGAAAAAAACTGCATTTGGTAAAATAAATACCGGAAATAAGACAACTGTCAATGTCAAGAGTGTTTCGGTAAAAAGTTGCAACCGTCGGAGGTAGGGAACACAGATCACTATATATGTACCAGGTACAGATAGGACAGTGAAATTTTTCAACAGTTCTCAATGTTCCGTTTTGGCGCTGGTGTCGCATATTTTATTGTTTTACTCTGTGGCTCATCTGTAGACAACTAGTGATAGATAACGTCTCGATTACGATCATCACACATCGATTAAATCAATCGATTTTCTAGTGATGTGCCTCTCTATTCGTATATTCGATTAGGGTTCTTTCATTCAATTATTTTCTAAACTACAGTAGGTTCTGGAGTAAAATAAAACATGAACATTTAGTTGTTATCACTTTTATTACTAAAGAATATAACAATAATAATTACAACTAATATTTACACTTAAATCTATTTTCTAAAAATCTAAGCCGTCACCAGAAGCCAAAGTGCCCAGAATGCTAGCAGCATTGCCACGTTGAATGGCAATGCTAATTCGTTGACCGAAATAAAAGCCAGCATTCCGATCACCTGTGGACTCTATTAGGAGTTTTGCTAGATCTTTGTATATTCCATGTGCCCCAGGACCCCAAGGACCTAGGGTTTCCACCCCAAACGGCTCGAATAGGTAACCTCGGTCAAGATTAGCGTATTTCCGCCGTTTGAGGGACTCCGCTGATGTTGCTGCGGAGCCGGCCCTTACTGATGTCCCTGCAAGATGAGAAGGTGCTAGGGTATCTACACAAGTGGCATCCCAAACTAAAGGCCGACCCATTTTCCAAGGAATCAGAGTCATACCGTCAGGCCTTTTACCATCATCTCGCATTAGGCCACGTGGTTCGAGAGTAGCTGCCATACTGACGCTGGTAAAAGCCCTGAAATAATAATAATTTAGTTGTTTAAATTCTTTATCTTTTCTATACGTTTTCTCTTGACTCTAATTTTCTCATATTTTTTATATGCCAATTTCTGTGGATCGTTCATTTTTAAAACATATTTTTCTTGAAGATTTCCCTTGAAAATTCTATTTATAATTGTGCACCAATTATGGACCTGCATTCTAATCGTCAAGCTATAAAATTTATTTATTACATCCTTATGATGTGTTTTGCATCCTAACCAAGGAGCCCGCAATTTAATTCTCAGAATATTTTTTATATTTTTTCCTACATTATATTTGTGACCATTCATATTTAAATATGTGTGCACACATTCTGCAGCATCCCTGTACAATTTCAAAAAAATCTCATTTGGATAGGATAAATTACTGTTCTTTAAACTTTTATACTCTCTATATTGAATAAATTTGTGTATGCAGTCAATTTCATTCGTTGTATATGTTTTCACACATGTTTTGCAATTTATATATTTTGAAATTTTCCTACACAAATAACCCGCGGTATATGCAGAACACTGAACTTTAATTTTTTCAGTCACAACCTGTGCCCCTATGTTCTTGTCGCTTGCTTGTGAAGATGATGTTGGTACGGAAGATACTATAGATTGGGAAACATTTTCTTTATTTGAATCTCCATGTTCAAACAAATAATCTAAGCTTATTAATGTTTCTCCAACATCATCTTCACAATTACAAAATCGTGAATGTGGACTTAGAATGTTGGATAATATCAACGCTTTAAAGGAATAAATAAATGTGTGTGCATCTGGATTGACATTTCGGTAATTAATTGCCCTAATTCTGCCAAAGAAATTTTCTAGGGGATCTTGATTTATATATCGGGGGTAGTAATATTCTACATCATACTTTGTAAATAATAATTTGGTCAACCTTAAAAAACTTTTTAATGTTGTGTCCCATCCTTCCAGGCATGGAACGCGCACAAACCGGGATTTACCTGCTTTGACAGCCATTTTACTGTTTTTATCTATAAATTTAAGATTTTCAATCTTTTGAATGGCTTCTTGCCAAAATTCCTGATGTACAGAGTTCTTTTTAATTGCACTCCTTAGCTTTCCTCTCTTAGAGCTTCCAGGTGAGCCATTAACACTGTCGAATAAATTATCGAAAAATTCAACAATGTCGGCAGTTGTGGTCATTGTTGATTCCTCTGGATTCTCACGACGCATATCTGAAAATAAAGAATTGATCTATGAGTAATAAATGTAGTAAGATTAATATTAAATCTTTATAAGAATTGATCTACGAGGAAGGGGGTCCTTAAAATAAAAATGGATTTAATGTAATTTTATCGCAGCGCAATAGGTTTACTTACTTAGAGCATTTGTGTACTTTAACATTGCCGCAGTTCGAGCACTAAGGACTTGTGTAGCTGCACTAACTTTCATTTTTTTAATTTTTTCTGGAATGACGTGGTTTGCAGTCAGTTTAGGCAAAGCCCTGGTGTGTCCTAATTGACTATCGATGTCAAATATAAACATGATGTCCTTCCATGAGCCAGTCTTGCCATCAAATAAGATCTCTTTTGTAAGAAAGTTGTTTCTTATACTTTTTAAGAGATGTGGTGGATCATAAAATATACATAAATCCTGCCCAGCTATTTCGATCGAGCCATCTGTAAAAGAAAGACAATTTAATGCAATGTTCATTATTTTTATGTACCTACTAACACCAGCAGAAATAACATAATCATAGTATAGTCTATACTTACCATCTAGAATCCCTTGAGCATCTCGTGATCCTATAGTATCATGTCGGATGCTATGGAGTGCAGCCCGAAATGTGGAGCCCTGGTCACACACTAGACCCAGGGGGACCAAACCACTTTGAACTACCTGGGCTACAATGTCTTTTAGAATCTTAATTAACTCTGTTGTAGACACTGTCCCTTCGCAAAAGTAATAGGCAAGGGTTTGCCGCCACGGGAAGCAAATACCCCTTATCATAAAAACAAGGGCATGGTCGCAGTATCTTTGTTTTCTTTCGCCTCCTAATTCTACAAATCCTTCAATATTATCTTTAGCTTCATTAAAAGTCAAATGAGGGCTTAATGCAAGCTCATCAAAAGTTATGGTGCATAGCTTTTTTTTTCTCTCCCAGCTTTTTGTGACTTCTTTTACGTACTTAAATACTTTTGGATTAATGCCAGGCTCAAAAAAAATCTTTTCAGATAGTCTATTTAGAGTTCTTTTACTGGGAAGGGCAAACATTTTTTCTAATAATTTATAGCCCTTCGGACTTTGTTTCATTAATGTGAGGGCCAGTAACTTTTCTTCCATATCGAATCTTCTTGCCATTTTATTTTTCCTTACCAGTTTCAACTGCATGATCAGCAAAGTCTTGGCTTGTTTGGTTAAGGAATGAAATTTTTTTAAGAACTCTGGATTTTCGATAAGTTTTTGGGCCTCATTTAATCTTTGCATACCGGATTTCCCCAAACTTTCGACTGAGATTTGTTTTGCTTCTCTAATATACTTTCGTTTCTTAGAGCCCAATCTCTTTCTTATTAATGAAGCTGAAAGAAAATAACAAGCTTGTTAAATTTTATATAAAAACTAGCTGACCTGGTGAACTTCGTACTGCTATATAATTTTCTTTTATACTAAACTTGTCCTCACAAAAACGATCATATAAATAAATATCCCACTAGGTGCAGTCGTCCAGTATTTATGCGCCTACATAAATTTCAGCAATTCATTTTAATTTATGAAGATAGGTTTAAATACATATTTACTGTGAAAATTGTTAGATAAGGACTGTGAAAATTGTTTGATAAGGACTAACAAACCTTTCAAAGTCTGGGTGGGCTTGAGTGATGCCATTGGTTTATCTGTTACACTATAATAACACGAGGGTAATGCAGATGCGCATGATGAACGTGCATGATCTTGGACATGTTTACAATCATCTGAAATACAATACCTACGATAATTTATAGAAGCAAACTAATATGATGAAAAACTAGCAATATTTTAAGCTATCTGATTATGTGATGTTATTAATTTCACAGAGATTAATTCTTATTTACAAACCTTTCTGTTCATGTGTAGAAACAGGTGGTGTACCCATTGTATTTTGCAGAACAGATGAACATGATGCATATGAATGTTCATGGGATTTCAGATGTTCACCATCATCTAGAATATTATGAAAAAACAAAATATTTTTACTTTTTATTATAATTGGCCGCTAAAGTTGGAAGCAGGACGAGTGACTTGTTACAAAGTTATAAAACAAGAAAGGATTTTTTCCAAGTGTTTCTCCATCTGACAATAATAGCAAGTCAATCAGTGAGGACAAAGAGTGATTAGCCAGTAGTAGAAGCTATTCGCTTCTACTACTGGCTAATCACTCTTTGTTTATGTTTTATAAGGGGTTACATTATAATTTTCTAATATTTTGATTAGATTATAAGCAGTGATCGGAAATTCGGGCGCTTATTTACCTAAAGTTGAAATGACCCAACATGGAGCAGTTAAAACCACCTCTTTCTCGGGAATTCTTTCCCGAGAGTTCCCGGGATTTCAGAACATTCTAAAATAATTATTTTTTCACCGGAACCTTATTTAAAGACGAAATATAAGACACTTTTATTCTGACGCGAAAATCGATTTTTGTTAAAAAACGCGTTCAAAAAAGGTGTCTTATAATTCGTCTATAAATAAGATTTCAGTGAAAATACATTCTAGAAAATTCCAAAATTCCCATTTGGAATAAAACAAGTGGGTTCATCTCACAAAACAGACATCTATATACCTATATTTTTTTTTAATAATATTTGTTTCTATTATTCTTACGCAATTATCAAACGCGTATGAATAAGTGTTTATAATTTAGTCTAGAAAAAGGATTTTGGCATAAAATCATAAATATAATTGAAAATGTATTTTTTTTTCAGAAATATTGACTTTAGTGAAAAACACGTCAGAATAAAAGTGTCTTATATTTCGTCTATAAATAAGATTCCGAAAAATCATTATTTTAGAATATTCTGAAATCCCAGGAATTTACGGGAAAGTATTCCCGAGAAAGATGGTTTTAACTGCTCCATGTTGTGTCTTTACACCAACTTTAGGTAAATAAGCGCCCGAATTTCCGATCACTGATTATAAGGCATATAATCATATGCAAGGTATACACTCTAATTTGTGTGAAATTTTCTCTTTTACACTACGTGATATCATATGATTTATTATTACAAACTTTAGTTATGAGGGTTCCGTACCCAAAGGGTAAAAAAGGAACCCTATCACTAAAACACTGCTGTTCGTCTGTCTGTCCCTCTCTCACTGTATCTCATGAACCGTGGTAGTTAGATAGTTGAAATTTTCACAGATGATGTATTTCTATAGTATTGTTATATAGTGGTATGGAACCCTTCGTGCGCGAGTCCGACTTGCACTTGGCCGGTTTTATGTTTGAGGTACTTGTGCACTATATGTATATAGTTACCTACCTGCTTTTTGAATTAATATCAATGTTTCAGCTTCAGCCACATCATCAATATCATTATCTTTTTGGTGATAATTATGTTCATCCAGAACATGATATTCTGAAAGAACACATTTTAATTAGTTTAGTCCACAGAAGCTACGGAAGAGTATGGGCAATTGGATGTACCTACATACCTTCTGAACTTAGAGGTAATCCATGGGCTATTTCTTTCGAAGAAAACAGGCAGGGATACGAGAAGCGGATCCTTCGACCTTCTTCATCGAATTGTTCCTTGTCGAAGTGTTTTTGACAAACTCGTTTTCTCAACAACTGCTCTGTTGTAAGTCCAATGAGTAAAGGATTCGTCGGAACAAGGAAAGACATCCACAAATTTCTTAAATTATCGTCCTTGGGCACACTAAATAGGCGGTGAGATTCACTAGTTGCATTGCAACCCCCTACACAGCACTTTAGCGGCGGCATGGCGAAATAAATGTACATACATTCGTAGGCACTATCATCTCAACTAAATGAGGCGAGGGAGGACAAATTGGCGTATCAATCGGGTAGGTATCTCAACTCAAGCAAACAAAATATGCAAGGAGAAAACAAAATTAACCGCGGTCGGTTAGTTTTGATTTCAAAACTTACCGCGGTCGGTTAGTTTTGTTTTCTCCCCGCATATTTTTTTTTCGGTACCAAAGAGTATACAATCGACCCAAAGAGTATATAATAACTACGTAAGAAATCGACCGACAATCGAATTCGACCACAACTCGACTTGCGCGATTTGACAGCTGAAGGAAAAAATGGCGCCACCCGGGACGTGCTGTTTTTTTTTTGTTGACGACTGCAGCGCCATAACGGAATGATTGGAACTAAGGCTGTCACAGGCGTGGTAGGGAACGCATCAGCAGCGACGACCGAGCGTTTTACCCTGAGGTCATCATGAACGACCAACGACCGGTTACGTTGATCAGTCGTCACTTTCGCCTTATAACAGTACCTAATGTTTTTTTTTGTACTGACAATGTTGTTACTCACTGTACTTCGGCGTCGGACGAGTAGGGAAAGAGACGAAATAAGACATGAGACCAGGTGACTGACTAGATGCAGAAAGTGACGCCATAGGATAGTGACGTGATAGAGAGGAGACGAAATAGCGAAAGTGACGACTGATCAACGCTTAGGATCAACGTAACCGAACGCCCTAGGTGCACTCCGAGCGCGCTCGAGTGTAGGTTGTGAACTTAGAGTATAGGTATACTCTAAGGTTGTGAACGACCCCCACCCAGTGCATGCAACCCACAGAGATTTAAACTTAGAGGAACAAGGCACTAGAGATGTTGCTTAAACCCATCTCATTCACACAAGAGAGAGAAAATAATGCTTGTAGCCTGAGAAGAAATCAGATAGAATGAAAGTTTCTGTCTCATCCATCGTGCCAGTTTTTTCATTGTTTAGCTCTGATTTAAAGGTAGGTAAGCAGAGCAAACATTAATAAAATGATGCGTGTCACACTTGCATACAAATCTCACGTACACATGGACAATCTAAGGGGCCGAACTCAGGGAATAGTGGGGGAGAGGCCGTAAATTTGGCAATAAATGCGGAAACTGTGTCATTAAAGTCTATAATCCGATATCTAGTAGGTATATGTACAAGCGATTCCGTATTTACAAATAAATTACAATGTAGTTACCTATATAAAATAATCTTTACAAACAGAAAATTACAGTTTAATCGTAGAATTATATTAAAATTAGTATTTACAATTGAACTAACTGGAGACTGTTGCAAACAATCTACAGGTAGCTCAACTGATCGATATTAATACCAGTCGGAAGCGTCCCCAAGACGCTGGCTGCATTGCCCCGCTGTACATAAGGCAATGCTGATGCGCTACGCCAGATACCTACTCAGCAGCTCTCGGGTCGCGCGTCACTTTGACTTGACGCTCCGATATTTTGTTTCAAACCCGGAGAGCCTCGACTCCAAGGGGAGCAAATGCGTAGGCTCTATCAAGATCTGCAAATTTGCGCCTCTTAAGGGGCCTGCGGATGATGATTTGCCCAAACAAGCGTACTTCCACGGTAATGTTATCTATACAGTATTCTGTCTTCATACAAACGGCCGGAACATGAGTCATAATCATAACTCATGACATGTGAGGGCGGGATCGCGGGAGGTACAACCAGTCGGGGATGCGCCGCGCGCCCGCAGCGCAGTGACGAACGAACTTTTTGGTATGAAACTATTTTTTATCTAATTTGTTTGACAGAATTGTCATTACGACTGATAAGTTTTTCAATAGGTAAAAAATGTTGTAAGCAGTAAGCGTGCAATTTGAGATTTTTTTATTTAAATAAGGTACATAACTCTTTTTTTTTTTACTTTATAACAAAAAATACTAAAAAACAGAATAAACTAAATTTTTTAAGGGGCTCTCATACAACAAACGTGATTTTTTTGCTGATTTTATAGATAATGGTACGAAACCCTTCGTGCGCGAGTCGGACTCGCACTTGGCCGGTTTTATTATCATTTATTTTATATTTATTAAAATATATAATCACAAAACTAGAAAGAAATTCAAGTAGGTAGGTACCTAGATGAAATTAAAATACTGCAGGCGGGCAGCCCTATCGCGTGCTTTTGTTTTGTTTTGTTTTGGTAGGTAGTTATTTCAAGGACAGGGCCGAGTTACAATACTGTATAGATAACATTACCGTGGTACCTACTACCAAAATGATTTGTAATTCGAGCATATTTCAATCATATCATGTTGTTTTTTGTATTCGAATAGTATACAGGGTGGGGCAAATTTTTGGCCCCTTAAGGGTAGCTACCGTTTCTTTTGTAGTTAGAAGGTTTTGCTCTTAGGAATCTTCTATTTATCTATCTATCTATTTTATTTTGAAGAAAAAAATATTGTTATTTTTAGTTTTTTTTTTTTAAATTAGTATGGTGGGAAAAGTGTTCCTTGTTGGAAATAGAGTCGATTAAGGCCAACTTGTTTTTTTTTGACAAATATAATTTTTTGGGTGAACCGTACTTTTTTTCAAAAAACTAAAAATGGCAATATTTTTTTCTTCAAAAGAAAACAGAAAGTTCCTAAGAACAAAACCTTCTAACTACAAAAAAGAAAAGGTAGCTAACTTGAAGGGGCCAAAAATTTGCCACATCCTGTATATCTAGGTCCCTGGTTGTTTTTTTCCTAAAAATACACACCTATAGGTAATGTAATGGAAGCAAAAATATGCAAAATCGAATTTTGAATATTTTTACGTCGAAAATGACCTGTTTTCGTCCTATTTGTTTTGTATGAAAAACAACAATATCTTACGTTTTGTTTGTTAAGGAACATAGCTTATATTGTGTAGTTACAGAATAACAACACAATGTCGAAAATACAAAAAGGTTTCAGTCATCATTTTTGGTATTACGGAACGAAGTTGCGAGCAGCTGTCGCCGGATTCTTAAGATCTTCAACCAAATCTGCCGCCGCACCAGCCCTCAAGTTATTCTGTTCATATTATTTACCAGGTATTTGTAAGATTTTCATCCTGTAGAAACCTGAAAAATGTTAATAATTGTTTAAAACATCGTAGATTTATACAGACAGCTAAAACAGATGGACCCAGGCTGGACCTAGATGCGGCCCTTGAAAATCGTATAAGTATATGAAAAGTCAAAACAAGGTAAACAATGTTTAAAAAAACTTAAATAATATTACAGGACTAAAAGAAAGCTATCTTAGTAACTACCTACATGTTTTACGAGACCCTGGGCATAGAACAAAATTATTGTATAAATAATGCCGAATAAACGCCAAATTGTCTAATTACTGTAAGCGCCAAATATCCACACCGTAACCCAAAATTTATTTCAAATGTTGTAAGGCACATCAAAACTTACCGATTAAAAGTAGTTTCGGGTGTTTTCCGATATGATGTGTTACTGCATAAAGGTGCACTACACTTCACCATTTTATTTTAGTCTTTTTTGCCAATATTTCACGTAATTAATACAAAGATAAAAACAACACAAACAATTCATTTTATGGGGCTGACAAGAACTGACATTTGATTACTTTAATATATAGCTTAAGTGGCTTAAGTATTAAAAGAAAATAGGTATTTATTTTCACTATGTTAAAAAAAGTAGCATAGCTCACAAAATATATCTGTAAAGTAGCAGCATTACCTACTACTGATAGGTAGAGTCAGGAACCTAACATAATGGTCATATTTTGAATCTTTGAGTTTATGTTAATTGACAAATTCTTACTGCATGCAGAATATCATTTAGGCATAATAGCCAAATAACAGTGAAGGTTTATGTTATACAATATAATTATTGTGGAAATAAGGCAGTCTACATAATACTGGTCTTCATAGCTAACACAATCACTAATTATGATTGTGTTATGTATCTTCAAACTTTTTAAAATGCATTTGTTCTTTGGTTAAACTTAGCACCTAATTGATAAAATATCACAGATTATACCACATTCTCAAATGAGATGCACTTGTAAATATTTCAAAAAGTTAATGAGAAGTCACAGTCCCTGATCACTTGGTTGGATCAAACACCCTTTTGGAATAATACTGGAAAAAACTCATCTTACAGCACTGGTCAGCTGAATACTGAAAAGTCCAAGTAGGTTTCCCTAAATATCATTTTACAAAATGTCTTCCAAAATTGTCCAAAAATAGTTCATCACCACACACATTTTATTCAAGAAAGTTCAAAGTTAATGCACAAAACTTTTATTTTAAACTTTTATCATTATGAATTAATAATCAATACATCGGTGGCCACATAACTTAACGGCGATCACGATATGACCTATGTGTATCACGTTCACGACTACGCCCCCTGGAGCGTTCACTTGTGCGCCAAAGGAATTCATCCACAGAGCGCTCGTATGATCTTTTGTCATAGACAAGCACAGGTCTTGGATACTCCGGTACCTCATAGTAGCGAGGTGGGGGAGGAGGTGGGGGTGGAGGCAGTCCATCATAGCTTGAGAGTGCTCCACTGTAACCTGGTGGTGGGTAAGGTAAAGGAGGCAGTTGATGATGCATAGACCTCATGTACTCAGCAACATAGGCCTCAGCTGCGGAACTGGTCCCATATGTCTCTCTACTGCGGGTAAACCATGTTGGCAAACGATCTCTTACATTATATGGAGATGGAGATCTACGTTTGAATGTAGTGGATGGCAACCTACTCCTGTTAAACATAAAGGGCTTGCGCCGGGGCCTGGTTGATGAGCTCAAGCGGTTTCTGAAGCCAGAACCTCTGGAGGACATTGGAGCTCTGTAAGTTTTGTAATTGCCACCACTCTTTGTGTATGATTTTTTAGAAGCCTCCTTAGATTTACGCAATATAGGGGTCATTTCAATGCCCTCATCTTCAGCAAATAGCCTGCACAGTTCTTCAGCAACTTTAGGCTCTATTTCTTGCCCATCTCTGCCAATTTTTACAGGTTTTCCTTCGTTCCATGGGTTGTACAAGTGAAGTGTACTACTAAAAGGTAAATCTTTGCGGCATATCCAATCAACTTTGAACACACCGTCTAAGACTTTAGCCGATAGACCAGGTGGTAAGACCCACGATACCGAGGGTACATCACGTCGCGATTCACTGGCAAGTCTTGCAAATCCAGCAAATTTACCACTTTCTTTCACTGAAAATATCAGCACCACATTTCTTGATTCTCTAAACGCCTGATTCAGATTTGCTTCATTTTGAGGCAAGGTAGACCATACGCCTTTTGCTTTTGACAATGTTATGTTTTCTGCGTTGTTAGATTTTATTAGGAAAAAACGCGTATCTCTAAACAAATAATTCAGTTTAGTCATGTAGTCGTATGTCTTTATCTTGTTACTGGCATCAGTAACGCGTCTTCGTTTCTTGTGTGATGGTGACTGACTTTGGGATTTGATACGTTTTCGAGTAGTTGTACGTCTGTCCTTAGATTTTGTGCTAACTGAGCTAATACTCGGATTGGAAGATCCGCTAGAAGTCGAACTAGACACCTCACTACGCGTATCAAAATCTTTCCCCTCTTCTAATTGCTTTAGTTCTTCACCGATTTCTGCTTCTACTTCACCAACGCCAAGATTCACCGAGTCGGTGTTTGAAGTCTCCATTTTTTATCTGATTTATGTAGATCCGTACATGTGGTCTATTCATTTATATAAAGCCATGTATAATTGAATAGATTGGACTCCAGTTTCATTTGTGCACAAGTGTATTTCTAATGTTTTTCTTTGATGACATTTGAAGTTGGTCTACTTTTTTACAATCACGGAAAAATACATGAACAAGGACAAGGAAACAATAGCAAGCAACATACAAACAATCAATCAAGCTTGCTTGCGCTTCTCCACGCTTCTCGCTTCGCTCGAGTGAAATCCATAGACAAAACAAACAGTACAGCACACCAAAGACAATGTAGATCACCCTCTAACCTCTACATTATCTTTGGCGCGTTTGGCGCACAACCTCCACTCACACAACAGATTATGGTAGAAGCTAAATGTGTATTAAAAATGCTAAATGTGTAGGTACCGCGCCTGGAGGCGAAAGGGAATATATGCCCCAGGCTCTCGCCGCGAACTTTAGTCAGCTCCCGACCGCTTTCCGCGTGTGACATCAGGTCATAAAAACAAAATGTGATATTGCTCTAAAATTACTTTTAAAAACACCACCAAAAACGGTGGATCGAGGTATTTCCTTTCATTGGTAAGTACTTTTTGTTCCAAAATATCTGTTATTAATTTAATAATCAATTTATTTGTTGCTTTGTATTATTTTCATCAAAACATAAGCGGGCGATTGTATGTCCATTGCGGCTTAAATTTGACGCGCCAGACTTGGAGTGCATGGAAAACCCAGCAATGTAAAAATAAGCTAACCATATTGTCGAGTCCAAAGTCCAATCGCGTTCAAGGTCAATCCTCATCTTCAGTCGAAAGTAAGAAATAGTGATGTACATTACGATTTTCAATGCCGATTTTGTACTCGATACAAAAAAATCGTTTTGAAAGCATAGTAATTACAATATTTTACATTATTATTTAACTACATAATGTAGGTAAGTAGGCAGACCAGAATTTACCCAATAAACTTTGTAACTTCAGCAACTCTGGTTTGGCTGTATTACCTATCTAACTAGGTACGATCCAATATCTCGTGTTTTCTGTTCTGTGTGATTGAAGATTGCCGGGCGGCGGCGGCGGCGCGGTGGCAGTTCGGGCACAGACGCGCGGGGTGGGGTGTGGTTGGCGATGCCTACAATCGGATAGCCGCGCGCTATATTCGATAGTTTTGAATCGTTTTCGCGCGGCGTAGAGTGTAGGTTCATCACTAAATTACATCGTCTATATCGTGACGTCATAATACTTACTCAAAATGTTACACGCTCTGTTTCAATACAAATCGGGGGGCTCTATGCTTCTATCTTGTTCTGTGACCCACACAGACTGAAAAAAAAACTATAAAAAACGAATCAATGAATGTTTATGTTGCTCCACTGACAACTATCTTCCAACAAAACAACACTACGAGTATAGGGGGGTGATTTCCTTCGTCCGAGCGACAACACGACAAGACAGCCCATAGACAAGACAGCCGATTAACGAAATCTTTGCCTCGGAGTCGGGGCTTTGGTCAGCTGATTTTGTGTTATTTTGTTGGTAGAAACGACATAATTGTGTTGAAAAAACCGCGGGTTTCCTTGGTTAAAAACCCGGTGGGCGATGGATTTCCTATTTTTGTAGTAATTAGGTAATAAATTAGAAGACATACAGAATTATAGTAATCAATATAAACGAAAATGCATTACCTACAAAAGTATTTGGAGAAACTGCCTACGTTCAAAGCCAATACAATTCAAGAAGTGCCTCAAGCAAGTGTAAAAAAATCAAACATTTCTCTCTATTGCAATTACTACAGCTTTTATTCGCAAAAGGTACGTAAAGTAGTTATTTTTTATTTAATTTAATGCAAACCTTGGAGCTAGATGATGCTATGTGAATAATCCAGTCAGAATTACTAGGTACTTCATATTCTGTCGGGACAAAGTGGCAATTTTTGATGTGCGCATATGGGTCATTTGCATTAAAATTGTACATGCTACGAAATGGAAACGAAACGGAACGTAACGAACTTGTTACTAATTGGAAGCATAAGGCTTTGTACACAATTAGAGGATTTTTACCTTATCATCATCATCTGATAGAAGGTAACTGGCGGACTTGAATTCTACGTTATCAACTCGCACATATAAAAGAAAACGCATAACTTTGATTGTTTTAATCAAAAATACTTGCTATTTTAAATAAATGTTTTTATTATTTTTATTTATAAAATTATTGTTTTAACTCCTAATCATAGATATAGATGTACCCCTAAAATACAAATATCAAAGAATCATGAAAATTTGACCAGTAACATTATAAATATAACATGACATAATAAATAGGTACCCACCTATCTAAATTCTCCTCTTCTCGATTAAATTAAGCTTTATATTACGCTACATAAATCGAAGTAAATTAGCATATTCAAAACAATTTGTCATAGTTATTACCAAATTAACTATAGATCTATACGAAATGTATTTATTTGTTATCGATTCTGATGATTGATTTTAGACTAAAGTAGCTTTTATTACCTATTCAACAACCACTATGCCAAAGTATGTCGCAAAAGAGAACATCTTGCGGTTGATAACTAACACAATACTACACATATTTTTTTAAGTCGGTTAAGATCCCAGTGTGTACGCGACCTGCCGTTTCGTAACGTAACGAATATTGTAACTAACTCGGATGAAAACACAAGAAAAAACTGAAATAACTTATGAAACTGAACTTGAAAAGTCGATAAAACACACTGTAATTGAATGTCTTTACACTGTATTTGAAAAGCAGTAAAATTAACTTGAATAAAACGGCGTTTTCTTACTTTTAAGTTCTAAATTTCGTAACGAAACCGAACTTTTTGCGTTATGAGATGTGCACCTTTTCACCGTAAACAAAAAGTAAACAAAATAGTGGAGTTCTCTATAGTTCTTAGAAAACTGACGAGTGTTGCCAATCTTTATATATAATTCTAGTTGATTTTCAAAAGGTTTTTTGATGAAAATAGCGTAACGAACAAAACATAACGAAATGGAAGAAAAAACTGAGACATAATGTTAAAAAATCATTTTCTCTTTAATTATTCATTTTTTAATGATAAATTTGATAAAATAGTATTGCTCAGGTTAATCAGTGACGAATAAATATTTTCATTAGTTGAATATATCAGAGGGAAATCTTCCAAAGCATTTTTTAGATGCAAAGACCTCTGTGGGACATGATTAATTTGTATGGAGATATTTTTTCATTGTTTTTTGAGGGTCGCAAAAGTATGAATAAGATTATTATTTATTGATGAATTGCAATTTATACGATCAAGCAATGATTAAATTACGCCAATTTGTTAATGAAATGTACCAATTATGGATATTTTAAGCATAAAAAAATTTCAAATTTTGGGACACATTACTAGTGAGGAATGTACAATTTTAATGCAAATGACCCATATATGTACCTCTTCGATCAAAAATAAGGAGTTCGCGGCCTCCCCCGTAGATACCTAGAGCCTTACCAAAATGTCACTCAAAATTGGGTTCGTTTTGTTTTGACGCAGACAGTTTGCGCAGAGCCTGACAAGTTTTATCCATACGGAACAAGAGATTGGTGGAGTCGAATTCATTTTATTTTATTTTGTAAGTAGGTAGGTACTACCTGAGAATTATATACCTACCTACTCAGTTTATTTTCTATAAGGATTAATTAACAGAATTCGGGTAAAGATAACGAATCATTTATTGATGAAACTATAAATTGGTGTCTCAACAGTGGTATTTATACAAAAGGGTCATTTCAGACATACAATAATTTAAACTTACAATACAATTTCAGGCAGGCACTCTAGATTAAAAAGAACTGGTTCCTGTCTGCGGCTTTGCACGAGTTTTTTTTACGGGAAAAAAATAAACGTTTTATAAATTCATACTTCTGGTAGGTAGGTAAGAACCTAGTCTTTCTTTTATTAGAGAGTCTACGCAAATGAAATTTTAGGGTGGGCCAACTAATTATTTTAAAAATCAACTAGTAATATTAAACTTATTTTTATGAAAAATATATTAATACATACTATAAATGAAAAAAAAATTTTAGAAGAAATAGCCTCTCCATTTATCAATTTAGAACAAAATTAATATTTTAACATAGGCAAACCAAACAACAATATTTTATGCTGATTTCACAAGTATATGACTCACATCTCAATATACGGGTAAAAAATATATATAAACTTACTGAAAATAAGAAATTCCATCCTTTTTCAGCACTTTGAACGAGTGATTCTTGCATTTTTTGTACCCATGCTTTTTGTCTGAACGCTAAAATGACACTAGTTGAAAAGCTTTCCTAACATGTCAAAATGTATCTCTTTTGCTACTGAAGGTTGTGGCGTGCGCATTGTGAATCTAAGGGGGGCCGGCAAAGCCGGACATTTTTGATCGATGATGTACCTACATAAAAAAATATTTTGCGCACCAAAATTTGCACATATTAGGTATTTACCTATGTACCTAGGTTAGGTTCCTACAAATAAATTAAACATAACGTCTACTGTGTTAAGATCAATAATAATTACGAATGAGCATCTAATAATTCAGTGCACAACGAAAATATAGCTTATCAAATGGAACAAAAATAAACACCTGTGTATACCTACATAAATATATTTATGTAGGTATACAAAAATATTTAGTTAGGTATTTTTCTTGCGACTGGAAAAAAAATTATAAAACTATTAATTGCATAAGTAGTAGGTACCTAAGTACCTAGTTGTACAAGTTTTGATATTCAATTAGTTATCACGATATATTTAGTGCAATCATTGTTTGATGTAAGTACTACCTAGGTACCTACTTGTAGATTGTTATATAAAAAGTATTTGATGTACCTACCTACTAAGTAAGAATATTTTTCTGTTGTGCGTTGTTCTGTCCCTTTATTTTTAATACACAATTATTTTATTGGTTGGTATTTATTTATTTGTTATAGATATTGCAATCTCACAATCATTGCAATCTCTCATTAAAATGATGCATTAATTGACTGTGAGAATTGTGGTTATGTGATGTCTTTGAACCACCAGGAGATGAAATGAAATACATAAACACAAATAACAAAATTGATTACAACCATAGTTTTATTAGAAAACAATAGTTACCTAGAACATCTATGTTTACCCCGATTCAAAAACCGGGATATTTTTTGTATACAAAGTGGTAACAAAACCCACGGAATATTGGTGGAAAATATTTAACGACATCATTGGTACCATCGAAGCAAAGCACAGAAGCTCGATACAGTTTTTCGTTTTGAAAGCATTCATTTATCATTTAATTAATCTCTCATTCGTTTTCGCATTTAAATTTTAATATTGTTCGCTGCCGATGTGAGATTATCCGTTGTCGAAGTTTACGTTTTAGTTTTTAGTGATAACCTTTGCTGTTAGGTACCTTGTTGTTTTCTGTTATTGTTATCAGTTTTTGTTAGGTTATCAATTATCATTCTTATATGTCTAGGATTCTACATCGGAGTTTAGTCACAGTATACATATGGAATAGTTAAAAGAACGGTCAGTTAAGTGACTGATAAGGTAGTAGGTAGGTACATACTTTATATTATAGGTAACATACTTTTTTCAGGTATTGATGGCACTTTATGAAAAAAAAATAGAGTTTGAACCACTAACTGTCGATATTACTAAAGGCGAACAATATTCATCATGGTTTTTGGAAATTAATCCAAGAGGAGAAATACCTGTTTTGAAAGTAAATGATGCGACCATTCCGGATTCTGCAAGAATTTTAGATTACTTGGAGTTTTATCTAGATCCAGGTTTGACATAGCTGGTACCTACCTACCAATTACTCATCACATTGTACCTACTGACAGACAAAAATATTTCCAAGGTTTTTTGTTATAGTGCTTACCCGCACTTTGGGTATCTCTAATTGGTTAAACTGTTATGTTACCCCTGTAGGTGGACCCACCGGTGCTATAGTGCGTAAGAGGTCCCAAAGATTTTCGGTTGAACCGATTAGGGTTTCGTGGCTTAGTTGGTTAGAGCACACCCGTACTGAGGGTGGGGCGCGGGTTCGAGTCCCGCCGAAACCGGAAATTTTTGGGAACTTATTTCATTTCTTAAAAATATTTCCCTAAACAAAGCTGAGTAGGCCCTACAAAAAAGTTTTAGCCTACACAAATCAATTAAATTCAGCAGGAAGGCCCTGAACCTCTAAGCTCCCAAACGTACCTACTTTACGATTCATTTGGAAACGTCCCTGATTTTAATGAAATTTTGCATACGTAATCGGATAAGTAATAGCTATGTTTATATCGTTTTAGTTTTTCAAAATAATTTACAGTCATAAAGTGAGAGCGAAAATTCATTGTTATCCATTTTCAAGTGATTTTATTATTTTCGCTCTAATTTAATGATGATTATGTATTTTGAAAAACTAAAACGATACAAACATCGCTGTCTTATCCGATTATGTATGCAAAAGTTCATTACAATCGGGGACGTAGTTTGCAAATGAATCGAATAGTACGTTTGTATGGGAACTTAGAGGTTCAGTCCCACCTTAACCCCTTCACTTATTATGTGCTAACTGTTGTTCCAATAAATAAATAGTAGGTTCACACGTTCTAATTTCAAAGAAGGCTTAAAATTTTCAGAATTGGCACCTTTGCTGAATGTAACAAATGACGACAAAGTGATACAGAATATCAACAAGTTCCGAGAACTCATAGAAGCATTGCCAGCTGGGGTCATTACTGTGGGATCGTTTTTTCACCCTCACCTATGCGGAAGCCCAAAACTGCCTTTCGTCTTGCCTGTCCGGGAAGTTTTAAAAAGTAAGTTTTACTGAGACGTTTTAAGTTCAATATAGGTACATGATTTAATAAAATGGTAGGTGATACTGATGACATAATAATATGTTATGTAGGTACATTTATCTACTTACACCTACATGGCAAAACCATGTAATTTGCATCAAAAAATGTAGGTACTATCACCTATTATCATCTACAAAAGACGTCGCATGACCTTCAAATAATTTTATCTGTCTTATCTGTTATAAAATAATAAAAGTAAGCGTGTGTAAATATGGTAAAAGTAAACAAAAACATTATCTTAAGTCTATTCATAGTTGCCAAAAGATCAAAATATCTTCAATGTGCAAAATAGGGTATGCATGCAGTAGTTGTTTTTTTTACTTTTTAATCTTTTTCAAATTATTAGATACCGTAATTGCGGGTTACTTTATATACTTTTTCCATAGATTTTTGGAAGTCCCTATGTGTTAGAGACTTTGATTCACTTGTAAGGCTTATAATGGTTTTATTTGATAAATAAGGATAGCAGCTAGTTATTACAACAATAACTTATTCAAAAAATGTGACAGTTAAATTAATATATTTTTTTAAACTTTGAGCCAAAGTTGTTCTTTGAGGAGGGTTACTATGGCTTGTCATTTTATTTCGTTCATAATCTGATCTGTGTCAAGTACAGAGACAAAGTAAGGGTTTGAAATGAAAGATAACACAAAACTAAACGTTTTGACATATATATTTTTTTTAATTCATAATGAAAATCAAACAAAAATCAACTTTATAACAAACTTCTTGCTGAAATTTTACAAAAACGTAACTTATTATTAAATAATTACTTATAATGAAAGATAATAGACTAATTAACGTTTTGACATATTATTTTAAACAATAACGAACAAAAATCAACTTGAAACAACCTTTAAACAGCCTCATAAAATAATCTAACAGTCTTTCAAAATAATCTATCAGTATTACTATTGAGATTCATAGACTTATAATTGAGATTCAGTGTTATTATCGAGATAAATCGTACTTAGGCAGCATTTCTGTTTCTTTCTGAGTTAGCCGTCTAATTCAGGTATTGAGAAACAGCCTTTTTTTTCAAATTTGGGGACATCTCTCTTGTTGAAAATATGGTCCCAACCATAGAGCTGCTCGTCCTTGCAGACTGGCTGACTTGACAGACTGCTGAAACGTGATAAAATTTGATTATAAAGTCTGTTTTGGCTGAAATTGATACAATCGGGTTACTTTGGTTCAAGAGCCAATATAACCCGAATTTGCGAGTCAAAGTCCCCCCACACATAAAATTTAAAATTTTGGTATCTAAAGTAGTGAAAAATGAATTGTTTCTATCATAATTCTACTCCTAAACATATTTCTGATACAATATAATGTAATTTTCATTGACACTTACCTTAAAAACTCAGTTACACTCAGAAGTTTGCAGACGTAAAAACAGCACGATATCACACGTACAAGTCAAAAATGCAAATGGCCGCTTTGAAGTTATGATTTGTGGGTATGTCCATTCATATCTAGTTGCCAGTAACGCCATCAATCAATTCCGGCTTAAACTAAATCGATTACTCTAATCGTTGCGAAGTGGCGAGAAGATGAAACTTTTTTTCGATTTGAGCCAATGTTACCCCCTAGAGCTAAAGTAACCCGCACTTACGGTATTAAAAAATAAAAAAGTTAATCTGCACTCAGTTACGGGTGATAAAAACCTTTTTCTGTGACGTCACCGTTCAGTTTGTCAACTCGATGTGCTTCTGCTCTTTCAATCAAAATAAAATTAGAAACAAATGTGTTGTGTCTAATACATAATTTTCTTTCTTTTTTTTTTTAAAAATATCCAAACCTAAAAGCTTCATGACAATAATGATACGGTGACCGGTGACGTCACGTTTAGATTTTTTTTTCAATATTTGAATTTCATAATAAAAGCATCAAAAACATATACATAAATATGCAGACATTTCTGTATCAATAGATAAGTAATACACATAAAATATTATTATACATTTTTGAAGTCACATACATACTCTGTTGGACCTATTACAGTTTTGATATATAGAATTTAACGGGAATTTAACCCCCAGTTTACCTGGCGAAATTAAAATCATGTAATTAACCTAATGAATGGTACATGACTTTTCGAAATTGAACCAAAATTTGTTCTTAATAGTGGTCTAAACAACATTTCAAAGATGAAGGAAAATAGCAAACTTTTACGATATACTACTTTTAGTATCTCAATTTTACCTAAGTAATAAGTTGCTCAAAATGGTTTCCATTGACTCCAATGCATAACTTTATACGTCTTTTTAGAGACTTTACTGAATTTGATATCATGACAGGACTTATCCTCGATAAAATATCAAGCAATGAGCTTTGTAAGCTCTCAACTGTTTCGTAACGAGCTTTGTAAAGTTCGTTCTTGATGTAACCCCATAGGAAATAATCAAGTGGTGTAAGATCGGGTGATCTTGCCGGCCATCTCACCGGACCATTAGTGCCAATCCATCTATCCCCAAAATGTTCATTCAGCATATTTCTAACTATACGGCTGTTATGAGCTGAAGCCGTTGTGGGTATTTGTTTTGATACCAGCTAAGTGCGCGAACTAGGCTTCTACTATTTAAAAAATAGGCCTCCAGCAAATCTAATCTTCACTATTTGATAAATCCATTCTTGGATAATGTTTTTGCTGTCATAAAATGGTCATAAACCAAAGAGATTTAAACCACTACTGTCATAAACCAACACAAACCAATTCGATCAATTCGAAACAAAACAATTATTCGAAAAAACATGAATGGAATTAACTTTTCTTTTTATTATCATCACAGTATCCCGCTAATAAGACAAATGAGTTTCATACATAACGACCAAAAAGTTTGAATAGGAGGTAAGTTTTCTTCCGTGTAAAAATAAAATAGTGAAAATTTGCTATTTCCATTCATTTTTAGTAAAACATTTATTTGCAAAGATTGATCCTTATCAGCAACAGAATCCATTGGTTCAACAATACAGGATGTATTTTTTTTTTAAATCATTTGTGTCCATTTCCGACAAAAGTAAAAGATTTTTGGAAAAAATAAATATGCAGTTATTGTTTTCTCATAAATCGAGGGCATGACTCCTTTCACGACTTTTCCCTAACTCTCGTGGTTTCGGACTTGGCCATCACCGTCCTTCTCAAAAAGACGAGAGAGAAAGACTCAGCATTTTCTTCAAATTAAACGATTGATTTTTTTCGTTTTCCCGCGTAAAAATTAAATAGGTAGTAGGTAAGTACCTACCTACTAGTAGGTACTTCATTTCTGCTACATAGCTTTATGTCTAGTAGAACGCAGAAAATACTAAAAACTAGATTTGCCATAAAAAATGTCACGAGACCGGTGATGACGTCCCATCCCGCCTTAACTACCGGCATGGCATAAGGCAGGGGCGGTAGTTATTAATAATTAAATCATTGATGCGTAACGATGATGAGAACTATTTTTCGCTTTTAGGTGGAGACCTGGGCAGTTCCAGAAATCTGAGAAAACTAGCCGAAGAAAATCCAAAAGCTAAGAGCGTTCTCTTGTACAAAGCACAGATTCAAGATCGCAAGCACGAGATCCTCTCGAGTGAGGAGGAATACTTGAAAATATTGAACATCTTGGATAAAGTGTTGACGCAGATCGAAGAACAACTAAAAACTCAACAGGAAGGTAATAATCTAGTTTTACTAATCTACCAAGCGTAGATTAGAATAGTAGATAAGAATAATATTTGAGAAAAAATACCTATTATAGCTTCGTAGGTACCTACATAAAGCAGAAGTACAGACAGTACCTACAGATGAGGTAATGTTACTTCGACAAAAGTGCCTGAGTACACTACATTTTTATTGCTTGTTATGTACAAAGAAAATGTAAGGAGGCACAAAGTTTTCTCAGCCATCCTATCTATGTCACGTGTCACGATTAAAAAGCGTTTTATTTTTCAGGAAACTGGCTATGCTGTGAGCATTTTAGCATTGCCGACATCAACCTAGCGGTGCTATTACAGCGGCTCTGGGAGCTTGGCTTAGAGGACAGATTCTGGGCTGGCGGTAAACGGCCATTGCTAGAAGACTATTTCCACCGTGTGAGACAGCGGGAATCTTTCAAACTCACCATTCCTAACTTGCCGTATGCCATCAAGATGGTACTCATGTCGCAGCCCCCGACTTACCTCGGCGCTGCCGGTGCAGCATCGCTATGTGTAGTATTGGCTGTAGCTTATGTTTTTAAAAAGATTGTGTTATAAACATTAATCTATTGTTATGAATAAAAAGCAGAGTAGGTATGTACCTAGGTATTTCGAATATTATACTCCGATTTAGAATCCAAGATATTTTATGTACCTACACAAAAACATTTTATGCAAAAACTGATACTTGTCAATAACAGAAAACAACAAGGTAACAGCAAAGGTTATTTATCACTAAAAACTAAACCACAAACTTCAAAAGCGCATAATCTCACTAATTGGATTCGAAAACAAACGAGAGATCAATTAAATGACGAATGAAAGCATTCAAAACCAAAAACCTATGTCGTTAAATATTTTCCAATAATATTCTTGTTGTTTTGTAATGTAATGTGTACCTAATATCCTGTATGTAACCCCTTTGTAGGTACCTATACCAAAAACATCCAGGTTTTTGAATCGCAGTAGGTAACTTTATGTAGGTACCTACATCTTCGATAAAAGTAAAAAAAGGGAGATGAGGCATTAATTACCATCTCGACAGTGGATGGCTCAATCGACTAAATCACCACGACGACAATGCTCTCGTGTTCGTTCACCAGGTGTACAAATAGCTCCAAAACAAAAAACAAAGCCGAAGGCATCACATATTTTCCCGCGTAAGTAGATACACCAAACTTTAAATTTTCTGATAATCCGATACCTTATCATTATTTCATCTGTGAAACGGTACAGTTTTTGAGTGAGCGATGGTAGAACGTACCGTATCTTTTCCTTTTTTACTTTTATCGAAGACCTAGGTACATGATCAAATTGATCAATGACGTGATTTAGCACCTTCAAACTAATACCTATTAGTACTTAGGTATTTTAATGCTAGTTTCGTCACTGGCCCAGACATAAGTAGTAAATGTACCTATGCTGGAAATCTACAGAGCAAGCATCATCTATTCAGCGCGTTTTATGGCTTTGACGCCTTCTTATCTCACTTGGCCTGATTACTTTAAACCTCTACTAGATTAGTAAAGACCTTTAAAGAACGCAGCGATTTTTGTTTTGATAATTGAGTGTTAAGAAATTAAGGCATGTTCCCAAAAAAAAAAACGATTTCGCGGGACTCGAACCCGAAAATTCAAAAAAATACCTATGTTTAATTTCTTAGAGATTGCCCATAGTGCGAGGACTTACTCACTATAATAACAAAAACCTTAAATAAGTGTTAAGATGATCTAAGCTTATGGTGTTACATTCCATTACAGATTATTTAAGTTTAAATCATAAATATCAGTATTAAAAATCTTTTTTGGAAATTTTATTTAATTTTATTTAGTTTAGAATAAAATAAATTGTATACTTTACCTAGTTTTTCTTCTATCTTCAAATAACTTCCACCTATTTACTGATTATTTATCATACCTACTGTGGCTTTATAGCCGGGTAGGTACCTACCTTAGAGTATAGGTATATAGAGACGGCGTATTGTTCTATAGGAACTTTCGGTTATACAAATATGATCTAAATCGATAGTGTACTCATAAACTTATAGCTATCTCGTTTTATCTTACCTACAATAACCAATGTAAAAAGAGACGTCAATATAATGTGCGAAACCTATTTTTGGCAACATTGAAACGTGACGTCATAGCAAAGCATGATTGAGGCCGGTTCGCCATTTTACTTTCAGGTATGTAAACTGTCAACGAGAGTTGCATTTACAGTAAAAATGCTAAAATTATTTGAGTTCGGGACTTTTTCATGTGAATACTTATATAGTAAGCGAAAGAAAGCTAATAGGAAGATGCCAAACAGCAGTTTGGTAGGTTGCGGCTTAAAAACAAGTGAAAATCGTCCAAACATAACATTACACCGGTACGTATTCTTATTTTGCTAAATTACCAAATAATACAATAAATACCTTATGTGTTGGCTTTCATAGGAATAGTTTACATAAAATTCATACCGAATGTAGCTTATTTTTGTAAGTTTTAAGTGTAATTAAAGAAAACATGAAACTGTTTGTTTGGCGATAGTGTTGTCCTTCAAGGCATTTTTCATAGGTATCGATGTTTTCAAGTGTAAATTGTAGTGTATTAATTTTCAACTGGTTTTTTACGTTCTAGGTTACCCGAAAATTACGGTAAAAGAAAAAGTGGCTGGACTCAATTGGAGTAGAAAATTTGAAGTTTGGTACGAAAGATATTTTCGTTCGTTCTCTTCATTTTGAAGAAACTTGCTTCAATCGAACTTTAAATAACAAGACTGCGAGAGGATGCCGTACCGTCACGAATCTTTTTAGTAAGTATTTTACTTGACCTTACTCCCACAAACTTCTATTGCAAAGTAATGCATATATGCATTAACAAACTTGACTACCTTTATTTTTCCAAAGGGCTTAAATTTTGATATTAATGAATATTAAGTTTTAAGTAAATAAATCTGACCCAAAGTAATATTAAAGCCTACCATACTTCAAATCCCCTCTAAAATGTACATTTCCATAAATCCTCCCTTAGCAAATTATTTCCATGCAAAATAAAGTTATTTCGCAAACGATGTGGCACGGTGGGCGAAGGTCTGCCTGCAACGCAGGCAGACCTTCGCCCACCTTTTTTTTTAGAATTTCCTTAAGATTTTAGATTTTTTTTCAAAGTTGAACTACTCAGTACCTTTCTAGAGTCTATAATTGTAGGCTGACAAATAATGTTGCATTATAAATTTATTCTTCATGTTTGTTTCAGCCACTAGTGCCAGCGCGATCCAGTACTTTAATAGAAATAATGTAAATTTGAGATTTATACTGTAAATGAATGAGATTGATTACATTAGGTACTTGTAAAATTGAAAATTTAGGTGTAGTATTAGTTGAATTTTTGAATTAGGTAGGTATATTGCAAATGTGTAAATGAATGAGACTGTTGCATTGCTTCTACAATCGAAAATACAGGTGGCGTCTGTGTTAAATTTTTGATTTATACTGTAAATGAATAAGACGGATTACATTGCTTGTTTAATTAAAAATGTAGGAGTCTGTGTTAAATTTGTGATATAATACATATAATAAATGAATGAGACTTGTTGAATTGCTTATAAAATGTGGTGTCTATCTTTTTGTGATTTATATTATAATAATAAATAATACTAGCTGTTCCCCGCGGTTTCATCCTCGTTAAATTCGAATTTCATATAATATCTAGGGGGATATTCCTGTAACTCTACCATGGGAGTTTGTTATTTTACTAAGACAAAAAGTAGCCTATGTTACTCTCCATCCTTTCTTAGTTAGGTTCCGGTTTCTTAGTTAAGCCGTGACTGAATGACAAACAAATACACTTTCGCATTTATAATATAAGCATAGATAGCGTCTACGCTAAAGATACAGATTACACATTGTTATACCCATATTGTTATACAAATATAAATATACTATCTCACAAATCACTGTTGCATACAAACAATATATTTTGCAATTAAGTAGCTTGTTGTTTCATTTCAGTAGGTACCTTTTTTTCTTAAATGGACACAACGTTTATTAACAAAGAAAATTTGAATCAAATAGTATAAACAAATTAGAACTAGTATTTACCTACAATTGAAACAAATGAGCTAACTGCAGACTGTTCAATAAACTGGTTTGGTGAACTTTGATCTTTAATTCTAAGGAGGTCTGGCACGTGTCTAAACGCATGAGTCTTGACTCGGAAAATACATGAAAAAATTACCATTGTTATAATAGCTCATTTTCTTAACTTCTCAGTGGTTGCGTCTCATGAGCGCGGTCGAGCCATAGTTGGGTACGTGCATTCACATACTTTGTATCTCTAATTAAAGCATTCTATGACTATATGATTATAGAATTCTGTTTCATAATCGTGGTGAAAACAATAAAATCACTACGAAACTGCTAAAATATCGTCACAAAAATACTTGTTTCGATAAAAATATCGAGGTACAAAAGGACAGCACTACGGAAAGGAGCCATTTTAGTTTCTAGGTAAGTTTAGGTATACACGTTTTTTTCGTAGGTATGCCGTCTCTAGGTATACTCTAAGGTACCTACTGTATGGACGGTGTTACAGGGTGTAATGTCCATTCGCAGCGAGCATGATACGTTACGCCGAATGCCCGAATCCCTCACGTTGCTCGTTGCGGGCGTCTTCTTTCCCCCTACTGACTGCACGAACGCTCTCGCAGTGTAACACCGGTAACATGTAACATTACCATAACAATGATGGATAAATGAAAGTTTATCCATCATTTTTCCCAAAAATTATCGATTTCGGCGGGACTCGAACCCGCGCCCCACCCTCAGTACGGGTGTGCTCTAACAAACTAAGCCACGACACCCTTAGTTGGTTCAATCGAATATCTTTGGGACCTCTTACGGACTATAGCGCGGAACCTATTTCATTTCTTAGAGATACCCAAAGTGCGGGTAAGCACTATAACAAAAAACCTTAGAAATGATGGATAACTTCAGGGACGAGAAAATCCAATTTCTCTCCGCCTTGGGTAACTAACCTACTTTTATGAATCTAATAATTATATACCTCAGACTAAGTAAGAAATTACTTAGTCTGAGTTATATATACATATTAAAAGTCGTAAAAAGATACATAGCACCATTTTTAATAAATAAAACAATAAAAAACAACCATTTTTCCAAACACTTATTACCTTGTGAATACATTAAGATTATCCTAGAACCTAGTCTTATAAATTAAAACTTAGTTTATGGCATTTTAGCTCTAAATGCATAGTGACATAAAATGCCTTAACGACTTAATATCTATACAAATAATGATTTAATATAAATACAAAAGACAGGGTTGCACAAAACAAAACCATTTTATTTTTGTCAGATCACCTTTTGTCAGCTATTTCGCATCATCTACCGACCCAGAGTCTTGGCTTTTGTAAATTGGCATTCCCATGAAATGTTTGCTTCCATTAGTACTCATTTTCTTTTTATACACAGGTGCAGTCGGAACCTGTTTTCCTTTATGATATTTAAACAACCCTTCTCCAGGCGAGTTTGGTAAAATGTTCGGAATTGTATACCAGACTCTGTAGGTCACAAACCATGTAAATATTGCTATTATTCCACTAATGAACTTTTCCACCATAATGTGGTAGTATATTATGGTTGATACAAGCATCACATCCCAAAGTAATTGAAGTAGTGCAATAGTTATCAATAATCCTCGTACATATGGTGTGTAGTTTTCATACGAGACTTTCAGCACATTAAGTTCTTCCATTTTAAGATTTTTTAAAGGATTTGTTCTGATTGATTTATCTTCAACATTTCGAGCATGTTTCTCATCTCTTATTAAATCTTTGATACGTTCCCATCCATTGATAGCTCTTGCTTCTTCTATTAAAACCAAGCTTGAATAAATAAGTATAAAGCAATGTCCAGATATGTCAAAACCATTCCAAAAGTGCCCATTTTTTAGACAAGTTGTTTTATCATTGATTGATTTTTGGTTGCATCGGCCATAGTTAGTTTCTACAACATTGAATAATGTTGTCCACATGTACCAGAACAATGTAGCAATCAACAGTCTGGTCAATTGAGCAGTGAGAATGATTCGTCTGTTACCACAACAAATAGTGTATGAAGTCAAAATAACATAGGGCACTGACAGGAAAAGTGTCCAAAACCAGCCTAGTTTAACAAAATATTGATTAAACATGTTATCACTTCTAGAGAAATACGATTTTGGAAATGTCAACACGTCTGCTATGAGGGAAAGTAGGAAGAGAGCTCCTAGATAAACAGCTATTTTTAAATTGGTGTCAAAGAAAAGTATCTTCTTGCAAATGTGCACAATCATCAGAGCAAATATTTCCATAACTGAAGGTGCTTCGCGAGTAGGTTTAGTGCCTTTTCCTTCTGGTTCATTTTCTATTTTAGAGTTCATTCTATTTTTATTGTTGAAACTATTTCTAGTACTCATGATTCGAGTTACACTTTCACGTAGCCCAGCGCGGGAGGAAAAATGAAATGATGAACACGGATTTGTATTGTAAGTATTGTATAGGGACTAAAATGACGAAGAAAGATCATTCATGAACCAAAAATATTAGGTAAATACCTATTATAGTGGGTACGTCTGGCTGAGGCAGTGTTGCCAGATGGAATCTCAGAAAAGCAGTAGAAATTTTGGTAATAAAGCAGTAGATTGGGAAAAAAAGCAGGTAGATTTTAATTTGTTATAAATTAGTACCTATGAATTGTGTTTTGCGAGTATTTTCATGCAAAAAAACATACAACAAAGCTACTAACCCGTTTTTTTTAATGTTTAGGAAGCGTTTTCTTTGCCCACATGCCCAAACTGTTTAGCTTTGTGGAAAACGAGGCCAGGCGGCCTGTCGGCTGTGCTTTGCTCAGTTCTTTTCAGTCTGATCGAACTTTGATTTGTGGTTTTGGACATATATTATCAAGTGCATAGTAGAGTAATAACTGGATAATAAGTCTCACTCAGTTTGCATTTTGCTACAGTTTATCGAACGAACGAACGGACCGACCAATCAATCGAAAACGATGAACAGACCGACCAAGACAGACAGAAAGAAAGTGGAAGCCGGAAGGAAAAAACAAAGAACGAACAAAACAAACAGTTCAGTTTCATTCATCTGATTCAGTTTTGTGATATTTGTGAAAATTTCATTGGCAACTTGTCACGTGACACTGAGAGCATAAATATAGACTAGACTTGCTAATTGCTATTGATGCTCGGAAAAAGCAGGTAGATTTCATAAAATTTGAGCAAAAAATCAGTAGATCAGTAGACGGTTCAAAAAGCAGGTAGATCTACCTACTGCTAAATCAGTAGATCTGGCATCGCTGCGTCTGACACTCAGGAGGCGGCCATCAGTGTGGTCAACGTAGGCTATTTATCGCCATTTAGGCTACTCAGGACTAAACTCGGCGACGAAAAAATCATAAAGGCGACTGGTCGCCTGTTAGGCTACTTCAGGGACAAGCCATTTAAATTATCCGAATCGCAAATGAATTGCTTTTAATAAAAATCATAGTCACTCTACGGTCTGTATGTGGCAAATTGGTGATTCTAATATTGACCGGGAACTTATTTTAAATCAATGGCGTGTATTAAGTACGATGCGCATCGAAGAAATAATCGGTACAGCTCCTCCTAATGATACTGTAAATTTTTGGGTAGGTAAAGGTGTTGAAAATGCAGAATGCTGGTGGAAATTGCATGTTCAAAAAATTAGAAGAGTTTTCCTTGCGCTGTCTTTCATTGCCTTTGAGTAATGCCGACGTCGAAAGAATTTTTAGCGTGATGGGTACGGTGAAGACAAAATTAAGGAACAGAATGCAACTAGGTACCCATGCTGATCGCTATCCTAAGAATTCGAACACATATGAATGTCAGAAGTATCTGCTGTAACAGCTTCCAACCAAGTAATCACATGATCAATTTTACATGCTGGCAGAAAAATGTACGCCGCCTCCAACACCAGCAGTATCAGCGAACCTTGCGCCAGTACTAGCACTAGCACATCAGCTACCACAAATGACGGTGACGGTGAAAGTCTTGTTGGTGCTTTATCGTTGCTGGCAGACGAACCAGAATCTTTTTAAAGGTTAGGAGTATACATAAAGTTCAATTTAAACTACAAATTTATTTTATATTTCGGCTCCTTTTTAGGCGACAGAATCCAAAATTCGACTACATTAGGCTACCTTAGCTGTGAAAAATGGCGATATCAGTCCCGGCGTCGTTGGCAACACTGGCGGCCATCATTGTTGCCAAGTTGTCAAAGTGCCAAGCCAAGCCAACACAAATTTTCCCTCCTTTTGTGAAGCATAATAAATATAGTGCTAAAAATGCGTAAAATATCTAAAAACCGTGCAGATGATGATGTTGTGTCATCCACAAATGGATCTATGCATAACGATGATGGAGAAACTGTAGCTGCTAATGAAGACGAAAAAGGCGATGAAACCAATTCCGGCGGCGACGGCGACGACGGCGCGGAGGACCAAAGCGAAGGAAACGATCGAGCATCAGATGCTTCATTTTCTGAAACTCCGAAGAAAACTAAGCCCAAGAAAAAGACTAAGAAAAGAAAGTCAGGGAAAGCTAAAGCTGCTGAAGAGTACGAGGTATATTTATGCTTCATTGTAACATGACGCTGATTACTTGCGGCGCGAATTTTAAAAAAATGAAGCACGTAGGTAGGTTGTTACATTTTCACTATTTTCTACTTTTTTTTACAGGTTGAAAAAATAATTGAAGCAAAAAAAATTAAAGGCAAACTGCATTACTTGATACGCTGGAAGGGCTACGGCGCAGATAGTGACACATGGGAGCCTGAAAAAACCGTATCATGTCCAGATTTGATCACTAAATACAAAGAAGAGGTATGTATTTTTCTTACGTCTGACTGGGGGTTGTTGTTGTAACCTGTTTATTTATTTATTTGAATAGTACATCCAACATGATCACAAAGCAAGGCTAGTGTAAATTTTATGTTCTTAAATCTATGTTTCTAATAATGGATAGACTAGTTTCTATCTCTTACTTTATGGCCAGGCCAAATAATGCTGATTGAAATGACCAGTAGTTCATTTTATTAAAGATCCTTTAACATATACATTTACAAATACTATACAGAATAAGGACCCTCTTATTATTGAATAATTACAGAAAGAAAACTCACGCAAAAATAAAGCAGAGGAAAAAAAAAGTGAAAAAAAGGGAAAGAAAAGGAAGTCCAAGGATACTAACAAGTCACCTGCTAAGAAACCTAAGACTGATTGGGACAGCGCAAATGCTGACAAAAATGAAGAATACGAGGTATTTTTTTACTGTATTTATTTATTATCAATTTGATCTTAGAAGTCTGCTTATTAACGATTAACAATTAGAAAAATGCCAAACAAAAACAAATTTTGCTCTTCAATCTGTGAAAAAACGACATAATGTCCTTAATTACTCAGGCCCCGCCAATAAAATAGCCTTAACACGAATCACAGTAGTGATCATTTTTGGCCTACAGTTGTCAGTATAATAGTAAATAAAATTTTAATGATTTGTTCAGGTTGAGCGTGTCATGGAAGTGCATCACAAAAAGGATGGATCACGCGAGTTTCTTATCCATTGGAAGGGTTGGTCCAACAAATTTGATTCTTGGGAGCCTGAAGATAATTTGAACTGCTCCGACTTGATCAAGAAGTTTATGGACAAGGTAGAAAATCATATTCATAAATGTATTCATGTTATAAATTTCAAAGGGTGGCAAACCACTTGTTGGTGGAAAAAGCAAGTGTGTATATTCTTCATCGTCTTCTTAATTTCAGGTTGATGATGCACGTAAGACACAGTCAAGAAGCTTGAGAGTGGCTCCAGAAAGTACCAATCGTTTCACATTACAAGATCCATCATCTGGCCGCAGGCTGAGCAAGAGACGAGGTCAACGTCAAAGGTAATTAATGTTTATAATAAATTAATATTTTATTTAAAAAAATGTAATGACAATTTTTATTTTTTCTTTATTGTGTATAGTTTTCGAGATAAAGAGAGTATTTAAAAAAAAACATTTTTGCCCCTCATTATTTGTTCTTTTGACCGGACAACTTTCAACGATGCACCCAAAAAATAAATACTGGCAAAAAAGGGTTGTAGAGCATAAAATTTCCTCGGGCGAAAAACTTGACCGATTAAAACTTGTAGCAAATTTAATCAGCTTTCATTTTGTATCAGTGGTAGGGTTTCTCAAGGTTTTTGATTTCTCAGGTATCGAGAATTCTTGAACTCAATTTTAAGAAATTTTAATTTTTAATAGAAACAAAGAAAAACGTTTTTGTATTATAGTGCGTTAACCTCGCACTGTTCAAATCCTGCCGAAATCTAAAACTTTTGGGAACTTATTTCATTTCTTCATAAAAAATGTTGTTTGAACATTTGTTATTCATTGAGATTGGACAACAATGAACAAAATCTCTTAGTAGGAACAATATCTCTTTATAAACAAATCAAAATTGTTTTTCCATTCAGATAATTTTGAATGAAATTTAATTAAATAACATAATTACTAACACACAACAAAAAGACTCCACTTAAAATTTAGAAATTATACTATTAAAAATTAAAACATTTATTCCGTTGTCAGACAGCAGAGTTCTTATTCTACTGACAATATTTCCCGAAATGTCGAGCAAAATCTCACGTAGGGTCTCCCGCTTTCGGCAAATATCACAGATCATTGTCGAAAAATCGCCATAATCACCTCACGTAATTTATGGATGCCCCCTAATTTACTTAATCTAAATAATTATGTTTTGATTCAGACAACTTATTGCCAAATTGGGATCAAAGTGCATTGAATTATACTACGCTATATTCTTAATAGTTGAATTAAGTTGTAACTGAAAAAGTTTCTTCATTAAGAATGCAGTAAATTAAAAAAATTTAGATACAAAAAATAGGTAGCATGTTTTGATTTTAAAATGAAATTGAACTTAAGCTCTTATATAGAATCCTTACTTTACTTAACCCATTCAGTGTTGTTTTTCTAAGGAAATACTTTTACAAACAGTTTTTTATATCAAATAAATAAACTTTCCTTTCTGCTCTGCATCTTTCAAAGTAAATTGTACGTTGGTATCCCACAACACTGCACTCACGATAAGAGTTAAAAGACAAATGAAAATGTTGGTACAAATAAAGGATTCCGCCAAAACGGGCTAATAACAATGAGTTAAACTGAAGAAATTTCTCGAGTTCTTGACTTTTCTCGTCCCGAATTTCTGGGGCTAAAGAACTATGGATTTCCCGGGAATTAAATCCTACAGTGGTCATGTTGCTAGGACACAGTTTCCGAGATATAAGCGAAAAATCTAAAAATGGGACCTTCACACCCCCCCTTTCCCCCCGGCTCAAGGGCTACGGGCGGGGACTTTTGATATGTTCACCTCTTAACTAGTCCAAACAAAGTTTCAAAGTCAAAAATTGTGTTCCAAACATTTTCCTCTATCTATACCTTTTCGTTGCCTGGCCTAACCATATTCTTCTTTTGTTTCAGAATTCGTTACGATAATGCCGAGTAGTGCGTTTGGGGATTTGGATGGTAAATAGGTATGTTTTACATGGTGCACTTCAATGTACCCTGACTTACTTCTTTGTTTTGTATGCTAGGTATTTGACACACATACTCTGACATTGGAGCCCTGGACATAAGATTTGGCCATTTTGGTCAGGTAATTTTGAACATGAGCTGCTTTTAAAATAAAATCTGTTAGCGACTTGATAATGTGTCATTTTATTAGATCTTTATATTCTATTTGTGCATTTTAATTATTAAATTACTCTTTGTTTATAGATTTGAAAGATAATTAATAAGGCCATTTTGAATTATTCTTACATCCATACTACCTAAATACACATACATACAAATAAATAATTAATCTTAAAAAATTACGTCATAAAAATAATTATAAAATCAGATTTAATTACAACAACATTTTAAGTTATTCGCACATGTACTAGTATAATAGACTAGGGTACATTTTCTAGTGTAATGCATGCTTATTTTAAATGCATATCGATATGTTAGGCAACTTACTAGCGATAATTTGGGAAGGTACAAAGACTACACTTTATCATTAAAATTAATCCTATAGATAAAACAAACCCCTCGTTCAAAGTGGCGGCAAGTTTACAATTTCGAAAAATCAGTGTGTCATAGATTGGTAATTAAAACGTAACTGTAAAAACAACAGGTCCCATTTACCTACCTAAAACATCGTTAGTTTGTTAGCGATATTTGGTTATAAGCTGTATTAATATAAGTGCTTAAGTCACTACTTGTTCTGATAGTTGCTAGTTCTAGACTAGAATATCTATCTAGAAGACATTAATTATGAAATACGAGAGATTCATGTTGGTTCTACAATCACAGTACAGAAGAACTTGTAGACTTAACGGTATGTTCTATTTGGTTTATTTGGGTTTTTTATTCTTTATGAAAATATTATAAAATAAAAAGTTGTGTACAACCCTAGGTTAGGCCAAAGTTATTTACAATTCGGGCGATCTTTGAATTTGAATCTTACTTTTTATGGAATGATAGTAACCATCTGAATTCAAGTAATATCGCCTTCGAAAATACTAGCCTTGGTTTTTAGACACAACTATTAAAAGTACCTACTTATAAGTGTTGTTCCATGTGTCTGCTATGCAATTTTATCATATAAATAATTAAGTACATTAGATTAGTGAAAATTTTGTCATGTTCATCTGAGGAGTTTGTCTTCATTAAAAATAAATAAGTAGTAATTCTAAGTAGCTCTCTCTCTCACCTCAGGGTGAGGTACGAAGTTTTAAAGCTGCTTACATTAAGTATGTAGGTAATATATCTTTAGTAAATATCTATATTATGTTTTAGTTCACGTGTGTTGTCAATGTAAGTATCTAAATAAATAAACTCTAATATACGTTTGTTTTTCTACCTTGGCCAACCATAAACCCTACATAAAATTAAGCAGATGGGTTAGATACCTTTCAAAGAACATTACACTTACCTACTAACCTCTCGAGGAGACATAAAATTAAGCAGATGGGTTAGATACCTTTCAAAGAACATTACACTTACCTACTAATCTCTCGAGGAGACGAAGATGACCTTACCAATATAAGATGCGGTGATGATGGCCAAAAGCGCAGGTCCAGGCAGGTCAGCATTGCAGCCCTTGATGGACAAGTTGAAATAAAGACCGAGACCGAAAGTCGAGGCCTCTAGTGCGGACAGCAGAGATGCGAAAACAGAAATTGGTGGCCATCAAAAGCAACTTCGCATTTCTGCTTAAACTAGAAAAAATAAAACCTTAACAGAAGCATTAAAAAAACGTATAATACCACAAACTGCCCAATGGTTTTCTGAAAATTCCTTTGTTTAACGTAAAAATATAATAAAATAGATGGCAGCGCTAGTGTGCGTCGGTGTATCTACCGCCTTAAGAGTGCGCCTAATGCAGGAAATAATCAGTAGAGGATGAAGGCTTTGAACTCTGGGTGGGCTGTAATTATTTCATTTAAGTATTCAAAATATAAGCATGACAGAAATTCTAAAGGATTGCCTACTCAAATAAAACATAAGTCTGCGTATTGTAAAGTTCAAGGTAGGTATGGTAATTTGTAAAAAAAATGAGTACCTATTGTCTATGATTTAGCGTAAAAGTAACGCTATTTTGAGTGCTTTGGAACACACCACAAGAAAAGTGTCCTACAAAAACATGAAAATATATGCGACCCGCTCCGACAACTTTCTTGTATTTGAAATCTCTTGGTGAACTCTAAATATCTTGCCTACCTCTGATTGCCTAAATATAACCGCCCAACAGTGCAGAGGCCCATTTCGGGCTTCTGTCAAATAAGTAAATAGCTATCGTTCTTTTTTATCTGTCGGTGCGTCTTTAAACCCCGACAAAACAGAAAAAAATCGCGGCTCGCTGACGCAAACGGAAGATTGACTTCCCCCCGGTCTTTGGCTGAAACCGTACCTACTAGGCCCCCAAGTCATATTAAACCATGCCCCCACAAAGTCACGGTGCACCTTTGCAAGTTTTATCTGAATTCATGCAGTATGTAGTTTCGGCGTGATGCGTGGCCAAGATACAGACATATTTAGGTACCTACAACGATAGCAAAGCCGCGGGCAAATGTTAGTTTGTATTACATTAGTACCTTGTGATTGTGCCATCAACCAAAAGAACAGAAGTTTGTCTCTTATACAAAACTAAGTGCCCTCTGTCGACTACATTTGGTAAAATCAGCAAATTGTCGTGCAATCTGACGTCTTGGTGGGCCTGAACCTCTAAGCTCCCATACAAACGTACTATTCGATTTATTTGGAAACTACGTCCCCGATTTTAATGAAATTTTGCATACATAATCGGACAAGAAATGGCTATGTTTGTATCGTTTTAGTTTTTAAAAAGACATAAAATGAGCGAAAATTAATTTTTACCCATTTTCAAGCGATTTTATTACTTTCGCTCTAATTTAATGATGATTATGTATTTTGACAAACTATAACGATTCAATCATAGCTAGGTATTTCTTATCCGATTATGTATGCAAAATTTAATCAAAATAAAATTAATCGAAAAGTACGAGAGGTTCAGGGCCCACCTTAATTCTTCATGGCCAAACCTTAAATCAGCCAAACATTTCGGGAATTCCCGGAACCATTCGGAACCGCGAATTCCCGGGTCCAAATCCTAGTACCTAACCGTGCAGTACGGCAAATTTTTTTTCCCCCATCCCAGAGCAAAATTATTTCACACTTGTTGTGAATCCTAAGCGGGTGAAGCTGCGGGCACCGCTAGCGTAAAATAAAAAGTATTGAACGGGTTTACGTATGTATTAAATTATTTATTATACTTAAAGGTACAATTTCCAGCCTAATTATTGTATACATGATAAGTTAGTAGGTAACAATAAAAACTATATCAATAATGTTTAGACTCCTTCGAGGTCGGGTCTAGGCGGCGCCGTAAGCACCAGATCTAATCCCACAGGTGCATCGATGCGGGCCAGTCGCGGTGCGAGCGACACCGCGCGCTCCGGCACGCGCCGCCCGCACGCGCCGCAGCTCACCTCCGGCGTGCAGTCCGCGTGCACCGCGCGCCCGCAGTGCCCGGTGCGGGCCGCCGCGTGAGTGCCCAGCGCTCCACCGCACCGCACGCACGCGCCGCGCACCGCCAGCCCGCGCCCCGCCGCCGTTAGTGCACGCGCCACGCCCGCGTGCGCCTCTTGCCCCGCCGCGCGCGCCACGCACGCCCATAGACGGGCGCCCTGCGCTGCCGTCACCGCTGCGCTCAGCGCTGCTGCCGGGGTCGCGCCCGCCGCGCTTAGCGCCTCCTCCGCCGGCAGGTAGGCCAGCGCCTCCAGTAACAGGGCGGGCGAGCGCTCGCCCGCGCCACGCATCAGCCGCCGCCACATGTCCGCGGCGCGCGTCGCCGGCACCGTGGGCGCCGCGCGGGCGCACAGCGCTCCTGCCTCCGCCGCGAGCTCTGCGCGCTGAGCGGGCTCCGCACTCGCCTCCAGCCGCAGCAGCGCGTCGAGCGCGCCCTCGGGGTCGCCGGTGGCCTCGAGGCACGCGGGCTCGGCGTCCTGGGCGCCCGCCTCGCGCACGATGGCTAGCGCGCGCTCGGGCTGTACGACGCCTTCCGCGAGGAAGGCACGCACAGCGGCGGCAGGGCGGTGCGCGCACAGATTGCGCAGGTGCACGGCGGCCGCCTCCCCGCGCAGGCGGCCCGCGGCGCGTAGCTCGTCGCCGAGAAGCAGCGCGGGGGTGGGCGGGGCGGAGGTGAGCGCAGCGGCTACGCTGGCCTCGGACAGCGGCTCAGGCAGCAGCGCTGCGGCGGCGCGCGGCCGTAGCTCCGCTAGCGCGGGCAGCAGTGCGGCCAGGTCCACAGCAGAGGCGTGCGCACGCACGTGCTCGAACAGCTCGTCAAGGTCGGCGTCGGAGCGGTCCTCAATGGCGCGGAAGGCCTCAAGTGCGGCAGGCAGCGTGTCGGCGAGGCGCCACTGAAGGCGCGCGCGGGGTGGCGCTGGCGGCGCGCGGTCGGGTGCGCGGGCCTGCAGCGCGAGCCAGGCGCGGTCGGCGCGCGCCCCTTCCGCGCCTCCCGCCAGATCGAACAGCTCCGCGATCAGCCCTCGCTCGGGCGGGAGCGCGCTCGTGTTAAGTTGCCCTGTTAGGAACTCTAGTATTTCGATGCGATCGCAGTTATCCTGTAACAGAAGGGCGTGAACTTTGAATTCGTACTTCCTAGCTAGCAGGCAGGTTTACCTATATATGAATAGGAAACTAACCAGTTGAGCGGTGCGAGTGATGGCGAGCAGCGCGCGTGCGACCCGCAGACGGTTGTGCTTGGCGAGCGGGCCGGCGAAGGGCGGGTCGCGCGCGCACTGCTCCAGAAGGCGAAGCGCCGCGCCCGTCTCGTGGACCACCATCGTTTGCAGCGGTGACACGCCCCTGGTACCCTGTATACATTATAATCCATTGATTAAAATTGAAATACCTGCTTTATTAAAAAACAAAGGTATGATTACAAACATACCCAAGTCTTACTTACCTAGTCGGTCAAATGCGATAGATTACTTAGGTATAGATAGAGGTAATTAATGAAAATTTACAGTAGGTGCAAATTGTGATTTTGACGCGTTTTAAAAAATAATAAACCGACTCATATTCCAGTAAATATAGTGGGTATTGATCATATTATGTTCAAATTCCTGAATAATATTCATTGACTCACGCATAGCATGTAATCTGTTGACTATTTCGACAACCTTATTTGAGGAAAGCCGACCTTTCGGGCCTACCCGAACAGACGGATATTATTTTATTATGTCCGTAATGTATTTTGAATTTCGAATTCTATTTTGTTTTGATAACTATTATCAGGTAGTTGCATGAAGGTTTTATGCATACTGAGCAGTAAAAGCTTTACTGGCTGGTTAGAATAAATAAAACCGGCCAAGTGCGAGTTGGACTCGCGCATGAAGGGTTCCGTCCTATTATCTATGATAACTGGACAAAAAAGTCACATTTGTTGTATTGGAGCCCCCTTAAATATTAATTTTATTCTGTTTTTTAGTATATGTTGTTATAGCGGCAACAGAAATTCATCATCTGTAAAAATTTCAACTGTCTAACTATCACGGTTCATGAGATACAGCCTGGTGACAGACGGACAGCGGAGTCTTAGTAATAGGGTCCCGTCTCTTTGGGTACGGAACCCTAAAAAAGAAAACGCGGGAAACTGACAAAAGAGCATCGCGGTGAAATTTTTAGCGTGTTTTTTACGTTCTAATCAATTTTGTGAATAAATTGAAAATGCGACGAATCCTCCAATTCAATTTAAATTACTCGCATTGTTTGAGTAAAGCACTATACAAGCCTCGGTCCGCAATGACTGCCATGCTGGCCACGATAAGCTGAACTCAAGCTAAGCTTGCTATGGTCTCGGCCTTCAAGCTTGGCCATCATTGCAGCCCTTGCTGTCCGCGCTGTGAGTGCCTGGACCTGCGCTAAGCTTCGCTTTCAGCCATCTTCAACCGCGGCCAGCAACCCACCCATAACAGACTTCGGACGTAATGTCCTATAAATATAAAAGTAGTCGTTTTAACCCCGGAACCTGAGACAGCAGCGAGTTTTTACTCTATGCCCGGAAGCGTAATATAACAAAGAATCTTATACCCAACCTGGAATGTGCACTACCCATTTGACATGGATAAAAACATTTACTTGTCTCACTCCTCTGCGCAGTTGGATAGGTTTAGACTGCTGGCCCTGTACTTGGACACTCATGGTGGCGTCATCAAAAAGACATCTCAGCACCTCGAACGATAGTCTACTTGGCATCGCTGTAAGGATTCCAGAACAGATCACCAGGTTTCGACTGAGTCAAAGGCCTGTTCATAGTCCAC
Organism: Eupithecia exiguata; assembly: GCA_947086465.1. Taxonomy (NCBI): domain Eukaryota; kingdom Metazoa; phylum Arthropoda; class Insecta; order Lepidoptera; family Geometridae; genus Eupithecia; species Eupithecia exiguata. The sequence continues at coordinate 7,196,080 of OX352238.1, read as the reverse complement.
AAGGCCAGACCAGACACAGGGGCTGATTATACTCTTCGGACCTCTGTATAATCTGTCCCGCCGGCGGCGCGGCCCGTCAGCGCGTACGCCGGGCCCAGTGCCTACCTCGTCTAGCAGCGCGTGCAGTGCGTCGTGCCGGGCCGAGGGCCGGCTGTGGTCGGGCAGCGCGCGCCCGCCGGCGGCACGGCCTGCCAGCGCGTCCGCCGCGCCCAGCACGAGCGCCGAGCCTGCGCAGCGACATGCGCCACCGCCGCCGCACGCGACGTCCACGTGACAGGACAGCTCACTAAGCGCCGAGCTCCAACCACCTGCCAACATTCAAACTTTAATTTTTTTTCCGTAGGTACCTACTTCCTCCTAAAGATGGCGGTTCGCGCTAGACGAGACCGAGACACGAGGTTTTTATTTAAATTTTACTTAGATTAAAATGTAACAGTCTAGCGGTCTTTTGCCTCAGTCAGCGAACACAAGCCTGAAGTAAAGTCTGGGTCTCCTGTAGGTTTCCGGTGTCTTCTGCTTTGCGATATCTCGGCATTTGAGGTCTGCATAATAATTAATTTTCACTTCTCTTGCTCAAAAGTGTGTCAATGTAGCGTAGTTTAGCGGGCGTAAAATTAGTTTTTATGGTCTAGGGTGGGTAATTTTTCTTCTTAATCTTCGTTGAAATCATCAGCCAGTACAAGACATTCGTTCTTGCATAAAGACTCGACTTTTTGGTGTACCATTTACAAAGAACATACATTTCATTTGATTTATTTTTGAAAATGAAACTGAAGCGCCTGTTTGGTCATTGTTGGATGTTTTGTATGGTGATTCTTCCTTGATGGTAGAATACGTAGGTAAGTAATAAGTTTGCGTTGCGCGTAACAAAGACAAAAAAAGTTGGTATCAATCAGCGCGAAAACTCTGGAATATTTGTTTACTACAAATTTAACTGAAGATGAACTTGGCTTATTTAATATATTTCACGTATTATAATAGGCATAATGTCAAATAGCAATAGTACGTGATGTTTGTAGTTCCACATTGAAGTTTTATTTAAACTTAAATCTAATTTAATAAATCAGTTGCGATAAATCAGCGTTGGAGTTATCAGTACCATCCCTATAGGTTAACTCTAACAAAATTGCTCAATCCAACACCGCGCCACAGCCCCCCTCGTGAGTGAAAGAGAAGGCGCGATGCGGATTCAAAAACGGGAGCGGCACCGAAGCGACCACTCTCTCCACTAGAGTCGGCTAGACACTCCTAATGAGAAGCTGCTGAAGTGTTTATATTATTTTTAAATACTTGAATATTTTTCTTAGGGAAACAAAAAGCTTTAGAACTAGAGAATTAAAAACTTAAAATTAAAGAAATTAAGCTAAGCCGCTTCCACATATAGAAGGAGAATAAATTATCCAAAAATATTTTATACATAAACAAATCACATTACAAAAATTTAAGAATATAAAGTTTAAAGAGCCATGTCAGTCATTAAAGTGGGAGAAGGATAAGTTAAGTATAATATTATCTTAGCGTTTTGCTACTTTTTAAGCAATCCTTTCTAGCATTCTAGCGTTGTTGTTTTCACGCCTTAAGCGTTTTTATTGTATAATTTTACTATATTAGCTTTTCATTTGTTATGTCACTTTTTAAATTGAAGGTCCCTTTTCTTTCTTTTCTGGTTGCCAAGATGTACAGCTAACGCATAAGTAAATGCAGTAGGTACATTTTAAGTCGAAGATTTCATGTAAATTTAGCTTTGCTTGCATTGACCGCAATTAGCGATTACTGTGGAAACAATAAATTCAGTGTTCTACCATCACTCAACGGGTTCGGTTATTTTAATCTCTTCAGAGTTTTTTACCACCCTCAGCTAGCTAGCATCCCTTAGCGTTTTACCCCAGCGTAGCTTATTGATTGCAACCCAATCATTTGGACAGGCAATGAGACCTCACCTATAGCTGCAGCAATCGCCCCCACCCCGCGCCACAGGCCCCTCTCGCGAGTGAAAGAGAAGGCGCGATGCGGATCCAGGGACGTGAGCGGGACGGACGCAACCACTCTCTCCACTAGAGTAGGCTCAAAGTCGGCTAGGCGCTCTATCAACGCCTGAAAATGACAACCGGCACTCAATATAAAATAAAACTTTCGACGCAACTCAATCACTTTTAAGTAAGGTAGGTACTACGCCTCTTCACGCCAAACTGAACAGATCAGGCTGAAATCACTGATTTCTGAAATCTGTTGATGAAATTTAGCACGTACTAGTATTCCAGGTCAGTTCAAAACTTAATCTATGCAACTTACAGGGTACTGTTATATCGGAAAAAAAGCGTGCGATGCGAAGTCATGGGCAGTATAAATAAATATTGCTGGACAGCCCACACCATCATCATCTCACACATCCTGCGTTGCAAGCGGGCCCGCTGCGCCACTGCGGTCGCCAAAGTTATCGCATGTCCAGAAGGTAGCCGTAGCTGTGCTTAGAATGTAGTGTACTTGACAAGAAGAATGACGGTTATTATAATAAAATAAAGAAGAAATACCTGAGTGGAGTCAGGCGAAGGCGGTATATTGACTAGTTCTCCGCGTACCGCGGCGTCACCTACGGCTTCCACGAAGGATTGTTCACAAGAGCACTGCTCCCACAGCATACACCATAGCTCCTCACTAAAACATAACATTAAATCATATCCATATAACCATAGGTAAGTACTATAATGCAATACTAAAATTAAAATAAAGTAACTGTCTGTCCTTCGTCCTTGTCCGTCCACGCCTAGATGGACAGAGCTTTGGGGGAGAAGGTGGAATTTCCCCCAAATAGTTGCTGAGGGAGATCTCCCCTCAGCAACTATTCCTACAGGGCCTAGGCGACGCCCATGCAATCCACACTCACAGCATCATCTACCCCCAAGCCAATTATTTGAGACAAGTAGAGCTTGTGTTAGGGACACTAGAAAACTGAAACGTACATAATAGGTAGTATACCTACAATACGTTACAAATATAGATATTTTTTTATTATACACAAGGAACAATACCCAAAACATCTGGAACAAACATTTTGCAGATCATACAAACATTGTCCCAAGGCGGGAATCAAACCCGCAACCTTCTGCGTCGCTGGTGGACCTTCACCTACCGTGCCACATCGGTCGTCTGTTAGAGCTGGAGCTAGAGCTCGTAAAAACACTTTTGTATAATATGATCAAGTGTGACTTTACTTACCCAAGATCGTATTTGACGCACAACCTCACGACCTGATCGGCCACATTCTTGGTGTTCAAAATGTGAGGCCGCTCAGAAATATTCATAATCAACTTCACAGCCAACGACTTAGCATCAGGTCCACGGGTGGTGCTGAGTAGTCTCAGAGCTTGCAAGTGTCGTCCGGCAGAGTAGAAGGCCTGAGCCCTGGAGAGAAGGTCTCTCGGTCGGACGCGCACTACGCCGCGGCGCCCTAGCAGGGATAGGGCTCCGTCGGTCACGCTCGCGCCGGCTAGAGCACTGCCGCCGGCGACGCACATGGCACGAGATACGCGGCCGTCTGTCCAGTGGCCCTGGGGAACACATTCGTTTTATGTGATTTTTTGAGAATCAAGAATCTCGCATTAAACTTGGCCCTTTCAAGAGACCGCTTGATCGCTACGTTAAGGTCACTCGCGCGTTAAATAAAATATTGGGGTTATTACTAAATTCTAGGTTCTACAAATTATTTAAATAGCAGAATAGTAGTTTGGAGCATATTGTGTAGTGAGCCAGAATCTATTTTTTTCTATTTGACGACCTCTGTGGCGCAGAGGGCGAAGGTCTGCCTGTGACGCAGGAGGTTGCGGGTTGGATTATTTTTTTTGAATTTATTTATTTTGAATTTATTAGGTAAGTATATCAGTTATCTAGTAGGTACCCATAACACAAGCTCTGCTTAGCTTGGGGCTAGATGTGTGAATTGTCCAGTATTTTATTGTCGTTTTGGAAACGGGATATCTTAAAGCACTTTTGGAGACTATTGACATTTTAATGATTTTAGCTTCGATCAAAAATAAGTAGTTCGCGGCCTCCCCCGGAAATTTTTGATCGAAGGATTTTAGTAATAAAACGCTTATACCTACTGAAGTAAAGACTCCAAAAAGAAAATGGATTGATTTGAAGTTTGTCTTAGTATGGGTTCTTAATGTAATTATATTTTTTTTATAGATTTTCGTTTGATCACAATCTCACCCGATGGAAAATGAAAATATGGCTGACGATGTATCACGAAGGTCTAGAAGATACCTATTCAGTATTCACTCTTGCCTTCAAATGACTTATAATGGTCGCGAAACTATGTACTTATCTCATACTTAATACTCAGAAAGCAGAAATCACAAATACTGGGAAAAATATTAACCAGCGTTACGTTTCACCGGGATAGGATTCAAAATGTTTAAATTTATACAAACCTTAAAAAAAGCTGATGCATAAACTGGTTCAATGTGAGACAGCTCCAGAGGTTTATCGTAATCATCTCCCCACAGTCTTAAATTCTCGTCCCTGTCGAATATCGCTAAGGACCCTCCGAGCCAGCCCAACCAAAGCGGAATAGTTTTCAGTTGTACACGATGTATAGGTCTTATAGATATAGATGTCCCAGTGATGGTTAAAGTCAGCCATTGTAGGGTGGTTGCTCGGGCACACACTAATGATTTCTCATCAGTTTCGCTCCACTCGATCACTGGTAGGGTCTCCGGGGGGCCGGTGAGGCGCATGCCAGCCGCGCGGCCTCCAGCCACAATAATGAGCCGAGTGAGCGTCGCCAGTGCCAACACGCGAGCGCAACGCGCCGACATTGTCACTACTTCTCCTCTCGCTCCGGAAAAGAGGCACGAGCTTCTTGTCGACCGCACCCCAAGAGGCCTCGTGAACTTCATCAACCACACTGACCCACCGGTATCCAGCGCTAAACCTGAACTAGCAGCCCAAGTAACCCTTAATATGCCCCATATCTCTCCGCCAAGAGTAATGCGCCTCATAATGGTCCCTTGTGAGCTTTCATACTGGCATATAAGACCTCTAGCGAAGCCAGCGAGCAATCTAGAGCTTTCCTTATTGTATGCAATTGATGCGATAGCTCCGCTTGAATCAACATTGGCATTGCAGACCCATCGCAAGGTCTGATCTTGAAATGATAGTAGCTGTCCTTGGGCAGTACCGACGGTAAGTGTGCCCTCAATACCCACTCCTAAAGCTGTAGCAGCACCGGCTGATGATCTCTCCTGTAATCACAAACAATTTGTTTAAATATTTTTAAACTTACGCGATCTGAACACATATTTATAAATACTATTTCAGAGGCGGCAGCTCGAGAACGCCAGTCATCCCGTGACCACGGCAGTGTGTAAACCTGTCGAAACGTCGGGAAAATAAGGTAATTAAACGCGATAAATACCCGTTAAATAGTATTTATAAATAATTTGTTTGAATACGGATAGGTATGTCGCCGCCCCGCCGGATCGAAGAATCAGCCCGTTTGTAGAATGGCTAGACGGATAACAGAACAGCTCATTTCAGATAAAGCTAACACAGATTTATGAACGATCAACGTTATGGTTAAACGTCACTGAGTCATGTCGTTGAATGAAATAAAATAGGTTTTCCTAACAAAAAAGGGTAACAAATAGGGTCCCGTTTTACCCTTTGACTACGGAACCCTAAAAATTACTATCTTATGTATTAAGAACGCAGTGTCCCACAGCCTTCAGATATGGAGAGCAAGTACTAGAAATATTAAAAGATAGAAAGAATGTTTTACGGAAAGAAAACTATCAATTATTTTTATAAATAAGTAAAACTACATCCGTTTATATAGGATAGAATTAAATGAATAAATAATGCTGGACAATACACACAGCATCATCTAGCCCCAAGCTAAGTAGGTAGAGCTTGTGTTATTGTTATGGGTAGGTACTAGATGACCGTTATACTTATTTATAATACATAACATAGAATGACAGATTTTTAAGGGTTCCGTACCCAAAGGGTAAAAACGGGACCCTATATTACTAAGACTTCGCTGTCCGTCTGTCACCTAGCTGTATCTCATGAACCGTGATAGTTAGACAGTTGAAATTATCACAGATGATGTATTTCTGTTGCCGCTATAACAACAAATACTAAAAAACATAATAAAATAAATATTTAAGGGGGCTCCCATACAACAAACGTGTTTTTTTGCCGTTTTTATAGATAATGGTACGAACCCTTCGTGCGCGAGTCTGACTAGCACTTGGCCGGTTTTATTTTTGTATAACATACACCCAGAACACCCGGAACAAATATTTGCAAATCGTACGAACATTTGACCCAAGGCGAGAAATGAACCTGCAAACTCCTGCGTCGCAGGTGGATCTACACCTGCCGTGCCACATCGATCATCTAGATCATTCAAATACCTGCGCTTGTTTCATCTGTTGGGACACTGCGAGAAGGAATTCCTCTTGGAGTGCAGAACATGTAGCTGGTTCCTCTTCAGATTTGATGTATTCATTTTCAACACCATTCTCTTCAACGTCAACGGATAACACCTCTTCCAATGTTGGTGCCTCGCTTGCCGGCAGTGCATATTCAATTTCATCTAACTATATGGAACAAATTCAAAGGCTTAAAATGGAATTATCATGCATAGCTTATAAAACTAAGAAAACCAAGTATTTCAAGTATTAATTTAAGGAAGTAGATCTTTAAAAAAATACTTTTTTGCTAGTTATATTGCTTGTGGAAATCAGAAAAAATAAAAAACCACAAAAAAAAAAGTCTCGCGCCATCCCGCGTCGAAAGAAAATAGTAGTATTAGAACTATTATTTACATTTGAAGCAATTGAACTACCTAGTATTTATATTGCGATCTTAATACAATGTGCAGTCTTTAAAATTTTACTTATGCTAGGTAGGTACTAGAACACCATGCATCTTGAGAGGTAGCTAAGCTGATCACTAAATTTAGTATCTCTACACCGACATATTTGAGTATAACTGAGTTATATAGGGTGGTTATTAGTATTAATTTATTGTATTGACATTAAGATTGATAATTATTTGTATTCATATTGTTTAAGATTTGACTCAATAAGTTTCTATTAATTCATGCTGTATAGGTATGTGTCTGACTCTTGGATGCTTTGATTTTTAACTGTAAGTCCATTTGTAAATACATAAATGAAATTAAATGCAAATCACAATTAAAGTAATGAATTAGGTATTGATAATTGGTATTTAGCCGTTGTTGTTCTTTACTTGGATGTACACTTTCCAGGATGTTATTAAGTAGGTATAAGAATAATCACATAACACCATCAAAATTGACAATGTAAGAACCTAATAGTGCAAGCAATGTGTTAATTGTTATAATGTGTATATATTTAGTAAACTTTATTAATAAATCAAAAGGTAAATTTAGGGTATATAAGTGGGTAAAATTTAAGTGGAAAATTTTAGGTCACAGGAAAATTTGTAAGCAAAAATATCCTAAGTTTTTCATTAAAAATGGGCGTTTCTTACCTCTTCAATATCCAGATAAGGAAGACTACTAACAGACTCCAAATCAGAGTCTAATAATGATTGCACTGATGGAGTTTTCAGTAAATCCATGCTGATGCAGCGGTGTATAGAATTCACGTGTTGTGGAAAAGGGTCAGAAAGAAAAGACACTTTTGAAAGAAAGAAAACATATCTGTAACAATAATTATTTGTATTTTTTTGGAAGAAATTGAAGAAAAGTTTTGATTGATAAGAGGATGTTGCCAACTATTATTTGATATTTGTTGATTTTTTTAAGTAGGTAATATCGTCTAACTTTTCGTGTAACTTGTCGTCAGGAAACTTTAAAGTTTTGCATTATTTTATTTTATATTAGTCGAATGAATATTAGGAATACCAACAGTTTTATCAGATAAGTAAGGTACCTTTAAATTAATATTTTAGTAACTTAACTTACCTACCATCCTCCATTGGCGAGGATAAAGATTGGTCTTCGTCATCAACATAATCCGCAGCTGGATTTAACCTACCTACTGTTGGGTACCTATAAGCCTTCCGAAGTTTGTGCCACCCAATGATAGGTTTTACTTCTTACGAATACTTTTCTACCACTAGTTTTTGTTACTGTTGAAATTTAATAACTTGCGCATGTACGATAAAATCTTTGTTGATGTATGTTTTTTGTTTCTGTGACTTGACTTCATTGTTTTGGAGTGGGTTGGGTTCGTAGGAACACAGGTTATTTTAATACCGCCTCTGTGAGCTGTACATATTATGTTTACCTCCCCCCTTCTCTACATGTTTGCACGCTGCGGCGTCCCATAAGTGTGAAAACACATAGATTATAAGATTTTGTAGTGTAATATTTAGCCTTCATGTGATTTTCACGTAGGATGTCCTTTTGTAAATAAATAAATAAATAAACCTACTTATTACAAAGCTTTTGCCTTGCGTTGTTGGTTGGTCCGAAGCTTTTGCTTTTGCAGTGTGGGAAAATGTTCTAGATTGCTGGCAGCACTTTGACTGTCGCTCTCTGAGCTGTCGCCTCTCTGTCAAATCATTTAGTGTCATGGTGAGTAACTGTCATTGTCACTCTTCATGATCAATCGCTGTCAAAAGTTGAGAAAGAAAGAAAAATTGCCATTTAACATACCTCTGTGAAGTTGGCCGCCAGACTTTGTCTTTTTGAAACTTCGATATTGCTAATCGTTTGAGAATCGTTTGAGAGAGATTGAGAGTTCATTAACATCGTTTGAGAGTTATTAATTTTTATGTAAAAACCATTTTAAATTTTTGTGTGAAGTTGGCCGTCATTCCGGCAAAAATGTACTTGGACGTTTAATTTTTGTTTCATTTGTTTGAGAATCGTTTGAGAGAGATTGAGAGTTCATCAACATCGTTTGAGAGTTATTAATTTAATTATTACAGTAAATAATCATTTCTGAACCAGCAATTTTGAATTTCCCCGCCAAATAGTGCACTTCCGGTCTGCGGCGCAGGCGCAGTGAAGAAGAATGAATAAAAGGGTGAATGAAAGAATGAATGGAAAAGACGTCATAGAAAGACATTGACATTCATTGAAAGGAATCGTGTCAGCTAAGGTGTCAGCCGTCGTTAAACTTCGCCAAACATCGTAGAGCGAGAAAGTTAGAAAAAAAAGAAAAATCATAGTGCAGCTATTCTAGTCATAATACCATTTCACAAGTTAATACTTTGAAATATGTTTAAATAATCATAAAATATCCATGACATATATTCTAAAATATAAAAATATTAATTTAGATACTTACTACACCCAATATTATTAATAAAACTTTTGCATATTCATAATTAAAACTTATTTGTCTTATTATTCGAATTTGAGTAGCGAACAAGTAGGAAATCAAATTTCCAAAGCAGTGCATGGCTGCTTTGGAAATAATAATGAATATTAAGAAAAAGCTTTATTAATAATATTGGGTGTAGTAAGTATCTAAATTGATATTTTTATATTTTAGAATATTTGTCATGGATATTTTATGATTATTTAAATATAGTTCAAAGTATTAACTTGTGAAATGGTATTATGACTAGACTAGCTGGACTATGACTTTTCTTTTTTTTCTAACTTTCTCGCTCTACGATGTTTGGCGAAGTTTAACGACGGCTGACACGGTTCGTTTCGTTGGAACATTTTTTTTATTTGACTTCTTATTTGAATTTGAGCGGGAAACAAGGAGGAAATGAACCCATTTTCAAATGACAAAATGAACCTTAGAACCTAAAAAATAAAGATTAAAAAACAATAATTTGGCTGTTTTATTCAGTTACATTTTCAAACTTTCTTTCTTGATCTTTAAGCCCCCTCCCCACTCCCAATTCAATTCGTTTTTAGGGTTCCGTATCCAAAGGGTAAAAATGGGACCCTATTACTAAGGGGCCGTTCAAGTATTACGTAAGCAGATTTATTACAATTATTTACCCCCCTATCCCCCTTGTCAGCAAAAGTAAGCAAAGCTCTTACCCCCTCCCCCCATGCTTACATAAACATTTTTTAATTAATGTATTGTTTTTTTTAATGAATAATGAGCAGAAGTTATAATTCTAACAATAAGAAAATAGATTCTAAATCTAAAAATTTACCTAGTAGATTGGATTTATTCTTAGTCGCCGCTTGCAATTCTTCTTCAATTCTGCAACTTTGCGTGCCTAAACGTATGCATTACTTGTGGGAATCCTTGAAAATGCGATTCGTTTTCAAGCAAAGAAAATGTGTGGGTTGCCATCTGTGTAAAAAGTAAATACCTAACTACCGATGATCTAATCATCATCTAGACCCCCCTGCCCCCCATGTCATTCAAAATAAGCAAAGCAAGGACCCCTCGCCCCCCTATAGTGCTTACGTCATACTTGAACGGCCCCTAAGACTTCGCTGTCCGTCTGTCCGTCTGTCACCAGGCTGTATCTCATGAACCGTGATAGTTAGACAGTTGAAATTTTCACAGATGATGTATTTCTGTTGCCGCTATAACAACAAATACTATATAAAAACTGTATAAAATAAATATTTAAGGGGGCTCCCATACAAGAAACGTGTTTTTTTTTTTGCCGTTTTTATAGATAATGGTACGGAACCCTTCGTGCGCGAGTCCGACTTGCACTTGGCCGGTTTTATTTTTTTTAAGTTTTTCACTTTTTAACGTTCGATGAAAGTGGTTCGCGAAAGAGTCTGCTGAAGCCTTTGAAGATTATTATTAGGTTGATGAGATCACCATTATACCGCAACCTGCAAAATCTTCCGTCACTATCACAACTAAAAGGCAAATAAGATGCTGGTACTTGATATCATGCTACCTTTCGCGTAGTGCTCGAGGAGAGCCTGCTGCGTCGGTGACATCTGCGACGATGAGCAGTATTTTGTAAATATTCATCGCTATATCAAATATGTTATTGGTGGGAAACATGCAGATATAGCATTTTTTAATTTAGATTATGTATGTGTGAATGGTACCTATTTAATTGTAAGTAAAGCTAACGGAAGCATTATTATGAATCGTAATGTAAATGCGATGTAAAGAGAACTTTGATTATCCTGTAAAATAATTATCATACAAACACTTTGTACAACCAAGCAATTTAGCTTTTTTCCATTTAAATTTTTAATTTTAGATCTGTGTGATAGTTATTAGCAGTCACAAATCAATATGCTTCAAACATTTATGTACTACTTCTCAGTAAGTTAGTCGGAAGTTTTTTTTATATGAGAAAGTGTTAAAATTCCTTGTGTTAAAATCATAATTTATTTTTCTGATATATTTCTTTTAGATGTATGTGTCTGCTTAGTGTTTAACGTTATTCTGATTGAGGAACTGATTTGTAGTTCTAATGTAAATTTAATTAGTACTTTCCATTGATTGTACCTTTTAACTTATCAAATATTATGTTTGCTGTATAGTTCAGGTAGGCTAAGTTTAATCATTAAAGTAGAGATACTTGTAAGTAAATAATTCAAATGCATCCTTTCCTAATCGTCTGCCCAGAACTCTTGACTTGTTATAGACAAAATCTAAGTAACAATTGATCACCAATAATATTTATTTCTGATCTAAGATCAACAGCCTGACATCTTCAAAAAGTAAAAGTTGTTAAATTGTTATAGAACTGAGAATAATATAATTTTTATTTAATAAAAAAAGATCATTGTAGTAGCTGACCATGAAACGAGGAAAGGTGTGGTATGTTCCTTACATGTTACACCACACTATTATTATTCTTGTTACTGTAGAATGGATGATGATGATTACTTACCTTTGTTTGGAAGAAATTTATATTTGAAGAGTTGATTTGAGAGTATAGGGCCTTAAATGTTTCTGTCATCCATGCAAATTGATAATGGAGACAAGCAACAACACCGATGCCAAAATTGATGATTATATACCTAACAGATTAGTGATGATAATATAATATTATAATGTTATTTTATTATACACTTATTGTTTTATTCAGAATAGTTTGGTAGCAGATACATTTAATATACCTAACTACTAACTATTTCATTGCCAACAAAACACATGGCAACTTCCCACATTCCCACAGATGTAGGTACCTAGATGTGCTGGCTGGGTGGGTCTACAGTGTAGATCTAGTATACCTATTCCTCTAAGGTCTACAGAGTACTTTGTATCACGGGATGTAAGCTGGGCAATGCATGGGTTAATAATAACGAACACTAGGTTTAGATATATCTACCTGCAGGACCTGAACCACAACAAGATAATTTTTAGCAATAAAGCTGGCACTGTAACCTTTATCGTTTATTCTATTTATCAGGTGTATTGTAATAAACCTAACACAAGGTTTTCTACAGCTGGGCAAAGGTCTCCCCATTTATTAAAAGCTGAGCTGTTTATTAGCCTATTGGCTGCTGGTCTTCTTGGGAGATAGTTTCGGAGGAGGCTCCAGGAGCACCCGGGGTCGCATCCAGCGGTCTCGTGTGTAGAGGAGTGAGTCCGATCCGACCAAGGTGTACGTGGCGGGGGTCTAAATAGCGCTAACAAATCTACAAAATCATGGTCATATGCGGAGTATATTATTGTACCATGTACACTAATCAACCCTAAACTGGATGCCAAGCCAAATAAGAGTTCATGTATTTAGTTTATAATTCTTGAATTGCTTGATTTGAAATAAATTATTATTATTATATAATGTACAATAGTCTCGCCAAAATGACAAATTATTGACTAATTTTATTTTCGGGACATCATAAAAAAAATCCATCTATTAGTACTTGCTACCCAGTCTGATATAATATAAACAAACAAAAGGCCGAGAATAAATGACGTACGTCAATTGTTAATTAATGTCAATGTCATTCTATGACGTATTTTCCCACTCATTCTTTCATTCAAATGTTTACTCACTCTTCGGTCATCCACTGCGCCTGCGCCGCAGACCGGAAGTGCACTATTTGGCGGGGAAATTCAAAATTGCTGGTTCAGAAATGATTATTTACTGTAATAATTAAATTAATAACTCTCAAACGATGTTGATGAACTCTCAATCTCTCTCAAACGATTCTCAAACAAATGAAACAAAAATTAAACGTCCAAGTACATTTTTGCCGGAATGACGGCCAACTTCACACAAAAATTTAAAATGGTTTTTACATAAAAATTAATAACTCTCAAACGATGTTAATGAACTCTCAATCTCTCTCAAACGATTCTCAAACGATTAGCAATATCGAAGTTTCAAAAAGACAAAGTCTGGCGGCCAACTTCACAGAGGTATTTAACATGGCAATATTGCCGCATGCACAGATGTGGTTAATGGTGGCCATACACGTTAAGGTTTGCACGATGGTTTTAGCCTTGCATGCAAGGAGTTTACATCTTGCATGCTCAACTGAGTTTCATAATACACATACACGTTAGGGTTTTCATGCACAGTTTCGCCTGTTGAACTCTCAGGGAGCTACGTGACCGTGTGTGTTATCGTTAGGTATCTATACCTACCTACTGTACTGTGTACGGCATAGAGTTAATATGGTACTAGCCAGTGCGAGTCAAACACGCGCACAAAGAGTTCCGTACAATTATCTATAAAAACGGCAAAAAGACACGTTTGTTGTATGGGAGCCCCCTTAAATATTTATTTAAGTCTGATTTTTAGTATGTGTTGTTATAGCGGCAACAGAAATACATCTCTGAAAATTTCAAATGTCTAACTATCACTTTCATGAGATACAGCCCGGTGACAGACGGACAGCGAATTGTGTGTGTATGTACCCATTTAGGGTGTTGCAATGGAAGATTGGCCAGGTTTCATGCCTTTCTACTTACTTATGATGAACTTAGTTATTATTAATGCATTAAATACCTGAACCATGAAATTTGGCAAGAAACAAGGTCTTATATCACAAGTAAAGAGAAAAATTCGAGACCGTAATATTGTAGTCTAAGCACAAAAAAATCATTTTTTTGATTCTCGCCAAGGACCAAAACCTATAGAGTCCCGTTGAGTTAGAATCATGATATATTTGGCAAGAAACAAGGTCCTAGAATCATATAATTAATTTAATGTTTAGTTACGGAACTCTCGTTGCGCGAGTCCGACTCGCACTTGACGTTTTATTTATGGTAGGTATTGCACTAGGTATTTTGTGTTAATAACTGTAGCTTATCGATTGTTTTCTTGTTGTTACAGTCTATCTGTTGGCGAATTATTTAATTTTCAGACACTGATTTGAAACACCAACCGTTTCAGTTTTCTCAAAACTGAGTAAAAGCACTATGCATATAGGTACCTACCTCTATAAGCCCCCACTAATTGAATAACATCGTTGAGACTGGCTGCTGTGGCCGAAGATTCGGCTAGGAAGACATCATCATCATCAATTGAATAACTATATACCTACATAACCTACCGAAGTACATACTGCTAACTACGAAGTGCTAGGTACCTACTAAAAAATAATACTAAAAATAGTAGACAATTTAACTTAATAAATTTCGCTACGCACAGGGCGGGCAAGCGTAGCACGAGCATGGTATCACGATCTACAAAGTTTTTGACAAAATAAAACATAGTATATTCTAAGGTTATTTTCGCGAGAACTCATAACAAAACACTGTTTTTACCGGATTGATCGCGTATATTTTATACTAGCAGCGCCTCGCGGTTTCACCCGCGTAGTTCCCGTTCCCGTAGGAATTTTGGGATACAAAGTAGCCTATGTCCTATTCCAGACTATAATCTATCTCTCTGCCAAATTTCATCCAGATCCGTTTTGCCGTTCTGGCGTGATAAAGGAACAAACATCCATCCATCTATCTATCTATCCATCCATCCATCTAAACTTTCACGTTTATAATATTAGTGAGACTAGCAGCGCCTCGCGGTTTCACCCGCGTAGTTCCCGTTCCCGTAGGAATTTCGGGATAAAAAGTAGCCTATGTCCTATTCCAGACTATAATCTATCTCTGTGCCAAATTTCATCCAGATCCGTTTTGCCGTTCTGGCGTGATAAAGTAACAAACATCCATCCATCTATCTATCCATCCATCCATCTAAACTTTCACGTTTATAATATTAGTGAGATTTTGTTTATAACCTGACGTTTCGGAGGCTTTTCAGCTTCCATGGTCACAGGCATAGATGAATACTAATAAACGGGGAAGTCACAGGCAGACTGAGGTGACATTTGTCTTTACAAGTAATTTGAATTTTGCATATCTACCGTCAATTATACAACTTTAAATATAACGTTCCGTATGTACGCAGTACTTATGTGAATTATGTGGCATGGTTAAAAATGAACAATAAACTACGTATTCCATTGTATATAATATATAAATATTAAATTATGCTGGACAATTCACACGTTCACACGAGTAATTTTGTTTGTTCTAATAATTTTACTTACCTACTTCGTAGAACGTGCTACGCTGGTCCGTAGCACGTTCTACGAAGTTCCGAAAGATCAATATATTTCGTCGTAGCACTTCGTAGAACGTGCTACGGACCAGCGTAGCACGTTCTACGAAGTGCTACGACGAAATATATTGATCTTTCGGAAAGTTCGGGGAGATGAAGAGTAAATTATGATTTGCTAAAGTAAAGAGGAAGATCTTATCTCTACTAGAGTGAAAACCGACTCTCGCTAGCTCATTTCTCTAATTTCGGAGATATTTAATGATTTTAGTCTGTTGTACAAAAACTGATGCGCGTTGAAATCTTTTGTATGCTACGCGTGCGGCGTAGCCAGCTACGATAATATGAGTTATCATACTATCACTTTATTTCCTAGTGTTTTTTATCAGATAGTAACTTGATTGTTTTAATTTCAAATAGGTACCTACTATGACCACAGTTTCTCTCATACTATGAAACGCTACGCAAAAAATAACTTAAATGTGCAGAGTTGAACCTGTTACACTTTTAACATAATTAGGGGATTGTGTACAAATCGTGTAGATAAAGAATGGGATTGAAAATCATAATCAAATCAAATACGATCTACGCGAACATGCCGCTGGCATCTATCCATTATTTACCCACGCGACTTTTAGCTACGACTCAGCCAATGCCAGTGTTAAGCGAACACAAAATATGATCGGTTTCGCTTCTTACTCGTGGTTCCGTTCAACTGTGTCCTATTCTACTAAACTAATCGATTCACTATGACAGTTTCGTCGTCACAGAATGACACCTTTTATTAATCTACCTAGATAAAAGAAACTACAGATGGAGGGACGGACGCGCGTAAAAAGTGTCAAGTTTGAACCTATTATATTCTGCACGCTTTCTGGAGTTTCATTAATCTAAGGATTCTACGCGACGATTTGGCTACGATACCATTGTCAAAGTGATGCGACTATAGCAAAATTGGGAATTCTAGGTGTACCTACCCGCGACTTCGTTCGCGATCGCCATAGCTGCAGCCTATAATTATCCACATTTGACCGCAGTTTAAATCATCTACAGTATTTTAGAAACGCTTTACAAAAAAAAACCGTAAATTTGCAGAATTGGACCAGTTACAATTTATTTGCTTATCCATTTTTTGACGGCCACGACGTGGCGCGGTGGGCGATGGTCCGGCTGCGACACAGGAGGTTGCGGGTTCGATTCCCGCCTCGGGACAACTGTTTTCACGATCTGCAGATATTTGTTCAGGGTGTTCTGGGCATTTTCTATGTATATTAAAAAAATACATCTATGTATTGTATTATATTATGTGTATCAGTTATCTAGCACCCATAACACAAGCTCTGCTTAGCTTGGGGCTAGATAATGCTGTGTGAATAGTCCAGCTTTATTTATTGATTCATTTGTTTCAATGTTATACAGGGCTACTTGGTTATCCAATGACACTGCGTTGTACCTACCTAATCACTAATCGCTTCTGGTACAAAATGAAAAGCCAATGTACCTAAATCAATTCTGGTACAAAATAAAAAAAAAACACGTTTGTCCGGACCCCAATGCAACGAAAAGTATCGTTTTTCACGCGGGACAAAACCACCCATTGTAACTCGGTCTTATCATCCTCAAGATTGATGCGTGTTCAAAAATCGGACAAGTGAAGATGGACGTGGCTGTCACCATATGGCCAAATTAAAAGTAGAATTTTTATTTTTATCGTATTGTTTATTAGGTACGAAAATTACAATAGGAACATAATACAATAATTACAACTAATATTTACACTTAAATCTATTTTCTATTTTTTTTCTTTGGTGACGGTTTAGATTTTTATTAGGTTATTAAATATTTTTTTTTTGTTATTTTTATCAAGATGTTATTTATCTTTTTCGGGGTTAACTTTATTATATGATTTTTTTTTCATCAAGTGCATATAATAATGAAAAATATGGCGGTGATAGACTGACAAATCAAGGGTTCATTATTATGCTATTTTGTAATAGAACTTTAAAAAAATTGAGCAAATCAGAGATAAAACTATAGAGATAATTCAAAGCAAGGAACTGAATAATTTTACATTATTCAGTTCCTTGCTCTAAATCTACAAAATCACCTCAGCTAGTACCTAGTACCTACCTGCCTCAATGCAGTAATCTAGTTACTAAAATAACACCTATGACAAGTGTGGGATATGGACCGGAAGATTCCAACCAACAACTTAAATTCCTAAAACAAACCAAGTAGGTACCTTCATATCAAAAGCCAAGGCAATGGGTAGAGGTAGGTACCTACCTTCCCTGCCTGGAGGTCCCATTTCATTGTCAAACCACTCTCTGATTAACTATCGTGATAATTAGTACCTATAACTAGGTAGAGTAGGTACCTAGCGTCTTGCGCTACAGTAGCGAGCGGGTTCAACTTTTTCCTTCATCTGGCATTAGGCAGTTCAGAAGTACCTACTAGGTTAGGTACCAAGCTAAGTTCTGTCTGTTTGGAAGCACCTAAAGTTACAACGCCTTCTTAAACTATAAGATAGGATAGCAACTTTTTGTCGCCCTTTACCCCTATTACGTAACGGGAGGCATAGAATGGGGCTTGTAAGTATTTGGTATGTAGTCGACGCAAGCGCGATAGCACAAGGACGCTGGGGGAGAGGTAAGGGCGCGCCAGTCGACGCTCAGCGGCGTCTGGAGGTGCTTTTGCGCTTCGCGCCGCGCCCCAAACAGCCGGAGCGTGGCTCCGGGCGGGCGTGGCGCTTACATAAACACGCGCGGGGCCGAGTCAACGTCCGTCCTAGAGAGACCTCATGTTGACTACTCCGCCACCACCACCTGAATTGTTACTTATGTGGAAAACAGCAAACGTCGCGTCGTCGCGCCGCCGCTGCCACTGCCGCCACCGCCAATCTTTGCGCTTATAGGTAGGTATAGTAACAACCTCCCCCTTCCTTTAGACCAGAACATTGATTATCTAGCTAGGAGGCAAAATATTAAATTTTATGGCAAGTTCGATTCTCGATGATGCATAATATTGCATTATCTGCTGAATTTTCTCTCGGTGATTTTATGTAAGTACCTTCCTACCATCAGTCTAATCTAAACAGTCCTATCATAATTATTTAAAAGAAAGCTATCTAGTTCCTTGTTCACGTGGTACATGCAAAGAAAAGATAACCGTGCACAAGGGATTACATGGCGCGATATGCGAAATGTCCAGCCAGCGAAGGTTGTGTTCCTGTCGTAGCACCCACCCC
Source organism: Eupithecia exiguata (assembly GCA_947086465.1). Classification (NCBI taxonomy): domain Eukaryota; kingdom Metazoa; phylum Arthropoda; class Insecta; order Lepidoptera; family Geometridae; genus Eupithecia; species Eupithecia exiguata. Next base: position 7,177,416 of record OX352238.1, on the reverse strand, counting down.
ACCCAATTTATGTTTTGTTTGGTCCCTAAATTTCTAGATTGTATATAGTTAGCGTTACAATATAGGTACCAAACTCATGAAACGATAGATAGGTAACCTTTTACCGCTTAAAACATTATAAACTGACGTGAGAATACCTACCTAGAGTTTTGAAGTACTCACTGCTTGACGTGTCTCTATATTTTGAGATATTGATGCATTTACGAGGGTTCTGATTGCAAACTTTGCGCGAAAGTAAAATAAATCAAATTTACCTTCAGTAAAATATTGCATACTTTTACCTTCTTTAGATACTTCACGATTTGATCTTGTTTAAATATATTTCACGTGATTTCGACCGCAACAGATATACCTACACATAATAGGATAGGATATAATAAAAAATATCTATCTATGTATTGTATTATGTACAGTGCGCGTCAGAATTAAGTATCCCCCCTGTCTACAAAATATTTTCTAACTTCTATTCGCTTGTGACTAATTTTCAAAGCAAAAACTTATCAAGCCGCTAAGGATCGAACCACCCACCCTTTATATGGAGACTCGAATACTCGGCATTAGATCAACTGAGCTATTTAGCTGATGGAACAACGTGTCCAATTTTGTCTATCGGTCTAATTAGTCCCCATTTTTAATGCCAGTCTTACATTTTTTTTTATGGATGCGGGTAGGGTTTGACTTTGTCGTTTGTAGCGAACAAAGTAATTGTCACTCGTCTTATTTCGTGTGGTTTGTTTTGTGCATATTTTGCGAGAGATCGAAATATTGTTACCAATGTTCTTTATTTTTGAATAAATTATCACAATCTATTATAAAAAAAACCTTTCACTGTTTACAGATATTATTTGTTATTATGGTTTATCAAAACAATTATTTCGTTATAATATCATAGATTTATACGTAGTAGTTATTGTATAATATTGTAGACATTTATAGAATATTATTTTTTGTAATTTTTGTTTTTTTTTCATTAACTTGCAATTAAGCCCATAAAGAATAATATCAATTAAAAATCTTATATATTGCAAAGAAAAAAAGATAACAATTAATAAAAAAAACGGAACACCGCTCACGAGATTCGAACCCTGTCACTCTTATCTTGTCTTGCATTAATTTGCCGGTTACTACCGCAAGGCCAAGTTGATACTTAGAGAATTTGTCGAATTTTAAGTAAGGTTACCAATTGAAAATGAAATTAAAATGAAACAATTTATACAAAAATTACATTTTAATGATACAGAACATACAATTTTTGTTAGAAACGTCAAAAATATGAAAAGAAAATGGAAAATTATAAAAAACATGTAGTTTTGATCACCCAATCTCCAACGATCGCTGACAGGATTTGAACCCACATACATTGAGATAGGGGGATACTTAATTGTGACGCGCACTGTACCTATATCAGTTTTCTAGTACCTACCCATAACACAAGCTCTGCTTAGCTTGGGGCTAGGTAATGCTGTGTGAATTGTCCAGCATTATTTATTTATTTATAATTTGCTTATTAAATTTAATAAATTTTCCCTTCATGACATTTTCAATTATATAGGTACCTTAATAATTTTTAATACCTTCAGTTCAATTTGTAGTACAAAAAATTGGGTTAGGGTAAAAATATCATCAGGCCATATTTTGCGCTACTTTTAAGTTCCATGCTTTGAGGGTAAAAAGGACACCGTCGAATTAAACATTAATTTGTATGGGTAAATTCGTCATCGGTTCTTCCATCGTGGATGTACACATGCAGATGCAATAGCCAACAAACAAATGCAACATAAATTTAAACGAATCAGGTAGGTAAAGTAGTAAGTCAGATATGTATACACTTCCAAGTTTTCACCTTTATTTTACTCGGAACTTATCATATAAAAGTCTACGCACACATTTTTCATACTAAGTAGTCGTTGTTCTTGTCAGAATACGATATATAAATTATCACAATGATACACTTACTATTCAGTCAAATTTGAAAACATGAGAGTGTATACATATTTTCGCAGCTGACTGTACATGCAAAATCAATTTTTTTTTCTAATCAGAATACACTTAGTTATAATATAATATTGTACCTAAACTTTAAAGATATTTGTTAAATAATTAATCTCTTTCAATGGCATTTCATAATATTTAGCGATCATTTCTCGAACTTTTGATCTCATATTATCGATTTATTTAGTGTTTTTCCGATACAATTATTTGTTTAAGTTATAAACAATTTTTTGGCGTGTGATAGGCGTGTACCTACTGATGATTTTATTGCCACTTGCAAAGAAGTCGGTTTTAGGAGATGTACACCGTTAAATTTTCATGTCATTTTCTGTCATTCAGGTAGAGCGAAAAGGTCTAGTTTTTACCCGACTACCGACAGGGGAGGGTTATAATAATACAAGTTATATAACTGTACCTACATGTTAGTTTACATTATGAGGTACCTTTAACACTTATTCGCTGACTGTAGGTACTGTGTAGTGGTTTAAAAGTAGACAGTGAGAAACTTACCCTAAAAATATCAAAATAATTTGAGCGATGACAAAGTTACACTAGACTTCTTAGACGACAATTTTTTAATTACCTTAACCCGAAAAAATCCAGTGATTTCGCGCTACTATAAATAGTACCTACATTTTTATACAAGGGAATAAACCACCCCATTAAAGACAAGGTTGTTTATACGGATGATAAGACCGAGTTATGGTGTGTGGTTTTGTCCCGCCTGAAAAACGATACTTATTCACTTCGAGTGTGAGAAAATAGAACAATTAAAACAATTAATATGATTCTAACCGTTGCGGTCGAAATCACGTGGAATATGGCATTTAAAGACTAACGACAAATTCGTGACGTAGAGAAGTGAAACGTCACGAATTTGTCGTTAGTCTTTAAATGCCATATTCCACGTGATTTCGATCGAATCTAACTGAAGATGACCTTGGCTTAATTAGTTGAAAATGATCATCAAGCGAAAATTAGGTACTTTAATAATATGCAAATGGGACGGAACGGCAAAGAAATAATAAATATGATTCTAACTGTTGCGATCGAAATCACGTGGAATATGGCATTTAAAGACTAACGACAAATTCGTGATTCGTGACAAATTCGAAATTTGTCGTTAGTCTTTAAATGCCATATTCCACGTGATTTCGATCGCAACAGTTAGAATCATATTTATTATTTCTTTGCCGTTCCGTCCCATTTGCATATTATTAAAGTACCTAATTTTCGCTTGATGATCATTTTCAACTAATTAAGCCAAGGTCATCTTCAGTTAGATTTGTATTAGGTAAACAATCATTCCAGAGATTTCGCACTGATTGATTCCAACTTTTGTGTCTTCATTTCGTTAATTACTACCTACCCATTCTACCATGGAGGAGGAATCACCATGCAAAACAGCTAACAACGACAAAAAAGGCGCTTCAGTTCCATTTTCAAAAATAAATTCGAATGAAATGTATGTTCTTTGTAAATGGAACACCAAAAAGTCGAGTCTTTATGCAAGAGGACGAACGTCTTGTACTGGCTGATGATTTCAAACGCTAATTTAACAGAAAAATTACTTATAACTCTAGAGCTTAAAAACGAATTTTATGTCCGCTAAGCTACGCTACATTGACACAATTTTTGAGCAAGAGAAGCGTAAACTTTTTTTCACTTCACAGGCTCAAAAAGTGTGTCATTATAGCGTAGCCTATCGGTCGTAAAACTCGACTTTATGCTATTTTTTACTTTATGGATCAGCATTTTTTTGTTGAAGTTTGTGTGAAGGTACAGTTGAATTTTAATCTCTGGGGAGTGAAATCGGAGAGTTAGGTATCCCTCGTAGAATCAGTTTTATTTTTATAGCTTATGGACCTTCGTTTGACCACAATCACACCTGATGGAAAGTGAAGATGTGGCCGACGATGTTTCACGAAGTTCTAGAAATTCACTAGATGGTAAGCGTTACTTTTTTATTTCAGCATCGACGATGAAGATGCAAACGCGTGCAACAGTCTTGTTGCTGGCGGTACTGGGAGCGTTGGTAGCGGCGGCGACGGCGATTGCGGCGGAGCGCGGTGGTGGGATCAAAATTGGCGGAGCCGGTGGGATCGGCAGCGGCACACGTGACGGCGGCCGCGGCGGTGGCGTTCGAATCGGAGGAGATGGCATTAGACGCGCGCGCACATCTCCCGCCCCGCCCCCACCCCGTGCTCCCTCTGTCATCACTGCGGCGCTCGTGGTGCCACACAAGGCCTTTGGTACACGAGATTACACCAAAGCTGAGAAGGCAGCTCTCGCCAAGCTGCCGCGTAAACTTAAACTCTTCTCACACGTGCGCCTAAATATTACGCTTTCGACGCAGGGTTTAACGCCTAGTCCTATGTGTAAGTTTATATAAGCTAGAAATAGTAGGTACAAAATACTTCTGAATGCTATAGAGTCTGACTATTTTTACGCTTTCAGCTATCCTGGACTCGCTATGTAAAGAATTTCTAGCAGTCAACGTGTCTGCTATCCTTTATCTTATGAATCATGAACAATACGGGCGTTCTACTGCCTCTGCACAGTATTTTCTACAACTCGCCGGGTATCTCGGCATACCGGTAAACGCTTTACTATCTTTCTATGCATGTATTCAACTCAATTTTTACTTAAATATATTTCTTTATGAAGAAACAATATCCAGCATTGATCATATTCAATTTCATTCTCTTGCAGGTGATTGCGTGGAACGCAGATAACAGTGGCCTCGAGAAGCGAGCTTCACACGCGTCGTTGCGTCTTCAGCTGGCCCCGTCCATAGAACATCAGACAGCCGCCATGCTCTCTATATTAGAGAGGTATAAGTGGCACCAGTTCAGTGTCGTTACCTCAGCTATTGCTGGTCACGACGATTTTATACAAGCAGTGAGGGAAAGAGTTACTGCACTTCAAGTAAGTACAAGAACGTCATTTGTCGTCTTTCAATTTATTGAGATTAGTGTGCGTGTGTGTATTTTGTGCAGTATGTGATTAAACTAAACCGCCTTTTCTAGGATCGTTTCAAGTTTACAATATTAAACGCCATAGTAGTGAAGAGGCCATCAGACCTAAGTGAGCTGGTGACAAGTGAAGCGCGCGTCATGTTGCTGTACGCGACGCGCGAGGAAGCCGCAGATATCCTGTCCGCTGCCGGCGACCTCCACCTCACCGGCGAGAACTTTGTCTGGATCGTCACGCAGAGCGTGTTGGGGTCTATGCAGCAGCCGAATAAGTTTCCTGTTGGCATGCTAGGTAGGCCAACCAAGGGTTTTCCCAATATTTTCTGTATACCGATAGGTAAATCTAAGGTCAAAGGTTCACTCATGGTTTTTCTGTTTCACAAGGTGTGCACTTCGACACGTCGAGCTCATCGCTCATAGCAGAAATCGCGACAGCAGTGAAAGTATTTGCATACGGGGTAGAGTCATATGTGTCAGAAGCTGAGAATATTCACCACCCACTTGGAACTCGTTTGAGTTGCAGTGGAGCGGGTGCTGGCGAAGCAAGGTGGTCAACCGGTGAAAGGTTTTACCGCCATCTTCGCAACGTCAGCGTTGATAACGAACCGGGTCGGCCTAGCATAGAGTTTACGCCGGACGGCGAACTACGAGCGGCAGAGCTAAAGATCATGAATTTGAGGCCGTCTATTGGAGATCAGGTGAACATTTATTATACCTACTTGATCTTTTATATTATGTTAAATATGTACAGGTAGGTACATACATATATGTGAAGTGTGTAGTAGTACCAAAGAAAAACTATATCGTTCTCATTTCAGTTGGTATGGGAAGAAATTGGTACGTGGAACTCGTATCCGAAAGAGCGCCTAATAATCAAAGATATTGTCTGGCCTGGCGGTCTGCACACGCCACCTCAAGGTGTACCTGAAAAATTTCACATGCGGATCACGTTTCTAGAAGAGCCACCTTACATCAATCTTGCGCCCCCAGATCCTGTCAGTGGGCGATGTTCATTAGACAGAGGAATCATTTGTCGCATCGCTCCGGAGACCGAGGTCGCAGGGTAAGGGTAGACATTAATTATTGCTATAGGTTCTTTAGAGTACCTATAACCAATTTTATTATACCTCTACATTATTCGCTATTTTTTCAGGTTAGAATCTGGAGCAGCACATGGAAATAGTTCTCTTTATCAGTGCTGTAGTGGTTTCTGTATAGATCTATTACAACAACTAGCAGAACAATTAGGGTTCACGTACGAGCTGGTGAGAGTTGAAGACGGACGGTGGGGCACACTCCATAATGGCAAATGGAACGGCCTAATATTAGACTTGGTGAACAAAAAAACTGATATGGTAAGTTTTGATTTATCGGATGCCTTTTAAACTGTTAGTTGAATAACCAACTTTAACTTGGGTTTTTTCCATAGGTACTAACATCACTGATCATCAATTCAGACAGAGAAGCCGTTGTTGATTTTAGCGTACCTTTCATGGAGACTGGTGTAGCTATAGTTGTGGCAAAACGAACAGGGATCATCTCCCCCACTGCTTTTCTAGAGCCATTCGACACGGCATCGTGGATGCTTGTAGGAGCTGTGGCTATCCAAGCTGCAACATTCATGATTTTCTTCTTCGAGTGGATGTCTCCCAGTGGATTCGATTGTTCGACGGGGCAAGAATCGAAACGAGTACCACAAAACCGGTTTTCTCTTTGTAGGACGTACTGGCTCGTATGGGCTGTTCTCTTTCAGGTAAAGCACATCTATTTTGTTGATTGTTTTGAATAAAACTCTATCAGAATCACTTCTATTGTTCTAACCGTTTCTGTTTTTATTTCCACCAGGCCTCGGTTCACGTCGACTCCCCAAGGGGGTTCACTTCCCGCTTTATGACAAACATGTGGGCAATGTTCGCTGTGGTGTTCCTCGCTATTTACACTGCCAACTTGGCTGCGTTCATGATAACGCGGGAGGAGTTCCACGAATTGAGTGGGCTGGATGACCCGCGGATAGCCAGGCCACAAGCATTCAGGCCGTCGCTTAAGTTTGGCACTGTTCCGTGGTCTCACACTGATGCCACTTTGTCGAAATATTTTACGGATCCCCACACTTATATGAAACAGTTAGTTAATTACTTATATTTTGTTGTGCCGTTTTAGTTATTGGCTGGATATTCAACATAATTTTAATCTCCTTGATTTTAGATTCAATCGTAGTACAGTAAGTGCAGGAGTAACAAGCGTCCTCACAGCAGAGTTAGACGCCTTCATCTACGATGGAACAGTCCTGGACTATTTGGTATCCCAAGTAAGTTTATAATTCACATACAATTTAGGAGGTTATTCCCGACGTATCTGTTAGTTGTTGGATCTGATCATATAAAAAGTTCCCAGTGAATGATTGATCCATTTCAATTGCTTTATTGAACTAAATGTTGTCCCAACGGATCATGAACGAAGCCAGATTTTGGTACTGACTTGCAAATTATGATATTTTATTATGAGCGTCAATCGAGGTTTTTATATGCTATTTTCCTTTCAGGATGAAGACTGCAGACTCTTAACTGTTGGTTCGTGGTATGCTATGTCCGGTTACGGTTTGGCATTCACACGAAATTCAAAATATCTCAGTATGTTCAATAAAAGATTACTCGACTTACGATCCAATGGCGATTTGGAGCGTTTACGCAGGTAATGTAATATACCAACCATTGTTCATCATACACTGCACTGGGTTATACAGGGTGTAACAAAAAGGACCAAACTTTCAGGGGTGGTTCAAACTCGACCATATTATTATTAACTCATTTATTTCAGATCAGAATTCAAATCACAATTAAACACAAATTTATAAAATGTCACTTAAAATTACACAATAAAACCAAACAAAATAGAATTAAATTTAACTAGAAATAAGATTAAATTATAAAAATTAAGAAAAATAATACTAACACAATAATTGAATACCTACCTAATGATCATTTAAGACGGATCCCATCAATATTTTCATCTATTTATTTTCATTCTCATCATCATTTTATTGATTGAGGGTGGGGCGCGGGTTCGAATCCCGCCGAAACCAATAATTTTTGGGACTTATTTCATTTCTTATGTTGTCCTTACTTTTTGGTAGGTAGATAGGTAATTAGGTACTTCCTGTAAGTGATTGAGCTTTTCCTTAGGTACTAACGATTAAATGTTTATTTTTACAGGTATTGGATGACGGGTACTTGTAAGCCAAACAAACAAGAGCACAAGTCATCAGACCCACTGGCGCTGGAGCAGTTTTTGTCAGCATTCTTATTGCTGATGGCTGGAATATTGCTGGCAGCGATTCTACTGGGTCTGGAGCACGTCTACTTTAAATACATGCGGTCGCACCTAGCCGCCTCCAGCGCGGGCCCGTGCTGTGCCTTGGTGTCTCTATCCATGGGTAATCATCAACACTTATTGTATTTGTTTAGACCTTTAAATCTTCGTTTTGACGCATAGACAACGCACAGCCCAAACAGGTGACTTGCTTATCTAATAGAGCTACGAAATATTTGTGAGAATTAAATCGTCACAGGAGAAAAGTCATCCCCTTTCGATTGGTACACTGCATTTTTCATATATTTTTGCAGTCATGCATCGTATGAGTTAAATTGCCTCTTAGTCCAAATAAGTCTGCGTTACTGAGACTTAACTTGATGAGACTAAAAACCCGTATTAGGAAACTATGCTCGGTCATCAATCTATGCTTGTAGTAACCGCTTTTGCCATAGAAAATCGTACTCAAGCACACTCTCACTACTCAAGTACGATGAAAGAAAGAAAGAAATTTATTTATTGGCGCACAAAGGCAAACACTATATTTTAGAAATTATTCTAAACTCTATATAACTCAACAAGTGCCCGCCCTGTGGCCCCAACTCAGCTTAATGTTGCTCTACCAAAAGTTGAGCAACGCTGGTTTTTTGGCAGGACTGTCAGTGCGAGTGGACATGGACAACGGACGACAAAGCACGATATTATCCCAACTTCTCCCTTGCACCATAAGACCAGCAGACGCACAGAATTTGATGGCGTCCGAATCGACAGTAAAAAAATAAAATAAAATAATAGGAAAAGGCTCGCTTACCTACCCCTAAAAATTTATATGCCAGCAAACCTGATTTATCATCCTGATTGGTCATCACCATTGACCACTCTAGATGATGATTAGAGTGGTATTCTAGAAATTGGGTAGAACTTATAGTTTCATAAACTTACTATGTGCAACAGGGCAATCGCTTACTTTCCACGGGGCCGTGGTGGAGGCGGCAACCAGAGGATTCGGAGCCGGTGGACGTGGTCATTGCAGATCCGCCGTCTGTGCTGCACAGGTACCTACCATCAATTTGATTATTAACAGGGAGGAACCTGCCCGCGTTTGTAGGTTTTGTAGAAATAAGGACAATTCGGGGTGTAGATTGTACCTACAGGGTGCTGGACAGAAGCTTAGACGAAAATGAGTTATCATTCATAGGCACGCCAAAACTTACCTAGGTACAAGTTATCTTGATTGCCGCACAAATATCAAAATTACCTACATTAACCATCCGTCATGGAAGTAAAGCCTGTAAAGACCATGGACGATGATGATTTTGTGATCGGCATTACCCCCACGATATAAGCCAATAAGGCGCTTACCAGGGGGAGGTCTGCGTTAGCAGTGGACCAATATAGGCTGTTGAGTGTGTGGTGTGGTGGGTCTCCTGAAGACCACGTCTCAAAAGCCACGTCTCAAGTGTGAAGAATCTCACTGAAGTATTCATCAGGTTTGGCGGGCGCGACACGAGCGCGACGCAGCGATGGCGCGCGCGCGGCAGCTGGCAGCGGCACTGGCGGCGCACGGGCTGGCCGCGCCGCCGCGCCGGCTTGCCTCTGCCGCGGCGCTGCTGGCAGGCGGCGCGCATGACGCCACGCGGCCGCGGACGCTACGCCCGCCCGCCGATCTGCTGCCCGATCTCGACCGACCTGTTTCGTGCGGCGATCTACGCGCGAGGTAATCTTCCTCTTGCTCATTTTATAAAACTTTCATTAATGCACCGAAACATTGAAACTTTAGAAATTGGCGTTTAATTACACAGTAGTCAAATGTACTTTTTAACTTGCAGAGAGGAGCGGACTCGAGTAGAAATGGAAACAGTGCTGTGAGGCGTATTTTTCGCCACCCTAATTCAATTCCTGAAGGCTGTTCTTACACCAAGTTATACACGACGATGTAGTTATACCTAATGTTAAAATATGGACAGATTAAAAGAAGAGATGTAATTATTAAATAAACTATTCCAATTATTAAAACAGAGAGCTGGACGTAGATAGATAGCAAAGAGTTGTTTTGGACGTGCGCACGGCACAGGCTGGGCGTCAGGCGCACGCCCTCGTGTTGTCTACTACAATAAAATATATTTTTTGGACAATATCTCTAGTTTTATTACAAACACAAAGCGTAACCTACTGTTTTCACTGTCATTAACAGCGTTCTCACTACAAAAAACCAACATCTTATCAGATATCAGACAAGTTTAAATCATGCCGTAGACATAAGTGTAAACGCAGCTTTTTTTCACCTTTGACCTTAGCTTAGAAGTCATTGACCTTGAGGTCAGTAACCTTGGACTAAAGGTGTAACTGTACTGTAGAACTGTAACTGACCTTTTTGGGAAAAGTTGGTTTTTGCTAGGGTCGATGACCAAATGTTAATCGTGCTATAGATGGGCAAAATTCGGTATTTTGGAAATATTCCGGGTATTTTGGAAATTGTGTCTCATTGACTCCCTTTCTTAAAAGTTTTTTTGAAGTGAAAACTTCTTTATGCGCGTTGGGCACTTTTTTGGGTGAAGAAAAATCATGGAACTCGCGTGACCATCACCGAATGACCAAACGCTTGAGATGTTACCTACGTTCAGCGCCTTAGTCGACCAGGGGATTTCAGGAAAAAAAAACCGGATATCCCCACCACGTGGGGGATGGCCGTGGGGGATTTCCGGAATGAACCTGTTAGTCTGTACTGTACACATAGCTTTAATTCACAAGTTAATTAGTTTTCTTTTCAACCGCAGTCCCTAAAGACTGCCCCGCATGTTTTTTTCTTTTTTCTACAGAAACTTATTTCAAATTTATAATATTATAAATACCCGACGCGACGTTTGGGTATTTACCCTCATAAATTCGGGTAAATTTCCAAAAAAGAATCATTCCGGGAATTTACCCCAAGGGTAAATCTCCAGCGCCCCCATCCCTGATCGTGTAACAAATGATTAAATGATCGTGACCTAGTCCACTCAATACCTAGTCTTATCGAGATGTCGTCATAAAGCTTCTAACCCATAATGGGAAGGAAAAACATAGGTACAGATTGACACGCGTTCTTCGCTTTTAGGACTAAACATATTTGTTTTCTAAATCTGATTATTTTCTATTTTCTACTGAATATTATTCTAGTGATCTAATCATAGAGTTATTATAGTACCTACTATAATAACTACTTTAGTACTATACCTACTTACAAATCTGTGATAATAACTATCTAACGATCTAATACTCACTTTCTATTTATTTTGTCAAATTCGATCTGGCAACACTGATTGTCCTATTGACACTGAGTAAAAAAAGCATAATTTACGTAGGTAGTCGTAGAGTACGTAGTGTACGTAGTTAAAGATTGTTTATTATTTTTTAAGTGACGTTATTAATTTTACGGTTTTCTCAATAAATCTCATTGGTGTTTTTCTACTATTTACCGGTCATAATTATTATTTTAACCCCGCCTCCATTTCATGACTATGAAATTTCTTTGAACTAGACACTGGCAGAAAAGTGACAACACAGTCACATATTGTCAAAAACTCGCAAGGCACGATCTACGCTTTGGAGTAAAACAAGCCAATCAAATCTAATCCTTTTCGTTTGTATACTCTTTTTTGCTTTTCGTCTGAGATCAATCTTGTATGCAGCGATGCTAGATCTACTGATTTAGCAGTAGATCTACCTGCTTTTTGAACCGTCTACTGATCTACTGATTTTTTGCTCAAATTTTGTGAAATCTACCTGCTTTTTCCGAGCATCAATAGCAAGTGACTCCATGTCTCTAAATGCTCTCAGTTTCACGTGACAAGTTGCCAATGAAATTTTCACAAAACTGAAACAGATGAATGAAACTGAAGAGTTTGTTTTGTGCGTTCCTTCGTTTCTTCTTTACGGCTTCCACTTTCTTTATGTATTTCTTGGTCTGTCTGTTCATCGTTTTCGATTGATTGGTCGGTCCGTTCGTTCGTTCGTTAAACTTTTGCAAAATGCAAACTTAGTGAGACTGTTTATCCAGTTATTATTACTCTACTATGCACTAAATAATATATGTCCAAAACCACAAATCAAAGTTCGATCAGACTGAAAAGAACTGAGCAAAGCACAGCCGACAGGCCGCCTGGCCTCGCTTTCCACAAACTACAAAGCTAAACAGTTTGGTTTGGGCATGTGGGCAAAGAAAACGCTCCCTAAGTTTCAAAAAAACGGGTTAGTAGCTTTGTTGTATGTATTTTTTGCATGAAAATACTCGCAAAACACAATAGGTAGATATATACTAATTTGTAACATATTAAAATCTACCTGCTTTTTTTCCCAATCTACTGCTTTTTTACCAAAATTTCTACTGCTTTTTTCAGATTCCATCTGGCAACACTGCTTGTATGACGTTGACGGTATGACATGACATGACATGCAAAACGAGAAATACCTAGTTTCAAAAATTGCAAAAAACAGTATTATTTTTTGCAATTTTTGCGTACAGAACGTACAGAATTTGCCGGTTGCGTTGTTTTGAATTTGCTATACCGTAAATAATTAAGGAATATATAAAATACCCAATCTCCTTGCAAAGGAAAGCCCTTCAGTTATAAATTACCTATACTTAGTCTTTGTTTACATTCATCAAGGGAAAGAACCAGTCACCGTTGGTTCGTATATCCAAGAATAAATAAAAACGAAAGCAAGGACCGACGCGGCGACGACGACGGTCAAACTTTGATGACTTTGTATTTTTTCAGTCCTATTTTCGTTTATGAAAAAATCTACGATGTCTAAAGATATTATAGTGTTAACTCCCAATGGCAGACGACAAACGATTCATTGTACTATGGATACCAGCATTTTACAGGTACATAATCAAATACTTAACACATTTTACGTATAGTTCAAAATGTCTTCAGTCCAACTTAGCCAGTAGGTAACTAAGAGGACAGAACTTAACTGTAATTTGGAGACGCCATGTGGATTGTTTTCGTACCGAATCATGGAATTGGGTACTTTTATTTTACAGATTTTGGAGGATACTTGTCTCAAACAAGGATTTCAACCCTCAGATTACGATTTAAAACACCATAATCGAATCCTTGATTTGACCACAACCATTCGATTTTCTAACTTGCCTAACAAAGCAACAGTTGAAATGGTTGAAACTGAACAGAAAAGACAAGAAACTACAGTCACAATTGGCCTATTGTTAGAAGATGGTAAGTGCCTACTGAGGTCTTAATCTTCATAGAGATATACACAACTTTACCTACATTATTTACTTACGCATGTGTGCTAAACATTCCAAAGGGAGTTGAGTTCAAATGTGGATACAAGAGTACTTCCACCTTAACCATGTGCTAAACATTGTTTGTTTTAGGAGAAAGAAGAACTGCAGAGTTCCTCCCAAATACAGCATTATTTGATCTGGTGACATCATTAGCCCCATCAGAGTTAGAATCATTACAGAATCCAACTATCTTATATATGCGGCAAGAAGTCACAGGTCTGTCAGCTCTGAGGGATAAAACTCTCAGACAATTAGGTCTTATTAAAGGCAGAGCTATACTCAGATTGTTAGACAAAGCAGAAGAAGCCAAGTAAGTGTTATGTAGGCATGAGGTATCAGAATAAAGAGTGGAGAGGTGTACTTTCATGAAATAATTTTCAGGCAAGCAAATGTATCTGCAGTGTACAGGCGAACTTCTGAGGATACAACTCAAGGTTCTGATAAAGCTACATCAAACAAACTTAATACAGGACCATCAGGGCCATCAAATAAAGCTTTTGATCCAGTAGCTGCAATCAGACAGAACATAAATAACCCCAAAATTGAGATTATGGATGAGACAGAGACTATGTCAGAAAAAACATCAAGCATCCCAGGAAATGTGAATGATAAATGGAGAAAGATAGAAGAAGAAACTGAAAAAAGAAAAAAGGAAAGTCTAAAAATTGAAGAATCATCCGAAAATACATCTCTAACTAAAGAAGACTTAGAAAGGCGGCTGAATATTGAGAACGAGGTTACATTTGTAAGTAATTTGCTTTTCTTCATAGGTAATTAATAAATCTTTTGAATTTTAATATTGAAGTGATTGTTTTGGCTTCATGAAACTGATGTTTCTTGTCCTTAGTTGGGGGCACAAAAGGCTCTAGCATATTTGCAGCCAAATGAAACAGAACGCGAGATAGAGGACCTGCCTGATGAATTCTATGATTTGTCCATAGAAGAAGTGAGAAAAATGTATCATGAGTTGCAACAGCAGCGTATTTCATTAGAAAATACGCCATTATTAACTTCAACGGAAAAAGAAAAACTTCAAAAACAGGTACTTTCTGAACTTACTTAATTCTATGAATACATAATTACAAATAAGTACATTTATAGTTACTAAAGCTACTTACCTCTTTTCTTTTATGTTGATACTTTCTTTTGTTCCAGACAACTTATCAAAAGCTAAATATGTTTAAACATGTTGTTGTCAGAATACAATTTCCTGATGCCATGATTCTTCAAGGGGTTTTTGAACCAACCAACACTATTCAAGATTTAAAGAACTTTGTTAGGACATATTTGAAGACACCCGAGAGAAATTTTGACATCTGTAGGTTAAGAGATAATGATTTTGTTTATGATTTAACAAATTATGTGAAAACACAAATAGTACTAAACTGATTGAGATAATATTGTACTGTTGCAGTTACAACCCCAGTGAAAGAGGCTCTTGGCTCTGAAACAACACTACAAGAAGCAAGATTTGTTCCCTGTGTTCGTTTTCACTTTAAATGGATGGAAGATGGAATTCATGGATTTCTCAGAGATGATGTCTACACAAAATTAACATCAAGTGAAGCTGCCGCCCTTTTAGCTTCGAAGTACAGGTTAGCTTTCTATACTAGATACTGTTTAATAAATAATACATTAATTTATGAAAACAAGTTAATTGAATTAGTGTACAATTTGGTTACAGAGCACCTTGTCGACGAAAACTGGATGAAACAGATTCTCAAAATTCAAATATACCCTCTACATCTAAAAGCAGTAAAATGCCTAAATGGTTCAGGTAATTTGTGATTGTATCAAGCTAATTTAATAATTTTTAAGCTTTTTTCAAATCAATAATTCATTTAAATAACACTGGCAAGTCCACCCAGTCTATTTTATTACTTATATTGATTTTGTATAAAGAAAAGAAGAAGAAAATTTTGTTTTTAAATTAGACAAATGTTTCCTCTGTTACATCTTAATACTAAAAAATTATTAATAATGTATGGCGGCTTAAGTCTCAGGTTCAAATATTTTTAAAAACAGCCCGAATTTGGTTCTCATTGTGTATTTAGGTGTCAAGAAATAAACTCCATTATTACAATAATGTTTTTTTATTAATAAGTACAAAAATAGTCACCAACATTAACAAAATAAGTTCAAATTTAAGAATATTTACAACTAACTTAAATAATTATTTAAAGTTGAATGAAGGATGGCAAGGTTCCTAATTTTATTCGGTTTGGCTTTATTGAATTACTTTTTTCACTAGAACTTTTGTCTTCTAATAGCATTTCTTTAAAATATCTTTGTTCCATTTGGTGTACATCAACTGTATTTAATTTTCTTTGTCCTTCATCTCGAACAATAAATGATTTCTTTCGGCTTTTTGCCTGTTCTACATGATTAGATTTACTACCTGTAGAGTAAGGCAACTGCTTTCTCAATGAAATTTGATTTGATTTTGATGCTTGTGAAACACAAAATATGTGCTTAAATAGGCATTTGTCTCCTTTCTCACAGTATCCTTTCAAAAAGTCTTGGCATATTTTAGTCTTTTCATTTAGTTTAACATGAAGGTATGGGCAATTTTCTTTTGTACATGCGCCTTGCAGATAAAAATAACAAGTAGGCATTTTCTTGTCAGTAAGATCATGCGAGAGTAGGCAATTAGCGTCATGGCAAACACCCCTCAGAAATTTACGACAGATAGAAACATGTTTTTTGTCATGTAAGTATTCACACCTCCCTTTAAGTTTTCTTAAACATGTGCCATATTTTTTGAATAGAGGGCAAGGAATATTATTCTTCTTCAACTTTGTATTTATTTTAGGAGATCTAGAAATAAATTTGTTTATCAGAGAGTTCCTTCTCGCAAACTTTGTGGGTCTTCTCTCAGAGTTATTCATTGCATTAGAAGTACTAGGTTTGACAAATTTATACCTTGAACTATCATTACATACTGTTTTTAAAATAACATTTTTTGCACGGACGGTCTCTACTGTACTTTTAGTTGGCTTTGCAGAAGCAATAATGTTCTTTACAGCATTTAATGAAACTGATTTGTACTTGCTGACTCTCACAGTTGCTTTGACAGGTTGTGTGGTGGTAATCATAGGTTTTACCAGATTTTCTTTTTGCCTTACTAAACAATATCTGGACTTAGCAACATGCATTGTTGGTTTTTGACTAGCCTCTGTTACAGTTTTTAATTCTTTGTATGTTGATGTGGTTGGTGCACAAACAGGTTTATTGTATGGTGTATCATTTGTTGGGAGATGCACATTTATATTTCTAATGAAATCAGGGTTTACATGAATCCTGGCTGAGTTAACAGGCTCTTTAGCTTGTTTTACATTACACGTGTTTGGTGTAACTTGTGGAAAGTTAGGATTTACATACATTTTGTTTGATGTTTGGAAATTGTTTTGCCTATTGAAATTAGGATTTATGTAAACTTTATTCATTTTTCCATCAGCAGTCTGTATGTTCTGATTGTTATACACATAATTTCCGGCCATTTTACAGCAGTTGGTACTGATATAACTTATTTCCACTCTTGCAATAAACTGTCTTGATTATGTCAATCTTATTATCAGTATGACTTAAAACAATGTTGTTTAATTCATTCAAAATATTGTTTACCTCTGAGCTTTTGTCACCTGTGATCCAAAATATACTCATATGAAATGATGGATCCTAAAACAAACACAAAAAATTTACAAAATAATTTATTTTTTAACTGTGTTTTTTGCTGTAGTCACAAGCTTAGTATGTTCTGTGATGTCAGATGTTACAAAACAACTCTTAACTTGAGTTGTTTTGTAACATTGGTCAATCATAGTAGAACATTTGTAATAACTTACTTGATAAAACTTAGGCAATTTGTATTCTGTTAGAATTCCGTCCACTTGCTGTGAGAGTGATAACAGGTTTCTATGACAGAAATGATCCACGGTCAATGCTATGAATGTCCTGGTTCTTTCTTCATTGCAGTAAACTTTAATATCAGAAAATTCCAACTCAAAACTGAAAAAGAGAACATTGCACATTAAAAAAACAAAATACTACAGAAATCCAAAAAAAAACATTATGTCTGTGTTTAAATATTTTGAGATAAATACCTTTCTGTACTTAATAATACACTTTGTAAATTACTTGTGAATGGTACAATCAAATGGTATGACAGTGTGAATGTTTTCGACAGACTAATATGTACATCACTGCATCTTTGCCAAGATTCATTCTGAGATAACAGCACTTTCTCCAATTTCTCAGTAAGTTTCAATAAAAATTGTTCTTGAGAATCTGAAAGTATGAGCAGTTAAATAGGCATATAAATTAAAACAACATTTAGTGTCAAAGGAAAAGCTTATGCCCTCAGAAAAACCAAAACTTACATTTTACATAAACATATGTGGCCCAGTTACCTCTCACATGTGGAAAGGAACGACTTCGACCACCGTGCTTTAGTGGGTCGTCCACATGTGGATTAGAAACAACAACAGACACTCCACTCAAATCAGGAGCGGGCAGTTTGGATCTGAAATGAATACGCTGTGTGTTTTAGTTAGTTTTAATAAATAAAAATACCAGTTTTTGTGGGAGAGAAGCTAATGATGGATGCGAGGAAAAAGAAGAAATCAACGATGAAAATGCACCTTTTGTTTACTTGGTAATCTGACTCTGTTTCCGAGTCGGAGGTATATTCACTAATAAAAGATAAGCCAGACATTAGAAGTATACCTATTTTAGTTGTTTCCAAGGCGTAACTTAGTTTAAACTATAAACTTTGGCGTAACTGGTAAAAATTGTCTGAAAGTTTTTTATTCAACTTCAACTTCTTATTTATGGCTCGCTGTGCTTTGCTGCCACAACTCTGCCAATGTCCATGTCAAAAGAGTCGTAAACTTTAGTAGAGAGAAACATAAAATAAAATAAAATGTTCATTAGAATTCATGCAAAAAAGAAACTTTTTGAATAGTACCATTGATCTTTATTCTTACGAAAATGGAAGCAATGTCACGCACAGACAGACGCAACCTGTAGTGTGCCTTGTACTGTACCTCTAAGGACGCAATGAAAAAAAAAGATCCCCTTCTATCAATGCCTTAGAGTATACCATACTCTAAGATCAATGCACAGAAGACGCACGCACGTCGCGTCCGTCCGTCGTCCGTCCAAACTAATGAAAAAAAAGAGGTCCAATGACGTCACGTCTATTTGCACATAAAAACACTATAGTGGTTTTATTCTCTTTGTTCTAGAGGTCTTACAATACAAGCGCGAGAAAAGAAAATAACCAATATTGTTTATTCTTTGAAAATAACTTTCATCAAAAGCACAAAGTACTGTGAACGTAGGAAAAGTGCGTGAATTATAATAGTTTAAATGTCGAATAATAAAATAAAACATAGTGAATTCGAACCTATGAGTGAAGATACTTTACAATGCCATATTTTTTCACCGGCTCCAACTGATTCAGAATCTTGGCAACAACTATGCAACGACATAAACACCGCTGCAGCAGCTTTGTCGCAAGAGTATATTTGGCACAGAGATCAATTCAGGGTTTTTATGCCCATACTGAACACCAATTGTGAAGGTAACTACGAAATGTTTTTT
Source organism: Eupithecia exiguata (assembly GCA_947086465.1). Classification (NCBI taxonomy): domain Eukaryota; kingdom Metazoa; phylum Arthropoda; class Insecta; order Lepidoptera; family Geometridae; genus Eupithecia; species Eupithecia exiguata. The sequence continues at coordinate 7,158,240 of OX352238.1, read as the reverse complement.
TTTGCAACTTTCAAAACTTGCACATCATAATCATACAATATCTTTATACACAACTCTGAGTTATGGTCAAGTTTTAAGGTAGGTAAATATTTCTTAACAATAACGTTGTTAGAATAATTATAAAATCAGAATTGAGGTTACTTCCTTTGGAATTGTGTCCTACCGCCTGTCGTAAACAGAGGGACTCATGACGTACACAGACAGGCCAATATATCGAGAGTATATACTCTCGATATATTGGCTGACCTGACTACTGGCTGGCCTGACTACCAATGGTTTATATATATAAACCATTGATAAACAAACCGTATAAATTTCTTTACTTTCAGATATTCCATTTCATCTGGACTGCGCCATAAGTTTTGGTGATAATATTGAAGATGAATGGTTTGTTGTCTACATGCTGATAGAGTTAACCAAAAAATTCACAAATATTATTGTTCAAACCACTGACAGTGATGGAGAATTTCTTCTCATAGAAGCAGCTGATTATCTGCCTTCCTGGGTCAACCCTGATAGTACACAAAATAGGGTAAGCACTTATACAATCCAAATAATGGTAGTGATTATGTTTGCACCAAAACATACATAGTTTAAAATTGTTTCATTCCTAAAAAAAGGAGATGACAGCATTAACACTAGGTTTTGTGCTAACAGAATCTCTACTAATACCTGCACCAACAAAGACTTAAAAAAATCCTTTTTGTGATACAAGCACATATTGCTAATACTTGTTTCTGCCCGTGGCTTCGCACGCGTCGTTTAAGGTTATTTATATCCCATGGGAACTGATTTATGGGATAAAAAGTAGCCTATGTTTTATTCCAGGCCTAGAACTACTGGTACGCAAAATTCGTACCTATTCATATTCATATATTGTCATTTTATGCATACATATTTTTCTAAGGTGTAAGTAGTGTTAGTAGGTACACAATGCATAAAAACCCTGTCAGGGCGCAACAATTACAAAGATTGAGTTCGCTTTTGTTAATTCAGTCCAATCCGTGCAGTAGTTTTGGCATGAAGAGGTAATAAACATCCAAACTTTCGCATTTATAATATTATTGTGAAATACTCAGTTGGTCTTGGTTAATCAATTTTAATTAAATGTTTCAGGTTTTTATTTATAGAAACAATGTTCACATAATTCCACCACAACTAGCAAGTCTTGATGAGGACCTGAAAGTGAGCGAAGCCTTGATGTATGTAGTAGAAAATGAAGAGCAAACACTTGCAAGTTCTGATGTACAAAGTGCTATTATAAACAGGATTGGTAACTACCCTGAGAAGCACAAAAGTAATATGCATAACAGCATTATCATATTACCACTTGAAGTGGCAGCTTTACTCAAATTGCAACCAAAATTTATAGCACCTCTTGTAGACACTTATTGTCACCATGATACCATAGACATAAAAGCGTGCAGAACCCTAGATTACCAGAACAGTGTCAAAGTTACGGTGAAATTCACAAAATGTTTGTATGCAATGCTCTTACATTCCAAAATTATCAAACATCTAATGTTTACCACTCAAAAAGATAAGAGTTTCACACTAGGTAAGAAGATTGCATGTGGTTTTAAAATTATTATGAATCGGTCCTCGGATATATTTTCTTCTAAAGAATATCAGAAGTTTCTAAAGAGCCTTACGGATAATGGTTACTTTAGAGGTAATATGGAAGGTTCACAAGAATACAAAAAACTTCTAGAAAATGCTAAATGCTTTTTCTCCTCAGTTGAGTGCCCAGTAATGACAAATGTTGCTGCTAGCATAAAAGAAATAACAGATTCTGAAGAATATGTTAAAACCATAGAGGACTTAAAAAATTCTAAGTCAGATCTTGTAGAAGACGATGATGGGTGGTTGAACGTACACCCTGAACAACTCAACAATCTGCTGAACTCACGATATGGCAAGAAGACAAAGTTTGAAAAAAGTGACATGATCACTCCGCAAAACATTACGAAAGAACTAACCGATTTTCTCAAAAAGACATCTGACTATGAAGGAATTGAATCAATAGAAAAGGAAGAATCAAACAAGGATATTGATTTTGATGCAGATCAGTTTGTTAGTAGTGTAGAAAAGATGTTGAAACTTCTTTCTACTGGTCAGGATGATGATGATGATGAAATTGATTCTGATTTCAGTGATGAATCAGATGATATGTCAGAATCAGAAGTTGATCAAGCCTTGGCTCAAGAACTCGAACATAAACTGCACAGCAGAGGTGATTCTATAGATGATAACAATTCTATATTAAAGAGTATGGTAAAAAGCATGAGAGAGGAACAAGCTTCATCTGGACCTTCTAGTAATTTGATGTCCTCCATAGGGTTGGCTAAGACAGATTTTTTAGATTCTGATGATGACCCAAATTAAAACTTCTGAAATCCCAGCCATTCTTTGTAATCTTCTTTTATTAATTTTATGCTTAACATTTTGTAAATATAATTTCAAGAGTCAACAATATAAATGAATAATCAGTTAAAAATATTTATTTTATATGTTACTATGCATTTATATGTTACAATATAAACATCGATCAAAAATGTCCGGCTTTGCCGGCCCCCCTTAGATTCACAATGCGCACGCCACAACCTTCAGTAGCAAAAGACAGACATTTTGACATGTTAGGGAAGCTTTTCAACTAGTGTCATTTTAACGTTCAGACAAAAAGCATGGGTACAAAAAATGCAAGAATCACTCGTCCAAAGTGCTGAAAAAGGATGGAATTTCTTATTTTCAGTAAGTTTATATATATTTTTTACCCGTATATTGAGATGTGAGTCATATACTTGTGAAATCAGCATAAAATATTGTTGTTTGGTTTGCCTATGTTAAAATATTAATTTTGTTCTAAATTGATAAATGGAGAGGCTATTTCTTCTAAATTTTTTTTTCATTTATAGTATGTATTAATATATTTTTCATAAAAATAAGTTTAATATTACTAGTTGATGATTTTTAAAATAATTAGTTGGCCCGCCCTAAAATTTCATTTGCGTAGACTCTCTAATAAAAGAAAGACTAGGTTCTTACCTACCTACCAGAAGTATGAATTTATAAAACGTTTATTTTTTTCCCGTAAAAAAAACTCGTGCAAAGCCGCAGACAGGAACCAGTTCTTTTTAATCTAGAGTGCCTGCCTGAAATTGTATTGTAAGTTTAAATTATTGTATGTCTGAAATGACCCTTTTGTATAAATACCTACTGTTGAGACACCAATTTATAGTTTCATCAATAAATGATTCGTTATCTTTACCTGAATTCTGTTAATTAATCCTTATAGAAAATAAACTGAGTAGGTAGGTATATAATTCTCAGGTAGGTACCTACCTACTTACAAAATAAAATAAAATGAATTCGACTCCACCAATCTCTTGTTCCGTATGGAAAAAACTTGTCAGGCTCTGCGCAAACTGTCTGCGTCAAAACAAAACGAACCCAATTTTGAGTGACATTTTTGTAAGGCTCTAGGTATCTACGGGGGAGGCCGCGAACTCCTTATTTTTGATCGAAGAATATAAATGAATAATCACTCCACGCTCAGTCAGTTTGTTTGACATCACACAGTTTTGCAAATTTAAATGTAACCATCACCAGTGTTAAAAGAGTAGGTTAAAGATGAGCGTATGCCCCTCCAGCCACAACGATGGTCTCCCCTGTAATGTAGCTTGCATCATCTGACGCTAAGAATGCGGCGGCGCTCGCGATCTCTTCCGGCCTGCCGAATCTCTTCATTGGAACTATTGATAAACTCTTTTCCTTTCCTGCTTCAGAGTCAGTTATCTGGAACAAGTTGAAACATAAGCAAAGTCACAGTATACCTACCTTCCGCGTCCAATTACGGCGCCAGCCCGACCGCTGTGGCGCGGTGGGTGAAGATCTGTTTGCGACGCACGCAGGAGGTTGCGGGTTCGTTTCCCGCTCGGGACAAATGTTTGTACGATCTGCAGATATATGTATGTACGTACAAGTGTAGGTGTTCTGGGCGTTTTCTATGTATAGTAAAAAATAGAATTTTTCGAATCGGTCCAGTACTTTCGGAGCCTATTCAATTCAAACAAACAAATCTTTCCTCTTTATAATATTAGATGTAGATAAGTAGACTCCAAACTCGATCATGGTGTCGGGGTGTCAAGAGTACCATAAGTGCCATTCCTAGATAGACTACCATTGTTTACCGTCTAAAGATTTCTCTAAAGCGCATCTAATAAAAGTGATGAAAATTATCACATTGTATCAAGAAATAACTGATTTCTACAAGTTTATAATTATTTTTACATTACTTTGTGTCATTTTATAATAAATCAACGGATAAATACACATAAAAAACACGGCGTTTTAGACTTTACAGAAAATATCCAGTTGAATTTGAAATACTAGAACCACTCCTTCAACATTATCTGTCTAATAAACATTCGTAATTTTTATAGAATTCATTAAAAAAAAAAGTAAAAAAAAATACCAAAAAACACATTTTTGTATGGTGTTTTGCGAAATAAATGGAACCTAGTAAATTTTTTGCCACGCCAAATGCAACGTTATTGATAGTATCCCTTTGTGTATAACTAAAATCGTTTCCACTAACGTCAGACCCATAGATGAATACTATTATACGGGGAACAGACCGAGGCTAGACGCCTCCTCGGATGGACGTGGAGTCATGTTACTTTTCTTCGCGATGACACCGGCCCGCCCACTAATTACGATTTTCAACAACTTTTGTTTTGCTGGTTCAATGGTTAATTTGTCAACGTAATAGAGACTTTATTGGATTGCAGCTACGTCAAACGGAATTTGCAGGATTTTTATTCACTGGCAGAGCTATCAATTGAGAACTGTGGCCACCAAGGGCAACTTCGGTTCACTGCCTAAATATATTATTATGGAATAAAACTATAACCGACACATTAAAAAAAGCTTATAATAGGTATCACAAACTAAGCGATTGATTTTTGAAATTTCCTAAAGTAGGTGGCGGCGCTAGTTTGACTGGGGTATGCGCCTTAATGTAAGGTACTTACAGCAGACGCAAACTTCGTGGCGACGATTCCAGGGGCAACACAGTTCACTCTTATGTTGTCGTTCGTGACTTCATTTGCAATAGCCTTCGTTAGTCCTAGGAGCGTAGTTTTGCTAACGCTGTAAGGACCTAGAGGCTGAAAGTTTTAATATTTTTTGTTAAGTCTGCGACGATACCGCACCTATTCGTAATCCTAAGAAAACTAAGGCCCGTATTAAAAAAGCTTGCTCAGTCATAGATCTATGCTCGAGTGACGTTTATGCCATAGAAAGCGTTGCTCAAGCATAGCTTGATGACTGAACAAGCTTTCATAATACGGGCCTTAGAGTACCTAGGTAGGTAGGGTACTTACTTCCATCGCTTGGTAGCCAGCGATAGATGCAATGAAAATGATGCTTCCTCCTCCTCGCTTTATAAGTTCAGGATATGCTTCTTTAGCTAGTAACCAGGAGCTTTTCACGTTAGTCTCGAATATTTTATCCCATATTTTTTCATCAGTCTGCAACAATGATCTTACCTATTAACGGTCCGCCCAACTAAAAAGTGTCCTTCTAGTTAGCAAGCATTTCATTTGGTACTACCTACCTGTTTACATTTACTTGCAGTAGTTCAATGTAGCAAGAGGAACAATTAATGCGTTAAAAACTTACTTCAAGAATCGGCGACACGGCTGGGTTGACTGCAGCATTTGAAACAAGGATATCGAGACCTCCGAATTTCGTTGTTGCCTGAAAAAGTATGTCGTTATTACTTGCGCGTAATTCCATGAATGGATTTATAGAACTTACGTAATTTCAAATTGAAGGGAAACGAAATTAAGAGAGTATTTATGATCATCACGTTTTACAATAACTTACAGTTAATGTATGTAGGTACAGATTACTGAACCTAATCTGTGAGTTACTGTCTAGTCTATCTTGCATAGAACATAGGAAGGCATCCTAATGTTGACTCAATAAATCGGGCATATTTTTTTTCATCAAGACGCCTTATTTTTTCGCTAGTGTAAACAAGTAGGTAGTAAGTTTTACCATATAGTAGATAAAACGTTACCTACCCATTGTTGTGCCACAACCGGGCTCATGTTGAAACTGTACACATTTATTTTAAGACCTACTTGTACAACATGAAAACAATAAACAATCTTGAATCAAGACAAGATATTGACAGCTGGTTTTGGTTCCGAGATTACATCCAGTTGTGCTGTTTATGTAGATAGTTACCTATGAAGAGGTTCCGTTGAATATTAAGATGTAGCACACCTGTATTTATCATGTAGCTTAAATTATGTGGTAGAATCATAGCAGAGTTTAGGTTATTCAGCCAGACAACACGGTGGTTTTAAGTACCTAGTAGGTACATACCTACGTAACAAGTTTATAAACTTACGACTTCAAACAGTTTTCTCCGATGTTCAGCGTTTGAGACATGGCACACAACCCCTTCGACGTTGATTCCTGCAGATTTCAAGCTCGTCACAGCCTTGGCCACGTTTGCCTCTTTCCTGCTGCTGACGACTACTGATGCGCCTTCGCTGCCTAGCCGCTGGGCAATGGCATAGCCTATCCTAAAGCAAAAACAAAGAATACAGCCTACCTGCCATAAGATCTTATGTGGTGTGGGGGCTGGGGCTCTGCTTCGGTACCTACCTACCTACCTAAATTCAATAGTGCCTACCTACCTCCTCTCCCTCTACTAGATATACCTATGTTGTATTGTATTGTACCTAGACCTACGTTGGCTAGGTGTGTGCCTAGCCAACGTAAACCTTAACACGTAAATCTTAACTAACTTCCTACACCTAACCTGTGCCTTCCTATCTATAAAGTTAAGCTTTTTAAGTTATAAAGATGGTATTTTGTTTTTTGACCTTAAAAAGCAAAACTTAATAGGCAGGCAGGTATATCTACCTATTAGGTGAGCCAAAAGTGAACTTTGAACAGTCCTAAGATCAAGGCTGACAAACGCAAGCGCGCAACACAAGATAAAAAGTACTAATGTAGAAAATGTACCTATCTTATATTTAACAAAATATATAACTCACCCTTCTGTTGATGCTGTTATTATAGCCACCTTCCCTTTGAGTCTTGCATCAAAGTGGTGAGCACGAACAATGTTGGTGTAAACTTTAGACATCACTAACGTTTAATTAATTGCCTTTTAGCTCGGATGGTATTAATGCTACGACTGCTACGAGTGGTTCTGTCAACAGAACCACTCGTAGAGCGTGCAGTTTTTATCAATTCAACGCTATCGCACCGCACCATTGAGAGGCCTAATCTTGGATTTCGCTTTGTGCGATTCGTCGTACGCATCGCATTATATGTTTCCCATTTGATACCTATTGAATTAAAACATTTAAATCGCGTATAACGTCAAGTTATTTGAGTGATGCGATCCCAGCATTTTTTTTGTTTGATTTGGCATGGTTTTAAAATGAACCGTAGGTATATGAAAATAGGTTTTATTTATAGTCAAACACTTGGTCAGAGAGAAATCGTTCTGTCTGAGGGAGAAAGCGTTTTGATTGAGAGCAGTGTTGCCAGATGGAATCTGAAAAAAGCAGTAGAAATTTTGGTAAAAAAGCAGTAGATTGGGAAAAAAAGCAGGTAGATTTTAATATGTTATAAATAAGTACCTATGTATTGTGTTGCGAGTATTTTACATAACAACACGAGTTGCCAATGAAATTTTCACTAACTACACAAAACTGAAACAGATGAATGAAACTGAAGAGTTTGTTTTGTTCGTTCCTTCGTTTCTTTCTTCCGGTTTCCACTTTCTTTCTGTCTGTCTTGGATTGTCTCTGAAAAGAACTGAGCAAAGCACAGCCGACAGGCCGCCTGGCCTCGCTTTTCACGAAGCTAAACAGTTTGGGCATGTGGGCAAAGAAAACGCTTCCTAAATTGAAATTTACGGAATGAATGAAATTTCCTAAATTTAAAAAACGGGTTAGTAGCTTTGATGTATGTTTTTTTGCATGAAAATACTCGCAAAACACAATACATACCTAGGTACTAAAATTTATAACATATTAAAATCTACTGCTTTTTTTTCCCAATCTACTGCTTTTTTCAGATTCCATCTGGCAGCACTGAGCAGCAGGCAAGCAATCCAAGCAAACATACATGACATGACATACTCCATCTACGGACATGACTGACATGTCTATGTGAAAATATCTAGAAATCGCAAAAATTTACGAATTCATTTGTTTTTATTAGAAAAGAGTTTAAAACTCGTGCAATTAATGAAATATGATGTTTATTCTACTGTACAGAATGTTTTATTGTTGAAATGGCGTTTATATTGCGAAGATTATGTTATAAATATACAAAATGTATAATGATATCAGTTTTGATAGCCTTTTTTGCTCAAATATTAATTGCAGTCAGCTTCTTCCCGTCCGGTAATGATAATTTGCTTATGAAAAACGGGTATGTATCAATAGCAAGACGTGAAGCAGCAGAGATATCGGCTAGGAAACTTGTTGGCTTGAGTGATGATGAAGATTTTCCTATAAACAACAAGCAGAACAAGCCTGCCGCCCTTCTGAGAGTTAGAGAACTGGATTTTGAACCCGCTTGTGACATACTCAGCAGAGAAGCAATATCAGCCATTCATAGAGCCAAAACACAAGTTTGCAAACAACAAATATTAAATAAAACCTGCCTCATACAAGAAGGGCATTTTTATCCAGTGAAGCTTCCTAATTACTGCCCCCACAACGAAGTAACTTATGGAAGATATTTAGGATGCTTTGTAGATGAGAAGAAGCAAAGGCTTCTATCAGGTTTCTATGGAAACTTTAACACAAATTCACGTACAGCTTGTCTTGACATCTGTGTTCAAGGTGGATTCCCATATGCTGGGGTTCAATATGGGTGAGTAGTCCTCAAGAAACTTTTTTTACCTACAATAAAATATTATTGTTGGTTCATAAACCAAACTTATTTGACAAGACAACACTCGAAATATTGCGGATCATACATTAGGGAATCATTGTAAGTGCTGTCAAGTTAGTTAAGTTTAAATTTTGTAGGAAGGGAATCTTCACCAGTATACAGGGTTATTGGTAATTATTATATTGGTACTCAAAGAAAATACATAAAGCATTTTACTATTTGTCTGGTTGTTCCAGGTCTGAATGCTTCTGTGGAGAATATCTGCCTCCTAAGAAATCAAAGATTTCAGATGATCTGTGTGACATGAAATGTCCAGCTGATTCTACAGAAATGTGTGGAGGCTATTTTACTATGAATGTTTTTGAAACTGGTTTGACAAGTTGGTAACCTATTGTTATCTATCCCTTAATTCTGAAAGTAATTTTGTAATAAGTAAAATACTTTCAAATTTAAGTTATTCGTTTAACATTTGATATGACAACCGATGTGACGCGGTGGGCGAAGGTCTGCCTGCAACGCAGGAGGTTGCGGGTTCGATTCCCGCCTCGGGACAAATGTGTGTATGATCTGCAGAGAGAGAGTTCAGGGTGTTCTGGTCGTTTTCTATGTATAATAAAGATATCTATCTATGTATTGTATTATATTATGTACCTACATCAGTTTTCTAGTACCCATAACACAAGCTCTGCTTAGCTTGGGGCTAGATAACGCTGTGTGAATTGTCCAGCATTTTTTATTTATTTTATTTGATTTGTCTATGAACTTATTTTGTAAAGCCTATAGAATAAATGTTATTGATTTCTGATTTATACTATCATGGCCAATCTGTGCTTACAGACCATTTTATTTTTCAGAGTTTGAACCTAGAATTCCTAGTACAGGTACGGAGAACTCAGTCGGAATTGTATTCTTGCTAACATTGAATGGGAGGGCATTGCGGCAAGTCCATCGACTCATCAATGCTTTGTACAGAAGTAATCATTACTTCTACATACACATAGATATTGTGAGTACATATTTCAAAACCAAATTAGCACTGGTACAGTATGGTACCAAACCTAGTAGGTCTAATTAAATAGTACTATGGGATAGTTGCTTTCGCCGCGCGCCTCGCCTGGTGGCGTCACTTAATAATCTCACAATTTTATAAAGCTTTTCTAGTAAATTTTGAAAACAGTATTTGAATTCAAATCTGTATTTAACGTGCCGCGCGGCACGACCTGGAGGGGCAGGCCGCAGCTAGTATGTCTGCAAGATTACACTATCTATCTATATTATCTATTTTACTCCAGATGTACGTCGTCGTGGGCCATGAAAGTGTTAAGGCAAAGATAGTGCCGCCGTCACTTACGCCACTCCTATTTTATCTGAGATTTATTTTTTCGATTTATTAATATTTCCTGTAATAATAAGAAATAAGAAAAAATTCTCAGAGGCGCTAGTTTCGCATGTACTTTCGCCAACAGATTTAACTTCCGCCTGGGTAGGTCGACTTATTGTTTGGTTTGTTTCAGAGGCAAGATTATCTACACAGGAAACTTTTAGAGTTAGAGAACAAATTTCCAAATATTAAATTAGCCCCAACAAGGTTTTCTACCATCTGGGGTGGTGCATCTTTGCTGAAGATGCTCTTGACGTCTTTGAATGACATTCTTGCATTGGCATGGAAATGGGATTTCGTGATTAATCTCAGTGAAAGTGATTTTCCGATCAAGTCTCTAGAGAGCTTAGAACAATTTTTATCGGCAAACAAAGGACTTAATTTTGTCAAGTCACATGGGCGTGAAGTGCAAAGGTTTATTAAAAAACAAGGCTTGGATAAGACTTTTGTTGAATGTGAAACTCATATGTGGCGTACGGGAGAGCGGAAGCTCCCCAAAGGAATCATCATTGATGGAGGAAGCGACTGGATCGCACTGTCGCCTCCGTTCGTTAAATATGTTGTTGGGAAACAAGATGAATTATTAAAGGGCCTGGATATAATATTTCAACACACTCTATTACCTGCAGAGTCCTTTTTTCACACAGCACTAAGAAATTCACAATTCTGTAATACTTATGTTGATAATAATTTACATGTCACAAATTGGAAAAGGAAATTAGGATGCAAATGCCAATATAAACATGTTGTTGACTGGTGCGGGTGTTCGCCCAATGATTTTCGACCAGAAGATTGGCCAAGAATACAAAACACTCAAGACAGACAGCTATATTTTGCTAGAAAATTTGAACCAATAATTAATCAAGAAATTATTAATAGAGTTGAACAATACATTGGATTTAAGGATCAACATTTAGTAAATAACTTAGAAGCATATTGGCAGAGTATATATAATATTGATGATTTAACATCTAGGAATGATGACACATTGTTAACGCACGCAGAAAGTGTTGCTCGTCATAATGCGAAGATTTTATTTGAAGAAGAATGTCAAATAACACCTCTAGAAGTCATTGAAATTAGTATGTACAATCATGCAGATGTTTATAAAGGCAACTTGATTTTACATAAAGCAACTATGCATAATGAAATAGAAGTTATAATAGAAACCTGGTACAAACCTAAGAAGTATGTGGAATGGAATGTTAATAATTTATATTTAGAAAATGTTAAAATATTTAGAGTGAGTTCAGATTATGATCAAAAGGAGACAACCTTTAGAAATAACGCAAACATTTTAGGACCACTGTCAGAGCCGGTATTATTGTATCAATTTGCTCCCATTACTGAAAAGAAAACAGAAAATTATACCATCATATGGTTAGATCCAGCAGGAGTAATGGCTGATATCAACGGTATTCACGTAGACGAGAACAACTTAACTAATTTTATAAAACCTAACTTGAAGCTGCCTTTATTACCAGGAGTATGGAAAGTCGGACTATTTCACCAAAACAATTTTATTGTATCTACAAAATTCCTCATAACTCCGTTAGAGTACTTTTCAGGGCAAGAACTATCACATCAAGAAGCAAGTATTGTTCATGGTGGTTCACAATCTTCTTATAAAAAATATTCTTATGTTGCCCTTGATAATTTTACTCCTACTGAAGAGGAAACCAGGATATTACAAAAAATTTCAAGTTCCAATGTGAAAAGAATTCGCAAGGACCTAAGGGAGTGGGTTGATGGACTTACTGCTGACTTTTACAATGTATTAGGATCATGTGTGTCTCAAAGTAATCATATCAATGAAAAATTTAAATGTGGAAATCACCAATTTGACGTTTGTCAATCAACAAAATGGAGTTCTTTATCTTCAGATCCAAAAGGACATGTAGGTAAACTGAATAAGGAAACCGGTCGATTAGATAGAACATGACAGAAGACTGTTAATTTATTAGGATAGCAAATTTTAAGTCGTACTACCTTCTATTTTTGAGATTATGATAGGGCACAGCACTTGTTTGCGGAACATACCTACATTTCGGATTTTAGGTACCTACACATACCTACTTGTATTGTTGTTAATAATTATTTAACTACCTACTTATATTTAATTATAAATATATTTTTATACATAATAAGTGCCTTATTATAAATTTTTTAAACATTATTATCTCCCACATAATGGTACACGGAAAGCGTATCAAAGCATTCGGTCTATGGTTGGAGAGGAAAGAGAATTAAAAGAACTGTGTGCCTTACGTGCGCCTGAAAAGATTTGATGCAATATCCTATCAAAATCTTCGCAAATTACCTTCGATTCTGCTTCAATGTGCTATAATCTAGCAATGTATATACATACTATACAGGGCGTCCCACGGACATGCCACATGGAGGGAAAGTAGGTACCTTGAATATTGTAGATGGAACATTTTACTGAAAGATGACATTATTTGAATTTAAAAAACAATTTAAGCGGCATTCATAGATATTTAAATAATTACATGGTTGAACCGGGAAACGAACCCGTTACACGAGAAAAATAATCACCTGTAGCTTTATCGTACCGATTGAAAGGTTTCATCATAAGAATTATATTTTTTGCCAAATAACATAATTGTCAGAAATAAAAGGAAGACCATGAATTTTAACATTTTTAATACAAAATCAATCAATTTCTATCAAATGCTCAAAATGAGTCCCTTCCTGTTGAATACAAAGTCTCACTCTTGATTATTTCGCTCCATGTCGAATTTTTGATCTTGTTGTGATGGATATCTAGAATAATACGTCCAAGTTCTGCTTGTAGCTCGTGGACACTTTCATACTGGTTCTTGTAAACTAAATTTTTTTCGGCTCAGGATGTGGCTCGATCTTATTGTGTCACCATTTTGTATTAAAAATGTTAAAATTCATGGTCTTCCTTTTATTTCTGAAACTATGTTATTCAGCAAAAAATAATCCTTATGATAAAGCCTTTCGATCGGTATGATAAAGCTACAGGTGATTATTTTTCTCGTGTAACGGGTTCGATTCCCGGTTCAACCATGTAATTGTTTAAATATCTATGAATGCAGTTCAAATTCAAATAATGTCTTCTTTCACCAAAATGTTTCATCTACAATATTCAAGGTACCTACCTACTTTCCCTCCATGTTGCATATCCGTGTGACGCCCTGTATATATACCGGCTCTATGCACACTCCACGATGGATGCGTTTGGGGGAGAAGGTGGAATTTCCCCCAAATTGACGCAGAGGGAGATCCGACCGGAAACCCGACGACTGGATTCCTGAACACGATTCCTTCAACAAGCAGCGCAGCACTCCAGCCATCAATGATCATGATCAGCAGCAGATTTCTACCTTCGTCTCTTCTCTCTCTCCCTCAAGCTACCTTCCGGACCAGCAACTTCGCACCGCACCAGCATCATCCCTTAGCCTCCGTTGTTCCATCGCAGCCGCCCTGACTCCCTGGTTCTGCAGGCTTCTCCCCTCCTCGATAACGCTTCGTGATTTCTCTAACGGCATCATCTGGGTATACAGTCTCGCTCGGCCCACCGTAGATTCATCTGGAGCACCACACCGCGGTTCGTCCCGACTCACCGTGGACCGTCTCGACTCACCGCAGACTTCAAGCGCCGCACTTCGTCCCGACTCACTGGGACACGTCTCGACTCACCGTAGACGACAAGCGCTCTCCCGTCCCTCAACCTGCTCATCGCACCAGTCTCGACTCACTAAAGACAACGACGAGCTAAGCTGGAAACATTGGTATCAAGATCTATATCGACCTTCGGTCTGGAAAGTGATGTAGCGACAGCGACCTCTAGCCTATCCAGATCTAGGTTCCTACAAAACAAGCATTGTACAATATCGCTCGAATACCTACCTACCTAACCTACTTAATTCGGCCCTGCCTACTCAAAACGCAACTCAGATCTGATACGTTCCAAGTCGCGATTTTTCTGTTAAAAATTCGTCACCTTAGCTTGGGCAGTTGCCGTAATCGGAGTTGCGTTTGAGTAGGTTACCTATTTCTATTAGGGCGTAAGTACGAGTTTGTTGGGACTGAGAGGTAACAAGGTTCTACTAACATTATCGTGTCCATCAAGTTATCCTGAGCAGAGTAAATGTACATAATGGGATGAAAGAGAAACATCATAATAATTTATGAATTACTTAGTAGTATTTTAATTCGATGAAGTCATTACATTAACTTAACAGTCCATAATTTTATTATTAAAATGTTAGTTAGGTACCTACGTTAAATTTTCATTTGAATTATTTGTTGAGTTGCAATTTTTATGATCCCATTAAAATCTTCTTGGATGTGCGACCTCCAGAATTTACATCTACCCCACACTAATGCTTGAAAATTAGGAGACGAAATACCTTGAAATATTTTTGCTATACTGCGTCCTGTAAATGTACAGTCTTTGTAGGAGGCTATCAAAGCTCTGACGTCGTTCTGACATCGTCCAACATCTAAAGGCCGTTTTTCCAGTTCCACATTTTCTGGTAAACAATTTTCCCTTTCAAAATAAGATCTTATAGTTTTTTTTAACTCATTGGATTTTTCAACCAAGACATCATCACGTAATTCACTATTTTCTATTGAATAATTTCCTAAAGTTTTAAAGGCTCTGCTGCATTCTTCCAATTGGCACAACCTCGCCTTTTCTTGGAAAACAACAGATTCATGAAGGTCGTCCAGTATGCTGTCAAGTTCAGATGGTGTCAAATCTCCCCTTGCTTTAATTCTAAAGCCCAAAGTACTGAACTCCACTTTTAAGTGTGATCTTTTTGAAGAGCCTCCTTCTGTTATCCATTCTAAGTTTTTCAAATGATATTTAGTCATACCACTCTCCCACCCTACTGCAGCAGCAACTTCAATCACATTAAATTCTAAAACACTTCGTTTTAATATATCTGGATCTTTTTTGCTTTCTATTAGGTAAGCCATAGCCAATGGACTACAAGTTTTCGCTGCTTCCAGAATTTTTTGTGCTCCTCCATAAGATGAAATTTTGCACATAGTGTAAGCATTGTTTAGTACTTTTATGTATTTCTTTGAGTGGAGTTCCACATAGCATAGTAAAGTTGCTATGTTCTCAGAAGGCAGGTCTAATTCTTCAACTGTGGGTTCTATTGGAATCCCTACTTCGTGTCCTTTGCAATGGTTGTTGGGTATTGAACTTTCTCCATTTTTCATTTTACTACAATCACATTGTATAAATACTTTTTGAAGCAACTTCCGAACCGTTGGTCTATCAATTGAATTTGAATAAATATGTTTCAGTAGTTCATCAACATCATTACTGCTGTTGTTAATGAATACATGGCAATGGGCAGGTTTGCCGTCCCTACCAGCTCTACCAACTTCTTGGACATAAGATTCAAAACTGCTTGGCATATTATAATGTATTATGCATCGGATATCTGATTTATTAATGCCCATTCCAAAAGCTACAGTTGCAACTATAATTCTTAAGGTACCATCCATAAAATGTTTTTGGATTTTCTTTCTTTGAGCAGCTGACATGCCAGCATGGTAAGCTTCAGCTGTAAAAGACATTCTTTTTCTTTTCCTTTTTTGCTCCTCCATTGTTTTTTTACCAGGCTCTTGGAGGCATGACCTGACAATTGCTGCTACTCTTTCACATTCATCTCTTCTAATACAATATACAATGATTGAATTGTATTGACATATTTGGTCTGATGCTAAGTATGATATTAAAGCTCTGTCCTTATCTCTTTCAAATGACACAGAGAGATGTAAATTGTCAGGAAGTGTAGGATTTGTTATTACTCCATTTGCACCATCAGGAATGTCAATATGGTTGATTATGCTTTTAATTGTTGTCTGGCTTGCTGTAGCCGTGAGTCCTAGTATACATTTCACATTAAGCTTTTCTCTCAGAACTCGACATATCATCAGGTAGCTGGGTCTAAAATTGTGACTCCAATGGGATACACAGTGTGCTTCATCTATGCAAGCAAATGCTATTGGTGGCAGAGATTTGAACAATCCAGCAAATCCGTTTGAGTTATCACCAGATATTAGGGCTTCTGGTGAGATAAGCAGTATATTGATCTCACCATCTTTTAAGTATTGCAGTATTTTACGGCGTTGTGTTGGCGGTTGATTGGTATGTAAGCATCCAGCTTTTAAAAATTCAGGCATATTTAAAACTTGATCTTCCATTAAAGATACAAGAGGGGAAATTACTAGTGTTAAACATTTTCGGTGTTTGCTGTACAGGTATGCTGGTAATTGATAGCATAATGACTTGCCCCCACCTGTCGATAATATCAGGAGAGTTGACATTCCACATAAAATTCGCCTTATAGCATTTTCTTGACCAGGCCTGAATGATTCATGTCCAAACATTTTAAGGGCCTCATTTAAATCTTTTGAGTCAACATGTTCATAGTTTGAAAAAACTGGTGCTAACTTATTTCCATCACTAGATTCACCTAATAGTTTCAAGAATGATTCTGGTATTTGACTGGATTCAAACACTGTGTCACACAGCTGTTCAGTTACTGATTTTTCAACATGAGTTTCTTGTGAAACCAAATTTTGCATATCTTCTAAAGTAGGCATGTCTTCCTCTTTATAATCCTCTAATGGCAATAAGATCTCACCTTTATGTGCTTTACAGTACCGAGCCATGTGACCGGTTTCTCCACATTTGAAACATGCTATTTTACCAGATTCTGGAAATTCCATACCAGCATGCAATGCTTTTTTATTTTTCCATTGCTGTTTTTTGTACTTAGAAAAGTTAATATTCTTCTTCCCCCGGACAAATACTTTTTTCTCAATATTAATTTTGACAAAATTTTCATTTAGGGTTCCACTTTTGATTTTATTTGCCAGTTTATCAGCAGCGTCATAGTCTGTATTACTCATGGCTTGAGAAGAGCTTGGGATATCATGACTTTTTAAAATATTTGACACCTGTGAAAGTCTTGGAACCACTTCTTCTAAACCAAAGGGGATATATTCCTTAATATCTGGTGGTTGATGTTCACTTGCCATTTCATGTGTTTTCTTTGATCTGACTGCTTTGATTTTTTTCTTATGAGTTTTAGGCTCATTAGAAATATTATCATTTTGAGAGTTATTCAAGACATGTTTTTGTTTAGATACCACTGATTTATCAGCGCATACATCATTTGTCCTTTTCTCAGAGACTTTCCTTTTCTTCAAAGCTGGTTTTATTTTATCAATATTTTCTTCTTCAGACTCGCTATTCTCAACATAATCACACACTTTTGTAGTAATGCTTTCCATGATGGGAACATGAATATTTGTCATACCAAATTTTTCTGTGACTATATGAGCAGCAATGTTTAAATTGTCATGTTGCACACTCTGCTGAGTTTGGTGATCCGATTGTACACCAGTGGCACGGTCCAGCCAAGCTGCATTTAACTGTCTCACAGCTGGTGTTTTAATGCAACCAACAGGGTTTGAAAGGTTGAAAGGTGTATCAGGAAAATCATTTGAGGGGATTATTTTCTCTTTAGAAAAGCAACTGAAGTAATTTTCAGTGCAATCGTTTAGTAAGCTTGAACTGTTGGTTTCATCAGCAAGAGATGATTGTGATCTGGGCAAGGATATCTTTCTAGGGTTTCTTAATGAAAACTTCCTGTTTTGAAAGAGTTTTTTTGATAAGTTTTCGGTAAATGGATGTAAGGTCTGCGATAGAGATGTGTGAAGTGGTTTGGGATCAGCAAATAACTTTTCAAGTTCTGGACCACTGGGTAGGGCCGACATCAACTGGTCTGAAGATGGACTTAATACCTCGAAATCACTATTTTCCACGTGTTTTTCTCCATTATTAGATTCCAATGCTTGCAGCTTGTTGTCAGAAGTGTTTTCCTCCTCAAAGTCGCATATGGATAGCGAGTTTTCTAAAGCTGAACTTTTCAATTGAAAATATTTTTTATATGCGTACTTTATTTTAGCTGGGGCTTCTTTGATATCGAACTTTGATGGTATTCTGGAATATTTACTTTTGAAGTCCTTTTCCCATGTCTTCACAATCAGTTTACACTTGAGATATGCTTTGTCTTTTTTAATTGATTCGATTAGATCCATAGTTCTAGTAATGCATATTCACTTGTTTTGAAAGGCAGTCACATCACATGTCATGTTCTAATTCATAAATCTTTTTAGTATTTTAAACAAAGCTACGCACTCATGCGAGGTAGATGAGCTAAGACAATATGACAAAACAAACGCTACAACCACAACACAGTAGTTTCAACACAAGACAAAACGCCATTTAGGCTCTTACGCCATGCCATGCCATCAGACAGCTGTTTTTCTTTCGCGCTAAAATAAATGTCAAACATGACAACTGTGACGGGTTAACTTGGACGAACGAAATTATTCGCCCTCCGTGCACAGAGTGCCTACGCCTAAAATTCCTATGAAATGAGTTTCGGGCCACTAACTACGTCGAGTCTTCTCGTCGTCCATACCGCAATGAAAAAGGAAAGTTTTCAATCAGTGCGTCCTACCCGTCATGACCTACGGAGTTGAGACGTGGACACTCACTGTGGGGCTTGTCCACCAGTTTAAAGTTGCCCAGCGAGCTATCGAGAGAGCTATGCTCGGAGTTTCTCTGAAGTATAGGATTCGCAACGAATACATCCGACAGAGAACCAAGGTTGTCGACATAGCTGAAAGGAAAGGCTCAAGCTGTGAAGCTGAAGTGGCAGTAGGCTGGTCATATCGCGAGAAGAATCGACAACCGCTGGGGTAAACGTGTTCTTGAGTGGAGACCGCGACTCGGCAAACGTAGTGTAGGACACCCTCCGACCAGGTGGGATGACGATTTGCGAAAGACTGCTGGCAGATGCTGGATGCGGCAAGCTGAAGACAGGGCGGTATGGCGCTCATTAGGGGAGGCTTATGTCCAGCTGTGGACTAATATAGGCTGATGATTATGAGTTTCGGACTTTTAGAATAAACCACGAATAAATTTACTTCTTCACGTCAAAACTTCAACAGTTCTTCAACAGAGCACGTTAAGCTACACTAAGGCAAAATTTCAGCTCTATCTGTTGAGAAGTTTTGGCATTGAAGTTGAAGAAGTAGAATCATTCATCTATCCCTATCTAACCATCCAAACTATAGCATTTTTAGTTTATGAGTGATGTGATGTAATTTCATTTGAATTAAACTACGAAGCTTACCTACGAAATCTTGAAAAAAGATATTGACGAGTGGCATGGGCTTCCGTCAAATATCTTCAAAAAAAATCAAATTATGGACAAAGATTAAGATATTGGACCAGTAGAATGGAATGGGACCCCTAAATACTGGTTCGTTAGCGGGAAAAAATTGACTGCTTTCTAACTGTTTGTCTTCTGCATTCTTCTAGTAATCTAGTAAAAGGTACATGATAATTAAGACACATTATAAATACTACCTATAGTAAGTATATACTATAGTATAACTTATTTAAGTTAATTCTTTGAATTAGATTTATCTAGTTTTAAGTTATTTTGTAGCGCCCCAACGGGGGGTAGGTACATGTTATGTTTGATACTAGAAATTGTCATAAGATCCTTGTCACACAACAACATGTAACAAATGAATAAATGATTCTAAATAGTATTAAAACTAACAGAAGTACCTAGTATTAAAACTAACAGAAGTAGGTATAAACCGGGCCATCCAAAGTGACATCCTTATTTTTACCCGACTACTTGATCGTGATAATGGTACGAAACCCTTCGTGCGTGAGTCCAACTTGCACTTGGCCGGTTTTATTTCTTATTTGATAATAATTTGACTTGAATATGTGCTTATTTTGATAGCCTAAAGAAATTAAGTTATTGACTTTCGACTTCTCTTCAGCCGCTACAAATCTAAGAATTGTACGTGGCTCACTCGGCTAGTCTTTACCACTCCTGTCATTAGTTTCTTTCCATAATAGCATTGGCCTAGTGGCCAATGTCCCAAAATGGATGGATGGTTTTCTAGTGTTTTTTTTTTGTTTTCCCTTTTTCCAACTACCACGTTCTACGCGCTTTTAATTATTCTACAAACCGAACGAGTTAAATATTGGCGAGCGGATTTTTTTTGTCACTTTCGGTAACCATTATCAAAGTGTGATAGACGCAACAAACAATCATCAAGCTGAGAGTTGGTTCAACATTTCGGGGGGGTTTGAACCCCCAAAACCCCCCCTTCCCTACGCCCATGGACACAGATGAAATAATGTTATGACAGAGAGCCAGAACCGTACAGATGTTATAACCATACAACTTTAAAATAGGTATGGCGATTTAAAATACAACGTACCTACTGTGGTACCTACCTACTGACTTCCTAGGTACACAAAAAGATTATGTCTGTGTTGGGTTAATCCAATACTTGCGCACGATTTTTGAAATAAAAATATAGGTATTTGCAATTTTCTAGTCAAAGAAAATCAAAAAAAATTGTTCTGTTAAGTGAAAATTGCTCAGTAGATTTCATGAATAAAATAAAGATGTCACTTTTCCGGGGGGAAAAACACACCGTGTCCCTCAACCCAAATAACAGCAATTCCTATAACAGGTGAAAATAGACCAAAAATTATCAACGAATATGTTTGAAAAAGTGGCTAGAATCTATTCCTCACTAAATGGCAGTATAAATTTGCTTTTCACAAGTGGTTATGCTATTACCTACTTATCTCAGGTTATTTCATATCTCTTCAAGTACAATACCTGAAATCACTCTTGGAAATATTGTCCATCATAGAATTATGCTAGCTAAGTATTGGGACGTGGGGTGGCCTTTGCCCAGCAGTGGGATACACCAGGCTTAATGTAGGTATTGATTATCAACAAACAACTGTTCAAATATTTTGTAAAACTATTAGTCCTTTTTGTGTAATAGAAATAGACATAACAATACGTAAACGCTGATTCTGACAAAAGTAACATTTATTTATGTAGGTATTTACTGACAATAAAATATGCACTTATTAACATAAACAATATTATGGAGATAATCTACCAAACTATCTGATATATAAACCGATACCTAAGTTTTGTATGATAGTCTTATCTATTATTTTCTATAAATAAACAATAATAAAATAATTTTACTAAAAACAAAATAGGCAGTCGGTTATTACTACACTTCATAAGTAAAATTTAACAAAAATTACAACCTCAGAATGCTCATTATACAAATTAATACTCCGAGAAAATACTAGTATTTACATGTAAGTACAAAGTTTAGGGACAATTAAAGTAAAATGTATATATGAGTAATTATTTTATGCATTCACATCTTAACATCTACGTAAGTTATGGCTTATACATTCATCGAAGATATTCTACAACCAATAACAGATAAAATAGTTTCTGGAGCTTTAGACAGACAGGGACACGAAACTGGTGTACTGTTCAATGTTGCGTTTCAGGATATCGGCACACAAGCCTAGTACTCTCTCGAATCTGAAAAATAAAACAAGCTAATTTTACAAACGTAACAAAACACGTAGTATAGCAGTATACTTTAAAAGTAAGAACAAGTGCAAGTTGCACTCGCGCGCAGACAAACACTTCCGCACAAACAAGTGCTCGAGAAAAAAAAATACTTAGATGCACATTTTTTTTAATAATAGATATTTTCGGATTTTTTTCATAACGCGTTCACTGCCAACCGGATTTGCAATATGCTGATAAAAAAGGCAATTGCTCAGTGCCACCGACTCACTAACGCGTCGACAAAAACATGTGTCCGAGCGCCGCCGCTAACCCACTGGTGCGTTTTAGATGCACCGCAAGAAAGATATACTTAGTAAAAAAACAATAGAAAAGGGGTTTGTTCCTGTGTGAACTTCCTTATTTTTCCTCTCTTTACCTAGCTCATTTGCAGAACGATTTTGGATTACTGGGGCCTGCGGATGATGATTTGTATCTAGGTCCCTGGTAGTTCTTTTTCTTAATAAGTCAAACCTTTATTGAAATGTAAGCCAAAATATGCAATTTCGCTTATTTTTACGTCGAAAATGACATGTTTTTGTCCTATTTATTGATTTTGTATTAAAAACAACAATATCTTATGTTTTGTTTATAAGGAACATAGCTTATATTGTCTAGTTACAGAATAACAACACTATGTAGGAAATACAAAAAGTTTTTAGTCATCATTTTTGGTATTACGGAACATAATTTACGAATTGAAGTTGCTAGCAGCTGTTGCCGGATCCTTATCGGTTAGTTCTAGGTTAGTAGCCGTTCTATACAAACTGTTATTGTAAAAGATACTGGTTTGGCTATTTCTCTACTACATACCTAAGATAGAAAGTTCTTGCCATCTATCTGCTCGTTTGTCTAACCAATGCCATAGAATAAATACTTACTTAATAGCAGGCAAAAAGATAAGTAGGCAAAATATTTTAGTGTTTGGTAAACTTCTTGGAATTTGCTTATCCCATCAATAACACGTTCATTTGTCATTTCGTTGCATCGAGCAGTCGAGCAGATACCGCTCGATGTTTCGTTGTAACCTCGGCCGTCGTCGTCGTCGGGCGTCCTTTTCTAACCAACAAATTTTTTGGCGCCAAGCAACTGGATCGTGCGCGCGATCCAGTTGCTTGGCGTCGAGTTTAAGATATAATTGTCAGATTTGTTTATTGAGGGAAGGATGAAAAATCGATAGGTAATGTAAATTCCGTATAAAAAGTAGCAGTCGCGCTATGCTTCCGAAGTAGTCCTAAGCACATAGTACATTATTATATACACGTCCTAAGGCCCGTGGTGATTTGCAATCTAAAATGGTAGGTGGTTCTATTGTTGCTAGTTACCTAGCGCGGTCCAGTTTGACACATTTGAGCGAGCCGTCTGCGCGGACGGTGGCGGCTCGCGGCCGGTCCAGCAGCAGCGCGATTTCTCCGAAGTAGTCCGAAGGTCCGAGACGCCCCACCTCCACGGGAGCACTCTCCGCCTCGCCGGCGCCTGCGCCACGCTGTTGCAACACTACAGCGGTACCTGCGTGGATGATTAAAACGTTAAATTTTCAGAATAGCTTTAAGGAATCCAAGCTGAATATTATTGCAGGTAAGTATAAAACTCAGTGTGACCTTTTCACGACAAAACGGCGGAAATATGTTTGGTATAGCTTATTTAACCACAAGACATTGTTTGACACAAAATATTCTTGAAACTCTTGATATATGGGATGGTATTTGATAATGTAGTCTAGACTAGTAGATGTATAGATGTGTCATTTTAGGAACTCTCAAGAAAACATATTCCCGGCGTTCATCAGTATAAGTATAACTTCACAGTGAATTTTCCAGTCCAGCATTATTTATTGTTTATGCAAGGTAAATAAACACTGTCACTGGACAATTCACACAACATCATCTTGCACCAAGCTAAGCAGAGCTCGTTATGGCTACTAGAATAGATAACTGATATACTCATAGATAGATAGATCTTTATTTGTATAGGGTTATTCGTAATTCACTGACACTGACACGTGAACTGCAGGTTATGCCCATCACCATGAACACGTTTGTGAAGAAGCCAGGTCACTCATATTTTTTTTTTGTAAATCATTACTGAAAAAAAAAGAAAAACACGTTTTTCCGGAATCCAATTAAGTACTTAAGACCGATTTCTCACTCCCACAGTTAATTCAAGACAGAGCCGTTTTTAAGTTTAGTTTCAAATAAAGCCAAAAGGTACTTTTTATCCCTACCAAGTTTAAGAATAAAGACCTGGCGTCTTCACAGACGTGTTTGGAATGGTGGGTAGCACCTGCGGTTCACTCAGTGAATTAACAATAAGAGCGTTTTCCCACGACGACGCATGACACCACACGACAAATTCGGTGACAACTTCGAGCGTCTTACTTTTCTATGAATCTGTCGTGCTGTGCGGTGTCGTTGCGTGTGTAAACGGTTCATAGAAATGTATGATGCCCGGCAGTGGCGGATCATCCCCAAGGCAAAGTAGGCATGTGCCTAGGGGCGCGAGGTTCCAGGGGGCGCGCGCGCGGAAAATTTTACACTACTAAATAATTAATATGTATTATGTAAGGTAATACCTAAGTGTAAAATTAATTATATGAGTAAGCAGGTATCCGCCTACTTACAAAATATAAATCATTATTATTATTAAATTCTGTCGAAACTTTTGATTTTTGTTCTATATCCAGAACAAAAAATTTAAAAAGAAGGAACTTAGCAAAAATCAGAGGATTAGTGTAATGATATTGGTTGACGAGCGTCAGAGGCGGCTTTAGCGGCGCACACGGGCGCAGGAACATAGGGGGCGCCATGTAATGCACCCCGGTGGCAGCCGTAGGCCTCCTAACCCAGACCATGCGCCCTTGTTATGCCCGACGCCACCGCCGCCGGCATGGCGATAGTGAGGTATATGTTTTAAAAGACACCAAAAATCGTGGGCATTAGCATTAAGGGCGGCTTTTGCGGGAGCGTGGCGCACATCCGCTATGAGGATCCAGCGCTCGGTTTTTGTTGAAAAAAAATACTGGTTTGAAATTACGCTTTAATCATTATGCATTAGGCTGGCTGTAAGTTTTAAAATCACATTGCCATAGATTCGCGAGATTTTGAAAGGCACGTGTTTTAATGCCGCATCTTTATCTTTTACTGTTTATCCGCGCCGATCCTAGGGTAAAGCGAGCGGTGCTCAAGTATCCCTATCGCGAATTCCTTATTGAAACAATCTATTTAGAGCGAAAAGTAATATAGTATATCGGGGTATGATCGGACGCGGGGGAAGACCGTATAACACTAATTGTAGCCGAATTAAGCCATTATTTTCTAATGCTGCCACCATTTTCTACGACTCCATTTGAGAGCGGCGGCATAAAATGTTGTCAGCTTTAGAAAATATGGCTTAATTCGGCTACAATTAGTGTCATACGGTCTTCCCCCTCGTTCGATCATACCCCGATATACTCTATAGTTTGATGGGTTTATATGGTGACTTCTGAGAGAGAAGTGAACTGCGCAGCTGGGCGGGCTACGTGCGTGCGTACAACACCGATCGCCACAGTCCAAATTTTTTACGGCTCGCTTCGCTCGCCGTTGTTTTCTATCTGTTGTACTCTAGATGTTAATGACTTTGAAAATTTTCTGTCAAACCACTGGAAAGTGTCGAACCTTTTTGCTAGTTCGCTCCGTTGTTGCCGTAATTTCTATTGTTTTTGCTGCCATAAATTTCTAAATAATTTGGGAATAATTTTATTACCGATAGCCACAAAAGTTTTGCGTTTCCCCGTTTACATACCTATCTTATTTAATCTTGAAAAATCACAAAAAAATTGCGGCTCGCTCCGCTCGCCGTTATCTTTCTTTCCCTACCTTTCTAGCTAACCCCGCCAAAACCCATATGGGTTAGCCAAGACCATATGGTCTTGGCTCTAACTTTGACAATTGACAACCTCCTCTATCATGCTAAGCAAAAGCATAAAAATAATTGCGGCTCGCTTCGCTCGCCATTACTTCTAGTTTTTTACCTGCCTTAAATACTTTTTTGTCAACCACTGAGGAACGTCGTTGTTATGTAACTAACACCACCCCCAATACTGAGCTTTGCCGCGGCTCGTTCACAGAGGGGCGCCAATGAGGTGTTTGCCTAGGGCGCTGTCGACAATTAATCCGCCTCTGATGCCCGGAGTCGTCACAGCATTTTGTCGTGTGGTGTCGTGCCTCTGTGTGAAAACGCCGTAACCCTGTATACAGGTGGCTTTTTGAGATGGGAGTGGAGAACCAAATCCGAAACTATGATAGTAAGAGAAAAATGACATAAATCGAGGCATGACCTCTTTCACAACTTTTTCAAACTCTCATGCTTTCTGATTTAGCCATTCACTCCAAACTCAAAAAGCCACCCTGAACCAATTACTGCAGATCGAATAAACATTTGTCCCTATCCGGTAATTGAACCCATAACCTCCTGCGCCGGACCCGGACCTTCGCCCGCTGCGCCACAGTGGTTGCACTATAAAGTACCTTCAACAATAATGTAGAAGTCATTCCCTGGCTCTCCCTGGCGCACGATGGTCTCGCCGTCGGTAAAGGACACTGGCTCCAGCGCATCGGCCACCGTGAGCCGCTCCCATTTCTCTAAACTCTCTGAAATAAGTCAAAAGTGACATACATTTCTTGATATTGATGTTTAACAATGATATCATGGTAATACATCGAGTCAAGAAGTCCACTGCAGGAAATGAACTTCTCGAAAGTATTGGGATTATACACAATATCATCTAGCATGGTCTACAGCGCAAAGCTGAGTAACGCTCCAAAAAAGGTTGTATAAAACAGCTTTTGGCTGCATTAATATTCACATAATATGTTGTATTAAATAAAATGCAGCAATCTAACACCGTAAATTCCTTTAAACAGTTAATGCCATTGTTTTTCCCTTCTTAAATTGCTCTTGTTCAGCTTTTATAACACATTCGTGAGGGCTGGTGGACCTTAAGATAGCAAGAAGCGCAAATATGAAGGTCTCGCCAGAGCCTACGCATTTGTTCCCCTTGGGAGTCGAGACCAAGGTCCGTGGGGTACCGAGACTCCGGGTTTTTAAATAAATATCTGAGCGTCTGGTCGAAGCGATGCGTGACCCGAGAGCTAGTATCTGGCGCAGCGTATCAGCATTGCCATACCGTTGTATGGCAATGCATCCAGCGTCTTGGAGACGCTTCCGACTGGTATTGATATGGATCAGTTGAGCTACCTGTTTGCGTCAGTCTCCAGTTAGTTCAATTGTTTCAATTCTAATACTAGTTCGAGTTTGATTCCATTGTTTGTCTGTAATTCTCTTTGTTAATAAAGATAATATACTGGTTTAACTTCTTGCATTGGGGATAATGCCATATGAAAAAAAAACATGAGCATTATTTTGCTTACCGGAAAATGATTTATGGAGACAATCCATATTTTTTACAGAAATTTTCATCCCCATTCAAAGATTTAAAAAATAAATTGATGCTTGTCGTAAATGTACCTTAACCTATTCTAAATATAAGGAGTAGGTAACTAGATAGATACAGTGCTTACCTAATATAGATACTCTAGAGAGGAATTCATCATACATGCGCCGCTTGCGTATAGTAGAACCCATGAGGATGCGTCGGTACGAGTCTCGGTCCAAGCCCCACAATTTGAGGGAGGTGCGAGCGCGAACTGTAGCCGCTCGGGGCGTGCCGTAAATCAGCGCGAGCTCACCGAAACTACCGCCTTCACCTATTGTCGTTACGGTTTCGCCGTTAACCAGCACCTGGAATAGAGTTGATTATATAGGCTATTTGACTACTATTGGGAATTATTTCTTACGTATTGTCTGATAAAAAATAATGCAAATGTTACTAATATATCTTCAAGGCCCGTAGTATTTGCTGTGAAAACTAATTTTAAAGTTTTGTTGAGCTGAAATTTTGCATAGATGTAGTTATACCTAAACCTAATATTCATAAATACACTGATATGTCACACCAACCCGGCGGACTGTGTGGCGACTTTGGTGTGCTGACACCAGTAACTGTGTAGGTACCTCAACATCTCCCGAGTCTATGATGTAGAAGTTGTCTCCTTCGTCGCCCTGTCGTATGACGGTCTCCCCCGGAAGACATTGCACCGCGAACATCGCATCGAACATATCCTCGCGCTCAGACTCGTCCAGATGAGTGAATAGAACGTTGGACGCTATGGCACGGGATAGAGCACCCATCGTTTTGTAATCTTTTGGCACCACCTGAAAGTATGAATGCAGTTATTGTAAACATGGTAAGAGAATTTTAAGAATGATTATTTCAAGAAGGTTTTCAGTGAATAGATGACTAGCTTCTGCACGCGGTTAAACAGGGTGTTGGGCAGACCGTGCCATGTCGTAACTGGGGGTAGGTGGAACAAAGCTTGGCGGCTTTTTAGACTATTTTATGGATTTTTTTAGTTTCGATATTTTTCCTAAATTTGAACTATTTACT
The DNA here is from genome assembly GCA_947086465.1 of Eupithecia exiguata. Lineage (NCBI taxonomy): Eukaryota > Metazoa > Arthropoda > Insecta > Lepidoptera > Geometridae > Eupithecia > Eupithecia exiguata. Next base: position 7,129,922 of record OX352238.1, on the reverse strand, counting down.
GCTGTAACTTTGTAAGAAATAACAGCTTACAATTTTTTTATGGCATGTTAGCCTGTAAATCAATATTTACGTGAGATAGGTAAACAAAGCAGTTATGGACTTGCAAAGTGTTGAGAAGTGAAAATTTTAAACCGAGAGTTTGATTTGAACATTGGATGGAATTTGATAAAAAAAACTAAGTGTGTCTCTGATAATAATGCTGGACAATTCGCACAGCATTATCTAGCCCCAAGCTAAAGCAGAGCTTGTGTTATGGGTACTAGATAGCTGATATACATAACAACAGGTACATAGATAGATATTTTTTATTATATATAGAAAACGACCAAAACACCCTGAACAAATGTCTGCAGATCGTACACACATTTGTCCCGAGACGGGAATCAAACCCGCAACCTCCTGCGTCGCAGGCAGACCTTCGCCCACCGCGCCACAGAGGTCGTCATGTTCCAATTTATTGAAAAATTCACTAGTGCATGGCCATTCCAACAGTATGCCACATTGTGTTTTAATCATAACCATATAAAAATATAACTACCTACGTGTTTATTAAAAAAATCTGCCATTTTGAATGTGACTTTCGGGAAGTGCTGTTCAACTTCAGTGGTCACAATGGTAATATTCATAGCAACATCCTCATAATAACTGATAATAAATTTGCTGGATTTTTTTACAGGATACATTTTCTAACATTATTATATCTATCAATGTGATTAGTAAACTAAATGTTGTTTTAGTTTTTTAAGGTTTTATATTTGTTTTTGATTTTTATGTATACACACCTAAACTGAAATTTAAGGCCCTATACTACCCTAAATCAACGCCGCCGGACCTCCATATCTTCCAAACTACTACATACTTAACTTTTAAATTTATATATGGTAAAGTTCAGGACTTACTCTATCGATCATATCGACACTCCCTACGTATAGTTGTGTAACTGCCAGATACACACTTATACGTTTGATGCATTTTTGGCATCTACACATGCCAGTCTATCATTATAACTTACAAAAAAACAAAAATGTCTACTCTAAGTACGTTTTTCTTAATCGTATAACTGTCCAACTTCATTACTTTCCCGCCATATAATGCTGTATCTACCACATACACACTTTGACGCGGGGGAAATGAGGTGCGCGTGGCGGTAAGTGCCCGTTACACAGTTCTTGCGCGGACAGCGAGTAAAATGCGTGTGCGACTCGTAAATATTTGATTGCCGCAAAATGACAAGTGAACGTTTCCGATTCCTGAACAATTTAAAAGCAGACGCTACTAAGAAAGGAAAAGTAGATATCCTAGACCCAGCTATATCTACTACAAGACCAGGTAAGTAAATCATAATTAATGATTTACCAACTTTTTGTACTTTTTGATATCCAATCATAGTTATTAGGTTTCTTGAACCAATTGTGTGTTATTGCCTTTATTGCTGACTAAATAGACAATTGTTAGTAAGTACATTTTGAAACTTTCCAAATTTTTTTGATTACCTACGTACAAATGTGTAACTACGCACTTACATATTTATACATCGGGATTCACTATGATCATAAGGTGTATCTAGTCACTTACATATTTATACTTTGAAAAGTTGTTAAATCAAAATTCGGTAACTGACTTTTACATAGTTTTACATCGGAAAGTTATTGAATTAAAGTTATAGTAACCCATGCACTTACATAGTTCTGTATTTGTGTTTTCATGTTATCACATCACACTAATCACACTAATATTCGCACTAATACTATAAATGCGAAAGTTTGGATGGATGTATGGATGTTTATTACCTCTTCAGGCCAAAACTACTGAACGGATCGGGCTGAAATTTTGTATAGACGTAGTTTTAGGCCAGGAATAAAACATAGTTGTTGTTTTTCAGATGTATCTCCAGTGCCATTCTCAGAAAATTTTACTGAGGATGACCTAAGTCGATTGGGTGAGATAATATATTATCTGACAGCGATGAAGAACCTTTTCTGGCACCGCGCATTTGCCTCTTGCATTCTACGAATACTAACGGTGATAGTCCTGCATCTTCTGAATTGCATGTCCCAGTTTCCCATATCTTACAATCTTCCTTGCAAGCTTGTGGAGGAGGCTCCAGCAATGACACAGGGAATAATGACATTGCCTTTAGCTCTTCGCCACGGTTTTGTGAAAAACCTGTAAACCTGACCCAGAAAACAAAAGAAAAACATCCTGAACCCGTTGAGAGTGAAAAAATACAAATATTTACAAATATAAGTGGTACAGTACAAGGTAATTTGCCGGAATATGACCCCACTCTGGCAGCAAACATGCGTGAATCTCCTCTCCTGCTACAGGCTACCTCAAGCATTAATATGCCATTATCACTGTGTGACTCTCCCAATTACGGCCACCTTATAGCTCAACAGATAGACGAATTAGGCTGCCCTGCGTCACCAGCATCCCTTCCAACGCTATAACCAATTATTTAAATAGTTTAAATAATGATCATTAATTAGTGACTTCTCGTCATCCATACCGCAATGCTTGAAAACGAAAGTTTTCAATCAGTGCGTCCTACCCGTCATGACTTACGGAGTAGAGACGTGGACACTCACGGTAGGGCTTGTCCACCAGTTTAAAGTCGCCCAGCGAGCCATGGAGAGAGCTATGCTCGAAGTTTCTCTGAAGGATAGGATTCGCAACGAGTACATCCGACAGAAAACCAAGGTTGTCGACATAGCTCAAAGGATTAGCAAGCTGAAGTGGCAGTGGGCTGGCCATATCGCGAGAAGAACCGACAACCGCTGGGGTAAACGTGTTCTTGAGTGGAGACCGCGACTCGGCAAACGTAGTGTAGGACGCCCTCCGACCAGGTGGGATGACGATTTGCGAAAGACTGCTGGCAGACGCTGGATGCGGCAAGCTGAAGACAGGGCGCTATGGCGCTCATTAGGAGAGGCCTATGTCCAGTAGTGGACTGATATAGGCTGATGATGATGATGAATTAGTGACTTGTGTTTGTGTTTATTTTTGATAAAAGTAGGTATGTACCTAAAAAATTATACTAACCATATTTTCGATCTCAATTTCATAATTTTGTATTTGTATTTTGTTAATTTTTATCATCTAAGAAATTGAATAGTCAAGTTTGGATATTTATTGTTATTCATTTTATAACTTTATGTCTGCTTGTATATTTTTGATATAAGAATTTTGCAAATGTACCTACCTATAACGTATAGTAATGATAGGTCTACTATTATTTCGATCTCAATTTAATAAATGTTGTATTTCGTATTATTATGTAAATTGTTTACCTAGTTAGATGTTGACATAGTGAAATTTGCTAGGTATTTCATAATACTAATTCTGTGTTCAAATTTTGATAATAATTTAGGTTGAAGTACCTACTAGTAAAGACTGATTAGTCGTGTTTGAGAATCGTTAAGAGTTTAAAGCTGAGTTAATTACTCAGTTGGTTTTGTTTTTCTTATTTTTGAAATAACAATCCTTAAAAGGTTTTTTTGTGTTTAGGTGAGCACCTACTTCCCTAATAAATGGTATTTTGAGCTAATTATTTCTTGTTTTATTTAAGATAATAATATAAGAAAGACCAATATAAGCCAAAAAAAATAATAAAATAAGTGGGAAAACCCCAATTCACGGATACAGTTTTACATTTTACTACTAAAAATTACCTACCTACCTTAAAATATGTTTAGTTTCGTAAGCAAGTGAATATTCGGCAATTAGGGCCTGGCGACCTGTATTAGGAGTACCTGATACAGGTCGCCAGGCCCTAATTGCCGAATTCTGATCTGTTTCGACAAATTAGGCCAGGTAATTAGGTAATTTGTCGAAACAGAATATGTAGAAGCGCATTATTGAATCATACAATTTCCAACGTTTAAACATGTAAGCACCAGTTAAACAGAATTAGTCAAATAGATCTACCAAGTATAACCGTGTAACAGACAGTTACGATATTGTCATTCTTCTAAGCTCCCACGAAAAAGTGTGTATGTGCCACATACGGCATTTTATTAGGTTATACGCACCACGTAAAAATATGTAAGTGTAATAAAATCTAAACCAGTATAGATTTAAATAAAAAATAGTTTCCATCTTAAACTAGATCTATAGTAAGAGCATCTCACCAATTTTCACAGAAATATCTCAAAAAGGGCTCCAGTTATAGCCATTTGAACATTTTCAAATCTTTAAAACGCTCTCCTGTAAAATTTGTGTTTTGCAGATACACAACTATACGTAGGGAGTGTCGATATGTTTCGAAAACACGATTCCAAAAACAATACTCGATAGAAAAAAATCGCAATAACCTCGTTAGTTAATCGCATTTTTACTAAAACCTTGATTTCTCAATAAATACAGAAGTTAAGATCTAGAGAACAAGCATGTTAATTGAAGTTTAAAGAACATAATTGTGTTGCGTTTTTTTCAAATAATGTCCTAATTAATAGACATTAGGCAAAAACTTGATTTTTGGGCTTGCGTTGCCATGCCCTGTCCCGCTCCTATGAACGCGAAATCCTGTCTTCCCATTTTGCATATTTTTACATTGAAAATGACGTTTTCGATCGATTTGTTTCGTATTAAAAACAAGTCCTGTTTGATATGGAACATACCTGATTTTGTCTAATTACAGAATAACAACATCTAAACTGTGTTTTCAGTCATGAGTTTTGGTATGTATTACGGAACATAACCAAATTCATAAAATTGACACAATAGAATTAAAAGACAAGAAACATACAAAGCAAGGATATGGTTAAAATTTAAAGTAAAACACATCACCTTTTTCACATAGCTAGTAGCATCTTCCTCTGTAACTGGCTCTGCGCTGATGCCGCCGCGCCGCCGCGGCAGTTGGCCCCCAAGCAGCGGCAATGGCGACAGTTCGCCATCGCATTCGCCCTCGGAGGCCGCTGCTGCCGCCGCCGCCGCCTTTACTTGATCCTGAAATTTAAAACATTAACTTACTAGTCTAGCTGTTGAAGTGTTTTTGTACGAGTATCGCAAATATACCAACAGCCCCTGATGCCCCCATGTCCTGTTTTTTTTTTCAACATATGGTCATACTCTTAAAAACTGTTGCTCAGATGTAATTTTATTTACCTGCCTAGTTCAGGCTGAATTGTTATACTTATCTATTAGCTCTCATTTTAACTTCATCATCAGCCTATCCTATCTGCACTGCCTATTAGTCCACAGCTGGACATAGGCCGTCGTTTTAACTTTATTTATTTATATTAAGGAAACCATCACACACTACACATAAAAGGGTGATACAATACATTTTAAGGCACTGTTCCATGAAATATATTTTTTAACTTGCATTTGAGTCTTGGGGGATTTTTTATACCTCACTCTCCCAATCCATAATCAATTTTAGTTTTATTGATTTTACTTAAAGTGCTCTACTTATTCAGTTTAGTGCAGGCAGCTTACTGAACTAACTCTCAAGTTTAATCAATGTTTCCTTCCTTAATGCTAAAAATAAATATTAAATACCTTCCTCAAATCAAACATCACAAACAAAAAATAAACACATGAAATAGAATGAAAAAAAAAAACTTACCCTATTAGACCTGGGGTACAGTAGACTAAAGCCAAAGTAAACGAGAAAAGAAAAACTTTCCAACTTTTCAAGTAAAATCTCTAGCCGATGAGTTGGAATATTTATGATCTTTAAGATAGAAAGCAGGGAAAGACAAAGAGAGATGAAAAGGTACGAAAAACGAACAGAATCTGGGGGAGGCTTTCACCAGTGGTTCTTGCACTTAGATACAATAGAAACTGTGAAAATTTAATTTTAAGCTACAAATTATGTAAGAAAAATAAATCTCCTTTTATTTTACCTGTGTCTACATCCCAGCGAAATTTCATACAGATCTGTTCAGTTGTTTAGGTATGATGATAAGAAAAGAGACAAACAGAATAACTTTCGAATTTACTAATATTATTATGGATGTTTTAGAACCAAACGGTACAAATTGATGAATTACCACTCATCATCAGGCGACCAATGATGGAGCTCTCTGTACAATGAAGTTATTAATTTAAAAAAATGCAGCGAATGCGAGCGAGGTTCTAGAATATTGAGCCAATTCAGATTTTACACCATTTGTATTAGATGCGCTTAGGTTCCAAATCCAAAGTTATTGTCAGTACCTACAAAGTAGATACATAATTTTTGCCTTACCCTTTCTAGTTTTTGAAAATATTGCCTCAGAAAAGTCACTGGATTTTCTGGTTTGTTTACACATAATTGCACGATGCAACCTTTGATGATTGAAGGGATACCATGGCTTTGAATGTAGTTTTCGCATTCAAGTAAACATTGCTCTTCTTCCATTTCTCTAAAACGTAAATAATTATTTACATGATTTCAGCGTTGAACATAACATTTAAAACCAAACATAAATAACGTACACATTAAAATCGTCTGAAATAGTCAATTCTAATATGAAAAATTCATTTTTAATGAAATTTTGAAAAATAAATCACAGAATTTATTTAGTCTATTTGATTTTTTTTTCAAGCTATTGGCATATTGACTGACATCTCTAAGCTTGACACTGACAGTCAGTAAAGAAAATCAATGAAAAAAGAGATCCCCTTCGATATAAAGAAAACATTAGCGCATTTTCGTAGGTAGCATTTTCGCATATTTTGTAGATTTTGTAGGGATGGGAAAGGGCACTCTTGCACATTAAAGAAGATAATGTTTGCGGTTGTTAGTTTCAATGAAAAAAGAGATCCCCTTCGTTAGTTTTGGGTTGTTAGTAACGTACTATAATAACTAGTAACGTATTCATTCTGTGGAAAAAATATTTTATCTAGGTTGGCAAAACTGAATCATTCGTTCATTCTTCATTCATGTCATATCAGTATTGCGGGATCAAGAATAAATCCGTAGTTATAGGCAATGAGGCGTTATCATGAAGTAATGATTATTAACTGTATCGCGCGTATGAATGAATCACGTTCATAAAAGGAGTTTATTAACAACATCTGCTTGTTGCAGTTACAACACTATAAATAATTGATTTTAGGACACTTGACTAGTGTTGAGCTGCTCGCTGGCAAAACCTTATTTTTTGACTTCTGAAGTTGCGTCAATAGGGTATATATATATATGTGGATAAAATTTGACTTGTTTAGGTGCTTATTTTGTAAGCCTACCTTTGCCGCGCGCACGTTTCTTTGACTTCTGCGTAGCGCCACGTGCCGCACCGGCGGCGGCACCGGCGCGCGGCGTAGGGTGAAAATGCTTTTATGATGTATGAGGTTGTTTTTCAAAATTATGTAAAAGAATATTATTATATTTTTCATCGATTTTAGACTCTCTGCTTGTGATTCTGAACCTCTGTTTTCAAGGATAAGACTGACAACACTTACCCCCTGTATACCTACTAAAAACTTGTTTGTGGCCTCAAAAAAACGCAGTTAAGTGGAAATTTAGTAGCACTTCATCTTAGTTTCACACTTTAGTGACCCAAAAAAAATTTACTGAATTATTCAATAAAGAGCTTGTCAGTTAATTAAAAAATATCACATTAGTAGAATACGCCAAGTTGCTCAAATAACGGCTATTTAGTCGTATAATACACCAAAGTCAAAATTTTGGACTGAGATTATATTTATAATAAACTTACAAAGGTTTTACCAGATAATATTCGAAAAACAGTGAATGTAACATATGCATTGGATAGGAAATTTGATCAGTACTCTGTCTATTGAGTTGTCTGTCTAAGATGGAAGTTGCGAACTACTTGTATGCTTTATAGTATATTTCAATTATATAGTGCAATATAGTAATATTGCTTGCTCTTATGTTTTTACGGTCCCATATTCATCCGAAAATATCCCCAATATTTTCAAAAAACTGCTGATTTACCGCGACGTGCGAGTGAAATGGTGGCCAAAAGCTTGGCCATCATCAATAATAAAAAGACGCTATCCTAAAAATGCGAAATACTGGCCAAACGCAATGGTATCAAAAATGTATAGTAAAATACCGGAAGTAGGTAGGTACTAATAGATGAAAAAGCCACAGTTATACATATTTATACATATATTTGAAACCAAATTAAACAATACCACGCTAAGCAGAGCTTGTGTTATGGGTAGGTACCTACTAGATAACTGATATACATAATACAATAGAATACATAGATATATATTTTTTATCATACATAGAAAACGACCAGAACGCCCGGAACAAATATCTGCAGAACGTATAAACATTTGTCCCAAGGCGGGAATCGAACCCGCAACCTCCTGCCTGCGTCAAAGACGGACCTTCACCCACCGCGCCACAGAGCTTGTGTCAGAGATATAACTTATTAACTTTCGGGATTTATAAGTACCTACCTACTATTGAGCTAGAATACTACACAATGAAACAACCTACTTATTGACTAAAAACTAAATTAATGAATTATGTTTTTCTAACTAAAGATTTTTCTAGAAACTCAGACCGCTTCCACTCACAATACTTTTTGCCACGCCCTACTTGGGTACCATTGTGTCTCTTACATTACTATTATATAAAGTCCTACAAATGTAAATTACTAAGTTAGATCTCACTATTATTAAAGATAGAAGTCTATATTATACGATAAGAAGCCTAAACACTATTGTTATATTAGGTACCTAGATTATTTAGAATAAGTCGTTAGATTATAAGAATTAGCCACCTAGCTAAATATTGCCGTGCCCTAGCAGGGTGCATGTTTGAGACACTTCATCTTTAAGATCCCATACACATGTTTGCAATAAAAATATTGAGTATTGAGTACAATGTTTGCAATGAAATAAATGAATATGAATATAGAAATTGCCTTACATTACAGCTATTCCATTGAAGTTAAACACTGAGAATATGAATATAGAAAATACCTTTAGCAAACCAAATAGCACCATAATCAAGTCACTAACAAAAAATGAGGAAGATTATTTTGACAAGATAAAGTTAAAAACTACAACCCGACTACGTGAAAGTAATAAAAGTTTGAAACATTTACATTGACAAAATAGAATGACGTATCGGTCATATTTGGTATGCATAGAGTTGAAAATGAAAATAGGTCGTAGGTATTGTAATTTTTCTCTATGGGGCCTGCAGCCTACGGCTACCTAAACTTTAATACGCGTTTTGAAGGCTTATTCGGGGTCGGAGCCCTAAATCCTATAGCCTATAACCATCGGGGTATTGAGACGAATCAATCGATACATAATTTGTTGAAATCGAACCAGTAGTTTCAGCGCTACGTGGGAACAAAGAAATCGGCCACATACATACAAACATACAAATATACAAACATACAAACATAGGGTGCTAACCTCATAATAACCCACCCCTGTTGGTAGTCGGGTAAAAAGTACCTAACCAAAGATATTTTATTTTTTGACATTACGGGTAGGGACTTTATAAAATGTTATCTGGCAACACATCACATTGTCATTGTGTGTGGGCGAAAATGGAAGCTGCAGAAACTGAAGCCGGTGTGAAAAATCATTTAAAAGATGTTTTATCAGAATCTGAGCTTTCTGGATTGCCAAACCAAGTGGCAAATAAAATCAATGTGTACATCGATTCAAAATTTGAAGAATACTTGACATCCAAGGCGCTACATGAAACCAACAAAAACACAATCGGTAAGCCCGCCCGGCGCTTTACAAGACGCTTTTTCGAAATTTAGTTCAGCAAATGATACGAAATTAACCCTGAAAGAGCTTTCGTGTACTGTATGTTATCGAAGTACTTTTGTTAATCAGTGGATAAGATGATTTAGTCCATCGCCATAAAAAAGGGTAGGAATGCATTCGATTCTTGTGGTTGTAATGTGTACTGTACATTCATTTCTAACCTGGATTACGACTATGCCCGCGCTGCACTTTTTTCTCTATTTACTTTCACCACCTATCAATTTCAATTAATGGTTACTTCCATTATGATATTTAGGATTGTTATCTAAAACTCAGGTGATTAACAAAAATTCAGTAAAATGTCTCTACTGCTCTCTAAACTACTCTGGTCATTTCCAGAGCAGTAAAGACAAGTTATTACAATATTTACTTTATAACTTAATTTTGGATAGCTCAAACCTCAAATCATGTTAAATATCCCCTCTTATATTGACTGTTAAGTTTAAATTTAGTGGTAATGTGCATTTTGTAAATAATTAGTTCTTACATAAATATGAATAATAGCATGCAATGCTACTCGCGCTAATTGATACTCACAGAAATGTGTAGGTATTTATGTACATACTATATTATGCCCTCGTAAGCCAAAAGGTACCGGAAAAAGTAAATTTTCTGTTTTTTAGTGCTTTGGATAGCTTGAGAAATTGCACATGCAATGAACTGAACCACTAAGACTTATTTACGTTTCTTGATTTTGTTTCTTTACTACACCTTACTTACAAAGCCTCGCAAGATGCTGCTAGATCACGTTAAATTTCATATATTAGTCCAATTACTGGTCAATGCACTTAGTAAAAACAGCAAGTTCAAGTCCGTAAATGATGTTGACCATGTTAGATACCACACCACTACACTGCAGTTTTCTATGAAAACGAGTGGCCATATAATTATTTACATGGTACAGGTAGAACTTGAGGCAGTAATGATTTACAATATTTTTTGGGTTAGGATCTCTGTGATGTATTTCTAAAATAATTGGGGTAGGACACAAAAGTGACCAAATAATAATAATAATAATCATTTATTTCAGACTATGGTTACACACACACAGTTACAGATTTTATTTTAACTTATTCTACGTTCCATCTCACTAATATTATAAACGTGAAAGTTTAGATGGATGGATGGATAGATGGATGGATGTTTGTTCCTTTATCACGCCAGAACGGCTGAACGGATCTGAATGAAATTTGGCACAGAGATAGATTATAGTCTGGAATAGGACATAGGCTACTTTTTATCCCGAAATTCCTACGGGAACGGGAACTACGCGGGTGAAACCGCGAGGCGCTGCTAGTAGTAATATATACCTTAAAACTAACATACATACAATATTAAAAACTAAAATTAAAGAAAATTGACGTAAACTTCGATATGATGGTTCAAATTGAAATCTGTGTGACATCTTTAATTGTTCTATTTAATGAATTATTTATAGTAGTTAATATTGGTTCAGTTTAAAAGTGAATATGACAAAGAAATTCTCAGCGTCGCACCCGTTTGGGTTGAACCCCCGGGCGACCCAATCCACGACTCACGACATCTCACCAAGGGAGGAGACGGTCAAAAAATGCCAAAATCGCCTACGTAATTAATGGATCCTGGAGACCTGTACCCTTGTGACGAACAACTTGCGAGAAACATTTACAACAAAGACAATCAGTAAATTTAATTTGAATTGTAATTTTCTTCCATCTGTCACCAGGCTGTATCTCATGAACTGTGATAGTTAGACAGTTGAAGTTTTCACAGATGATGTATTTCTGTTGGCGCTATAACAACAAATACTAAAAAACAATAAAATAGATATTTAAGGGGGCTCCCATACAACAAACGTGATTTTTTTTGCGTTTTTAGGGTTCCGTACCCAAAGGGTAAAAACGGGACCCTATTACTAAGACTTCGCTGTCCGTCTGTCACCAGGCTGTATCTCATGAACCGTGATAGTTAGACAGTTGAAATTTTCACAGATGATGTATTTCTGTTGCCGCTATAACAACAAATACTACGGAACCCTAAAAACTGGGCACATACATATCAAGAGAACTCTGAAACTACAAGAGCTACGAAGCTGGAATTTTGCATGGAGCTTTCTTTTAGGACGTAGGCATCTGCTAAGAACGGATTTTTGGAAATTCACATCGAGGGATTTATAGGTTTTCTCATAACAACTTTTAAATCATAAAGTATTTATGGTAATATATACATATATTATAAGGTTGTAAATCTTTAACGTTGATAGTTTACATGGAAACCGACATTACTTAGGGTATTACTAAAGTCCACGCGAATGAAATCGCGGGCAGGTTAGCTAGTACTAGATTTAATTGTAAGTCGCGATTTACGCTGGTAAATCACGATATTATTGAAAAAAGTACATATAGTCAATGTGAAATAATAAACGAGATGAATTAACCAACACTATTTCTTTCTTAGGTAATAAAATTGCCGAACTAGAAGCCGCATTACTCGTAACAACCGCCAAATACGAAGATGCTGCATCCAAACTTTCCACTGCTGACGAGTCAATTACGGAACTGGGGAAGCAGGTTGAAACCTATAATGCTGATCTTGAGAAAGCGCGTGATAAAATTTGCCGATTCGAAAATGAAATAATCTCAATGAAAAGTGCTCGTGACGCTGCAGTCGATGAAAGAAATGACTTAACGCGTATCTTGCAGAGGCGCGATACTGAAATAGAAAGGTTGACAGCCAATGAAACCTCCCTTTCGCAACAATTACGTGCTGCTATTGACATGAAGTGTGAAGCCCTAGCTCAGAATGATGAAATACAAAGTAAAGAACTGACTCTGCAATATCGTGAAAAACGTATTGAACAAGAAAGAACCCTATTAAATTCTCAAATTGCTGGCCTTACTGAAGAAGTTAATAGATTGACTTCAGAACTACAAACAGTTAGATTGAACAATACCAGTCGAATGGTCAATTTGGAAACCCAACTGGCTGAAAAAGTAGAGGAACTAAGTGCTGCTAATGATACGATCACTCAGTTAAATGAGCTCAAAAAGAACCTGAACAACCGCGCCGAAAATCTCAATCAACGCCTGATGGAGCAACGGGAAATAGAAAACAAAATGACTGAAAATTATAAGAAAGAATTAGAAGCAAAAACTAAACTGGCTGACTTATTCAAGAATATGCTTGATGATGCTGAAGCTAAAACTTTAGAGCTAACTGAAGGTATTACTGAATTGCAAAAATTATTAAATGAAGCCACCGAAAAATATGGAGAGCTTGAGACTAAACTGAAACAGGCTGAGATGGATCATGACGAAATAATCGAGAAGAAGAATGAAGAAATTGAGAATTTAAAAACAGAGTTACGTAATGTTAACCAAGCTCTACAAACTAGTGATGCTCAAAATCTCGACGCGGCGCTAAATGACCTAGCTCCTTCCGCTGCTTCTGCAAGTAAACTACTGAAGTCGGGAATGTCGTTAACGCAAATTTATTCACTATTAGTAAAGACAACAGAAGAGCTATCTAAAGAAAAAGACGAAAATCGGCGGCTCACAACAACCCTAAATGCTATTGTCTTAGAATTGGAAGAAAAAGCTCCTATGTTGCAGAAACAAAAGGCAGATCATGATGAAGCCATTGAAGCTAACACTGCTCTTTCTCAACAAATGGAATCATTGGCAATGGAATGCAATCGATTAAGAGATGAATACAGCGAAGCATCCAAAATTGCCAATCACTACACTCGAGAAAATACTAAATTGAAAGGCGAGCTAGCTGATTTAGGGAGACAAGTTTGTTTCTTGCTGAAAGAAATAGAACATAACCGCGGAGGCCTCCTTCCCAACGGTGATCATGATTCAACTCGCTTGTCATCCAATACTACAAACTCTGATCTGAACTCCTCAAGAGTTATATCTAAGACTCTTGTGACTTTCACTGATATACAAGAGCTTCAGGCGAATAATCAAAAGCTTCTTAGGTTGGTCCGCGAATTAACTGATAAACATGAAGAACTTGAACAGCATAAGGAACAATTCGAAAGTGGTGAAATGCAATCTAAAATAGAAAGTTTGAAGAACAGAGTGTCAGAACTTACTGATGCACAAGACCGTCAAACAAAGATGGTCAATGGCCTCATTAGACAGCGCGACATGTTCAAAAAGCTGTATCATGATCTCATGAAAGGTAAACGCCATGAAATGTCTGCTAGCGAAGCTGCGGAATTTGATAAGAGTGGATCTTTTACTATGGATACATCCTCTGAAAATGTTTCAAAACCATCGCCAGTTCCTGAACCATCATCATTTGAAATAAAATACAAAGAAACTGAGAAACATTTAGAACTATTAAAAGAAGAGTTTAAAACCTACAAAGAAGAAAAGGTTACTAATGAAAGAATGTTATATGATCAAATTGATAATATGCGTCAAGAAATAACTAAACTTACGGCAGCAAACAGTAAATGCGCATCAACTTCAGAATATAATAACGATCGTTTGAAAATTCTTCAGACAAATATTACGACCTACAAAAAACAAATAACGTCTCTTGAAGAAAAGAATAAAGCATATAATGCCACAATTGCTAAACACGAAGTATCTTTGCAACACCTTAGAGATGAGACTTTGAACGCTCAGAGCAAGCTAGCAGCTGCTGAAATACAACTGGAAAATCTCAAACTTGAATGCAAATTAACGAAAGATACAGAATTACGACTTCAAACTGAAAAGGAGATGATGAGTCGAGAAAGGCAAGGCCAGTCACTTTTGCTCAAAAATCTAGAAATGATTAAGGCCAGCCTAGAGCGCGTTGAGGTAGAAAGTCGTGCTAAAATTGAGTCAAGGCTAGATGAAGCAACTCGTGAATGTTCTGCATTAAGGAGAAGACTTCAAGAAGAACAAGATAGGTTCAGAGAGTTGGCTGCTCACTTGGAACGGCAAACAGAAACCGCAAAGTCAAGAATGCAAGAAGAAAAAGATGCTGCTGATGTTCTGAGGAAAGACCTCGCGGAATTGAGGCAGGAGATATGCGATAAAAACAAGGCTAATGAGGAATTGGGTAAAAAACTAAAATTGGCACTTGCACCAAACACCGATGGGTCTTTTGATACGGTTAAAAGAATACGGGATCTTGAAAACAAACTTTCCGATAAAGAAGGCGAGTTGAAGTCACTTCAGGAACAACTTGATATTGCAAAAGAACACATCAAACAATATTGTGATATATCTGAAAATGCTGAAAAGGAACTAAAAACCTTACACACTGAATATGAAACATACAAAAAAGCGACTGATACAAAGCTAAATGATTATGCTACCAAATTACAGTTCCTTGAAGATAAATGCGCAGAGCTGGAAGCAGAGCTGTCTCTTCATGCCAGTGGAGAACACTCTGCTAGTAATAATCACCTGCGAGATGAACTGGTAAGAGTTAAGACAGATTTAAAGGAAGCTTTAGCTAGCAATGACAACTACCGCGTAGAAATTGAAACTATACGCTCTGAAATAGCGCAATTATCTGAAGCTGTTGAGAAAGCAGAAGAAAAGTATACACATGAAATGATATTACATTCTACCGATATTCAGGCGTTGTCCCTTGCAAAGGAGGAACTCTCAAAAGCACAAAATCAATTAAATGAATTAGTATCTCTTAAAAACAGTGCTGAAGAAAAACTAGAAAACGAAAAGTCGTCGTGGTTAGAAAGGCAGAAATTACTTAACACAGAAAACGAGCAGCTATCGCAACGCTTGAAAGATTTGAATGATCAAAATTCACTATTGCATGATCAAGTTCAAGCACTTGGCACACAGTTATCAGTCTCCCATGCATCGCGATCTCAATCTGAAAGTATGCATGAATCTGCCAATGAATCTAGTATGAATATATCGATAAATGAAGACGACGTCAAATCATCAGAACAGCTATTCCAAATAGTTAAATACTTAAGAAAAGAAAAAGACATAGCCATGGCTAAATTTGATATATTACAAGCTGAAACAATGAGGCTTAAATCTCAGCTAGAAATAGCAGAAAAACAACTGGATGAAACGAAACTTGCATTAGCTTCTGAAAGAGAAAGGTCGGAAGTAAGCATGGTAACAGTCAATAGGCAGTCTGATATTTTGAGAAAAGTAGAAACTCTAAATGCTCTAACAGATAGTAATCGTATCTTGAGAGAGGAACGCGATTCATTAACACTTCGTGTTGAAGAACTTACTGCTACTACAAAATCAATGGAAGAGCAGTTACATCCACTGCAGGAAAAAGTGGCTGATTACTCATCCAAAACTGAATCCTTGCAATCAGAAAATAATGCATTGAAAGCAGATTGTGCTCGTTGGAGATCCAGGGTAAACGCTTTGGTTGAACGTGCTAATAAAACGAGCCCCGAAGATTGGAAGAGACTACAAAATGAAAGAGAGACGTTGGCAAAAATGTTGACTAATGAAAAAGAAAACGTGAAGAAGTTGAGTGAAGAACTTGGTAATGTTAAAGTGGAGAAAATTAAGATCGAAGAACAATATACTGTTACATCTCGGCAGCAAAATTATCTGGCCGAAGAAAATAAAAAGCTTAAAGAAGAGTTGCAAAATGTGCTTAGGAATGATATGGCACGTCTTACTGAAGAAGTTACCAAACTTAAAGATAAATTATCGGAAGCTGAGGTAACAAACACTAAATTGGCTGAGGAAGTTGCTAGTAAAGATTCTTCTCTTATTGACATTCGTGGAAAGGAATTGCAAATAAGAAAAATTGCCAAGAAATATAAAGCTCAATATGAAGAACTTGTGAAATCAGCGGAAGAAGACAAGAAGTCCAATGAAGGACAAGCAGCAGCTGCCGACGCTCAATTGGCAGAGACTTCTAAGAAACATGATGAACTATTAAGCGAACTTCAAGCTAATTTAGATTCTGAGAAAGAAAACAATGAAAAGCTAAAACAAGAACTAGAAACTCTCAGGACCGCCATCCTAGACAAGGAAGAGAAAGCTAAACAAGTGCTCAAACAAGCCAAAAGCAAAATAGTTCAGCTGACGGAGCAAAAAAATACGCTTCATCGCGATTTAGAGGAATCACGCACAAAGATCGGTTCAATCGAACAGAGCACACGTGATGAACAGGATGTGAGACTAGCTCTTATTAAATCCCAGTACGAAGGACGCCTCTCGAGATTGGAGAAAGAACGCGGCGAAGCACAGGCCGAGAAAAGCCGAGAAGTAGAGGCTCTTCTTCAAAAAGTAAACATACTGCAACGACAGTTGGCTAGTCAAACATCTGGGTCGAAGCAGCAAGCCACCACAGAGAAAACTACATCTGACCCGCCAACAGCAAATATAAAACCAATGGCTGGTAAGTTGCTTTCTGTCTTAATGAAATTATATTATAGTTTCTGTGTATCTTACAATGAGTTGGTGGTTTTAGGTGTAGCCCAACAAAGTGTGAGCGCGAGCCGGCGTGGTGGTGAGACGCCGCTGGCTTCGATCCGCCCGATGGCACAGGTCGGGCCAACAGCCCCGCACGACGCGCACACAACAGAGTACATGCCTGCGTCCTCATCGCGCCCGCTGCCCCGCGCTTCTGTGGCCGCATCGACTGCGCCGCCGCCTGAGTCAACCCAGGTTACAAAAATATTCTTACTAATTTTATTACTTGCTTCGAGCTAAGTTATCAAAAGAATTAATATAGATATTCTGTGTATGGTGTAGATGTGATTTATGTCATATCATTCATTATTTGGTTTTTAATAAAATAAATGAATAAAAACCATTTACTTATTTGAATACTGCATTTTCATAATAATTTTAATGTTGAACTTTGTTCAAACAATTTGAATAGTAGATTTTTCATCTTTATTTTTACTTTTATTTTAAGTTAGGTAGTTATTACTTTCTACTACATGTGAAAACTTGAAATGGAGAAAGAAGTCTTTGGCCCTGAAATATAGCCTAGGCTAGTTTAGGACCCTACGGATTCAATATTATACTGAAACACTGAAATTGTGTCCAATAACTGATTTTATGTTGAATGGTTTTACGCTGTTCCTTTCGTTACCACTGGTACCTTACACATAAAACATTTTATATAAAGCACATTAAGAAAATAATTAAGTTTAAAATTTATAATTATTAATATAACGACAAAATACATATTAAAATTCATAATTAATTTAAAAAACTAGTTACCAACAACCCTCAGTAGAAAATTCTCGCTGGAGTGGACGCGGCGCAGCAACGATACGGCTCTCTTTCGCATGATGATATGGAAACCAGATGGTTTCCATACGCTCATACGTATGAGCGTCAGCAAACATGCCCGATGTGCTGCAGTATTTGGGCAGCCGCACTAGCGTTATACTGTAATTTTGCTTAATTACCATGTGTTTTGCGCAGGACATGGATACTAGTGAAGCGGGAATGGGAAGCTCTGGAGCCAGTGACAGCAGCACGCAATCTCACTCCCAAACTCCTCAGCAGGTAGCACAGTTTCTTCAAACCATGTATCCCCCAACATCCTATAATGGTCCACTGCTGGACGCAGGCCTCCCCTGATAATCGCCTTATTGGCTTGAACCATGTTATAACCAGAAACAATTTCCAAAATGACCAGAACCAATATTATTTTGACAATTTGTCAAATAACATGTCCCACCGGACATCCTGTACCTGCCTCAATCTGGATATTTGGAATGATGATTATTAGCATAATACTGTAAACTAATCTGTAAATTCAAGTGTTTTTCGCAGGCCGTGGCTATGGTAATGCCACGTATTGAGCAGCCCAGTGGACCGACCTCTGCCTCTGCTGGCACCGCCGCCGCCGCCGCGCCGAGCGTCTCAGCACCTGCCGCACCCGCCGCGCCTGCCTCAGGTAACATTATATCAAATTCAACAATTGAATAGGTTTTTCTGCTAACATATAAACTGTCCATAACTGTTCTTGTTGTCCGCTTGAGACATCTGTATTTGCCTAATTTGCTGGTTTATTTTTTATTCAGGCACGGCCGCTCCAACATCGACCGCTAACTCGCAGACATCGTCAAGCGTCAGCACGTCTCACGCTCCGGCTGGTGTTAGCACTTCCCATCCTCCCGCTGGTGTTAGCACTTCCCACCCTCCCGCTGGAGTTAGCACTTCGCATCCACCAGCTGGCGTCAGTACTTCTCAACTACCCGCTGGTGTTAGCACTTCCCAACCCCCAGCTGGTGTTAGCACTTCGCACCCACCTGCTGGAGTTAGCACATCCCACCCACCCGCTGGTGTAAGCACTTCCCATCCACCTGCTGGTGTTAGCACTTCCCACCCACCAACGGGAGTTAGCACTTCCCACCCCCCGGTTGGCGTGAGCACTTCCCACCCCCCAGTTGGCGTGAGCACCTCCCACCCACCGGCTGATGCGCGTCCGGCTAAGAGACGCATACAGACAAGACCTATCGCGGCTAAGAGGACACGAGTGCAAGTAAGTAGAACAATAGTAAGGTACAGTTAGGTAGTTGTAAATTATAATAATTTACAATTTTCAGAGATTATGTCTCTGAAATTGTAAATCTGTTTTGGAGGGTGAAACTTACAAGGACCTTGGTATGCCAGAAGCGTTAGATATAGTGGACGGAGACATAAAAGCAGTCGGTGAAGGAGCGCTTCTTTTGTCACCTTTCAAAAGTGATAAACAGCCTTTTAGCAACAAGGTACGTGCCTTCAACTGCTGGCTTATGCTACTGCTCACTTAAACTTTTGGACATACAAAGATGGACTCAGACTGAATGAGAAGCCTTGGACTGTAAGGTTCGTCAACTTTTAACCACTCATCGCATGCGACACCCCCGATCTTCGTTATTGAGATTGTATATCCCTCGGAAATGTGGTGGAGACAGCCGTGAGGTAGGTATGCAATTTCAGAAATAATTTCCTTCAAACCGAATACATTGATGAGAACCTTACCCCTTTTCATAGCTAACGAGAACTGGCGCAAACCTACGGTGATGAGCATTCAGGACAGTAATGCTAAATGGGTGAGCAAAGAGCTGCATAGGCTCTCACAGGACCTGATGTTGATCTCCTTAGCTAAGTAAACTAACAACGCTTCGTTGACCTCGTTAGGGAAACCTAAGGTTAAATCTGCAATTATGGATGAGGTGGTAAAGGCGAACAATTACCGAAAGTTTAACATGAAAGATGGCGATCGATATTTGTTGAGCGTTTCATCTTTTTGGGGAGACCCTCCGTCATATACTTTCGGGTTGTTCGGACCTTGCGAACTCTCAATACTTCACAGATACACACATTCAGGTAGCCAAAATAATACACCAGCAACTTGCTCTTCGATACGGCCTAACCGGTCCTGAAGTTCCGCACTATAAGTACACCGGCGCCAGTTCTCAAAAACGCCGGTGCCACGCTCTATTTGGAAAAATACATCATTACAGACAGTTCTATCCTTGAGAATAAGCCTGATATTGTACTGATACATCGGGTAGAACGGAGGGCGGTGCTCGCTGATATCACCATACCACATGATGCTAACCTCGCTAGAGCATGTGGGATATAGATTCAGCGACCATCGTCCTGATAGTTGTTTCGGTTAACGGCGTAATAGCGAAGAGCCTCGATCGACATCTCAAGAGACTCTCGCAAGGGCCAGAGCCAGAAGGCGGTACTCCTGGACTCTGCGCGTATTGTCAAGAAGTTCCTCTCTGCAGCCCTTACCATCATGCAGCGTTAACATCGCGGCGATCTACGACTTTATCTTTATTTAGCTGCTGTCGATAATGTTCTTAAGCAGGATCTTTGACTGTATGATAGATAGATAGATAGATAGATTTATTTTATTTATATTTTTTATTATTTTCAGGGATTTGAAAGATCAGTTGAAGTAGAATATCAAGTCCCAACGTCATCGCGATGCGACCAAGACGACGAGGGCGTTATCGTAGTTGATTCCGAGGAGGACGACGAAAGGTGCAGTGGAACTATGTACAGGGTGAGTTTACATGACACTTTAACAGTTTGACTGCCACCGACCCTCTTCGGCCGTTCTACGGTTGCTTGCAGAGCAGCGTCCTACGGGTGCATGCACCTCTACCCGGGTCGCATCGCTGAAACTTGCCAGTATACGCGTTAATGATGTTTTAAAATTTCTAAAGCAGTTTCGATCAAGTGTCAGAACTGCGATGGTACTCAGACGAAATCTCGCTTGGAAGTTAATTCGAATAATCGCGAGATTGTACTGTTTGCTGATGATACTTCATTAATTTTTTAAATAAAACGACAAAACACAACTCTCAAAAGTAGTCCATTGGTTTAATGTCAATAATCTTTTGCTTAACGAAACCAAAACAAAATGTATTAGATTTATTCTACCTAATGTTAAACAAGTTAAGGCTGATGTAAACATAAAAGGAGAAACGTTTGAAATTGTAGAAAGTACAGTATTCTTAGGAATCACCTTAGATAACAAGGAAACCATGTCAAATGTAGAATGTAGAAAATTGTTTACAATTTTCGGTAAATCCGTTCAGTAGTTTTGGCATCAAAATTCACAAATATCCATCAATCCAACCAAATTTTTGAACGCATTTATAATATCAGTGGGATTTTTATGCAGGAGGGCGAAGATGACGACGAGGAAGACATGGAGGAAGAGCAGGAGGTAGAGGCCGGCGAGGAAGAAGAAGTTGAGGGAGAAGAGGGAGAGAACTCAGCGCGTCAGGTACCTGCATTAGAAACAACTCGCATGCAAACAGAGTTTTATCTTACCTGTTTGTGGCATCATAGCTCTATTACTATATTTACTTACTATTACTATATTTGTACTATTACTATATTTTATAGCTATGTGTGAAATGTTACTTGAATGGGTGTTCTTAGCAGTCTGTATGAACCAAAATCCAAAACTTCCGTCGAGTATACTTTGAACCATTTAATGTACAATGTTTATGTTCTTCCAGCAAACCAACTAGATTAGTCCTAATCCTCTCACAGTTATCACGAAAACCTGTATTATTTTAGACAAACTTTGCATTGTATGTTTACTCAGGAGTCCCCGGCGCAGTCCCCAGAGGCCGGTGGAGAAGGCGAGGAGACGGAGGAAGGCGACGGTAGCGAACCCGAGGGCGCCGCCGTCGCCGCCGAGCCTGACTCAGAGCCCGCGCCGCATCCGCAGATAGAGGCCATCAGCAGCGGCACCGAGCGTAAGTGCTTTCTCTCAGCTAGTGTACCCCGATATGTAAGTATGCATGTACAGAAAGCCGCATCGATAGGTAACTCCTCTGTTAAGTTTCAATCTAATTTCCGTTAAGATAGCTCATGCGCGCCATTTTGTAAAAAGAATAGGCATAGGATTTCGCGTTCATAAGACCGGGACAAAGCTTATGTTTTTGGAACATCGCGTAAATCAAGTTATTGTTGTATAACGAGAAAACTACGCAACTTATGACGAAACTGTTTCAAGGACCCAAATAATTATCGAATCCTTATACGAATCAAACCACAAATCATTTCAAAAGACCGCAGGGTTCCTGAGACTTTTTTCTCAGTCGTGTTTCCACTTTCAAGGAACCATAGAAAAATTTAATTTTATGTTATTTCAGTTTTTTATAACAGGGATCCCGTGAGTACTGATATCTATAGTCCAGTCAAATAAGAAAATAAAACCGGCCAAGTACGAGTCGGACTTGCGCACGAAGGGTTCCGTACCATTATCTGTAATAAAACCGGCCAAGTGCGAGTCAGACTCGCACACGAAGGGTTCCGTACCATTATCTTTAAAAACGGCAAAAAAATCACGTTTGTTGTATGGGAGCCCCCTTAAATATTTATTTTATTCTGTTTTTTTTTTGTATTTGTTGTTATAGCGGCAACAGAAATACATTATCTGTGAAAATTTCAACTGTCTAACTATCACGAATACTAGTTGAGTTGTTGACGAGAGACTTGGAATGGCTTGATTGGGACTTGGAATTGTTTCCCTTTTTTCTAGTGCCCAAGATCGACGAAGTACAATGTTATTCAGGCATGCGTGTGATTTCAAGGTTACTTATTTTCCTATAATATGTATTATAGGTTTGGTTGAGTGATTTGTGGGTTGAATGAAAGATTTGACTTACTTGTATGAGTATAATATATTATCCAACTCGATGGTACATTCACTTCAACGTTCACTGTCCTATCCAACGTCACAATCCAAACCTACGTTTTAGAATTTAGAAGTTAACTTTAATCAGTAACAAATAACGAAGTAAACACGGGCGCGTGCGCAGTGATAAATGCACAGTCGGCGTGCGTCTCGCCTTGTAGATAGGTTCCGTTTAAGTATTAAGTAGGTGAAGCCTACAGTATAATAGCATAATGTCAACTAGCAATACGTGATGTTTGTAATTCCACATAGAACCTTCATTTTTATTACCATATTGATTTTCGTGCTATTTTCAGCGAGTGGAGCATTATCCCTGGGCGGAAGCGGTGGAGACGATGCCGATGACAGCATCGTTCCGTCAACGCCCACTCTGTATGTTCCTAGGCGCAACGACGGGTATGTGATATCTGCTCTTGAAAGTTTGTCATTTTGGAAAAAACATTTTTGCCTCACATTCTCTTCAACTATGCATTTTCAACGATTTCCCTCTATACCTTTTCGTTGCCTGGCTTACATACAATCCGCGTGTATGCAAATCATATGTAACGCGCAATCGCGCAGATCTGATTTAAAATAAGAATTTTACAAGGTATTCGTATTCATTACGAATGTAAACGGGTTAACTGCGAACCTTATTTGTGTTGGAAGAACACCAAGGTTTCATCCTTTTACGAGGGACTTTTTCATTGTGCGTGTGGTTCAGGCCGCGCGCGCACCGCTGCAACTTTAAGCTATCTAACTACTACTACAATAGTTTATATACAAAAAAGGTATTCGTACTTGACCGGATCATGATGCATCATGGATTGGAAGCACCCGGTATGCCTTGGCGCGCATCCTATTTACATTAGAATCGTACTAGACCACTCAAGTTTACACTAGACCGCATGATCAGCATCATAGACAGCCAAGCCAATTTCGTCGCCAGATTCCATTTGAACCGCGCCGACAAAGTGAAAGTTGTGGTAATTAAGTAAACGTTTGGTAGGTTTGGCTGCTTACCTATACTTAGATCATGCCGGGCATACCTCGCTATATATCTTTGATTTGTCGTGGTCAACATTTAATAAATAAATAATGCTGGATAATCACACATCACCAGCCCTAAGCTAAGCACAGGTTGTGGTTTTGGTACTAGATATTTAATACAATAAATTACTTTTATAACTTTTACAATACAATGTTTAATACCTTAATGAGAAGTCCCTCGTTCAGGGTGAGTGCGGTTCTAGACGCGCGCGTACCGCATCGCGAACACATAGATATTTTTTATTAGATGATGCTGCTGTGAATTGTCCAACATTATTTATTATATACATAGAAAACACCGAGAACACTCGGAACAAGTATCTACAGGCCGTACAAACATTTGCCCCGAGGCGGGAGTCGAAACCGCAACCACCTGCGTCGCAGGCGGACCTTCGCCCGTTGCGCCACAGGAGGTGGTCAGTAAAGAGCTATATCTATCTTTATTGAATATCAGGTTCGGCGAAGCAGTAGTTTCACCGCTGCCGGGCGGAGGCGCGAGCGGCGCGCGCTTCACGTTCGCGGA
Source organism: Eupithecia exiguata (assembly GCA_947086465.1). Taxonomy (NCBI): domain Eukaryota; kingdom Metazoa; phylum Arthropoda; class Insecta; order Lepidoptera; family Geometridae; genus Eupithecia; species Eupithecia exiguata. The sequence goes on along the minus strand of OX352238.1, from coordinate 7,105,549 downwards.
GGCAGGCGCCTCGCTGCACGCGCACCACGACACACACGCGGACCTCGCCGCCGCGCTGCCTCCGCCGCCGCCTCCGCACGACTCACGTAACTATACTATTATATATAATATATATTTCTTTCTGTGTCTAATCTAAGGCATCGCTGATCGGTACGGATCGAAACTATAGCTTTATAGCCCATCCATAAATTGTCATGCACGCACATACATCCAGCACTGCACTTCACAAAAAGGTGCATTCAAATATGGGTTTAATACGGTAACAACGGTAACAAAATAACGGTAACAAAATAGCTTACTCAGGTATTATCTATTATTTACCACATGGCTGAAAGAAACGGTTATAGTAGGAATATGGTTGATGGTCTAATTAGGAGTAAACAACGTAACACTGTCCGTTCCTTATTGTATCCTGTTACTCCAGATAGGATAGATAAATATGTAGGTAGTTTGACTTATTTAGGTCCATTAAGTGAGGGAGTTTCAAGGGATTTGTCCAAAAATAAAGTACGTGTAGCGTTCAAAACCAACAATTTATTGAAACGGAAAAGATAGATAAGATAACGATAAAAATCCACAGAGTCTAACCAAGGGAGTGTATCTTGATAGCATTATACACAAGGGTTGCCGGTCCTATTTAGAACGGGAGATCGCGTTGCCTTCGAGCCTCAACGGCACCACTATACTCGGCGTTGACCACCACCACTGAGCTAAGGCGTGCACAATAGACTGGGTTTTCATCTGCTCTCATTGCTCTGCTTTCAGTACACGCAGTATATAGTATTGCTTTTCCGTACTGAAATATAATCATAACAACTTTATTGCTTGAAAAATGGTTTTATAAAGGTCTTACTAAAAACTAGTTGAACATAATTCGCCGAATTATTCGGCATGCAAAATAGACACAAGAATACTGTAATATAGATTAAAATTGAGCAAAATACTTATATGAATGGAAATAAATTGTAAGAAAAAAATGTAACACAAGTATGTATTTGTTACAGGTGCGGAAAGTGGTGAATCAAGAGACTGGGATGAATCACGAGTGGAAGACGAGGCTGCTGCCGTCAGCTCACAGGGAAGCGAACCGTCGTCTCCACGTCAGGTAAGCATATCTGCTAATAGCCTGTGTCACAGCAATAAAAGTGTATTTAGTATTTCCTACATGGTACCATAAAGGTGGATTAATATAGTATGATCTTGGTCGAGTGTGTTTTTGGACCCACATACGGTACTAGATTAGCCAAGATACTGATAATCTTCTTCACATAATTCTTCCATAAAAACGTGGAATGGTAACTATAACTACTACACTGTTTGATGTTGACCGTAGGAATAAATCAGCATTTCATCCTAGCTTGTCACATGTTTATGTAGTAGGTACACGCACGCGATATTTTCTCACTGCTCTTCTCTGAGTCTCCCTTTCGCACACTATGTCAGGTCATACATTACGGCTTCGCCTACCGACGAGTTTGCACCGGTGACTCGTTTAACCTTAACAATAGAAAGGGTGAAATTCCAATTACGATATAAAATAAGCGGGCACGCGAATTGCATTTAGTTGAATCTTTTAAGAGATGGTTTTAAGGTATTTGTTGCTAAATCCCACTATCCCACTAATATTATAAATGTGAAAGTTTGGATGGATGTTTGTTATTCAATCACGGCTGAACGGATCTGGATGAAATTTAGCACAGAGATAATTATAGTTTTGAATAACACATTGTTATCTCGGAATTACCACGGGAACGGGAACTACGCGAGTGAAACCGCGAGGCGCTGCTACTATTTCATATCCCAATATTTTACTATGAATTAGCGCAAAGTAGTAACATCTGATACTTTTTTTATAAAGGGTTGTAATAAGAGTAGGTCTTAGTATTGCTATCTATGTCTCGAACGAAAATTTACATACAAAACAATGTTATTAGCAAGCTGATATGTAAAATGACTTCATATCTTTGTGCATGTAAATAGCCTCTCTCATTTGAAGTTCAACGTTTTTTTCTCCTAAATATTAAACCTGAGTTACCCGAGGTACAATAATAATTATGATGGATATTTCACACAACCTCCTCTAGCCCCAAAGTAAGCAGAGCATATGTTATGGGTACTCGAAGTTGTCTGATGTAACACTTAGCACATTGAGTGCCCATGATGGTGTAATTCAGCAGCTCGTTATCCCGCAGTGATTGTGCATACGCAGCACTGAGATTGGACAGTGAACGTAATGCAAGCACATTTTCTGTAAATACATTATCATCATATCAAGTAGATTTATTGTCGTCGCTCTTAGGTTACGATCTGGTCATTATCCATCTAGGAAATTTGGGTTCCTTATGAAAAAAAGGGACTCACCAAACTGTGATGTTTGTGAAGTCCTAGATGATGTACACCACATCTTGATGAACTGCGCCAAGCTCAATGATCGAAGGGAGGCACTGGTGACCGAGCTTAATTTAAATAGATTTGATTTAAGAACATTTATTAACATTTTAGCGGAACCAAATTCGATACCGGCCATTTCTATGTTTAAAATTTTGATGCATCAGTTGAATATTACTACAATTTAACTACGATGCATAACATTGTTGTTTATTTTCTTTTGTGTGTTATTCATAAGTAAAGATTATGATGATAGGACGCCAGTCCTATCATCATAATCTTTATAAAGTATACTTGTAAAGTAGATAAGGGGGACTCCCTTATCAATATATATGATTTTTTTTAAAAAGCCCAAACAGCCACTGCTGAAGACACGCCTCCCCCAAACGACACCACACATAGCGATCCATAATAAATCAATCCTGAGCAGCCTCCATCCATCGATACACGACGACGACCGCTGTCCAGCTGACTGAAAATACATTCTGCGTAGAAAATACCTAGACCTAGACCATACTAGCGTCAATGTCGTGATGTGTGAAGGTTAAAATGATGTTGTTCTCAGTTGGCCGAGGAAGGTCGCGAGGCGGAGGCGAGCGCGCCGGCCGCCGTGGCACCGAGCCAACCCCCGCGCCGGCCGCAGCACCCGCACCCGCACTCCCCGCACTCGCAGAACCAGCGATGGATGCGCGCCGCAGGTAATAAACCTTTCTTACTAACGGTACAGACTTGTCGCGTCGCTCACTCGACCAAGAGTCCAAGCGGAGGCGAGCGCGCCGGCCGCCGTGGCGCCGAGCCAGCCCCCGCGCCGGCCGCGTCATCCGCGGGCGTAGAGTCGTATCTTCTAAACCAGCAATCTACGGCTAACTTTGCCGTAGATTGCATTTTTAGGGTAACGTACCCAAAGGGTAAAACGGGACCCTATTACTAAGACTCCGCTGTCCGTCTGTCACCAGGCTGTACCTCATGAACCGTGATAGTTAGAAATGTTCACAGATGTTTTTTTTTTTTATTTCTATTGCCTCTATAACATAATAAAAAACAGTAAAATAAATATCTAAGGGGGCTCCCATACAACAAACGTGATTTTTTTACTCGATATTGATAACGGCAACTGGTAGTCGCTTCAAATAATCACAGAATATTTAGTTATATAATCAATTTAAATAAAAATAAACCAAATATTTAAGGGGGGCTCCCATACAACAAATGTGTAATACAATACCATGCTGTTGTTGGTAAAATATCGATATCGATAGTCTAAACCTGCTTGTTCCTTCTCTAGCGACTGCGTAGAGCAGGAAGAAAATATAAACGACACTAGGTAAGAAAGGAATGTCAACTGACACGTCATGAACGCCGAACGAGGTTGACTATTCTACCGTGACCTCTAGCTTTCTAGTAGAATAATTTCGTACAAAAGTTAATCACGTAAAAAACTTACCTATGAAATGTTATTCCATCTGTTTTATACTTGGAAGATCGTGTATTTTTACCACACCATTTGATAGAGCAGTAGGACATGGTTTAGTCTTGGGTTCTGTATTTTGGTCACCAAGCGACAAGACACACGCACGGTTCTAACTTTTGGTCGGCACTGAAGTGACGATCGTGGGCGTGCCCTATACGTAAGTGCTAAAACACTGACTTGAGGCAGAGAAGCGCGTTTCAATATGGCGGCACCTCTACTGGATGTGCTCGATGATGGTACGGAACCCTTCGTGCGCGAGTCTGACTCGGACTTGGCCGGTTTTATTAGAAATTATAAGCCAAAAACTGAAAAAAGTTTACGTTTTTTGGAGCACCGCGAAGTTTGCACAGGTCGTCGAAGTTGCAAACTTATTGGTATATCTATCCTAACAAATGTCTCAAAAAATCAGAACCGATCGTAATTTTTTGCGACCTAGATTGTTTTAGTGGACTGGCCTAGATGGTTGTGGTGAAGTTCTAAAAAAGTTGATCGACAAATTTAAAATTTCCTACTGAAGTTTTAAACACAAGTTTTCACACGTCAAAGCTGCAGATCGTCCTATTTTTACCCGACTACCAACAGGGGAGGGTTATGAGGTTAGCACCCTATGTTTATATGTATGTATGTATGTGGCCGATTTCTTTGTTCCCACGTAGCGCTGAAACTACTGGTTCGATTTCATTAATACCTAAACTTTAGTGCATGAACGGTGGCCCTCTATGCCTACTTACTACCTGATCAAGCTGCTAATTCGATGTGTGTGTGTCTCGGTCTCATGGGCGTTCAACATATTAAAGTCAATAAAACCGGCCAAGTGCGAGTCGGACCCGCGCACGAAGGGTTCCGTACCAATATCTATAAAAACGGCAAAAAAAACATGTTTATTGTATGGGACTCCTTAAATATTTTTTTAATTTAATTGAACTAGGTATTTGTTTTTAAAGTGAATTTATAACTTAATATTCTGTGAATATTTCAAGCGTCTACCTGTTGTCGTTATCAATATCGAGCAAAAACGATCAAAAATATCACGTCTGTTGTATGGGAGCCCCCTTAAATATTTATTTTATTCTGTTTTAGTATTTGTTGTTATGGCGGCAACAGAAATACATCATCTGTGAAAATTTCAACTGTTTAACTATCATTACGTTTCATGAGATAAAGCCTGGTGACAGACGGACAGCGGAGTCTTAGTAATAGGGTTCCGTTTTACCCTTTGGGTACTGAACCCTAAAACCAAGTTAACCTTTAACATAGCTTAAAAATTCGCTGAAACGGCAGTGTATCAACCAAGGGCGAACAATTTATATTGTTAACGAATTTTTAATTCGTAATGAAATCTCGTTATGGTCAGAACGGTCGAGAAACAACATTATAACCTCTGTTATAACAACATTCTGAAGGTCATCTAATTGGACTGTAACCAGGCTCAGTGCAGTAAATGTAATGTAATGCTGTACATATAATCTGACGTAGACCAAGAAAGGATAAGAATTGAAGCATTCGAAATCAAGACAATATCAACAATGAATCATTTAAAAATTTAATATGGCTGGGGGAGTTTTCGTAGGTGCAGTATTTCTAAAATTCCAAATAGAAACCGAAAGATGGCATAGATATGTACGCACTAATTTTTGTATGATTTATCTAAACATCCCTTTTTTTACACTGAAATGATGAGAACGATGAAGAGCTTCCACTGACTTGTGCATCAATATATTCAGCAAAATCTAATGTTAAAAAACCTAATTTATTACAGACAGTGAAAGTGGCATGCGAGGCCGCGGTATGCGACGCGGCCGACCGTCAAGGAGACACAACTATTCGAGGTTCTAGGCATGAAGGTTAACTTATATTCCTAAGCATAAAAATACGATTATAATCATTATTCCAACTTTTATAAATGTTATTCTAAAATTTCCATATTCAATAAGTTTGAATATCAGACTTATTATTTGACTGTTTGACTAAACACTGCTTTATTTCAAGAAGACAAAGCAAAGTTTAGTTCAACAGTGGCCAAAAACCATAAGTAAGTAGGTAATCTTAATATTTAAAGGTAAACTCTTGTCAGTGTAATTTACGGATAAGTATTCAATATGTTGTGAAGATAATTAATACGAATGATTTGTCATTGCCCATTAAATAATAATAATTAATTTCTGTTTATATTTTTATATTATATGATATGGTAGTTTACAAAATACAGGCATAAAAGAAGTAGCGCCATGAAAATAAGACATGCACTCACCTATTTAAATGCTTATGCTTGATCAGTTGTATACAGGGTTATTTGTAAAATCATGATTATGAAAGTAAGCAACGTTTGTTTCACGACATTAGACTTATTCGCACTTCACAAATAACCGATGTGAACAATTGCTACATTATATGACAGATAAGTAAACTACCTAACTTGGCTTGTATTTGGTACATATAACTACGTAAAATGTGAAACTACTTATACACCAATTTTTTTATTATTATTTATCCTTCTCCATCATTGTGCCTATCAACATGGATGGGTAATTAAAAATGTCTGTAATATTTTGTCTAATCTCGGTTCCAATGATTAAGTTTCATTAAATTGAAAGAAAAATATTGTTAAAATGTTAAAAATAATAATCATCAATAGTAAGTTTTGTGTATACTAGATGAACCATTATAATAATTAACGCGATTGTCGATATTATGGACAAATCTAGCCAGATAGGTACTAATTGAATGTAGTATTTTAGTAGAAAACGATATTGTATCATTATTATTCTTTTATTAATATAAAAAATTAAATTTCTGTTTTACTAGCCATGATAAATGTCTTCAGCTTTTCAGCCAGCCGACTACTTTGTTTGATTCTATTCTAATTAAAAATATTTGCAGGCTGAATTGGTTGATAATACACCTCTTTTTTCTATCTAATTAAGTAATTATCACAGGTGTAGTTTGCTAAATTCAGAAAACATTTTCGATTTAAAAGTATACTTATCGAAATAAATTCATGAGAAGAAAATGTTTTTGTTATTTATTACTGTTTCTTTGTGGCCAAACTGTTGCGTCGCAGTGCGATAGAACATGATTTTATTAACATTTGCAGAGTATTGACGGGACCTAGTCAAATATTATTTTTATACAGACTTCTGCCTGCAGCTTCACACTCGTTTTTTCGGTATATTATATGGCGGCCCTAAGAGCCTTAACTATCATACACATTAGCAGTTTGCGGGCGGGGGCGCAGCGAATGCGTCGCAGACACGCCGCGGCTGCACAGCGAAGTATAAATATTTAAGGGGGCTCCCATACAAACAACGTGATTTTTTTGCTCAATATTGATAACGGCAACAGGTAGACGCTTGAAATTATATTTTGTTATATTTTTCCTGTAAAATATAGATCTATATCAACAAAGAGATAGAGGGGGGGGGGGGAATATTCTTACAGGTATACCTACCTATTTGCTTGATGACCTACCGATACTATCAGGCAGACAAAAACATCCCTAATAGGCGCATTCAAATAGCGGATCCTTTTGCGTTACTTGATCCAGAATTCTGTAGGGTGTGTAAACATACACCATGCACCATCACGAAAAAATGGGCCCTGTGTGTATGCGCCCTTACAAACACCAAACACTCAAAATATCCTCAGGCTCGTTAAGCACTTGCGGTTGAACCACCCTGCAGTCAACATTTTGTGATAACTGCTAGCAGTCACACTGCATGGCTAGGCTAGGCACGTTCAGATGTCTAATGGGTCATGTTTAATTTAAACTAGGACCAGTTGGCATGGGCAAAATAAATTGAAATGAATTTTGATTATGACAAACAAAACTATAAGAAACTTACAGACCTACAGTATCTACAAAGAGAGTGCTTAGCAAGAGGATTGATGGAGATAGGTATGAGGATACTGGTGGAATTATTAAATAAAAGCCAATTTGTGGTATTTTATTTAATTATTGTGTAGTACAGAGTTACCAAACCAAAATAAAAATAATGAATCCCTCTATTTAGCAGATAAATCCCAATTGAATATTGTTGGTGAATGTGCCAGTAAAATTTAAAAACCATATCAATATTTTAACAAATACAATACATCGATTACAATCTAGGTCTTATAAATAAAGTTTCACCATAACGTCAGATACTATAACATAAACAAGTAGGTAGTTAAACTAATAAAATTTGAAGAATGGATTAAGAAGAAGTTAATTTCCATATACATTTTCATCGGAAAATGCAATATAAAGAAAGAAATCTTCATCGTGATGTTCCTGGTAGAGAGAACCCATGGTTGCTGAAGTAGGAGGAATCACATTGTTGACGAAGAAGAACAAAGCGTCCTCAGGTCGCAGATGGATGCGCTTCCTGATCAGGAAGTAGAACTGGCCGACAGTCAGATCAGATGGCACCAAGTATTTCTTCTTATCGAGGTCCCCGAGCCTCGCCTTCGGAGCTTTTTCTACAATGACTGGTACGCGATCAGGGTACTTCCTGCGAATTTTTTCGCCTTCCGTCTTCCTTTTCTCAAACGAATGCTCCTCCTTGTATTGGAATTTCATGTTGAGATTCTGATCGCACAATGATTTCGCAAGAAACAAGGTTTATGGAGCTGTTTCCCAATATTCGATTTACTACGACTTGTTTTTTGTTTTTGCGTTTTTTGATTGACTTTTATCTTTTGTAGTGCTTGACTGTTCGTTCACTTACTTCACTCAAATTGTCTCAAATCAAATGCAAGCAAACAATGCAATGACGCAATCAGCTGATACCACAACCAACGCGAAAACAAAAGAAAACGTTTTTGTTTGATGCTTAAAAAATAAATTATCTGTGGCAAAGTTAAGGAGTGGCCGCCGTCGATTCGGTAAAATAAGTAGAAAGTCGAGAAATAAATCAGTAGATTGAAGAAGAAAATCTATTGATTTAATCTGGATTTAATTTAGAAAAAAATTAAATTATTTTGAGCCCTGCTAGCTTCGATCAAAAATTTCCGGCTTTGCCGGAGGCCGCGAACTACTTATTTTTGATCGAAGCCTGCTAGTCATGAAAAACTGGTGTAAAAGTGATTGACACATAGGTACGTTTTTTTTTGGCTCAATATGCCAAAAATGGATTTCATAATAATTTTACTTTAATGGCCGGATAGGAGAAGAATGTCTGATCTATGTTATCTCACACTAGAAAAACTCTTGCGATTCTTAGTACAAAGATATAGTAAAAAACAAATTATAGTACCTACCAAACAACAGGGCCAGATTATATAAAAGACAGATTAGTCAACTGCCTAGGGGCACGCACCAAGAAAATAAAACATTTCATCGAACTTTTTTTTCCCACTACCGCTCGCTCCGCTAGTTTAAATAATTGATATTCATATTTGTTTATTTATTTATCATAAGTAGAGTACCGATCTACCAAAAGTACCGATTTAACAAAAAAGGTCGCGGCTCGCTTCGCTCGCCGTTACTTATCATTCCTATTATTACATGTTGAGGGTTCGGATAGTCAACCAACCCCCAAGGTGGTTCAGTATTTTTGTCATCGTATTTTTTTCAGAGTGCTTGGTAGAAAATCGCCCCGGGTAGGTACGTGCTAACCCATGCTACGCCGTCATTGGTTATACTATCACAGTAACACATAATTATGCGAAATTTTGATTACAATTTGTATCTTTTTTTATAATCTGTCTTTATTGTGATTCTTTCGTTGGTGGTTTTAATTATGATAAATAAATACCTATCACTGAATACCTGTCCAGAAATCTTGAAGGCATCGAAATCCGCGCCAGAAATCATGATACTACGATACAGCCTAATACCACATAATACTATCTTTATTATCATGTTAATATATATTTATTTATATTTATATATAAATAAATAAATATTGCTGGACAATTCACACAGCATTATCTAGCCCCAAGCTAAGCAGAGCTTGTGTTATGGGTACTAGATAACTGATATACATAATACAATACATTACATAGATAGATATTTTTTAATATACATAGAAAACAACCAGAACACCCGGAACAAATACCTGCAGATCGTACAAATATTTGTCCCAAGACGGGAATCGAACCCGCAACAAATAGATTGATGTGATACCACAAACAAAAAATTTACGATGTCTTTGAGACCATAGAGCCGAGCCAAACATTTTCATTCACTCATTACATTACAGCTCATTCCTCCTTTCTTCATTCGCCTTTTTAGTGCTTCCAACTAAGCGCTTTTAGCTCTATTTGCAGCCAGATTTACATAAAAAAAACTTAGTTCAGTTTCAATTCGTTTAATTGATCTATGTTTAATGTTTCCCTTGAATTTCTATCTATTTCTTTGTGATGCAGTAGGGATATGTGATACGTATTAATAAATACAGGTTTGTCAGTAGTGAGTCTTCGGGCGGGTCGTCGTACGGTCCGGATTTTTTTAATAGTAAAGTTCTAGCAACATTGCTTCGCGAAGCTTGTTTGCTTGATTTTGAGTTGAGTTTGCTCTGATTGCGATTCTATCGGTTCGGTTGGTTTCATTCACATCACAAGAAGTTGGTTTTTTCACTTGGCGTGGGTTTGCCGAAACGCTCAAAAAGCCTTTTCTTGATTCGAGTAACACCTATTACCTTGGCAATATGCGTAAAAGAAAGTCTGTAAAAAAGGGTGACGATTCCGAGGGTTCAGAACATGGAGGAGAACCAGAAGAGTTTCAAGACTCTGGCGAAGATTGGACGCCGGATGCCGATTCTGTAACTAAATTATTATTCACATTTTGTGTAGTTAGGCCTTTGTTTTTTATAATTAAAGTTACTATTCCAAAAGATATCATGGTGGTCGTCTTCACGGCACAGTTTCACATCATGCAATAGGTTAGGTCCTAAAAACGGTATTGATAGCGAGTCTCAGGTTAGACTCGCATCAACTTCATGAAATATAATCGTATGTATTTTATACTTATGTAAAATACTGTTATCGTTTAAATATTAACGATTAAATAAATTTTGTAGATTGATTGACTTGTATCTATGTTTTTTATATTCAAAGCATTATTGAACTTCAATTCCCACAGAATGAGCCAGCCGCACGCCCAGCCTCTCGCAAACGTTCTCTCAAACCTGCTGCAAACAATTCCAAAAAGAAGAAGAAGGATGAATCTTCTGATGAAAGTGAAGGGGAAGGTGATGATGATGAGGATGTGGAAGATGAAGAGGGAGATCTGGATGAGGAGGAAGGATCCGATGATGAGAAGAATGGATCAGATGGCAATAAGTCGGATTCCAGCCAGTCTAAAGATGTACCAAAACATTATCATGTGAGTTATGCATAATAAAAATTTAGTTACTTAGATTTGCATCCTAAAACATCGATTCTAATTACTGATTTGTGTTTGCAGTCTGGAAACTTTGTTTTGCTAAAATCTGATGTAAAATGGGACGGAGACACTGTTGTGACCAAGTTGGATGAAATCAATCTGTGGAAAATCGATGGGAAAGCTTTATTGCAGAAATTTGTACCATTGGAATCAAATGGAAAAATTTTGCACAAATGCACATGTGTTGTGAGTATCTTAAGCTAAAAGTACTATCTATGGTAAACCTTTTTACAGCAGTAAATGTTAACTTTTATGTAGTTCCTAATGTTGTAATAAACTATTGTCATTTTCAGTATTCTGGGTGGAATGTTGATAACCGTGACAACTACTACCCAATAACAGAAATCTTGGACAGGAACCCAAGAACTGAATCCAAGGAAATTTGTGTAGGTCTAGATCTCAATGATCTTCTCAAAATACGGGACAAGTAAACTTGTGTGATAATTTCTACATCATTCAATTTTCATAGAGTATGTAAGCATAAAACATAAAAAAAAATCTTTGGTACTTCATTCCATAATTCTTGGTGTATTAAAGTTTTCTAATAATAAATGGTCACTTCTACAGAAATTATTGTTTTCTTTACCATTTAGGTTTACACGAGCAGTTTAGCTTCAAAGTAAAAAACTATTTAAAAAAAAAGTAAGTAAGTAATGCTGGACAATTCACACAGCATTATCTAGCCCCAAGCTAAGCAGAACTTGTGTTATGGGTACTAGATAACTGATATATATAATACAATACAATAGATAGATATTTTTTATTATACATAGAAAACGACCAGAACACCCTGAACAAATGTCTGCAGATCGTACACACATTTGTTCCGAGGCGGGAATCGAACCCACAACCTCCTGCGTCGCAGGCAGACCTTCGCCCACCGCGCCACAGAGGTCGTCGTATTATTATTGTTGATGGACAGCTGACACTGCTGGGTCAGTTCATGGCCCGGTTTGGTCATACTGGAGTAACATGAACATGGATGTTAGCAATTCTGGGTCAGTTTTATGGCCCTGGATCGATTTTGGTCAGATTCTGTTTGGGATAAACTATAGGACATGCTGTGGGGTAACAAACAGATAAATGCATGTGACTTTAAAAGCTGAATATTGTTATTTCTATTCTATATTGGATATAGAAATATATCGGATTTTTTTCTATTTTGAAATTCAGGCATTGAAAAGTAGATATTTTAAAGGTGTAAGCCTCTACTTAGTCTGAGGTGTAAGCGCACTACGCGTCAACGGAACTGCGCGGCCGCGGCACTTTAGTCACCGTCAAATTAGAACAAATGACGAAAGAGGCCGCGCGGCTTATTTGGTGATTTTGTACTAATTTGACATAAAGTGCCGCGGCCCCGCGCAGTTTCGTTGTAGCGTAGTGTGTTTCCACCATAAGACTCAATCCCAAAATTCCTAAATGTGACATCACCATGTTGTCATGAAGTAAGTTATAATGAGATAATATATTTTTTGAAAGAAAAAAAAAACATGTATGTACCTACGTACAACAAACATGATGGTTTGTGTCATTTATTTGTTTCTAATTTTATTTATTATATGGAACAGAAGCACTGAGTTCACTCTTTATGTGCCCTAAAAGTGCATATAATATTTACATTTTCACGCTGCGCGCGTAACTTGACGAAAACGCGCATTGGACGCCCAGCCATACTGCTCTGTGGTCATGAGTTCAGTTGGATGTATGACCGACTGAGACTGCACAAAAGTCCTGAAATTGACATTTGAAAGCCATTTCAATGGCCTGAAAGCCCTTATAATGGCCTTCGCCGCTAGTACTGTACAATGAAAAAAGAGATCCCCTTCGTACTGTACTAGAACTCAATGCCTTTGGGCGTGGAATATAAATATACCAGTTGCAATACAATGCCTTTTATTTAAAACATAACTTATATCTAACCTATTTTTTCTCGTAAAATGCGTGACATAAGTTCTTGACAGAAGAACATCCTAGAGCTGTAACAACCATAGAGGTTGCGCCGGTTGCGCCGTTGCGCCGCGCCATACCATCAGTTTTCACCTTTTCACGGAATACTACCGTAGTTATTGTATACTCTTTGAATACTACTTATTTCCTAGTGGGATTTACTATACTCTAAGGATTTACTTTATTACATATTACCTATACTTACAAATCTGTGGTGGGATTGGTTTGCTTTGGACGGTTGTCTTGTCTGTGTGTTGAGTTTGTGATTTTTCTGCGATAGTGATATTTCTGAAACGTTTTGTATACTTTACTTACATTAATTAAACTATAAATAAATGTTTTGGGAAACAAAAAAATGAAACCTGCCTGCTGCATTATGCTCTTTAATGATACCATTGAAGTGACATTTCTGAACTCTCACTGAAGTGAAACTCACGAAACAGTATAATTTAATGATGATCTGTGCAGTTTCCCTTAAAGATAGGTAGATTCCCTACTTTTATCAATTCTTGATACCTATTGAAAACTGAAGAATTCAGCACCATGAGCGATGAAATACAAGGTACCTGTACCTACACACTATTATTCAGATTGGAGACCAAACTTACTGACTACTGTTAGATTCTAGTTATGTCTCAGAGGAGACACTCATTTAGTATTTATTCCTAATTTGCAGGACAAGATTGTGCAGTATGCTTGCAAAAGTGTAATTACCCAACTCAACTTCCCTGTGGACATGTCTTCTGCTTTCTTTGTGTTAAGGTGAGTGTGATCAACACATTCATGGTCATTGGTGAATAGCTTTGGCCACTAAATTATTATGACTCTCTACAGGGTGTTGCCATTCAAAACAGAAGATGTGCGATGTGCCGTGCTGATATTCCTTCAGATTATCTGGATCATCCTATTCTTCTGGAAAATGTATCCCCTCAACAAATAAATGCAGATACTGATGTAGCAGAATACCAGTGGTATTACGAGGGTCGAAATGGTACAATGTAGAAAACTACTGCTTTTTTTTTTTGCTGTTTTATAGGTAACATGCGTATGTAACTATAAATTTAATGTATGTACCTAGGATGGTGGAAATATGATGAAAGAAGCAATATTGAACTTGAAACTGCCTTCAACAACAGAGGTGGAGAATGTACACTGTTACTGGCAGGTGCCCTTTATTGCATTGACTTTGAGAACATGACTCAAGTCAAATGTAATGATCGAACAAGGCGTCGCCGTGTTAAACGTGATACACCATTGTTTCCAGCCAAAGGTATTTCGCCTTTTTAAATCTTTATGATACTCTTTAAATTAATGGCCGCTGACTCATCATAATGAAATGTTTCAGGTATTGCAGGAATAAAGACTGAAAATAGTAATGTCCAAGAAACAAAAAGAGAGGATGAATCAAATGCAAACAATCAAAATCAAGTTGAGGTAGTTATCGATGAAATAACTATTGATGATGAAAGTGATGACTCTGATGTACAGATTATTACTGTCGAGCCTGAGATCATACAAATTGATGATATGAGTGATGAGCTTGAGAGGCTAAGGTGAGCTGAACAAAATTATGCTTTAGGCTGTTACTGCTGATAATTTGTTATTATACCCAATAAAATTTTCATAGATTTATTTACTTTGCATTAAGCACTTCCATCCCATATAAAGGTAACTCCATGTATATCACATCTCAAAAACTTATATGTTTCAGTTTGTTTGATCCTGAACCAACCAGTCATAACTCATGAATGAAGCTGAAGCGGGTGCTGAACATACTAAGTATTTATTACTTATTGTTAACAGTTACAAGTTATCCACAAAGAGTCAGGGTTTTTCATAAAATAAAATCTTTATATCATGTTTGTTATGTATGCATAGTTAAATGTAATATATTATTATCTTCCAATCATATAAATTACATATTTATGTATTTTAAACTTGTATTGCAATAAGTAAGACTTATGATGAAAAAAATATGGTTTCCGAACTGAACTACTTAACTTACTATCCTGTAGTTGGTTCTTAGAATCTCAATAAAACTGTTCGAACTAACGATTTACATTAATATCAGTTTCTCTAGCACATCCCCTAGCATTAATTCCTTATTTATATTGGAAAATAAAAACATAACTAATGTACATGCTTTATTATTAATTCTAAACTAGTTCACTATGAGAAATAAAGGTGTAGTTTTATATAATTAGACATTCTAATTATACCTACTTCCAAAAAGAAGACAAATATTCAATAAGCTTCTTATAGACAAAGAATTTAGTTCTAAAGTACTTTTTTTATTTTACCATGGCCTTACTCTGCTTTGGGTTGCATGTGTTAGAATCCAGGTATTATGTGGCTTTGCCTTCATGGACATTTGTTTATGGCGTGGAAACTTGGGGCATATATTGTAAACTCTTTCATCCCTCACAACAATGTAACAATGTTGGCAGCGCCTTCGAACAACTCCTTTCACTTTGAACCCACATGCCTGATTGAGCATAGGACTGAATGGTGTAAGCAACTTCCCACTTTTATCTGGTTGGAATGTACTGAAAGATAACTGTCGCATACTGAATGTGTTTTGTAGGTGAACAAGCGACGTAAACGTCCGTGCTACGGACAAGATTCTTTGCATTGTTCCTGAAAATAGAAAAACAACATTAAAAAACGTCTAATTCTAACTTCTACTTAAAATTTCAACATGTAAATTATATCGTGTATGATGTATTAGTACATAACTACCTGTAGAACGCGTAATAGCTTTTTTAGAGCGATTGAAAATTTGTATCAAAGCAGCCGACTAAGTATTTTTGTATGTTGTAAGTTCTCACCACAGATCACTATAAACACTCTAAGCCGTAGATCGAGTATACCTAGATGGTTGGCAAGTGTGGCCACAAAGAGGGACAGACTATACGAAGTGGTGTTGCCATGCAATTTTTTTACCCTGACTAGGTTCGTAATTTTATGCCTGGTAGGTGGTATTTTAGTATCATACATCATTAAATGAGGTACCTACGTATGCGAGAATAGGTAAACTTTTGATTTAATTAGCACAGAAATAAAACAACGTGTTTCGTTTAAATTTATTACCACCGCCACATACATGTCAGACATAATTTCAAATACTAAACTAAATACAAAAAGTATGTCATTTTGAAAAGAATATTTTTGCTAGACAATCAATTTAAACACTAACCAAACACAGACAATAAAAATTGCACATAAGAGATCACATTTCTTCTGAGTAACTAAATCTTACACTTTAGGTATTGCTAAGATAAGACAACCATAGTACGAAATTCAAAAGCACTTTTAAATTATACTTCAGGTAAAAAGTACAGAGAAAACCAAATTATATATTACAGTTTTTACACCTTATACACAATATTACCTACGTCCTTGCCTATGTTTCCAAATATTTTATATTCTGTTATAATTATTACCTGTGTAAAAATGACCAGTCTTTAAAACGATTCCAATATATTCTCCACAAATCATAGGATCACAAATCAATCAGTCTTTATTTCTATCAAAGAGCCTTAATCAAAATATTTCTATAAGTACCTGGCTACCCAACTTATCAAAATGTACCCTTTTCAGTCTTATATTATTCAATTATAATGTATAACATTGCACCTTAGTACTAGTAATTAATAATAATAGTACTTGATACTATAATAAAATTGTACATACACTAATTAAACTGTACATACCTACTTACTAATTAACACTGTTGGTTTTATTTATACTGCATTGTATTTTTAACAAACTCAAAGTTTTCGTGATGTTCCTCACGTAGTAGTATTTATCTTACATGCCTGAAATAAAATATTGAAGCATTAATATGAAGATTATACATAGTGCTATAGTAATAGTATTAAAAATTGTAAGTAATATTAGTAACACCAAATCCCAATACCATTTAAATATATTTGATTTAGTATTTGATTAGTATAGAAGGTATAATTTTTTTATCCAAATCTCAAACAGTCCTTCACCCATCATTGTAGCACTGATTCTTTTTATGTATTTATTTATTTTACTTACCAGTCTTCTAACAGCTTAAGGGAACAGATACGTTCGCGTTTCTTTTTTGTTCACGATTTACATGAAAATGTTTGAACAAATTTACTAAATATTTTTGGGTTCCCAGTTTTTGCGACCCGTGGCTTCTATCCAAAGCAAACGTAAATCATTGTTTTCGGGAAATCTGTAACAAACAAAAACATATTTTAAGAATGTATGTAGATGTAGGTATTCATGTCTCAATGCGCCACGACATTTGGGGAATTTTATTTTCGAGTGCAGGCAACCCTAAATTTTCGTAATTTTAGGTTATATTTATTAGAATTATTTTAAAACATAGTTTTTGAGTCTTGTCTGTACGGAAATCTATGAAACTATAAATTTTGAACCTTTTTTGAAGTCAAACGAGCTTGTACTTACGATTGGAATGACAAACTCGGCACTTTTCGTTCACCGTCACTTTTACATCCAAAAACACTGCACCGCACCATTGTTGCTTCAGATTTATATCGTTGAGAGACGCAGGAATGCCCGCAGAGTCACTTTCACACATTTAATTAGCAGAAAGTATCATTAGGTCGAAAACAACAAATACTATGTGATGTGCCCGGCATGTTTGTTTAGCTCTTATAAGAGCTAAACAATGAAAAAACTGGCACACTGGTAGAGACAGAGAAACTTTCATTCTATCTCATTTCTTCTCAGGCTACAAGCATATTTTTATCTCTCTCTTGAGTGACTGAAATGGGTATATACAACATCTCTAGTGCCTTATTACTCTAAGCTCTAAGCTATAAACTAGTCAGCTCACAGGCCACAAAGAGATTAAAACCACTACGGACAGGCCAGGCCAAGGTCAAAGAGAAGTTAATAAAACCACTACGGCCAGTGGCGGATCATCCCCAAGGCAAAGTAGGCATGTGCCTAGGGGCGCGAGGTTACAAGGGGCGCGCGCGCGGAAAATTTTACACTAGTAAATAATTAATTATCCAAGGTAATACCTAAGTATAAAATTAATTATATGAGTAAGCAGGTATCCGCCTACTTACAAAATATAAATGATTATTTAATTCTGTCGAATATTTTATTTTTGTTCTGTGTAGAACAAAAAATAAAATAGAAGGGATTTAGCAAAAATCAGATACCTAATTAGGATGATGATATTGTATATTCTAAGGTTATTTTCGCGAGAACTCATAATAAAACACTGTTTTCGCGTCAGAGGCGGCTTTAACGGCGCACACGGGCGCAAGACCATAGGGGGCGCCATGCAATGCACGTCGGTGGCAGCAGGCCTCCTAACCCACACCATGCGCCCTTGTTATGCCCGACCCGACGCCACCGCCCGCGCCGGCACGGCGACAGTGAGCTATCTGTTTTAATATGTTTTATAAGACAACAACAATCATGGGCATTAGGCTGTATGTATTAGCATCAAGTGTGGCTTGATGCTAAAGCCGCAAAACTCAGTTTTCGTTCAAAAAAAAAATAGTTTATAATGACACTTCAATCATTATGCATTTGGCTGGCTTTAAGTATTAAAATCATATTGCCACAGATTCACGAGATTTTGATGGGCACGTGTTTTAGTGCCGCATCTTATGTTTTACTGTTTATCTGCGCCGATCCTAGGGTAAAGCGAGCGGTGCCCAAGTATTCATAACGCGAATTCCTTATATAAACAATTTATTTAGAGCGAAAAGTAATAGTTTGATGCGTCCATGTGGTAACTTCAGAGAGAGGAGCGAACTGCACAGCTGGGCGTGGTACGTGCATGCGTGCGTAAAATACGGATCGCTACAATCTAAAAAAAATTACGGCTCGCTCCGCTCGCCGTTGTTCTCTGTCTGTTATAGTCTGGATGTTTGACTTCGCAAAATTTTCTGTCAAACCTCTGGATTGTCTCGAATCTTTTTGCTAGTTCGCTCCGTTGTTGCCGTAATTTCTATTGTTTTTGCTTTCGTAATTTGTAAAGAATTTGGGGATAATTTTATTACCGATAGCCACAAAAGTTTTGCGTTTCACCGTTCGCATACCTATCTAATTGAATCTTGAAAAAACGTAAAAAATTCGCGGCTCGCTCCGGTCGCCGTAATCTTTCTTTCCCTGTCTTTCTAACTGACCCCGCCAAACCCATATGATCTTTGACAATTAACAACCTCCTCAATCATGCTAACCAAAAGCATGAAAATAATTGCAATCTCGTTGTTTACCTGTTTTATATACTTTTTTGTCAACCACTGAGGAACTTTATAGTTGTTATGTTACTAACATCACCCCCAATACTGAGCTTTGCCGCGGCTCATTCATAGAGGGGCGCCAATGGGGTGCTTGCCTAGGGCGCTGTCGACTATTAATCCGCCTCTGACTACGGCCAAGGCTTGCTAGCGTAGATTGAGAATTTACCTAGATGAGTGGCATGCGTGGCCGCAAAAAGGGACAGAGTAATACGAAGTGGTGTTGCCGTACAATTTTGTTACCCTGACTTTAGGTTCGTAATTTCATGTCTGGTAGGTGGTATTTTAGTATCATACATCATTCATTAAATTAGGAACCTACGTATGCGGGAGAAGGTAAACTTTTAATTTAATGAGCATAGAAATAAAACAACGTTCAGGTATCAATGTTAGGTTTCGTTTAAATTTATTACCACCGCCACATAATACGAGCTAACGTGTAAGTAGACATCATTTCACATACTAAAATAATGTAATTTTGAAAATAATATTATTGCTAGATAATCAATTCAAACACTTACCAAGCACAGACTTACAATAAAAATCGCACTTTGGAAATCACATTTCTTTTAAGTAATTAAATCTTACACTTAAGGTATTGCTAAGATAAGACAACCATTATACGAAATTCAAAAGCACTTTTAAATTATACTTCAGGTAAAATGTGCAGAGAAAACCAAATTAATTTTTTTACACCTTAAGCATAATATTACCTACGTCCTAGCCTATGTATCCAAATACTTTATATTCTGTTTTATTTATTAGGTATGTAATAATGACCATTGTGTGTGATGATTATGATTACTCTCCACAAATCATAGGATCACAAATCAATCAGTCTTTATTTCTATCAGAGACCCTAAATCAATACCCATACACTTGATAAATAAAATTGTACACACACTAATTAAACGGTACATACCTACTTACTAATTTACACTGGTGGTTTTATTTATACTGCGTTGTATTTCTCTTACAAACTCAAAGTTTTCATGATTTTCCTCACGTACCTTTTCCGTAGTATATGTCTTGCATGCCTAAAATAAAATATTGAAGCATTAATATGAAAATTATAAATAGTACTAGGTATAGTAATAGTAAGTTATATTAGTAACACCAAATCCCAATACCATTTAAATATTTTCGATTTAGTATTTTGATTAGTAGGTAGATTAAAACACAAAGTAGGTATAATTTTTCTATACAAATCTCAAACAGTCCTTCACCCATCATCGTAGCACTGATTCTTTTTATGTATTTATTTATTTTACTTACCAGTCTTGGAACAGCATAAGAGAACAGATGCGTTCGCGTTTCTTTTTTGGTCACGATTTTTATGAAAATGTTGAACAAATTACTAAATATTTTTGCGTTCCCAGTTTTTCGACCCGTGGCTTCTATCCAAAGCAAACGTAAATCATTGTTTTCGGGAAATCTGTAACAAACAAAAACATATTTTAAGAATGTATGTAGATGTAGGTATTCATGTCTCAATGCGCCACGACATTTGGGGAATTTTATTTTCGAGTGCAGGCAACCCTAAATTTTCGTAATTTTAGGTTATATTTATTAGAATTATTTTAAAACATAGTTTTTGAGTCTTGTCTGTACGGAAATCTATGAAACTATAAATTTTAAACCTTTTTTGAAGTCAAACGAGCTTGTACTTACGATTGGAATGACAAACTCGGCACTTTTCGTTCACCGTCACTTTTACATCCAAAAACACTGCACCGCACCATCGTTGCTTCAGATTTATATCGTTGAGAGACGCAGGAACGCCCGCAGAGTCACTTTCACACATTTAATTAGCAGAAAGTATCATTAGGTCGAAAACAACAAATACTATGTGATGTGCCCGGCATGTTTGTTTAGCTCTTATAAGAGCTAAACAATGAAAAAACTGGCACACTGGTAGAGACAGAGAAACTTTCATTCTATCTCATTTCTTCTCAGGCTACAAGCATATTTTTATCTCTCTCTTGAGTGACTGAAACGGGTATATACAACACCTCTAGTGCCTTATT
Source organism: Eupithecia exiguata (assembly GCA_947086465.1). Classification (NCBI taxonomy): domain Eukaryota; kingdom Metazoa; phylum Arthropoda; class Insecta; order Lepidoptera; family Geometridae; genus Eupithecia; species Eupithecia exiguata. The sequence goes on along the minus strand of OX352238.1, from coordinate 7,084,087 downwards.
ACTCTAAGCTTGCTAGGCTCAATCAGTGCTGCCAGATGGAATCTGAAAAAAACAGTAGAAAGTTCGGTAAAAAAGCAGTAGATTGGGAAAAAACCTGTAGATTTTAATGTTATAAATTTTTGTAGGTATGTATTGTGTTTTGCGAGTATTTTCATGCAAATAAACCATACAACAAAGCTACCAACCCGTTTTGCTGAAGTTAAGGAAGCGTATTCACTTTCATTGCCCACATGCCCAAACTGTTTAGCTTGAGGCCAGGCGGCTAGTCGGCTGTGCTTTGCTCAATTCTTTTCAGTCTGATCGATCTTTGATTTGTGGTTTTGCACATAGTGCATTAGTGTAGGAAAAAATGGATGGATAAACAGTCTCACTCAGTTTGCATTTTGGAAAAGTTTATCGAACGAACGAACGGACCGACCAATCAATCGAAAACGATGGACAGACTCTTAGAGTATACCTAGAGACGGCATACCTACGAAAAAAACGTGTATACCTAAACTTACCTATAATCTAAAATGGCTCCTTTCCGTAGTGCTGCCCTTTTGTACCTCGATATTTTTATCGAAACAAGTATTTTTGTGACGATATTTTAGCAGTTTCGTAGTGATTTTATTGTTTTCACCACGATTATGAAACAGAATTCTATAATCATATAGTCATAGAATGCTTTAATTAGAGATACAAAGTATGTGAATGCACGTACCCAACTATGGCTCGACCGCGCTCATGAGATGCAACCACTGAGAAGTTAAGAAAATGAGCTATTATAACAATGGTAATTTTTTCATGTATTTTCCGAGTCAAGACTCATGCGTTTAGACACGTGCCAGAACTCCTTAGAATTAAAGATCAAAGTTCACCAAACCAGTTTATTGAACAGTCTGCAGTTAGCTCATTTGTTTCAATTGTAGGTAAATACTAGTTCTAATTTGTTTATACTATTTGATTCAAATTTTCTTTGTTAATAAACGTTGTGTTCATTTAAGAAAAAAAGGTACCTACTGAAATGAAACAACAAGCTACTTAATTGCAAAATATATTGTTTGTATGCAACAGTGATTTGTGAGATAGTATATTTATATTTGTATAACAATATGGGTATAACAATGTGTAATCTGTATCTTTAGCGTAGACGCTATCTATGCTTATATTATAAATGCGAAAGTGTATTCGTTTGTCATTCAGTCACGGCTTAACTAAGAAACCGGAACCTAACTAAGAAAGGATGGAGAGTAACATAGGCTACTTTTTGTCTTAGTAAAATAACAAACTCCCATGGTAGAGTTACAGGAATATCCCCCTAGATATTATATGAAATTCGAATTTAACGAGGATGAAACCGCGGGGAACAGCTAGTATTATTTATTATTATAATATAAATCACAAAAAGATAGACACCACATTTTATAAGCAATTCAACAAGTCTCATTCATTTATTATATTATATCACAAATTTAACACAGACTCCTACATTTTTAATTAAACAAGCAATGTAATCCGTCTTATTCATTTACAGTATAAATCAAAAATTTAACACAGACGCCACCTGTATTTTCGATTGTAGAAGCAATGCAACAGTCTCATTCATTTACACATTTGCAATATACCTACCTAATTCAAAAATTCAACTAATACTACACCTAAATTTTCAATTTTACAAGTACCTAATGTAATCAGTCTCATTCATTTACAGTATAAATCTCAAATTTACATTATTTCTATTAAAGTACTGGATCGCGCTGGCACTAGTGGCTGAAACAAACATGAAGAATAAATTTATAATGCAACATTATTTGTCAGCCTACAATTAGAGACTCTAGAAAGGTACTGAGTAGTTCAACTTTGAAAAAAATCTAAAATCTTAAAGAAATTCTAAAAAAAAAGGTGGGCGAAGGTTTGCCTGCGTTGCAGGCAGACCTTCGCCCACCGTGCCACATCGTTTGCGAAATAACTTTATTTTGCATGGAAATAATTTGCTAAGGGTGGATTTATGGAAATGTACATTTTAGAGGGTATTTGAAGTATGGTAGGCTTTAATATTACTTTGGGTCAGATTTATTTACTTAAAACTTAATATTCATTAATATCAAAATTTAAGCCCTTTAGAAAAATAAAGGTAGTCAAGTTTGTTAATGCATATATGCATTACTTTGCAATAGAAGTTTGTGGGAGTAAGGTCAAGTAAAATACTTACTAAAAAGATTCGTGACGGTACGGCATCCTCTCGCAGTCTTGTTATTTAAAGTTCGATTGAAGCAAGTTTCTTCAAAATGAAGAGAACGAACGAAAATATCTTTCGTACCAAACTTCAAATTTTCTACTCCAATTGAGTCCAACCACTTTTTCTTTTACCGTAATTTTCGGGTAACCTAGAACGTAAAAAACCAGTTGAAAATTAATACACTACAATTTACACTTGAAAACATCGATACCTATGAAAAATGCCTTGAAGGACAACACTATCGCCAAACAAACAGTTTCATGTTTTCTTTAATTACACTTAAAACTTACAAAAATAAGCTACATTCGGTATGAATTTTATGTAAACTATTCCTATGAAAGCCAACACATAAGGTATTTATTGTATTATTTGGTAATTTAGCAAAATAAGAATACGTACCAGTGTAATGTTATGTTTGGACGATTTTCACTTGTTTTTAAGCCGCAACCTACCAAACTGCTGTTTGGCATCTTCCTATTAGCTTTCTTTCGCTTACTATATAAGTATTCACATGAAAAAGTCCCGAACTCAAATAATTTTAGCATTTTTACTGTAAATGCAACTCTCGTTGACAGTTTACATACCTGACAGTAAAATGGCGAACCGGCCTCAATCATGCTTTGCTATGAAAATGAAAAAATGGCGGCTCGCTTTGCTCGCCGCCAGCTCTTTTGTATTGCACGCTTTTTGCTGATAAAATTTGGTGTATTGGTCATTTCATGTTTACTAGCATAGTGTATACCTAGGTAGTTTGTATTAACAATTATGGTGAACAACCGAAATAAAATAAATTGAATTGAATTGAATTTCAGGTATTGGTTATTTTGCGATTGGTAATTTTGCGTATTCATGATGTTATTTCTAATGGTCATTTTACGTATTTTGCGATTGGTCATTTTTCGTAGGTATTCATGATATTTTTTTCTTTGGTCATTGTCATTATGCGTCTAAACGAATAAAAATCGCAAAAGTACTACGGCTGTGTCCGGTCACCGTCGTCTTAGCTTCCTTAACTTTCTTGTTAGTCGACCTCACCAGACTTCAAAATTACGGAGGCTCACTCCGCTTTTCACACTTTTGCGCTATTTTTTCATACTCTTTATAACATGTTTGTGACCACCCGAAAAAGTAACCAAAAATTTCGGCTGCTCGCTACGGTTGCTGTTACTTACTACTTTTATTTTATTGTAAATTGCAAAAAAAATATCATTAGCTACTGCGGCTCGCTCCGCTAGCCTAAATAGATATTCATATCTGTTTATTTATTACCTACCTATGACAAACTAAGTCACTTTTCACCAAACATCCGAAGAATCCCAAAAAACTCAAAAAATGTTGCGGCTCACTCCGCTCGCCGTTACTTATATAATTCCTACTATTAAAAGTTAAGGGTTCGGATAGTCAGCCAACCCCCAAGGTGGTTCAGTATTTTTGTCATCGTTTTTTTGGGGTTTTTTTTGGTGCTTGGTAGAAAATCGCCCTAGGTGCCAACCCACGCTCGCCGCCACTGATCACACTATCATAGTAATATTGTACATGAGAAATTTTGGATGGATGGATGTGTGTTACTTCTTCACCCTAAAACTGGTATATGGATCAGGTTGTAATGAAACATAGGCTACTTTTTGTCACTAGCGGCGTAAGGGGGGGGGGCGGAGGGGCGGTCCGCCCCGGGTACCGAGCTCCAAGGGGTGCCATCTCGGCACCCCTCGGAGCTCGCAGATGGCACTTCAATTCCGAATCCGAAGGGGTGACACCGAAAACTCACACGCAGACATATAAAAAAATTGCGGCTCGCTTCGCTCGCCGTTGTTTTTTATTTTGATTGTAGAATAAATACTTGAATGCTTTAAAATCGGGTGTAGAAAGGTTGCCTAGCAGAGATCGCTCAAACCGATAAGGCATTGTACATACAACTTTATTTGTATTAGTCTTTCCCTGCCCTGTGTAACTATTTTATGTGATGTGCAATAATGAGAAATTGCTTTGTACTGTGGTTTATTTTGTTGTAAATCGTAAAAAAAATCTTTTATCATTCATTGTCATAGCTTATTTTATTTGCTAAGTATGCCTCACCAATTTCAAAACAGGTTGTGGCTCACTCCACTCAGTGATTTTTATTTTGTATTTGTGTCTTATCAATCTTCACAGCCGCCGCAATTTCTCCAAACGTTTCAGGGCTCGCTGTTATTAATTTTTTCATACTTTCCTTAACTTGTTTGTGATCACCCGAAAAAGTTACAAAAATTTCGGCGGCTCGCTACGCTCGCCGGTTCGTTTTTGGATTTGTTGTAGGTCGCCAAAAAAAAAATTTCGTCGTGGTCTTAGAATACTTGTATTTTTGCTAACCTCACCGAACTCCGAAATTACCTATTGTGGCTCGCTCCGCTAGCCGTAGTTATTGATAAATTTATTTTTAAATTATAGGTCACCTTTAAATGCACATATTTAATATTAATAAGGTCACAATTAAGTCAATTAATAAGGTCACCTATGACAAACTTAGTTACTTTTCACCTAACATCCGAAAATCCAAAAAAATAGCTCGCTTCGCTCGCCGTTATTTATAATTCCTGTTGTTAGAAATTGAGGGTGCGGATAGTCAACCGACCTTCGCGGGGGGGGGGGGTGCTTGGTAGAAAAACGCCCCGGGTGCCAGCCCACGCTACGCCGCCACTGCTTTTTGTCATAGAACAATTCCCATGGGATAGAAATACCTTTAAACGTTTCCATAGAAACAACGCGTGCAAAGCCGGGGCCAGAAACAAGCCTATAGGTACAAATATTATAAAGAGGAAAGATTTGTTTGTTTGACATAGGCCTCCCCCAATGAGCGCCATAGCGCCCTGTCTACGGCTTGCCGCATCCAGCATCTACCAGCAGTCTTTCGCAAATCGTCATCCCACCTGGTCGGAGGGCGTCCTACACTACGTTTGCCGAGTCGCGGTCACTCAAGAACACGTTTACCCCAGCGGTAGTCGGTTCTTCTCGCGATATGGCCAGTCCACTGCCACTTCAGCTTGCTAATCCTTTGAGCTATGTCGGCAACCTTGGTTTTCTGTCGGATGTATTCGTTGCGAATCCTATCCTTCAGAGAAACCCAGAGCATAGCTCTCTTCATAGCTCGCTGGGCGACTTTAAATTGGTGGACAAGCCCTACCATGAGTGTCCACGTCTCAGCTCCGTAAGTCATGACGGGTAGGACGGTTCGGATAGTACTATATAACTATATATGTTTCTTATTGATTAAAATTTCTTTCGCCTACACATAATTTTAACGGTTTACGTTGATCAGTGGTCACTTTCGCTAGGGCACAAATAAGGTGCATTATAGTTTGTCAAAATCATAGAGAAAATATAAGTAGAGCGCAATCGTCAAAATCAAATAAATAGATCTTTTCTTTGTTTCATTCGAGCTATGGAATGATCTTTTATCGTTTTTTGACCTCTCACCTAAGATTAAAGAGAACAATAATAGACCTCCGGTCCATCCTATCGCTGTTCTCAGACGTTTTCGCTTCAAAACCCAAGACAGACGTTGCATTAAAATTAAAGATGTCGACAAATAAAAAAAACGACACTCCCAATGTTCAGCGTGTTACGAAGACTATAGTAACTTCTCCACATATTTACAAGCCTGTTGGACCATACAGGTACGTACGTTATGCAACATTGTAGAACGCCCGAGTAGAATAGTTCATTGACCGTTCCATACACTCTATTATGGCTCTAGAGTTTAGCTTTAGAGCATTGGTGTCACATGCAGCCACTAAAACGCTAACAATAAAGGTCTGATAATAGTAGTATGACTCTATCTTCTTGGAGTGATCCTTCTACCAAGCCACGATTTTTTTTTGTTTGGTTCGAGTTTTCGCAGTTTTTTGCTTACTTCTGACTTCAAACGAGGGATAGGTAAGCTCCGGACCAGAGTGGCAGGAAAAAATGTAGACGGCACGGCACGGCAAGGAGAGCGAGCGGGGGTGTCAGGCAACGAGGCGAACGAGGGGCGGTTTGTGCCAACCCTCGCAGTCTGGCGCCCTAGGCCATAACATGACCCCCATGGCTCTAGGGTAAATACGCTTCTGACAAGCTAATGGTGATAGTAGCCCTTAGAGTATACCTATAATATACAATATACCTATACTCTAAGTAGTAGCCTAACAGAACTACATACCTAGGTACACGATTTAGCTAGGCCGCGCTCACATGGACACGTTTTCGTCCGTATTCGATTAGTGCCGAAACGTACGGTCTACGAATACACAGGAATGATCCCGAGTCCCGACCTACCAAGTAGGTACTATGTGGTAGCGCGTAGACTGCGTGCGATTAATCGTACGCATACGTGCGCTTAGTTACGACGACGACGCGGACGTCGGAAAACAATCCGAACTTATTGGGATTTTACCACATATTCTTAGGAAAGTACAAGTTCAAAATAAATAATGGATGTAGAAAAGTTAAACTTTGTTTACGGAGATAAAATGTTTGTTAGGTCAAAGTGATTATAAAAATTAAATCTAAATTCTTCCAATAGGTAACGATAAAATTATCACATTTAATCTCTGTATAAAATATTTTCGCGCACCTATTTGTTTCTATGATAACGACGACGCCATTGCGCCCTGCCGCGCCGTCCAACCTCATACATCGCAACAAAGATGACTTCATGAACGCGATATCACGGCGCGGGCGCACTGCCTATTTGACGGAAAAAACATAGGATTACCTTCGTGCGAACAAGTTCGCATCCAAAGTGAGCGCGGCCTAATGATGGTATTCATCTCTGTACCTACTTAGATTCAAACCTACAAGGAGGTTTTGAAATCAATAACGATTTTTATTTTAGCCAAGCTATTTTAGCGGGCAAGACCCTCTACGTATCGGGAGTCCTGGGTATGAATCCCGAGTCGCAACTTGTCTGCGGAGGCGCGGAAGCAGAGGCGAAGCAAGCTCTCGATAACCTCAGACACGTTCTAGAAGCCGGTGGAGCTTCCTTGCAGTCTGTCTGCAAAATCACTATCCTACTTGCCAATATTGACGATTTTAAAGCTATTAACCAGATATATGGCACATGTAAGTAGTTATACTACATTATATTACATCCATTGTACATACTTTAAACTTGGCGTCACCTCTGTCGGAAAAAGCAGCACAATACAGCTGTACTTAAGCTGATTGTTGTTTGAGATTGCGAAGTGAATTTCTGTTAGGGTTCCGTACCCAAAGGGTAAAAACGGGACCCTATTACTAAGACCTTGTCCTTTTGTTCGTCTGTCACCAGCCTATATCTCATGAACCATGATAGTTAGACAGTTAAAATTTTCACAGATGATGTACTTCTGTTGCCGCTATAACAACAAATACTAAAAAACAAAATAAAATAATTATTTAAGGGGGCTCCCATACAACCAACGCGATTTTTTTTGCCGTTTTTATAGATAATGGTACGGAACCCTTCCTGTGCGAGTCCGACTCGTTTGGCCGGTTTTATTAATATTGTTCCGGGTTGTCCGGAAACCAAATCTTCAAGCCAAAAGCGGACGCATCAGTTTTCGGCTTGACGTAGAGTTTCGAGACACCCTTTATATAAGTATACCATTAAACACTATACGTAAGTTTGTTATAATAATAGATGTGGTTGCTGACCGGCTAAGTCCCTTTGTACCTATTTGGTTGCGAATGAAAAAAACTTGGTTTGAGCGAATACGGTGGTATGGAAGGTAACAGAAAGCACTAAGTAGGTACCTACCTACCTAGTAAAAATACGAACGTAATTTTTTTTCTTCAGATTTTACAAAGGACTATCCAGCGCGTGCCACATTCCAGGTGGGCAAGTTACCCATGGGAGCTGCCGTGGAGATCGACGCGATAGCCCTGAGTGGGGAGCTGGTCGTTGCTGAGGCAGGACCTTGCCCCTGTGCACGGGCCTAAGCCAGCTTTAGTCCAGTCTATAGAAGTTCAGTGGAACCATAGACGTGGAACTAGCTCAATTGCTTTTAGTTTTATTGAAATAGTTATATATATTATGCGCTATTTATTTAGACCTTAGAATACAATATAATTTTATTTATGTAAATTCGTCTTTATAATGGTCTATCTAATTTACTCACTGTTGTGCAAAGTCCTTTGGTATAAAAGGAACATACTTAGGGCTATTATTCAGTCGTATTATCCACATCCCAGTCGTGCCCTCTAGAATGTCTTTTTCAACCGACTGCGAATAAAGGAGGAGGTTCTAGGTTCGGCTGTATGTAGGTACGTTTTTTTTGTGTTCCCTTTGTTCGTCGATTTCCCGTCAAGACACAACACACAATTCCGGTGTAAAGATAGAAAAAATTAGAGAATGATCCCGCGGTGGTCCCATAAAAATATTATTCTGGAGTATCAGTACAGAGTAAAATTAAGAGATTCAGTAAATTTTTTTTCATAACAATAATAATGTCAATATTTTGGTAGATATATGAATGGATCATAAAATTTAAGGAAACTGTAGGTTTGAGTAGGTATGAAAGTATTTCTTCGCATTATCCGTAGATTGCATTTTAACCAATGAAGTTCACCGTCTGATTACCTCGAGCACCATCTTGAATAAGCTATCGTACCAATTAATGGAAGGACAGCGCGTCGTATTGACGCGTATCGGCGACGAGAAGCCATCGCGGTCGTCATACACGGTCACCAAGTCCATCAAGCGTATTATTTCACTGCCGAAAGCCATAATTTATATGATTAGGTACATAGTTTAAATTCTAAGGTTTTTTGTTAGTGCTTACCCGCACTTTGGGTATCTCTAAGTCTCTCTCTCCCAAAAAGTCTCTTTCCCAAAAAATTTCGGTTTCGGCGGGACTCGAACCAGGGTTGGGTGCGGGTTCGAGTCCGCCGAAACTGAAAAAAATAAATTGGGAACTTATTTCATTTCTTAGAGATACCCAAAGTGCGGGTAAGCACTAGATATAACAAAAAAAACCTTAGAATAGAGCAAAGGCAACACCTCTCGTCAAACGAATCAAATGTAACTTTGATCGTTGAGCAGGTGGTTAAACTGTAATGTTACCCACCCCTGTAGGTGGAGCCACCGGCGCTGTAGTCCGTAAGAGGTCCCAAAGATTTTCGGTTGAACCAACTAAGGGTTTCGTGGCTTAGTTGGTTAGAGCACACCCGTACTTAGGGTGGGGCGCGGGTTCGAGTCCCGCCGAAACAAAATTTTTTTGGGAACTTATTTCATTTCTTAAAGTTTAAGTTATTATGATTAAGCTCAGACTAAGTATTACTTAGTGATGATGAGTGATTTGATTAGTGAGTGATTAAGATAGTATGTTTGTAAATTCTAATTAATTATTCACTCCAATTGTTTTGTATTGTATTAGATATATACATAGTTACTTACCTACCTAACGTACGTGTGCTATGTTGCATATATAAATGAGTACCTAAGTACCTACATATTATGAGTAATACTCATTTTTTCATGCATGAGTACATATTATGAGTAATACGCATTATATTAGGTACCTACTCATTTTGTTGTAGTTGTTTCAATCATACCTACCTCTATGATCAAAACACACACAAGTAGGTAGAATACTGAGGTAGCAGGGACTGGACACTGCCTAGGTAGGTTAATTACATAAGTGAAACCAACTCCGTGCCTGCTGATTAATAAACTTTATTTATGTCGAGAGTTCAGTAAACCGACTAATTCTATTTTTGGTAAGCAGGTAGGTACCTCCATACTTGCCTAGACTGTGTTTTATAGAAGCAATTAATTTTCCGGTGTTGGTCGCGTTTATTTGGTCAATTTGAACAGAAAGTAGGTGTACAATTTAGTAAAATTTGGCCAAACGCGAACACAGGTTAAGATTAAAACTTACTTAAACGCGTCCCAGATTTTTATGTTTTGCGGGATAAATGAAGGCTTAGATGTAGGTACAGTCAGCTGCTCAGATATGTATACACTCCCAAGTTTTCACTTTAATTTAACTCAGAACTTTTCAAATAAAAGTCGATGCACACATTTTACGCACAAAGTAGTAGTCATCGTACTTGTCAAAATGCGGTATAATAAATTATGATAATAACCATGCACTGACTATTCAGTCAAATTGCAAACATGGCAGTGTATACATATTTTCGCAGCTGACTGTACCTATGCGAATTGACGTAAAATCGGTTGCAATAAAACTTTTTTTCCCATTGAAGTATTATTACTAGCGTATGGAAACGACACACCGCGAACAAGATTTTTGCGCCATAAGTTGTAGCCGGTCGGTAGAAACTCATTTAGTCGCTCGCCTACGCATGTATGCAGAAAAAAATAAAAAATACCGTCTTGCGTAATAAAATGGTGTCAAAATCAATCCACTGCAAAGAAAAAAGATAGTTGCGTGACTTATCTTCGGTAAGTAAATAAATAATAATAAATAATGCTGGACAATTCACAAAGCATTATCTAGCCCCAAGCTAAGCAGAGCTACCTACATGGTTTATGTTTGTAGGTCCTATAACAAATTTAATCTCTTCCATTACAGTGATTGATAATGCACTCAACTGTACCATTCGCAGGTTCGCATTCTATGTTCACAGAATTCATTAAGATTTGCGCCACTTAACGCAAAGGTCTCCCCAAACCTTTTCATAAATCACCAATCACACTAGTTTGGTGTTGGAACCTAAAAGAACATACCTGCAAGATAGGTCAGTAGGTAGGCAAGTACTTATTTAATTAAACTCAGAATTCTTCGCAAGCAACCATAAATTAACTCGCTCGCTCGTGCCACAAGGCGGTTGGGAGTTGGTAGGTAGGTAATTCGCTTCTACCTAATTATACGTTGTAATGCATTTGTTATTCAAATCTAATAAGAGATACTATTTTTAAAAGTGACCTAGAAGGTTGGTAATGAAAACGGTGGATAAAAACAGCTGCTGCTATTGTATGCCGCTAGCCCACCGTATGTACGGTCTGGGCGGGCGGACGGCTCTAAGGGCGGGCGGATTGTATAATTTATACGCGATGCGAGTAAACCTAAGCCCACCAAGCCATTGCGTTAATTCTATATACGAACAAAGAGCTTTTGTTAGAAACACGCCGACTAAGATTGTAAATTGTGTGGACAGTAATTTATCGTTAGCTTTTTTTAAACTAACTGTGCTTTGTTAATTTACTTTAAGCTTACATTTTTCGACCTTACTTGGTTTAATTATTTTGGAGAAAATGAAACAAAGCAAGTAAAATGTTTATTTTACTTGCTTTGTTTCATTCTCTTCTAAAAGACTTGCATTTAAAGTGATGAATAACTAGGATAATTCGAAGTTTTATATGGTCTAGATAAGACAAGCAAAATTGAAGATACAATGACACGACAGATTTCGAATCCAAAATTAAAATCTTTTCCTTACCAAGCTGAGGAATGATGTTTCGTATTTTCTGAGAAAATACGAAACATCATTCCTCAGGTCTCGATGTAGGAATAGGAACTTATACAATGTAAGTAGGTACCTACGTTAGGCACTTCACCATAACAGGCTGAGAAGTTGCTCAAACCTTCACATATTTTCACGAAGCGAACGGCAAAAAAACAGTGTTTCCTGACTTGTGTAGAAAGTGCAGTTTTCGCTTGCTTGTGATATTAGGATATTTAAAAGTTTAGGATTACCTTGTGGCGTTGTAAATTGAATTTTGTCTAGGTACTAAGAGATGAGAGAGATGTATTAGGAGCAATGTAGGAACAGAAATAACCTGAACTAACAATTAGATTTATTAAACAAACGAAATACCTATTATGGAATCTTGCATGTGGGATGGTCGTGCGTGACGAGCTTAGGTTACGAAAATACCCTATTTGCGAAATGAAGGTTCAAGAGAACGGAAGTCAGTTCTTTCACTAAACACTTGTGCGTCAAAGTAAAAGAATGTTACGTGGTTTAATTGGAAAAACGCGATGGGGGTGCGAGGTCAGTTTAGTGGGCACCCACCTTCCATAATAGGTGGTTACGATACGATCTCGGGTGAGCGGGCAGTCGAGCTGGGCGAGGCAGGGTGGCCAGCTGTCGCGAAGGCACGCGCTCAGGCGGTTCTCGCCTCCACTTTACGCGGGAACCATACATGCCTCCAGTCCGGGTCTTGTCAACTCCATGCATCATGGGCTGTACCAGCAGTGCTCCCAAAACGCTTACCGCAACCCCAAGCAAAGAAGGTGAGCTACAAAATTTTTATTTGCTAGCTATAAAACATTTTTCAAAAGCATTGTTGAGAGAAGGACTTATAATAATATATCTTCATTCACAAATGTTCACAAGTTAGTCCAAAGATTTTTATGAATAAATAAAAATGATTTAATTATTTAGCTTGCTGGTAGACAGTCCAATAAAAAGCTTAGCGGCGCGGCAGCGTACTAAAAAAACGTAGCGTAGCGTAGTAAAAACAATTAATAATAATGTACCTACCTACATTATTATTTATTGTTATTTTAAACCCTCCCGGCACAAAAAGAGCAGTGTTATATGTATGGTATGTGTCTGTCTGTGGTCTCGTCCGCGTCGCTCACAAACAGACACACGAAAAGTTAAGTCAGAAGGTGGATAACTTATGTAGGTTAAACACCTATGGAAATTTCCAAGGATCTACAAGTTAGGCGTATTTCTTAGTTACTAAAATGTTAATTTAGCTAAATATATTGTATTTCCTAGTCACTGTTAAACTTCTATTAATTATCTGGGTATTTTATTTCAGACAAAAGCATACAGTTTGGAGAAGACGGAGAAGAAAATCTCTCAAGGCCTACAGAAGTTATCGGCAAAGAAACAGAAAAACGAAATGAAATAATCGTGCTTCCGTCCAGTGATACTACAGAAAATTTACAGTTAGTTAGGAATAACCAATCTACGAATAGTTTAAAACCTGAAAAAGGTAAGAGTTAAAGCCACTTACGTAAAGTGGTTCTATCTTTGAAGGAAGCAAGCACGTAGTTTATGTCTAGTCCACATAATACCGGTCGTCGTTTCATGTTTAGAGAACCTTGAGAAATGTTACCTGTTGTCCGACATATGTGTGGCTAGGCTATAACGGATAGGTAAGGTAAGTATAAGAGGTAGCTAGCTATACAACTATGTAAATATCTTGATGCAAATTGTATGAAAACAGGAAAGTCATAAAGCCATTTCCATATCGCGATTGAAATGAATGTTAATTGTTCCAGACTTATATACGAATGGGCTCATTGTAGAAACTGAAAATATTGATCCTAGTGAAACGACGAGCGGCGACGATGATCACAATGATGATACGAAATTAAAATTAGAAGAAGTGGTTGGAAAGTTTATTGAGATAGTCCAACATGATACTAGTACTGAAAAGGATGGTGTGGATACTGATGCGCCTGTTGAATCAAGTGAAGACGACAAGGACAAACGGGGAACAAACCAGACAGAGCTACCAAATGAAAACAACGACGAGGAAGAACATGACAGTGATTTGTAAGTATTTCATTTCCAAAAACAGTTCGTGGAATTATAATTACCTAATGAATTATCCTCAGCGTTTGGGAAACTGCGCAGAGTCTTCTTGTCATCTATACCGCAATGCTTGAAAACAAAGTTTTCAATCAGTACGTTACGTCCTATCCGTCATGAATGACCTACGGAGCTGAGACATGGACACTCACGGTGGGGTCCACCAGTTTAAATTCGCTCAGCGAGCTATGGAAAGAGCTATATGCTCGCTCGGAGTTTATCTGAAGGATAGGATTCGTAATGAATACATCCGACAGAGAACCCAAGTCATCGACACATAGCTCTAAGAATTAGCAAGCTGAAATGGCAGTGGGCCGGCCATATCTCGCGAAGAACCGAGAACCGATTCAAGAACACGTTTACCCCAGGTAAACGTGTTCTTGAATGGAGACCGCGACTCGGCAAACCTAGTGTAGGACGCCCTCCGACCAGGTGGGATGACGATTTGCGAAAGACTGCTGGCAGGTGCTGGATGCGGCAAGCTGAAGACATGGCGCTATGGCGCTCATTAGGGGAGGCTTATGTACCTACCTACAGCAGTGGACTAATATAGGCTGATACCGACTCAGACTAAGTAGATTTCTTACTTAGTCTGACTGAGGATGCTGAATGAATTATCCGGCCGTATGCTAGCTTGTTGAGTCGATGGGTAGCTGCGAGAAAAAGGGTACGCCATTCTGAAATACAGACACCATTCATCTAGTACCAAGAACCAGCTCATAAGGGAGCGACCTATGACGCCATTTTGTGAAAAGGATAGACATAGGGTTTCGCGTTCATAGAGCGGGACGGGACAGAGCAGAGGCGACGTAGCCCAAAAATCATCGTATAAAAAAAACGTTTTTCCTTATCTCTCATATCTATTAGGACATTTATTTGCAAAAATAAGGAGAAAAGTGGTAGATAATAACTAAGAAAACAGTTGGTACTTTGTACAATTATTTTTGTTACTTTTTTTGTAATTGAAAAGAAGAGGATAATATGCCTCGTATGTCATAGATTATTGTATTTTTTTCGAAGCTTACCTATTCGATAGATTACTGAGAAAAAAATATATATATATCGCCGCCATAAGGATTGATGTAAGCATGTCTTGCATGGATTCGAATCTCTGTCCTTCCGTTCAAAGGTCGAGTTACCGCTAGGCCCACACGGCATGGTATATAATTACATTAAACACGCAATAAATAATATACGTAAATTATAAACTACTAGCGGCCGGCCCCGGCTTCGCACGGGTAGATATAGGTAGGCATTTAACAAAAAAATACACTTTTGGCAGACTTTCCATGCATCGAACACTCGATCAAGTCTGCTTTTGACAAATTAAAGGATTTTTCAAAAGGGTCCAGCAGTTTCGGAGCCTATTCAGTTCAAACAAGAGCCTATTCAATTCAAACATACAAACAAATCTTTCCTCTTTATAATATTAGTAAACTAATGACTAGTTAGATTGAATGAATACACTTGCCAAGTGCGAATCAATCTTGTGCAGTAAGGGTTACGTTTACTCTACGTCTACGAATCCGTGTCTGATTCCGAGTCTACGGCTCGGAAACCTACTTCCGATCCAATAAAAACAGCCCTACAGTGCAGATGAAGATGGAATTGGGCTAAAATGTTAAACATAATCAAGGCTACTTGTTATTTAAATATCTTGCGAAGCCGCGGGCAGAAGCTAGTACCTACCTACTTACATCATCATTATCAATTCCTTTACATCCACAAAGGATGGTTTATGAAGTAGGTAGGTATATATTTTTTCGGCAATTTTGTAGATAACTTGTAAGGACTTATGAAGGGAACTTGTAGGGAACGACAGATGCGGCCGCAGTATTGGCATCCGTGCGCCCCGGTGGATACTCTTACGTCTACGTAACCATCCAAGGTTATATCTACCTACCGGTAGATATAACGACGGTAACGAATTGTCAGTCAAAAATTTCCTTTTTCAGGGAGGAGGCGGGAGATGCAAGCCCGACACAGTCACAGAGCAGCCGTGCGACGCGTTGGGAGGCGCTTGCCGACATTGCGGCCGAGCTACCACCGTCTCTCGCTGTTGACCCTTTAACTGGACAGATCTACTCACTATCCAAATAATCTTGGGATGGCAGACAGATTATTAAACTACAGTGAATAAAGAGTGCACTTGTGTTTGCTCACACACTTGAGTACTGTAATGGCCTGCGCACATGGCTAGTCTTTGTTAACTGGCCGCCCCGTGACCGAAATTCGGCTAGGACATCATCATCATCATACAAATAAAAATAATAAGCAAAATGAAGAGGTATTGTTTTGATCAACAGTCCTGTTAAAGGACTTCAACTTACCATGTTCAGTCTTACATAAGTAAGAAAAGGGGGCATCCATTAATTACGTGGGGCGTTTAGGGGGGGGGGGGGAGTCGAGCTAAATCTCACGACATCTCACCAAGGGGGCAGGGGGGTCGAAAATCGCCAAAATCACCTCACGTAATTAATGGATGCTCCCAAAGCCGTGTGCCCCTCCTCGTGTAGCGTCGCGTCGTAACGCCGAAGCTCAGCAGTGAACGCGTTAACTGAATGTTAACTTATGTTGAAGATTTGAGATGAAACTTAAGAAACTTGTTTGAGCATAATTTTTAATTATGCTAAACATACATACACAATTTCAGCACAAAATTTACATATACTACACTTTAACTTGTGCCATAGCAAGTCCATTGTCTTTAGCAGTTCCCCCAAACAAAACCACAAATAGTGCTAGTTGTGGTGTGTTATCCCACACTTTTTTAATCCAGGAATCAATATTCTTTACTTTTTCAATATCTTCTTCCTCAGAGACTTCAATTTTAATATGGGCCATTGTAAAATTATAATCCTTAAAAGAGTTGGTGAGAGTAGAAATAACCTCCTCGTGATCATCAACTGTGTTGAGTTTGATCTTTTTTGGCTTCCCCTTCTTCAACTGAGTCGACATACTGTCCTTCGCTTCAGATAAGTATGAATGGTAGTCTCCTGTGATATCATCACAGCCAACTATCAAGGAAGTCTTTTTCTGTTCAATCATTTGATTGAATATTGGAATAGCGTATTCTTCAGTAGTTAACATTTTGCCATATTTTTCTTTGTACTTTCGTCTGTTTGTGTGAACAGCATCTCCAAACTCCATAGATTTTCTGAGTTTTAACTGAACTAATTTCATTGTTGCAATGGCATCTTCTACAGAGCAGTGTCCATTTTTGCCTGTTTGAATATCTTCATGTAGTAATTCTTTAGCTAAAGTTTTCAGCTTAGGTTTACGTGTTCTTTCACCAGTAAAGTTGTATATAAGACTAGTATCTATAATGTATGGATGCATCATTTTTAGTGCATGTAGATCAGCATTCAATGATTGCCCTACCAAAATAGCATCTGGCGGTAAAAGCTCTCTCAAATCATTTTGTACATCTTCTAACCTTTTGGTAACACTTTCTAAAGAAGATTTTGAAACCCCCGAGTATCTTGTGAGGTAATCAGTGATATCATTATATGGTTTAACAAAAGATTCATACACTACTTCATGTTTCTCATTCACAACTGAGACACGAGTTAACTCAGACCCAGCATTGGTCAGACACATTTCACAATCTACTCCAAACATTGCTGATTGGGCTGATACAGATTTGTACTCATCTTTTGTCAGCACATAGTCAGAATATACTTCTTTACACTTTCCCTTCAGAGGTAGCGGGTAGTTTTCTTCGGCTAGTTGCCAAGCAGACAACACAAGCTGAGTTCTCGGGAACTGATCTTTACCATAGTTGTCATTTACTGGTTCTATTTCATTTGCAACAGGAAAAACAGCTTTCATCATTATCATCAGGTCCTTTCTCACCTCTAGGGCTAAATTCATGCTTCCATATTTCTGAATTATGTTGTCTTTTTCAGCTTCAGAGACTGGTACCAGAGCTAATTCCTGAACTAAGGAGCCATTGTAAGCTGCAGGTGTCAGAATCTCCACAAAGTCATTGAAAATAGTTTTAGTATGTTTGAATTCATCTTTATACTTTTCCCAATGGTTCATAGATAGACCTTCTAGGATGAGACAGTTTGTTTGTGTGATTCTGTCACCTTTTTCCAATACATACCAACGTGGTTTCTCAGATAAGTTGATATTATGTAGAAGCGAATGTAATAGTAAATGTTGCACATCAGTTAACATTAAAGGTATTCTCTCATTTGATGCAGTATCTAAAGAAGCAAAACTGCCAGAAGTTTTCAGGCGAAACTTAGGAGGTGGTTTTTTATGTTTTCTCATCGATTTTTGTTGAATCTCTGAATGAATATCTGAGGCGGGATTTTCTGTGAAATAAGTGCCTGTAAGAAAAAAGTAATTTAAGCAGGTGCTCGAGGCCAACAGAGAACATTTATCCACTTTTAAACTTCAATAAATACTTACTGTCAGCAGCTACGGAACAAACTTTTCGCTTTTTCACTGTTGATCCTATTTGGTTACTCATTTTATGTAGATAAATGCTCCGTTTTAAAAAAAAATAAAGATAAATTGCACGCACGCTAGATGTTTTGATCAATGAATGTAACAAAACAAACATGCAATGCAATGCAATGAAATTATTTACGAATTGGTAGCGAAGCGATTGATTTGATTGACATTGACTGACTGGCTTCTTTGTTATTGGCAATATGTGACTGTTTTGTCACTTTGCTGCCAGTGTCTAGTTCAAAGAAAATTCATAGTCATGGAGAATACTCAACTCAGTTGGAGAAAGACACTGACTTTGACACATACGATATGATGACACTTTGTGATCTAACTAAACCGAACGGGATCTCTTTTTAGGGTTCCGTTTCCAAAGGGTAAAAACGGGACCCTATTACTAGGACTTCGCTGTCCGTCTGTCACCAGGCTGTATCTCATGAACCGTGATAGTTAGACAGTTGAAATTTTCACAGATGATGTATTTTTGTTGCCGCTATAACAATAAATACTAAAAAACAGAATAAAATAAATATATAAGGGGGCTCCCATACAACAAACGTGTTTTTTTTGCCGGTTTTATAGATAATGGTACGGAACCCTTAGCACGTACACTTTTATGCCCATAGTTACACTTAAGACTGCTAACAGATGTGAAACATATTTTTTGCCATCATTTTGCATACCTACTTAAATTTTTAATTTGTTAGGTAAAACCAAAGGTGGAAAATGTTTTTGGGTAGGTAAAACAGTTTTTTGTTTCTCCTGAAAACTTGGTCAAATACATATAACGATTCTGGCAGGCGCGCACCGACGATATACAGTGCTCGTAAGTACCTATATAAAAAGAAAATGCCCTTCCTCTTCGTTCTCACCCACAGAACAGAAAAGTAAGTACTTACTTGTACTTACTTTTCTACTTGTACTTACTTTTCTGTTCTGTGTTCTCACCCGTAGATTATTGGATTGGCACTCTAAGTTCTCACCCTTATTCTCACCGTGAAAGACCTCGTGCCATCTATTGGGTTCATAGAATATACGCGCCGCGCCGCCGGTAAGCGCGAGATTCAATTTTTTTTTGTGGTTTTAATTTTTTTCTGCGTTCCACAAGCAATAAAGCCAGCGAAAAATTGCCGCAAATCGTAAATAATTTTCTATGAACTCATGATAAAACCAACTTCGATTGACTGGTATTTTTGAAGCATTTGGGAAAATACGAAATTTTGTGCTATAAAAATCTACATTTTCCCATTTTAAATGCTCCCCAAAATACAAATGAACCAAAGTTGATTTTATCATAGGTTCACAGAAAATGGTTTACGATTTGCAGCAAATTACTTTTTCGATAGTTTTATTGCTTGAAGCAGAAAAAAATATCTAGCGAGATATTTTTGAACGAACGCGAACTACCTAAAGGTGAAAAACGCCTCCTAAGTCCTAACGCATTCACTGCCCTCACCTCACCAGCGCCAATAAGGGTCCACTCCAGCAGTGGACCCTAGCGCAGGCCTCCCCCTGATAATCGCCCTAATGGCTTATTCACTGCCCAGCCAAAGAGAATACTATATAACTATGTAAGGCCAGCCTTGTGTGACCAGTACGACCTGCAGGGGCACGCCGCCGCCCGGGGCGGCGCTACTCTGATATGGAGGAGGACATCTGCAACGTGCCATGAAGTGTTAACGCACAAATCTTAGTGAAGTGAAAATCTTTTCTAGAATCTTCTGGTTTCAAGAAAAAATTACAATTTGAACTTTTTGTGTCCTTTCCATATTGGCATTGCTTGCTCAAATCAGCAAGGCATATCACTGAGCCTTATGAGAACTCTACCAACAAATCCAGGAGGAAGAGGTTGGATAGGACCATATAATCTATGGAACTTTAAAAATATAAACTCTAGCCTCTGGTGCTATCCAGATGGGCTATGAGCCTGCAGGCAAGGGAACATGTAAGAGATACTATTAATAATTAATTAGGTATGAGATGATGGAAAATCCATCCACACAACATCTATAACTCGTCCCTGATCTATAACACAAATTACTTATAATTACTACAAATATGAATTTAACAATGACATGGTTTAGACACGCATCTCTATCTGTACCGACGCGACGACGACGACGACGCGGCGGCGGCGTCGCGTCGGCAGTGAATGCGTTGAGTAAAATTGCTTCAAAAGGATGTCATCTGAAATCAAAGTCCTTTATTGAAATGCAATGAGTGTGTATTTAGTGGTACAATCAATAATTAAGTATGAACATACCTAGTAGACAGACTGTGTCGTATCTTATAAGTACAACTTATGTTTTATGATTGAATGAATGCATCTAGACTGCCTCAAATAATGAATGATACAATTTTTAGGACTATTATACACCTACTTTTTGACCAAAACAATCTTCTAAACTTACTAGAAACTATCATGCATCTACTGTAGTATACTTGTGTATACAGGGTGTCCCGAAACTCAACGACAAGCCGAAAACGGATGAGACGTGGGTTCGTGACGACCCAGAAAATCACAAATTTATGGGTCTCCAATGGTTTCTGAGTTATAGGCTTAATACCTACTGTAAATCGGAAATTCTCTGCCCGGCGCCAAATTTTTCTATGCTGTGCCTAAAGATTCATTAATATTACCTAGTAAGAAATAAAAACATAATACCCATAGTTTTACAAAAAAATATTATTTTAGTTCGATTTTTCCATCAAACCTTTTCAATAGGTTAACTTGGGACTCTTCATACTGAAAAAGTCCACCACGATAGGCTGGCATGTTGTCTTAAAAGTTGGCGCAGTTATCCTAGATTTCAAAATGGTATAATACATACCACTTCTTACCATTAAAGATTAACATTATTTTGTTTTTCTGAAATAAGACCCGAAATCAAAACAGTTCCACACCTATAAAACAGTACATTTTACGAATTATATATTGAATTGTATAAGTGCAAATGAGGCAGATAAATAGGTACATAATAATAAAACAAAATATATTCACTATTAGGTTAAAATTGTTTTTTTTTTTACTCTTAACTTTTGGGATTGTACTGTACAGTACATGCTTCAGAGGGTAAAGGTTGTTCCCGGCTAACCACGGTGTCAGCCGAAATAGTTTAATTTACAACCATACAAAATCCCATCGAACATAATTTGATCGAACCTCTAGCATCTGTCTCACATCAAATAGCATTATTATCTATATATTTCATGGCAGAGAATTAATGATTTTCAGGAAAAAGACTATATCTCAGAAACTATTGGAGATAGACACATGATTTTGGGGTTTTTCTGGGTCGTCATGAACCCTGTTCTCCGCTTTCAGCTTGACATTGAGTTTCAGGACACCCTGTATAGTTTCTTTTGACAGGTACATATATTTAAATATTTATTCTTATGAACAATTTCATTATATTATGTAGGCTACTTACATTATAAAGCTATCAATGTTTTACGTATTAAACACAAAATAAATAAAATCTATTTTTTTTTCGATTGACACTATATTATTACTATGAAAGTGAATTTTTATGTACTTTTAGGTGACTCCACATTTGGATGTGAGTAAAATGGTAGTTCATTTTACAGCAGGCAGCGTTTTCTCTATGAATGTCTGCATGTCCTTGAGTTCCGCATCGGATGAGCTGTGAGAGAGGCCACGGTATGTCGTGAATTCGATGTTCTTCATAAAAGTCTTCAGAAAAGAGGCTGTCATCTGACCCCATTTAAAAGGTACAACAGGATCACAATCTCCATGAGCTTGGAAGATCTGAAATAAAGGAACATACATTGATTATTAATGTTGCTAAAATAATCCTATTGGGTTGGTACCACTAGCGGCGTAAGGGGGGGGGCGGAGGGGCGGTCCGCCCCGGGTACCGAGCTCCAAGGGGTGCCATCTCGGCACCCCTCGGAGCGCGCAGATGGCACTTCAAATCCGAATCCGAAGGGGTGATACCGAAAACTCACACGCAGACATATAAAAAAATTGCGGCTCGCTTCGCTCGCCGTTGCTTTTTATTATGATTGCAAAATGAATACCTGAACGCTCGCTTCGCTCGCCGTTGCTTTTTATTATGATTGCAAAATAAATACTTGAATACTTTAAAATCGGGTGTAGAAAGGTTGCCTAGCAGAGATCGCTCAAACCGATAAGGCATTGTACGTACAACTTTATCTGTATTAGTCTTTCCCTGCCCTGTGTAACTATTTTATTTGATGTGCAATAATGAGTAATTGCTCTGTACTGTGCTTTATTTTGTTGTAAATCGTAAAAAAAATATTTTCTCATTCATTGTCATAGCTTACTTTTTTTGCTAAGTATGCCTCACCAATTTCAAAACAGGTTGTAGCTCACTCCACTCGGTGATTTTTATTTTGTATTTGTTTCATAACAATCTTCGCAGCCGCCGCAATTTCTCCAAACGTTTCAGGGCTCGCTGTTATGATTTTTTTCATACTCTCCTTAACTTGTTTGTGATCACCCGAAAAAGTAACAAAAATTTCGGCGGCTCGCTACGCTCGCCGGTTCGTTTTAAGCTTTGTTGTAGATCGCCAAAAAAAAAATTTCGTCGTGGTTTTAGAATACTACTGTTATTTTTGCTAACCTCACTGAACTCCGAAATTACCTATTGTGGCTCGCTCCGCTAGCCGTAGTTATTGATAAATTTATTTTTTAAATTATAGGTCACCTTTAAATTCACATATTTAATATTAATAAGGTCACAATTAAGTCAATTATTAAGGTCATCTATGACAAACTTAGTTACTTTTCACCTAACATCCGAAAATCCAAAAAAATATCGCGGCTCGCTTCGCTCGCCGTTACTTATAATTCCTGTTGTTAGAAATTGAGGGTGCGGACAGTCCAACAACCGATCCCCAAGGGGGGGGGTGCTTGGTAGAAAAACGCCCCGGGTGCCAGCCCACGCTACGCCGCCACTGGTTGGTACAGTACATCACATCACCTATTATAGTACATTACCTATTTATGTTAATAAGATTGTATACAAAGAAGGTCCATAAATATTTAATAATACATTAACCCTAACTTCAACCAGTCATTCATATTAATTAAGAAACTGCCAAAGATCATAATGTACAAGTTTGCCATGTTAATGGGTAATAAAAGTTATTTTTATCCAAAATCGATTCATGTTTTGCCATGAATTTCATCTCCCGTAAAGATGCTGTTCAATACTTACTGGTAAATCCAAAGGAGCTTTGACATCATTTGGGAAATGGGCATGCCTCGGCAACCAGCATGAAAGAGACATTGCTCCGGCCAGTGGCTCAGCGTAGGTCAAAGCAGAGTGGAGTGCCAAAGCTCCACCTTGAGAGAATCCACCCACTAGAATTCTGTTAACTGGGATACCAGCCTGTACACAAAGAAAAACGGAACCCTTCACAAATAATTACTCAAAATGAAAGAAAATATGTACACTTTTAAAATAATGAATGGTATATAGTCATAATGCAGAATACTTAAATGGCTCTTACTGTAATGTGTGTAACATTGACACTAAAATTTTGAAAAATAGTTACAACAATTTAATGTTGCAATTTATGTAGTTGGAAGTTACCAGAATACAAGGGTAGCCAATGCAATTCATTCATGTTATTTAATTCACAGTTAACTGAGAAATACTCACTTTAACTTCATCAGAAATCAACCCATGTACATGAGTTGTGGCTCTCAAAATGCCTTCTTCATCTTCAGGGGCAGTAGCATCCAGTGTTCTTAGGTCAAACCAGGATGGCATGCGAAATCCAGCATTTAACGTTACCGGGATCGTAGACGCAGTTGGACAAATCACCTTAACGTGTGGTCCCCTGATTGCCGCAATCGTACTCGCCCAACCATGGCTAGAAGTAAGTAAGCCAAGTTATAGCTAAGCACCAGAGACCAATTAGATTGATAGCAATTATAATCTGACGTATTCCTTACCCAGTATCACCAAGTCCGTGTAGGAATATAAGCTGTAATATAATAAGATAATCACAAGTAATTTAATATTATGTTATTTTAGATAAAGATGTAAACGAGATCAAAGAAATTTCTTACAGATGCAGTCTGTTTAGCCGTAGCAGCAATTATTACAGGATTTGGTTCCATCGTAACGAAGCGGGCTGAAATCAATGATTAATCCACTTAGTTAGAGCTAAATCCTATCGTTCGTTTCGGTTTCTTTCGTACAACACCACACAAAGAGTATACAATAACTACGTAAGATACCACAGATCACTTTAAAATAATATGTACTACAAATATTCAGAAGCGAAACTCAGCGAGCGAGCGAAGCCAATGTTGCAAGCCAGTGTTGCAAGATCAAATAAAATTTGAATCAAATACTATAAACAAATTAGAACTAGTATTTACCTACAATTGAAACAAATGAGCTAACTGCAGACTGTTCAATAAACTGGTTATTCACAAAAATACTTGTTTCGATAAAAATATCGAGGTACAAAAGGGCAGCACTACGGAAAGGAGCCATTTTTGTTTCGAGGTAAGTTTAGGTATACACGTTTTTTTCGTAGGTATGCCATCTCTATATACCGATACTCTAAGGACAGGCCCGTAGATTGACGTATACAGGCCCATAGAGTAACATAGAGAGACGGCGACATCCATAAACACTATGCCTCCCTAGGCCATCTTCGTCCATTCAGAGCACGGATGAAAGAAATCATCAGTGACATCAAAGATCTGTTACATCATAATATATTAACCGACTGAGCTCAAAAGGTGGCAAGGTAGATCCCAAGGTATCTGAAAGTAACTCTCACTTTGGTTTGAGCTACACCACCATGAAATAACCTGAGAAAAATGACTATGGTACACAGATTACCCCCATAGATTCCGCATGACAGACGACGATCGCGCACAACACATCGATGCAAATTCATAGATATAAATCGCCACTTCAAAGCACGGCTTTAGTTTCGACCAAGTGTCAGACCCGTGAGCTCTTTTACGTTTTTGTGTTCTAATGCTAGTGAAAATTGGTTGTGTGTTAGTAAAAAAGATAAAATGACTACATGTGCAGTGAAATGGTGTGGAAATTAGTCATCTAGAAATTCAAACTATCTAAAGGACGGAATAATATTTCATCGGTAATAACAATTTTACCAGTTCTAGAAGAGGTCAGCTTATGATGGTTGATGGTACGTAAAGACGATCTCTTGTTTCTTTTCCTCATTGCTGTTATGGCACTCGTTGTCCCTTTTCGGCGCAAGCACGTGTAACGCTAGTGTTGTGAATTTCACTTTTTTCAAGTCGATATCGATTTAAATGTTGGATTACGTGGATATGTAGGGCTCTCGGAATTTTTGTATGAAAAACACTAAAATATTGTATTAATCTTATTGAAGGATACAAAAAAAATGCTGTTGATAAATCAAAATGGAAATGCAGGACATGGATTAAACGATGACTAGTACTAGGACAACACAACATGACAAATACAAAATAATAAATGTGATGTATAAGGTGGTTATTTTAAGGAGTTTTTTTGGGTTCCGTACCCAAAGGGTAAGACGGGACGGGACCCTATTTCTGAGACCGTCTGTCACCAGGCAGTATCTCATGAACCGTGATAGTGAGACAGTTGAAATTTCCACAGATGATGTATTTCTGTTGCTGCTATAACAAAAAATACTAAAAAACAGAATAAAATAAATATTTAAGGGGGGCTCCCATACAACAAACGTGATTTTTTTGCTCGATATTGATAACGGCAACAGGTAAACGCATGAACTATTCACAGAATATTTAGTTATACAATATTCACTTTAAAATAAAATAGTTAAATTAAAATAAAACAAATCTTTAAGGGGTTTTTTCAAGTTTTTTGGGGGAGCCCCATACAATATAACCCATACAATTGATTTTTTGCCGTTTTTATAGATGTGTGGTACGGAACCCTTCGTGCGCGAGTCCGACTCGCACTTGGCCA
The DNA here is from genome assembly GCA_947086465.1 of Eupithecia exiguata. Classification (NCBI taxonomy): domain Eukaryota; kingdom Metazoa; phylum Arthropoda; class Insecta; order Lepidoptera; family Geometridae; genus Eupithecia; species Eupithecia exiguata. Next base: position 7,057,936 of record OX352238.1, on the reverse strand, counting down.
GTTTTATTTACAGTTTTAACCCTGTAACTTATCTTGTTTAAGGTTTCCCACTTGCCCCGAAAGGAAAACAAATAGGGTAGATGCAACCGACGCGACGGATCGTTCCCTACTAATAATAGTGTAATTTGCTCAATTTTTTTTTTTAATCTAATGGTTATTTCATTACACCTTATCATGATTAAATAAATGAGAGGTACTGCATTAAATTGATTAAAAGGGCGTAGGTATTTTTTTACTTTTTTTTTAAATCGGTTTTTGATTCGAAATTTAAAAAATTATCGTTTGTAATATGAAGAACTAAGGTCGCATTACAAAGCAGTTAAATATTCATGTAAATTTATGTTCTTTTTAACAACATGGTATTGATAATAATTATCGACAAATTTTAAACTGTCCCAACCCTAGGTTTTATTTCGACCTTGAAATAACCAATCACAACGCCTTTGTTCCAGTCCCCGCAACCCGCGCCTTCCTCCAATTTTGGTGAGCTAGGATCCGAACTAAAGTCCCGTAATGCAGAATCTATTGGGGGTAATCTGTGCTATGGTAACATCGAAAGAAACCGGGTGATTTCCTTTGTCCACGAAAAAAACTGACGCTCGTTTTTGGTAGTAGGTAAGTAGTCTTACGTAGTTAATGTATACTCTTTGGTAAGTAGAATAGAACTGACGTGACGACGACGATGCGCGACGTGACGCAATCAAAATATTTTGTTGTGGAAATAGATGAGAAGTAGCGAATTTTTCTTTGTGGATTTCCATCGTGCTCCCATCTATATCAAAGAGAATACAATTTAAATCTTGATGCATGCAGAACGGACGGTACGTAGCTTCTTGGAGCTCAATCCACATCATATATAACATTATCAAAATATACACCTGGTTTGATGGATAGTAATGGTTCGAATTCAGATGATGAACTTGTTTCAACCAAACAGAATGAGCAAGCTTCGCTTGCTCCAATTATTGACGTTGTGGTGTTATCAGTAAATGAACTGAGACGCAGCTACAGATCATAGTTTCCTTTCTATCTACTGCGGAACAAGTTCTCTTCTATCATCTGTTAACAACAGTCTAACGAATGGTTATCATTATTTTTATTTCAGTTGTACCTAAAATGTCTAAAGAAGATATATTGCTACAAGAGATGGAGAGACTAGAAATAGAGCCCTTGAGAGTTAATGCTAAAAATAATGAAAATCCTTTTCACATTCAAGCGAAAACAGGAAACAGGCGAAGACCTCCAGTTCAGAGCAGTTCATGTACATGCCTATCTCAAAAAAAGAATAAAAATACTGGAATATTTAAAAAAAAGAACAAAGTACTAAATGAACCAGTGCTACAAATAATAAAGGGTTGCATAAGTAACTTGGACAAAAAGTGCCAACCAGAAAACAATTCTGATAGCATAGACTCTCTCAATCTTTGCACTCTAGTTACAACATGTAATCAGTTAAAGATATCAAGTGATTCAAAGGAACACAACAGTGCTCCAGATTGGAGCAATGAAAAGAAATGGTGGAAACGTCCTGAAAGCTCAACATCAAGAGAAAATAAGGAAGTGGTACAGCACAGTCAAACTGGTTCCTGTTCGCAGCAAGCTCTCAACCCTCCTTGTGATATCACTATTGATGAATTAGCAAGTTATTTTGAAACATTAGTTCACATACCTAAAAAGATGTCTTCTATGGCTGAAATGATGTACATTTAGAGTAGATTAACTTAAGGAAAAACACTTATTTTGTAATAATTAAAAACTGTTTTATATAAATAATTTTACTGACTTTGTAAAAGAGGATTATTATTATCTTGGAATCTGGAATTCGTCTAACTAGTTTATTTCAGTAATTGTTAATTTTGACATGATGTTGTGTTTAGGTTAATATGATTATGAGTTATGTTATGGTAAACAAGATTCAATTGTTTTGCAACTTTTTAGACATTACTGTGAACACCTATTTGAAAGTATCAAATTAGGACAAAAGTTTGCCTTCAAATAATTCACCCCATAGAAGATTGTGAAACTCATTGAATAGTGAATACCTTACATCTTTAAGATGTAAGGAATATTAGAAGCCAATCCATCAATTAATTCACCAATTACTTGATGGATTCACTTCTATTATTCCTGTAAGCTAAATGAAAGATGACCTAACTAATGTGTTTATCCGACCAAAACTTGACTTCAAAAATTATGTGTGTTGGTGTACCTTACCTTATTAAAAGTTAGATAAGGTATTAGGTATGTACTTAAAAGATTTTTTTTTCGCTGTTTCCGGCACATTTCACATCTGATAATCATTTCAAAATACCTGTGGAGCTGGCTTGCTGTTTTCTTGACATACCTACTACTTTTCATCTATTTTTAGTTCCAGATAAGAACACCATGTTAAGTTACCTGCCAAGGTATTTTTTTTTATATAACAACAAATCGACCGACGGGGATCTCTTTTTCATTGACCAATCGTTATAGTTTCAAAAGTTTAACTTATCTTATGTTTTACATTTAAGTATCCTGCGGAACATGTAGGCTACTATGTCTTTGGATCTCGTGGATACAAAGGTAAAAAGCTATTTACATGTAGGTATGTAATTAACTATTGTGTTTGGGTTTTAAAACAATGCTTATAAAGAAGCAATACTTAATAAGTACCTATGTACCTTATAGTAAATAAATATGTCTAATTTAATAACAAAATTTAATGAAATGTGTATTAAAAACAAGCCTTTTCTATTTTATCAATCATTTACTCAAATCAAAACCGTCACATTGCAAAATAGGTAGGTACTTAGTCATTTTTAGGGTTCCGTACCTAAAGGGTAAAAACGGGACTCTATTACTAAGACTTCGCTGTCCGTCTGTCACCAGGCTGTATCTCATGAACCGTGCAGTGTTGCCGCTGGCTGCCTAAATTTGGTCCTACCGTACACAAGTGGGAAAATTACCGTTTCCGACAGAAAAATATCGTACTCTCTAAATAAAACATTTATTTAAATATAAAACACTACCTCAGAAGTAGTGTTTTATATTTAAGTGCAGAAGTAGTACTTCTGCTCTTCTCTTACAAATAAATCTACGACGTTTCTCACGGCATCTTCATTCGCTTCATCCGGCTTGTAGTATGAAGACGGGTTTTTCATTTTTGTAATCATTTCGGGTGTTGGCTTGAAATTTACGCAACTTTCATTGGGTTTTCTACGAAAACTTTGTTAGTAGTAGAAATAAATAACGCACTAAGGCTAATAATATCGCACTAAGGCCAATTATAACGTTAACGTAGTAATTATACCTACCACGTTTATTTGCGATTAACCTTGAATGCTAAGCCCACTGGGGGACGTTCACAATCACAACCTACACTCGAGCGCGCTCGGAGTGCACCTAGGTCGTTCATGACCTCAGGGTAAACCGCTCGGTTGCTGCTAACCTACGCTGCTAACTAATGCGTTCCCTACCTCCGACGCGCGTCGGTTGCAACTTTTTACCGATGTAATTTGATCGACGAAAAACACTCTGACATTGACAGTTGTCTTATTTCCGGTATTTATTTTCCCAAATGCGGTTTTTTCAAATTTGATTGATAAAAAAAGTAAAAGTTTTCTAGTAAGCTATAAATCAGCTAGCTAGGTTAGTTAGGTAGTTTAATTCCTTACAGAACGCAGAAAATATTAGATAGACAGTTTAAATTTTCACAGGTGATGTATTTCTGTTGCTGCTATAACACCAAATACGAAAAACAGAATAAAATAAATATTATAGGGGGCTCCCATACAGCAAACGTGATTTTTTTGCCGTTTTATAGATAATGGTACCTACGGAACCCTTCGTGCGCGAGTCCGACTCGCACTTGGCCGGTTTTATTAACAGGCATACTAATTGGCAGGGGCGTGGCCAGAAATTCATTCGAGGGGGGGCGGGGGTTGAAAACCCTACCGAGAACTAAATATAAATAATAACTTTTAGCTAGCTATGGTTATCGTTAGATTTTTATTTTATTTTTTGCAAATGTGGCCAGGGCCCCAAGGGAGGGTTAACCTCAGGACTAGGGATTGCAATATCCGGAGAATTTTCTTATCCGGATATCATCATTCACAAATCCGGATAATTTGAATAAAATTCAAGTTGATTAAAAAAAACTCAAAAATTTTTGTTTTCAAAAACAATTTACACCTAGTATTTATTTACACTAATGTACAGTGCGCGTCAGAATTAAGTATCCCCCCCTATCTCATTATATGTGGGTTCAAATCCTGCCGCCAATCGTTGGAGAATAAACTACATGTTTTTTATAATTTTCCATTTTCTTTTGATATTTTTCACGTTTCCAACAAAAGGTAACCTTAGGTACGTACTTAAAATTCGAGGAGTTCCATTACGTATCATTTTTTTACATTTGACACTAGCATGGTGACTGGTCTACGTAGGCTGTCGCGTCACTTGTCGACATGTACCGCGATATCAAAGGCGTCGGCCTACTGTATGTTATATTTTTACTGTGGTAGGTAGTACTATAATAACTCTATGCGTAGGTAGGTACCTAAATCTTTTTCTTTGATAGCTTAATGGCATTTCCGACATCCTTTCGAATTTCAAGAATCAGTGATCCATGGTCCAGGCCGTAGATGGAGTATTTTACCGTGCCTTGTTCCTCTAAGATCCAGGGCGAAGTTTATTAATATACCCAAAGAGTATACAATAACTACGTAAATATACCTACCTACCTAACATGCAGTGATCCATATTAGTGCAGTTATTGTATACTCTTTGCATACTTGTCTGTGAATCAGTGAAAAAATAGGTTCTCATCAAAGTAGGTACCTACTTACATACCTAAACCACAGATTTGTAAGTATAGTACTAAAACCTAAACATAGTTTATAGTGATCTGTGATAAATACCAAAATTTATGAAAAGCAACATGTTTGTAATATTCTAAGACCCACGAAATAATCAGAAATATTCCGTGGTTGACGTTATGTTTATGTCGGGCGAAGTGTAACTTCGTTAAGCATAAAGGTAAACCTATCAATTCGAGACTAGTAGGTACCTACTTGCTGAAATGATTATGGATGGCGCCGCAGTAACCTGCTGGTACGGTGTTTTCCTCGACGCCTATAAGTATTCCAGTAGTTATTTGCTCTTCACCCTATCTGTGATATTAACGTCCATAATCACGTTGTGGATTTATGAGAGACCTCAAATTTATAAGGTGAGGTTTTACGATGTTTAGAAACTTTTTCCTTCTTCATGCTTTGGGTGGGAGTATTTAATTTTGTCCCACTCCACGTATTTTCGAAGGTAGGTAGTCAGTACTAGACTAGACACGTAGGTATTTTAAATAATGTTGTTCCGTCAGCGCCACTCCGGTGTGTTTGGCGGTAGGTTTGGCTACCTATAGATACCTACAAAAATATGTTGTAATTACTTTACCAAGGTAATACATACCTACATATGATACATAAATAGTATGTACCTATTAGGTACCTTATTAAAGTAGCAGTAATATAGACTTAATGAGATGGGACGAGATCTAAAAAAGTCGTGAAAAGATTATTAGCCAGCAGAGGAGTTGGATGGCTTTTAGAGCAACTAGCGCCAGCTTCAGAGGAACCAGATTGTATAAGTTTTGGCATCTTTTGCGTTTTTTTGTCTGTTTTCTGGCCTGCTATAATCTGATGATGATGAGAAATTTATAATTACCTGGCGTGTTAGTAAAAACCCTAGTTCTTCCAGGCTTTTTTCCACGTTGAGGACCCTTTCGAGGATCAGCTTTTTAAATGGGCGGACGGTTTCGGGCGTTGCACAGCAAAATTTCTTCTTCCGGATCAAATGCCTTTCTCACATCATTTATCAATAGCTTAATGGATTTCTCAAATCGGTGCCTCTATCTATGTAATCTCGAGTATTTTAACTAATATTTTAATGGTTAACTTTAATAGGTTATACCTTTCAGCTACTAGTTTTATTGGTTTACCACATTTTGCTTCTCAGCGGTATTAACTGCCTCTGAGAAGCAACATGTGAGTGTATCGGGGCACATTTCCTTTCCTTTTAAGCCAGTTTTACTGCGAGGCACTGAAAAAAAGTAAACAACGGCAATTAATGTATGCTATATAAGTAATTATGACACTTTTTTACCTGTGGACAGTCCACAGGTACACTCATATTTTTTTCCAGAGGTACAAATTCAGGCATTAAAACTTTAACTGCTCTAACTTTGAGGATAAAACAGACCACACTATTTAAGCAATAAACAACACAGATCATACTGCAAACACGATTGAACTGATATTGTAAGTACTTTCACGGTAAATCTCATATAAATTAAAATAAATTACCTAAAATAACTTACTTTTTGGCCTAAAAAACTTTCATAGCCTGCATAAAAATAACCACACAGAAAACAAAGATACGTCACACTGTTAACCACAGACAAAGCTTTACCATCGCAATCAATTGTGTCCACAGGTACAACACTTGCCCCTACCTTTCTATACCTACCATATTGTTCGTCGGGAGGTACAATACATTACACATCGATAAAAGTAAAAAAGGGAGATGAGGCATTACCATCTCGTGATTTCGCGAGTTCCTTCATTTCTAAATCAGTATACCTACCTACCTGAAAACCCTTCCGTATCATCGTCGATGCTTGCATCACCAACTAGGTTCACGTAAAAACTATATATATCATAAATCGAAGTCATGACTCTTATAACTTTTCTCCAAATCTCATCATATTTTAGACCTCTTAGAAGACTGAAAACTCGGAGGTCTATTCAATTCAGCAGTAGATTAATTTGGTTGTTAATGATGATGACCATATTTAAAGTTTTAAAGCACTAGGTACTTATATTGTTTCAACTTTTCACAGTTGATATATAAAAGAAGTAAGCTGTCAGAATCTCTAACCCCTCAGCAAAGTGCTGAAATTTATGAAGAAAATTGCATCCAAAATTTGATGGAAGATGGAAACGACACATCTGTCGAAAAAAAGTTAAGGGAACTGCCTAAAGACGATACGGAGTTAAACAAACAAATTGATAAAGATATCATAAGAAAATACGACACATAGAAGTTTTACGTTGTAATCAGGTCATTTTATTCATTGATTACTGATTATTACAATGCAATGGTGATAGAATAATTTTACTTACCTACTTCATAACTATATTTTTATAATGCAATAATTTAATTATTTTAGCTATACCTACAGATACAAAATTTATTGTTACCAAAAAAAAAATCGATACGGAAATGCACAATATTAAACAAGTTGTTTTATTCTTACACTGCCAAAAAATGTCTTCTTATAAGTAAGACTAATGAAAAAAATATTGTATCACTAAAATAAAAAATATTTAATATCAACATTGATTTATGGATGTACAACTTTTACTACACCTACAATGAGAAGGAAACTAACCTTCCGTTAATTTAGCTTGCATAATTTATTTTAAAACATTTTTATTATATTTTATGTCTAAATTGATTTGTTTTGTTTTTTTAACTCAAACCATTGCAGTTTTCATACCTTCTTGAATACATTTCATTTAGTAATTATAATAGATAGGTACATTCATGCTACAGGTAATAACTTTAAATGGAATTCACAATTTTAGGTAAATTCTGTTTATAGAAATTCTTACAGATAAGTATGAATAGTTATATGTGCATAATTTGCCATTGTACTCATAGATGTAATAGTTCATAAATAGATACGAAATTTTGCAATATTAACATGATTGACTACATAGACAGTACCCCATATAAAGGCCAGCAAACCGCGCTGTAGGGGTATTTCCTAGTGTAATTTACATTCATACAATTCCACAGCTCACATTGCGCACCATTAGAAAAATAAATTATTGATGCTCCTAAACTACAATCATTCATTTATCTGGGCATGTTTTCACTGCACACCTGTAACAGGACAAAAAAAAACATTATTCTTTTATTACCCGACTACCAACAGGGGAGGGTTATATCCTATCCTAGAGCTACTTAGTATAAGTTTGTTATGCCGATCGTCCACCGCCAGCTAAACGAAGATAGTTTAGCTCTCGTTGTACCCCCGCCAGTTTTTCATACAAGTGCGTCCATCGCAAACTACCAGCTAAGCTAACTAAAATAGCCAAACTAAGTCAAATTAACTTATATTTGTAGGCCGATCCGAAGCTACGCGAACAAAGCTAAGCCCCTCTACGCCTTCTAGCCCCTTACGTTACCCCTCTGGCGCCTTTCACATGTTACGTTACGAGTAGTGTATTTGAGTGTTGTTTCATTAAACAGTGTTAAACTCTCCACTTGTTTTCCAGTGTGGAATGTGCTTGTTTAACAGCATCTGTGTTTTGGGGTTCCGTACCTCAAGTGGGAAAAAAGGAACCCTTGGAGAAACTTTGTTGTCCGTCTACCAACCCCCTTTTCTCAGGAACGCGTGGAGGTATTGAGTTGAAATTAACATCAAATACTCAGATCCGTAACTTATGGGAATAATCAAAACTCAATCATCATCAATACGAATCACTTAACAACGAATGCACGCTACCACGAAACACTTAACGCTGAAGCCATGCGATCTCGAATAATCAAATCTCTAATTATTAACAATACGCATCACGAAGGAATGCACGCTTCCAGGAAAAAAATATCGCCGAAGCCTGTGAAGCACATTTTTCGAAGTTAAGTAACACACTCTTAGTAAACGGCAATCAAAAGTTACAGCCGTTTATACCCAAGTTTATTGAAATTTCTAGGAATGACATGCACACAAAACCTACTGGGTACTTCCCGTTGACCTAGAATCATAAAAATTGGCAAGAATTCTCTTCTCTCATCATAAAGCACAAGTAAAGGGAAAAATCCGAGAACTGTAAACTTCTAGTTTATTCACAAAAATATATTTTTATTCACGCCATGGACCGAAAATTTATAGGGTAATCAAGGTATTAAGTTTTTTAATAACGTAAGTTGATAGTTAATTCACAAAACAAATTTTTGACTCTCGCAAGCCAGCTCGCAAGGTACTTAAACCTATAGGTTAAGTAAGTACCTACTACTTGTTGACATAAAGTCATAATATTTGGCAAGAAACAAGGTCTTATAATTATAAGGAACCCTTGGGGCGCGTGTACGACTCGCACTTGAGGTTTTCTTTCTTTGTTTGTAATACTACTAACGAGCAAAATACATATTCTTTTCTTATGACGAATGTATAATCCTCCTCTGAACTCTCGTCATAGCTTTTCTGTCGTTCTTCCATCACGTCCGATTAACTCGACACAGCACAAATTGATCATCCATCACTAACGTAGTTTTAGCTTATTTTTCCGTATAGACGGACAACTTATTTCCTATGTTAACTTAACTTAGTTCTTAATTCATTTACTGGCGGTGAACGATTGGCTATATTGTTGGACAAAACCTTATCTTACGGATAGAATTAAGGCGAATGTCTATAAAATAAATAACCTACCTCTTTTTAAATATGTATATGAAACCAATCCTACAAATAATTTATATAGAGGCTGAAGTTGGTGCCGTTGTGGGATGTTTTGGCGAAGACAACGCTTTAACTACTTAGCAGATTGAATAACATAAATAAAAGTTATGGTAAAATGCATGCCGAGCTGTAGGCAGAATCTAGTTGGGTAAAAGTGAATACTTACAGCGGTAGAGCAGGAGAGAGGAGTGTAATTCGTTTGCGTGTTAGGAGAGCCGGGAAACATATTTATCTGGTTGATTTGATTCATCTGATGCGGAGGCGGGGGGTGCGCCGCGAGAGGAGACACGGGCGGGGCGGCAGCCGGGGCGAACGGGCCTGCTGTGAGGCCGCCAGGGCTGCCGCTCCCTGTCGTCGACAGACGCGAGAACGCAGCGAGCGCATCGGGGAAGTTCGGCGGAGTGGCTGGAGTGTTGCACGGTGTCATTAGTTGCTGGAAACCAAATTGATAGATTTGTTACATTTCCATATCAGCACATACTTGCACTGCCCAACATGCCTCCCCAAACAAGGATTTTGTTTGGATTTTGCAAAACGTTAGTTACAACAAAAAAACTCAACATCAGCAGTTTCTACTTGTGGTAATATATGGCTCTCAATAAGTTTCTGCTCCATTACAAAAAAAACATTTACCTATGGAGGTATAAATCTTCTTACTTTGGAGCCAGATGATGCTGTGTAATAAAGTCTAGTATTTTAAATAAACCAGATTTGGTTGCTAGCTTGCAAGTCAACCAACTCGTACCGAGGCAGAGCCGATTTACATTTATTATTATTATAACCTTTTTTATTTCCAAACATGCATACAAATCTCACTAATATTATAAACGTGAAAGTTTAGATGGATGGATGGATGGATAGATAGATGGATGGATGTTTGTTCCTTTATCACGCCAGAACGGCAAAACGGATCTGGATGAAATTTGGCACAGAGATAGATTATAGTCTGGAATAGGACATAGGCTACTTTTTATCCCGGAATTCCCACGGGAACGGGAACTACGCGGGTGAAACCGCGAGGCGCTGCTAGTAAATTATATAAAACAAATGAATTTTCATCGTTTGGGACCCCATTTTGGATATAGGCCTCCTCTAGCGTGTTCCAGGCTTCTCTATCCTTGGCTTTGGTCATCCATTGCCTGCCTGCTGTTGCTAAGATGTCGTCACTTCATCAGACCATCGTTTATTTGGTTGCCCTGCTCTTCTTTTACCATGAGGTCCCATCCATTTGGTTGCCTCTATTGTACATCTTTTGACTGTGAGATGTGCTAGGTGCCCTGCCCATTTCAATTTAAGACGCGTGGCAGAGTGCATCTGTTAGTTTAGTTTTTTTCCGTAAAAATCACTTCTGACTTAGTGTATTTTTCTCTCAGATTCAGTATGCTTCTTTCCATTGCCTTCTGGCATCCAGCGATTTTTGCTTTTATTTTTGACGTGAATGTCCATGTTTGGCAACTATAAGTTAAAGTGGGAAGTATGCATGTGTCTAGAACTGTCTTTAGACTTACTACTAGATTTATGGGTAAATTACCCTTCATTATTTCTTTCAATATATATTTTGTTGTTATTCTTATATTCTAGGCTAGTTTCTGCCTGTAGCTTCGCACACATTGTTTCTATGGAATTAGAATTTATTTGTATCCCATGAGAACTTTATCTTCATGGGGATTTACGGGATATGCTTTAACATCTATACAAAACTTCAGCCTGATCAGTGCAGTAGTTTTGACTTGAAGAAATAAGAAACATTCATTTATACTACTTTTGACTTTATAATATTAGTGTGATATTATTAAATAGACATCTACATTCGGTTCCCACATTCTTTCCATTTATATAAACATACATACATTATTCATATCTAAGATTTTATCTAGTCTATTCAATATCTTTATTTACCTGTCGATAATGTGGTGCCGCGATGCCATTGGCTCCACTTGGTAGAGCAACTTCTTGGAAAAATATGGAGAGTGCTGTCTGTATATACAAAACAGAAATGTTTATAAATATGTAAATCAATTGGTGTCAACAAACGAAGTTTTTCTAGATTATGTTATGATTTAAATTTTTTTCTATTTCTTGTATGCTGTTAATATCTGATTCATAATATCATTCTAAGAACTAAACACACCAAATACCTACCTCAGTATATTTACCAATGGTCTGGTGGTATGGTGGTGGTATACATCTAGTTTTTAAGGTTCCGTACCAAGGGTATGGAACCCTAAAAACACAATAAAAAATACAAAGGGTAATACGGGACCCTATTACTAAGACTCCGCTGTAAGTCCGTCCGTCTGTCTGTCTGTCACCAGGCTGTATCTCATGAACCGTGATAGTTACAGTTAAAATTTTCACGGATTATGTATTTCTGTTGCCGCAATAACAACAAATACTAAAAAATGAAATGTTATATACAGTGGTGGTCACATAATTAAAGACACTGGAAGCATATTGAAATAACTAAGCTATTCCTCTGTATACATTTTATCAGACTGCCATTGTAACTTGCTGCACAATTAATTTTTATTTGTGTTGGTATTGTGTAATGTTAAAACAAAACATTTAAAACAAAACTTGCCTTTTATTCGATAAAACTTAAATGTAAGCAGTGTAAATAAAAGATAAGATTAGTAAGATCTGGCCATATAATTAAAGACACTTTATTTCGTGACAAGAAATTTAAATAAAAAAATGAGTTATCATTGAAATTATCTTAGTACGTAAGATTTCTAACACCATTCCGATGCGTATCAATACTTGGTCGCGTGTCCTTTTGCAGTAATAACAGCAGGACATCTCTTAGACATGGAAGCGATCAATTTTGTACAAGCTTGTACCGGAATTTGTTCCCAGGCTTCTGTAAAAGCTGTGTAAAGTTGATCGACGTTTGATGTACGCTTTGCCGCCACTGTCTTCTTCACCTGGTACCACAAGTTTTCGATTGGATTTAAATCCGGACTGTACGGGGGCCAATCCAAAACTGTCACAAACTGGTTCCTTAAGAAATCTTTTACTACTTTTGCGGTGTGTTTCGGATCATTATCCTGTTAAAAAGACCAAATGACCGGTAAATTTTGCTCAGCATAGGGCAGCATGGTTTCTTCTAAAATATTGTGTACTGGTCTTTATCCATATTGCCTTTTATCTTCCTGACGGGTCCGACACCAAGTCCTGAAAAACAGCCCCACACTTTGATATTTCCCCCTCCATGTTTCACTACTTTCTTGGTGTACTTCGGATCCATTTCTTTGTTCGGGGTGCGTCTAACATATGGTTTTCCGTCAGAATTAATCATATTAATTTTTGTTTCATCCGAAAAAAGCACATTTTTCCACTCTCGTTCAGTCCAGTGTGCATATTTTTTAGCAAACGCTAACCTTGCCTTAACATTTTGCTTTTTCAAAAGTGGCACCTTCCGAGACACTCTTCCGTACAAGTTTGCCTCACATAGGTAGTCTCTGTCTAATTGTCCTCGCAGACACACCCGTTGACCCTCCTGCCCCATATATTTCCGAGCGTATCAGTTCTGATCCTTTGAATGGTTCCTTTTTTGCCAACAACACCATCCTAGAGTCTTCCCGCGGAGTAGTTTTTCTAGGTCTCGGTTTTCTGGGTACGTTTTCGGTCGTATTGAACTTCTTGAAATGCTTTATAGCATTCATAACCATGTCCCTAGAATAGCTCAAATGGTTTGCGATATTTCTGTATGACCAACCTTTGCTATGAAAGTTCAAGATTATCTTTCTAGTGGACAAATCGCAACTCTTGTTTTTTCCCATATCGATTGGTATAAAACGTATTGATTTGAATAAAAAAAGTAAAATATTGTGATGAATGTCGATGTTTCACGCAAATACGCGGCAAAACAATGTAAAACCAAATGTAGTTCTTTTTTCTCTTATTAAATTGAGAACACAGCGTTCACTGTCTTTAATTAGCTGGCCAGGTACAATTACGTTAAAAAAGTTTGTATTTGATTCGGATAGCGAGTAGTGTCTAAACTACTAAGCAACACAACTTTTTTTGCCCCCCATTTTAAGAATACAACGTCATGTATGATTTAGTAACAATAACATTATATTTAATACCTACTTTGGATAATTATAGTCCCAAAATCAAGTTTATTGTGATCAAGTAGGGGGTGTCTCTAATTATGTGTCCACCACTGTATATGTACATACATTTTTTTTGCTTGTTTTTGCTCAATAAAGATAACGGCAACAGGTAGACGCTTATATATTCACTTTGAAAATAAACAGTTAAATAAAACACATATTTAAGGGGGGCTCCCATACAACAAACGTGTTTTTTTTTGTTCGATATTGATAACGGCAATAGCTTCAACCTTGAATATTCACAGAATATTGAGTAATATTATTCACTTTAAAAATAAATAATGAAATTAATATTTAAGGGGGGCTCCCATACAACAGACATGATTTTTTTTTGCCGTTTTTATAGATAATGGTACGAGACCCTTCGTGCACGAGTCCGACTCGCACTTGGCCGGTTTAGTAATATTTCGACTAAATCTCTACCAAAGACCCACGGATTTGTTTCATTTAACATGCCAGAGCATTGCTGAGGATGCCGTAATGCGTAAGTATTTCGCCGTCAACATCAACAGATGTACAATAGCTATAGGTACTTTGTATGCTTCTATATCGTAATCAGCACGAGGTAAATAAAAATAGTTCACTTCACAGGAAATTTTGTACAAGTGATTAAGATTACCTTCCGAAAGATGACATAGCATGAAACCTGAATCTTTAGATGTCTGATAGCCTATTTAGTAAACAACGAGACTGGAAGGCCACTGAATGTAAAGAAAAATAAGTAGCAGCCATTTCATGATTATCTTGTGTTTGTTTACATAAATTACGAATTTTACCTCAAATTGCCAGTGAGCAGCTTGTAATAACTGTCTAGCTTGTTCTTGAGCACAACCAGCTGCTAAAACAAATTGATTTATCATTACTTGTTCACGTAAAGACAAATCCATCGTTAAATAACGAATAAATACAGAAAATTCACTAGTCAATCAAGGCAAGGAAGGAAAATAACAAGCAAGTGAATGAGTAAAAGAATGGATGAACGAATTAAGTACTTTTTCAACGAATGAATGAAAGTATCTTTTGACAGCGTTATCTACCAACAAAACGATTTCAAATTCTATGTGAACCTTAGAGTATAGGTATATAGAGACGGCGTATTGTTCTATAGGAACTTTCGGTTATACAAATATGATCTAAATCGATATTGTACTCATAAACCTATAGCTATCTCGTTTTATCTTACCTACAATAACCAATGTAAAAAGAGACATCAATATAATGTGCGAAACCTATTTTTGGCAACATTGAAACGTGACGTCATAGCAAAGCATGATTGAGGCCGGTTCGCCATTTAACTTTCAGGTATGTAAACTGTCAACGAGAGTTGCATTTACAGTCAAAATGCTAAAATTATTTGAGTTCGGGACTTTTTCATGTGAATACTTATATAGTAAGCGAAAGAAAGCTAATAGGAAGATGCCAAACAGCAGTTTGGTAGGTTGCGGCTTAAAAACAAGTGAAAATCGTCCAAACATAACATTACACCGGTACGTATTCTTATTTTGCTAAATTACCAAATAATACAATAAATACCTTATGTGTTGGCTTTCATAGGAATAGTTTACATAAAATTCATACCGAATGTAGCTTATTTTTGTAAGTTTTAAGTGTAATTAAAGAAAACATGAAACTGTTTGTTTGGCGATAGTGTTGTCCTTCAAGGCATTTTTCATAGGTATCGATGTTTTCAAGTGTAAATTGTAGTGTATTAATTTTCAACTGGTTTTTTACGTTCTAGGTTACCCGAAAATTACGGTAAAAGAAAAAGTGGCTGGACTCAATTGGAGTAGAAAATTTGAAGTTTGGTACGAAAGATATTTTCGTTCGTTCTCTTCATTTTGAAGAAACTTGCTTCAATCGAACTTTAAATAACAAGACTGCGAGAGGATGCCGTACCGTCACGAATCTTTTTAGTAAGTATTTTACTTGACCTTACTCCCACAAACTTCTATTGCAAAGTAATGCATGTATGCATTAACAAACTTGACTACCTTTATTTTTCCAAAGGGCTTAAATTTTGATATTAATGAATATTAAGTTTTAAGTAAATAAATCTGACCCAAAGTAATATTAAAGCCTACCATACTTCAAATCCCCTCTAAAATGTACATTTCCATAAATCCTCCCTTAGCAAATTATTTCCATGCAAAATAAAGCTATTTCGCAAACGATGTGGCACGATGTGGTGTGTTTTTTTTTAGAATTTCTTTAAGATTTTAGATTTTTTTTCAAAGTTGAACTACTCAGTACCTTTCTAGAGTCTATAATTGTAGGCTGACTGAAATAATGTTGCATTATAAATTTATTCTTCATGTTTGTTTCAGCCACTAGTGCCAGCGCGATCCAGTACTTTAATAGAAATAATGTAAATTTGAGATTTATACTGTAAATGA
Source organism: Eupithecia exiguata (assembly GCA_947086465.1). Classification (NCBI taxonomy): domain Eukaryota; kingdom Metazoa; phylum Arthropoda; class Insecta; order Lepidoptera; family Geometridae; genus Eupithecia; species Eupithecia exiguata. The sequence goes on along the minus strand of OX352238.1, from coordinate 7,041,923 downwards.
ATGAGACTGATTACATTAGGTACTTGTAAAATTGAAAATTTAGGTGTAGTATTAGTTGAATTTTTGAATTAGGTAGGTATATTGCAAATGTGTAAATGAATGAGACTGTTGCATTGCTTCTACAATCGAAAATACAGGTGGCGTCTGTGTTAAATTTTTGATTTATACTGTAAATGAATAAGACGGATTACATTGCTTGTTTAATTAAAAATGTAGGAGTCTGTGTTAAATTTGTGATATAATATAATAAATGAATGAGACTTGTTGAATTGCTTATAAAATGTGGTGTCTATCTTTTTGTGATTTATATTATAATAATAAATAATACTAGCTGTTCCCCGCGGTTTCATCCCCGTTAAATTCGAATTTCATATAATATCTAGGAGGATATTCCTGTAACTCTACCACGGGAGTTTGTTATTTTACTAAGACAAAAAGTAGCCTATGTTACTCTCCATCCTTTCTTAGTTAGGTTCCGGTTTCTTAGTTAAGCCGTGACTGAATGACAAACAAATACACTTTCGCATTTATAATATAAGCATAGATAGCGTCTACGCTTTAGCGTAGACGCTATCTATGTATGTGTATCTATGTGTGTGTATGTGTATCTATGTATCTGTGTATGTGTATGTATGTGTGTTGTAGAGCGCGTCTGTATCTTTAGATACAGATTACACATTGTTATACCCATATTGTTATACAAATATAAATATACTATCTCACAAATCACTGTTGCATACAAACAATATATTTTGCAATTAAGTAGCTTGTTGTTTCATTTCAGTAGGTACCTTTTTTTCTTAAATGAACACAACGTTTATTAACAAAGAAAATTTGAATCAAATAGTATAAACAAATTAGAACTAGTATTTACCTACAATTGAAACAAATGAGCTAACTGCAGACTGTTCAATAAACTGGTTTGGTGAACTTTGATCTTTAATTCTAAGGAGGTCTGGCACGTGTCTAAACGCAAGAGTCTTGACTCGGAAAATACATGAAAAAATTACCATTGTTATAATAGCTCATTTTCTTAACTTCTCAGTGGTTGCGTCTCATGAGCGCGGTCGAGCCATAGTTGGGTACGTGCATTCACATACTTTGTATCTCTAATTAAAGCATTCTATGACTATATGATTACAGAATTCTGTTTCATAATCGTGGTGAAAACAATAAAATCACTACGAAACTGCTAAAATATCGTCACAAAAATACTTGTTTCGATAAAAATATCGAGGTACAAAAGGGCAGCACTACGGAAAGGAGCCATTTTAGTTTCTAGGTAAGTTTAGGTATACACGTTTTTTTCGTAGGTATGCCATCTCTAGGTATACTCTAAGATGTGAACGGAAGAAATCGCCAACGATGACTTTGGCCATAGAGCTAGTATTGGCATAATAACTCTATGACTTCGTAGTCGGGAGGCGAATGTTGAAAAAGTCGTCTCCTTCACGATTTTCGTAGCATTCTTTCCTACCTGAAACCGGTATGTATATGTTCCTTAAGTTCTACACAACACGAAACTGCCGGTTTTAAGAGGAGGAAGTGGGGACACGCGTAGCTGTGACGTCACACAGATGGCCGCCGACTGAACAAAGTTTGGTTCATATCTCGAGTTCTATTGCATCAATTTCATTGTTTGATACGTCATTTGAAAGGTAATTTAATTGTCTATGATTATTTTTTAAAAGCCTCCACGCTAACTTTTGTAGTTTTCAAAATATTTAGAAAAATTATTAATTTTTTTCAAAATTACTAATTTCTTTTCTTGTATCACTAATTAAATTTGTATAAAACCTAACCGTTTTTAACGTAAATTATATAGAGCGTTGCTTTAACTTACCAAATGTATAAAAATCATGATGGTTGAATAATAAACAAACAAGTTGTGACCATTTCCCTAACTTCTGTGATTTATGAACGCCGTTTATATCTCAAGTTCTATTGTTGTTTGAAAGATAATTTAATTGTCTATGATTATTTTTTCAAAGGCTATGAGGCTTAGAGTCTTAGAGTAATAAGGCACTAGAGGTGTTGTATATACCCATTTCAGTCACTCAAGAGAGAGATAAACATATGCTTGTAGCCTGAGAAGAAATGAGATAGAATGAAAGTTTCTCTGTCTCTACCAGTGTGCCAGTTTTTTCATTGTTTAGCTCTTATAAGAGCTAAACAAACATGCCGGGCACATCACATAGTATTTGTTGTTTTCGACCTAATGATACTTTCTGCTAATTAAATGTGTGAAAGTGACTCTGCGGGCATTCCTGCGTCTCTCAACGATATAAATCTGAAGCAACAATGGTGCGGTGCAGTGTTTTTGGATGTAAAAGTGACGGTGAACGAAAAGTGCCGAGTTTGTCATTCCAATCGTAAGTACAAGCTCGTTTGACTTCAAAAAAGGTTTAAAATTTATAGTTTCATAGATTTCCGTACAGACAAGACTCAAAAACTATGTTTTAAAATAATTCTAATAAATATAACCTAAAATTACGAAAATTTAGGGTTGCCTGCACTCGAAAATAAAATTCCCCAAATGTCGTGGCGCATTGAGACATGAATACCTACATCTACATACATTCTTAAAATATGTTTTTGTTTGTTACAGATTTCCCGAAAACAATGATTTACGTTTGCTTTGGATAGAAGCCACGGGTCGCAAAAACTGGGAACCCAAAAATATTTAGTAAATTTGTTCAAACATTTTCATGTAAATCGTGAACAAAAAAGAAACGCGAACGTATCTGTTCCCTTAAGCTGTTAGAAGACTGGTAAGTAAAATAAATAAATACATAAAAAGAATCAGTGCTACAATGATGGGTGAAGGACTGTTTGAGATTTGGATAAAAAAATTATACCTTCTATACTAATCAAATACTAAATCAAATATATTTAAATGGTATTGGGATTTGGTGTTACTAATATTACTTACAATTTTTAATACTATTACTATAGCACTATGTATAATCTTCATATTAATGCTTCAATATTTTATTTCAGGCATGTAAGATAAATACTACTACGTGAGGAACATCACGAAAACTTTGAGTTTGTTAAAAATACAATGCAGTATAAATAAAACCAACAGTGTTAATTAGTAAGTAGGTATGTACAGTTTAATTAGTGTATGTACAATTTTATTATAGTATCAAGTACTATTATTATTAATTACTAGTACTAAGGTGCAATGTTATACATTATAATTGAATAATATAAGACTGAAAAGGGTACATTTTGATAAGTTGGGTAGCCAGGTACTTATAGAAATATTTTGATTAAGGCTCTTTGATAGAAATAAAGACTGATTGATTTGTGATCCTATGATTTGTGGAGAATATATTGGAATCGTTTTAAAGACTGGTCATTTTTACACAGGTAATAATTATAACAGAATATAAAATATTTGGAAACATAGGCAAGGACGTAGGTAATATTGTGTATAAGGTGTAAAAACTGTAATATAATTTGGTTTTCTCTGTACTTTTTACCTGAAGTATACTTTTAAAAGTGCTTTTGAATTTCGTACTATGGTTGTCTTATCTTAGCAATACCTAAAAAGTAAGATTTAGTTACTCAGAAGAAATGTGATCTCTTATGTGCAATTTTTATTGTCTGTGTTTGGTTAGTGTTTAAATTGATTGTCTAGCAAAAATATTCTTTTTAAAATGACATACTTTTTGTATTTAGTTTAGTATTTGAAATTATGTCTGACATGTATGTGGCGGTGGTAATAAATTTAAACGAAACACGTTGTTTTATTTCTGTGCTAATTAAATCAAAAGTTTACCTATTCTCGCATACGTAGGTACCTAATTTAATGATGTATGATACTAAAATACCACCTACCAGGCATAAAATTACGAACCTAAAGTCAGGGTAAAAAAATTGCATGGCAACACCACTTCGTATAGTCTGTCCCTCTTTGTGGCCACACTTGCCAACCATCTAGGTATACTCGATCTACGCTTAGAGTATAAAGCTATGAGGTGACTTTTGTACTCGTTGGATGTCGTAGATGCAGAGCCAAAAAAAAAAGTCTGATGTGGTCATGTCAGAGCAGTGTCAAAGACAGAGTTGTCAGACGAATTTCGTTTCGATTTCGAAAACAAGTGTATTATTTTGAATAAAATACCAAAATTGGCAAATGATAATTAAAATAAGTGTTTAGACGTGGTGCGTAGACTAGCTATCTGAATTATTAGACTTGTTATTTTGGCTACAAACCCAAATAAAATGATTTTTACAAAGAACTTTGTGCAATGGATTATATTATCCAATGTCCTATGTTTTGCCTACGGCCTTCACTTCAAAACAGATTTTACACCCAAACGTGCTGAAACCCACTATGAAACTGATTTAGATGAAGATTATTTTTACTCCACAAAAAATCAAGAAATCATGAAACTGCAACTTTCAAGGTCAAAACGGTCCAGTGAGGGGAATATAACTAGTTCAAGTGAAGCAAGTTTAACAAGTCCAAATCCAATAAGTTCTACTAAGAGTGAAAGTAATAATATAGTATATGATGTTGGTCCTTCACAAGAAGCCATTCTATCTATTTCGCAAGTAAATCAATCCACCTCGGCCACTCCAAATGCCTCTGTAGTGAATCCTTCAGATGCAGCACCGCTACCAGAAAAGAGCTCTGCTGAAGATGAACACAACAGTTCAATGGCTATTTTTTTTGTACTCTGCATATTAGCCCTTGGAATACTTCTGATCCACCTGATGCTGCAAACAGGATTTTCATACCTGCCTGAAAGTGTGGTAATTGTTTTCTTAGGAGCATTGATTGGTATGATAATAAACTTGATGTCCATTAGAAATATAGCTAATTGGAGGAAAGAAGAGGCATTCTCTCCCACAGCATTCTTCTTAGTACTTTTGCCACCTATCATATTTGAATCTGGATACAATCTGCATAAAGGAAACTTCTTTCAAAATATTGGATCAATATTATTATTTGCTATAGTTGGGACAGCAATATCAGCATTTGTTATTGGAGCTGGAATATACCTGTTGGGTCTTGCACAAGTGGTGTATAAACTTAGCTTTGTGGAATCCTTTGCGTTTGGCTCTCTGATATCAGCCGTAGACCCTGTGGCTACTGTTGCCATATTCCATGCTCTAGATGTGGACCCGGTTTTGAACATGTTAGTGTTTGGGGAGAGCATACTCAATGATGCTGTTGCTATTGTGTTGACAACTGCAGTACTGGATTCTAATGACCCGATCATGTCCACTGGAGAAGCCATACTGTCTGCAATAAATCGTTTCTGGCTGATGTTCTTTGCCTCAGCTGGTATCGGGGTTTTATTTGCACTGGTTAGTGCATTACTGCTCAAACATGTAGATCTTAGAAAGAATCCATCACTTGAATTTGGAATGATGCTGGTCTTTACGTATGCCCCATATGTGCTTGCAGAAGGAATCCATTTATCAGGTAATTCATTCTTATCTTGCAAGTTTTGAGGAGATTGTGTGATAAATAGTCTTGTAAACCTACATAACATAAATTCAATTTCATACAAAATGAATCCAAGACAAATTAATATTATACAATACAATAATTCTTTATTGTACACTAGATTGAAAGAACATTAGAAACAAAGTACGATGGGCGGCCTTATTGCTTAGAAGCGGTCTCTTCCATGCAACCTTTGGATGGAAAGAATTGTGAATTTAAGAAAGGCATTATTTGTTGTTAGTTTTTTTATTGATTATTTACTTTTGACTATATGAAAATACAAAAAAAACTATAACAGTATCTATTTTAAGTAACAATTCTGTCAACAAAGCTTTATAAATATTTTGTTTTAGGAATAATGGCTATATTGTTTTGTGGAATAGTAATGTCTCACTATACTCACTTTAACCTGTCTACGGTGACCCAAGTGACTATGCAGCAGACCATGAGAACGCTGGCATTTATTGCGGAAACCTGTGTCTTTGCCTACTTAGGCCTCGCCATTTTCAGGTATGCTATATTCCTACAGCATTAACTAATTTTATAAATTTTGTGCAAACTGATTTTTTTGGCTTTATATCAATTATCTAGCACCCACCCATGAGCTCACTCAATGAGACATATTGCTGTTTGAACTCTCCAGCATTATACAGGATATCCCCCGAATATTTGCTATCCTCAAAACAGGTGAAACTAGATCAAAAACTATAGAAATATGTTTGATAAAGTGGCCATAACCTTTTCCTCATTAAATGGCAGTCTTCTTAGATCATAGTCGAGACTTAACTTGTCATATCTCTACAAGTATTAGTCTCAATGGTAGACAAGTTATCATAAAGTACTCTTCGACATTTTATCTATCAATTTACCAACAACTGGAAAACATATTAATTCATCAATCATTTTTGATCTTATTTAACTTGCCTGCCTTGGACATTGCAGTTATTTGAAGGAGTGTCCTATAATATAATACATTTTATTACAAAGGAAATCAATATCACATCTATGACAGATTATGTTACACTAGAATAGTATGGGGAATCTGAATAAGTTATAAATAAAATAAGAATTTATCCTTTAATTTAATTCCTAAATGCTTATTTTATTTACCAGGTTAATAATAGTTTTCACTTATTGTGCATTATAAAATATTATCTCTAATTGCCGTAAAGCTGTGTTATTCCGTTAGCCTGGTATTTTCTAACTAGTCAAATGGCCTTGGGTAATAATAACAAAGGCATAAAAGCAATAGCTGTTAATAATTGGTCAGTGAAAACTATGACGTGTTCTTAAGTTTCTAAAGCATGACAATGTAAAGCAAAACTAGCCAAGTGCGAAACTAAAGGTTTCGCAACACTGTTCACATATTTCAATAATGGAGAATATTTGGGGGACATTAAGAAAGTCAGTACTGGCCTCTACACAGCAGGGTAATAATGGGTTGTGGATGATGATGATGTGAACCGTCAGACTACTCACTACTCAAGTTTGCTCTCCTCCACAGTGCTCCAGTCTGTATTTTATGTTGTACCGTGAGCCGAGCACCTACTGGTACCTATTAGATTAGGTTTCCTCATGTTTGCACTGTCCAGTGTCATGATTTTTTTTATAGATTTTGCAAATAGAAACCTACTCAATAACATCCTTGCAGTTTCCGTCACCGCGTGGAGCCGGCACTAGTGGTGTGGAGTATAATCCTTAGCCTGCTGGGGCGCGCCGCGAACATCTTCCCACTGGCTCTGCTCTGCAACAAGTTCCGAGAACACAAGATCACTAAGAAAATGATGTTCATTATGTGGTTCAGTGGTAAGATCACATTTTGTTTTGTGACCAGATTTTCGGGATTCGCTCACGCCGCCGTAAACAGACAAACACATTAAAAGTATGTACCTCCATAAAATTATTTGTGTAGGTAGAGGAATTTATATCCAAAGCCTTGCATAACACCGCTAAGGCCCACTTCAACGTTGTTATGTTATGGGGGAAACGAAAGTTTTCAATCAGTGCGTCCTATCCGTCATGACCTACAGAGCTGAGACATGGACACTCACGGTGGGGTTGGTCTAAGAATTAGCAAGCTGAAGTGGCAGTGGGCCGGCCACATCTCGCGAAGAACCGATAACCGCTGGGGTTAACGTGTTCTTGAGTGGAGACCGCGACTCGGCAAACGTAGTGTAGGACGCCCTCCGACCAGGTGGGATGAAGATTTGCGAAAGACTGCTGGCAGATGCTGGATGCGGCAAGCTGAAGACAAGGCGGTATGGCGCTCATTAGGAGAGGCCTATGTCCAGCAGTGGACTAATATAGGCTGATGATGATGAGGAATTTAGCCAAGCAGTGAATGAATGCCAATAATTCAGTACCAGCCTTATTCATGATTTGTTTGCTAGTGAATCAGGTAATGTTACATTCAGTTCATAGAACTTATTTTAGATCACTGGAATCTGCCACTTGGGCGTAAAAACATTTAATTATACATCAGGGACGAGAAAAATCTCTCGTCCCTGTTAAACATTATGTCATTTAAAAATAAATGTTTAACTATCTATTTTCATTAATTTTTGGTTAGACGCATGCAAAATGGCCAAAACGGCCTTAGCGCAGCAGGGGTGAAGTAAATGGAGTAATAGGAAAGAAGATAATCGTTAATCCTAGGGAAGTTTTGTTATATAAATATTGTTTCAGGTTTAAGAGGTGCCATATCGTACGCACTGTCCCTCCATCTCGCGTTCTCGGATGAAACCAGACATGTGATTATAACGACTACACTCATCATCGTGCTTTTCACCACTTTATTCTTTGGAGGGTCTACAATGCCTCTGCTGAAATTCTTGAGGGTAAGTAAAGTCCTAATGATATTGCAACAAATACAGTAAAGTACATACGTGTTGTATGTATAGGTACTATGCTGCTATGCTGCTGCCCGCGGCTTCGCAAGTGCTTTTTATATAAAAAGCCTATGTCCGTCCCCGGGTATACCATTTACCTCTCTGACAAATTTCATTGAGATCCGTTCAACCGTTAAGGCGTGAAACAGTAACAGACGGACAGATAGAGTTACAAGTAAGTAGTGATAGTTACTTTTGAATTTATAATTTATGTATGGAAGTATGGATTAAACTATTATGAATGAATAGCCCGTGGCTTCGCTCGCGCTTTTCAAATAGGTAGGTAGGCCTATGGCTGTCGCCCCATCACAACGGCACCGGCGCCGTGGACGGTGCGCCGCGCCTGGCTCCTCGACAGTCGATCAAGCACACCCATTGCAAAAAAATGCAATGGGTGTGCTTGAACGATCGCGAAAGAGTTGGACACTGGACGCGGTCCATACCTAGGCAAGCCCGTGCAAGCACGCCGACTGCAAAATAGCGACTGTCGGAGCTAGGCGCGGCGCATCGTCCACGTGCACGGTGCCGTGCCGTTTTACGGTGGCGGCGCCGTACCGTGGTGATGGGGCCACGGACTATGTCCGTTTCCGGGATACCGTCTACCACCCTGCCAACTTTCATTAAAAACCGTTCAGCCCTTTAGGCGTGAAAAGATAACAGACAGACAGAGTTACTTTCGAATTTACAATATTAGTATGGATACGTAGGTAGGCGTGACATCCATAGATGACGATCTCATTGGGCCAGAAAACTGAGCAAAGATATAGATAATTTTAAATGTGGTATTTGTATGTATTCGTTACTTATTAATTGTGTACCGTTTTGTTTATCAAATAAATAAATGAATAAAAATATTTCAATAATTTAATATTTCAGGCGAATAAAAAACCAAAGCGTTCGCGATCGCTACGCAAGCAGAAGGAAGTGAGCTTATCGAAGACAAAGGAATGGGGCCAGGCAATCGACTCTGAGCATTTGTCAGAAATTACTGAGGAAGAGCTAGAGGTCAGTAGACTAAAACATTGGAGTATCATTGGAGTAACCACCGCTATTGGTCCACGCCATTGTTTTACGGACACATGTCTTTAATTACAGCCTTTTTGTTTGAAATTAATGAAACGATTATATCTCACAATCCAAATATTTGATGTTTGAATTGAATGTCGTAATCGCATAGGTATTGTAATCTATATCATTTTATTTGCGCAGGTAAATTACTCGCTAGCGACGCGCATCAAGGGTTTCGTTCGACTCGACATGAAATATCTCACTCCTTTCTTTACGAGAAGATTCACTCATCAGGTAAGCATCGCTTATGGCTACAGTAGGTACCTACCAGTATCTCTTAGCGCAGCGGTACCTACCGACATACCTAGCAAAAACAACTATCGTCTTGGCAGCAGTAGATATGGTCGCAGGTCAGAGGCGCACTGCTACCACGGAGCACAAATATTCAAATATGGGCTTTAACTCGTAACATTTAGATGCATTTCATATTGACGGCATCAGGGGACAGATAGCTCGCGGGCCACTCATTTAAAGCTTCCCACAAGCTTCAAATGACAAAATAGCTATTTTGTCACTGTAAAATATATCTAATGAAGAACGAGTTTAAGCTCACATTTGTATGCACGTTTTTTTGCTAGGTGGTAGCTGTGCGCCTTTGGTTTGCGACAACCTTTAACTCGTAACATTTGGTTTAGATGCATTTCATATTGACGGCATCAGAGGACAGACAGTTCGCGGGCCACTCGTTTAAAGCTTGTGGAAAGCCATTTTGTCAATATAAAATGTACAGATAATGAGTTCAAGCCCATATTTGAATGCAGATTTTTGTGCTGCGCGGTGGTACTGGCGTTGGATTAATCTGCGCAGAGCTTTACAATTATTGTTATTCAGTGACGTATTATAGCTACTGGCGTGATATCAGTAAAAGACCTATTGTACCAGTATCTTATAATATAATAATAAAACTTAAAATTATTCGCTTTTTGTGTAACTGTTAAAGGGTTCATATATTTTTCCGGCAAGTAACCACTTGCTTTTCGTTTCAGGAACTCAAGGATTGTAAGAGCCAAATGACAGACCTCACCAACCAATGGTACCAAGCTATCAGGATAACAAACGACAGGGATACAGACGAAGAAGAGAGCCAACCAGTATCACTCTCGAACTCTCTCACGGCATTGCAAAGGGGTGTATGATGGAAGATACAGACAATTTTAGGGATAATTCTTAAGATAATAATCAAGGAGGTTAGTTAAGTTTCGGCAAGATCGTCGCTGGCCGAATTATAGTACAATCTATAACCCAGTGCTTTCGTTGATGGCCTATGTATGGCATTTGTAGGTTTATTAGGGAATTTTCAAATATTGCATTATTTATTTCGACGGTATAAAAAGTTTTCGATATACACTGGTGGAAATCGGCTAATATACCCCAAGGGGTCAGGTTATTCTTTAAAGAATTTCCTTACCTAAAGGGTACAACTGATAAATTCAGAACCATGTAAATAATTAAATAGTTTCACACAGACTAAAAAGAGCAATGTCCTCCTTATTTAATTGTAACCAATCAATGTTAGCGATCAACATAAAAATCGAATTGCATTAGAATCCTTCCATGTGCGTGGTCTGACATGCGGTTTTATATAAGTATTATTTATTTTAAGTTAATTAAAAATGTTTTAGTCAATGTATGTGATAGCTAGATATATAAGGGAATGTGAAATTATCATCTTCATATACCAAAGATGTACATTCACACTGAGAAAATAAGTGATAGCAATGTATTTGTTGGTTGTTTTTAGGTTGCACATAAAATGTGTCGAATTATTGATTCAAGTATTATTTTTTTAGTTTTGATTCATACAATCTTATAGATGAATCTACTTAGGTAGTTTGTTACAATTCTTAAATATTTTCTTCTACTGCACACATTCGAGTTTTTTTTTTTATACTGTGCTGTACTGAATAAGGTATACAGAACTTTTACACAAACCTCAAATTCACAATTTTTAATTTTGATTTATGCTACCCATAACTTATACATGTTGAAAAAAACATTATTGCAAGAGGTTAAATGATAAAGAACGGTTTTATTTTTAAAAGCCAATGTGCAATAAAAGAAATTATCATTTGTTTCAAAATTAATGTTTATTTATAAAGTTTACATTACATATAACAAGCAAGCTTATAAAGTACAATGTAATTTTGTAGTAACTGTAGAAAATCAACTTTTATTATAGTTTTCCCAATGGTGTTGTGTGCCAACTTCCCTAAAGGCTACTTCGATTAGCTCATCATGACAGTCAGTATGTTATTATGGAAGTTGGGTGGTGTAATAGAAATAGGTACTTATACATTATTAATTAGTATAGGTATGCTAAATAAAATCAATCATTAAATAAAATAATTATTTGATAATAATGAGAAGTTTTTTATTCTTCCTCATTTTCCAGGTTAATGTGGCTTCCAAACTTTCCATAGAGGTGTGCTTTGAGAGTGCTCATTTGAGATTTCAGTTCATCAATTTGTTCTAACAGTTCACTCATTTCATTTTCCTTTTTAGCTTTGGCTTCCTCTAGGGATTTCTGTAATATAGAATATTATGTTTCACAATAATCCTACTAATATTATAGTTGGGAGTTTATGCCCTTGTAAAGGTGCAAGCACACTACACGTCAGCGGAACTGCGCGGCCGCGGCACTGCCCGTCAAATTAGAACAAATGACGAAAGATGCTGCGCGGCATATTTGGTGATTTTGTTCTAATTTGACATAAAGTGCCTCGGCAGCGCAGTTCCCTTGTAGCGTAGTGCGTTTCCACCTTAAAGAGAGAAGGCTGAAGACAACATCAAAACAACTGAATGGATCGGGCAAACATTTTGCACACATACATCTGGACATGGAATATAAAATATAGGCTATTTCTTATTCTAAAAACTGCATGCCATGCCACGGGCAGAATTGTAGTATTGTAAATGCCAAAGTTTGGATGGATAGTTGTTTGTTACTTCTTCACACCATAATTACTGAACAGTTTGAGCTGAAATGTTGCAGAGGTTTAGATCTAAACCTAGAATAACACATAGCCCTTAAATCAGTTCTTTCCCAGGATAGAAATAACTTTTAAAATGTTTCCATAGATAAAACATGTACGGGCAAAAACTATGAAAATACAGGGATAAAAAGCGTTCATTATAAACACCAGGGATTTTTACATAAAAAATTGATGTATGAAGTTCGTAACAGACTGGAACAAAGATTATAAAAATTGCAAACCAATGTATCTTCCAAACTCTGACAAATGAAGACTTCTCCCACAAGGTATGGAATCTTTTCTGAATCATCTGTCAAGCTCAGCTCTTCAACAGCATCTTCCAGGTTTTTAACATCATTTTGTTTTACTTTTAGCTCATCCTTGAAGTCATCTACTTTAGCATTAAGGCGAGCAAACTTGTTAATTTTTTGCTGATCTTCAAATGAGATGTGAACATCAGAGTCCTAGAATAAAAATAATTATTTAAAAGAGGAGTACTTGAGCATGTATAGTGTAGTCCGTCAACCCATCTGTTAATTCTATCACCTTCAGCAATTGATGGAATACAGATATTAGGAAGTTTGTACATTATATGGCATGTATGCAGCGTAAAAATAGAAACACTCGTTAAATAACACTCGAACACGAAGAAACTTGTGTAGAATAGAGGATTAAGAACTTCATAACATAACCTAAACTTTAACAGATTGTATAGAACGCACCGGTTGAAATGTTCCTTTTCCAGAAGCCGCCATGTTCTCTCAATAGCCTAAATAATTATATTTAACAATATGATTGTGATAAACTGACTTCGGAGATGGTTTAATCGATTTATTTTATTTATAATTTGTGGGAGCGATTTTGCAATTTGCAAATGTTTTTGTTCTGCAGGGTTGCCAACCATAGAATTTTTTTCCTCGTACTCTTAGAGTAACTAAACATATTCTAAGCTCGTACTAAGCAGCTAAAAATCTCGTATTATGGCTTTCGAACCTCGTACTTGCCTCGAAAAGGTGACTAAACCAAAATTAATGCATATCAAACTGTTGAATTTAGGACGTTTTACACAACGAAATAAACTATTGCAAGTTTCTACTTAATAAAACATCACTTTATATTAAAATAATCCTTAATATTACTATCGTAAATAACTAATGAACGAGATTTGTTTGTAGGTTGAAAACTTTGCATAGGTAACTATGTACTTCTAGTCTCAGTTTTCATTTCCAAATATTATATCAGGAACATCCTCATTCGCATCGTTTTTCTTTTTATTTTTGCACGAGATTTTTATTTATTTTGTGAAGTTACACCTCTCTGGTTGGCGCTATGACATGTGTGATCAAGGCGACAGACAAATAATGCGAAGAACGAAATGTTTTATTTCTCGGGGATTTCTTGGTTCATGGGATAGCGAGCGAACTATAGACAATCATCGCGCCAATGCGACAAGTGTTATGTTATGTCAAAATCTCGTACATAATTGTACGAGGTTGATAGTGCCCTCGTACCTCGTACGGAAGACCAAAAATCTCGTATTTGTACGAGGAACCTCGTACGGTTGGCACTGTTCTGGCCCTGTTGTTCTGTTCCTTCTGTTCACTCACTCACTGTCTGCCTGCCAGCCAGCCACAGAGTACATTATATATACTGCAGCCAGCTGCTAGCTATTCCCACGTACGTAACGTAAGAATTTGTGACTTTCATAAAAGTTACTTTTTTTATTACAAACGATTAGGTACCAGCTTCATGCAAAGGTGACCTTCATTGCGCATCGAAGATAGTTTTTAACGCATTCACTGCCCAGCCTTGGTTGTTTCACCCGCAGGGGTGCGACTTCGCCACGTGCTGATGCAGAAAATATGCGTCGTGATCCATGAAATTGTTAGGCCGTTAGACCCATTTTAAAGATGCGCGACTTTGAATGATTTCATTCGAATAATTTGACTTCAAAAATCATTCGAACCATTCAAATGACAAGTGCAAATTAGTAACTAATTTGGTTAGTAATCCCGAGTCGTTCGACCGACCGACTCAGTTCGGTGCGATGACTGCCGAGTCGTCGATCCGACTCGGACAGACTCGGCAGTCGTTGGACCGACTCGGACAGACTCGGTAGTCGGCGGACCTACTCGGCAGTCGTTGAATAACGAATTGAAACTGACTGGCGATTGCCGACTGCGTCGGTTACCTATTCGACTTGGATAGTCGAGTATCATACCTACATGTCATTCAACTTTGAAGATTAGTATATTACCTACTAATATTCAAGTCGAATGAGTAAATTAGTAGTTGTAGATCATTCCACTCGTCAAATCATTCGCAGTCGCGCATCTTTAACCCATTTATTATCTAAAAACAAAAAAATGACTGAAGCAATTTTGATGAACGAGATATGAAAATACTCGCCAGTATTCTTAGGAGTTTTCTTTTGATAGTATTTGACCGTATATTATGCTAAAAAAATATTAGCACATTAACGTTATTATTTCGCTTCGATATCAACATCAACTTCTGGTTTTTGGCGTGTTTTCATTGGAAATGCAGCGAATTATCTGAATGAAAACCCATTATAACACCGCTTATGTTAGATTACTGTCAAAAAGGTGCTGATAAGCAAATAATGTGTTTATTTAGAAAAAATAACGCACTAAGGCTAATATTAACGCACTAAGGCCAATTATAACGTTAACGTAGTAATTATACCACGCTTATTTGCGATTAACCTTGTATGCTAAGCCCGCAAAGCTCTTCGACGACACGGAGAAAACTATTATGAACTGGTTACTCTAACACGGCTGCGCCTCGAAAGCCAATCGTGAGATGAATAATTAATTACGGACTGTGAAGACAAAAAACAATCTTCTGTCAACCTGTGTGTTGTTGACTGTGTGGCCACAATCTTTGACCGGCTGTGGGTAGTGCAGTTGTCACCTCTGCCACCTCTGTCTGTCAGCTAGACCGTTGGGTCATCGACATTGGGTTTAACATAGTACACACATCCAACAATACTACAGCACAGCACACAGATGAGCATGAAAGTAAAATTAAGATGCATTTTGTATAAA
Source organism: Eupithecia exiguata (assembly GCA_947086465.1). Taxonomy (NCBI): domain Eukaryota; kingdom Metazoa; phylum Arthropoda; class Insecta; order Lepidoptera; family Geometridae; genus Eupithecia; species Eupithecia exiguata. The sequence goes on along the minus strand of OX352238.1, from coordinate 7,026,460 downwards.
AAGATTTATTTATTTATTCAAAAAAATAAAATTTTAAAACATCCACTGCCTTGCCTCAGCACCCAGCGGGCCGCAAAGGCGCGCCTCCCCGCCTCACGGGCCGCACAGGTGCGCCTCCCCGCCTCACGGGCCGCACAGGTGCGCCTCCCCGCCTCACGGGCCGCACAGGTGCGCCTCCCCGTCTCACGGGGATAAGGGCCATAAAGTTTTAACCCGCAGAAGGGCAATTCATTTTTTGTACGGACACTGGCGGCGCGGGCGGCGGCGGCGCGTCCCAGTATCATCTGTACTTACGCGATTCGTCGCCGGGGCGGCCCGAAAATGAGGCATTTTTTTAAACATTACTGCAGCGGGGCTACATCTACTATAATATAGAAGACAATTAAAATTTGATACTTACTAGGTGCGATGCGAACTGTGCGTGCAAGCAGAGAATCACACTAATGGTACAATGCACGCACAATGGGCTTGTCGCGCCGTTATCGAACATGACCGTGCGCCTCATGGGCACGATGTTGAGCACATCATCATTTTTTTTATCAACCCTGTTGGTCTCGCTCTCGAGTCGTTTCCAGCGACGCTACTCACAGTTTCGCGAGTGGCAGGACTAATTACGTTATAAAACAAAATCCGCCAAGTGCGAGTGTAACTCGCGCGCCAAAGGTTTTGAACATTTGCCTATTAGGTATACAAATATGTACCCACCGGTTAGACTTTAGGTACCTATCTAATTTAAACTGAAAAAAAAATCGACTTTTTTCAAAACATTTCAAAAAGTATGAAACCTACAAAAATTTGAAAAACTGTTTTAAAATTGACAAACCGATACCGATAACGTTATAATTTGTTTGAAAATTTTCTGTATCATTTTCATTTATTTATTAATTCTTGAAATCAGTAATGGTGCACGAAATGTATGATAATTTTAAACAAGTTAATAGCTGCAGTAGTTACTGAGATAATCAAGAAAGACTGGGGACGCGGACGGTCAGAGCGAGACCATAAGGGTTTTCGAATCCGATCTCGGAACCCTAAAAGGTAGGTACCTACCTACCATATGTAGATATAAAATCCTCAGATAAATAAATAAATAATGCTGGACAATTCACACAGCTTTATCTAGCCCAAAGCTAAGCAGAGCTTGTGTTATTATGGGTACTAGATAACTGATATACATTATACAATACATAGATAGATATACTTTTTATTATACATAGAAAACGACCAGAACACCCTGTACAAATGTCTGCAGATCGTAGGTACACACATTTGTCCAGAGGCGGGAATCGAACCCGCAACCTCCTGCGCCGCAGGCAGACTTTCGTCCACCGCGCCACAGAGGTCGTCAATACCCAGATCTTCCATCTTTAGATCAAAGTAGGGAAAGGTGTGACCAATAGTACGTACGTACGTCATCTCTAAAAACATGAAATACCTCGTTGTCTAGTCTGGTTGAGGGGAGTAGTTATTAGTCAAACATCTCGAAAATGGGGAATATGAATGTGGTCTGTAGGCAGATTATATCCATAAATACCTCGGTGTTTATATAGGTAGATTGGTATTTTATTTATTATTATTATAACAGCTGTATCTGCTTGTGCTTGTGGGCAACGTCGCCAGTACCTAATACCTTCACATACCTGCCTAGGTATCGTAAAACAACAAAACAAGTATTTCGAGCACCCCATAAGTTTTCGGGAAGTGGGTGCCTATTCAAATTTCCAATTTCCTACCAACTCATATCCGAAATTATTTTAGTTTTACTGCGTCAGTTTCCCAAGTCTCAAAGTGTCATCATTACAATCCCTGGCGAGTGGTGAGCGCGACACGACCACGACATCTCCGGCCCCACCACGGCGCCTACGCCTCTCGACACCGCTCACTCGCGCGCACTCCTACCTCGATCGTCCAACAAAGCGCGCGCAATACTTGAAATTAATTTTTTTAAATCGTGAATTACCCTGTGATGGAGAAGGAGCACCAACCAGACTCCATGGCCACCATCGCGATGAAGCCAGAATACCCCCCATCCGAATACAGCGCGTCGTCGGAACCGCCCCCGGTATGATTTCCGTTATTTATTAGTATGCACAGATGTTGTGCGGTTTGTTGTACCGCTGTCACAATACTTGCCGAAGCTTTCGAAATAGAAATAAGGCATCGGTATATTTATTTCTCAAGGCTCCGAGTCTTACAACTTTAGCATGGTAATGTAACGTCATACGTAATCGTAGCCATTGCAATTATAAAGTAACTTTAAATAAGTGTTTTGTATGTTCGAGGGTAGATAAAGACTTCGTTTCCTATATTTTGAGTTAGGGTAAGTATATGTACCCATATAGATTATAAACCCCTTTGTGGACATGCACAGTTATGCAATTGAAGCACGTTCTAAGGTGTAGTAGAGTAGAGGCATGTAGGTAGGTTTACGGGTTTTACATTCTTTATCGGTGAAAGTGTAGTAAATCTTCGAATACATGATTGCCTATATTTATAAAACACTAGCAGTGCCTCGTGGTTTCACCCACGTAGTTCCCGTTCCCGTGGGAATTCCAGGATAAAAGTAGCCTAAGTGCTATTTCAGACTATAATCTATCTCTGTGCCAAATTTCATCCAGATCCGTTCAGCCGTTCTGGCGTGATTGAGAAACAAAAATCCATCCATCTATTCATCCAAACTTTCCCATTTATAATATAATATTAGTTTACGTCATAAAGAATTCGTAATGACTCTATAGTTTAAAATAACTAAAAATGCGTAAATATAAATACATACCTACACGCTGCTTAAATAACTTACAATAACCTAAAAACTTATTAGATGATCAGGGTAGTTTCCAAAACATCATAAAATTAGATTGTATGCTACTTCGTGCAAAACGTTTAATCATAAAACAAAGTAGGTACCTACGTACCTAGTTAGGTACTAAATGAGTGTCTCGTCCACCGGTAGATATAGGTACACAGAGCTGCGGGAAAGCGCCTTTCTCTCATTGAGGCTTGGCAGTGGCTGTCGAAGCGGTGCCTGGACCTGGTAGCGGTAGGCAGGTCAGGCCGTTACCCGCTACCTCGAACCACATTGTTTGTAAACACAGCCTTTTATAAGTTAAGCATTTCTGTAATCTGTGGTTTATGTAGAAGTGTACTACGGTTTCGTAAAGTAACTTTCAACACAAACTTTTAAGTGGTGTGCTTGGATTGCGTTGCTTTGTTATATATTTTTTTGACCACAGACCCGTAGCTTTGGGTACTATTATTACGACAAAGAACTTTACCTCATGTGTATTCTTACCAAAACTCACAGATGACAGAATACAGTCATCTTTGCCAAAACCACACCTTAGTTAGTTTGATTGGACAAGAGTCTTATGTAACAATGCTGCTTGGGAAAACGATGAGAGGTTCAGGGCTTCAGCGCAATGATATTCAGGGTTCTTGGGAATTCACCTGATTTAGGGTTACCTACGTGGCCTAAGACACATTAATAAACAAAAGGAACGGAAAAGCGTAGCATCGTCCTCACAATGCACTGCATGTTTTCATTTCAATGTTACGTAATGTATCCCATCCCACGACGTGTCGGTCGTTATTTCCAATGATATCATAATAAAAACAATAAACATGTTGTTAGTAAAATAGCAGAAAAAATACGTGTTCTGTTACCAGTAAATGTTTCTCAAACATGATGTAGGTAGGTAGTAAAGAATAAACTTAAGGAGGTACCTATGAGGTTCTTGGTACCTAACCTATGCAATTTACCAAGAACTGTGATATGAATATAGGTGGGAAAATTCATTGTTCTATTGTTTGTGGCCAGCTATTATCATAGCTTATATACTACTTATCACATTTTATCACGCGACATCATCTATCTAACCACCCTAATCGAAGGATACATAACTGAAATTCAGTTTCATGCTAACGCGAAGACGCAAAATCTTCCAATTCTTGGCTATCAAACTAACATCTTGGGTACCTACCGAGTTAAATGAAATATATTTTTAGTTAAGCTAAACGTAATGAGACTTCATGCACTTTAACCACATTAACAAATTAAGGTCAAATCATAAGTTATGAAAGCTATTATAACTGAGAAAATGTATAGGCAGTGGTCTGAAGCCCTACATGCTATTTTGAAAATTGACAAAACTAGGCACAACCAAGTATAGGCACCTGCATAACATTAGAGTACCTACATAGATAAGAGGAGTGAAATCGGTAGTTGACAAACCTAGATGACCAAGCAGACCTGTGAAGTAGACACAACACAATAGCACACAGGTACAATAGGCTTGCTTGCGTCATATCCTAGCACCTCGGTCAACCGCACGCCAATTTAATGAGCTGGGAGTTCAGAATACAAAACAAATAAATAAACTGACAGGTTATTTTACAATGCAATCGACTCTACAGTAGGTATAGCAATAAATTAACTATAACTCTACCAAACTTTGTAACACAACCACAACTATTAACTAACTAATATTTTGTATACAATTATAGATTATAATTTATACAAATATTGTACTTATACAAAACAATAAACTGACAGGTTTTGATAATATGAAATCGACTCTACCAAATTTTTAATACAACCACATCAATTAACTAACTGATATTTTGTTCCGTCTATTTATACTTCTGTAGTTTTGTCAAGTCGGTACTTAAGTTCCTTGGTAATTTAATAATAATAATAAAATCATTTATTGCCTAAAAAAAAACTTAACCTAAACTGTAACACATAAAAATACAAAGAAATTAAAAATAAATAGGCAAAGGGAGTAAATTCAGCTTATTAATTTACAACCTACTAAACTTAAGGTTTCATCATCTCCTCCACTAATGAGCGCCATAGTGAGCATAGCATACCTACATTTTTAACTAATTTTAACATAAACTTTAGGTTTAGGTATGAGAATTTAATGGAATTCTTCTTCTCTCTTCTCGTATTAAATAAACTGCCAGGATTTGTCACAACAATATCCTCTCACTGTACAATCTACCATACTTAGTAACAAAACCACATTAATTAACTAACGAATTTAGTTCTGTAGATGTTTTATTATATAGACTAATGTAGTTTTGTCAAGTGCCTAGGTAATTAACAACCTGCTGTACTTTAGGCGTTAGGTATGAGTGTCTAATTATTACTTACTGACATGTCGACCAGTGTGTGTCGTACCGGCGTGTAACTGGAACCAAGACTTTATTTACATAGGTAGTTTCTGTGCCTTTACACAGAAAACTGCTCAAATGAACATGTGTTTTGTATGATATATTGCTTGAGTCATCTAAACCATATATTTATCGATTTATCCATCTGTGGTAAACATAAACAGGTGTAGGTAACTAATTATGAAAGGGCTTTATGTTTATGTTATGACGCTATAGGCATTTTATACAGAAGTTCAAAGATGTTGATGGAATCATAAAATAAGAATTAACATATGATTTGCTTGCGCTAGAGCATCTTGTGGCATTCGTGGAATAATACAGACTATTCGTGACAAGAAATTTATATATACTTGTTGAGCGTCCGTGTATAGAGTCATCATTTTGATGAAGTACTTAACAAAGACTTTGTCCAAAATCTTCGCAGACAGACCCTGATAGCTCGAAAGCTGGACTTTACCTACATTTATGCTCTACCTAACAAATGTGCTATAATCTATGCTTTGACTAGTCTAAAGTGATTATTTTGTAAGCCTAAAGAAATAAATCTTTGTTGATATCTGGTATGGAATTTTAGCTACTATTCAGCGAACTGATTTTCAGGATATTTAATTTTGTAATTTTTGTTTGAAAAACGGCTTTCAGCTTTTTATTTTTTGTGCGGTTGTTTCAAGAAACTTTAAAACTCGGTGCAGCTGTTCTAATATTCTGATAGTTTGAAGTAAAATAGTCGTGGGTTCTAAAATATCACGACCTCTGTGGCGCGGTGGGCGAAGGTCCGCCTGCGATGCAGGAGATTGCGGGTTCGATTCCCACCTCGGGACAAATGTTTATACGATCTGCAGATATTTGTTCTGGATGGTCTAGTCGTTTCCTATGTATAATAAAAAATATCCACCTATGTTATTGTATCGTATTATGTATATCAGTTATATAGTTCCCATAACACAAGCTCTTCTTAGCTTGGGGGTAGATAATGCTGTGGGAATGGTCCAGCATAAAAGAAATTAAAATAAATAAACTTGTTACGAAAAATAAAATCGAAAGTTAAGCGGATTGGTCACGTTAAAAATGATCGTTTTGTCTCGGATTATCTGAGATGTCCAAAACAAATCCACGAACGAAATCTTAATTTCGCACCTCGGCAGGGCCTCTATAGGTGATGAATTGTCGAGTGCAATCGCCGAGGCACTTTCTCTGTCGGCGACCTCACCGTACCGCTTAAAGTTTACGTAATTTTGTTTGCTTCTTACGGTTAGCTGTTCTGTTAGTACCTAAACCACTACTTCATTATTTTAACGCTATTTCTGGACGAAACGGTCCCTCTTAGCTCTATGTTATGTTGCAATGGTTGATGAAATCTAACATAAAATCAAGCATAATAATGTGAATTGCAGGATCATTTACATGCGGGTGAGATTAGCTCTACGTGGCTCTACCAAAGGTCACATTTTAATGATGTTTTTTTTCGCAGGCGTACCGCCAACGTCCGTCATCGTCAGTGCAGATTGCAAGGATCGCCGCGCTGACAGTTGTGGCTGCCTCGTTCATCCTGGGCTCCTTTATCCTGGCGTCCAGCTATATCGCAGCTCGTGCGTCTTGCCACCAAATCGAGCAGCTGGATGCTATGCTCGACAAGGAGCTAGCACTAGAAGGAAGATCGTATGGAAACGACGCCCTGCTGCCCGTGAGTATTTATTTATTGACATTCGTAGCAATGAAGTATTCTCTCGTATAAAGTTTTTCTTTAGTGCTCTCTTGCCTGAGACAGCCACAGACATAAGGAACAGCGTTATGTAGGTAACTACCTACCTTATTTTAAGTGGATTTTTCCTAACAGGAAAATCTATATTATATTTTTTATTGTGCCCAATTTATATCATCCGTCATGTTTCACGTGTTGTATAGAGACGCAATGTTTACTGGTGTAATTATGTAATCTTTGTGAATTTATGTGCCGTTCGTGGCTTTGTGTTGTGTGTAAAGTACATATGTATATATACAAATGCTTCATTCTTTGTGTACAACCCACACTGGCTTACTCTTGCATCCGTGTTAGGACACTAAAGACCTTCGTAAACAGCTTGTAGCTGTAAGCGCGCCGACATCTCTGTCTCTGATGTCTGTTCATACGACACGACATGTATATTACAATTTTAAATATGTAACTAGGTCTTTATTACAAGATACCTAGACGGAAAATTTTCGAACCCAGTGAAATCCAAAATTTCCATTTGCACTTTTTTTTAACTTTATATCTATAAACGTCAATTTATATCAAACTAGCGCGCTTCGCACGCTCTTTTCCCGTATAAAAAGTAGACTATGTCCGTCCCCGGGATACTACTTCCTGCCAAAATTTCATTGATATTTGTTTAGCCGTTTCGACGTGAAAAGTTCACAGACAGACAGACAGAGTTAGTTTCTAATTTATAATATTTGTATGGATTTGGAATAATATAAATTTAGGTTAAAATTAACGGCTTTATTCTGTAAGAAAAATCATCAAACTGAGGTCGCAAGACGTTTATTGAGTTCAAGCTTTTGTTTGGCGAGTCCACATGATATTAAGTCGCAGCATTGATGACGCTCGTCCACCGGCCGACGACGGACCGGATCACCTTGAATCTCAACACAAAACCGACCTGTGTTGTGTTGTGATTCTAATCTAACGCTACTTACCTACGGTTCATCAAGTCCCGGCGGCTAGATCGACTTACTTTTCCTACTACGCTAATAAACTTGGTACCTAACTTACCAAATATTATCATCATTGCCTGCTTATGTTTTTCCGGCTAACTACAACCTGGATCTCTCTTCAAGACAATGTGAACAGACCTAGATTTTCGTGATATATTGTCGGCCATATCGTCACTCTGGTGCGACTGTGGCCAGAAGAAGCCAATTTATAAAAAAAAAATTTTTTTTTTACCAAAATACTGAACAGATCAGGCGTGTCTAACCAGCAGTGGACTAACATAGGCTGATAATGATGATGATCAAGAAATTGTTGAAGGAGTAAGGACCTACATGTAGAACATAACATAATCCGTCTTTCATGATAGCTGTCTTTAGCAGTGTTTAGGGACAGCGCGTGAAGCAGCAAGCAAAAGTTAGTTTACCATACCAAATTCTTGTAAAACAACCTAGGTTTATACGATCAAATAAAATCAACTGGGTTAAAGACCCACTGATTTCGATTGAACTCGATGGAGACCGGTTTCTGAGATGGGTCTAGCATTAGCAACAAGCGACAATATTAGGAGCAACTTTCTCTTGTTATCTTAGAATCATCTTGCATTTGTAAATGTATTTCTATTTACATTTTCTTAACAAACATAAAACAATTCAATATCAAAAATGTGTTCTTCTAGACTATTAGTAGTTTATGAATACGAAAAAGTGTATATCAGAATACTTATATACTATATCATAAAAGTGTAAAACATGTAGGGAAAATAGCTTGATTGTGAGAGGTGAGACGAATGTATTATGCGTCTCACAATAAAGTTATTTTCGCTCCAGAAATTTTGGTATGTTTCTCTCGGATAGTTACATTACCTAAATTATATAAAACTCAACTCTACGCTTACGCCAAAAACTAAACAAAATTTAGTTCCACATCTATTTTCACAAAGCTATATGGGAAATGGGATGGGAAAGTATTTTGTATTTTAAATATTTTAGCTCTACATAGGTAAGGATTAAATCGAAAATGTTTAAAATAAAATTACCTGTTGATAGTTAAAGCTGTCGACATTATTAGTTTTATACGTAGGTTTTTGCTTATTTTTATAAACACAATAGTGTGGGCTTCCCACGCTGCCTTTCTGTCGACCCTGATTTCAGTAAGTACTTACCTTAGCTAGGCTAAAGTACATACTAACTATGTAAAGCTAGATACTAAAAATAGAGGCTCTTTGTTCTAGAGGTCTACTTAAAAAACGTGTTACGAAGGATCGCACGAAACGAAGAATAACCAATCCGTTCTTACGATGTTCCTGTTAAGAAAATCATTTTGACAAATTTCTTAGAGATCTGAAACGACAGGGTGTCAGTTCGTGACGTGTCCGACGCAACTTGGTGGCAAGGTTGTTCGATTCGTGTGATCTGTCACCCGAAACGTCGTATTTCGTGTTTCAAAGTAAGCCTCAGTCCTTTTTCAGTTCATAAACTACGGGTAATTAAGCTAAAGCTTAAGCTAAGTTAGATTGTTTGCTTATCTTATCGGAGAAGGATCTATTAGCTAATTGCGAAGTATCTTGGCAAGTTTCATCAGTTTATTATTTCATAAACAACCTTAGAAGTAACAATAACATTTCTTAAGATATAAGAAATAGAAATAAGAATATATCATGAATTATTATGACATTTTTATCAGTTTTACCCGACTACCAACAGAGGAGGGCTATGAAGTTGGCACCCTATGTATGTATGTTGTCGATTTAACATTTCCATGTCTGAGATACCGACCGATATTTACATTTTAAACATAATTAAAGACTAATATACAGTAATCAAATAATGCTGGACAATTCACGCAGCATCATCTAGCCCCAAACCAAGCCGAGTTTATGTATGTTTATGGATAAAAAACACTTAATAAATAGAATAAAATAAATAAAGTGAAGAGATAATCAATAACACTTTCATTTTTACTAACATCTGCTCTCGGCTTCGCACGCGTTTTTAATAATAAGATTAGACCCTGGTCCAGATTTCTATGTGTGCAAAATTTCAACTAGATCCATTCAATAGTTTTCATTGCATTTATGTTCGGCCAAACATCTTCAACGGTACAAACTTTCGCCTGCCTGGAGCGTCAATAGGTGAGCGCTTAGGGTTCGATAATGTAAAATAAATAAAAATGAATTGCTGAAATGTATGACGCGCAAAACTTCCGAACGATAGAACCAAGTTCGATAATTCTTTTTATTTTTGTGTTCGTTATTGTCAAAACAGGGTTTACAAAGAAGAAAAAAAACAATTTTTGAAAATGGGTTTGGGTATCTCTAAAATGAAATAAGTTCCCAAAAATTTTCGATTTCGGCGGGACTCGAACCCGCGTACACCCTCAGTACGGGTGTGCTCTAATCAACTATGGCACGAAACCTTAGTCACACCTTAAATAGCGCGTGCCAAGCCGCGGACAGCGGTTTGTAATTTATAATATAGGATTTGAATTCTCTAAGTGCTTATTTTGTAACCCTAAAGGCTAGCTTCTGATAGTCTGCGGACGTAAAGTAAAACCTGTATGATTATGTTCACAAACCATCGCCTTCTTAGAAAAATTCCATGGTTATAGTATAGTTGTCACAGCTAGAATGTATAAGGGAAAGAAGAAAATATATCTAGAAAATGTCATTGGTTAGATAAATGCACTCAACTTAACTTGCGCAATAATAAACTAGCAGATGGAATTGCAATACTAGTCAGGTCGATAGATGGCAAAAGGTCATAGACATTCATCTGCCATCTTTGAGTATTTAGATACTTACCGAGGTACTTATTTTATCTAATAGTTAGGCAAGTACCAGGTAGTAGTGGCGATTATGTATGTATCTGAAGCGAAAGTAGTCCCCGGTCGATGAACCTTCTAGATGCATCTCTTTGTGGCACAAGATCTTTATTGCGTTTTCATAACAGCTTTACAGTGACTCGCTTACAGTTTAGGTTATGCTCTCGCGGTCTGACATGTTGCGAAGTTTACACCTAAATGATTGTAAAGCTTATGACTTACTCGAACACGAAAAAATCTGGCAAGCACTAAAGAACCAAGGTATCGAAAACAAGTCTAAAGATCGTTAGAAATGTTCACAAAAAAGCTCTGCGAAAGTAAAACTTGAAAAGGAAGGAAAAGAAACATGCGTCAAACGAGGTGTGCGTCAAGGAGACCCTTTATCAGCCAAACTCTTTTCTGCGGTCCCAGAAGAATTTTTCGCCTAATGCCTTGGGAAGAGTACTACTTATGTCCAGAACATGGAGAAAAACTGACCCATCTTTGATTAGCCAATGACCTCATAATATTTTCGTCCACTAAAGCCGAACTTACACAAATGCTTGTCTAAACAAGGAAAGTCAAAAAGCTGGACTAGCTATGAGCACACCAAAAACCAAAGCTATGAAGAACAGCAAAGAAGAATCAGTCAAAATACACCACACCATAATGAAATCTTTATTAATAAAGAAAATTACAATCAAATCATAGAAACAAGTTAGGACTAGTATTAAAAATTAAAACAATTAAGCTAACTGGAGACTGTTGTAAACGATCTACAGGTAGGTAGGTTAAACAAACACCAGAATTGAATACGTCCAAGAGTATTTACCTCGGCCAAGTTATATCATTAATAGATCAAACTACAAAAGAAATCTAAACCAGAATAGGAAATGCGTGGAAAAGATACTAGACTCGGAATGAAATTATGAAGAACCAAGAAATGAGTGTAAGAATAAAATAAAGCTTTATAACACGTGTGTGCTCCCGGTACTAACATATGGATGTCAGACATGGACTCTCATGAAGGCGTCAACACGAAACTAGAAGTTTGTCAGAGGTCGATGGAAAAAAGCATTCTGGGCATTAGGAAACTAAATAAAATACGCAGCACAAAAATCAGGATTATTGAAATTTCAAACAAACAAGTGGCATTCTTTACTTTTGAAGAAAATACCTTAAATGGAGATGGACGGGACACACACTACGCGGCTCGGATAAATGGAGTTCAACTATTACAAACTGGTATCTAAGAGATGATGTGATGATAGAAACAGGAAACACATCAGACAATATAAAAGATGGGAGGACGAAATTAGAGAGACTGCAGGACAGACTTGGTCTAGAACTGCACGAGCAAGGGAGGAATGGAAGCAGTTAGATGAGGCCTTTGCCAAAACTGGGCAAACCGATGCAATAGAGTTGCCGATGTCTAAATTTGGCATTTGTAAACTTAGTTTAAGTGTCTAAATAAAGACATTTATCATTATTAAATAATATAAACTTCATTTATTTACTATCTCGTAATTATTGAATAGTAAAATATTATAAAACTATTCTACAGTAAAAAATATATCAAAACGGTAGATCACCGGCCGCAAAGCTAGGCTCAAGGGTTGCAAAGAAAGGAACTTCCTGACAATACGCGCCGAATCCTGGAGTACTGCCTGCTTCTTGGATCTGGCCTTTGATCCAACTTCCTAGTGAGAGTATATTATTATAGTACCTACTCATTACACAAGATTGTCTTAGCTTGAGATAAGATAATGCTGTGTGAATTGTCCAATATTAATTATTTTTTATTTATTTATCTCCCACTAACCACGTCTAATTAGCTGAATGAGTTTGACCATTACGTAGTACCTACTATCAAGTTATTCTGTGCAATTACTGTAAGGACTGTTTTTGTAAAAAAATTATATAATCCATCTTTTATTTGATCCTTAGGGCAACTAAGAACGAGAAATGAATACATCCCTTCATCCCTAGAAACAATTAAAGTTTTATTACTGAAAATGTTATTTCTATTAACAATAATTAGGCGAGACCGTTAGGGGTCTAGTTTCTACTCTAGGAGCCTGTACCCTTCAAACTATTCAGTATTGTTCTTCTTTGAAAAACAGCACTTTCTTTTTCTTTGTTTCATTTTCTAACATTGATCCTAATGGTTTCAGCCAGCTCCAATGTTCTGGCCATTTGTTCAAATATCAATTGTTATGCTAAACGGTCTGGTTTGGTTTGATGTACCTACCTAACTATATTCAATGGGTTTGAGTAGGTACCTATCTAAAAATATGGTTAGGTATTTACCGTGGAATAATTTCAAGGAAACATTAACATGTGAATGTCTTTGTACCATTTTCGTGTGACTTTGTTCTCATAAGGAAATATGGAAATCTGATTGTATCAAATCACACACAGGACACGAGAAAAAAGGTTGGAAATTTTGCCTTTGTATTTGCCATGTTGATGTTTCATATTTTAGAAGAAGATGGCTCGAGTTTTTAACTCTATGTTTAGTATATTTAGGTAGCTCAGCGTCTAAGCCACAGTATTTTTATAAACCACATTGTTCCTAAAATGTATATCTCTCGAATTAGGTACCTTGTTTTTTAATAATTTTCCTACTCATTTATTCTTTTTGCGTTCCAGCATCAGGAAGTATTTTATGTGGTTAGATAGGAAAGCCTCCATTTGACTACACAGCCTTTAATTATCTACATATCTACCACATGTAGTTGATGTTTGTGCAGGCACTAAAAGGACACGAGTGATAGGTACTCAAATCAACTGATTCGCATAATGCAGTTGTAGCTTATTATTTTAACCGCAAAACGTCTGACCGAAACATAATATTTTCGTCAAAACTTCGTCGATTCGGAATGCAAACATTTAAAGAGGTAGGTAGGTTGTACAAGGTCCTTGAATTTGAATCATGCCCCGTGACCGAAGGTATTGTAAATTAACAACTTGGCCGTCGTTCTTGGCCCGGAATACAGTACAATGGATATCTTTCTTCCATTCTATTAGCTTTCCGATGCAGTCTGTTAATTGCATTAATTGTTATGCGATAGTTTAGAGGAGTAGTTTGTCAATTAGCAGAACAGCTTGCAAACGGTGTTGCAACAAATAAATTGCCAACGTCATATTATTTCATTGGGTAGGTAACAATTTTAATCAAAAGAATATATTAGAGGCAGAACCAGGCACACCTAGCATCTTCACCAACATGTCTGCCTGTTATAACAAATATTCACGGGTTTTCAACACGTTTATTTAATTGATTTTTATTCTGTACGAGTAGTTTAAAGAACTTATTCTGTCTGTCTATTCAAATCCTAACGCTATCATTTGCATCATGGAATTTCCACAACTCATAATATTCAATATCTGTCATTAGTTATTACAGCCAGAGATTTATTTCCATTTTGCTACATCACGTGTATGATTTGTGTTTTCTGAGAGCAGAGCTCATGTAACGGAAACAAGCGATTTTCCGCACACGCGCTCCTCAATTATGTACCTGTCCGTGTCCACCAGAGGCCCCCATTCTAGATGCAACGTGACCTATCCGTGTATACGTTGTCCCCTTTCACCGTGTGACCTTCAAAAGGGAATCACAGTCCCGACCTTTAACATTTCAATTAGTAAAGCCTCTGCCTTATTTCTTAATCTGGTTCTTCGTTGGGTTTGTTTTGATACGTAGTACCTGATTCAGGCGCTTCAACAAAACCCGACTTTATTTATAACCTAAGATCGGTCCAGGAAAACTAGCCTTTATGTTATTACAAAACAACAATATTTTAAAAAAATTGCCTGATTCTTTCAATAGCTTTGGCATAATAAAGTAACAAACATCCAAACATTTAAACATCTAAACTCTCTAATTAAAATTTCTAATATTTTTAGATGTTCTGATCAGGCGGAATTTTTTCATACAGGTAGTTAGGCCTGGAATGGAACATAAGGCTTCTTTTTATCCCATAAATCAGTTCCCATGGAATAGAAACTAGTTTTTATTATAAGTGTGATGCTCAAACCCCTCTTTAAATCAAGACACTGCAGAAAGCTTCTGCACTAATCCACTACCAGCTGGGCTAAGTAAAGATGATTGCGTATTTGAAAGAGGAACTTGTTGTAATTTCCTCATTAGGCGCGTGTCACGCAACGTTCAGTCGCTTAAGGCAACAATGAATCGGCTTAAATTGTTTATCAAACGTTTCGTAAATCCCAGTAAAAGTGTGGGCGTACTGCACGGGTACAATGCGACAATAATTTGCGACGTAATCGTCGTTTTCTATCGGTTGCGGTCGCGAACACTTCGCGCTCGGCTGATCTTTACCCTGGCTGCCAATTTTTACCATGCAGATAAAGTATTAATCGTAAAGATATATAAAATCAAACGCCCTTATAAAAATCTTGCTGAGTCACGGTTAAATAGGGGGTTATCCCAGTCTGGTTATGTCAACAACAAAAAAAAAAAACAAATGACTGTTGGCTATTGCTTAGTGTTAGAAAAATCTCACTAATATTATAAACGTGAAAGTTTAGATGGATGGATAGATGTTTGTTCCTTTATCACGCCAGAACGGCTGAACGGATCTGATTGAAATTTGGCACAGAGATAGATTATAGTCTGGAATAGGACATAGGCTACTTTTTATCCCGAAATTCCTACGGGAACGGGAACTACGCGGGTGAAACCGCAAGGCGCTGCTAGTACACAATAAATTACATTTTTCTATTGTTTTAAATCCAGCACGTTTAAAGCTTATGGAACTGGTTAGGTACTAGGTACTCAGTTAAATCACAGTCATACATCCATACAAATATTATAAATTCGAAAGTAACTCTGTCTGTCTGTTACCTTTTCAGGCCTAAACGGCTGAACGAATCTTAATGAAATTTGGTAGGGTGAATTAGTATCCCGGGTATGAACATAAGTAACTTTAAATAAAGCGTGCGAAGACGCAGGCATCAGCTAGTATAATATCATATCAGTTTCAACATCAATCATCCCCTTACGTAGGTCCATGATGCCGTACTTCACCAGATACCCAGTCACTTTTATTATTCCGAGTCTATTTAGGGTTCCGTACCTCAAAAGGAAACAAGGAACCGTTATAGGATCAGTTTGTTGTCCGTCTGTCCGTCTGTCAAACGTCTCTTTTCACAGGAGCGCCTCGAGGTATCGAGTTGAAATTTACATCACATACTCAGGTCCGTAACCTTTCGGGCAATCAAAAGTTAAAGCCGTAATGTGCTCAATTTTTTTGAAATTTCCAACGGAATCACTTGCACACAAAACCTTAAGGTACTGTTGTCCGGTTGGCCTAGAATCATGAAATCTGGCATGAAGCAATGTCTTATAGCACAAGTAAAGGAAACAAATCTGAAAACCGTATACATTTGTAGTTTATTTACAAAAAAAATATTCTCGCAATGGACCAAATTCTCTAGATAACGCTTCAACGGGAAGTAGGAGTACCTTCTAGAAACATGATATTTGACAAGAAACAAGGTCTTATAACTTATACGAAACCCTCCTCGGTGCGCGAGTCCGACTCGCACTTGACGTTTTATTTATTGATAAGAACGATTTAGTTGCTTTGTTTCAGTAAAACTCACGTCACACCAACAGGCTTTTAGGTGCATAATGTATGACCTCGGAGTTAGTAGCAGAGATATTTCGTCACAGTGTTAAGTGAAGTATGGAACGCTTAGATCACCGACATTAATAGCCACGTCCGTTGACAACCGTTGAAAATAAGTTTCTAGAATCGCGATCAAGAGCAAAATATGCGGAAACGTAGAAGGTACTGGAGGTAGTTTATTCAGAAGAGGCGCAAATATGCAGGTCTCGACAGACCCTACGCATTTGCTCACATTAGAGTCGAGACCCTAGGTCCGTGGGGTAACGAGGCTCTCCGGGTTTTCAAAAAATATCTGAGCGTCTGGTCGAAGCGACTTTGTGACCCGAGAGCTGGTGAGTATCTGGCACAGCGCATCAGCATTGCCATACAGCGGGCCAATGCAGCTAGCGTCTTGGGCACGCTTCCAACTGGTATTGATATGGATCAGTTGAGCTACCTGTAGATTGTTTGCAACAGTCTGCAGTTAGCTCAATTGTTTCAATTGTAAATACTAGTTTTAATTTAATTTTATCATTTTATTGTAGTTATTTTCTTTAATAAATATTTTCTATTTGAAAAAAAAACAGAAAGTAGATAATAAAATCAAGGTACCTAACCTACCTAAGCACTACTGAGTACTCTACCATTGTCTGCGAGTGTGAAATGAGAGATGACATTAAGTTTCCTTGTAGAGTCACGTTCGGGATCCGGCAGTTAAGATTTGCATGGTAGGTATCGATGTTATCACGCTTAGTAAGGAGTATTTCAACAATAGCCTACAATCAGTGACGCCGCGAACGCAACGGCGCACGAACAACCTTGCACTTTCCTAGGTACCTATGTTTTTAAACGTTTCGAATGAGTGCACGAGCGACCGACTCCGTGATTATTCAATGAGAAATACGCAATTGACAAGAACAATGATGAGCTTCAAATGTCCGTGTACAAAGTACTTACCTACATATAGGTAGCGTGGGTGCCTAGGTACTTAGTTACATAACCACCGGGCTACATGCAAAAGGCATCCGCCATTTTGCGATGAGCACTTTGATGGTTTTTAAGCCAAAGTGAGCGGCGGGCTTGGTAATGGTTTACCTGAGTAATTTGTAGTAAAATAAAGTACTTGAAGTTCTCAGAACCACATCAAATTAGGCAATCTCATGTAAAAAAGCGATTAACATGCGATTACGACACCCAGAATAATTTAAATCTCGGGGTTAGGAAGTCTAATGCATTTGTTTTTATTGTTGTAGGTATCTTCCTATGTCTAGCTTGATATTTTTGACTAATTAATAAAATGGATGCGTGGATACATTTTAAAAGGGACAAAAATGCTACAAAATTCTTGTTTAATTGTAGCTCTACCTCAGTCACTTACTAACCACTAGTATTACGCAATTTAATTATTTTATGGAAGTTTTACAAGAGAGACGCTAGCCACAAATGGTCTTATTTTTCCTATTATGATATAAATTACTCCTTGTTTCAGGATGAGCCCCTACCGATTGGCAACGCGCACGCGCTCCACGCGGCGCCGCCCATGGCGTCGGAGGCGAGCTCTGCGCCCGCGCCGGTACACCCCAAGGAGGACGCTCTGCATCACGCAGAGTCCAAGATCAATGAGGACAGCTTACAGGTAAATATTCAATCGTTTTGCACCAGTTGGTGTTTTGAGCCTTCGCAAGGAGAACTATATCTGATCATGATATTATATTTTCCCGTTTTCAAAACAAAATCCTTACTAAATAGAAATTGGGCACGAAGGTTTATACAAAACTTTCCCCCGAATACTTAAACGCAAATCAGATCGCGATTTCTTGGCAGATTTAATGAAAACTCTCAATGAATTGCGACTTGAGACGTGCTCAAGTTTGAATTGCGTTCGTTTTAACATTTTGTGTATCATCATCACTCTGGGCTCTGAAATATTATTAAATTTTTTAATCTTTGAAGGAAACTTCGCTTTTGCCGTCTTATTGTCAACATCGATCAGACAATGTTGATTAAATGTAACATAGCGATTATTATGTCTTCAGTTAAAAAATCTACCACTTTATATCAGACTTCGCAATTTCTGTAACAATAAATATTTTTAAACTTACGCGATGTGAACACATATTTATAAATACTATTTAACGCATCCCGTGACCACGGCAGTGTGTAAACCTGTCGAAAATAAGGTAATTAAACGCGATTAATACCCGTTAAATAGTATTTATAAATATCTGTAATAATTGTTCTTTGATGACCAATGATTCCCATAATGACATGCAAATGACTTGGCTGCTTCTACCGTTAAGCTTATTCGATTGTTTTTATTAGATAAGAAAACTTTACAGAAACTGCGTAATAAAAGAAAGTACTTGTTGCCTTTGACTGTAACCAATCAATTACATAGAATGATTATCAGGTAATACAATAATATTATTGGTTTCGGTCAGTTTCGTAATCAACTAAGTCTACTAAAATCGTCGAACACAAAGAGTTAAATAATCGTGTTCAGATATTCGCTACATAAAGATGTTCAATATGCCAAAAATGTAAATGTTAAAACTCTCTTCTACTCAGTACGGGAACGCGCTACCAATAGGCTATTTGACTTCATTGAAAATAAGTTGCAAATTGTTTTCATCCTAGTTAGTGACAATGTAACAAAGCGTAATCTTTATTTTTATTAAAAAATATGCCTATTTTAGGTTCAAAAACGGTATTAAAATAACACATTTTTTTATATATGATCACGAACCGTGGTTGCATCACTGGTGACGTCACACCTATCACAGATTACAGTGCGTGTAGTTCTTCTTGATAGGTGTGGTGTGAAGTGCGACGTCCTCGAGTCATGTCACCGGAGCCATGACAGAGATTATCGTTTTGGCGCGCCATTATTTTATTCAAACTTTAAAATAGTTTTTATAACTAATAGTACGACTGGCCTTGAAGAAATATTAATTGCATTTTGCATTATTTTTATAAGGCAATACATTAGAATTATTTCCCAGAAGTAGTCAAGTAGCCTATGTCGCCCCAAGGTCACGTACCCGACTAGTCAAAAATCTTTGGGACTCTCTACGGACTCTAAAATGTTCATCATTGACTTACATAATATATTTTGTGTCTATAACTAAATACCTTTGTATCTATAACTAATTGTAATTACCATATCCTTTGTACGAACAAAGGATATAATAACCTGATCTAGCAATGATGCCTACTCCATTACTAATAGCAGCTCAGCTAGATAACCATAGCATACGTGGTAGGCGCGTATATATCACAAACAGGATGCATATTCCAATTAGTTTCTGGTTGGATCATAGGGTTACATAGCACACAATACCTACCTACCTACATCTGTGGTGCGATTTCCAATAGAGATTAAACTGTGTATTGAGGCTACGACTCTGGACGTTACTATTCGGAAACGATATAAATCGGTGCTCTATGATACGTGCTCTATGTTGCTCTCTAATGATCTATGGTGCTCATCTGTAAGAAGAACCTCTACTTTGAGAAGAGAATGTATTCTTTAGGTTGCAGGCAAGAAGAGCCACTACAATAAGATTCTTAGACCATTCTTTGTACCTTTGTTTTTTAAGTATTTAAATATTGTTTTCTGAATCATGCATCTTCAAAATCGTTACTGGAATGATCGTCGGGGCCATGAGACTAAATTTATTTCCGGATTACGACATCAGACAATTCACATGTGCCAATATAATATGCATTCGACAGTGTATGCAGGTATGACGTCAGGAGCTTTCACTTCACTCGCCTACGCAGTGCTGGCGGCATGGCAGTACCGCTCGACCGTTGCACCACTAGAAAGCGGCCTTTTGTTGCTCGAATGCCGATTGCTCTGAATGGCCGGGGCACACGACTCTTATGCGATATCTACCTATTGAGATTTGATACGGTTGGGTTGCATTGGGTAATTAATCAATAAATAAGTAAATGCATGTTCCGATGATTTTTTATTTCAACGGATAAAGATAATCTTAAATAAATATTTATTGTGTTCATCACAAACAAGCATAGCGGGACTGTATTGAGTACATAACACTGTTGACTAATCTGCATATTTATTAATGAGATAATTTGCATAGACGA
Source organism: Eupithecia exiguata (assembly GCA_947086465.1). Taxonomy (NCBI): domain Eukaryota; kingdom Metazoa; phylum Arthropoda; class Insecta; order Lepidoptera; family Geometridae; genus Eupithecia; species Eupithecia exiguata. Next base: position 7,006,048 of record OX352238.1, on the reverse strand, counting down.
TTCGATTAAGCGTAAATGATGTCTGTAGAATGGCGGCGTATTTACAAATGGAGGGCTCTAACAATGGTACGCCGGCGCATTGTTTCGGCATTGGCAGGATGTCCGAGCCATTGTAGCCGGCAAACAGCACAGAACGAGATCTGTACTCCTGTTTCACGCTGCATTCCCCACAGTTCATGGAATTCAGAAAAAAACACGCAGTTTCACCTTTATTACTAATTAGACGTGTAGACATCAAACAAATCATCATAAAACAGATGGAACCAACGCCATATAAATTCCTTCTTCTGAGTAGTAAAGCGCACATCGTATAATGGATGCTTTCTCTGTTATTGGAATACCCTGCGAAGGTACTTTCACTTTGTGCAATAACCCACAACTATTAAAAAGTGTCTTTGCAAAAATACTTGTGTTTATTTTGTCATTAACACAGCAGTCACCCGGGAAAGTCAGGTAGCTTAGATCAGTGTGATCTCTCACGATATTGTTTACTTTCGCACGAGAGGCCAAGTACTTATAGTCTTTGAAAGTGCAGTGAACTGCCTAAGATCTGTGATCACATGACCTCTGTACGTACAGACAGACGTAGTCTTCAAGGACGGGTCAGGCAGTCAACCAAAACAAATAAATGACGTGCAGTGTTCTTTGTGGTACTTCGTATTGCATCTCGTTGGATTCTATACAGGCTGGCTTTGTTATAATAACTGACAATGTTATTTTGGTAAACATATAAATACTGTTGGGTAGGTTATTCTTGGTTTGCCGTTCTCGTGATCAAACAAAGAATGATTGATAAGCTATTATGGGTGATCATCATATTGAAATATTAAAATAAAGTGACCAAAAGACGATTTAGAACAGAAAAAGCATGCAAAATTGCTAAGTTGGCATGCCACTCTGATATTAAAATACGCTCATGCACGCAATCACAGCACGCAATCAAGAAGGTACTTGGTGATAGGTACAAAGATAGAGATAAACCATATTTGTATATAGCGTTTCTTGAATGTTCTTAGCGGGAGGTATCCTATACAAATAAAGTATTCATCAGCAAATGTATAATGACTATGACTGGTAGGTACTAAACATATAAAAGCTAACAAGCGGGCAAACTCAAGTGGGAGTCGACGAGTCACGTCTATCTACCGCATGTCGGACGGCAGTCGTGGGCGAAATTCACCACAGAATGGATCCTCAAAGATGGGAAATGGCCTCGCGGCGATTTCAAAGCGTCGATGAACATTGGACCTCAGTGGCGTAAAATAGAGAAGTGTGTGGAGCGAAGGGAGGTTTTTGCCCAGCAGTGGGAGAGAAAAGACTTATAAAAAACACATAACACCAATTAGGCCATCGCAATTAGGCTTCGACTTCGTAGCAAGGAAGTAACGAAGTTCCTTTCCTAAACGAAAGCAATGTAATGTACATACAATACATTTATTCAATGAGGTTATAAATAACATTATTGCATGTACAAAGTGAAATGTTTAAAAATAAATAATAACGGCCTAAAATTGTTTAATATTTTTTTATTGGAACTACAGTAAAAAACTCTTTATTTTCAGAAAATCGACGAGGTGAAGAGTGAACCCAACAGCGACGAGAGTTCAGAGTCCGACAGCTCAGCCGAAGAGGACGATGACTTGGACGGTCTGCGACCTGTCTTCAAGGTGCCCCTCCACTTCGACCTGGATGAGCTGGCCGGAGCTTTCCTCGCCAACAACCAGAAGTAAGTAAATTGCAACGAATTTATACAAGTGTTTTACTATAAAAATATCGTAATACATAATTTGACAATAAACAAAAAGTAGACCACTAAATAATAATATAAAAACTCGTAAACCTTCACGTGAATCACGTTTACGTCGTTGCTGTAGTTTATGTATGACATATGTATGTACCTACCTACTTAACAGCTGGCGGCACTCATGCGCTATCAAAGTTTTCATCAGCGAAAACACGCCACATAGGTACTTTATAAGATCTTTTATCTCCACATTCAGCGGAAAGACTCGCGTTGTTGGCAAAATAGTTGGAAATTATTAAATTCCATCTGAGCGGCCCAAATGGGCTTATAAGGTTTTTTCGTACCCACAACGTTTCTCGTAAACCACTTATGCAGACCGCTGGGAGTTGTGTCCTTTTGGGAGATTAGTCATGCCTGAAGCCTGCGCGGAAAATCGCCTTCCTGACTTGCGTAATCGAATACACACGAGGAAATAACGAATACCTGCTTCTGGATAGAATATTGAAATAGGAAAATAAATAATTTATTGGCGAACTAATTTGCTTTCTATTACCATTTCAGTAAGTTTACATGCCAATATACTTGTATCCTTTGCACGAATATAACTCAGTTTTATAATAACCAGCGCATTTTGCAGTTTGAATTATTTTCCCGAACAAGTAAAACTCTAGACTAGAACTTTCCTGAAACAAGATAAAAGGAAGGAAAGACAGAATATTGTATTACATTTTCCAAGAATTCTCTCTGAGAATAACAATTATGTGAGTCAGCAGCCCGCATCAAGGTAATTGATGACACCGAACCGTAAATCCCGGATAATCCAGCAACCAGCTGAAATTGTCACGGGATAGTAGGAAAAAGGGAAATTGTTCTACATTTAGGGAAGAAAAAATATAAGCATTTATCTCACTAAGGTCAATCTTAGTTAAAATTTCGTAGCGTCTTCGTAGACACGCCGTAGCACTCTACGAAAATATACCTGCCATACAATACAAAAGACATTAACGCTGACTATGCACATTCAAATTAACTTAATGTATACTCATCCCTGGAAAGAAATAGATTTAATGCATAATCTGCCGACTGCTAAAGCTCTGCGGTCATTAATACGACTAAATCCAATACCGCTACCACCCAGCACAAAAACGTGCATTCAAATATGGGCTTCACTTGTTATCTGTAGATACATTTTGCATTGACAAAATGGCTTCCCACAGGCTTCAAACGAGTGGCCCGCGAGCTGTCTGTCCTCTGATGCCGTCAATCCTAATCCTAACTATCCTTACTAATATTATAATGCGAAAGTGTGTTTGTTTATTTGCCCTTCCTTCACGCCCTAACCAAGCAACAGACCGACTTAATTTAGCATAGATTTAGTTAAAAGGATGAAGAGTAACATAGGCTACTTTTTGTCATGGTAAAACATTAAATTCCCATGAGATTTTTACGGAAATAGTCGTATTTTTACGCAAATTAACAAACGAGCGAAACCGCGGGTAAAATTCTAACTAATATTATATGTGAGTGTGTTTTTTTGTTTGTCATTCCTTACTTAAACTTACATTATACTTTTATGCGACTTCAAAAAAGGAGGAAGTTCTCGGTTCACGAAAAACGACTGAACGGGAAAAAAGACCTTAATCCCCCTAGAAATATGAAATTCGAATTTAACGCGGGTGAAACCGCGGGGATCGGTTAGTATGAAATACATCTTATTGTTATTACTTAAAGTCCATATTTGAATAAACATTTCTGTGCTGCCAGGTAATAGCAGTACGCCTCTGATCTGAGACAACCTTTAGTCTCGAGCTCTTATGTAATGCATTTATGATGTCACATGACATAACTATCAGATAGGTATTATGTCTTCAGCTTCCGAGAAACCAGGGACTTCCTAAAATATCATAATGATGTAATATTATCGCTACTATGTACACTCTAGCAATAGTAAATAAAAACATATTTGTTTAGATACTTAGCTACTATTTTTTTTTAAACGAACAGATACAAGTATAATCGTCTTTTTATTCAACGAACTTACTAAGTTTTGAAGTAGGTACATATTCCTCTTAAAGTATGCCATTACCAGTGTGCCAGACACCATTTAATATCTGAATAGTGAATCGAAATTTAATTTAAAATTTTGATTTAAATTAAATTTCATAATTTATTTATTGATAATACTTATTTTGTATGCTTAAGTACCTTGCAAATAAATATATGAATGAATGAATCGCAAAAAAATGACACCACCTCATGATTCTCCTTATTCCAGAGGCCGCATGAACTGCGTGGTAGAGAAGCGTCACGAGGACCCCATGGAGAGGCGTTTCCCCTTCAACATCCTCGGAGCCTTCGCCCCCCGCAGCGCTCAGGCTGACCGCATCGCCATCATCTGCCACGGCGGAGACGAGTCCAGGTAACTACCGTGTATAGTATACTCATTCAAAATATCCAAAAAAATTTCTACTGACAGGAAATTAATTGTCCACTGCTGAACATTTGACTCCCACTAAGATCACCACTGCACTGTGACCGGTCTTGAACTTTCTCTTGTTCAATAAAATCGAATCAAAAATAAGGAGACCCCTATAAGAACAAGGTAACCGAAGAAGCCCCTAGAGTTGTCGGACTCAAGTGGCAGGGATATCATAAACATTGGTTCATTGTTCTTCGATATGTATCCCCCGCAGGTTCCAAGTCTCGTAATTACATTAAATTTTGGTTTAACATTGATTTAGTTATTTTAATATTTTTTAAATTATGAAACTGAAGACAATAATCTTTTTATAGAAATAATCTATTTTTAAAATATTTTCTAGCTAGAAATTGACTTCAAACTATCAATGAACGTCATTGTATCTATTTTAAAAACTTTCGTTTGTTTTTCCCCCTTAAAAGATGACTTAGTTTTGGTTGGCAGCATTTTCAGTACGCTGCTGCTCGTGATGATGGTAAATATCTGTCATTAGGAGCTGTAAGAAGCTACTTCCGGCATCTGTTACGTGAAGTTAGATAATACTGGGGTCATTTCATGTTTGACTGGTTTAGGAGGCCTAGATGTCTGCACTTATTGAACGAAGTTTGACATAATAGGCATAGATAGACGGAGACATAATAGGCATAGATTACAGCAGAGACATTATGTCTGTGGACTATCTGTCAAATAAAAATGGCAATGAATACAGAAAACAATTAAACATAAACTAAATACTATAACTAAATCTAGTGGCACAATCGGCGGCATTAACGCTAACAGTGATTTCTTCCGGGCAACCATCATCATCAGCTCACGAACATAGGGCTCCCCAAAACTTCGACCATATTATTTAGGTACTATACCCGCGTATAGTTGACCGAAGTTCCAAAACGACGTCGCCACAAATACCTACTCGTAGCGGTCCTGACTCGCCTCCAGCTTACGTTAAGATACCATTACGAAAACCAATTATTAAATTACTTTACACTGCTCATTACCTTTCCATATTATATACATAAAACAAAATAAACCGTTTATGGTAAAACGAAAATGGCAGACATAAGCGTAGTCGTCGTCTCCTCAACATACAATTGATTGTATTTTGATAACTACCAAGTGAAAGCAAATTGTTCATTTGCAATGAAAACTATCCTTAAGATAATAATGTAGCACTCCTATAGATACCGGGAGTTAACGACTTTCTTGCGCAACTAGGCAATTTACATGTTAGAGTGATCGCAAAACAAATTGAGCTCTGTGAAGTTGGTTTCAACGGCTGCGCACCGCACAGTACACCCGGATTTGCACACGGTGCGAAGCCGGGGTGGGTCGCTTGTTGGTAAATAATATAAAATTTTGATTGCACTCTTGCTGCTTTTGCTAAGATCACAGATTCTGCGAGCTCAATTTGTTTTGCGATTACTCTACTTTTATAACGTAGCTTTTACATTAGTTTTCATTTGCTCTGATCAAAGGAAAGTTCTCCCATCGCCGTTCGGTTACATTTTCTTTCATGCATATTCAGCACCGACCCCCAGTACGTGACAAACTCTCTATCAGGGTCTTGTTACAATTTCTACTGCACTTCAAGTGAAGTTCACAGACTTTTATAAACAGCCTGGTTACGTTTACGTAGTTTTTCCTTCATTCTACGTTTATTTCATAGATAACTTCTGTAGTTTTTTATTAGTTAACTATTTTCTGTAGTTTTATTTTTAGGGCACTTATCGATTAAATATAATAAATAAATAATAAATAAATAAATAATGCTGGACAAATCACACAGCGTTATCTAGCCCCAAGCTAAGCAGAGCTTGTGTTAATATAAATTTTATATATTTTTAATGGTTCATTAGCACTATAGAAACTAATTGACTTTTAAAAAAATGGGTATACTACCCCTATAGGTACTCCTACTAGGGACTAAAGGACATTAATGTAGCAGAAGGTTTATTTTGTTGGGGATAAAAGGTACATTCTGAAGCTTTTCTTTGCAACTTGTAGGAACTTCATAAATTGCCACAAACATTATGAACAATTGTACAAGTACCTAGCTAGTTCTGCTTTCTATAGCTACGCAAATCGTTTTCCTCTCGATTTCTTTTACCAGTTGAATGAAGCAACGAGAAATTATATTGTTAGGCCCATCGGTGCAATAACACCTTATAATTTTAACAGCTAGCTGACGCTGACTAAAATGCCAAGGTTCATTTGCTCATCGATATTGAATCAAGTTGCAAACCTAACAAGTGTAAAACCTTTTTTTTTTTTTTTTATTGGCTTTGCGTGGCTTTGATGTCACTGCGGCCATGATAGACCTATTGTGATCGCCACTTTATACGTTCACCCCTGAAGCTGCGGCGTTCATAATTCGCCACTGACCCTTGCAGCTGCTAAGAACTGTAGGATTTTCTTCGGGGGTGATGTCTCTTAGCTCGTCTGGGCTGTACTGTGTAAAACCTTTGTTGTTTTTTGTTATTGTTGTCAGTTGTCGTTCAACAGCTGGTCCAACTGCTAGACGCAGGCCTCTCCCTCATAATCGCCTTGATGGCTTTTATCTTAAAAAAGGGGGGGGGGGTAGTAATTGAGTATTGTGTATTTAATGTTTGTGCTTAACAAAAAATATCTTGGATTCTAAAACTGGCTGTAGCCGTGTGCTACGTCTGAATACTTACAGCTACACGTTTGATGTTTCGCGTTTGATTTATGTCAAAGCCAGCTGTAAATTGTGTTATCTGCGAACCAAGCGGTTAATGTTCACTTAAACGTTTATGATAATTTGATGCGAGACAGTAAGCTATCTTGTAAACTTGATACTACGAGTAGGTTCACGTGTCGATTGAAGTTAGCTACGTGACATTAAAATGATTATTATTTATTATGACCTCACATGTAATTACACTGCAAAAATTGAGTTTAATTGAAGGGATCCATAGGGAATCCATACTTATGTATATAAAAAATTCGACGAATAGACCTCGCTGTCTATTATCATTCCACGCCTAAACGGCTGAACGGATCTTAATGAAATTTGGCAGGGAGCTAAATGTTTTTTTGTTTATTTTTGCTCACATGTACGAGCGAAGATAATAATGTTAGCATAGGTTAATAGTATATGCACCCTGTAGGGCACTGCAAAAGAATTTATATGAAATGGCAAATACCGTGTTTTAATTAATACAAAAATACTTATTTCAAGGTCAGGTAAATCATGCATGTCAATCATAATTAAAATTAAATAATCCTATACTTAAAATTCAATACAATGTCAAAACCGGAAAGAATATAGGCAATGGTATTCCGGGAAGAATATAGGCTACTTAAAAAGCGTGTGCAAAGCCGCAGGCAGCAGCTAGTGTCATTTAAGGTTACAATGATCATCACAATGTAATAAACCTGTCATGTATGGCCATACCTACACGAACAAGAAGATAATTTACAGTCCTTGTTATGTGGCTACTGAAGCGTATCTTTTAATCCACCCTGTGTGAGGTGACCTTAGTTTAATTGTGAGTACAGCGCTGACACTCGTAGAACTGATGACTAGTGGTTTAGTTACTACCCTCATTGTATATGTATATATTTTTCCCGCAGACAAATGATTCCTGAGCCCCAATCGCAAGTGTTCGCGTTCCCGCTGTCCGGCCCTGTGCGGCTGCCCCTGCGCCCCCAGCCTATGCCCCAGGGCGATCGCAGCGGCCCAGCCCAAGAACCCAGGATGTCTCCCTTCGCGCCCCCCATGGGCCAGCACAGACCTATGCCGTTCCCTCTGCCGGTAAGTACTTATAATAACAACAAGCAATAATAACTAATTGAATTAATTTAGGTATTATAAAAAACCCGGACTCAGTCCCGGCTTTTTCACTTTTCTTTGCAAAATGAAGGTCAAAGTGCCTAAAAATTTGCATTCCCGGAATTTAGACAAAGACTATCCTGCAACCACATTCGAAACACCTACCCGTACCTCGCGGGTATTAATTAGCCCGGATCGTCCCATTGCTGGGCAAAGGCGAGCGTAATGAGTGTTATAGCTAAGTACTTAAACCTGTAAGTACTTAGCTATACGCGAAGCTCGAAACAATTTTTGGTTTTCAAAGCTTTCATTCATCATTTTATTGATCTCTCGTACGTTTTCGAATTCAAATTTAAACATTTTTCGCTGCACATGATAATTATGCGTTGTTGAAGTTTGTGTTTCAGTGAGTTGTTTTTTTTAGTTGTCGTTTATTATGGGTTTGTTCAATTATTTGATTGCCATGTTGTTTTCTGTTATCAGCATGCATAAATGTATTTGTTGATATAAAATATCTTGGATTCTAAATCGGAGTATGGGTACAATTGTCATATAACTAGGAGGCTACGGACAAACATCAGACACAGTAGAACAGTGCCTAGTGTAACACAGGCTAACATCTGGGGCCCCTCGCCCCAGATGTTAATCTTCCCGTTGTCTCGCATCGAATGAATACAACTATTCAATTGGTCTTATGGTTTTAATATGCAGTGTGTCAGTTATGCTTATAATTTGATCCACGTGGCTTGTAGGTACGTATGAGCGAATCAAATCTTCAAAGCGAATCAAGGTTCAAAATTCTTAAGAGAAAGTTTCTAAAATTTAAGGGCTCATAAAAGCCAAGGTATAAAACAACGGACAGGTTTGAAAGCCCTTTTCATGATTAACAAGATAAAGTTAAAAACTACAACCCGACTACGTGACAGTTATAAAAGTTTGAAACATTTACATTGACAAAATAGAATGACGTATCGGTCATATTTGATAGGCATAGAGTTGAAAATGAAAATAGGTCGTAGGTATTGTAATTTTTCTCTATGGGGCCTGCAGCCTGCGGCTACCTAAACTTTAATACGCGTTTTGAAGGCTTATTCGGGGTCGGAGCCCTAAATCCTATAGCCTATAACCATCGGGGTATTGAGACGAATCAATCGATACATAATTTGTTGAAATTGAACTAGTAGTTTCAGCGCTACGTGGGAACAAAGAAATCGGCCACATACATACAAACATACAAACATATAAACATACAAACATAGGGTGCTAACCTCATAACCCTCCCCTGTTGGTAGTCGGGTAATAAGATAAAAGCGTTTATAATTTAATGTTAGAATCATTTAGCAATAACAAACCACGTCGTCAAAGCTTGAATGGTTTCACTAAAACAATTTAACGAAGAAGTTGTTATTGTTGGTAACTTTCGATGAAGCTTTTTCGGTAACCTACCACCACCTAGGCTGGCAGTCCAATCATAACTTTTTAATCATTTTTTGTTTGTGTATCAGCTTTACATTGGAAAATTGAAAACGTTATTGTCATAGGTTTTGAGTGATGGCAAGTTTTTACCAACAAAAAACAAAAGAGTAGGTATATGTTCGGTTTTATGTATATGTTTTTATGAAGCTATGTTCGTAGATAATCTTCATCAATTATGGTACGATTTTGCTATTCAATTATCCAGATGTGGTCTCATAAATACTAATCCCTCGGACTGGTGTTTGTCCCAAAAAACTTAAAAACATTGTACCTGAATACTAAGGAATTGGTTTTTAGTTTTTTTTTCATAGCAATTAAATTATTACAACTATGGTAGGTAGAATAAAATTAAATAGTGATACGATAGTGCACGTCTGGTAAAAGTATGTGTAAGGAAGGCAAGTTATGGGTTAAGTAGAAAGCGTGAAATAATTGTTGGTCTGCACGAAGAGTTTTAAGTTCATGACGGTGCATCATAGAGGTTTGTTGCGTGCAGTAACGTACAACTTACAGCATGTAATTTATACTACAAGCTTCCATTCGTAAAACATTAATTTTTAGGTACAGTTTCAATATTTTTTTGTAAAATCTTCCACGGAATTTTCCTGGAGATCCAAACAAAGTAACCTTAATATTCGCTAAATAAGAACGTGGGCGCTCAACGCGAAGGATCTTTTATTCAAACGATTTCATCCGAACAGTCCTCTCATGGTTTCACTTTGAAGTTTATTCCAGCGCTAAGCCACTGCTCAGACCCTGCTAGAGATGGTGGATCGGGGATCTGCGAACAAATGTACTCGTCCACGCAAAGCGGGAAGCAATAAGCGCCGATGGATTCCGATCTCTGGGTCAAGTGAGGCCTTGATTAGGGATCGAGGGATTACCTCGGATTCGAGTACCCAAATATAGCGTCCGAGAGCCCATTTTAACTCAAGGATCCACTCATAAAGCCCTCGTAGATTTCGCAAACATTTTTATAGGAACTTGATACTCAATTTAGAATCTTTTCGTCGGTAACCGTTTGTTCTGGGTTACGAACTACCAGCGTTAAAGTCAATAATGAAGCAATTAAGCCGAACTATTGACAGGTAAGCTATTTGTTGGATAAGTTTACAAACCGCAAATTGCTTTTCGCTCGTCGGAAAGTGCGTTCTATTCTTACGGCATGCCCCGTAGGTAAATTCCATTTAGGTGTGAAGGTGATGAAATAGTACCTATCACAGTTTCACTCTATTTGTCAGCAAATCACTTATACAATGCATTGCATAACTGATCTACGTTTATTTACATGAACTATATAGGTATTGAACTATGAACTACATGTTATAGAGCTGATGAATAAACATAACAATGCATATAAAAATACCAAGGGCTTGTTGGACTCCTATCCTATTACACCCCCCCTCCCATACCTCGGAAAGCACGTTAAACCATTGATTCTGCTCCTGACTTCTCCCCGGTCATGTTGGTCTTCCGTTCGATCGGATTATGAGAGTGAGGGAATTAGAGAGTGCACCTGTGTTTGCCCATACACTTGTGCACTATAATATGTTCTGCGCACCTGGCTAGTCTCCGCTGAGAGCTGGCTGCCGTGGTCGAAATTTGGGTAGGAGGTCACACAACATAATTTTTAAGCAAAGGAGCCTTTTCCATAGTGTGATACTTATTGATTAGATTATCTGAGCGCCTGGGCCAGGCGACGCATGACCCGAGAGCTGGTGAGTATCTGGCGCAGCATCAGCATCAGCATTGCCATACAGCGGGGCAATGCAGGCAGCGTCTTGGGGACGCCTTCGACTGGTATTGATATGGATCAGTTGAGCTACCTGTAGATTGCTTGCTACAGTCGGCAGTTAGCAAAAATTTTTCAATTCTCTAGTACCTATTTACAATTGAAAAAATTCTTTCACAAAAAAAAATTCTTCGTTCTTATTTGTTTTGATAATAGCGAATTGTTATTCTCTTTTTTAATAAAGAATATGTTTATTAATTAGATACACAATTAAACCTTGAGAACAGTCGGATTCATCCCACGCTAATCAGTAGACCATCATTGAATATTAATTAAAAGCATTGAATATTCTGAATTAACTGGAGTATTTCAATAATCCAGCTGGCTCTACGTTCGTTAGGTAGATGAAGATACTTAACAGAAGGTTCCAGAGTACCTACCTAGTCATAGTCATTCATATTGTATGAGTTTACATTAATGGATGCCCAGTTAATCATTTAAGCCGCACAAACGTCAAGTTTGCATGATCATGGTCACTACTCTACATAATATTGATTGATGGTTACAAACAAGTATGACATGTTGCTCCTAAGTCACATCATAATAATAGCTGAGTACTAAAATCTAAAATAGAACTTCATGAAAAAGTTTTTCGAATCTCGTGTTTCCAAACTATGCGGAAACACGAGATTCGAAATATTTCGAAAGCTGCTGAGCGCGCTCTTCAAAGAATTTACGTCAAGCACCTACGACAAAAAATACTTGAGAAATTCCATGTAGTTCACTTTTAGTTCCTTCTAATCCGGAAGATGGTAGCACTGTAAATTAGAAGCGAGTGTAGTAATTTAAATGTATGTAGCTGGAGCTTCTTATGAACAAAGTGAGTTTCAAACTCAGGATGAATTTAAGTCATTTTTTACACTATTGGAGTAGGGAAACGTACAAACCTACAAAAGATTTATTTGTTAGCTCTTTGTAGGTCAGGTTAAATTTGAAATGTTTTGTTTTTGTTCTCGCCTAAGTCACAGATAATATACGGTGTAGTGTCACCGGTAATTGACGATTTAGCCAACAATGTATTACGAAGGTCAAGAAAACACCTATTTACTCTTGTTTTGTTTTTATAGTGTCGCTAAAAGAGGCTGTCTAGACAAAGCAACTTAGTTGAAGAAACTGTAATTTTTTTTCCTCCTATAAATGAACTACACTAACAACCAGTTGTGAGTTGCCAGTTACCGCAATAGTTGCTCTGTCTTTAAAGCGACCGACGCTTTATAACTACGTCTCTATGGCCCGTTTTAAGAAAACTTGCTTGGTCATCGATTTATGCTTGAGTAACGTTTTTCTATGGCATAATCGTCACTCAAGTATAGATCTATGACTGAACAAGCTTTTATAATATGGGTCTATGAATTCCGATGATTGTAAAGATTGTTTTGTTGGATGGATAAAAGGGAAGTAAATATTTCCAAACTTCCTGTGCCGTGAAAAGGAAAGCTCTGCGAGTAGACACGTACCTATAGTCTATTGTTTAATAACCCTTTGTTAAGTTTCGGAGTTCTTTTGTTTTAAAAACACATTGTGCAGATGTTTTGCTCTATGAAGTTTGAAAATTTGCGAACTCGTAAAGATTTATGGCAAACCTCATCAAATCCTGTAATAACAAAGGTTTTTTTTTGGTCCGGTAAAAATATTTCTGCTAAAAATAATTCGCAATCAGGGTCGAACGGTCAGTGGCCTCAGCTTCCACTGCAGCTTTTAGCTTATGCAATCAAAAAAAACCGGTTTTGGCAAAGTTGTGAGTTGCCCTTCCATTTATCATTATCCGGTGCTGGTCAGGCCAAGGACCTTCGGTTAACTTAACTCAGTTTTGTACAGTTACGTGACCAATTTTTAAGGCGTTAATCATAAAGTTTGAATGGTCTTTTTCTTGAAACTATTTTTAAGTTTTCTAGAACAAATCTTATTCCTCGGGAATAAAATATGGGACCATCTCGGGACCATTCTCTAAACAATAGTAAACTAATCTTTAAAATACGCGAAAAAACATTCAAATAATTTTTTGATGACCTCTGTGGCGCAGTGGGCGAAGGTCCGCCTGCGACGCAGGAGGTGAGTTCGATTCACGCTTCGTGAAAAATGTTTGTACGATCTGCAGATATTTGTTCCGGGTGTTCTGGTTGTTTTCTATGTATAATAAATAAATATCTATCTAGGTGTTGTATTGTATTATGTACCTATATCAGTTAACTAGTACCCATAACACAAGCTCTGCTTAGCTCGGGGCTAGATAATGCTGTGTGAATTGTCCAGTATTATTTATTTATTTATTAACTTGATTGTTTTAAAAATACTAAAAACCGATTTCGAATCCGAATATTTACACTGTTTTTAAAATTTTGCGGAACAAATACTTATACCTCGAGAATAAAAGTATCGCACCATCTCGGGACCCTTCTATAAATAATATTTAGTAAAAGAATCTTTAACATCAAATACAAATACAAAATGATTTATTTGCCAATTAACTTATAGAGATACACATTACTGGCGGCCCCCGCACGAGGCAACCCTGTGTCGCGGGACACAGGCAGGCTCCGTCAATTGTAGACATCGGTCTACAATTGACGGAGAAATCGGCGTTCATACATAAAAAATAAACATAGGTTCATACAGACGAACATAGAATCTCTTTTTGTAGTCGGCTAAAAAAAGAAAATCATAATATTAGATTGTTTTGTGCATATACAAAAAGACACCATAAATGTACCGTATTTGTTTGTTTAGTTTGAGGTGACTGGTCTAGAAGGTGAACGACTAGTTTTTAACCGTCTAAAAATAAAAGAGGAGCACGTTCTATGTTCGATGTATGTTTGTTTTTAATGTATTTTCGTCGATTTTCCCTCAAATTACGAACTGATTTGTTAAATTCTTTCGCTATTTTGTGGAGATCTCAGGTTGTCCCATAATTTTCCACTTCTCTCACTAGTGGACAAAAAATTGAAGTGGACAGAATCAATAACACGTTGTTTCTTATTTGATAATATTTACCATTATATAAACCGGTTTATAGTATAAAATTTTACTTGTCTGAGTGCTTATTATGTAAGCATAAAGCTGTAAACGTTATTGCAATTTGATATTTGTTTTTTTTTTATACCCGAGGCATCAGTATTCGTCTCAAAAACTTAAAAACGGTGTAGGAACAAAGGAAATTTAGAGAGACTGTTTTTATTTTTCAAAATAATCAAATTATTTTATTATTCTTCTAAAGCTTTATTTACTTAATCTGTAAAACGTAAGATAAATCGTAATAGGCATGGTACACAAAAAGCAATCAGAATACTTATTTCGTTTGATAACATTGCCTTTACATCGGTCGGCAATCTAAGATCACAAAAGTGGAAATCCTCCATTATAATGAAATTAATGTTTTCTGAGCCCAGTTATACAAACAATCACTCAGGGGCTTTACTGTTCAATTCAGCAGATGAAACTTGTCAGATAAGGTCGCGTATCAAGAATTGAAAACACAATAATTTTATCATAAAAATGTTGAAGGCATCTCTACAGCGAAGGATAACACACGAGCACACGCGTTACTTGCATGGATGAGTCGAGATAAGGAGAGGACACACTAACTAGAGGTGGAATATGATATTTGACTACATTAAAAATAAGTAGGTACCAAATTGTTTTCATTCTAGTCATTAAAATTACACATTTTTTGATATATGATCACGTGACCGAAAACGCTCTGCATTTGGTTGGATCGATGGTGACGTCACACTATTACAGATTACAGTGTCAATGAGTTCTTCTTGTTAGGTGTGGTGTGGTGTGTGACGTCATTGCCCAGAGCACGGGAGCCATGACAGAGATTATCGTTTTGGCGCGCCATTATTTTATTCAAACTTTAAAATTAGTTTTTATAACTAATACGACTGGCCTTGAAAAAATATTAATTACACTTTGCATTATTTTTATCAGACAATACGTTAGAATTATTTCCCAGTAGTAGTCAAGTAGCCTAAAGTGAGACCACGACTCGGTAAACGTAATGTAAGACGCCCTCTGTCCAGGTGGGCTGACGACCTGCAAAAGACTGCAAGCAGATGCTGGATGCGTCAAATTGGAGATAGGGCGCTATGGCGCTAACGAGCGCCATAGCGCCCTGTCCTCTAATAGGGAGGCCTAATATGTCTAGCAGTGGACTAACATAGGCTGATAAATTGATAATGAGGATGATGATGGATGACTTACTAGACAAAATTTTCTTTAATAAGTACCTGCACGAATTTGACGCGTAGGCAGATAATTGTAACAGCAATCTAGGCCGTAGAGTTCTCGCCTGATAATTAGATTTTTTTGGAAAATCTAAAAACCTCCTTCGGATCTCTTAGTTTTAAATAGTTTTTAATGTTTTGCGGGATACATATTAACTCCTCGGGAATATTGGGACCATTTCGGGATCATCCTCTGTACAACTGCAAAAGAATCATCCAAATCGGTCCATAAATGACGGAGAAATCGACAAACATACATAAAAAAGAACATACATTCAGCCGATCATAGAACCTCCTCCTTTTTTCGAAGTCGATTAAAGCAAAATATCGTTTATTCCATTAAATACATACATATGTATATGTAGGTACAGGTGTTGTAATTCTATGAGAGTCGATCAAATTTAAAAAAGGTATACAAAGGCACAGTGTTTTCGCCAGCTTCAATACCTGTCCATGTAGTTTTAATGCTATTGTGTATCTTTTAAGGTAAATAAAAACATTTTATTTCTTCTCTCTTTTCCTTTTCTTTCTTGTCTTTGTGTGTAGTAACTCGTAGTCTTAAAATTGAGTTCAAAGGGATGTTATATTAAATCCAGTTCATTCTGTTCTGTACCTTAGACGGGTGTATCACTAGAGCTGTATATCTGAAGCAAACAATAGATCTCGTGGAGCGAAGGGGGGAGGGATCAGGCGGGGTGGGAGGTGAGGAATCGAAGGCTTTCGAAGTTTGGACACAGAGCGGGAGGGAACAAATAAATGTAAATGTCTACAGTCCACCTACAGTCCGAACAACAAAAGCGCGTTGGGCGTTGACAGTTCGTGCTTAGCTTGGTGCTACAGTGGCCTTTATAATTATAATATAGGTGAAGTTATATTACTTAATCTGTGCCATAGATCTCTATGTAACACTGCTAGTTTAAACAATAAGCTTATATAGTAGTAAGTAGTTGTATGTTAAAAAAAGGCTGTTATCAAATCACCTCTGCTGCGCAGCTGCTGAAGGTTTTCCTGTGACGCAAGAGCTTGCGGGTTCGATCGCCCCGGGAATTTTTCTTGTACGATCTGCAAATATTTGTTCCGCGTGTTCTGGAAGTTTAATTTTCTTTGTATAAAACAAATATCTGCCTCTTTATCATATAGGTAATGTATTACGTATATCAGCTATCCCATAACACAAGCTCCGCTCAACTTGGGGCCTGGGCTGGCTGTGAATGGTCCAGCATTATTATTATCATTAGAAACAGTAACACAGAGTTTTGGATTTATTTTACTATAGCAAATTTTAATGTTGCGTGAGAGGGCCTGAATAGCATTGCCCGTCTAAAATTCTTTTAAAACTACTCGTAAATAATTCCGTCCGTTCTATGCCTTGCAAGAATTAATGTCTCAAAGATTTGTAAAGATTCAGAGTTCATTAAATCGTCTAATCCTAAATCTTTTTTCCAAAAGGTCACTTCATACTATAATTGTGAATACAAATGAATATGCAAGTTTTGTTTATGACTCTGAATAGAGAAGTTCGTTTTGTATAAGTTACGACTATTCATGTCGAGCGAAGCCACAGGCGAAGTGTGCTTTGTAATATTATATCTACCTACACGTAGGTACTTACATAGTACCTATTCTTACTTCGCATTAATATCACATATATTTACTCACCTACGTTTTCTGTCAGCATTATATTTTATATGTAAGACCTTGAGTCCCAAGGAATATATTAACAATCATTATTGGTGCAAGGTTTCCGATAAGAAGTCCATTGCTGTTATTAACTTAAACAAAGTGGTAAATCTTGTAAAAGGTCCATAAAATTTGCTGGCCGGGGATGATCCAAAAATCACTAAAAAGACCAGGAGTGTTTCCATTCCAAAGAACCCTTATGAAAGCTCTCTCATGTCTCGCATTTATTTCACTTAGATAGAGCACCTACCTCATTTATTAAATGTGACAAAAAGCACTAGTTCACTTAGTCACATCACATCACATCACATCACACTAATAAATGGGGAAGTTTGGACGGACAATAGATGGATGTTTGTTACTTCTTCACGCCAAAACTATAGATAGAACAGATTAAGCTGAAATTTTCATGGATATAATCACGAAATCTAACAAACAAAAGAATAGAATAGAAAAAACTTTATTTGTGTAACAATGTTAAATAAAAAAAATGCTACTTTTTATACCATAAATAAATCAGTTCCCATGGGATACAAATAACTACACGCGTGAAAACAACGAGTGCGAAGCCGCGGGCTGAAACTAGTAACAGACAATTTAGGTAGATATTCGAGTCTACTACTTATAATGACATTCACACACATCGATGATCACATTTTCACATCACATTTCATGATCACATTTTTATAACTAGTTGTCTCTATACACCTTAAAAGATAGATAGAGAAAGAAGAAGTCTATTAAGAATTGGCGAAGGCATCACAAAAATTGTTGTAACTGGTGGTGATTTTCCAAGAGTATTAAGTTGTTTTTTAAGCTTGACGGGTTTAATACCCTCGGGAATACATTTTTGATGTGACCATTCAGCATTGAAGTACTATTATATAACTCAATGCCATTTAGGGATCATTCTCTATACAATAGCGAATTTTTAAAATCGGTCCATATTTGACGGAGACATCGACACACATGCTTAAACAATAATACCACATAATATTATAAAATATGAAGGTTTGGATGTGTGGATGGATGGATGTTTGTTACTCAATCACGCCAGAAAGGCTGAACGGATCTGGATGAAATTTGGCACTGATAGATTATAGTCTGGAATAGCACATAGGCTACGTTTTATCCCGGAATTCCCACGGGAACGTCAAATACGCGGGTGAAACCGCGAGGCGCTGCTAGTAATACAGACAGATAAACAAAGAATCTCTCCCTGAAGTCGGTTAAAAATAACAAAACACATCGGATCATAATAAGATCACGTGCCTGCAGAGTTCGTGCAATTACCTACCTATATTTCGGGCAGATCTAGGCATTTTTATTGCTTGTTGTTCGATAACAGCTCTACGCGTTCCGTAGGTACCTCTAGGCGTTGGATGAGAACATGAATCGAATCTTAATCTCTTTACGTGCGTTTATTACACAGGTTTTTGTGCTTCGTTCGGTTTTTCGTACTGATTTGCTGGTTGATGGAATCAGTGCCCTCGTTGCACCTACCATCGGATCGTATTTTATTAGTTGAATCTCTATAAAACAAAGTTTTCTTTTAACTATGTATGTTGGCAGAACGAGTTCTGAGGTATTTAAGAAAGCAAGAAACCATTCACATAATACTATGCCCTGGCCACACAATATGTAGTAAAATAGGGATAATCGCCTCAGTAGTGATAGGTGTGCTCTACGCCCAAAAACGTAACTTGTGAAAATCCATCAATGTTATTGAAAAAAAAAAAAAAAAATCAGATCATTTTAAATAAGGATCATTGATGCATTGAAACGATGACATTATCGAAGTTTAAAAACTGTGTGGTAGTGACAACACCCAACTGCTAGATTCCTGAATAATTAACAGTAATTACTAGCTAGTATTAAAAGCTAAGTACTTATTTACAATACAATACAATACAAAAATGCTTTATTGTACACCATAAAATAACATTACAAAGAGACATCACATAAGATAAGTACAATGGGCGGCCTTATCGCTAAGAAGCCATCTCTTCCAGGCAACCTTTGGATGGAAAGAATTGTGAATATTATTATCAACTCATTATCTTATTTATTAATCAACTAATGGTTTATGTTGTTTGCTAATACAAATTCACATAGTACATTAAAGTTTCTGATCCGTGTGTTGGCGTATTGATGATCATGATGATTCTTTGTCAAAGGCAAATGTATCTGGTTGGACACTCTTCTGCCAGTATCAAGTAGGTAATGGAAAATAATTGTAAATAGCTGAGTTATTATCATGTAAGAATATTGTTTGATATTTTCACCAGAGCCTAGTTCGTTATCCAGCAGGGTTGCACCACGTGCAGGTTAGGTTGGCTTGGAAGTTGGAAGACATGTTGGAGTCCCCCTTACAACCCCAATTTTATTAATAGTGTAACTAAACAAAGAAAACTACAATCAAATAATAGAATTAAATTAAAACTAGTATTTACAATTGAAACAATTGATCTAACTGCAGACTGTTGCAAATAATCTACAAGTAGCTCAACTGATCCATATCAATACCAGTCGGAAGCGTACCCAAAACGCTAGCTGCATTGCCCCGCTATATAGCAATAACTAAACTAAACTAACTAACTATCGAACTAAACTAAATATTAAGCAAAATTACCTGGTGACATATTTAGGCTATTAAGAAAACAATAACAATTTTCAGAAGTTTTTTTGACAGTGGGGCACATATTCCTCCTGGTGCGTCTATCCGGATTTTACCCTACTTAGTAATGTTAGTATTAAGAATTCGGCGACAGCTGCTCGCAACTTCAATTCGTGAATTATTATGTTCCGTAATACCAAAAATAATATAAGCTATGTTCCTTAACAAACAAAACGTACGATATTGTTGTTTTTAATACAAAACAAATAGGACGAAAACATGTCATTTTAGACGTCGAAATATGTTAAATTCGATTTTGCATATTTTGGCTTACATTTCATTATAGGTGTGAATTATTAAGAAAAAAACCAACCAGGGACCTAGATGAATACTATTCGAATACAAAAAACAACATGATACGGTGGAAATATGCTCGAATTACAAATCATTTTGGTAGTAGGTACGTTTGTATGGGCAAATCATCATCCGCAGGCCTCTTAACTGAAGAGTACTTTCAATCCTATGATTAGTCTACAAATAGCGGTACAATATCGTGAGGGTACGAGACAAGGTGTTAGTGGGCCAACTACTAATAACCACTCATCTCAAACAGAAAACTAACTGTACCTGAAGTGTACCGTGCTTTGTTTGACTGATGAACAAAAAACATAATTTTGGGCCATATGCGTTCGGTTTAGAACCTTCTCTGCCTATTCACTATAATTAGCAGCAAATAACTGCTTCATCAGCATTATCTATCGTTATAAAATTAGACAACCTTATTTTTATGTTTATGTAAGTTTTTTAATGTTTGTTTAGTACCTGTGTTATGTGTATGTATGTATGTATAAGTGTAAGTATTATTGTTTTCTTTTATTTTTACTTTCTCGAGTGCCTCCGTCTTGTTGTTGTTCTTACATGTCCAGTCCATCCCAAGGTGGCCTGGAAGAGATCGCTCATAGCGATAAGGCCGCATGTTGACCTAACAGACTGTGTCTTAAAATCCCACAGTTGTTGTCCAAACAAACTCGTAAACATTTTCAATTCTTCTTACCCAGAGAAACTTATTTTCTGTGACGCATCGTTAACGAGATATACCGAGGCAAAAAACTAAAAAAGAGACCTTCTTTGTGCTTTCTTTCCCCCTCCTCTTCACCTTTCAGGAGTGGGGACTTTTAAGTATGTTTGTTTCTTAACTAAACAAAGTTCCGGACTCAAACTTACTGCTTTCGTCTTTTCCACCCTCACTTCTTTTAAACACTCATTGACTGGACATTAGGTACTCGGACTTTTAAAAATGTTTGTTTTACCAAAAGCTGTCCAGCCTTTCTCTAGATATGCGACTACTTACAAAGAACATTTATCTATACTAATACAATAAATTTTAAAGTAACTCTCTTTTACCTTTTCACGTCTTAAGGGCTAAACGGATCTCGAATGAAATATGACAAGTAGTATGGTAAATGGTATCCACACCAAATGGTATCCACCACACGGGACATAGGCTCCTTGTAAAGCACGTGCGAAACCGCGGGCAGCAGTTAGTTTCTCATATAATAAGTGATAAATATATATGAAGTACCTTCCCAATTTAGATTAGCGATTGAGATTTTTCTGTTGAAATAAGCCAAGTATAATGGTCCCGAATGTTATTATAATAAAGTAACCCTATTTTTAAAACAATATTTCTGAACCTATTTATAAATAAGCGACATAATCGGAAAATCTTGTCGCTATCCTGATTAAAACCCCGGTAATTCAAACAAAACCGTCCCAAAAAGTATGCAACAGTATTTCGGCAAAAGACAATAGCCCAGTAACTCGCCTAAAGGACGCGTAATCGGATTCATTTACAAAATAGAGTTCCATTTTAATATTTGATCCTTTCCTTAAAATCTTTCATCAAAACTTTGAAGATGGTTAAGTAGGTTCGCTCGAGCGGCAGCATCTGACAGTAATTTGTGTAGGAATTGGTAGGGCGGAGGGTAAATGGCCCTGTTAGCGGCCGCGGAGTCTCGGGCGGGGGTGGCGCGGCACACTGCATGTCTGTCGACGACCTGTCAACTTGTCAACCGACCTCCCACCGTTCAAACAACATTTTCCGACGTCTAAATTATGTCACGTATTATTCGGAGAGCCAACACCCATAAATTGTTACGATACGACGCAAATAAAGAACCAACTATTAAATAAATAGATAATGCTGGACAATTCACATAGCATTATAGCCCCAAGCTAACCAGAGCTTGTGTTATGGGTACTAGATAATTTATGGACATAAAATACATAGATAGATATTTTTTATTATACATAGAAAACGACCAGAACACCCTGAATGAACAAATATCTGCAGATCGTACAAATATTTGTTCCGAGGCGGGAATTGAACCTGCGGTTTTCACCCACCTGTCTTTCAATAGTCCATTGTGGCGCGGTGGGCGAAGGCCTGCCTGCTACGCAGGAGGTTGTGGGTTCGATTCCCGCCTCGGGACAAATGTGTGTACTAAGATCTGCAGACATTTGTTCAGGGTGTTCTGGTCGTTTTCTATGTATAGTAAAAATATCTATCTATGTATTGCATTCTAATGTATATCCGTTATCTAGTACCCATAACACAAGCTTTGCTTAGCTTGGGGCTAGATAATGCTGTGAGAATTGTCCAGCATTATTTATTTATTTATTACTGTTGGCTGGTTTGCTTATTGTAACTCTTGGGATTTAATTTATTATTTAATAAAATATGTTAGTAGGTATGTAGTTAATAAATAGGAGTTAGGAGATCATGTTTAGTAAAATACCTCCCATACAATTAAAGCGTGAGGTTTTTGCGGTACACTTAATTTGAAAACAACCCAGATAGCACGCTGCTTAGCGTTGTTGCATACAGCAAGCTTGGGCGTCCAACTCGTTTAACTTTCAATTTTCAATATTTTATTTATCAGTCTGACCTGTAAACTTAAACTTAATCTGTTTATTCAAAAGTCTTTAGCGACAGATAAACATTTCGATTTAATTACCTTTGAAACCTAAGACCAAAGGACAACTAAATAAACAACGGACTCCTTTATTACACGCCTACATTTATTCATTTTGGAACGTAAACACGATGTCGTACAATTTACTTATGGGCAGAACTGGCAGAAGACAGTTTCTTATTTTAATAACAAAAGATATTTATTGAGAACGGTTGTAGTTAGGTCCTGACAATCCAAGGTATGTACAAATCATTGTACCATTTTACCCGTATGTCGTGACTCGTGAATACCCAAAAGTGTCCTCCATTTACGAATTAATTGTTAAACAGGCAGATTAAATTAGGTACGATCCGCGCGCGATCAGAAAGTGACGGAACCTTGTCTAAGTAAACATTTTACTTCACATTTTTCTTTTAATTCACGTGTGTCTTAAAGCTAAGCTTTTCCTATTGTGCGGATTTCCGCCCGCGTGCTGATCTGTTCCACGCGCGGGCCACCCAAAACAAGCCAATCCGCGTTCCGCGTGCGTGTGGCCCGCATGATAGGTTAAACGCTTTTGTTTTAGTTCGAAATGGTTCCATCCCATTTTGACCGCGCGCAGATTATACTGTCATGGCTGTAGTTTTTGCTCGTAAGCAAAAACGATTTAACTCCGGAAATTCATTGTTAAGTAAATTATATTTCTATGCGTTGAAAAACGATAAAAACTGACAATACAATATAAAAATAAAATATCACATCAATAAGTTTCGAACAACCTTTAGCTTAGCTTACTTGTCTAGCATAGGTACATATGATTGTGTTGTATTGTATCGCAATATGCTAGCTCCCAGACCTGTTTTTTGTAGCAGATCAATTCTCTGGAGCTTTTTTGTTTTGTTGTAGGTAAGTAGTTCCAAAAATACTCTGTACAAATAAACAACAGAGAAGTATTTACACTATAGAATTTTAGTTATAGGTTTAATTGATGATGTCGCAATTACTAATAGTCCATCCATACTAACAAACATAAGCCAATAAAACGTTAGGTATTTTGGCCTTCTATACCCCATAATAACATGGTAACATGGCCACCCAACTTTCAAGAACCATGAGAAGGATCTTGAAAGTTTATTTTACGACCGATAAAATTTGTAGGTAGGTATACTGGAATTCTCAATGCTGCACCCCTGATCGTTATTTTACTATGTGTAGGCGTACATATGTATGTGTAACACGACCACGCTCACACATACCTACCTTGCTTGGAATGGTACACCTAGTAACGCTGAAAATGAAACAGTTAACAAATCGTTGTCGAAATACGGTTTCTATCGGCCTGGTTATCGATGCAACGTTGATATGGAAGCATAATAATCAATATCATGCAGCCAAAACCACACATTAACTGGTTGCTCAACGTTTGTTTGGGTTTCAATGAAATTATCTTTATAAACTATCTTAGGATTAGCTTAGGATCGCCAAGTATGCTGCATAGCTTGGCTCTCCTGACACAAATTATGCCAACTGCATTTTAAACTCGCATACATTATATTTCATTGTTCCCATTACAACATGATAGGGTCTAATTGCTGTAATGTTCTCTAAGTACTTACAAGCCGTTCGTGCTTACACGCAACGACAAGATAATTATTTCACTGGCGGTTGATTTGCCTTCATTGAACCAACTTTACTCGGACTGGTTTAGGTTGAGAAGTTGTTTGCTATTTGACCATTAGGTATACAATTAGACCCAGAACTTGGACTAAGGAATAAGTAAAAACCCTTGAATTAAACCGTATATTTGTGTGTTTTCAATATCTAAATTATAGAGTTCTATATACTGTCAATCGTTGCATTTGCACTAAGCCGTGTTTAACGGCATCACTTGAGCTTTCGATCACAGCCACATCTTCGTTTAAATAAAATACGTACTAGCTAAAAACAGTCTTCGATCACGCACTTGATAGGGAGATGCCCGAGGCACGTCCCTATGTGTATAATCGTAGGTAGAGTAGCGCCTGCGCAGCCTTGACATTTGAGGCGCGACGATGCATGCGCGGCCACTAGCCCCATCTGCGGAAGCGGTTGAAACTCGCCACAGGAAGGTACGGGTACCTCGCCGGGACTCGCACATTCTCCAAGTTGTATCCGCGGCGTCGTCTCACCAGCTCAGCCGGTTGGCTCTCCGCTTCTCGCTTCGCGGGTCGCACTATTCTCACCACATTTGATTCTAGAATCACATTGTCAACTGCTAGAGGCTCATCATGTCTAGGTTTCGTTACCAATTTCCCTCTGTTCTTTTGCGAAGCCAGATACTCGTTACTTAGGACGTAGTCTAGGAGTTTCGGAACTTGATTGTATCTGGTGGAGTCTATTTCTCTCTCGTAGCCGAGGCGGTCCCGGGAGGCGGCGAGCGCGGGTGCCGCGAGCGCGAGAGCGAGCGCGAGGAACGCGTGCATGTTGCGGTGTGTGAAGACTGTTTGAGCCGCGCGCCTCCATCACACATTTTTATATATCCGAGGGATCGATACCATTCGTGCCCAAATTAAGTTGGTACATATTTGTACTTACTTGCTATGTTTGAGGCGCTCTTGAACTTGGTATATCGCTTGATGAGTATTGCGGACGCTGGCCGCTGTTAGGGTCTCGCGCTGGGAAAGTTTGACCACTATGCATCTGCCTGCAAATTATTCATATGACTTGATGCACCGATGGCTACGACCGCTCATGAACCTTGTTCCACTTAGTACATTAACCGATATTAAGTGGTGATGCTATCAACGCCACAAGGTGACCATCGCAGCACGACTAGTTTAATTATCACATATTATTTATAATCATCATCATAATTTATTCATCATTAAGCTTACCTTCGTTTACTTTCGCTCATTAGGTTTAGGAACCAGCATGATTATTGGGGTTGTGATTATTTTCTGAATATAACGAGAGTTAGACGCTATTATGTAATTTTAAAGTTGAGACTATTCAAGATTGTGAGTTAATTTTAAATAATGGCCATAGTAACCTTTTCATACTTTGTGATCACAATAAAACGAGCAAGCTGGTACTACCTAATTATAAACTAGTAAGTACCTACATGCAGATTGGTACAGGCCTGATGATCCATTGATTGCCTATGTACCTACTCGATTTAAAATTGTAGGTTTAAACTTAAATTGGACTTAGTGCATAACCACTGCAAATTGCGCATTTGAAGACATAGAACACGATTTCTTCAAGGATAATGTTTAACTACATTTACAACACCTTCTGACGTGGTTTACTTGTTTTTATTGTGTGGCAGAAAATGCATAGCAGTTTTTTTTTTCAAAAACCTAGTGCTTTTTTGTACCTAGGCTTCGTTTTGTAGTTGCTCTCCCTACAAACTCTACCAAATTAATACTTACAGATGATTATTCACTTTTGTTAACCTGTAGTTATACAACAATAACTGGCACTAATGTAAGTCCGTTAAATTAATTAATCTCACTAAAAATTGTTTTTCATTTCCTTTGTGATTTATTCATATTCATTAATTATTAAGTTTATTATTTTATAAAAAACTTAAACATTAAATTAGAAAGTTCCGAAATCCGGAACCGTTCGAGGTCATCCTCAAGTGAAACATAGATACAATCCCAAACACAGGAAGCCAGTGCCTGAGGCCTTCCGATATCTGTCTTGCTTCGTTGATTACAAACTCGCCGGAGGTGTAACGTTCCTGCCACTATTTATTTCGTTTAATTGGTTGCAATCAAAAAAGTATTATGTTTAGGTACTAAGGTTGCAATACTAACGGTTGACAATAACTAGAGCCGTGAAGTTCAAAAATCAATAACACTGGTTGAAAAATGTAGAAAAATAAGATCCAGCGCTTAAAATCTGGAGAATAAATAAATAAACAACAAGTTATTATTATGTATAATAGTTGCAATAATTTCACTATTCATAAAGAAAGCGGTGTGACTAGTTCATTTCAATGTTAACCACATATGTGTAGGTATAATATTACATAAACGACATATTAAATTTGCTTCTTGAGTAAATGTTTTGCATAAAATTTTAGTTATTATAATATATTTATTGTGTATAATAGTAGTCTAGTTTATATCTGCTCGATTCATTTCAAACTTCCTTTATCAGTTCCATCGCCTCTCCTAGAACTCTAAAGTTTGCTGGAAGAAAACTCTCTTTCAGGGATACGCTTGCCTGTAAACATATCCTGTTAGATAAATTTATGCTTTGTGTTATTGTATACATTAGAGAATTACGGTAGACAATTTAAAAGACACGTAAAATATCGTTGTTTTTTTTAATCTAGCTATCACAATGCCAATGGCAGGATAGGTTTTAAAACTATAGAAAGTAATATGTTCGAAGCCTATACAAGAGGTCCACGAACTTGGTAATCAAATTTTAAGTACATTTACTAAATGCGGAAATAAAGTAATTCGGAAGGATTAAGATACTACCGGTAGATACGAAAATGTGTAATTGGTATAACTGGTATCGAGTTGTTTTTTTCCCTGTAGAAATATTTATTATATCAAACATTTTTTAAAAGTTTTATTATATCAAATATTAATATCAAATATTTTGTTTTCCCGTGTTGATTTTTAATCAGATCCTATGATTCAAAAATCAACACGGGAAATAAATAGTAAATAAAATTATAGCAAATCCTGGAGTTTGGTGTGTCGGGTATCAAGGTCAAGTTATGAGTAATTTATCGATATATAATTATCTTATTATTGTACACTTGTTAAATTTAATATGCATAATAAATAATCATAAAAATTTCTTTCTTTAATATTTATACGAAGCAAGTTTTGCAAATGGAGCAAGCGTGTACAATTTTTTATCGAACGATAGTAGATAATTAGTAACCGCAACAAAGAGCAAAAACTCTGCTTCTAATCGTGCGATTTCTATTATTTGATTGTAATTTTCTTTGTTTATTAAATATATATATATCTTCTAATCGTGTGATTAATTTAATTACTCATCATGAAAAAGTTGCCAGGTCGGGTCTACGAGATTTGAATACATGATATGCTGGCTCTTCTCCTCATAGATTGTATCTGTACTTCTTCACATGTGATTTCTTTTGTTCGGTCTGTACAAAGCGCACTCCGAGGTCCAAGGGCGCAATGACAACGCGAGCGGTGTTACGAGATGGTCGCTTCTTCCGTGTTTTTGTTTGGTTCCGCATCATTCGCAGCATCATCGTTAGAATATTAATATTCGTTAACCGAACTCGATACCCATCGGTTTCTTTGTTTATTTTTATGAGCCTCTTTTTGTTGGTCTTTTTTTGTAATCTGAACATTTTGAAGACTCGTTCGATTAGGCCGGACGATACCGGTTCGAGTCGCTCGTGTGAGACCGAAATACTTACAGAACACCGAAATTGAGGTCTTGGAAAATTTAATGATGTCTAGGCGTCTCTTCTGAGTCATTTCAATTCCAGTATAAAACTGGCTCCGGGCTTTCGGAATCTTCTGGTGATGTGTTAATTATTGCGTTGTTTTATTTGGCACGGGTTCGAAGACAGGCCTGCGACTGCGAGGGTCGCCCGTCCTCGGCTGCCGGCGGTCATTGCTTCCTGATGGCCGACCGCGGTCGCCGCGCGCGCCGGCCGGCGGCGGCGACGCTCCCGCTGCGTTTGCGCAACACACACGCATGTATTATTCATACCCACCATGATCGAGACTTCATTATCCTTTGTTCTCAGATCCTATATCATTTCATACGACAATGCCAATTCAATCATCGTAAATAACTATGTTGTTATTTATTAGAAGAATTAAATACAGTAGGTAGGTATTGTTATAAAATAAAGACGATATCTTGCCGGAAGATGAAGATGAAACTTCAATTGACTAGGCAAGTTGAATGGAATAAACAATAAATTATCTTTTAGTTGTAGGTACTTGATGGTTTTCCTGCCCAAACATGACTGACATCACGCGTGCTTATGAATAATCATAGCGGTGAACTGTATTAGCGGTGAGCAATTATTTGTCGCATGACTCTACAAAGTACCGTTTCGTGTAAGCTTAGGTAGCTTTTAGACCGTGATAAATCTTCGACCACATCGTCACTACCATCAGGTGATTTGTGGTAGAAACGAATGTCGATTCGCTTAAAAAAAAGCTTCAACCCTAATGAAGGTTATTTTGGTGCGCAGATGCCTTGGGAGTCGTCTGAGGAGCAGATGGGTGCACCCCGCGAGATGCGCATCCACGTGCAGCGAGTGATCGCCATCCCCGCGCCGCACAACATGCCTCCCCAGAACATGCCTCCGCAGAACATGCCCCCACCGCCAGAGACCATGGGACCCTTCGCGCCTCCTCCTCTACCTCCTCAGAATGACGTGAATGAGGTAAGCTAAACAGAAAACAATTACTTAGGTATACTCCGATTCAAAAATCTGAATATTTTTGTATACAAAGAGACCCAAGGAATATTGGTGGAAAATATTTAACGACATTGGTATCATGGAAGCAAAGCACCAAAGCTCGAATCAATTTTTGGTTTTGAATGTTTTCATTCATCATTTAATTGATCTCTCGTTCGTTTTCTCAATCAAATATAAACGTTTTTCGCTGCACATGTGAGATTAATCGTTGTTTAGTGTTTTAGTTTTCATTCATAAATGTCCTTGATGACATAAAATATCTAGGATTATAAACCGAAGTATAGGTTGATTAAAACGAAACATATTGTAATAACCAAAGAAATAATAGAGTTTTATAAGCATAGTTATACAGTAAGATTTATAACTGCCAGGAAATGTAAAATTAAAAAGATCAGTTACTGAGCAATTTGTTACTTCGATACTTCAATAGCAAATACAATTCATAGACGACGCGATACGGAAGCGTTGAGTTTCAAATATTGAAAATATTCTAACTCGTTCAATTCATTATAAATAGAGTTGATACTTAGGTATAAATCATCTCAGTAGACACCTGACTTTTTGTTATCGATTACTGTACAAATATACATACGTCAACTGTGGAAATCTGTCAGTGATTTAATATTTTACACTTGACGTAGCCTTGGAGATGGTTTACATAATCCATTTGATAATAATAACTTTGGAATTAACATCTATAAGGAAACGTTGTGAATGATTAGATAGGAACCCAATAAACTTTATAATTGGCTAGGTGCCTATATTAGATGAACATCAGTTGAAAACCACGGTCAGAGAAGGGTAATAAAATAATAATAATCCCTTTTTGTCTAAATACATGTAAATAAAAACAAAATGTTATTATAATTGTTATGTTTTTGGATGTTATTTGAGTTCTTAGAAATTACCCAGAGTGTGACTATTATAATAACAAAACATACGAATATAAAAATAAACTTTTTCAAAACAAGCTTTCACCTACGTTCTGAGCTCGTTGGATTTGCATACAAAAAGCACAAACTTGGTGAGGTTACGTCGTTTTGTATAGTAGTTCCTATGGCCTCTCTCCGGGTCCATCATCAGGACGCTGGTCATCATCTAGGTTCAAAGTGCTTGGGAAGACAAATCTAACGAAGCTAAACTCCGCGGGGTTACATCGTTTCGTTTAAAATTCCCTATGGCCACCTTCTCCATCATCAGACCTCAATGTTAGAATAATATTGCATTGTCATCAAATTCACATAAGTATATCAAATTTCAGCTCAATCAGTTGAGGATATTATTTGAGGTCTAAACTTCAGTTGCGAGATATCACTTACGTTTAAAACACATACATAATTAAATAAAACTCTTGTATATATATAATAGAAACAAATACTAATAAAAATGTGCTTATCTTACTAAGTTCACTGACGCAACTTCTATCTTTGTAAGGTGAAGGAACCCTTTGCTATATAGCCGTAACTAATGTGGCCATATTAAACTTCTAAATACCTACTCTGTCTAGGTGAGGTTTAATGTGATGCAAATCACTTTCTTTACCCATGTTATTTATGCATGGGCTGGTAGATAACTATTTGGCTAACCATTGTTTGGGTTCTTTCGAGCTTATAAGATTAGTCTGTTCAAGTTTTGAAATGACAATGACTTTGCTCGTTCAATGACTTCGTATTTTTTGTCTTAATGGTAAGTTTTAGAAACATTATCTTTATTATGTTTACACATTTGTAGGTCCGAGGATTTCTCCCCAGTTTTATTTATAGATCCTGCACCCTCTGGATAGGGAATATTTGCTCTACATTTATTTAATAAGGTTCATAATGTTTTGTTTCAGCAATCTTCGATCCACCAGTTCATCCCGCAGTCAGCACCCACACAGGAGCTGGAGCAACCCGAAGTAAGATTTATTCATAAATAGCTTTCTTTAGAAATGGAGAAATTAAGACATTTGCATTCGATTTCACTGCCAAAGTGAGAGTCTTCATCTTTGTGACTTTCTCTGTATAAGAGAAGAAAATTTTTTAAATAAAGAAAGTACACAACATCGCGGCCGACTGACCTACTATATTGTTTAAAGTGTGCAATTACCACCGTACTTAGGTACATATAAATTTTTACATTCCCCTTTACTTCCGTATAAACTTACATACTGGGGCTTTTGGGACCAACATTTTTGGAGGTTCAGGAAGGTCATGGACTATATTTCTTCGGTAGACTCAATGTCCTAAGTGTAACGGTTGCTGAGATAGGTTTTTTTTTTAAGTTCTAACCTTACCTTTAAATCATCATATCTTTTTTGTTTGTGGTTGTAATGCCACAAAATGGTGATGTATTTTTTAATGCATACCTATTTTAAATAAATCATTATTTGATATAATTCACACATAAAAAAGTTACGAGCGTTCAAAGTCAAAAACCTGTGTAAAAATAAATATAAATCGTGATTACTTCTCAAGTCATTAAAAACAACTGAAAGTCGTATTCAATTTTCATTTAAAAAGTTCTTCAGTAATTACTCATTCCAACGGAATGCTACATGTTGTAACAAATTATTTATTAGATGGTCAAACTAAAGAATACTTGCCTGCTAGCGTCATGATTAAGACAGACATTTTTTTGTTGAATGAATTTAAATCACAAAATTTGCTTAAATTGGCCGCCTGTCATTTTACACAAGGAAAACAACAATTGATATCGAAAAAGTTCTTGCATAAAGTAAGAATCGCGCCAATTTGACGAAATTTTTGAGGCCTTCGACTCCCCAAAAAGTATGTTCGAGGGACTCACACCCTGTATACTTTTGTATACATGGCATATATAAATTGGTAAATTACTGTCACTTATGTGTGTCCTAGTACTATTAGAAAATTTCTTGACAAAACTCATTCATTGTTATCGCGACGAGCAAGCGCACAATATACCCTACAAGAGACATGCGAAACTTAACCTGGATTTTATCCTAGGTACAAAAGATGCAGATGGAAGGCACCCCAGTCCAGATGAACCTGCCCTGGGGCCTCACCCCTGAGGACTTGCACGCCATCCACCGCACCGCGGAGCAGGCCAGCCAGCAGCGCCGCAACCAGCAGCAGATCGACAACGACATGCAAGAGGTAGTTGTTAGTATCTGTCATTGTGTTTAACTTTTCTTCTCTATGTTATGTGTGTACGCTACGTTAGTTGGGTGATGTTATGGCGGGCCCTATCTCATGAGGACACCATGGTGGCGCCACCGGTCGCGCAACCAATAAAATATTTAAGGACGGTACCTCACCTGGTGTCAGCTTGGTTGCGCAACCAATTTTGTTGCCGGCAACCAAATAATCCGCCACCATTAATATGTGTAGAGCTAATTTATCGCCTCACTCAATACGCCGCCAAGTGTGCGTATAGCAAAAAAACTGTTAACGCTTCCACGTCTCTTTTGAAACTAACAATCTTTGGTGTTTATTTTGATGTTTCTCGCTTGGTAGCTCAAGACACCATGGTGGCGCGACCGGAGTGGCGCCGCCATCATGTCCTAATGAGATAAGGCGCTTCACATTAAAGCCATTAAATAAAATAAAAAATTCCTACGTTAGCAAGGTAAGCAACGATGTATGGTCCGTCGCCATGTTGACCGCGTCATCACGAAAGGCGTTTGGCGACAAATGACGAACTCTATGGCGCATCGAGCAAAGATCTCCGACGCAGGAGGTTGTGGGTTCTTTTCCAACCTCGGGACAAATGTTTATACGATCTGCAGATATTTGTTCCGGGTATTCTAGGTTTCTTCTATGTTTAATATAAAAATATATTTCTATATGTACTATGTGTGTTCTATGTTAAGTATATCAGTTATCTAGTTCCGGATAGTTGCGGATTTGGCACAAAGCCTCTACATGGAACTACGCAAATTCCATACAAAAATGAGGCGTCACGATGGCCATGTCTTAATACTATAGTTGAACCGAAAAATCCTATTCATCCTATCTTTTTCACAAAATGGCGTCATAAGTCGCACCCTTATCATTTCTTTGATAAGAAACTAGTCAATAATCAAATCTTTTGTCAACGTCTTTTTGCAAGATAAATATCAATACGACAAGAGATATTTGGCACGTTTAAAAAAACCACAAACCGATTCAAATTTCGTATAAACTGAAAATACAGCCCGCTGACAGACGGACAGATATACTGACAGGCAGACAGATAGGAGGCTTAGGATTTCTGAATTTAAATTAAATTCTTTATTTAAATTTTTTTGTGGTGCAAACTCTAAGCCGGCACACGGCTAGCTGAGCAGAGCCCGAATTGACTAATTTGTGCGGTTTTCAATGATTGGCAAAAAATCGTGACTGATTCCGCACGGGGTGTGAGTCTTTACAAGATTTATCTATGTTCTAAAGATGAATCTATCTCTGTTCTAAAGATGAATCTATGTTGTGTATCAGTTATCTATTACCCCTTACTCTCCTTAATCTCTTCTTAGCTTGGGGCTAGATGGTGTTGTGTGAATTGTCCAGCAATATTTATTGTTTTACGACCATTTGTATTTGTTTGTATTGTCACATGTTAATGGATCATTGTGTCGTTTCAAGGACATAAACATGAACATAACATTATCCTGCTATGTACGAACGTAGACGCTTTAATTAGAGGGCACATAACCTCAACCTCAACAGACTTAAAGGTCCACAGCTGGACGCAGCTGCGCGGTAGACAGGGGGCACATATTAGGAACCTATTACCTAACTTAATAAATAAATAATGCTGGACAATCCACAGCATCATCTAACCCCAAGCTAAGCAGATCTTGTGTTATGGGTACTAGATGACTGATATACTTAATAGATACATTACACAGATCCAGAACACCCGTAACAAAAATATTTGCAGATTGTACAAACATTTGCCACCGAGGTCGGCGTACTGTTGATACCCATTAATTTTATCTTTCCTCTGTGTGTATTAATAACCTTTACGTCAATGCGGTTTCTATTATTTTATTGTCCTGATTTATGCGGTTTGATATATCAGAGCTAGATTCGACGATTGAAAACTAATAATTAGATTATTATAATCTGAAAGGAGGCTCTAAAGGGTTATTCCAGTTTTGCCCCCTGAAATCCCCTTTGGGGGAAAACTGGAATAATACCAAATATTTAAAACAAGATTATAAATAAGTCTAACTACACCCAAACTTAATATACCTTAACTCACAGCCAGTTGTTAGTACCCTGCTCATCTCCAAAATAAACGAATGAATGATCAAATCTCTTGTCAATTCGGCAAGTGAAAAAACTTTATTACAAGAGATTTGGTCTTCGTACAAATAACTAGCTGTAAGTGTGGCAGATCGAAGGTTTAACGTGCCTTTACCACAATATTCTAATTTCAGATGAAGACGATAGTGAATACCCTGGCGGCCGCCGCGGAGGCGGAAGCCCAAGGCCAAGACGGCCAGGCACAGGAAGAGCCGCAGCCACAGGCAGCGCGCGCACCCCGCACGCTGCTCCTACCCCAGGATATGCCTATGGATGAGAGGCCACACTGTAAGCATTATCCTTCATTATAAATGTAGAGTCGTATTAAAGCCCAGGGCTAAGATGGCCAGGCGCAGTACGCGCTGCAGCCGCAGGCGGCGCGCGTACTCCGCACGCTGCTCTTACCTCAGCACATGCCTATGGATGAGAGACCGCACTTTCATTACAAATTTAGAGTCATTTTAAAGCCCAGGGCCAAGATTGGCAAGCGCAAGACGAGCCGCAAACGCAGGTGGCCTAAAACGAGGTGAAAATGTATTCATATGTATATCATATAAATTCATATCCCAAAGGGAATTAAGATTTTAAAAAATAATCGGGATGGGGACAGAAATTTGGGTGGGAATTTCCCATACAAATTTCTGTCCCGAAGGGGCGAAGGAGACAGAAATTTGTGTGGGAATTTCCCATACAAATTTCTGTCCCGAAGGGGCGAAGGAGACAGAAATTTGTGTGGGAATTTCCCATACAAATTTCTGTCCCCTTCCAGATTGTTTTTGATGGGTATTCTTTGTACTCGTCCTTCCCGCGGATACAATCTCTCTCCTTCCTTCCTTTACTTTCGCAATTCGCTAAGACTCGCATTTTCTTATTTAATTCATGTCCACGACAGTATGCAAGACGCATGGAAAATGGAAATCTCAAGTCTGTCTTGGCAATTTATTGCCTTCTCATAATTATATCTCTCCTCAACGTCTCTCACGCATGAACGCGTATATTAGCAAAGGTTAAATGTGTAGTAATTAAACAGATGGCGTTGACACCGAAATAGTTATATATTATATCGCGAGGGGGAACTTTGAGCATCTGGGACTCAATTCTCAATGTCGAAGAGTATGTCTTTTCTTCGAAATATCACTAAATTTGACATTGTATCGCTTTGAGATTTATCGAAAGGACGAACGAGAGGTCGAGTAATGAGTGGTTTTTTAATGACAAGTCTTCGATATTTCCGAAATTGTATAGGTACATAAATGTGCACTATAATTATACGGTATTTGTCATCAGTCATCACTCAACGCTTTGACACTTTTTGAATTTCGTATTTGTCGAATTGATAAATCGCCGGAATTGTCTCCCACCAGGGTGAATATTATTATGACAAGGCTGAAGGCTCCTATAGGGCCCTCCCTCTATGTTACTTTAGATTAAATTTAGTGTAGTTTAATGTAAGTATTTGATTCTGGTTAATATCTTTGTTTAAGAAAACAAAGCGAATAAAAATATAAATTGTCGTATAATGTTAGTAACTAAGGTTATTAGGTTAAGTTTGTTAGGTATTAAGGTATTCGGTTTTTAATAACATCGTTGTTATTTGTAGTTTATGAGGTAAAATCAGTGGTACCTACATTATTTGTAAACACTATATTGCTATATATATTGCACTATGATAGTACCCTACGTGCCCATAGGGTTGGTGTATTTAGGAACCACAACTTTAACAAATTCAGATAGAAGATACGAGTATCTATGAATGACCGAAGTTCAATTGGATTTACTGCTCAGTTGAACATTTCGAAGCATAGTTTATGATAGTCATAATATTCGATATGATTCTATTCTTGAAGGCATTATACGGACCGTTCATTTGATCTTACCTATTAATTCAGAAGACACAATCCTACTACTGAACTGCGATCCCCAACCCGCGTGCCCAGCAGCGTGGGAATTATGGGTATCCCGCATATGATAAATGCCAACGAGGCGCATATCAAGAGACCTGTGTCCAGCCTATTATAGGCTGTAAATGTAACCTTTATTTTATGTCATTTGATCCATTTCTACCGTCTCTACTCCCTACCACGAAGGTGTTGATTATTATCTCCTTTCCTATTGATTTCAAGATATGCAACCCTCAAAGCTCAAAAGACCGGCGTAAAATTTGACGTTTGTGGCTGGTGCTATTGTGATTATAGAAAGATTTTATCTTATGTAAGAATACTAAACCTACAAAATTAGTAGAGAAATACAAGTTGAATTACCGCAGCTAATTACGATTGCTTCTCGGCAGGAATTGTGGTCGTGATCTGTCTCCTTCATTAGAGAGGATTGTCAACTCATTATGAGAAGGAATCGAATTCTAAACCGACTTATAAAATATTCTGGTAACATGACAAATAAGTTGGGACTTTAGATAGGTACATCTTTTACATCCCAGGTAGAAAATTGTTTTGTACCATTATTCATAATTGATTTATTGTTTGTGAATCAGGTTATTTTACAGTCAGTAGGTACTTAAATATCACTTAATTTAGATCGCTAGATCCAGCCGCTTAGGCGTATAAACATTTCATTAAACATACCTATGAATGTTTAAAATCTCTGAAGAATCGATTAACCAAGAAAAAATACTACGTTTGTATTGTAATTGAAAATATTTTTCACCCGATTCGTTTTTAGTTGGTTCAAAATATCTTGGGTAAAAAACCCTCGCTTGTCGAGTAAATCTAGAGTAAGTGCGAGATTAAAAAACAAACAAAAACTGTAAGCTGTTTTTAAAAAGCAGTAAAGTGAATTGAATTAGATAGTAAGGACCTCGGGGAAATTACGAAGATGTCGCATAAACAGGTTACACTTACTTGTTATGTTTTCCATACGCTTTTGAAAACGTTAAGGGATGTGTTTGATAGAGTACTTACAGATCATTTCAGTACCTGAAAACCAGCGTTGCTCAACTTTTGGTAGAGCAACATTAAGCTGAGTTGGGGCCTATTGGTTCACTGGGCGGGCACTTGTTGTTTATAGAGTTAAGGATAATTCTAAAATACCTGTATAAGGTGTTTGCCTTTGTGCGCCAATAAATAAACTTCTTTCTTTCTTTCTTACCTTCCTATTGCGTCGCGTTTTTACTGTATGCCTATTTGTATTTCCTGTCCTGTATTTCCGTTTTTTGATGTGCAATGAAGAATATTTGTATTATGTTAAAGAGATATTAATGTGGTCAAAATTTTCGAAAACTATTATTGGTTAAGGGCATGCCGATGATGAATGGCCCATACAAATGTACTACGAAAATGATTTGTAATTCTAGCATATTTCCACGATATCATGGTATTTTTTGTGTTCGAATAGTATTTAACTAGATCTGGTTGTTTTTTTTCATAAAACTCGCCTATAATGAAATGTACCGAACGCATTTTGCATATTTTTACGTCGAAAATGACATGTTGTCGACTATTTGTTTCGTATTAAAAACAACAATAAATTACGTTTTGTTTGTTATGGCTTATGTTGTCTCGTTATAGACTAACAACATTATGTGGAAAATACAAATAGTTTTCAATCATAATTTTTGGTATTACGGAACATAATAAAATTACGAATTGAAATGGCGAGCAGCTGTCGCCGAACCCTTAAGTTTTAAAATTAATTCTGGTACAATAAAATCCTTCTTTTTTTGTTACAGACATGCAACCTCGTTCGGTGCGCAGCGTTGAGTTCCCACACAGCGAAAAGAGAATCAAACGCTGCGCTTGCAACTGCAAATAGACTCAGGTTCAGCCATAGAGTCCAGCCGTTCTCGACGGCTTTCTCCGTCCATTTCCTATCCATAGCCTTCCTGGAAAATCTTATACCTACTTCTGTAAATAAAGTTGTTGAACCATGAGATCTTGATATTTTTAACAACCCAAGTTAAGTAATGATCAGTAGTATTTATGGGAAATTATAGTTTGTTAATACTTTTATACTTCGTTTTCATGTTTATAAGTTTTCTGTATTCAAACGAATGCAAAACTTTATCGTAGTAAGATGT
Source organism: Eupithecia exiguata (assembly GCA_947086465.1). Taxonomy (NCBI): domain Eukaryota; kingdom Metazoa; phylum Arthropoda; class Insecta; order Lepidoptera; family Geometridae; genus Eupithecia; species Eupithecia exiguata. The sequence continues at coordinate 6,967,584 of OX352238.1, read as the reverse complement.
AAATGATTATCGCTATGATAATATGGGTGTGGTAGAGATGGGTTTTTGAAAATTATAATTTATTACAAAAAATAACTGTTATAGACTGCTATTTAGAGCTGCACAGTGATATTTTATTATTCCAAAATTTAAACCATTTTGCTTTGTAAATTTAAGTGATAATTGTGAAAGTGATAATAAAAAATACATTCCTCTATTGTGATCCTAAATTAAAATTTTAATTTTTTATTCCTGTATAGTTTTATTTTTGTATCCCTTTATTTTGTTATTAGTAGGTACAATATTTTTATTTTACATTCCTCATAGCACGATCTTCGATCGTAAGTAATCAATAAAATAAATAAATAATGCTGGACAAGGCACACAGCATTATTAGCTTAGCAGAGCTTGTGTATTGGGTACTTAATACATAGACATTTTTTAAATTATACACAGAAAATACCCAGAACACCAGGCACAAATATTTGCAGATTGTACATACTTTGATAATTAAAATGTCTAGATAGAGCGTCGCGCTGCAAAGCTACCATAAAAAACAGGCTAATTTTTGTGCGCGCCAGCTGAGATTTATACTCGCGTTACACTATTCTTTAGCAGATACAAATAATACCAGTTGTAAAGAAACTCCCATTAGAAATAGTGACTATTTACAATAGCGTCGAAAGTCCACAAAAATATCTATCTATCTAAACAGCCGGTAACACCCACTGCTGAGTATAGGCCTCGTCCTCATGTCACCACCCTGGCGGTCTTGGGCCACTTGGATCCACTATCCTCAAAAATATGCTCAAAGAAAAAAGTAAGCAAGCGCGGGTTGAAGATTTAGAATTTTAGAGTGTATGCTATTTTCTTCTTCTTTTTTTCTGACAGTTTCTGGACATACATATAATCAAAGCGTATATATATTTGTCCCAAGGCAGGAACCCTTGGATCGAACCCGCAACCTCCTGCGTCGCAGGCGAACCTTCACCCGCCGCGCCACATCGATCGTATGTAGATTCACTGTTGATAAACAAAATAGTTATAAAGAATGTTGTGGTTTTTAATTATTCAAAATACTCAAAAGTCAAAACTCTACCTTTTACCTAACCCTACTTCAATATTGCACGAACCAAGTACGAGTGCTCTATGAATTTGTTCAGGAAAATTTAAGAAGTCTCAAGTTTAGAACTCTACACAAAAAAACACAAACTTTTTGGTAAACTACATAATATTGAATGAAATTTTTTGGTGTTTTTTCGGGATAAAAAGTAGCCTTTATATTAATCCAGGACTGTAAGTACCTATTACAAATTTCAGACACATTTGTTCAATGTTTTTGGCGTGAAGAACTAAAAAACATCTAAACATTTAAAGGACAATAGGCAATAATATATGGAGCCTGGGACCATCCTTAAATAGCAATAAAATGTATGTCGTCGAATAGGTCTATTCAACCGGAACAACTATTGCTATGACCGCTTTGCTGTTACAACTGTCCGTTCAAAGATATAAGACTCAATGACTTGACTAAATGATAAAGAGAAATAAAAAATGCGACTTTCGCATCAAAAAGCTCATTCTATGAAATCATTTCGAAACCCACAAGTTGAATCCGTAGTGAGCTGAAAGTTTTGAATTCTGTAAACTCAACATATACAAAATACCATTTCAAGGTGAAGCACAGAAAGGGTTTGCGTTCGAAGTGAGCTCAGGCACTTCAGTGAATTCGAGTTCGAATTTTTACAGTATTAGTTTACAGATTCATTTATATTATAAATGCGAAAGGTTGGATGTTTGTTGCCTCTTCACGCCGAAACTACTGAACGTATCGCGATGAAACTTGCATACAGGTAGTTCTAGGCCTGGTATAAAACATAGGCTATTTTTACACCATAAATCAGTTCCCATGGGATAGAAATAACCTTAAGGCGGTGGTATGCGTCAAACTTGCGCCGCCACCTATTTTATCTTATCATTACGTTGAACAAAAGAAATTTTAAAAATCCCTCGCACAGTTTTTGATACCTATTATAAGGCTTTATGCCTCTTTAATAGTTTTATTCTATTATTTATTTTATATTATTTTTTTATTTTATTTTTTTATTTATTATTTTATTATGTATTATTTATTTTATTTAATAGGTTCAGGCAGAATATCGAAGTTGCCCTTTGTGGCCACCAATATCTATTTCGAATTTCTGGCTAAACTGATCGGTAAACCATAGAATCGAACCTATATTATTGTGTCTGCAGTTTATATTTTGCAGCAAACAACCCAGAGTGTAAAAAGATTAGCTCAGGATCAAATAAAATCATGAATTGCACTGAGAATGCTGGAATACAGAGAAATATTTTCTATTTTCAGAAAGAATTTAATACAGAGATGTTTCCACGAGTACCTACACCTACTTTATACGTTTACCTGCGCTCTGAAATTGAATTGTATTTTCCTACCTACTTGCATGAGATTTCATTCTAGAAACAGAAGATGTAGGTACATTATACGTACGGTTGATTACAATTTCTGCTTACAAGGCTGGACGAGTGGATGTATTTGTTTCTAAGTAGACGAATTGCAGGAAGATAATGTTTATGACTAAGTGCAGAGGTATCTTTTCTCTGAATGACGCCGGGATTTCCATCCGGCTTTACAGGGGACTTGCAGGAAAAATTATGATATTACCTACCTATCTAGGAACTCAAATAAAACAAACATCAATAGAGTTAATAACTATTTTTATATTTACATCGGGTCATAAATACCACTGAACGAAGATACCTATGGAAGCTTAACAGGGGCTAGTAAGTCTACTTACCACCCAAAATAACACATTTACGATATTTTATTGTATGTAATATACATTTATTTATTATGAACCTTACTATAACATTCTATACCTATATTTTGGTTAGTGCATCTTCAGCTAAGCTGTAATCTGGTGCAAAAGAATGCATGTTTCTCGGATTCGGACTTTGTTTACAATCAAACGTTATTAAAAGAATATAAAAAGTTAAAATAAGGAAATTCATAACAAACCCTGATACATAGCTTATCAACGTCGTATTCTGTGACTCAAAACACCACAGTTTTATCACGTCCTTTGAAAACAAATAGAAGTTTATAACTAAGCACATGAAAAAGGTGAGAACTGTAAGACTTCTCGCAAACTTTCTGATTTTGTCAGTTAATACCCTATATAATACCGTTATGTAGACCGCAGTTCCGATGAATATTAGAGGCCATCTGAATATGCAACATATTAAAAGATAAACGAGTTTCTCATCTAGAGTTTTGCAGACAATGATGGCAGTCCACGCTGCGCTAATGGGCGCCGGCAGCAACCAAGCGCACATCGACACTTTGTACAATATATTCTGTCTACACTTCACTAACACTATGATCAGAGTGTCGTACATATGTTTTATAAAGAAAAACACAAGTATCACTATAACGAAGTCTATATATATTTGTGCACTATTTAAGAATACGTAGAAATGCTCCCAGCCGTTGCTCGTTATCGTTTCTTGCTTCTGCAGATTTGCATCTTTGGAATAGTATCTGACGGTGAATACAAGTCTTTTTATAAAACGAGCGACACTCAACTGCATTAGCATCTGGTTCCTATAATTATTCCTCCAACGAGGCATTTTTATAGCTGCTCCGATCCATAACATCAGTTCCAAGGATGTCATGACGATTTCCAGAATATTGAAGGCGGAGTATATTTCATCGTATCTCGTACTTGATATTTCAGATGATCCGTAATTTTGCGTTGTCGTTGATTCCCAATCAACATAAGGATCTGTGCCTGTGACATCTTCACCATACGGGTATGTTGTGGTTTCACTGAACTCTGACACTTCTGTTGTCATCTTGTTACACTAGCGTTAAATTAATGGAAGAGCACAAATACACGCACGAGTGTCACGGAATAAAGCCAACTAATAAACTGAAGTTGATCCTGTCCACATTGTAACAACAAACGGGAAACAACAGCTCATCCACAACTAGGTGTAAAGTATATGATACAATAATTAATTGGAATTTGCGGTGTAGCGTCACCGAACAAGATATAAAATACCCAGTTTACGTTGACTGAGAAGGCAGGCAAAGTGTCTAGTGATTTCCATTCTTTTGAAATTTGAAGTTGAAATGTCATCGAGGAATAAATTGTACTAAAAATTAGGAAGGTCAAATTGTACCAAAAATTTATACCTATTGTAAAATCGTTTTTGCCAAGAGTTTTGCAAACCCTTAAACAAATTGGTACATATTTTTACCAAATAGTTAGTTTTCTGATTTCCGAAGTATAAGTTTGAATTTGGCATGGTTAACGAATACTTTAAAAGTTACGTTTTCTTCCATATTCATTACAACGCCGCCGTCGCCGCCGGTAAGGACGTTGGAATGAGCGTTGTAGGGGCTCACTATTTGGTAAAAATATGTATTTGTTTTAGGGTTTGCAAAACTCGTGGCAGAAACAATTTTACAATAGTGTATGAATTTTTTGTACAATATTTCCTTCTTAATTTTTAGTACAATTTATTCCTCGATACAGAGAGGAACACCTACTTACTACTACTACTTTTTATAGTATGACGGTGATCCAATACTTTTATACGAACTCGATTGGTTTTGAGTTAGTTTGTAGCATTTTGGCAGTACGATTGCCAATTTTGATAAGTATGCAGTAGAAAACGTATCGGTGTCACGTTCTCGTTTTTTTTAGTTTTGGTGTTTTAGAAACTCATTCTAGACGAACTGGAGTGGACATCGACGTGACGCGTTGACCACGCAGGTCAGTAGGGCAGCCGCAGCGATAGGACTTTGACGTTGATGACGTTGATACCATTCGTCCTCGTTATTTACGAGTGACTATTTCGCACGCAAGACGCAAGTGGGTTTATCCACTAAACTTCTACCTTCTTGGTGAAAAGGTTATTTTGTGAGGCCGTGGGGCGATTCTTGTTGTAGGTGCTTAGCTGACAAATAATGTTTTTCTTTTAGTTTTATGCTAGTACCTTTTTATTTTCATGAGTTTTTATAAATTATTTTTTGTGTTTTGTTCTCATTCCAAAGTCAAGCCACAAGAATTCCGTGCAAGAGAAAATTAAAGACAGAAGAAAATCTTTATACATCATAAAATAATCATGATTTTGTACAAAGGTACTCTACTTATGACGTTATCATTGGATTGGTCAGGATAAATCTTTAAAAGATAAAAAGCTCTCTATTGAGAGTCGAATTGATAGTCACTAAATGCTTTCATCATCATCATCTCAGCTCGTTGACACCCACTGCTGAGTATAAGCCTCCTCTTTTACACGCCAGTTAACTCGTGCGTGTAAGTTACTAAATGCTTTCATCATCATCATCTCAACTCGTTGACACCCACTGCTCAGTATAAGCCTCCTCTTTTACACGCCAGTTAACTCGTGCGTGTAAGTTACTAAATGCTTTCATCATCATCATCTCAGCTCGTTGACACCCACTGCTCAGTATAAGCCTCCTCTTTTACACGCCAGTTAACTCGTGCGTGTAAGTTACTAAATGCTTTCATCATCATCATCTCAGCTCGTTGACACCCACTGCTCAGTATAAGCCTCCTCTTTTACACGCCAGTTAACTCGTGCGTGTAAGTCACTAAATGCTTTCATCATCATCATCTCAGCTCGTTGACACCCACTGCTGAGTATAAGCCTCCTCTTTTACACGCCAGTTAACTCGTGCGTGTAAGTTACTAAATGCTTTCATCATCATCATCTCAGCTCGTTGACACCCACTGCTCAGTATAAGCCTCCTCTTTTACACGCCAGTTAACTCGTGCGTGTAAGTTACTAAATGCTTTCATCATCATCATCTCAGCTCGTTGACACCCACTGCTGAGTATAAGCCTCCTCTTTTACACGCCAGTTAACTCGTGCGTGTAAGTTACTAAATGCTTTCATCATCATCATCTCAGCTCGTTGACACCCACTGCTGAGTATAAGCCTCCTCTTTTACACGCCAGTTAACTCGTGCGTGTAAGTCACTAAATGCTTTCATCATCATCATCTCAGCTCGTTGACACCCACTGCTGAGTATAAGCCTCCTCTTTTACACGCCAGTTAACTCGTGCGTGTAAGTCACTAAATGCTTTCATCATCATCATCTCAGCTCGTTGACACCCACTGCTGAGTATAAGCCTCCTCTTTTACACGCCAGTTAACTCGTGCGTGTAAGTTACTAAATGCTTTCATCATCATCATCTCAGCTCGTTGACACCCACTGCTCAGTATAAGCCTCCTCTTTTACACGCCAGTTAACTCGTGCGTGTAAGTCACTAAATGCTTTCATCATCATCATCTCAGCTCGTTGACACCCACTGCTCAGTATAAGCCTCCTCTTTTACACGCCAGTTAACTCGTGCGTGTAAGTTACTAAATGCTTTCATCATCATCATCTCAGCTCGTTGACACCCACTGCTGAGTATAAGCCTCCTCTTTTACACGCCAGTTAACTCGTGCGTGTAAGTTACTAAATGCTTTCATCATCATCATCTCAGCTCGTTGACACCCACTGCTCAGTATAAGCCTCCTCTTTTACACGCCAGTTAACTCGTGCGTGTAAGTTACTAAATGCTTTCATCATCATCATCTCAGCTCGTTGACACCCACTGCTCAGTATAAGCCTCCTCTTTTACACGCCAGTTAACTCGTGCGTGTAAGTTACTAAATGCTTTCATCATCATCATCTCAGCTCGTTGACACCCACTGCTCAGTATAAGCCTCCTCTTTTACACGCCAGTTAACTCGTGCGTGTAAGTTACTAAATGCTTTCATCATCATCATCTCAGCTCGTTGACACCCACTGCTCAGTATAAGCCTCCTCTTTTACACGCCAGTTAACTCGTGCGTGTAAGTTACTAAATGCTTTCATCATCATCATCTCAGCTCGTTGACACCCACTGCTGAGTATAAGCCTCCTCTTTTACACGCCAGTTAACTCGTGCGTGTAAGTTACTAAATGCTTTCATCATCATCATCTCAGCTCGTTGACACCCACTGCTCAGTATAAGCCTCCTCTTTTACACGCCAGTTAACTCGTGCGTGTAAGTTACTAAATGCTTTCATCATCATCATCTCAGCTCGTTGACACCCACTGCTCAGTATATGCCTCCTCTTTTACACGCCAGTTAACTCGTGCGTGTAAGTTACTAAATGCTTTCATCATCATCATCTCAGCTCGTTGACACCCACTGCTCAGTATAAGCCTCCTCTTTTACACGCCAGTTAACTCGTGCGTGTAAGTTACTAAATGCTTTCATCATCATCATCTCAGCTCGTTGACACCCACTGCTCAGTATAAGCCTCCTCTTTTACACGCCAGTTAACTCGTGCGTGTAAGTCACTAAATGCTTTCATCATCATCATCTCAGCTTGTTGTCACCCACTGCTGAGTATAAGCCTCCTCTTTTACACGCCAGTTAACTCGTGCGTGTAAGTCACTAAATGCTTTCATCATCATCATCTCAGCTCGTTGACACCCACTGCTGAGTATAAGCCTCCTCTTTTACACGCCAGTTAACTCGTGCGTGTAAGTTACTAAATGCTTTCATCATCATCATCTCAGCTCGTTGACACCCACTGCTGAGTATAAGCCTCCTCTTTTACACGCCAGTTAACTCGTGCGTGTAAGTTACTAAATGCTTTCATCATCATCATCTCAGCTCGTTGACACCCACTGCTGAGTATAAGCCTCCTCTTTTACACGCCAGTTAACTCGTGCGTGTAAGTCACTAAATGCTTTCATCATCATCATCTCAGCTCGTTGACACCCACTGCTCAGTATAAGCCTCCTCTTTTACACGCCAGTTAACTCGTGCGTGTAAGTTACTAAATGCTTTCATCATCATCATCTCAGCTCGTTGACACCCACTGCTGAGTATAAGCCTCCTCTTTTACACGCCAGTTAACTCGTGCGTGTAAGTTACTAAATGCTTTCATCATCATCATCTCAGCTCGTTGACACCCACTGCTGAGTATAAGCCTCCTCTTTTACACGCCAGTTAACTCGTGCGTGTAAGTCACTAAATGCTTTCATCATCATCATCTCAGCTCGTTGACACCCACTGCTGAGTATAAGCCTCCTCTTTTACACGCCAGTTAACTCGTGCGTGTAAGTTACTAAATGCTTTCATCATCATCATCTCAGCTCGTTGACACCCACTGCTGAGTATAAGCCTCCTCTTTTACACGCCAGTTAACTCGTGCGTGTAAGTTACTAAATGCTTTAGTATGTTCAAAATATTAGAATCTGTATTTATGATTGTAATAATTAATTTATTTAATTAATTTAATTTATTTATTCATAAAAAGTACAACTATTACTACAGGGGCACCCAATTCAATAGTGTACATACTTATTTAGACTTAACATTTTAAATTCACATAACATAAAATTTTACCACGCCCATTAACTTCTTTATTACATGTCAATAAATAATAAGGTAATCATAAATACAGATGATTTATTATGTAGATGAGTACCTAATAGTAGGTATATTTTCCTTCCTCTCTTTTTAGACGTGCAGGAAAATATGCATGGAAATATTGTTGTAGAGTCCACAAAGTGCATCATCAGGCAGTTTTAGCCGAGGGCACTTCCATACCTTGACAACGGTAGTGCCTAAGGACTTGTGAAAGCTTCGCGATCAATAGGTTTAAGATATGGGTCAAGTTTTCTTTGCTATTGTTATCAACCTGTTAGGTACTCAGTACCTACTTGTCAAGTATTAATAGTGAAACGAAAATGGGTCTAGGACTTCAGTAATTTTTTGTTGCTAGACTTTGAATGTTTAGGTACATAGTCCAAAATAAGTAGGTAGGTATATGTTTGAAATACAAGGATAAAATATCTTGTTTATTGGTGAATAGGCATGTAGCTTGATGTCTCAATATTGTTTTCACTTCTCTTGCTCGAAAAGTGTATCATAATAGTGTAGCTTAGCAGGCCTAAAACTCGAGTTTAATCCCTCGGGCTAAAAAGTAATTTTTCTTTTTAATTTTTGTCTAAAATCATCAGCCAGTACAAAGCATTCGTTCTCTTACATAAAAACTCGACTTATTGGTGCTCCGTCAACCTTTTTTTTGAAAATAGAACCGTCTTGGTGATGTTTTATGAAGGTTGATTCTTCCCTTCACGGTAGAATGCGAACTCTTTCGTTGCGGGTTAAATAGAGATTTAAAAAAAAAGATGGTATTGGCGCTAAATCTCTAGAATTTTCTTCATTCCAAATCACAAACTTTTACGTTTAACTTCCTGACTTTTACTTCCAAATTGTGAACGTGAAAAATGTCATCAAGTGATAGTGAAGATGCTAATATGCAAATGGAAGAAAAGGGCAAAGAAATAATTATGAATCTGTTGCCGACAAAATCACGTGGAATATATTTAAAGAGTTACGAAAATTTTATGAAATGGAGAGATGAGAAACGTGTGGATTCTTTTACAGAAGGGGTTTTTCTCACTTATTTTGATGAATTATCGAAAAAATTCAAATCGTCGACTCTTTGGAGCACATATTCAATGTTAAGAATGACCTTACAAACGAGACACGACGTCGATATTAAAAAATATGTAAATTTAACGGCTTTACTGAAGAAATTGTCCACTGGATACAAGGCAAAAAAATCTAAAGTCTTGACGACACAAGAAATCGAAACATTTTTAAATAACGCTCCAAATAAACAATACTTGGCAACAAAGGTAACCTACTACTTATGTACTCAACTCAAACTAAATAAATAGATACCTACCTACATACCTAAATTATGTACCTAGGTTATTACGATTAATAACACACTTATTTTTTTGTTCAACAGGTTGCTTTAATTTATGGAATCAGCGGTGCATGCAGAGGAATAGAGCTTGCTAATATAACGCTAGAAGACGTAGAAACGGATACAAACCTACAAGCTGTGAGTCTGCCGAACACGAAAACAAACAAAGAGCGTAAATTTGTCATCAGTGGAGAATACCTTAATATAGTTAAAGCCTATCAAGAGTTACGTCCCACTAATGTTTCAACGTTTGGATGAATATGTCAACTCAGCTGAAGCCGCACTCAGATCTTAATAATGCACGAAACTCAAGCATGAGTCGAGTCTCTCCAACTTTTACTCCACAACAATCAACTCAAAATATTACACACACATCCCAATCACAGAGAACCGAAATAAAATTGCCCGGGAAAAACATATCACTAAACATTCAAAATTGCTCTAACTGCACATTTAATTTTTAATAAAATTTCTGAAAATTGTCTAATTTTGAATTGTTTTATTTTCTCGCAATCGAAGTGAAAAGTAGAGTGTTTTACTCGGGCCAAAACCACCCATTATAACTCGGTCTTGTCATCCTCCCTCGCTACGCTCGGGAGTATAACAACCTCGTATATAATGGGATGGTTTAGTCCCTTGTAAAACAATCTACTATTTATCACTCATAACATGACGTGCCCGCGTTGATAAAATTCACAAGTGCTTTTATCGCCAAATGTTCATAAAACACACAATAATCCGTACCTATAAGGGAGGAGGTAATGCGATGTGTGCTAGAGTCGAAACTAATTCACAAACTCTTTAAAACTGGCATCCGCGGCTTCACGCTTTTTTTATGCATAAATAATGTAATAATGGTGCATCCATTTCCGTCTCTCCGTATGTCCGTATGTGGCTTAGCTCAAAAAAACTGCAATACAGATCATCTTACTAACGGTTCAAATAAATAAGCTAACATAAAACGTGTGTGGTCCACAGTACTAAAGCCTGCTTTTCAAAAGTGGGACGAACAATCACAAGAACAATTGAAGCATACAATTTGATTTTCCGTGTTCGAATCACTTTGGGTTGAAGCGAGTGGGACGAACACGGAACACCTCGGTACCTACTATAAATCTGCTCTATGGCATGTGCGCTGACAACTGTGATAATTTTTATCGTCATGAAAAATAGATAAATAAACGCGGGAAATAACCGTGAATATTTATTCCAAAAATACTACTTTAGTAGGTAACCATTATACTTTATTGGAAAAAGTGGTTACATAAAATCTAGAAACCATTTTTTAGGGTATAAATATTTATACCCTAAAAAAAGATATAGATAAAAGGGATAAACATTAATAAATTTTGAAAAAAAATGTTTATTTCTTTAAATTACGTCGAAATGCCGAAAAAAAAAACTAGAGTGGTAGCATACAAGGTGCCTCTTTAAAATGGGAGTGTATGGTCAAAAACAAAAAAGAAAATATATGAATAAATACATTGATTAAAAAAAATACTCCCTGTATTTTTGCACTTAGACTTTGCCATTTATTTACTTATTAGTATGAATCAGGTTGTATTATTTGGAAATCAACTATGTACTTCAACTTAAATGGAATCAGAACCAGAGATTGGGGAAGTTGGGGAATTTTAAAACCTCATTTTCACATCTATTGAGTAGAGTTGTACAAAACCTTATTCCGTAGGCTTGCGTACAATAATCGTAGCCGTCGTCGTTATGTTCGACGGTGGAACATATTAAAAGTGTTGTAATTAATGGAGGTTTTATGATCGTCGTTAATTTACCTACTTCACTGACTTGTCGGTGGGCTGGGTGTGTTCTGAGCTATTTATGAAGTGCCCTTGAAAATAAGCGCAAATGTAATTAATTTTTTTTTATCTTGTATTTATCACGTACGTCACGGGGCGAGTCGCCCCTGGACCACGATCGCTGTAGCGGTAGCGCGATAGACACGCAAAAAAAGAAAAAAGAAATTAAAAAAAAAGTTACGCGATGTACAATCATTAATTAAGTTTACAAATCTCGAAAGTTTTTTAGTAATTGGATTAACCTCAATATATCTTATTAGGTATTCTAGTTACCGAGGGAAAATGATTGTTAATAAATAAATAATAATGCTGGACAATTTACACAGCATTAAGCTAAGCAGACTTGTGTTATGGGTACTAGATAATTTATATACATAATACAATACAATACATAGATAGATATTTTTTATTATACATAGAGAACGGCCAGAACACCCTGAACAAATGTCTGCAGATCGTACACACATTTGTCCCGAGGCAGGAATCGAACCCGCAACCTCCTGTGTCGCAGGCAGGCCTTCACCCACCGCGCCACAGAGGTCGTCATTGTTATCACAGAACATTTTATCTAACCAATCCTTGATGGCTTAACTTCGACCACAATTTTGATATTAACTAGGGATTGATGGTTGTAATTTTATTTCAAAATTACTTCGGCGTCGCCTTTTGAGCATCGCACGTTATAAATTTAGTAAGAAGTGCCATTTGTAACGTAAATGTCTGAGTTGGAATCGATGAAAGTGCGAAGGAGCCGTGCACCCCTTCCCAGGGTTGAGCAAGTAGGTATGACAAATGATCGACAGGGAGTCGCTGCGACTGACATTTTACTAAACAAGATCAGAAGGTCGAACCTGCAGGAGGCGCACAGTGCACATTTTATTAAATGATCATGCGAAAACATAATAGACCGTGGCAGTGAACCATTATAGGCTGTAGAGGTTGAAGATGTTGAGGAGTTAATTACCCTTTACTGCCAAGAGTTCAATTTATAAGATAACGTGCTTCTGGAACAAAAAGTAGCCATCAGATCTTTGTGTACAAATTCGAGCTCGATCCATTCAGTAGATTTGGCTTTGTCATCGGCCGCAGATCTTCACAAAGGTACAAACTTTCGCCGTTATAATATTAGCAGTAGGTAAGTAAGATTCATCAAGAATAGCATCGGTAGAGTTTTGTATATGGTTTTCCTTTTTAAGTTCGTAGGTTCGATCGCGATTGCGGTCTACCGAAAATTGGTAAATTTTACTATTTTTGGAATAGTAGGTAAATTCAGTTGGACGACACGACGCGTTGAATATATCATAATCAATCAATCTACTCCAAGCGACTCAATAAACATAATTTGCCGAAGGTCCTCACGTTTCTCGTTACCAGTAGATACTTTTTTTTATCTGGCGAAGCAGCTTTGTTAATCTTTGTAATGACTCTGTTCGAACGGTTCTACTTTCGGTTCTCCTTTTTACGAATAAATTACTGAACTGACTTAGAGTTGGAGAAAGTATCCTACTATACTTATATAGTACTACTATAGTTATCGCATCTTCACTCAGCACTTTTTAACTGTCTACAATAGATAGTGTTTTTAAGATATAAAATAAAACTCGGACTAGTTCATCGTCGAACGCTTTGTCTATCATTAATCAATGCATTATTCATAAAATTTGCTCACAATAACTTTTAGCAAATAGAAACTGATCTATTTTCGCCAATAAAAACAAACTTTTTTTCAAATATTGGTTAATAAATCAATTGCAATGCATGTTTGTTTAGAATGGAGCCTCATGCACATACATGACACCTATTATCATTCTGTCTCTAAAAGCTTGGGCAAAGTGATGGAAAACTTTCTAAATGACAGGAAAGATGATCGATCTAAGAAGCTTTATGTAATCGAAAAAGTATGTTTATTTGTGTTGTGTATGAATATTACTCATTTGGTTTTAACGTTTATTAACAAAATAATATACATAGAAAAACATGCGTCGTAACGTTCTGACATCCAGTGAACTCCCCGCCATCATTTTCTAGGGATGTCCATTATTTGTCGAGAAGTAGAGTTGTGCCTAACACTCTCTCCCTCGTCAATAGTTACAAGTTCAGGCGGTTTGGTGGCCTTCTGATTCTCCTACTATATCGTAGCTCCACTGCAGGCTCAGTAGGCTGTGATTCTGATGATACTTCTATTGGCCTATGTTCAGGGTTGATAGACCTCCTTGATTCCAATGCTGGTGGTATATTCTCTACTATTGTTGGGTTTGGTTCCACAGCTGATTCTGTGAGAGGATAGCCTTGTGACAGTGTGGTTTCTTTATGGAGCTCTGTTTGACTGGGTGGCAGGCCTGTGTAGGGTTTATCGTTGTTCTTTGTGCATGAGCTTTTAATGATTTGATCTACATGTCTCTGGTGTATCTTACCATCTACCTCCACCTCATAATGCAGTTTTCCATACCGGCTTACAATATTTCCTAGTTTCCATTTATTACTATCATACATTCTAATCTGTACTCTATCACCCGTTTGAAATTCCTTGTTTACAATAATATCATCATTTGTGCAAATTTTCTCTTTAGCCGTTGATCTTATTACTAAGTCAATTCTTGTTCTATAAAGTCTTTTAAACATCATCTCTGCGGGGCTCACTCCCGTCGTCATATTTGGTGTTTTCCTGTACATCATGAGAAACTTCTGTAATTTGTCTTGTAATGAACCACCTTCATTTGCCATTGCTTTCAGTTTGTTTTTGAATGTTTGCACATATCTTTCAGCTTGTCCATTACTTGCTGGATGAAAAGGTGCTATAAACTTTGCTTGTATGCCATTCCTTTTTAAAAATGTCAGCATTTCTTCTGATCTGAACTGTGTGCCATTATCCGAAACTTGTGTGATTGGTAGACCATATGTTGTATATATTTTCTTGAGTATGTTAATAGTTGCTGTCGCCGTAATAGTTGTGGTTGGTATGACTTCTAACCACTTTGTATAAGCATCCACAACAATAAGGAAATACTGATTCATGAATGGCCCTGCATAGTCAATATGGATCCGACTCCATGGTTCTTTTGGATATTCCCAGTTATGTATTGGTACTTTTGTAGGATTTTTCTGCAGTAAGCAACATTCCTTGCATTGTTTTACCATGCTTTCAATGTCAGAGTCAATATTTTTCCACCATACATAACTTCTGGCTAAAGCTTTCATCTTTACAATGCCAGTATGGGCAGTATGTAATTCTTCTAAGATTTTAGGTTGTAATTGCTTAGGTATAACAATTCTTATGCCATAGAAAATGCAGTTATCCTGTAATGAAAATTCATGAAGTCTTTTCGGATCTTCTTTTCCGGATTGGATCTCTAAGTACATTTTTTGTAGGTCTGGATCTTTGGCTGTAGCTGTTTTTATTTCATGTAGTGTTACTGGCATTTCTGCTATCTGATTTAAGTAGAAGGCATCATCATCTGTAAGCTTGTCTGAACTGGTACATGTAGGCTTCTGCAGTCTTGAAAAATAATCGGCATTTGCATGTTCAGTTGTTTTCCTTAGCTTTATATCATAATCAAAACCAGCTAAAAAGTTGGCATAGTGTACTAGTCTTATTGCTGTAGTACCTGGTGTACCTTTTTCAGGATGTAATATTCTGGCCAGTGGTTGATTATCAATGATTAGTATAATTTTCCTTCCGTAGCAGTATTGGAAAAACTTTTTAAGTCCCCAGATCAGAGCTGCTGCCTCCTTATCAAGCTGGCTGTATCCTTTTTCTGCCTTGGTTAGGGATCTTGATGCAAAAGCTATAGGTCTCTCCATCTTGTCGGGCATTAGGTGTGATAGCACAGCTCCAAATCCAGTAGGTGATGCATCTGTAGCCAAAGTAACAGGTAAGTTATCATGGAATGGTGTAAGCACCTTCTCACTGCAGATTTCCTCTTTTAATTTTTTAAATGCATTTTCACATTCTTTAGACCATACAAATTTGGTGTCTTTTTGTAACAGACTATAAAGTGGATTTAATTTTGATGCTAGGTTGGGTATAAACTGCTGGTAATAGTTAATCATCCCAAGAAATGTGCGAAGAGAGGATACATCAGAGGGACACGGGCTGTTCTTTATGTCATTTACCTTATCATCAGTAGGGTGCAATCCTTTTTCATTAATTGTATGTCCCAGGTAAGTAACAGACTTTTGGAAAAATTGGCATTTTTGTTTGTTCAGGTGTAGTCCACATTTTTGTAATTTCTTAAATACTTTTGTAATTCTCTGTAACAATTGAGTGTATGTATTACCCTGTAGGGCTATGTCATCAAAGAAACAAGCTGTACCATCCATACCCTGTAGTGTTTGATCCATATACCTTTGCCACACATTCGGAGCGATTTTTACCCCAAACATTAGTCTTTTTACTTTATAGGTACCCTTGCAGGTGCTTACAGCTTGCATTTCTGCTGTATCCTCATTTACCAGCATGTGTAGGTATGCCTGGTTTATATCCAATGTGCAAAAGTATTTTCCTCCACTAAGCTTAGAAAATATCTCTTCAATTCTAGGTATTGGGTAGTTGTCACTTTCTAGATTTTTATTTAAAGTTGCTCTATAGTCTGCACATAAACGTACCTTTCCATTTTGTTTCATCACTGGAACTATGGGTGTACCCCACTGTGAGTATGTTACTTTCTCCAATATTCCTGCAGCTGCCAGTCTATCTATCTCTGCCTCCACTAGATCTCTAAGGGCAAAAGGTACTGGACGTGGCTTGAAAAATACAGGTACAGTGTTTTCTTTTAATTTGAATGATGCTTCATAGTCTTTTATTTTGCCTATTTCATCTGAAAATAAGTCTTGGTATTCATGTATTAACTTTTGTAGTTTTGCTTTGAATTCTGTTTCGGTCATATCATTTTCTTCTTTATGTATTGTTTTTACTTCAAATTGTATGTTGAGTTTTCTTAACCATTCTCTGCCCACAACTGGGTCTACATTTCTGTCTATTACAAATACCCGTCCATCAATGTCTTTATTTTTGTATCTTATTTTAACAACACATGTTCCGACTGGTTTCATAATCTCACCTGTGTAAGTCTTTAGTTTTATATTTGTAGGTTCAGTTTGCAATTTGTTGAAATACATTTTGTAGTAATTTTCTGAACAAGTAGTAACCGCTGCACCGGTGTCCATTTCCCATGTATGCATTTTTCCTTGGATCTGAAGTTTAATTGTGTATTTTTCCAAGCTATTGTAACTGTTTGTATGTATTTTGTGAATCTCAAATATTTCATCATCACTTCCATAGTCTTCTTCGTGTTCAACATCAACCTGTCTCATGTCCTGGAAACATACAGTCTGTACATGGCCCTTCTTGTTACACTTCTTGCAATATAGTTTATTTGGGTTAGTCCTGCATTCCGGAGCTTTGTGATTTAATTTACCACACTTATAGCATATTATTTCTTGCTTTTCTTCTGAATTTTCATTGTTACCTAGGTTTCTTTTATTTCTAGGTTTGTTTTGATTTATCTTTTCTCTATTCAATGTATTTTTGTTCAGAGAGATTTTATTTATATTGTTTACTTGTTCTTGTCCCATCTGTTTGCTTTCACTTTTAGACATCTCAATTGCCAAGGCCGTCTTTAGGATGTCTTCGAATTTTGTAGTTGGGGCTTCTTGTAAAAGCCTTTCTTTAGTTTCAGTGCAACGCAGACCTCTTATAAACTGCACTCTCAAGTGTGTATCAAAAGTTGATTTTTTACAGTTATTGCATATGAAATTGCATTTGCCTCCTATTTCTTTTAGCCCTGCTAGGTAATTGGCAATTGATTCGTTTTCGTTTTGGGTTCGTATACAAAATTTGTGTTGTTGAGCGACCTCTCCCGGTTCTGGTGCTATGTGATTGCTGAGAACTTTTATCAGCTCATCGTACGATTTTGATTCTGGTGACTCGGGGGCGGTAATATTCTTTAGGACCTGATAATATTTTGGCCCAATGCAGTTAAGAAATATTTGTGATTTTATCGTGACATCAGTCACTCCTTTTAAGGTTATGTAATTTTGTAATCTCTGTATGTAACTTGAAAAAGATTCATTGATCTCATCGTATGGCTGCAGCGATATGCCACTTATTTTATTAGTACCTTGGTTAAGTAATGCGTTTTGTAAGCTTGCCTGCTGTAATTGCATGCCTCGCATGGTTTCCATCATCTGTGCAAGAACTTGTGTTATTTGAGCTTCCATTTTGATCTTCGTTCGTCCTCGTCGCCAAGTTGTTGTGTATGAATATTACTCATTTGGTTTTAACGTTTATTAACAAAATAATATACATAGAAAAACATGCGTCGTAACGTTCTGACATCCAGTGAACTCCCCGCCATCATTTTCTAGGGATGTCCATTATTTGTCGAGAAGTAGAGTTGTGCCTAACAATTTGATATGGTTTTTGCATCACCTGTCGCGTACACGATCAACAGGAAGGCATCCGGGCGAGGTTCGAGGAGCAGGGAGCAGCGAGGAGACAGTCACCGCCCAGCCGCCCTGCGCGCCGCCCGCCCTCGCGACCTTATCGCGCCCAGCGACCGTTCGCCAGTTCGAATCCAATTCCTAGCATATTTGGACGTTTCCAACACCTCGAACATTGACGCCTCGCATTCCTTGGGGTGGCACTCAATTAACGTGCTGGAACTGAACAGTTACAAGTTTAAGATAAAAGGATACTTTGACCCTTTGTACCCGCCTGGAGCGAGGTTGGTGAGTGTTGCGATAAATCGTAGATGTATATCCACTATTGATTAATGTTTTTTTTTGTAATAAAATGAAAACTACAGAAATTTATAAGGAGACTAAACTTAAATTTACTTAGGTACCTTCTCGTATGTTTGTTTATGTTTATTTAAAGTGTTCCTTGTTGATGAAAGCAGGTTCGGACATCAACACAGGATGTTTAATATAAATTTTAGAACTTTGTCTAACTATTTGATTTTTGATTATGGTTTGATAATTTCTTATGTTTGAGTAGGTTTATTAACTTAACTCGCGATTGAAACTGCTCTGGGTTTTTAAAGGCTTTTATTTTAAAAACGAGCATGCTTACGCAAGTAACTAAAAGACTGAATCCATATCAACAAAGAAATGAGCTATACAGAGGTACAGATTAAAATGACTCGACAAGTGTAACGATCATTTAAGAAATAACATGTTCCTGAGACTAATTTAGGAGCATTTATTATTGGTACTAATGGCGCTATAAATTAAACTAACCGAAATAAAAAAACCCGTTTATGTAACACGAAACTGCACATACAATTTGTAGGAATTCAAATGTAAAATGGATCTAATTAGTGGTATATTATTCTTTCGGCCAATCAACAGATTCAATAGGTATAAGTTTTGATACAGTTTTAAATCGATTGGTGAAATTAAAATGAACATATGTTTCTGAATCGCTTTACTTTCGTTATACATTTAATCTGAAGCGTAGAAAACATTGTAAGCAGCTGTTCTACAACTGGGTGGGTTGTCAATGGAAATGACGAACGTTTAATTTCTGCAAAAGATTAATTTATATAGATAATTTCTAATGCCTTTGACATGACAAAGTAATTATCCTAAAGGGCAAGCTCCAGAAAAGAAAAAAAAAAGAAATGGAAACTTATGACCATAATTTAACTATCACAACACTTCAACGGCTGCATCAATCTTCAAACAAAGCAAAAACACTCTCGATCAAGTACAATTAAACGTAACATTTAAAACAATAATTTGATTGTTTTAAGAAATCAGGAACCGACTTCGAATCACTTTATTTTAAACTGTTTTTTAGTTTTGCGGGATAAATATGAATCCTTTGGGAATCGAAGTTGGTTATAAAAACCAAAGCAGTTCGTCAGTGTGTCTGTCTGTAACTACAGACACAGACGTCAAATTTATAACCGTGCTCACCTCATATACCACCAAGGTTGATAAAAGTTGTTTGCTACGGGCAATTTTCACTAAAATCTGTCAAATACCTACTTCTCATCGTCTTCTGCTCTCCTAAAACCCTTTTCATATTCTGATGGTCCGGGGTAAAAATATCTAACAAGAACGCCGGGAAATGTGAAAACAACACGAACTCTGGCGCGGCAATAATCACTGACCAAAAACCGTTTTCATTTCCACATTCAATGTGGGCCGCGTCGTGTTTACGAAGCGAACCGGGTTGCCCAAACCACAGAGCATTTACAATTACACACAATCATGTATCTAGGCATGAGCTTAGATAAATTTGATTCTAGTTTCGGTAGGTAGGACTTTCGACGTTAAGCCGTTGTCCTGCACCTGAACTCTCCGCGGTCGTGTCGATCTCCCGTCACATCGGATTATGAGAGCGAGGGAATAAAGATTGCACCTGTGTTTGCTCACACACTTGGGCACTAAATATGTCTGTGCACCTGGCTAGGCTAGTGTCCGTTGAGACTGGCCGCTTACCGAAGATTCAGGAGGACATCGAACTCATCGGCACAGAAAATACTCTGATGGATATTTAACACAAAAAAAACAATTGAAGTACACAAACGTAAAATTATGATTCTATTATTTGATTGTAATTTTCTTTGTTAATAAAGATTATTTATTGTATTAATAAATAAAACTTTTATTTTTCAAACGAAAATTAGAAAAAAAGTTTCCGTTTGTTTGGTACAGATACGAGTGAGTTTTTAAAAGCTCAATCAAAATGTTTGTGGATACAAAATATGCAATTATATTTAACCGGCCCTACCATTGTACAAATCATTAAACAATGAGAACGAATTGATGGAGGGTAATGTAAAACGAATGTGATGGTTTACTTTAGACAATGCTGCTTCCGCGTTTCGACGAGGGGCCTCAACTCCAGCGGAATAATGCTTCCTCGACTCGACGCAACCTTAGTTATTGTTTTGCTAAATTATTATTCCTATTGTTAGCGCTCGGCTCGTTTAGAAATAATTATCCAGAATTCAAACAAAAACACGAACTTCGTGCTTTTCTAACCAAGTTATCGATCCCAACTCTTCCCGTGGGTGTCGTAAGAGGCGACTAAGAGACATACACCGAGGGGCGGGCAGCAGCGCATCTTGCAGAATAGATCTACCACCGAATTGCGATCCCCAACCTGCATGCCCAGCGTGGAGATTATGGGAATTACCCTCATGAGATAAAAACCAATAAGGCGATTATCAGGGGAGGCCTGCGTCAAGGTAAGGTACTATATAAATGAATAGGACAGTACGTTTGTATGAGCTTAGAGATTCGCACCCACCATAAACCACTTTTACTTGGATTAGAGTGACGAACGATACCCCATCGCCTTAGATAATCTCACTAATATTATAAACGTGAAAGTTTAGATGGATGGATGGATGTTTGTTCCTTTATCACGCCAGAACGGCTGAACGGATCTGGATGAAATTTGGCACAGAGATAGATTATAGTCTGGAATAGGACATAGACTTTTTATCCCGAAATTCCTACGGGAACGGGAACTACGCGGTTGAAAACCGCGAGGCGCTGCTAGTAATTTATAAATACTTCTTTTCGACTTTCATAAAATTATTTTTATGTGTACCACGTGTAAAAACCTAGCAACGCTACACTTTATTAGCTGGTTAATTATTATGTAAGGTCATAATAACATAGTACAGGTACAGGTTTCACAAGATACCTACTCTTGTTGCGCGGTTTAGTATACAGAGTGGCTTTTTGAGATGGGAGCGGATGGCCAAATCCGACACCATGAGAGTTAGAGAAAAGTCGTGAAAGGAGTCATGACCTCGTCTTTTGGATAAAAAACAGCAACATTCTATTTTTAATCTTTTATTTTCTCAGGAAATCGGTTAGTTAGGTACATTTATTTTTCAAAAAACTCCCGGTATTTTTGCATTAACGGATTCGGTTGCTGACAAAAGTTTCATCTTTGCAAAGTAATGTATGTAATATCACACTTCACACTAATATTATAAATTCTAAAGTTGGATTGTTAGAAAATGGATCGGCGATCTATTCAGTGTTTTGGCGTCAAGAAGTAATAAATATCCATCCATCCGAACTTTCGAATTTATAACATAAAACTAGTGTGAAATGTGTGTACTACGTAGGTAAATGAAATTTTAGCAATTTGCATAGATATAGTTCTAGGCCTGGAATAAAACATAGGCTACGTTTTATCCCATAAATCAGATCATCAGTATAGAAACAACTTTAAACGTTTCCCTATAAACAACGCACACTAATCTCATATTTTCAGATAATATAACCATCTATTCCCATCTCAAAAAGCCACCCTGTTAAATCAGTGGCTCGGAATGAATCTCCAAGTGAATTCACAATTAGCAAATAGGAACATTTTAATTTAAAGTTACCGTGCCTTCATTGTCGGCCGCTTCCTGAAAACCAAATTATGAACTCGACAAGCCACAGCGGCAAAAAATAAAACATGGAAATTATATCGCGCTGGGCAACTTTATTCAGGCAACAAAGCTAGGATTAAGGACCAGCTGAATGAATGAAAAAACTTGATGTGAAATTAATAAACATTAACTATTAAGAAGCTGAAGTGGCAGTGAACCGGCCATACATATCTCGTAAAGAAGCTACAACTGCTGTGGTAAACGTGTTCTTGAGTGGAGACCACGACTCGGAAAACGTGGTGTAGCACGCCCTCCGACCAGGTGGGACAGCAGTCTTTCGCAGGTCACCTGCGGAAGACTGCAGGCAGATGCTTGATGCGTCAAGTTGAAGATGGGGCTCTATGGCGTTCATTATGAGAGGCCTATCTATGTCCACCAGTGGACTAACATAGGCTGATGATTAGGATGAATTAAAGGAGTAACCACAAAAAGTGACATATATTACCTGTACCATTTTAGGCCCCACCTATTGCGAACCTATTGCGGTTCTCATGTCGGTCACGATCGGCGACCATCTTGGATGTTCACTAATTTGTTCAGCAACCCTTTAACGGGAGTTCATCCATTTATGTAATAATTTCTTTTTATAGCATCGCTTGACTGAATTTTAATAACTTAATTTGAATTTGGTGTAGGATATTTATAAGCCTGACTTTAATAAACGCTTGAAACGATCTTGAAATATTACTCTCGGTGAGTTGCTTGCAGGCTGGAGATATTGTGTGAATTATGGGATATTTCATATTATTATTGTATTATTTTGTATTATTATTGCAAACAACTGACAAACTCACGTTTCTAGCGACACACCTGAGTACATTAATAGGATAAGATAACTAGGGTATAATTTCGTGCTTAGAGTTTCGGCTAGGAGGCTTGATATCTAAGTTTATGGCGCGATTATAATACCGAGGTTCATATATAGGTCTACTAAAGATCATTTGGAAATTATTGGGCAAAGGCTCCCAAGATGGCCTTTTAAATCGATGTTTTGAAAAATCTATTTTTTACTATACAAATGTAGGAAATCAGGGATTTAAAAATGCTTTAGAGTATTTTAATAAATCCTATTCTTATTATGGTAGTCCTAATTATGACTTTATTCGTGAAAATTATATTTTCACAATATAGTTCCTAGCGTTTAGCATAAATGTTTCATCTTAGATGCAAGTACCTACCTTACATGATAGTAGAGCTATCACAACACGAGCGATCTATGTCAAAGCTGTCGAAATAATCGCTCGTTTTTATCAAAATAATCGCTTGTTGTTAATGAATTCGAAAAAGTAGCTAGTAAATCTAGGACTATTATCTTTGCTTAAGATTGCCATCTTTGTATTCTATATTTTTTTATTCTATAGAGTAGGTATGCCTGATTCAAAGCAAAATGAAACTTCTAAAGGCACCAACTTAAGAAAAGATTCAAATCGGAAAGCATCGGAATGCCAACTGAGAATTCACATAATAAATCTCCTTCTCTAAAGAGTGTCACCCCGGCTTATTTTTCACGAACTTTGGCCTTTACTTAAAGTAAGTAAGTACATAATTTATTTTTAAGAGCTGTGTGGACCTTGTAATGTAGTCTCAGCTTTTTAATTTGAAAGTCTAAATAAGGTTTTCATTCGGTTGTATATTTTTTTCCCAATTGTACGAAAATATTCCAACTAGGTATTCTTGGTTTGCATTTTACTATTTGGTTTCAGGCACTACAGAACCTACCTAAAAAAACATAACTGTATTTCAATAGTAATGCCGCCATATACAGGATGGCTTTTTGAGATGGGAGTAGAAAGCCAAATCCGGAACTATGAGAGTTAAGAGGTCGATTAATGCAAAAGTCAAGCAAAATCGGTATTTTTAAACACTTCGATTTATGGTAGGTAACGAACGTAAATGTTCATTCATAAAATACGATAGGTAGGGAAAAACCTTTAACAGCTAAGTAATTGAATAAAATTTACGAAAATGAACTGGTTTTTTTAATTAAAAAAAAGCTCTGTCCAAGATCCTATCCTCAGCCTAACCTATTCACAGTGTGCCATATTTTTTTAAAAATCAATCGTTTGGTTTGATAGCAATTGATGGTTATAGTTAAAAAAATGTTTTAAAACATATAAAAAAACACTATGTTTTCTCGTATTCATCACTCTTTTCACGACTAGATTTTTTTTGTTAGAATTTTATTATTAGGGTTATATCGTGAATGAAATCAAAACACTCTCATGGGGGGCGGATTACGCCATCCACTCCCAGCTCAAAAAACCACCCTGTGCATATAGCGTGCCCTGAAAGATATGATAGTTATTCCACTCTCTTATTTGCTGTTTGGTAGTTCGACTGACTATCAAATTATCACGGCCTAATACTTTACCGATTCGATTTTTTATGACTATCAATTTTGTTTAAGAAGAAATTGTAATCGATTATGTTATTTTTGTCCAACATTTTGTAATATTTTGCTGAGCTTACTCAGATGTCTATCTTTATTTTTTTAATCAGATTATTCAATAGAATAAAAAAGTATTATTTTTTAACTAGCCTGACATTTAGTAGTATTATTTTTTAATTAACCTTAACTACTAACCTTATTTATGTTGGAAGAACACAAAGTAAGATTCGTAGATAACCCACTTACATCCGTAGTAGACTTTGTTTTTTAAGATACAGGCTAACAGTTTCTCGGTGATTATCATCATCATTACAATCTTTGTTTCGTTATTTTAATCTTATTTTTCAATGAAAGTTTATACCTAAAGTAAGGACCTAAATTGTCTCTAAATCCTCCTACGTTTAGGGCTGCATGTAATAGATGTCAGTACAGACAATGAAGATTAACGTACATATCTACAATTAAACGAACCTACACATGTACCATTTTAATACCTAGTTTAGTGTCAAGCTAAAGGCTCCTTTGGGTTTAATGTGCAACCGTACGACTCGTGCTCGAGCCAACAACATGATTAAGGCTTTATAAGCATGTCAAAAGCTCTTTACCCTTATACTAATTGATTGTGAACGAAAAATGACTTCGAATCACTGTATTATTTTTTCTTTGGATTCAATTTAACATTGTTTTTAAGTTTTGGTGGACAAATACGAATCCCTCTCGAATATATTTTTTATAGGACCACCTAATGGATAATGCTCTACTATACAACAGTGAATAAAAATTCAAAATTGGTCCATAAATGACATAAAAATCGACGAAAGTAAAACTACGTTTTACGTTCAGCTTTATGTGTGTTTTACCTTCTTTATTTGATGTCGGTTTAAAATAGAAAATGTACTTTTTTTCATCCAATAATTATTAGATAAACTCTTGAATGACAAAGAGATAAAAATTAATTATAGTAAAACTAGCTGATCCCTGCGGTTTCACCCGCGTTAAATCCGTGTAAAATTTCGAATGTTCTTGTAACTCTCTCATAGGAATTAGATGTTTAACCAGGACAAAAAGGCCTATGTTACTCTCCATCCTTTCAACTAACTCTATGCCAAAAATCAAATCGATTGGTTGCTTAGTAAGGGCTTGAAGGAAGGAAAAACAAACAAAAGAACACACTTTCGAATGTAACACTTAACGTGCACTTTGAAATGTATAAAATGATTAGTACTTATCATAAATCTAGCAGTCTTAAAATATACGATACCAGGGATTTCGAGTGATCCTTTAAGCTTTGTACATATAAGCGCAAGGTCTTCCTTCATGTAACTTGCATAATGTAACTCGTAGGTATTCCTAGACTATCGTGGCTGGGCTATTGTTACCCTGAGGTAGCCCAATACCCAATTTAAATCAGAAATTCACGTCGACAATAGGGCTAAACCTAGTTGAAGTAACACAAAGGCTAGCTTAATCACGGAGTTGTATGCCTTGTCAGCAGGCGAGGCAGGCCGGCCCCAATAGTGTTGCCAGGAACAGGGAAGCAGGGTTTATGTAGAACGCCGCCTCTGAAGCTTAATAGATTTACTGCCTACATGCTTGCGTTTCATGTTGGACTCGTAGGTAATCGTCTCTGTATAAAAGGTTTCATCCTATGAGCCCGTTTAGATTAGTTTGGTACAACATGTTTCAACATTTTGTCCTCTATCTACAAAACACTTTAAACTTCATAAACCCTGTAATATTTGCTGTCCGAACTTAGGTTTTACGGCGTTTTCATACGAGGCACGACACCAAACGACAAAATGCGGTGACGACGACTCCGGGCGTCATACATTTCTATAAACCGTTTACACACGCAACGACACCGTACAGCACGACAGTCGTCACCACATTTTATCGTGCGTCGTGCGAAAATGCTCTTAAAGTAATTTACTGTACTCAAACTAAAACATCTATTTTCTTAGTTGTGAGAGTCCCATCCCATTCAAACGAAAGCACACAAAAGAATGTCTTTAAAGAAAAATTCACTGCCGTCATAAAAGGTTTATTGCTGGAATTATTATAAGAAAATAAATTGCGGCCATTCCATCTCTAGTCCGTAACTTTTCAATAGCCGCCAGTCTCCCCAATAAAGGAAGATGAGCTGTAAATTCAGAGCTATATTTTTCTTTTCAGGTATTCGGTGTAAACAACATTATGTGAACGATAAATAGGTTTTCCGTTCTTTTGTGATATGACTATGGTTTAGTGATTGCGAAGTGAGATTAAAACTAATGTGAGTGAGTGGTGAAGTGGGGTAAAACACGATGAGTTTCTTCTCGTCGATTGGCCAGTATGTGGCGGGCGTGGCGGACAGCGTCGCAGGCCTGGCGCTCTCGCCGCGGCGCGTGCCTCCCGCTAGGCATCGCTCCGAAGACGTGCAGGCTCAGAAGCCTAAGCCTTCTACTGCGACTATGAGAGGTAAGACTAACTTTTACTTGGACCTAGGTCTGCTATAAAGAACCACACATGAGCTAAACTTGAGTTACACAGAGAATATTATGAACACTGAGTTAAGTAGACAGAATAATATAGAATAGATATAGCCGAAATATAGCCGAATTTGTAGACTAGTATATTTCTAACAATATTATATACATTGTACATGTATTGTGTACCTACATACATTGTAAAAATTGTATTCAAAAATTATTCTACTCAATTTTTACACAAAAACTGTATTAACTCATAACTATCATCATCGTGTAGGTTGGTTCCTTATTGCAGAACTAGGCCCACTTTAATGTCCGATCCAATGTCGAACTTTCGCAAAAATGACGTTCGTTTTCTCTGATTTGACCACTTGCGACTTATTAAAGCATGAATCTATACAGGGTGAGTTTATTTCAGGGCCACTGAGGGGAAGTCTGAAACCGTAAGAGTTATTGCTCGATTTTGAGAGTTAGTCAATACGCAAGCAAACATCAAAGGGCTTTATATCCTTCAGACCTTACTCTAGGACTCTTGGTGACGTCACAAAAATTCGAATAACATAAGTAAAACTAGGAAAAAAACTAGAAAGTGATAACATTATTTTTTGTTCACTTCAATCTTTTTAAGGTAAAGTATAAAAGCGAACATGAAACCTTTACATTGTTAGAAAATTAGAATTCTGACTTTTTTTGCTAGTTGTAGTATATTCAAAATGGCGTGTGTCGAGAAAACAGCTGATGTTATGCTTGCAATACAAGGATAAACGATAAATATTTTTAAACTTACGCGATCTGAACACATATTTATAAATACTATTTAACGGGTATTTATCGCGTTTAATTACCTTATTTTCCCGACGTTTCGACAGGTTTACACACTGCCGTGGTCACGGGATAAAACGGTAACGGGTCATCCCGTGACCACGGCAGTGTGTAAACCTGTCGAAACGTCGGGAAAATAAGGTAATTAAACGCGATAAATACCCGTTAAATAGTATTTATAAATAAGGATAAACGATTCTCTATTGCTTCATAGATGTTACATAAACGTAAAATGTGTTTATGCCGCGTAATTTGAAATTGTTACACTAACCCCACTGTCACACTTACCTCGGCCCGCCATAATATGAATCTTTTTTTTATAATAAACACTATATATATAGTTTTTAAAGGAACAATCGGAAAATGGGCTAACCATTTCGGTACGGTAATGGTCATACCTAGTATCACATTTAATCACATTTGGTACCTATTTATTACTAATATAGAATGCATAATTTAATTTATTAATAACAATCTTTTATTTCGGGCAACAAGTAATAAATAGTGTAGTCACAGTACTGCTGCTTTGTAGTCAATTAAAACAAAAAGAATGCGACAAGAAAAAAACATTTTGTAACATTTAATTAACAGTTGTTATAATTTTATTAATCTTTGAACCAGTAATTGCAAACCAGTCTTTTTAAAATAAAAAAAATAAAGGCATTGAAAAAAAAAACTAAAAAACTACTACCTAAATTTAGAAAGAAGTCAACCAAAAAATAATTTTCAACGCTGATGAACGTCAAGAAACGTTCAATCGCTGATGGCTCATAGCACATTACAGAGGTAAAAATGCATTAAGTTTAAGTTTACTGAAAATAGGAAATCCCGTCCTTATTTGTGTCTTAGACTTTTGATTTTTGCAATTTTGCTAGGGATGCTTCCTGTTCGAGCGATAAAAATACACAGCTAAATGGAAACCCAAAATGTCATGTGTTCTCTTTTGAACGGGCGGATACCTTGATCGATGGTTTTACCTTCAATTTGCGATATATTATTTTACCGGCGAGTTTCTGCCAACATGAAGACAGATGGCATTACTTTAGGCCGAAGCGAGTGGGACGAACATAGAACCACTCATAAATACTTTGGTACCCTACATACCTAAAAATCAAAAATAAAGTAAACACGGACGTTTAGTCCTAAGTTTCTCTCTCTCTTCGGCCCGACCCTGTATTTCAGTCTTGTGACAAATTTTATTTGCCACAGGTTTACATTTTTATCTTTGCAATTGGTAAAAGTTTCGTTTCGTCATCCTTAGCATCCTATGTTACTTGTGAACGTGTAAAGTTCTGACGTAACCACAGAAAAAAACAGTAGATAGATAGGTACTTCACTATTCCTTACCCTAGTTGTTCAATGCATAGTGAGAATGTTATGGATCAGAGAGAAACATTTACAAATAAAGCATGCGAGTTCAACTGTCGTTGATTGCGCTTTTGTTCAGTAGGTATTGCACTGGAATCACAGAATACTTCAGTGTTGCTTGAATGTACTTGGTGGTAAAATAAAAACAAAGAGAAAACAGTGAGGTTCAAAAACAAATGTATTTTTCCATTGCCAGGCAACAGAAATGGGTGTCGGATTATTTCTCTTTATTTTATGCTTTTGCATTATTCATAAAGAAGAATATTCGTAAA
Organism: Eupithecia exiguata; assembly: GCA_947086465.1. NCBI lineage: Eukaryota > Metazoa > Arthropoda > Insecta > Lepidoptera > Geometridae > Eupithecia > Eupithecia exiguata. The sequence goes on along the minus strand of OX352238.1, from coordinate 6,938,238 downwards.
AATACGATGTGTAATGTAGTGTGCGGTGCCAAAGAGACCCCTCGTCCGTTGCGGGCCGGTGAAGTCGCATCATAAGTTTTTAGGTAATGATCTTTTAAATACTTCGTAACTCATATAAACCTAGATTTATGGGAAGAACTTGAGCGCGCTCTCTCTTTTCATTTAACAAGCGATTAAAAAAGAAAAATAGGAATGAAGCTTGAGCTAGACTCTGTGGGCCTTTTCCAGGATAGCTAGCTTTATTCTTATGGGCCTGTGCCTCTGCTCTGTAAAACAGGTTTCTACTACGCGCTTAAAGGTTTTTTTTAATTTATTTTGGGCATGTGACCTACCTAACGTTCGCACCTTTTCTACTTAGTAGGTTTTTAATAAATAAATAAAAATAAAAATCTTTTATTTCGGACAACACAATGGATCCATAGTTTAATAATCATATCATATCATCATAGTTTTTTAATGATCACCATCATTACATTATTATTATAATCAGTTACAGATGGTATCATAACTATCAGTTGGGTGGATATATACCCAACCCAGTAGCTGAGCCATTGGCTTCTTTTCGTTTTATCAGTAAACTTTTGTAAAATAACAAATACTAGAGAAAATACGGTTACCGAGCTCCTTGTATTGCTGACAGGATTCCCCCGCGTGGTGCCAACGGAAGGCGCCTCGGCCCTGGGAGCCCGGCGCCGCACGCTGGACTGCCTGGCTCCGGCGCCTCCGCCCCGCCGCGGGGGCTCGCTGCGAATGGCCCGCAACCCGCCGCCTGAGAAGCCTCCGACCATGGCGTTCTGCAAGCGACGCCTCTCCTGGCCGGAGGTGGACAGCACTGTCAATTCTGGGTAAGTTTAGTTACGCTTTATCACTATCGTAGCGCATCAACCCCCAAGTGAGTTTTGGGTTTAGACACATGTGGTATACGTAAATTATGAAGTTAGAAGGCATCATTATAATGGGTCTGGGCAGTTGGATGCTTAACGAATATTACGAATTTCAATGAAATTCGTGTGAAAATGAAACAGTCTAGTCACTCTACTCTCAAATAGAACTTCTATGGGATTAAAGGACAAAAGTTCAGAAATTCATAGAATTGAGAAGTAGGTACCTATATATCTGATTAGCTATCTCTATATAATATTTAAATAGCTCAAGGTCGAACAAAGAGTAGCTCCGAAATATTTGTTACTAACTGGCACCCAGTAACTGGATATTTTCTGTAGGCGTAAGTCGCCTGAAACGTAGGATAAAGCAAGCAACAATAGGGTGCTCCATTAGGGAACATCTAACAACGCCGTAACAAAAGCCATCAAGTCAAATCACAATATTGGCGGAATCAAAGCATTCGAAGGATATTAACGTGTTTCCGTGAAGAGGGAATAGCAAATTAGTGGTAACTGTCTGCTATGTGACGAATAGGGATGTGTTGGCATAGTCAAACATAGGTAAATGACAAATATGACCAGGCAAATAAATACCATACATAATCATTATAATTAGTTAACTTTATTTGTTAAATACAGTATTTATATGGCAGGATATCCGGGCACAAGTAGGTATATTTACATACTTAAAAGGATGTCCTAATAACTGTTTAGATCTTTATGAATTCTGTGAACATAGCCTCGAATGGAAAACTGCGCATGGTACAGTACAGTTGAGTATGATCATTACTGTAAGAGATTCAATTTGTTATAGGACATACGCTACTTTTATTCCATGTAAATCGCAGAAAATATTCAAACCCACGAAAGCATAATTTGAATCTCGTACCAAAGTTCATCCAGCTGCCTCAAAATACTTACAATGCAATGATAATGATTCTTGAAGATAAATATAATTTAAAAAAAGCGGCAAAATTCAAATTATGTAAGTAAAACTAGAAAATAAAATGATATGCATTTGCTCCCCTTCGAGTCGAGACCGTGGAGTATAGAGGCTCTCCTCTAATAAAAATTATTTAAGCATCTGGTCGAAGCGACGCGTGACCCGGGAGCTGGTGAGTACCTATCTGGCGCAGCGCATCAGCATTGCCATACAGCGGGGCATTGCAGCCAGGCAGCGTCTTGGAACGCTTTCGACTGGTATTGATATGTATCAGTTGAGCTACCTGTAGATTATTTGCAATCGTTTGCAGTTAGCTCAATTGTTTCAATTGTAAATATATTATTTATATATTATTTGATTGCTGTTAATAGTTGCCTTTCAATAAACATATTTTATAAATACAACAACAAACAACTTTCGATACTCAATGTAAATTTGCAATTTTCAAAAAAAGAGGCGGTCAAAATAGTAATTTAAACTTGTCTGATAAATTTGCAGGACACGAGGACCTACTTCATCTATTTTTGTTTATATCTCTCTTTCTGTCTCTAGAAAGGTAATCAAGCTAACCCGACATAGACAGCTACCACAGGATTAACACAAAATCAAGTAACTTAAATAGCGCTAGAGTTCTGATAGATGAGGCAATCAAACTGCCTACCCTTTGACTTGGCTCTCAGCGAGCAAATGAACGCCGCGCCGGTCCACCCGGAGGCCGGAGTGACAGGAAATTTCCTATTGCTGTCATAGACAGAGATTATACGATCTTTGATGCAGTGAAAAACGTAAAAACAACCGGGAACTTGATTAGTTCTGTCCCCAGGTGCAAGGATTACATAGCGTCTTTAATTTCCTTAATGGTCTCTATAAACAAAGCGTGAGGCAAATGACTCGGGAATTGCGAGCGATAGCTAGACGAATCGATTTGTCAGCGGGAGTCCCATTTGGTTGAATAGAAAATTTGATTAAATCGTCGGGTGCTTATTGTCTCTTATTTGTTCTGCCGCGTGAAATGTAATAATTTTTTTGTTTACCTCTGGATGGGAGGTGAGTTTATAGGGGTCCTGGGCTGAATTACGACTTCGTGTTTATTACCAATCAATTTGAAGTAGGGAACTCCAACCTGCTGATAAGGCGAGCGGCCATAGAATACCCATACGTTTGAAATTGTTTTCCGATTTGTCATTTTCTCTTCACCTATTAAAGCCTTTCTGTACCAGACAGAATATGCCGTGTTCGTAATTGAACCAATTAGAACAGCGATGAGCTTTATATTCTATCTGATTACGCAGATAAAATTCAATTTGGCACGTTCATGGCAAAGTTATATCCATTTACCTACATTTGGAATATATCTTGGAGTGTAGTGTAATCTCGGAGCATTTCCATAAACGAACGAATTTATACTGATAGTAACTCGAGCTTTTTATTTGTTTGATGGACCTTTCGTGTCGTCAAAGTAGTTAGTGTGGGCGCCTAATTATCGGCTGTGATAGCACTAAGTTTTCTGTACAGTAAAACGTAGTATTAAAACGCACTGGTTAATATACAGGGCGTCCCACGGACATGCCACATGGAGGGAAAGTACCTTGAATAATGTAGATGGAACATTTTACTGAAAGAAGACATTATTTTAATTTGAAAAAAAAAAACTGCATTCGTAGATATTTAAACAATTACATGGCTGAACCGGGAATCGAACCCTTTACACGAGAAAAATAATCATTCTGTAGTTTTATGGTACCGATCAAAAGCTTCAGCATAAGGATTATTTTTTGCGTAATAACATAGTGTCAGAAATAAAAGGAAGACCATGAATTTTAACATTTTAATACAAAATTTAATCAATTTATCAAATGCTCAAAATGAGTCCCTTACCTCCACAGCCGTATGACATAAAAACATTATGTCATACGGCTGTGTAGGCAAACTAAAAAGTAACAACTGTCATCAGCAACATGAGCACATTTGTTTAGATCTCGACGTTATGAACACAGAGCAATATGGCTTCCACTGCGTCCAGCGTTTTCTTCAAGTTACGCGTGCAACATCAAAATGTAAATTTTAAATGCTTTTTTAGGGCACTTATCGATTTAATAAAATTGTAGTGTTTTGTTTAGTGGTTCATTAGCACTATAACACCTGTACGGTGTAATACCCTGAAGACCTTTGCCCTCTTCGCCACTAAGCTAGTCTAGTTATGATGGGTACAAAATTACAGTGCAGGCTTACAAAGTACAATGCTGTGGCGGAACGCACAACCCCTTTTCCGTTTTAAGCTCTGCCGCGACATCCGACCGTGCAAGGACATGCAACAGGTCACCTGATGACCTATTTCCAGTAACGCTATTAATCTTCACCGATTTACATCAATTACGCAGAATGATTGAGTGTGGAAGTTCAATGATGTTATGATTGAGGCCTGCTTTCCATAATTGGCCGGGCGGAGGTTCGATTGATTACTTTGACGTAACACTAATCAGCCCGAGTGTTATCACTTAAATATTAGTTTTGTGATACTGAGAAAAAAAATGTTTTATGCATGTTTTGAACTCAACAAGCTAAAAATTTATCATTTGTACCTACTTTACTCTACCTCGAAGCTCTCTAGCTTTGTTTGAGGTGGTACTTAGCCATTCTATTCCACATATAGGTCATGTAGTATAACATAACGATACATTACATAACTAGGTACTTGAAAGCTTGTATTAATCAGTTTATTTTGGAGCACATTCGTTAAAATGTGCCTAGATACGAATCAAAGCACGTGAAAGATTTGTTACGAAAGTTATTTAATATTGTACATTAATTGTAAAGAACTTCAGAGGTAGGTAGGTACTTATTGCGTAAGTTCTTAACCAACTTTTTGCTAATGAACATGAGAACGAATTCCATTACAGTACCAGCGTGGGATGCTCTCTAGAAATCCGTATTTATCCATCAAGCGTCCTCCAACCAAACCCAATATCCACATAGTACCTAGGTACCCAGGGCGGCTGCATGTAGCGAACGTATTGATTTTTCCTGGAATTCAGTGGGAGACTGCGATAACAAAGCTTTTGGCAGTTAAAATTGATCAATTGATGTTCGCCAGTAATGGCAAAACATGTAGATCTTAATTAATTGCATGCTCTACTCATGTTTTAAGCAAATAGATGATTCTTATTCTTATTCTCAAAATGACAAGAGCTGATGGGTATTTTGATAAATTGTTATCTATACGATGACGACTTCTGTGGCGCGGTGGGCGAAGGTCTGCTTGCGACGCAGGAGGTTGTGGGTTCGATTCCCACCTCGGGACAAATGTGTGTACGATCTGCAGACATTTGTTCAGGGTGATCTGGTCGTTTTCTATGTATTTTCTATGTAAAAAAATTCTATCTAGGTATTCTATTATGTATATCAGTTGTTATCTAGTACCCATAACACAAGTTCTGCTTAGCTTGGGGCTAGATAGCTATGTGAATTGTCCAGCATTATTTATTTATATATTTTTTTATATTTATTACTTAGACAATCGGGTTAAATTGTCTAAGATTTATTATAAGTGAAATCTGTCCTTCTAACTCTCAAATCAAGTGGTATAGGCATCATTTGGTACCGCCAAAAAGAATGTGTGTCTGTTTATGAAATATTTTTCGAATATTTTTGTGTATGAATAAAACTTTTAATAAACAAGGTTTAGGTACTTATGGTTCACACTGGGTACCCTGGGTCCTTAAAAAGTTGTCACTTTTATTTCAACAATCCGGTCGCGTCGTACCTACGTACAACATCAAAAACACTGTCGACCATAAATATCCAAATTATTATTTTCATTCAACGTTTTGACAGATCAAACCAGCTGAAGACCTGATACAGTGGTGGTAGAATCTCCAAACAAGCCTGAATATATGCTCTTCTGCTCTTATGCCGGGTACAGACCAAGCGAACAAAAGCAAGCGATGGCTAACGAGTGGGATTCGACGATCGATGACGAACGTTCACTCGCTTTCGCTGTTGTATCCACACCACACGAACACATGAGAAACAGTCGGCGGAGGACAGCCGAAGGCGAACGAAGGCCCTCATTTGGGCTCGCTTGCTTTCGCCATGACGTCCACACTACTGGTTCAATCGCGTTCGGTGGTTAGCCTTCGCTCGCCTTTGTCCGCTGGGATGTACCCGGCATTAGACCACGTCTGCCATACCCTGGTCCTATGTATATCGTGGCCAGAACGATCAACGTTTAATAATATATCTAAAAAATGTCGCTTAGCCATGGTCGAATAAAATTAATCAATTATTCTCAATAATCAGCGTTCGTTCTGCAATCGTCCTAGTCTTTCCACGAGAGGGCTGATTCTACGATCCGGCGGCAACATATCTATAATAAGAATAAGAATAAGAAATTTTTATTGGTTCACTATACACAGGAAAATACAGTGATATAAGAGAATTAATCATGAAACAATGTGAGACCAAAAGGCTACCACTCAGCGTGTGCTGCAGGGGCTCGGGGAGCACTGCAGCGCTGGTCTTCCGTAGCACCTTAGCGTAGAGCGCGTCACTGGCTATGGACACACTCTTTACAATATATAGGTTGGTTATTATCTACCAATTTATTCCGATGAACGTCCCCCAGCGATTAAGCACGCCTAGTCATGCATTGCTATTGTGTCATTAATGAAACATTTTAATGAAAGGCTTGTCCCGGACGACGTGCTGATACCATAACACTATTACTGTTGTACGCTATTGTTTGAGGCATAGAGATGTCCCTCTATTTAGTTGTATTGTGCGTTGATGTGTTCGTAAACTGGAAGGAGATAAATAGAGGCAGGACTTTACATCTATTTTATTAAATTTCTTTGTATTATGTATGATCGCTAGCTACACCATATTGTAATATGCCTATGAGGCGAAATATTTTCTGCTTTCTTTTACCATTCGAGTTTTTTTATATACTAACTAATTTCTGTCCGCGGCTTTCGCGTTGTTTTTATAGATACTTTAATGATGGTTATTACTATCACATGAATATAATCACTTACAAGACAGAAAAACTATCGTAGTTTGACGAATTCATTACTGATGTAAGCGGTTCGTAGTTATAAACTGTTTCTGTAACTGTTCGTAATGATTTCAGCCCGATTCGTTCAGTAGTTTTGGCGTGAAGAGGTAACAAACATCCAAACGTGAAATAGTGGGAAAACATTTCGCTTATTCCCACTAGTTCTGTGCACAAGACTACTGGGATATAAGTTGTCCCAGTAGTTCTGTGCACTAAAATTATATTATACTTACATAATTGCAAAAAATGTCAGGCAATGAAATTCAGCGCATGTCAAAATGGCAGCATATGTCAATAATAACGGGAAACATCAATAATTATAGGAAACGTCAAAAATTGCAGGAAACGTCAAAAATGAAAAGACTCATCAAATATTACAGAAAATGTCACAAACGACAAGAAACGTCAAAAATACGCAACGTTGTTCACAAATGTTTCAGCTAAGTGATAAAGCACTTAGGCACCTTAAAAAACCTTTTACTAGAAAACTTTTTATAAACGTACCTACGTTTCGCTAAAATGAAACGTTGCAAGCTTATTCAATATCGCTTCAAATAAGAGCAAAGGAAATTCATACAGGAGGTCGGTCGGGCTCCCAGCCTTGACATAATTTCAACCTTTTTCTAAAAATAATTTGTTAGTTTTACATAATATGAAATCTAAAGTCAAACAGGCAAGTTCATCTTGTACTACCTTTTATTAAGGGCTGATTTTAGTTCAATACTACCTACGTCAGACCTACCTACCTACGTATGCTCAAAGGACGTAAGTTCCATATTAGTAAGTACTAGTTTCTTTAAATTTTGGGACCACTTTTTAATGATTGGTCGGAAAACATATCATAAAAACGGTACCTAACATTGCTTATCAGTTATTTATTACAATGTTTAAAAGTGGTCCGCATAAAATTGTTAATCTATCTCGTAAGTGTACTCATTACATACCATAATAAAAGCTTTTATGAAAACAAATAAAGATAAAACAGTGAAGTAGACCATACTAACTGGGGATGCATCCGAACGTGGTTTTATTCAGTTTCATTCAAATAAAGTGTCGTCTGACGTTATCTAACCCCACAGTGGCGCAGGTAGAGATGATAAATGTACCGCGCCCTAGTTGCGTCCGGTCATCAGAGATCCCTCATCACTCCTGCTGTGTCAGTTTATATTGTACACTCAACCGTAGTGGACAGGTAAATCCAGTTAGACTAAAGCTTCATTTATCTTAGCTATTTAAACTTGTACTTAGGCTTGTGAACGATCCATTCATTTTTCCCTTTACCTTGAGTTTTCCTTTTGAAGCGTTACGGCGAAAATCGTTTCCAAAGAGATCTTGCGGAAATCTTTCGCACAAAGGAACTGTTTGTGTACCTATTTTCCGTGGATAAGAGAGCATTTTATCACAAGATGTTTTATCAGGGTTTTTAATTGGTTGATATTCCAGCTCTTGAAATAGTTATTGGTTGATATAAATAATAAATATTACCATTTTGTTATTGGTTATAATTTTCCGCTTCAATAATTGGCGTTATCAGTTGCCTATTAAATGGATTTATCGATATTTTTTGACCTATTTTTTACAGAAAGGGAATTTTAAAATGAATTTGGAAAAAAATGAAAAATAAAATTGCACTCAATTTCGGATGATAAAACGCTGCCCATTTTTTGTGACGTCTCCGTTCAGTTTGTCAACTTAAAGAGTTTCTACTCCTTCAATCAAAAAAAATAGGAAACAAATGAATGATAAAAACCATAATGTTTGTTGTTTGTGTGTCTAACAAAAAAAATCTTTCTTTCTTTCAAAAAATATATCGTTATTGCTCTGAGAATATATCCCGCTAAAAGCTTTATGACAATACGGTGAACGGTGACGCCAAGTTTAGAAATTTCTACTTTTCAATTATTTAATTTCACAATTACAACATGAAAACATACAAAAACTATGCAGATAAATCAACATCATCATCTCCGCTGCAACATCAGCAGAGTCCCTCATAAAAATAAAGCGAAAATACGCTAACCTTGATCGAGGTTACCTATTCGAGCCGTTTGGGGTAGAAACCCTAGGTCCTTGGGGTCCTTGTGGTCCTGGGGCACACGCTATATACAAAGATCTTACAAAACAGAGTCCACAGGTGATCGCCATTCAACGTGGCAATGCTGCCAGCATTCTGGGCACTTTGCCTTCTGGTGACGGCTTAGATTTTTTGAAAATAGATTTACATAAGTGTATATATTCGTTTAATTATTTTATTATGTTGTTGTAATTTTCGTAATAAAACTGTGCAGATAAATATAACTGCATATTTTTTCTATGTCAATAGAGAATACAAGTGAAAATAGTCACATGAATTTACCTTAATAAAAAAAATGCTCGTTCATAATGCTGACCGCCTATTCCCGATTGTCCCTACCCTCTACGTTCCTACTAGGAACAATCAGGAAAAAAATTCCCGATTGTTCCTAGCTACGATCATACTAGGAACAATCGGGAAAAAATATTCCCGATCGTTCCTAGTAACGCAGGAAGAAAATTGCTCGTGTTCCTATCTACTGTTTTGCCACCGAGACAAATACTGAAAATTGAACCAGCAGCGTTCTCGGAAAGCGCACCAAGCGTTCTATGATGTTGTTAAGTGCGCTAGTGCCGCTGACTACTGTACTTAACTTTTAACCTATTTTGATCAAGTATTATTGGATAAGAAATATAGTTTTGACTACATCGAATATTTGAAGGGTGATGTGAGGTGAAATAAAAACTTTAGTCATGAAATAGTGACTAAAGTTTTTATTTTACCTTACGTCACCCTTCAAATATTCAATGTAGTCAAAACTATATTTCTTATCCAATAATACTTCATCAAAATAGTTTCATGTCTCCTTTTTATGTAAACTAACGAAACAGATCCACTAGAACTAGACGCACTTTGTTCCGACATAGCTCAGATATAGGATTGGACTGATAATAATTTTGGCAAGGGGCAGGAAAGGGGTAATGTTCGCAGGGGGGTTGTCAACCCTTTTTTACCTGTGACAGGTAAAAAACGCCCTATTTGTTGCAGAACAATGCATTATTTAAAACACTTGGCTATTTTGCAAGTTGAGATTAGGCATAACATAGATGACAGTAGTCAGAGTAAATACATTGTCTATCACAGTCAAAAAAATATGTTTTTTTTTAAATGTAATCAAAATGTTTGTTTTACTTTATTTCATGATTCGTTTTTTCATTCCTAACATTCTAATTTAAGACATTTTTATTATTGTTTGAAGGAGGTAGGAACAATCGGGAATGTATTTATCCCGATTGTCCCTAGTAGTAACAATCGAGAATTTTTTTCCCGATTGTTCCTAGTAGGAACGCAGGGGGTAGGGACAATCGGGAATAGGCGATCATGCAAAGCCAAATCACGGTCACACGTTCGAGTAAAAATAAAAAGTTGCATATCTATCAACTTGTATTTTAAGATTTTACTACGTTTATTAAACAAAACATTGTTCAAACTGCGTTCAAGCTTTCATTGTGGGTAATTTGATAGTGTGCGTGCGTAGGTATATGCACGCGCCCGCGACTGCTTGTTCTTCACAAAATGCGAAAGAACCGCCACATACATAATGCATGAGGAGTGCAGACTTACGTAGCTCTGGCAAAGCGTGAACTGGTAAATTGTTCCATTTTGCTTGGAACAATACAGAGCAATATCAGTTTTTATTTGCCCGAATGTAAATTGTTGATCAAAGCGTTTTCGTTTCGAAAAGTGATTCATAAGCACCTCAAACAAACGGTGCGCATTGCTTTTAGAAAGGATTTTTCATCAGAAAGGGTGAAAGAAGATCTATATTCTTAATTCATAAGTTTTAAATGGTTTTTGGAGATCGCAATTCACAACGTGATTTTTTTTACTCAGTGTCCAAGAGACCGATGGCTCATACTTTGAGAGCTTCACGGCCCTGTCTTGGCGCCAGGAGAACCGTCGTCTGGCAGCACTCCGCCTGGCTGAAGGTCGCGCTGAAAGACCTCCACCGGCGGCCCAGGAGCTAGGCCTTCCAAGCGTGTCCGCCCAGCTCTCTCAGAAGGAACATGAACATCTCTACACTGAGGTAAGTAGTGTGTGTCTGCGCGCACACTTGTGCACTTTAATATGTCCTGCGCACGTGGCGTCTTTGTGGAGACTGGCCGCCGTAGCTGAATTTCGGCTAGAAGGGCATCATCATCATCATCAACGTCCCTTATATGAATTTCAAACCGCCTGGAGCAAAAGCCTTGTAATACGTAAAAAAATAGGTTCCTACCTACTGTACAGGTGGTAAGATAAAACACGTTAATGGTAGAGTTTATTTCGCAGATTGTTACTCCATATGTATACTGTGTTGTTACTTTCAAGTACTTACTCACAGGTATCTGTTTTAAATAAATAAATCCATTTTAAGAATATGGAGAAAACAAACAGATAATCCAGTGTTTCAAGTTCAAGTTTCCACGAGTGTAGGATATCCACGGAGGTTTGTTTAATTCTACTTTATCAGCGTCGTAATAAAAGAAAAAACAAACTCGATTATAACAACTTATAAGGTGAAATAAATGGGTTAGTGCCCACTCAGCCCGCTTAGACTCGGCCCGAAGAATAATACCGGTTATTTCTGGTTTGATAGGCGTAAAAACTTCGATGTATAGTCAGACAGAAAAGTGTTGGATTTAACGCTCGCAACACAGAATGTGTTCTTGAGTTGAGACCGCGACTCGGCAAACGTAGTGTAGGACGCCCTCCGGCCAGGTGGGATGACGATTTTTGCCACTAATAAATTACTAAGTAACTGCATTGTTTTAGTTTCATTATTTCACCAAATTCAGCCAAATCGGATATTGTTTCTCATTTAACGGACCGAGGAACACGCAAACCTTCCGTCTAACATTATTACATACTTACGTTCATTCCTCCACGTCTGGCTTTCTGCTCCTATTATGTTGAAAAGGAATGGCAGTAAAATATTCAGTAGGTCGACTAAATACAACATTTTCAGCGTTTTTGCGGGTTTGATCGTGTAGGATAAAAATAATCTGTCTCCGTGAAGATCGTGTGAACAACTATATCGCATGTAGGTTGTAGGTACCTACCTCAATCAAGTTACTTTGGGTGACTTATCGTTTTAAAGATGACTTGTTCGGTTTTATTTTACTTCAGTACCCCGTTAGCACGCTATTGATTTTATCAATTTTCTCTACCCACAGAATTTTTGTACATCGTCGTTGACGTACAGACTCAATTTTGTAAAACCTTTCTAAAACGCTCCCTAAACGGTACGGCTAACTATTTTCCTAAGGAAAGCACAAAATAACTCCGCAGAATACTACATTGAAAGCTAAAAATCTCTTATAAAATTCTAGTTTGTTCAACGCTTTATCGCCAAACAAAGTTAAAGCTCTGAAGATGTCTCTTAATTAATATTAAAGTAAACGACTCGACGCCGCTCAATTATGTAGGATAGCCATTCCAGTAAAGGTAAAGCTATCTTAAAACCTTTTACTGTTCATAATTTGTGAATGCAATTATAACTAAGTGGCCTTGAAGAGAGGTATAACGTAGTTTATAGGTACTTACACGAAAACTCCTTCATCTCCAAGCTGTTCAGGAAATTCCGCAAAAAAGAATACATTTGGTCTCCCCACACGACGTCAATCACACCTACTACGAGCTGAGACAGTCGATACCAGCTCATGTAGACATGGGTGATTCATTTGCAGGGTTTTTTTCAATAGTATAAAAATAAATCTCTGAGATTATCTTTATTATCAAACAAAAGACTCTTTACTATCTCTCATTATACCCTCAGGTTTGCTGTAAGAAAACTCTTTTAGGGTTAAGCTCGCCTTTTACATAGCCATTAATTGCTAACTTTATGTATATATATTTCTTGTGTGTACAATAAAGAATTTAAGAAAAGAACCATTCTTGAAATGTGTTTATTGAATATTTTACATTTTAATGTTCTACGAAAACTTTTTAATAATATCCCAAAAATTTTCGATTTCGGCAGGATGGGAACCCGCGCCTCAACTTTTAATGTTGATAAAAATAACCTACCGGGTGATTCACTTCATCCAATACTACATCCCAGCTTTCCCAAAGATGCTCAAGCTGGTCCTCTGTTTTCCCGGTACAGTAGAGTCTCGGAGTCTTCGAATCGTGAGTGAACAAAATCCTTCTGGGAAAGCGTGCTCCACCATCGTAGACCTATCATCTTCGTTTAAAATGTGAGATGCCCAAACGCTTAACCGTCGCCAATAAAAACAAATACATAATTTCATCGTTCAGGTGCTGTACTGCATCGAGAACACAGTGGGGGCTCCAGCGCCCGACGGTCAGTTCGCTGCGTACAAGGAAGAAGTGATCGAGTATGCCCGCCATGCGTTCCGTGTGTCACCAGACATGCACGCCCGAGCTATGCGCTCTGCAGGCAGCGAACGTCCGCCCACGGTTGTCCTCGGGTGCACTGTTATTGAAGCTGATGGACTGGAGGCTAAAGATGCCAATGGTAAATGCATTTTCTATTTTTATTTACGTACTTTACTTTATTGCAAAGCTTTGATATCAATGAAACACAAAAGTGCACGCACAGCCTGTAATAGGCATCTTTGAGTTAGAAAAGATTACATTCTAATGTTGCATTTTTTTAAATTGGAATATTCAAAATTGTATTACTGGCTAGCAACAAAATAAAATAAGTTACCTACTATTCTATAAGCTAGCTACAATGTGATAAAATACTTCATAGGATGAAGAACCTTGTACAAAATCTTTTGTTTTTTGTGGATTTCAAGTTGGTTATAATTTCGCTATTGTTTGTATTTTATTTGTTTAATCGGCTTATCAAATCCAAAAAAGATTCCCAATTACATCCAGCAGCATATTTTGAATTGAAAAATTTATACGCACTCACATCCACGAAAACCAGTGATCTCATCTTATAGCCCTGTTAGCTGAAAAGGTTTTACCAAATTCAAACAAATCGAATGAGATCTCTGAATTCAGTCTCTTTGGTCAAGATTTCCATAGATATTTTGAGGTTCCAAATTCAAACTCATTGAAAATTGAAAAATTGAAATTGAAAATTGAAAATTGTTTATTTGTATAAAATATGTTAATCTACTAGCTAAACAGTTGTTAGGACATCCTTTTAAGTATGTAAATATACTTGTGCCAGGATGCCTTGCTCTTCCATACAAATACATGGATTTAACAAATAAACTAAATTAATTATTAAGGATTAGGTATTTATACGCAAATTACAAATAAAATTAATTACTTATTAAATAAATAAATAATGCTGGACGTTTCGCACAACATTATCTTCATTCATTCTAATTTATCATTATACATGTTGATGAATATTATCCTGTTGATGATATATTATTATTAAAAAAAAACAAATACAAAAATAAAAATCCAAATAAACTGTTCATAAGAGAGGTAGCACTGATGCCTATTTGAATTTGTGTTGAAAATGTGTTTGTGTGTGTATTGTGTGTGTCTGCCGGCTGCTTCTGAGGACACCGGACTCTTAAGAGCCCGGGCAACAAGAGTAGCCAGGGAATATTTGTGAGAGTGTGAATGTCTGTGTGTATGTTGTGTGGTGCCCCCGAGGACACCAGGCACTTAAGAGGGGGGCTACTAGGAAAAATTGGTGATTGTGTTTATTTATAACTATGTGTTAGTGTGTAGTGCTCCTGAGGACACCGGTCTCTTAAGAGTCCGGGCAACAGGAGCTACAAAAGGTTAAGTAGCTAAACGTGTGTATATTTACATAGTTATAATAATGATAAGAATACTTTAATGTATATTTAATTAATGTGAATATTATTTTGATTTATCTAGGTAATATAAGTTTATGATTTAGACATTTAACTGAGTACCTGTAAGAATGTTTCAATCTCATCATAGCTCATCGTATTTAGCCATTCAATTATACTAGCTTTGAGCGCAAATATAGGTGCATTATAAGTATTTAGAATGTTATGGACCTTTTTGTAGAGGAAGATAGATCGCCTGGCAAATTGTTGCTCAGCAAAACGGGTCTTGACAGATGTATCGTCATTAAATTTTATTCTTCTCTTCAGGTAGCTATTAGGATCACAACGAATAGTCTTGTGTTTTTCAATAATTAGGTTTAGTACATAAAGTTTCCTTACACTCAATAGATTGCTAGTAGTGTAAAGTTCTGTCGTCGGAAAGTCATATGGTCTATTGTACATAATTTTAATCAAAGATCTCTGGGCACGTTCTAACTCTAGTAATTTAGTTTTAGCGGCCCCTCCCCAAACCGGTATACAGTATGTCAAAATGGATTGTCCTAACGCGATGTAGACCTGATGTAATACTTTGTGAGGCGCTACATACCTTAAGTTCTTAAAAATCCAGTTGAGCTTCCTAATTCTTTTTGTTGTTTCCTCAATCTGTAGGTACCATGTAAGTCTTTGATCGATAACTAGGCCAAGATATTTAGTATTAGGGACTCTATTTATAGTAGCGCAGGTACAGCTTGTGTTCCCGCCACAAGAATGAATTTTTAAATTGAAGGGGGTCGGTTGTGTACGTTTGTCGATAGAAAAACAGATATAGTTAGTTTTTGTGGTATTTAGTGTAAGTAGATTTAGTTTTAACCATTCTGATATATGACTCAGCCCAGTTTCAGCCGTAACGTGAAGTTCTTCCCACGTCTTTCCAGAGAATACAATTGCAGTATCATCTGCGTATGAATAGATTCGACCGTTATTAATTTTGTGGTTACATAAGTCATTAATATATATTAAGAATAGGGTTGGTCCTAGAACGCTTCCCTGTGGGACGCCATACATTATAGGGAGATCTTCACTCATAAAGTCCCCTATTTTAACTCGTTGAGTTCTATCTGAAAGATAGTCTGTAAGCAACTCCAGTTGTTTACCCCTAATACCTATATTTTCTAACTTTTTGACAAGAGTAGGAACAGAGACTGTGTCAAATGCCTTTTTTAGGTCTAAAAAGACGGCTAGACATTTATTTTTAGAGTCTATGTGTTCTATAATATTTGAAGTTAAATTTATAATTGCGTCTTGAGTGCTTTTTCCTTGTCTAAAACCGTATTGTGAGTCCGAAAGAATGTTAAATTTATTTAAGTATTGAATCAGTCTATTGTTTATTACTTTTTCTAATATTTTTGAAAAAGCAGGAAGGATAGATATAGGCCTATAATTGTTGACGTCTTCTTTGTTCCCACTCTTGTGTACTGGAATTATTATTGATTTTTTTAAGATATGCGGGAACACTCCCTTTGAGAAACATAGGTTGGCCAAGTGAGTAATGATTGGAACAACCAAATCTTTTGCTAACTTTAAGAATCTGGTAGGTATGTTGTCCCAACCGCAGGCACTGTTCGTTTTAAGATTCAAAAGAATAGAACATACTTCTTGTAGGTCAGTATCTAGTAGGGTCATTGAGTTAAGAGGGGTATTCGATAGTACAGTACTGTTTTTGTTTGGATTAGTTTTTGTTATCTGGACTTCAATTTATTTAGCCAAATTCTTACCTACATTCGCAAAAAACGTATTTACTGAGTTTACTGCTTTATTAGGAGTTGATTCTGTATCTAATAATTCTTGATTTGTAGTTTTAGATTGTTTAATATTAGTGATAGTTTTAATGTTATTCCACAGAACTTTAGGGTTTTTATCTAACAGGAGATTTCTTTCATATGATCTTTTTAGTTTTTTTAATAGATTAGTGCAGTGATTACGGTACCTTTTATAAGTTATTTGTAGGATTTTATCAAATGGATTAGTTTTAAGTTGTTTTTGCATATGATTTCTATTTTTAATACATCGGAGTATACCTGGAGTAATCCAGGGTTTTATCGTACGCTTGCTTTTAGTAAGTATAACGGTTTTGGTGTTTTCCTGTAAGGCCTCTGCTATTTTAGTTATTAAGTTTTCAATTAGTATATTTGGACATTCACAGTACAGTAAAGCTGGTAAGTTTTTATTAGCTAGTGATATAAGTGCTTGATCAAAGTCAACATAGGTTTTAGTTTTACGACATAATTTTAACTCTTTTGCTTCTGTAAGACAAACAAGTACCATGTTATGGTCAGTAACCGTTGTGTTGAGAACTGCAATTTTAGCATTTATCCGATTTAGTGATAGTTTTAAAAATACATGATCTAGGCAGGTTTTGTCTCTAGTAGGCAACGAGTGCCCAGGTAGTAAGGCAAATGTAGACAGCATGCCTAAGTAATCTAGTCTATTCTTTTGTTCTGAGTTTGTTTCATTAATTTTAGGAATAAGATTTATGTTTATGTCTCCTGTAATTATTATATTTTTATGATTTTTAATTGTGTCAAGATGCATGCGAAGTGATTCCGTAAATTTTTCAGACTTTGTGTTTGATGGGGATCTATAAATTCCTAAAATTATAAAATTATGAATTTTTATCTGTAGACACGACGCATGTTCTAGTTTTATTTCACTTATTTTAGGTTTTAAGTAACTTTTGACAAATACTGTAATGCCGTCGTTCTGATTTAGGTGTTTAGTGGTATAGAAAGATGTGTAATTATTTATCTGCGGTATCGCTTTGTTAGGATTAAGTCTGCATTCTGTAAGAATCAAAATATCGGAATCAAATTTTAGGTTAGATAAAGTTATTAATAAGTCATCTATATTTGCCTGTTTATGCACACTTCTTATGTTTTGCGTTATTATGGTAAGATCTTTCTTTTTTACCTGCACAAACCTATGTAATTCTTCGATGTCACAGTTAAAAGAAGTTGCTATTTCCGTATCATCTAATTCTTGTAATGTCGTCAATGTATTATCCATAAGGAACTTTTACCGAGGTTAGCTTGTCAGTTTCCATCAGGTTACACTTGTGTATTCGTTTTAACAAACAGTAAAAACATCGGCGCACTACTAACGCAGCTACAACAATACAGGACTTGCACATCAAATTAAACAATAAAATAAAATCACAGTCATTGGAATCATCATCGAGCACATTAACATGAACATAACTCCCAATGGAATAATGAGATTGAATTTGAAATATCAAAACTTTTTACCAAGGAGATTCGTACAAATAGATCTTCGAAATTCAAAACTAACCTCTGCTCAGAAGGCAGATTAAAAAACGAATGCCGAGCGCGTTACCAAACTATTACTTTTTACTCACAGAAAGTGTAAAAAGTATAGATATTTACCGTGTGCAAGAGCTGTCTTCGTCTTGGACGTAATTAAATCCCTCTCGCACTCAGGATTCAAGTAAGTTCCTCGTCTTGCTCGTGAGTTATTAAAGAAATAAATAAATAATACTGGACAATTCACACAGTATTATCTAGCCCTAGATTGGGGCAGAGCTTGTGTTATGGGTACTAGATAACTGATATACATAATACAATACATAAACATTAATAAATACTTTTTAGAATACATAGAAAACGACCAGAACACCTGGAACAAATACCTGCAGATCGTACAAATATTTGTCCCAAGGCGAGAATCGAACCCGCAACGTCGCAGGCGACCCTTCGCCCACCGCCCCACAGAGGTCGTTTAATATATCAATAATCCTGAGTTGCGCTCGGGATTCGGGACGTAAGACACTGCTTTACGCATGTGTGCATAATCTACAATTAAAAACCTGTCCAACTACCAAAAACTATGATTTCATTAAAAACCCAGAGCTTGTCAAATTGCACGAATAACTTCCTGGGCGTTTCTTAAGCTTCGGTCTTATGTTTGCCAAACAAAACACAAACCAAACCTGCAAAATAACAGTATAACTGCAATTCAATTCAAATCCTATTCAACCAAAACTTTGTTATGACATTCGAACAAATGTTTAGGAAAGTTGTTCGGTATTCAATTACGCTTGTACAAGTTTAACAATACAAGGACTTTTGCGGAGCGTTATAAAATAACGGCGAGAGGTGAATTTTAATGCTCTGTCATATAAAATATAGTTACGTGAATTTCTTAAGGGGGAATAGTGAGAGTAACTTTACCTTAAGATAATTATAAATCACATTAAGCTGGCCGTTTCACACACGAGGCTTTTCCATCAAACATGATAAAGTAACTAACGCGTACGTGCCGTATATTTTAACTATTATAAAAACAGTTATCAAAGTTTGCGATTCATTCATGATTGTATGCTGAACCAAGTTTGTCTACTTTGAACTTAAAATAACTCTAGATTCAATAGGTAGTTTGGCTCGATATGGTTTCAATACAAAAAACAATACAAAACACTTTATTGTACACCAGAAAAAGAACATTACAAAAAGACATTACACAACACAGTACAATGGGCGGCCTTATCGCTTAGAAGCGGTCTCTTCCAGGCTTTTCAATGAACGGTGACGGTTGGAGTGAAGTTTACGGGACGCAGGACTTTAAAAAAAGTCGACAATTTTTTTCATGCATTATTAACATAGATACCTTTATTTTTTCTTACTCTGTCACTTTTATGTTAATAGCCATGATACTTTCATAAATTATTGTTGATGAGGTTGGTATTTGTGCAGGATACAGCGACCCATACTGCATGTTGGGGATACAACCAGCGTCGCTACCAGCTTCGCCTCGTGCTTCGGAGGACGAGGGCCGCAAACACAGCAGCTTCCGGCTGAGCTTCAAGCGTCGCGAAGGCAGGCAGCAACGCGACAGCCTCGGCCGCTTACCAGCTCGCTACATCAGGGCCACCAGTGTGAGGCCTCATACACTCTCGCCAAAGTGGAACGAAACCTTCAAATTGTAAGTGGTTATGAGTATAATCCGAATTTGCCAGTAAATGTATGTAGTAAGGCCCATTTTATATTAGTAAATGTATTACTGATATAAAATAAACCTCACGACTATCCATTTAAATTGAAAAACGCAACACTAACTATAAAAACTATAGTAGTTTGGGAATTCATTGTGAATGTAAACGGTTTAACTACGAATCTGGTTATACTTCTAACACAAGCAAGGTTCGTAGTTAACCCGCTTCATAATAATAATATGGTTTTAGTGTAACAGAAAGTAGGCATTATCTCTATCTTCTCTATATTCAAGTTAGAAAACTATTCCAATAAATTGAATTCCAAAACCGTAGTAACCTCATCGAATTTAATCAACAATGGCCAACAACTGCCAATAGATCTCAATCTCTGCGAAACTGCCAATAAGATGCCTGACCCGTGTTCCGAGTTACTGCTAAATCCTATTCCACTAATTCAAAAGTGTTCGATTTGGTTAGTTTGGGACTGTCGACGAAGAAGGCACTGAAGTAATGTTCGTAGCTTTGATTTTTTATATGTCTAAATAGAGATAGAACGTCAACGTCGTAAGAGCGTAGAAAAAATAGCATTTGACCTCAAAATTAACCTGCGCTTACTAACTTTTTTCATTGAGCATATTTTGTAGTGTAGACACACGACGCTATAGTAAATAATCACTATTTCTAATGGTAGTTTCTTTATAAGAGGTATCAATAATAAAGATAATAATGTGTAGCGCGAGTTTAAAACCTAGCTGTCGCGCCTGCTATCACACGACAGTTGGCCTGTTTTTTATGGCTGCTTTGCAAAGCAACGCTCTATCTAGAAATATTAATAAGCAAAGGTTACAATGAAACACTAAATTTTGGTACACAACTAAAACGGAACTTCATCAGTGAAAGCAAACTGTACGAGATGGTTTGCGACAATAATAATTGCTGGATGCCTTCAAATGATTTTTTTGTTTCTGTGGCTCGTCAAATCCAGTTTAATTCTTTACGAGGGCTACGTAAACTTTATTAGGCCGTCCCCGGAAGACTATAAAGTTTCACCTTTTTATTGCTCGACTCTGAACACTGTGTTCGTTATTCCGATTAAATTGCATGCATTTCACAATAGGTACCAATCTTTGAACTGCTTTATTGACTTATTCAACGAGCTCCCACTTGACGGTGGAGAGTAAAAATAATTTGGACCCCTTTGGAGTTGAGAGGATTCAACTTTGAATTAAATTTGAAGTGACGAGTGCGGTAAATATATTTTTGTAAAATCTTTAACTCTTGTCGAAATCACAGCTAATATATTGACTGGTTGTACACAGTGATATTGATGATATATCATCGGACGTTTTACACCTGGACATCTGGGATCACGACGATGAGAGTTCTGTGCTGGATGCCGTGTCTCGGCTGAACGAGGTGCGCGGTGTACGAGGTCTGGGGAGGTTTTTCAAGCAGGTCTGCCAGAGCGCTCGCCAGGGAAGCCAAGATGACTTCTTGGGTGAGTAAAGTATACATCTTAAATTCGAAAATAGTTAGCTTTTATTACCATACAACTGTAGGAACAGGTAATTTCAAAATGACGTCCATTTTGTCTAAAATAACACCGTACTAAGAAAATAGAACTGGGTGTGTTTGATCGCGTAAATTTGAAAAGTATTTACCTAGACCGCAGCTCTAAAGGTCAGAATCATGTAGGTATGGTTAGGTACGGACCAGTCGATTAGCGTCACCCGATATTTATTAATAACGGTCGATCGTCAGTTGATTGATTGATTAAAAGTACCTAAAAACTAGGTAAATAAAAATAGGCAGTGCCTGCAGTGTCAGGGTTGAAGGTTGACATTTTAATAGCAGGTACTTATTGCATTGTTATGGAAACTAAATTGCACAGGTACGAAAAATATCATCGGGATCGGTTGAGTAAAACGGAACGTACATAATTATGCTACTACGAGAAAAAGTTAAGAATTCATTGTTAGATTTAAAACAAAGAAACAAACAAAAACTGTTCCTTTTACTGTCATAGTGCCGCCGACACCTACGATATTCTTTGGTGATACACAAAGTATAGGCCATTAGACACATTTATCAGCTAAGCCATTAGAAAAAGCTGGCTACCTGACACTCCCCAATTACAGACCGACAGTAATGTGAACTTAATTACAGTCCATTTGCGTGTCCATTACTTTCAAAGCGTGATTCTTTACAAAGCCATTTACTATGTGGCCTACGATACAGAAAATCGAGGCTTGGAACTTAGCTCTTCGCTAGGGCTCAGTTGCAAGGTTTTATTTTATTCTTTGTGTCGTTCAATTGCAATTTCTGTGTGAAATGTGTTAGCAGAAGTTAAAAGTATTTATTTAGCTTCAGGTTATGGCTTTGTTCTTGCGCTACATGTTTTTTTGTCAAAAACCTTAGCCTTGAGCGACTACACCACCGTGGGTAAAACATGGATAAAACATAGGTTTATGCACAACTCCGGAAAATCGATGGTATGAAGATTTTCATTAGAGAATAATACTTTCATAGTCACATGTGTGAATTACAAAGGTAGCTCAATTTGCTTTACTGACAGCACTATGACATGGGTTCTCTCGAACACAAAAATAATAAATGCTTTGACAACACAATGTGTGCGTTCCCAAGAGCAAAAAGGGCCCGTATAAACTAAGGAATCATAAACACGTTGAAGCTTTTTTATTTCCAAGTAAGGTGCCATTCGAAACGCATTGTTTTCTTCAAGGACTTCTATAATTCGAACTTTTAGTTGCCTACAAGATGATTTTACAAACAAATTGATATTGCTTTTGAACCATCTAGTTTTAATAAGTATGTTCTTCTGATTGGGAGCTAAAATGACTCACAAATACAGAAACACCTATGCTGTCCCATTGGATTATGAGAGTGAGGGAATAGAAAGTGCACCTATGTTTGCACACGCACTTGTGTACTCCAATAATGTCCTGCGCACCTGGCTAGTCTCTGTTGAGACCGGCCGCCGTCATCGCAATTCGGCTAGGAACACATCATCACCTATGAACGGATGCGATAAACTAATAACAGCCTTCTTTTTGCGTCTGGGGTTACCTAACTCTGATGAGATTTAGTATTAATAACATGAATCCCGCCCGCACACACAGCATAATATTGACGCTTAATCAACCTACACCGTGGCAATAACCAACGCCCTTAACTTTTTGGATCCACAAAGACAGTGAAAATACGACAAAAGTACGTGACATGGTTGGTAATATAGGCATGTGAACCAACCAATAGATTGGATTGTTGGGAATGAAACTGATTCATTCATTATCAGAGAACATTCCTAACAATTGATAGGTAGGCTTCTTTCGGCGCAGACGAAGATGGAAAAGGTAATTGCAGATGTAGGCAATTTTCGGCGTTCACAGAGTGCCATGTTTTATTGAGTTAGCGCCAAGAAGAATTATTTCAAGCTGCGAGCCTTATCTTTGTCTTCATTGAATCTTACATTTTGTTTGTTACTTTTTTGACGGTGATGGAGTATATTCGAATGAACCTAATGAGTATAATAAAACCAACCGAAATAACTTATTCCTTTTCTAACTTTCGGGTTTCAGGAAATGAGAATATCTGAATATCTTTTCCAGTTAGTTTGTCAGCAAACTATTTGACAAAGCGTAAGTCCGGCTCCCAGAACGGATAAAAAACAAACTTAATTAGCGTTGTTGATGTATGCGAGCAAGCCCTTCAGCTTCAGGGTTATCATACGACTATACCCATGTCGACGCAAACAATTTTATAAAGCTTTCAGTAAAATCATGATCTGGATAGAGGCTCCAAGGGTCAGCCAGTATACGTTACGAAGCGAAGTGACTACCTATCGATACTTCACTGCCTATGAGAACACGGTTGACTACGGCTTTGTTTTTGTTTATCGCAATATCCACTCATGCACACAATTCTAATAAAACTGTTTATGGCTGATAACATTGTGTCGTCCTATTGGATTAGTTTAATCGCTGGGAAATATGACGTCATCACGTAAGGATGGCGTATTTATGATTCATTGAGGTCACACCATGAAATGAAAGCTTGGTCATAGATAAAACAACATCACGTTTACACATAGGTACCTGCATATCAAGGCTCTGGCGAAGTACCTAATGTTGTATAATCTGAGGGTAGAACCGCTACTTTTTCTGAAACGCAATCTCAAAAGCCTGTTTTACGACAACGCTGACATTTTCAAATCCTTTCACGGCAATGAGATTAAATGGAGTCTTCTCAAAGAATTGATGTAAGTAATAAGATTGACGAGTGGGAGTTCAAGCATATCTTCCAATTCAATATTTACTTAACGGATTTGTGATTTTGCAAGAAAGCAGTGTAGACTGTAGGTAAAAATGAAAATTTACTGCTAAATCTACTAAACAGAACAACATTGAATATTGAAAGGTTGAATTGATATCCAGTAGTATCAATATCAATTTAGATTTGTAAACACGAAAACATTTCGTATCTTTTATCAGAAAATAAATGTCGTATTTTTTTCTACATTTACGGTGTTCTATGATCAAATCGGAACACTTCGTATAAATTGGTCCTTTCTTTTTCTGACACCCCGTATTTTTTAGGACGATTATCTTTATGAACGCTTTCAAAAATCATCGATTTTACTTTGAATTATTTTGTTTTGAATAGGGTGCGTCAACATCCCTCTGCGTGAGATACCATCGACCGGCGTAGAGGCGTGGTACACCCTCGACGCGCGCTCGCAACGCTCTTCGGTGCAAGGAAGGATCCGGCTGCGCCTGTGGCTCTCTGCAAGGGAGGCTGGCCGTCATGATGATGATAACTGGCAGCAGGTACGATTTAACTTAAACCAGCTTGAGTAATCTTTATTTATTTATTTTACAAAAAACAAATTACGCAAATTACGTAGTAGTTCGACACAATCTTTGGTTTTGACAGCTATCATTCATAATTTAATCCGTTTCTCGTCCGTTTTAGCTCAAACTGGCACCTTTTTCGCTGCACATGTGGAATTAAGTATGAGTTGTTGAAAATTTTGATTTGGTTAGTGGTAATTTTGCTGATATCTTCCTATTTTCTTTTATCTGTATCACTTTTTGTTACCTGTTTTCATAAAATAACTTGGATGGAGAGCCGAGTGTACCCATTTGGGATATTTTGTATTTAGGGCATTCGTTGAAAAAATTCTTCCTATTCTTTTACAAACAATAAGGGCAAAATACTCTGACTCTTTTTATTATTCCTTACTATGGAATGTGGGACGCGCAAATGCAAGACTAGACTATCCCATAAATAAATTTGACCATTTTTTTCCTAAGGGTTTCTGCCGAAGTGCCCCAAGGGTCTCTACCACTAACATAAATGAAAACCCTTCCATCGTTTTTTGTTTCGTAGCTTTCTGCCAAAAACGTGACCTACATTCCTATAATTGTTCATAATCGATCTTCGTAAACAAAGGGAAACATGTCTTAGATCATCCATGCCGTTTAATCGGACAACAGGGTGACACTGATTTGGTGATTTATTATTCCTACCTACCGATCATATAGCAATCAGCCTTACATGTATAGACAAATTACACAATAGACGTGATGACATTAGTCATCACGACTATGGTGGATAATGGGAGTTGAAGGAAAAATCGAGCTTTTAAAATGCAATTTTAATTTCGCTCTAAAACGCTAATACTAGCCGTGTGGTAGTCACTGATCAGTAACCGATACGCGATCATCTGATGATACAGAATGACCATAATATTTTTTATTCAATAGAATCAATTTTTTTACAAAGAAAATTACAATCAAATAATAGAAACAAATTAGAACTAGTATTTACAATATTGTCAAGAAACAAAGAAAGCGATTGATTGAAGAAAGTCAGACTTTACTATAGTTTGTTCTTGTGGTTATTCTGTGCTATGTTATCTACTTATTGTAACGGCATGACGTCACAAATTTGTATTATCTGATTGGTGTTCAATGTGTCATGGCGGATTGCTGTATTTTGTATTTATATTTTATCAAAATAATAATTAATCACTAAAAATTATCATTGGTACGTGTTTTGTTATCTATGGACCAGTTATAATTAGGTAGGTACATAATTTTGATAACTTTTAGTTACTGACATCATCCCTATTGGCTATGCAAAAAGCAAATAGGTCATTTACTTACAGCAGGTGCCGAGCTACCACGCATCAAAGTAACAGATGCGAAACCGGAAACCGAACATTTATTCACGAAGCGGGAAACATGCTCCCATAACACCTATACCGTCATTATTTATTAACTTTTGCCCGCAGCTTTGCACGCGTTCATCCCGAATATAAAGTAGCCAATACCGATGCTGTTATTTCGTGCCTACATATTTTCAAGTTTCATCTTAATTTGTTTCTGTGTTGTATTTTCAGCGTTTAGTAATAGCAGACAATGAACTTTATTATTATAATAACAATGGGATTTTTATTACTGCTCCATTAATTATTAACTTCACACTATCACGCATATATTATGAATGCGAAAGTTTAGATGTATAGATCTTTTGATGTTAGTTACTTCTTTACGCTAAAACTACTGAACTGATTGCAAATTTGCATACATGTAGTTCAAGGTTAGGAATAAAATATAGGTTAATTTTTATCTCTTAAATCAGTTTCCATGGGGGATACATGAACATTTCCGTAGAAACTAGTCTTATTGTAAATGCTAAAATTTTAATGGATAGATGATTGTTACTTCTTCACGATGACTCTACTGAACGGGTTGTAAATTTGCATACATGTAGTTCAAGGTTTGAAATAAAACATAGCCTACTTTGTATCCTATAAATAAGTTTACATGGGATAGATGATTTTATCTACGGAGACGGTAGATAAAATCATACGTCGTACGAAGCTGAACGAAATCGTACGAAACTGAAGGGCACACACTAGTAATGCATAAATGACCGCTTCATTCCACGCTTCTCTACCGCCATAACTTTCAGCTTTATGCATTTAATAAAGAAGTTATGTGTAAATATTGCTAATCTTGTAGTCTGTCCGACTAAACAAGTTTCATAAAATATTTGATTAGTTTTTTTCCACAGAGTTATTATTCAGTGGGTACCTAATATTTGGAGGAATCGGCTTTTGTGTACGTTAAAATGCTATCAGGACACGGTACGAGCGGCTTGTCTAACACGCTCCATCGCCTTTGTTGTTGTATAGCCTCTTTTATTTGCTCAACAGCCCATGCCCGGTTTTATCCACCCATCCATCTTTTATTACATGGGCACCGCTTTTAATAACCGTGTTTATGAGGAGCACTCTGCTATTTTTATAATTATCAAAATAGAGTGAGTTTAATACAGGTAATTCAACAATAGCCATGCTGTTGCTTTTGTGACATAGCTTTAGAGAGCGGTTGGAATTAAACGTTCCATAAATAATTATAATAGTTTAGAAAATCTTTATCATATAAAAAAATTAAGTAACAATTTAAGTATTTATAACTTGTATTTACAATTGAAACCCGTTGCAAACAATCAAGAGGTAACTCAACTGGTCCATGTAAATACCAGTTGGAAACTGGGTGCATTGTTTACAGATGCTCATAATTTATTTAAAACACGTCACATGGTGCTTAGTTAGGCCCATTACCTTTTACGCTGTGAAGATTCCTTTCAATAAAACTAATTTCTTACTTATCCAACTTTGTCTCTTGAAACTCGCTCATGGAATTTGAGATAAAGACCTTTTCAATAAAGGTTTCAGGTGAAAGTTCAAATACTATAAGGCGTGAATCACTATTCTCTGCGGAGCTGGCAGGCATCTCGATAACGTAGGTATTCAATGCATTGACTGAATCTCTTTTGCGCGTAGGTAATCATGTGAGCGAGCGACTAAAGCGAAATTTTGATTACACGATAAATTCAATTTATTCTCATAGGTGCTTCGCAGAAATCTTATTTTTTTTCTTGCTTGTATTCAGTAAGGTTTTTTGATAAACCCTACGTTCTAAGAGATAGGTTTACACAAATGATTGAATGAATTCTTTGTACATGTAAGCGGATTAACTACACGGGTTAGGGTACAACTCATCCGAGAAAAAACTCATCCGCGGATGAGTTGTCCACTTCTCTTTTTGTTATGGGTACAACTCATCCGAATCAAAATTCTCTCGGTTTTTCATTCGGATGAGTTGTACCCAAATCTAAAAGTGAAGTGGACAACTCATCCGCGACATATTTTTCAAGGGTTTCGCATCGAAATTTTATAAACATCGAGTTTATTAGGTATAGATAACGGCCTCTGCTCTTCGGAAATATAAGTTACACACCTTGTTAGTGTTGGAAGAATCCAAGTCCCATCGTTCAATAGATAGATAGATACTTTATTATTCATTATCATCATCATAAAAGGTTTTTTTAACCCTAAGGCGATGCTAGATCTTCTTAAATGGCAAATACAAGAAGGTTTTAAGCTTATCTAAGGTAAATGCAAGTTAACAGACGAATCCAAACACAGAAAACAGTACAGAAATAAATGTTACGAGTAAACGAAGTATAAACAACCTTGGTATGGACTGGACATGTAAGAACAACAAATACGGTGGCGCTCGAAAAAATAAAATAAAAGGAAACAATAATACTTATACTACATTCTATCAACCTACATAACCTACAATATAGGTATATAAACATTATAATAAACTATAGGCTCGCATAATGGACTAGTGGTTAATTTTAAACTACAAAAACCCGTCTCGGTCCTTGCTTTTTAATTTTTTCGCCAAAAGAGGGCGAAGGCCTACAAAATGTAGCTAATGTAATAATATAAAAATATAGGACAACCAGATATTTTGATAGGTACCTACCTCATTGATTAAAATCACTTTAGCCGGTTTTTTTATGATTACCTTCAGGTTATAAAGTAGTAGAATTGAAGTGTCCGTCAACCAAAAAAAAACGAAATATAAATATCAAAATACTCGAAAATGATAACCCATGCCTTGTGGGAAGAAAGAGGAGATTTATTTTAGTTTATTTTACAGATGACTGGAAAATCAAGCAGAACTCGACTGTGACATTCTAGATATTCGATTTTTATTTAGCTTTATTTCGAATACTATAAAGCCCCACAGCTTACCACGATAAAATAAAATGGTTCGGTAGTACAAGGCTTTTTGTGGAAAAGCTTCAATTTCTGCTACTTATTTTTTACTATCTGCATAAGCCATATGGAATGAACATATAATATCCAATAATAAAATAAAATCCCCTTCGGAGAGGCACATTCAGCTGTGGACGTATTAATGCTGGCTGATGATAATATGGAATTAACAGAATGATATACCTACTTAGATCTTATGGACTGGACTTAGATCTTATTTGGAAAAACCTATTCGAGGTACCTACTGAGCCGAATGCTCTTGATAGGCAATTATGGCAGGCATATTTTACACAGATAAATAATCTATGTAATATAAACTGAAGTGTTGAAAACATGTCTACGCAACTCTAGAGCTTAACTATTGACTTAGGTACGTCACCACGAGCGTCTGTTTGGTGTGCTCCTCGCGCATGAGGTGGAAACAGCAGCAAACCAGGCCTGCGGGGGCGCAGAGGGGGCTGAAGCGAGCTGGGAAGGGGAGCTGTGCGGGGCCGCCAAGACTCTGCTGCATCAGCACGCGATACAGGGGGACCTGAGTCCATTGCAGGCTTCCATCGCTCGCTTTGCGGCAGCCTGCAGGCTCAATAGCGAATCTCCGCTGGATCCCAAGTTAGTAATGTGATTTAGTTTAACTTAAGTAAGTAAAATCTCATTTCATTCATTATTAATTTTCGTGAAAAGTATTATACTTTTCTTGAAATCTCAAAGATTCTAATGAACTCGTCTATTATTTACATTTAAGTGTTATACTGAACACACCTAAGTAAATAAGAGCATAAACACTCGTTTTACTAAAATTAAGACTTGTCAGATAAACTATGAATAATACTCAATCATTATTATTGCATTCTATATGTTCACAGACGTGTTTATTATTTAGATAATAAAGTGTTACTATACACTCTGCTGGGCACACAATATGTATGTAATATCGTCGACTTCGACCTATCTTTGCAATAAATTGTTCCAAAACGATTTCACAAACCAAGTAACATTCACAACCCGATACAGTCTGATAAAAGCACTTAAGCTATCCCGGGCCCGGCTTACCTTGGCATGAGAGAATTCTATTTTTTTCTTAGAAATAAAAACAAAATTACTTACACCTGACTTCTTTCGTATCTAACGTCTTCGTTTTATTCTTGACTTCTGCGTAAGTTTGTAGAAAATAATATAAATAATATTACCTTGCCAACTCATTTTAGCAACTTCGTATTACTTTGGTTTAGCTTTGATCAAAAATAATATAAAAAAATTGGATGTTAGTTAAAAAAAAACTAGACTAGCAGCATAAACTTTATTGTCATGGAACCGAGGAAAAATGCATGCGGCTTGGAGATCGCTGTTAAGTTGGTGGTTATGTAATACAGGGGGCGCTGGTACCCACCCCTATTGATCAATACAACAAACAATTTATTATCCTAGATACATGTCCAAACTCCTGACCGAGCTGGAGAAAGCATGGTGCGCCAGCGAGGCCGTCTCCAGCAGCAGTGGAGACTCCGGCGCGTCCCGTGACGAGGAACGCTGGCTCGCCGACTGCTTCGCCGAGTTCATGGATCGAGGGTTACATCAGCTCAAACTGCACCGTGACTTGTACCCTGTCCTGCACGCCAACAGTCTTACCAGGTAAGTAGAACTACTCAAGGAGAAGTAGGAGTTCAGTAGAAAAAGACAAGGTTTTTCCAACAGCAGAAGAGAACTTAGCGCGTCGCGTTTCTGTCCTGCACGCCAACAATCTCACCAGGTAACGAACTAAAACTACAGAAAAATATAAGTTGTTTTCACGTGATAAGGAGCACCGTCGGCTCGCCGTCTGCTGAATTTATGAACCGAAGACTGCACCGCGACTCGTATTATGTTCTGCATGCCAACTGTCTCACCTACTCTACAAGGAGAAGTAGACAATGTATACATAAGAGGTGGAGATTCCAGGCCATCCCTCTGGCTTACCGACTGCTCCGCCAAAGTCATGAACCTAGGTCTGCACAAGCTCAAACTGTACCACGACTGCCAGTCGTTCCAGTCGTCGACTGGACTCACCTGGTACAGACAGAAGTAGATAAGGTTTTTTTCACAGCAGTGGTGTATCCAGGACATTTTATGACGAAGAACTCTGACTTAGTACTACCAAGATTTCTGGAACAAAGGGACGACTGAGTAAAAATCTGAGATACTCTTGCTTGACTTGTTTCTTACAGAAATTCCCAAACACACAAGCAGATCTGACATTCGTATTAAAAGTAATTTGATGGTTCGATGATTTAAAAACTTAGAAAACGACACGACATAATTCGGAAGTTGTACAAACCAATACTCGCGTCAAATTTGAATCATAACTTTTGATATTTTGCCATAATAACCAATACGCTCGTAATTTTCTAACTTCAAAACTTCGGCCAGAAACAGGCAGATGTTGCGTCATATTTCATTATTAATACCAATTTACTAGAAACTGGTCCAAAATATTAAAACAACACTTAGAAATTCGTTTAAATGTGCTGCCTCATCTATTTTGAGATGACAAAACTCAGAAGGTAAATTACGGAGTGGGTCAACCTTGCGTCCAGCAACATTAATTATGGCATACTTCAGCAGGATGTCTCTAGGAATCAATGGAATTTTATTATATCCGCTGGGAAATATATTTCAAGAACTTGAGTATGATATCATTAAACCATACCGATCTAAATGATTCAACCATTTGCAGAAATAATAAAGCCTGTTAGGTTTTCACTGTGAAAGAATACACAAAATATTTAAATGAAAAATTGTTCAAGAGGGCTTTCCGTAATAAAATAATTTGCTTGCAGATTGGAATACTTGCTACGTTGTTTGAGTCAGCTGTCTCAAATGAAATCATTCTGGCGCTGCTGCCCTTTCAGTAAGGAAATCAGGTACGGTTCCGTTTTTAACATAGGAAATAGTTCACTTCCTGTTTATCCCATAATGTAGGAAATACTTTGCAAGGTAAAATTTGTAAGGCATTTGCCTAATTAACTGAACCTCCCTAAAATCTAAACGAACGTTTTTTTCCTGTGCCAAAAACTGATTGACTTAGGCCAAAACTAAATATTTACACTCTCCTCGTCGTTCATAAACTGTGTTGGGTAAGGAAACACTATCATGTTTATGTGTAGCCTTCATGGAGCAAACACTCAGGAAGAATGGCGTAGTAAACTAGTCGGCACCACCAATCTCTAAACACGTTCGTAACGCTAATTAAATGTGTTTGTTAACAAGCTGGCAGGCAATTTTCACAGGAACAAACTTTACTCACCTTATGTCACGCTCAGTAAGCCCTAACTAAGCCGAGCAAAACCTGAGGGCCTACTTTGAAACACGATATATGAAGTTTATTTGGGTTGCAGATCGAACAAACCAAACAACCTTACCACAGGGGTGCTTCGGACGCGTCATCGACTAACATCTTTCGTTTTAGATCTTCTAAGATATACATTTCAAAGTCATTTTCATTCGGTCATCAAAGGAACGAATCGGTCGTCCATCGTTTCGTGAAATGCTTCGTAATTCGTTTTTAGAAGTAGACCTCCAGGCTCCGTTCTAAAACGAAACATAATTCATGAATATGAAGTTTGCCGTTACTTACTGAACTAGAATTTGTTACTTAGTTCGAACATACTTGGTTCGGTACGTTGGCAAGCCACAGGGGTTATAAACTGTCTGGTGATTAGTTTCAGCTGAGTTCTATTGGTTAATACCCTGTGGCGAGGACAAATTTCACAACAGCTCCTTTTCAACGACTTCGCAAATAAATGGTTATGTCGCTATCTACTTAATTCGTAGTCTAATTTAGACATCTGCAAGGATTTATTTAATTGCCTACCTATAAGCTAATTTCCATTTTCGATCCACAGCTTTATGTTTTATAAACACTAAGTTTTTTTCTTATTTTGCCTAGGACCGAAATAATAAACGGCCTTCGCAAAGGCACGGCAGAATGGTACGACGCCCTGTGCGCTCAGGACACAGAGTCGGAACGCGGAGAAGATCTTGTGAACCTCATTACTCTGGTTCAAATAGATTTGCAGCAAGGATTGACTTATTACCACCCGCTGTTTGAGACGTGAGTTGTTAATATTAGTATTAGGAGCTCTATGCAGTCAGTACTTAGCTGAGTCACTACTATATATTTTACTATATTGATAAATTAAATTACTTATCGTGTAATGACCGGAATGTTCAAGGTGAGCTGATAAAAACTTATTTCAAATTAATTTACAAGCTGAGAACATCAATTTCAAATAAAATACAGACGCACAAAATAAAACTCCCGACAATATTGGTTCCAGTTGTTACATAACGAAACCTTTTGCCGCCGGACACGAAAAATCATATTTCCAGTGGAATTTATTGTGTGATAGATCCATTCTTTGCGAGAGGGCGCGGAGTAAAAAGCATAAAGTCCCTCGGTCCCCCGACACTAGATGTTTATATTTTCTGATACTTTTTCCGATTCAATAAAAGTCGGAGCGGAGCGATAACGTTAACCTTAATGTTTCAGAACCAATAATGTTACGTACTTCAACGTGGTTTTTCTCCAAATAGACAAAATGGTAAGTGTTTTCCGAACACTTTTTGTCCCATCACTTTTCTTTAGTTAGAATATTAAATTGTGTTATAAAAGCGCAGAGAATGTAGCCTACATACTACGATATTGATTTTGTTAGAACTAAAGGTCATTTCACAGGTACTGTTATTGTTTGATGGAATATGTGATGAATACATTCTCCAGAGCTTTTGACTGCATTTGTAAAGTTATGTTTTGAGATCTAAATTGATGGTATCTGTCGGCAGCTGACTGAAGATGTGCGACAATGCGTAGAGCACTGGGTCTCCGAGGGTTGGTGCGGAGTCGCCGAAGAAGAATTTTACGATGAAGCCTCTGGAGTAGGTAAGGGCAAGCTGCATCTTCGGTCATTGGTTTAGAGATAGCAGCCTCAACACTCTTTGGTGTTCCTTCTAACACAAATTAGGTTCGGACACTTAATAATAATTACGGTCACTGGACCTTCGATTTGCACACATTAATAAACGCTTAGCGACAGTTGCTTACAAAAAAACATTTATTTCAGGCAATGTTAGTCTAGTACAGGATGTAAAATACTTAAAAACTATGGCCTATATAAAAGTATATACCTTATTCTAACATACATAAAATAAACCTATGTACTACCACGTAAAGTCGACGACGTGTGACACGCAATATGTGCTGCGACCGGTACTCGTCCGCGTATACGCCAGTTCATTGCTTATAATTATGTTCAGTTATTTGACTGAACATGGGCTTCACTAGTACTCTATGTTGTTTTGAGTGAGGCTATAGAGAGTACACTTGTGTTTGCGCACACTTGTGCACTATAATATAACCTGCGTACATGGCTAGTTTTCATTGAGGCTGACCGCCGCCCCGTGGCCGATAATTCGCCTAGGAGGAAATAATCATCATAGTAATCATCATTTATATCTATATTCTTCCAATCTCAAATTCACTTTGCATGGGAACTGTATTATAACCCTGTAATCAAAATCTTATAGCTTTGTTCTTTCATACAGTGACTTGCGTGGTGACGGCAAAGACTCTACCATTCGAAGTACTCTGCGCGGTCCGTGAGCTCTGCGCCGCCGCCACTCCAGCCAAGCAGAGCCATCCGCCGAACGAAGCTGCGCCGCAAATGTTCATTGCTTATAAGTAAGTGCAAGCTAATCCCACAGCTAAAACCACCAAAAGTAAAGATATCATGAATAATAAGAAGTATGACCAAAAATGTCGTTAGACAGAAAAAACCAACCAGCCTATTTTACAAAAATTATGAAGGAACCCAAAACCAACTAAAACATACCTGCATACGTGTTTATAAAAGCATGTAGTTAGGTAGGTACTGAAATATTACAGATCTTTGAAATATACCCCTTATAACCTCTCAGTATGTCACATAAAAATCATGCAATGGAAATCGTTAAGGAATTTCGTAGCACCTCGTAGCACTTCGTAGAATGCGTAGCATTGTTCGTAGCAAACGAAATTCTAATTTAAAACAAAAGGGCTTTTATCCCAGCTATTAAAATCAAGTAAAATGTGCCATATTCTCGTCAAAGAGCGCTATAAATAAGTGATGTGTGTCATGTAAATCTGTGGACTCATAATCATGAGGGGTTCGTGTAACGTCTGGGACAAGGGTTACATTTGAGGAGATTTTCCTCTTGGGATAGATTACGCGGCTAATATTAGCATATCCCATTCTGTTATGTTTGAATTTCATCTTGTTTGAAGTTCTAATTACCAGTCAAAAATGGCTAATAGGGGTCCTTTGTAATTTAATAACTTAATTTAGTTAATTGGCGTTAGCTGATTCAGTATAATTTTAACATAAAGGGCCGATTTCACTAACAGAACTAAATTCTGCTTAAACCTACGCTTTGACAAAATTTTGATTTAAAAGTTTGGTGCAGTGAATGCTATTTCATTAACCGACAAACAACAAAAGAGAAGGAGGTTCTATGTTCGGCTGTATGTATTTTTTGACCGACGAAAAAACGAAGTCGACGTGTATATTTTATGTTTTTTATGTTAGACCACGCATAACTTTTTACAGAGTAGTCCGATTTCGATAATTCTTCCATTATTGTATAGAAAACTATCCCGAGGTGGTCCCTTATAAATTTATTCCCGAGGGATTAGTATTTATCCCGTAAAACTTAAATACCCACCCCAGCAACCACCTAATGTGATAGTTCGAGACATAGATGAAAACTATTTACCGAAATTTGAAGTCGGTTCATAGTTTTTTAAAACAGGCCAAATTATTTATGTATGTTTGTCGACTACTCTGTCATTTGAAGTCAGATTGGAAAATTCTTTCGGTATGGAGAAAGATCTTGAGGTGGTCCCCTATTTTTTTCCCCAGTGTAAATACTTAAAGGAATCTGAAGTCAGTTTTTTGTTTTTTCAAAACAATAAAATTGGTAGGTTTTAGTGGTCCTATCAATTATTTGCATCTTAGTGAGTACAATCCACCAAAACTGTTTTATCCTTAGGCTATTGCCTATTGGAGACACGCCCCGAAACAGTGAGGCGAATGCCCTAAGCTTTTGACATGCATTTAATTAGGAATGGAAAAATTCCTTAAATAAAAAAAAATAAGTGGGTATCTTACCTTTTTCTGAAGGTTGTAATTACAATAAAAAGTTACTTTGCCAGTGAATGAGGTTGACGTAGAGTGGCTTCACCAGTTTAGTAAGTCAGTAAAATGCTTCACTGTGAAATAGCAAGTTTTTTTACGTTTTTCTAAAGTGAAGCATTAAATCCTACCCTGCTAATATTATAAAGCCGAAACTTTGTAAAATGTGAATTTCATTTTGTTACCAAGGATCTACAAAATTACTGAACAGACCAAGATGAAATTTTGCGTACATTTAGAACATAGCCTAATTTAGATTATAGGCTACTTACATAATATACCAAAAATACGCATACGAAGCCGCGGGCAAAATTTTATCACATATACAGGCACTTTCCCTCCATATGGCATAGCCGTGGGACGCTCTGTATCTATATTTTAGGTAGATACTGATAACATTTTTATTCAAAAGTGAAAAAAAACATGATTCATTAAGAGTCTCCTGTACCGCACGTTTATTAATTACGAAACAAAAGAACGCAATAAATCATTCCTTGCATAAGTTTGATATCTTGATCGCAATAACAATAAAACTCAAACAAACAAGTGTAATACGTTTGAAGTAAGTGGAACTCTCATTAAAAACTCTACAAGTGTTTCTGGGTATGTTGATAAACACGCACATTATACGCCGCGCTAATTAACTCGTAATTAGCTGCTAATTACGAACTTCGTTATTGTAACTGATGCGTTGCGAATGCGAGGTAAAATGACAACTCGTGGATGAAGCAATATTTATGCAACGGAAACAATATGTTTGTCATTGTACATTTGCCAAACTGGATGTGAAATGGTTGTATACAAACCACGACACAAAAAATAAAATTCACTTGCTTGGCGTCGAGTTTTAGATATAATTGTAAACATTAATTATTGAAGGAAGAATTTCAAATTGACAAACAAGTACTATAAATTGCATGTAAAAAGACGCGAAGACAATAGAATTCTGGTTAAGTAAGGGCGGTTTGTTTATAATCATTCCATGTCGATTTTGACTGCTGTATAGTTTTATCCATTGCCGCATTCTAAACTAAAATTATTTATTTTTGTTTTGTCTGCAGATGGTTCGAGCCTCTGATAGATAGGTGGCTGGCTGTCACCAAAACTATGGCCTTACAGCGTGTGCGAGCTGCCGTCGAGCTTGGTAAGATCATTTCACAAATACCTGATAAACCTACTTGGAACAAAAATCAAAAATCGAATAAGTATTTAAGCAAACTCTCGAGAAATTTGTGCTCCAAGAATGTTCCAAGTCAAGTTAAATAGAAGCTTCTGAGAATGAACCAACCTCACGAAGTTACAAACAGACTTTCCGTGTAACATAAATCTTGATGAAAGGCAAACTTCTGATAAGCATTGGATCCACACTTCTACAAATTCCTAAACTAAGCACTGATGGAGTGATGGAAACAGTCTCGAAATCTTTAAACGGAGATCTGGCTGCAAATGTCAAGTGAATATGTTACCTAACTTCGCGAACATAACACTGACTTTTCAATGGTAGAACGTATATCGAGAGAGCCAAAGGCAAAGGTTCACACCCGAGCTAGGGCGGCGGCCATTTAGATAGGCATCGAAATCTAACTGTGCCGTAACACGAAACCTTTTATTGGACCGAGACAAATAAAATATTTGTTTGGGTGCGACCTTCCTTACAAAATGTTCAATGATCTAAATCCATTTAACATGGGAAATGTTCCTTTTGTCCCAATGCTTTTTCACACTTCTTGTGTTCTTTTTAATTTAAAATAAGTTATAAGAGTTGAATAAAAATTCGAGAGTATTATTTGCAGACAAACCAGTGGATGGAGAACATTACGTAAAACATAGCACCTCATCTGTGGATACAGCTGCTTGGTAAGCAACGTTATTTACATTTTGATTTGCATTGTATTCTTAGATTCGTAGTTTTCTACAAGGTTTTATTTTCTGAAAGTACCTACGCTATTCAGAACTTCTGCTAGCTAATTAATTGATGAATTTTTATAAATAATACGCATTGAAATAAATATCTTCTAAGGATGCCTTCAAACTCATAAAATACAGTAAACACACGTTTAGTGCCAAAGTGTCAATCCAACCGAACAAAATTCCTCTCAACCTCCCAAGATCAGCCCAAGATGCAATAAACACGGACAATAAAAACACTCGGT
Organism: Eupithecia exiguata; assembly: GCA_947086465.1. Taxonomy (NCBI): domain Eukaryota; kingdom Metazoa; phylum Arthropoda; class Insecta; order Lepidoptera; family Geometridae; genus Eupithecia; species Eupithecia exiguata. Next base: position 6,900,044 of record OX352238.1, on the reverse strand, counting down.
GATCATTTCACTCGTACGCGAAGGAATGGCGTTGTTAGTGGATTGAATGGGAAATCTTTACATGCATTTATTTGCTAAGAAACGTCGTAACACAGACATAACATTAACAGCCCCGCCTGGAATCTGCGAGCAAATTAATAAAAATATTATGTACTTTTTAATCCGAGTTATTTTAGTAAACTTAAACATGTATGCGAACTTACCAAAATTGTATACAATAACCGAAAATACAAAGTAACAGCCAAGTAAACACCAAAAAAACTTTAGTAACGCGTTATTGCACAAGACGAAACGAAAAGGTGCAAATTTGAGCGCGAAAACAGGCGAGAGACAAATAAAATGATGAAAGAAAGCTGTCAAAACATAAAATTATTTCAGAATCTTACTTGTTCCGGCGATACCAGTAGTGTCGTAAAATATTTTCCACTAATATTCCTTTGGTTTTATAATCCCTTAAAAAATTCTAAAGTAGCTATATAGCACTAGCTATATAGCTAGTGCTATAGCTATATAGCACTAGTGCTATATAGCTATATAGCTATATAGCACTAGCTATATAGCTACACTACTGGAATGACTGAAACGTACGCCTATTCCACAAATTAAGGAATGGAGGATCCATTATTACCGTAATAGTTTGGAATTTATGCGCGCCTGAAGGGTATTGGAACCCTTCATAGATCCCACATTATTTTATTAAACTTTACACACATTGAGTCGTATTTGACGGCTTTGTTCTCGAAATCAAATTAAATGTAAGTGATTTGTTTGAGCATTTACATCGACTTGGCAATCGTTTGAATTAGCCCTTGTATTTGACCCGCCGGAACTCAAAGTCAAAGTGACCTATTTCAATGTTTACCGTCCGTGTGGCATAAAGAGGAAACTGCCTGCAAAGCGTCCCGCGTGGTTTGCCCACTTTTGTTTGTGAGTGGAAATTAAACCATTTTGCCATTTGATTATTTTAGTAACGTTTAAAATCATTTCACATTTTTTTAAATAAGTCAGCACAATGTCGCTGATGCATTTAGTCACTGAACTCATAAAGATTATTGTCTGGAATCGTAAAAAGATATGTATTTTTAGTCAGTCTCATAAAACTAACTTAACTGCGCGATAACTAGAATCTGTGGAGATATGTATGATTTTATTAAGTACTAGCGTACCACTAGACTTATACTCGCGTTATATATAGGACTCGCAGAATAGGTTACCAACCAGTGAAAACAATATTTCCGGAGATTACCCATTGAGCTCTGTGCTCAATAATCCAATACTGGGTGGTAGCGCCACCCAGCACAAAATGTGTATTCAAATATGGATTTAAAGACTTTAACTTTAGAAACATTTTACAATGACAAATGGCAATCACAAGCTAACGAGTGGTCCGCGAGCTGATCAGTCTGTCATCTGATGCCGTCAAAATGAAATTTATCTAAATGTTACGAAAGCCCATATTTGATTGCATATTTTCGGCTGGGTGGTAGCGGTACTTTTCAGGTGTGCGACAAGCTTTACATCCAATCCAACCTTCGTTGAGGTACCTTTTTTCCATTAGTAGAAATTAGTGATACTCTCAGCTTTCAGTGGAAAAAACGGGTCTAAAAGAGCAAGTTGTAAAGCTTAGCATATTTTGCGCAGTCTATACCACATGCGCCTGGTTTGGCGTGCCATCGGCGGCGCTGAAGAAGGCTCTATGGGCGGTGGAGTTCGACTGTTGGAAGCGGCCTGCGCTACGGCGCTGCATTATGCGGACCTCGTGCATGGCGCCCTCGCTGACCAGGGCTATTATGAGAATAATGGTAAGTTCGATAACTATCTTATATGAGGAATATTGCCAGGCGCATTACCCTAGTGTGGCGTGCCATCGCCGGCCCGGAAAGTTCTATGGGCGCGGGAGTCAGTCTGTTGGAAGCGACCTGCGCTACCTCTAGGCGCTGTCTTACGCGGACCTCATGCACGGCGTCCTTGCTGACCAGGGCTATTATGAGAATAATTATTGTTAGTTCTATGATATCCTAATGGAGGTAAGTGTGTTTACCACATACGCGCGATTGTGGCACGCCATCGGCGGTGCTGAATAAGGCTCTTCGACTAGCGGAGAGCACGCGTTTAGAACCGCACTCACCCTGATAATGTCCCGATAAAACGTTAACGTTCATCTAATACAAATAGAGTTCATATTTAACCCGATCTTATTCACGATCTATTTTTGCCCTATTTCGTTCAAGCAACACTTCTTTATTCTGAGAAGCTTGTACCCGTCGCAATAGTTTTACACTTCGATGACTGGAGGATTCTCCAATAATAACCACCTGGCAGATGGATTGATGGTAGGACCTACACACACAGTTTTATCCTAGGTACACTAAAAACTGTGAAAAGGAAACTGCTTTTTCAGTGTCGTGAGTAAAATAAATGAACGGTTTTATTGCCTTTAAAAATGAGTTAGTTCGGAGCTTTCTAACGTGAAGCGCAATTAGTATCAGGTTATACGAATGTGATCCTGAATGAACTAAACATTTTCCAAGCCTGCTTTATTTAAGTTTCATAGAGATTTCCATAATTTATTTACATTTCACCGAATATTATTGTTCAGTTTCGCAAAAAACGCTACAAAGGCCTCATATAAAAAAAATTAACAAAAAAAACATCCCAAATTATTGGATGAAAAAACGGCTTGTATTTAACAGTATCTACATAAGTAAGATTCTTTAGAATGTAATTTGGTAGAGTAAAATTATTATCATTTTGCTCATCATTTTGCTGAGATTTCCGAGAAAACATATCTCGATGTTTTAGTATTTCGTATAAGAAAGAACGATGTTTTTACCAACATTTTCTGACAAAATATCGTTTTCACAGGTCAAAATAAGACAACTGAAGAGATATGCACGATCGTGAATAACTTGGAGTACGTGCGCCGCTCGCTGGCTGAGTATGATGATGAACACATGTAAGTGCAATCCTCTACCGAGATACCGACGTCTTTACTACGAACGAAAGTAGATCTTTGAATAATGGCCCGAAATTGAATTCAAGCACCGAACGCTAGGAACGTTTATTTTTCCAATTGATTGCTTGTATGCACATCGACGTTAATCTTCCTGAAAATGATTCGTTTTGTGCATTTACATTTTAGAGTAGGTATGCAATGCTCCTTTTTAGCTAGGGGTATTTTTGCCTAACTTTTACCTTAACCTTGTGTTGTTCTATGAACAAATATAAAAGTTCTTGTTGAGAAATACATACCAACAGGTTCATAAATAAGTTGGGAAACAAACTTGTTTGGATTCAAGTATTATTATGTTGCCAAGAAACAGATTGTTTCAAAGAGAGCTGAATAACTACGAACAACGCGCTACTTACGCCAGAGTTTACCAGTCCCTAGCAGCAAATTGACTAGGGATTTAGCTACGGAGTACGTATATACTGTTGATGTACTAACTTCTCTCGACATGTTGATACTCAAACTTTGAGTAGGTAGACGAACCTCATTCGGAAAGTTCAAGTTTTGGATGAGGATAGAGTTAAGTTGTTTTGGAATTCAGCGTAAGTATGGGAAACAGACAGAAACGTTCCTTGCTGAATAATTTTAAAAGCTTAAACATTCAATAAATAAAATTGGGTCAGTTATTTTTATCAAAAAAGGAAAAACAAATAATTATTCATGGCTTGGGATCACTCCTCCTCTCGGGTTATGAAAAAGTAGATTGATATTCGAGTAGGATTCTGGTCAAATCTGGTTGCAATCATAATTTTTGGAGGTCGGAGTGACCTTGTTGCCAGGTTTTTCTATGATCCAATACAAATTTATGATCCATCCATATAACAAATCTTTCCCCTTATTATTAGGGATCTACCGCTTTGTTTATACAAGTGCAAAACAGAAAATATCTCTTACCTACACTACAGCTACCGCTCCGGTAGATAAGTTGCTGTGTAATTACAATTAGTCAGCTGGTAGTATTTAAGTTCGGGCAGAACTTTATTTGGATTGCGGATCGCAAAGTCTTGAACTCCAAAGTTTGTGTGTCACACAGACTCTCAGCGCATATTATGCAAGAGTTTTATGAAGGCATTATAACGACGAACTGGTTCATGACTTGCTTGAAGTTCCACTTCTTTACAGCACTTTAACGTAGAATTTATTGCTCTTACGTGCTAGGTTTTGCGAAGCGGGGTACACCTAATGTACTGTATTAATTATTTCCTTATGTTCTTATTGCCTTTGCTCTTTGCTGGAGAATTTCAATTTTTCAAAAGCGTGTACGGGGAGTTTCTCGGGTATAATTTTAAAAAGTAGGTACTTTATTTCTACGTGCCGTGACATAAAGTAAAGAAAAATAGTTTATTGAAGGAATTATTATGGCTGTGTCTTACGCGAACTGCAATCCACAGCAATGAAAGAGACGAGAATGCTCGCCAGCTAGTCCGAGGAGCCCTAGGCACACTAGACGCGCGTTCCACACGCGCCGCGGTCCCTCTAGCTGCAAGAGCCAGGCCGCCCCTGCGTAAGGCAGTCTTCCATCTCGCCTGGTCTCCTGATACGCTGCCTACGCCACAGGTAAGAACCATGTAAAGGCACAAGACAGCACAAGACCTATTCATAAGCCAAAAAAAGCGCATTTGTATCCTAGTAAATATAAGAATACCAGAATCTTGTAAACCACACTTCTGCGAGCTTCGAATCTTGACCTTAACTTCTATTTATATCCTAGAAATTTGTAAGAAAAATCCTCATTTCTTTCAAAAAATAAATGAACAACCGCGTCGTTATCAAAGTATGTACAAACATTATCTTGTGATACCTGCACCAAATAAATACATCAAACTAGTCCACACTCAATGGCGGTAAAAATATATGATAAAATTCCAGACAAAATAAAAAGCCAAGAAAATAATAATATTATGAACTTGAACAAAAGTATATTCTGTTGGAGTACAGACACATATTACGTTTCATCTTGTAAGTACCTACAAAGTGATTTCTGTGGTAGGTAATGCTCTAACAGCTAGTTTGAAAGTTATGCACTCAAAAAGCTTGTACTTATTAAAATTGTGGGTAACAGCTGTACGATTCTCACCACCTTATTTTATGAAGTTTGTTTCTAGTGCTATGATACTTTGTATACTATCTTATCGACTCTTCCTTCCAATCCATTAAGTGTGATGTGTGACAATAAACTATCTGAATCTGAATCTTAAGTAGGTATATCGTTGATACCCATCACACAAGCTCTGCTTTCTTTGAGATAGAGAATACTGTGTGAAAATAATGTCCAGTAATATTTGTTATTATTGTACCTAGGCTATAGCTCCTCTCCTGGAGTTCCTAGACCAGCACCTGTCAGCTTTAAACACCTGGTTGCTGCCTCGCGCGTTCATCCGCGCTCTAGCCGGATGCTGGAGCGCCGTGCTCAAAGAGATGTCCGCTCAGGCCGACGCCGGCGGGGCGGAGAAGCCAAGGGTCTACCACGACAGGCTCAAGGAAGCACTGGATTTGCTTGCAGAGTTCTTCCACGCTGAAGGGAAAGGTAAGTCTTGTCAAAGAAAGTAGAACCAAGTGCACTAAGTATGGTGGCATTTTTAACTCTCAACAGCATTACTTTTTTACGATGTTTTAGAAAGTTAGCTTTAAGCTAAAGGGAAATAAGTTTTTTTAGGGAAATAACACATTATTTCGATAAACGTTTCTATTAAAATAAATGTTTTTTATATAATAAAACTCAAGTTGGTAACTTTTATCATTATCGGAACAGGACTGCCAATGAGCGAAGTGCACAACCCGGAGTGGAACCGCCTGGAGCAAAGGATGAAGTACCACCAGGCCCCGACGGACAAGCTCATAGAGCTCTGGCTCATGGACCGCTTGCAAGATCAAGCTAGAGCCCATTTGCCGTCTCCTTACGGCTCTATTTTAGTCAGGTTAGTAATCAAACTATCCTTTGACAGACAATTTTATTTTAAAAGGCGTTTTAAGCCTTGGGCTATACAATTCCTTGGATTTATAACAAAATGTTCCATCAAAATTTGCTTTCAAGATTTGTAACAAACTAAATAAATAACATGAATAAGGTTTCAACAGAATTTGTTTTCATAATCGGTAGAGTTTCTGCAAATATCTTCAAAATTAGGGAGCAAAACATTTATTTGTTCTGTGTTTTGTAATGCTCTCGGCTATATTTGTTTAGCAAACCTCGCACAAACTTTGGAGTCGTAAATCTTAATTATATAGTTTAAGTTTGTTCGATGACATGCAACCTTCAACTTTGACTCATTTATAAAAATCTTGATAAGAGTATTATTAAACAATGTAAAGTATTTTATCAGTCATCTAGTAGCCATAACACAAGCCCTGCTTATCTTGGGGCTAGATGATGCTGTGTAGATTGTCCAGCATTATTGTTTTTTATTTGCAGAGTTTACATCAACCACGACGCTCTCTGTGTGGAGGTATTATCAGCTCGTGACGTCATCCCCCTTGATCCAAATGGACTGAGTGATCCATTTGTGGTGCTCGAACTCTTTCCTAAGCGTCTCTTCCCCAAGACTCACGAGCAAGTTACTAATGTGCAGAAGGTGAGTACATTAATTGCGTATTTCGCTCGGATTTTCCTTATTGTTTTAATGCTCGCATTTGTGGTTAATTAGACAAAAGGACCCATAGACCTGTTATTAAGTACCTCGAACTACAGTGTAATGATCTCATAAATGACGCACGTAGTTTTGGTATTCACCACACAAGGTGTTCCAATCTTAGAGGATCTATCGAAGGGGGTTTTCAAAGGTTCCATTCTGCATTAAACGAACTCCCCTGCTGAATGTATCAGTGCCACACGTTATATTCTCACTCAGGCTACTTAAAAGATCATAAAATATCTACAGCGTACAGCAAACATATTTTTCTAGAAAACCCTGAACCCAGTATGGGACGAGTGCTTCGAGTTCAACGTTTGCATAGACTCTGTCCGGTCCGGGGACGCCGTGCTGTCCATATCTGTTTGGGACAAGGACGTGTTAACAGCTGATGACTTCGCTGGCGAGGCTTTCGTGGCTTTGGAGCGTGTACCCGGGGTCAATATCAACGGCCCGCCTGATCCGCTGCGGCCGGTCGAACTGCCGCTGATGCAGCTACATGACCGCAGTAAGTCATTTTACTACTTTGTATGGCATTTCAGTGAAGTTACTTTGTAGATGTGAAGAGGTCCTTAGACTAGCTAGAAATATAAATATACTACCTAGATAGAATGTGCCGGCTTAAAACTTTGCTGTCCGGGTCAAGTTTACTTGAGTATAAACGAACGTAAAGAGTTAGGTAACTTCTTTAAGGGGGCTCCGCAAAAAAATTACCAATTCTGTCCTCACCATGCTAAAGATTTCTCTAAACTAATTTAGCATGAGTAATTTTATTACAAAATATGACCAATAAATATCTGATCTACACGATCAAGTTTTTCAATTTACAATATCATGTGTAGTTTTATGATAAATCACTGCAGAAAATACAAAAAAAAGAAAATACAAAATAAGCGCGGGGTTTTAACCGTCACAAAAAATAGAAAACACCAAATTAATACAACAAAAATTAAGCCCCACACATCACATATTTTTACACTCACTCCTACACACTGTATTTTACTTTTGGCTTAACTTTGTACTAAATATAAGATTGTAGTAGCATTTTAAGTATAGTACAGTTATCATAAAGATTTTATATACACTATGCAAGTCCTTTAATAGTGTTAATCTACTAACTTACCGAGGCCGGTAGAGAACCCTCGTGTCTAAATCACAAGTCTTGAACTTAGTTAGAGCGAGGTGTCGAAACTAAGAAGTGAAATAGGTCTTTAGAACTTAGTACTTTGTTTTGTTTATAAGACCTTAACTTGAATAAATGTATTATTATTACTACTTCAATATCATCTTTCAAGCGAGTCAATTTCAACCTTTATGGGTCATATTTTTTATAATGATATTGGTCATATTTAGTGATTTGTTTCATCTGTATTTATAAAAGAGAAGAGAAAACTGGGTGACTTATTAAGAGAACTCTGAAATTACAAGAGCTACGAAGCTGAAATTTTACATGGAGTTTCCTGACGTACGAAGGCTAAGAACAGATTTTTAGAAAACCGTTTTCTAAGTAAGTTAAGAGGGTACTTCAGATACTTTAGTAATATAAAGTCCACGCGAATGAAATCACGGGCGGGTCAGCTTGTTACTTATATTAGATTCGTTTTAGAGAAATATTTTAAACGATTAGGACAGAATTGGGCAATTTTCCGCGGAGCGGCTTTAAATTGAGAAAGTATTTGATCCCCAATGACTTCTCTTTCCTGGTTTCAAGTTTGTTAAGTCGGTAGTCTAATAAACTTTCTACCTATGCTGTAACTTAACAACATTTTCAGATCACCCCATCTTACAAATATGCGAGTCTCGCACCAACGACAAACTCGCACAGGACTTCGTGAAAAAGCAAAAGCTGCGCTTCGCTGAACAATAGAGCTACCTACGTATGTAACTTTTGTCTTATTCGATTATCTTAGTTCAAAAACATATTTCTATAAATTTCTATTTATTTACATTATACAATTTCTATTGACGCACAATGTCCATTTAAAAACGACAATATGTATTAAATGTTTAACAGAGTAAATTATTATTTAGTACGTACCTAAGTTATATAAAATAACATTTCGGTATATTTTTTTAACAATACACATCAGTATAATGTAAAATATATAATACAAGACTGTGTAACTCTTTACCTATCAATGAGAGAATATTATATTATCGGCTAAGTTTAATATTTCAAAGCGTTGTATGTGTGTAGTTAGTACGCACCCTTCAGAGCTTATGTCCCTAGCTATTAGTCTCTATTAGAATTTCCCGACCAAATATTATAAGACTCGTTATCAATTTCATATCTTGAATAGATACTACATTATCATATTTGTATGAGTTCATACATATTACATTGATGTGTAATTTGTCCACTTTCTCATCAAAATCATAATAAAAGTAAAATTTTGCCAGCAACGTACTACTACGTACGCGTACTGTGAATATTCAGTACATTTTCTATAAAATTGTAATGTAGTTTTGTGCCCAGTAATGGTACCTTGTGCAAGTGTTTTAATGTAAAGAAAAAAATCCATGAATATTTCCGAGGTCTACATTACGTAGCTCACTGAAATATGTAGAAGTAACAAAGGAAACCTAGAAGAACTATATGGTTTACTTCCCTGTAACAATTGTACAAGTTGCTGCAAAGAGTTTTGCTCACAAATCATGTAATTGTAGGACGTGAAGTAATTGTACCACTTATATAATTTTATTGATGTTGTTATCGGCACAAAGTGAACCAGTGTTTGTAGAATTATCCACGTTTTTCATACTATTGCTGTTATACATTACATATATTGTGAGTATTTGACAAAGCTTTTATGGAAACTGCATTTCGTGAAACTATTGATGTTTTGTGTGTATTGTGTAAAAATAAGCAGATTAAGAGCTTTGTATAAGCCGTCTTATATTAGATAAACACATGAAAAATATAAACGAAACTTGAATACCCAAGTAGCAAAATAGATCCTATAACTGTCTTCAAGACTGCAGTTCAACACTCCAATAACATTCTACTAGTATACTACAACGCTGGATTTGGGCGCATTTATTGGAGCACAAGTTCTTGTTATGCTCCCGCAATGCGCTAACAGAATGCAAATAAGTCTAATTACTGTCTTGCACCAGTATCTGGAAGCACTAAAGCTCCTTTAGCTGCCTTGACGAAGATTACTACTGGTAAAAGTACTCCTGTTGTTATCTACTTCTAGTTCGTTTCAAGTGTAATTATGCTAATAACGTACTTTTTTTACACATTTTACAAGCTGGCTGGGCAGGCCAATTCTTTTTTGTTGCTGATTTGTGTGCAGTGTTTACAAAGTAAGTAATTTTAGTTATTGTTTCATGTAGTATTTATTTAAATGAAAAAAGCTTAGCTTGAATACAATTTAACGTGTGGCAAATCTATATTTACTGTAATAGTGTACAGTGTTAGGGCTAATTTTTTAACGCGCTTACATAAATTGATTATTAAGCCATTTAGTGTAAAAATATTATCAGGCACATAATTATTGTTTTTTGATCATTCGCCATGTTTCAAAATATGCTCTGTATCAAGACATTTATAAGACCGTAATAGGTAAAACTACGCTAGATTTACTCTTAGTTAAGATTAACTTGCCACCATGTTGAATCAAATTAGAGTTCCTCAATTGATGTCTGAAACCCTGCAACGGCTAAACATTTTTTATATAATTTGTTTTTTTATCATATGTGTTAAAAAAAAGAAAGAGTTAGATTTTCTGACTCGGCCATGTATCCATAAAAATCACACTAATGGCTCTGAAAGGTTTTAATTATTACGCTGTCCAATAAATCATGTTTGTACATATTTGTTGTGAAACTGAGTAATAACTTTGGTTATAGGTCTCCTGGCGTCGTTTGAAAAAGAAAACAGAGATGCCTTTTAAAATTGTGGAGACAATAGAAAAAGGCAACACTGTATTGTCTTGCGTCCAACAACAATGGGAACGGGATGGAACTTTATACTGGCCCCGAAAATAACACTACAGGTTGCAACGGGATGAAACAAGCCAACCAGATGATAATTGACAACAGTTTAATTGTATTTTGAAAAGGCAGAACATTAAATCACTTTCGAATTGTACGGAACCCTCCAATAAATTGCTGGTTCCTGCTTTTTCAGAACTTGCTTCAGATGATAGCTTTTGCGTTACCGATTCTGCGTGTCTTTTATTTACAGTTCTTCTATAAGCTCCACTTCTTTTGAAACGTTTCCATTCTTGTAAATCCATTGTAATCAATGATAAATAATATTTGCAGTGTCTCAAACCGAGCGACATGTAAAACTGGTAAACAGACTATATAGTATTAGCCTAGCGCTTTAAAAGATTATTAACTCTAACAGAATCTTCTAAGCGTCTTTATTAAGACTACATCGCCCTCATACTTATAATGATCTCAGCTAAATATATGCTAAAATCTGGGAATCTTACACAATGCTATTATAAAACTAAATTGCTGCATATTTGTAATGATCTCAGACAAGTATATTATAAATTCTGAAAATCTTACACAATGCTTTTATAAGTCTATAATTTTCGTAGGACTATTTAAACTTTGTCAATACACTTATGAGATTACATGTCTTATAATTATCCTATAAAATAGTGTACTACTAAACTACAAGATTGTTTTATTAGTGAATTTGCTCTAGAGAGTAAAAATGCTTGCGCAGTGCTATTATAAGCAAAGATGTCTTAACAAAAGCCATTAAAAGAGCATTTTTAGTCTAATTTTACCTATTGTATTTTATTATAGGATTTCCTTGCTAGTTGGGTAGTCTTGGACGACTGATTTTCATCGTTAGATAAAACGGAGTGGATGAGAAAAACTATACATATAATATATCTTTATTATTAAGGAAAATATTTCATTGTGTATACAAAAGTATTAGAAAATGTATCGATGTCTTTAAATGTATATTTATATTATTATACTTTTACATGTGTATATCAAAGTTTAGGATTATATACTACTAGTCTAATTTTGATTTTTTAGAAATAAATATGTTGGTTTGTGATGGTCGGAATTAAGTAGGTAGGGTATCGTTGATTTTATATCTGGCTACCATTCGGTTCGTGGCAAAGAAATAAAAATATATAATTCAGAATGAAAAAAAGGAGATGCAGGTTTTAAGGAAGTGTTAATGAAGATTATGATATGAATGCATAGTTATATTAATAATCGTATTAAATGTCACAGCGAGATACTATACAATAATTAATATGTGTCGTGAACTATGATTCTTCGGTGTCTTTATAACTATATTATTCAGAAAGGTACATTACGCCAGTTTTATCATATCCAAAAGTAAAATTCATATCAGAGAGCTTTCCTCTTCCTAAGATATTTAAAATTGTCCGAAGCGTATTTAAGGACGCCACCCGGCGGAAGCGGTTCAAGGAGTCGTCTACTATTTTGCGCGAAATATTTTTTCTCAAAACCTTTTTCTCCACAACCAGAAGTTTGGAATTATTTTAAGAGTATTTTCTTAAAAGAATATTAATATTATATTTTTGCAAAAAGAAGACCACGCTAATCGTCAATTAAATAAAGCATTGAATATGATGAATTTGAAACAATAAAATATATTTCGAAATATTTATTTTTAAGTGTATTACTTATAACAATCTTTTATATATTATCCTTTTACAAGCATTTTTATACTTTCTCTTTAAAATGGATTTATTTTGAAATATCTGCTAAGTTACTAACTATCCGTTTTAGAAAACCTTGCAGATAAGAAACTCAGATTTCGATAATTACTTGAAATTTTAATAATCAAAAAGATAAGACAAACCTGTCTTTTGAAATCTTTTACATAATAGGTCACTTACGTGTGATATTGTAAAACTTTATCAGATTATTACGTTTTTCTCGTATGTAGAACCCAATTTTCTTTTTTATGCGCTACCTGTGTTCTCAACCCGAATTTGTTTGATTTTATTTTGCTTATATTTATTATGAATTATAACAATGAAACTTGTGTTCCTGGCTTTAAATAAAGTACCTATAAAATACCTTATTAGCATTTTATTTTAACCTTACTACGAAAACCCTCGTTCGAAATCTGTGGTGTGGTGTGGTTCTCCTACCCGAATTTTGACCACGGCGGCCAGTCTCAACGGAGACTAGCCAGGTGCGCAGGACATATTATAGTGCACAAGTGTATGCGCAAACTCAGGTGCACTACCTTTTCCCTCACTCTCATAATCCGATAGGATGGCGGCAGACCTACACGATCGGAGACAGGTCAGGCGCAGGAGCAACGGCTTAGCATGCTTTCCGAGGCACGGGGGTGTAACACCGCCAGCCTCCTGATTCCGGGCTGCTACAGTGAATTTTTTTACAAGAAAAACCTCAGTAACCACTTTTGGCCCAAGCCGGGTTTCGAGCCCAGGACCTCATTATCAGCGGTTGAACAAGCTGACCGCTAGACCAACCAGGCAGGCTTCTGTTCAGCTAATAATTACTTACTTATTAAACAAGTATACCTATTTTAAGTTTTAATTCATGTAGATTTGATTTAACTTTTCTAATAAGTTAAGAATCGAAACACCCTCCTCAGAAGTAATTTTCATCGCTCAAGAACCTCAAACTGTCGCCCAAACTTTCTAAAGATTGGTAACGTATTTTCCTAATTCCAGTAAATTCCGAGCTAATCAGACTGGTGCAAATTCTGTAGTCTAAGAAAACAGCTCAAATATTTTTACAATACCAAACAACAAATAGCCAACTATAGGCTAGTACATTACTAGAACGTTAAAAACGATATAAATTTCTCATTTGATTCCAGAAAAATGTTAAAATGTGATCTCGGGTTCAAGTGGGAAATTTAAACATTATTAACAACTTAGTTAACCTAAACCTAACCTATTAAACCTAACCTAATATGAATAAAACCCAAAAACTTGTCTCGGATATTTCCGAGTTTTATAAAATGTTTTTTAAGTTTCCATAAAAAAATCTTGTGTTTAACAGTAAGTGAATACATTATTATCTTATCAGAGTATCCCCTCTGTACCAGCGTAAAAAGATAAAGGAAAACCTAAACAGTTACCAACCAGTCTCAATGTTAACAGCCATAGCGAAACTTTTTGAATACGGCCTCAGCGGGAGGCTCACGGAATACCTTGCATCTGCCAGGTAAATACAATGTAACGACAAACAATTCGCCTTACTTACTTTGGTCTCTATTTTTTTATTTTAATGTAAAAAATTTCATTTACAATGTAATTTTAAGAATTTACATGACGTTTTTTATCTGAATAATTGTTTGGATTTTATTATTTTATCATGTACCTATAAGTTTTGTGACAGGAAATGACATTTAATAATAAACTAACTGTTAGTATCTGTAGATTTGACGAAATATTACGCCTCAATTTGTACGTCTAGGAGCTACTATATAGAGTTTCTAGTATACCTACTATACCAAAGCTTTCTAAGATAGTCAAAACTTAATTTTTTAAAATTTTAAACTGTTAAAACCATAATTTCTTAGAACTTGCTAACAAACCACTCAGAATAGAGCACTCTGTGCTAAAGGTAACTCGATGAGTATCCAATCAATACGGCACTCAATGGAGCGGTCAGCTTGTTAGCGAACTTTGCTTTGTGGAGGAGGTTATCACCAATTTGCAACAAGCGCAGCTTCTCCTGCTTTCTGATTAATCCTATTATTTCTAATTGAAAGGTAGTCTCATAGCAAAATTTAAATTGAAAAACTTCATAATGGCTAAAGAAAAGAGTGTTCGATGAAAATGCTTTGTTTCGTTTTAGATGGAATCCTTTCTGTTTTATTTAAAACCCAGCTAGTCAATCCCTGCTAATACCACAAATAAACTTATCAGATAATAGCTTCGCATAAACAAATTGAATTTTGCTATCAGGTTTCATAAGCTAGGAACCACTTTAATCAACTGATAAAATGGCCGTCGTCGGTTGAAGGCAAGTGGCTATGCCAGTGGCTGCCCTGTTTGCGGTGTGCTTCACGTAAATGAACGCGTTTACTGCGCGTTTAGCACGTGCCCGACATGCAAGCCGTGAATTACTGCCCCAGAGCTAATAGGTGCCTGAACTGAACAATGAATATTAAACCACAATGATGCCACATGCATGTTTACCGTTTACTAGGTATTGTGGCAGGTCGCTGTGGGCTTGTTGCCTACGATTTGTACTTGCAAATACCTTATTACATGTATGGAAATCAGACTGATATATTTATTCATAGGTGCATTGACATGATTTACATCAGTAGTTATAACTGAAGGATTAGATACGATAATATTTCGTTTCTTTAAAATTACATTTCTTTATTCTTATCTTCATGTCGTTCAAATAGCATGAACTAGAATATATGTAGAAAGGTGTATATGTGAAGAAATAAAATAGTAGTAAAGAAGATGAAAAACTATCTCCTCATGCAATAAATTTATCGTAAAATTACCAAACGAACGCCAGGTAATGAAATAAACCGAGGCAGGGATGCGGGAAACCTATTTAGAGTTGCCTTTGTACTGGATTCAATTTACTGCAACATCCGGGAAAATATACCCTCATCAGTAGGTGGGTAGGCTACAAAGGCACCTGTACGTACACCTGTCAGTGTGAGTTTTACACAAAAACATTGTTCAGTAGAGGTAATTTATAAAATGTTATTTTCCTGTAAGAGCTTGAATCAATCTCGTCTTTTGGGAGAGTCAATGATTCCAAATAATTTTCTATACATTTCCCGGGTTTGATCACGATTTTTTTAAACTTCTAATATATTTGGTAATAAGTATAATAAAAACGTAAAAGTTTCACCTTGTCGTTCACGCAATAACAGGAACAGGTTGATCCCAACCTGTTCCTGTTATTGCGTTTATTAGCTTAATTGCGCACAAATTTTGATAATAACTTGCTCGTGGGACTTCAAGGTGAGTTGGATACTGGCCGGTGTTACGAGGCCATTCGCAGGGAACATGATACGTTACGCCATGTGCTAAAATCCGTTTTGTTGCACGTTGCGAACGCTTTCTTTCCCCGTACTGACTGAACGAGCACTCGTTCTGTAACACGTTACATTACTCCCCGTTACGCCGGTCAGTGTACCACAGAGTCCGCGTCAACTTATTCGCAAGCAAAAGCTATCTTAGTTTCTAATTTCTAATACCTAGGTTTCCTCATTTTCCTAGACTTATAAACTACGAGCAATGTGCAAGGTATTATAGATTTCCCTCGTGGCGTAAACTTCGCATCAACTATCATTTACCTAGCAGGCGACTACTCAACCAACCTGGAGGTCTACTTTGAAACAGGAATTACGATGCTGATGAATGACTGATCGCACGAAACGACAGATGACCGATCCGAACTTTCGATGACCCTATAATTACCATTAGCCTTGATGTGTCACTGCTGGATAACACTGCTGGATAAAGGCCTCCTCCAGGTCCCTTCCTTTCCATCTCAATCCTGAGCCAGCTGAGCATACATATCCACTATCTCACTAATATTATAAACGTGAAAGTTTAGATGGATGGATGGATGGATGTTTGTTCCTTTATCACGCCAGAATGGCAAAACGGATCTGGATGAAATTTGGCACAGAGATAGATTATAGTCTGGAATAGGACATAGGCTACTTTTTATCCCGAAATTCCTACGGGAACGGGAACTACGCGGGTGAAACCGCGAGGCGCTGCTAGTAAAATATATATAGAACTACATACATAGAATACGAGTTCGCAATTTATTTCTTTGAGAACCGAAACGAAACATTGGTGACGCATCCGGAGCAGTTTGGTGGTAAGATTGTTCGTTTTGTGTGCAATCCGTCACCTGAAACTTCGTTACGTGTTTCAAAGTAGACCTCCTGTGCTAAAATGGCAATCTAGTTAGGATGCGGTTTTATGATCGCTAACACAGTTTGTTACCAGTTGAGGTCGTCGGTGGGCAGGTTTGGTTATTGTATTAATAATACTCCCTGTCTGGCCTATAGTGAGTACTGCTCTAAAGCCTCTACCTAATTCCATTTGAGTTGATGGCTTCTACAAATAGGTACCATAATGTCTTATTAGTCTAAGGAGATGGCTGATAGATAACTGAAGCTATTAACCGACAGACTACGTATTTGATGATCTCGATGGCGCAGCGGGAAAAAGTCCGTCTGCGATGCCGATGCATTCGCGTGAGGGTTCGATTCTCGGCTCCGTGCCGAGATCAATGTTTTGATGTAATTTTTGCGATCTGCGGATATTTGTTACGGTTGTTAGTTTGAGTTAATTGTTCGTTAAATTGTTATTATTTATTTATTTACCTATCTAAGTCTTAATATAACGTGATTTATATACATGTCAATATTTGTATAAAGCTAAGCACAACATTGATTTTCTGTCGGTGCGGAACTGGGCGACATCTTGCCAAGCATTAACATCATTGATGTAATCATCTTACATCTATGGAGTAAACGGTTTTCAAATAGGGAGCTCAGTTGCTTCAGATGGAAGTTTGTTAAAGACGCGTACGCAATTGCCCATAAATGATGGGTTCGTGGGTTAGGCCCCCGGTGTGTGACGCCCCCGTGGTGGAGGCACCTGATTTTCAATTAAGTTATAACAGCCGATTGATTACCCTACCTTTCGTAATCTATATGATGGGATGTGTAGTTTGTTCTTGTTTTTTGTATTTGTGTTGTTGAACATCACAGTTTTTTCCATAGCTCGCCGAACGACTATTATACACAGTACAGCGCTAAGCTACTACATACATAACTCCTACCTACATATTCATAAATCACAACAATATTAATATTAATTTCATAAAAGCCTGCAAGTGACGTTAAGATAATACGATGCTCATAAATAATTTTAATTAAATTGTTTTATATCAAGCCCTACGGCGACGCGACCTTATCATATTGGGCCCAGATTGAACCCTTTCAGAGGCTGTCTGACTCTCCCACAGATAAGATAATAGTTACCCTGCAAGCCTTTGTGAAGTAAGTAGGTAGTACCTATTTATATGCAGATCACTTGGTTATGCTAATGAAAGCGTAAAAACCCTTTTCTTGCAAGCGGGGCCTTTTTCCGGACTTAGTTGCTTCGTTGGCTAAGTCTAGCTTGTGCTGGTTTAGGTTCCATTTTTTGTTGAAATTTCATTTAGGTAGTTTATCTAGTTATTGAGAATTTTCAATAACTTTTAGTCTAAGAAGATTTCCCTTATATTGTTTATAATAAATCAATAATGCTGGACAATTCACACTCATCATATAGCCCCAAAGTAAACAGAGAGTGTGTTATGGGTAGATACTAGATATTACCTACAAAACACATTAAATAGTTTACATTATTCATAAAAAACACCCAGAATACCCGGATCAAACATATGCCGATCGTACTAATATTTGTCATCGAAAACGCAACCTTCTGTGTCACAAGCAGACCTTTACCCACCGCGTCACATCGATCGGAAAATAAGTAGTCTTTCGGTTAAAAGCTAGATACCTACTCATTCAGTTATCTATGAGCATCATCTTAGACTAACAAGACATTATGGTACGTAGGTGCTTTTAGAAGCCATTAACTCAAATTGAATTAGGTAGAGGCTATTTAACAGTACTCAATATCTATACTATAGTAAACGTGTACGAAGTTTAGGTATAGCTAACTATCGCATTTTATCAAAGGAGAGCACCGTCCGACCGCGCGGTCTTGTCCCTCGCATTTTAATAAGTTTGGCTCTTTCATGACGTTGAGCTGACCGCGCCATACTTACGATGTAACTTTATCTTTTCTGTGGCCATACTCTGCTTAGATCTGAAAATAATTGCAGTCTCCGGCATGAAATAGCTAGCTAGACCTCCTTTAGACCGTAGGATAGACCAACCATCTTAAGGGCCCTACCTCATCGGGAAGCCACGGCAAAACCGCTAGCAACGAATGCAAACGAATGTATGACAGACGACGACGATGCTGAACCGTGTCGTCGCGTCGCCAAGTGCGTTAGCTGGCACACAATACCTACAGAATGAAAAGTTCGGATACGTTGCCAGCGACGCGATGTCGTTGCCGTGGCTTCCCGGTGCGGTAGGGCCCTTATTATCAGATAACACTCTTATTTAGATTAGAGTACCTATAGATAAACACAAAAACGCCTTCCAAACAAACTCTCTTCTACTGTGCTACCATCAGGGTGCCTAGCGTCGCTAGGCTTGCCTTCGTTATCTTATATGACTCTGCCATTTAATTGAATTGGAAGTCAAATCCACTAGGAACGCATTAGTAAGTACCTACGCGTTATCAGGCACCTTAGTCAGGCACCGATAACATAACCTCCAATTGCTTTTGATTCCGGCTAGATTGTTGTGTGAAAAATGTATTTAGGAAGGTAGCTTTACTCATTTATTGTAAGATTTTCCAGCACTGAAGAACGTTTAAAAGTGACTTGTATACCCATGTATTATTTATTATGTGGGTGGAAGCGCACTACGCGCCAGCGGAACTGCGCGGCAGCGGCGGCACTGCCCGTCAAATTAGAACAAATGACGAAAAAGGCCGCGTGGCTTATTTGGTGATTTTGTTCTATTTTGACATAAAGTGCCGCGGCCGCGCAGTTCCGTTGTAGCGTAGTGCGTTTGCACTCTTAGGGGTTAAGATATTGTTAGAATTTCTGAATCATTTATTTTCATTTGTGTCACTTCACATTTCTCTGTTGTATAAGGGAGGTCGTATGCGCGTATTCGCAGCTGAACTCCCAGAGAATACAAATTAGTCTGTATTTTACCACTATGTAGCGGAGGTACAAGGACGCATACATACAAGTTACGGCCTGATTTGTCCTATTTCGTACGTTATATTGAGATTATCATATCTTTCAGTAAATTCATATTATAAGTACATATTTTTTGCTACGTAGTTTTTACCTTGTTAGGATCCAGCATCCTAAAAATGCGTCAAGCTGAAGACAGGGTGCTATGGCGGTGCTATAGAGAGGCCTATGTCCAGCTGTGGACTAACATAGGCCGATGATGATGAGGTGATCCATTGATTCATATAGGTACTAAATTAAGGTACCTATAACTTAAATACCTTAATTTTATAGATCATACTTTTCTGTAGTCTGCAAGCTTTTTTAACCACCTTGTGTTGGATGTTTTGTATGGTGATTCTTCCTCCATGGTAGAATGCGTAGGTAGTAGGCAACTTTGCGTTGCGCGTGAAAGCCAACGAAGACCGGTACGGGATGGCAAGGGATTACATTTTTTGCCAATGGACCAATGGACAATGCCGTCTTCAACGGGGGCTTTTCCATTTTCAAGCTGCCTCAGAGCCAACACGATCTCGGAAACCTATGCCACCCTGAGATATTTTATCACCCTATATTTGTAAATACTATTTAACGGGTATTTATCGCGTTTATTTACCTTATTTTCCCGACGTTTCGACAGGTTTACACACTGTCGTGGTCACGGGATGACGATAAAAAATAAAAAAAATAAAAAATTATCACCCTCACGAAAGTAGAGAAGATGGCCCGGGTAACGGTGTCCTCCCCCTCTCTACGGACTTCACATAAGCCCAGAACATGCCATTTAAAGTTCTCTTACTCCACTTCCAACTACGCTTGATGGTGGTCAAGCCTCAAAGTTCGTCCGTTGAATGTAGCCAGGGTCAAATTATGTAATGAATGTAGCCCGGGAATTCCTAGCAACCCCTGCACCGACGTTACCGTAGCGGCTGGCCAGGAATAGCGAGGCGGCCGGGAACTGGGGGCCATCTTTATGTGACTGAATTCATTGGGGGTTTATGCCCATAATCTCCACGCTGGGCATGCAGCTTGGGGATTGCAGATCGATAGTGGGGTTGTTCTGCAGGGGGCGCTGCTGCCCGCCCCCGGTGTATATCCCTTAGTCGCCTCTTACGACACCTGCAGGAAGAGTTCGGAGGTGGTTGGAGTCGTTAGTAAGTATAAAAAATAAAATAACATAAATAAATTACCCGTCGAGCTTGGGTTCGTTGGATTTGTCTTCCCAAGCACTTTGGTCATAAATTATATAAATACTTGTTTTTTAAATTTACTTTTTCTAATCAAATAATAGAACTAAGTAAATTAAAACTAGTATTTACAATTGAAACAATTGAACTTACTCCAGACTGTTGCATAAGATTGTAATTTTCTTTGTTAATAAAGTATTCTTTTTTTGTAATATTTTATGTTTATTATACAGGGTGTGTCCAGATTACTACCGAAAAATAGGGGGAAGCAATCGGGCCAATAAAAAATATGTAGAGAAAAATTACCGCGAGACATATGTTGACGCATCAACGTACTTTTTATATTTTTTTCTAGGTACATACCCATAGAACAAAACTATAAAACCATATCTACCAGAAATCTAATTTAAAGAAGCAAAAACCAATAGCAAAAATAAAAATCTTTAAAAAAAAACATCTCCGGCTACAATCGTTTTATCGGATAGCGGTTTTTTTATTGGTATTATTTTGGGGTGCTGCACCAGCTCCCCTTGTTTGCGGTAGTGGTCTTGACACCTGTATAAGATAACCTTGCATGGATTATCGACGCTTATACTTTTATCACCAAAACACCATTTCATTTTACTTAATCTGGTCGGTATCTTTATTCAATCTTTGGACGATAATAATAACCTAGGTATGTATCCAATGTCGACGTAGCAGTGAGTGGGTAATCTGACAAAAACATAAGTAAAGTGCCACGCGAATTACGCGAATTCTAATCTAACAACGATTCAGTCTTATCAGTTCACGTTCAAGGCTGTAAACAATGTTGTTATTTTTATCAAATGCTAATCCAAATCCCTTTTCTAATGATAACATTTTTTCTATTTGACCTGTTTCTCCGTTGATTCTGTAGATTCCATCTTGTGCAATGAAGTGTGGTGCCCCGTTTTTATCGAGGGCTACTCCGCGATATTGTAAAGCTGTCTCATCCAACAACACTGCTCTATCTTTTCCTCTTTTCAAAATGTAGAGCCCCCTTGAGTCCACAAAATATATATTGCCCTTTTCATCTACGACAAAATGATGTATCAGATGTCTATCAAGATTAGACATCTTCATTTGCTGACCGTCTTTCAAAAAATATAGAGACTGTGTTGCAGTGTCTACAAAGTACAAGTATTTTTGAAAGAACATATCGAATATATCGATACCACTTACGAGGGCTGGTCTATCAATGGCCTTTGTCAGTTGATTGTAAACATATATGCCATCGCTGCCTCCCAAATAAACACTGCCGTTATGGTCCACTGCACTCGCAAACCCGTTACGAATCTGAGGCACAACCAATGGTAAGCCTCCCTCTAGGTTAAGTATCACGGAATGGAAACTCTGGTCTGAAAACTGGTCAGCGTTGATACAGAAGATCACGTTGTTTTGGTGACGATCTATTGAGAGTTTGGTTGGATAATTTACATCACCTAAAATCACCTGTTTTTTGTATGGAACGCCTCGTAAAATAACAATAGATTCATCGGTAGAACTTAGGAGCATGGGAAACCGAATAAAATACCCGTATTGCTTATTGTAAGTATTAGTGTTTATAAAACATGATTAGATGAACTTTGTTCGTGCTTTGTTCGGTTTTTTTTTATTTGGTTTATTATGTTTTATTTGCGATCAAAGAGCAAAGAGTATACAATAACTACGTTTTGATTTACAGCTGTCGTCATGACCAAAGAGTATACAATAACTTGGTCATGACTCTTACGTAGTTATTGTATTCTCCAAAGAGTATACAATAACGTATTTGTTGTTCAGCCAGCACGTTAGTGGACATAGACAAACTATATAGATCTGTCGTAATGTAGTCATGGAGACGGAGTTGTTATAGATTCTAATTATTGGTGTTAAAATAAAATAGTAAATTGTTTCTTCGATAAAACCACACTCTTTTTATTTCTAACAAATGGTAGCAGAGCGTGGTTACCTGATTACATAATGTAAATAGTAATACCACTAAACTGTTGGTTGGATATCCACGTGAGTGTAAAAAAAAAAAAAAATGACTTCGGCAACAAATAGCCGAACGTCGATAGAAACATTGACCAAGTCAAACTACGACACCTGGTGCCTACAGGCACAGGCGGTGCTCATCAAAAATGATTTATGGGACATCGTAAGCGGAACAAAAACTTTGGCTCCAAACGCTGATTCAGCAACCACCGCGGCATTCAACAAAGAAGACTTAAAGGCCAGAGCTGAAATCATCTTGTTGTTATCGCCCTCCGAGCTAAAACAAATAAAAGGTTGCGGAACGGCGAAGCTGGTATGGGAAACGTTAAAGAAAACTTATCAAAGCACAGGGCCTGCCCGAAAAGCTACATTGTTAAAACAACTAGTCCTAAAGAGGATGACACCAAACGAAGACATCCGCGACCACCTCAACAATTTCTTCGACATAGTTGGTCAACTTGAGGACATGGAAATAAAGATTCCTAAAGAACTACAATGTATCATGATCCTGTACAGCTTGCCAAAAACTTTCGAAAACTTCCGAATTGCCATCGAGTCAAGAGACACACTGCCAAGTCCCGAAGACCTCAAAGTCAAAATACTTGAAGAGTCACAGGCAAGAAATAATAAGAATGCTGAGCAACCGGAGTACGAAGAAAGATCCGAAGCTTTGTATGCAAAGAAAAAGTTCTGTACCATCTGTAAGAAGAAATCACACAGTACAGAAACTTGTTGGTCCAAGAAGAAAGAAAACAAAACTCCTTTAAAAGTTTCTCATAGAGGCAACAAGCAACAGCAAAAAGGTTTATATACTTGTTTAAATATACATAATAAAACAAAGTCAAAAATGACGTGGTGTTTTGACAGCGGATGTACATCACATATGACAAGTAACAAACAAATATTTGTAAATATTTCTGAAGACAACGGTTCTGTAAAATTGGCTACGAATGACCATACAACGCCAGTCAAAGGAATTGGAATGGCACGGGTGAGTCTAAGCAACTACTCATGTGACTTACATGAAACCCTATATGTGCCAAATCTCTCAACAAATCTACTTTCAATTGGGAAAATCACTGACAAGGGCAAGAAAGTTGTGTTCGAAAAGGACAAGGCCTACGTCGTGGAACCTAATGGCAAAATATCGCTAAAAGCACGAAAAACTGACGGCTTATACTATATACATAGTACCGAATCCAAAGATATGGCTAACTCAGTAACAATCGAATCTGAGATGATGACATGGCACAAGAAGCTAGGCCACATCAACGAAAAAGACCTGAAACAAATGGCAAAAGACGAAAAGTTACGAGGACTTGGATTCAAGGAAGACAAGCTTGAAGCGTGCGAAACGTGCATCAAAGGAAAAATGACACGTTTACCTTTCCCTAAGAAAGATTCTATCAACAGCACTCAACCACTCGAAATAATTCATACAGACGTATGCGGTCCATTCGAAACTGAAACGTTAGCCGGATCAAAGTATTACGTCACATTCATTGACGATTATACAAGATACAGCTACGTCTACTTTATGAAGAAAAAGAATCAAGTCTTCACACTATTCAAAGAGTTCAAAGAAGAAGTTGAGAATTATCACAAGATAAGAATACAAAACTTACAGTCTGATAATGGGACCGAATATATAAATAAAGAGTTCGATCAGTACCTTAAGGAAAACGGAATAAAGCGACGATTAACCGCTCCGTACACGCCTCAACAAAATGGCATTGCTGAACGCAAGAACCGGTCTCTACTAGACAAAGCTCGATGTTTACTCATAGACGCAAATGCGCCCAAAAATCTATGGGCTGAAGCTGTAAATACTGTAAATTACCTTGCAAATAGAAGCCCAACAAAACTACTCAAAGGTAGTACACCGTATGAACTGTGGGTAGGGAGATCAGCATCGGCAAATCATCTACAAGTGTTTGGAAGTAAAGCTTTTGTACTGCGAAAGACACGACGAGGGAAACTGACACCTAAAGCCATAACAGGTGTATTCATGGGATACGCGTCAAACGCAAAAAGCTATCGTATTTTTATTCCTGAAAAAGACGATATAATAGTAAGCAGAGACGTGAAGGTAGTAAACCAAATGTACTATGAGAATAAAAATGAAAAATATGAAAATCTCGTCAACAATGAAAACGAAGAGAATGAAATTAAAGGGACGAATAGAAAGGAAAATGATAAGAAAGGCAAAGCAGAAGACATTGAAATAGAATTTGAAACGAAAAAGCAAAATGACTCAACTGTACAGCATCTTGATCATGAAAATTTTCCTAACTTGAATGAAAATTCCCCTAATCAAAATGAAAGTCAAAGGGAAGAGATTGAAAATGAAATAAATCCAAATGTACGCCCCCAAAGAGAACGTAGACCGCCACAATGGTTAAATGATTATCATGTATCACGCGATAATAGCCCAAGTGAGCCCGAGGAATTCTATGATGTTTTTATGGCTTCACACAATTGCGAAGACGATGATGAAAATTATCATGATGCAATTAAGTCAGAAATTAGAGCTCATATTAAAAACGGCACATGGCGGATAGTTCCCAAAGATAAAAACATGCGACTTATTGGATATAAAATGATTCTGAAAAAGAAAATCGGCCCAGATAATAATGAAATTAAAAAGGCTAGACTTGTCGCACAAGGTTTCTCGCAAAGACCGGGCGTGGATTACAATGAAACCTTCGCACCAGTTGCAAAGCTAAGTTCAATTCGAACAGTAGTGGGAATGTCCTTAGAGGAAGACTTAGATCTATGTCAAATGGATGTCACTACAGCATATCTAAATGGTGAACTAGATGAGAAAATAACAATGAAAGTTCCTGATTATTTAGAAGAATTTGTAACAAAGGTGATGATAGACGAAAGTGATAAGGAAGATCTCAATGTTTACTATAAAGCCAGAAAGATGCTTGAAGATATAAGAAGCATAAAAGGTGAAAAAGCGTGCTTACTAGAAAGAGCACTTTATGGATTGAAACAGTCGGGACGTCAGTGGTTTAAAAGATTAGACACTGAACTTAAAAAGATTGGATTTGAGACATCATTTGCGGATCCGTGTGTGTACATATCAACGAAAGGAGGAGATAAGACAGTGATAACAATCTATGTTGATGATATTTTAATGGCTTACTCAAACCCGGAGAAAGCAAAGAAAATAAAGGCTCAGTTATCCAAAGAATTTGAATTAAAAGATATGGGTAAACCAAAGAAACTACTCGGAATCGAATTCGAGTACACCAATGAAGGCATAAAGTTGTATCAAGAGTCATACATTGAAAAAGCACTCAAAACTTTTGGTATGACTGATTGTAAAGTCTCAAAGACGCCTATCGAGCCGGGTAACTGCCTCATGAAGAACCCCAAGAAAGGGGGGGATACTCTACCGTATAAAAATCTTATCGGCACGCTGATGTATCTTGCGGTTGCCACAAGGCCAGACATAATGTTCTCAGTAAGCTACCTGTCACAATTTAACGATTGCTACGGAGAGGAGCACTTCAAATGTGCAAAAAGAGTATTAAGATACTTAAAAGCAACTAAGAGCATGGGAATAAATTACAAAAAGACAAACGAAATGTTAATTGGAATGGCCGACGCAGATTGGGCCGCATCAAAAGATGACAGAAAATCCTTTTCAGGATACGTATTTAAATACGCAGGAGCAGCCATCAGCTGGGCATCCAAGAAACAGCGATCAGTAGCACTCTCGACGGCTGAAGCTGAATATGCTTCACTAACGGAAGCCGCAAAAGAGGCAATTCACCTACATTCGCTGCACAAAAACCTAAAACTACGGCAAGAAAAGCCAGTTATTATATTTTGCGATAATCAAGCAGCAATTAAACTAGGGTCGAGCCCAATAGTATCTTCTAAGTCCAAACACATTGATATGAAGATACATTTTATTAGAGACTGTGTTGGTGAAAATAAGATAGAGCTGAAGTTTGTGGGGTCAGAGGAAAACGAAGCCGACCCCATGACGAAAGGAATGCCTGGTCCACGCCTTTCAAGATTGAGAGAGCTGTGGGGGCTCAGGGCATGAAGCAAGCATGCAGCATGAAGCGACACTTGAATCCTGGACACCATCTGTGCTGAGGAGGAGTGTTGTTCAGCCAGCACGTTAGTGGACATAGACAAACTATATAGATCTGTCGTAATGTAGTCATGGAGACGGAGTTGTTATAGATTCTAATTATTGGTGTTAAAATAAAATAGTAAATTGTTTCTTCGATAAAACCACACTCTTTTTATTTCTAACAGTATTCTCTTTGGTTATGACTGTCAAATTCAAAGAGAATAGAGAATATATGATAGACTAGGTAGATGATACGAATACAATAACTACGAAAGCGAGTCAAGTTTTTGTCACAAGAACTAAAATGAAATGCAATAAACCCATAGAGCTAGAAAATTGTAGTCTCATCCAGTAGCACGCCCGGCCGAGCCGCCCGTTCTAGAGTGAAACGCCCGAGCCACGCGCACGTCCCGTTTTTGACTATAATGCTTACATATCTCGCTTACTACTATAGCTACCTACTAGCTACGTTTAAAAAAATACACCAAAAAGAAAAGCTAAAACTATACGGAATTAAACTCGTTTATTTGTTTAAACCCCGATCTTTGTTTTATGACAGCCGTTGACATGTTGCTGGGGCGTTCAACCGGTTTTTTTTCGCAACAATTGTTGCTGGGGCGTTCAAGTCGACTTTCCCACATTACAAAGTACCTACTTTGTGTTATCGACGAAGATACATAAAAAACATACATACAGCCGAACATAGAACCTCTTCCTTTTTTCGAAGTCGTTTAAAAGAAAACTGAACATCTGTACAAGTATTTTGACCTGCTATGATTTCTCTTCGATATGTTTCTAGTCTTCATGATACGGATTAATGATGCCGTAAGCCGTTATAACCACCACCTGCGAAATCTAATTATTAACACAAGAATTAAAATGCGTTGTGTATTGATGAATGAATTTAAGGAACCAACGTGCTGCTGTTTTGTGATAAGAAACATCGTCGGATTACTGGACGATTATCATGTTCTGATTAAATCTGATTCCTTTATTTAAATCCGATACATTATCGAGTATTTACCTATACCAAGTTACCTAGATACGTACCAAATACCTACTCATAAATTCAGGTGGTATAGGCCCTTAATTTCCAGGGTGGTCAAATAGAGAAAGATGTTTTGTGCTGTCCTAATTAGGTAAGTACCTACATAAATTGAGTGTATTATAAAGCAAGGACAACGTATCTTTGTGGTATATCTGGTATACATCCCTATGCTGATATATTTTGCTGTTCTGAGCTCAAATCGCTTAGTATTCCGTACATAGTAACTATTTTATTCAATTTCTACTAAAAATATCAGTAATCAACCACAGAAGAACAACACATAACTCTTTCTTGGCTTTGCCATAATTTGGACATTTTGTCATGTGTGCAGCCATGACCCAGACGGAAGGGTCGGAAAGCTCTATTTATGTATTACGTACGCTACCTTAAGGTAACGCTCTAAGATCTTCCTAAATTCAAACTATATTTGAACATGGGGGTACAGCTATCTTCTTGAAAAATGGAATAGATTTTAAAATTAGAAATGACTTAACTAATCTTAGTTTTGAAATGAATTATGAAATAGCTGCAATTGAAATCAAATTACTAAAATAAAAAATAACACAAAACGAATATATAAAGCTACAAATAATATTAAAATGCCATGAAAAATATTAATGAGCAACAGAATATAACACAGTTAAATAAAAAAAATACAAAACTCGGAAGGATAACTCATATAAAAGACTGTAAAAAATTTGTAAATCAGTTTATTTGCATTTTTAATAATATTTCATCAAACTTAACAATCTATTGACGCTCAGGTTGGAAACTGTGATAAATATTTAAGTAGCGCACCAAAATGTAACATCTTGTTTTCAGAGATCTCAAAAAGACATGGACACCAAAACCGTTAAAGAACTTATTCTACATTTACAATAGTTTTTTTTTATATAACTCGGATTACAAAGTTACATTTACAGTTGGTATTCAAGAAGTAGAAGGTACCGGAAAGAAAAAAGTAGGACTATCTATAAAAAGAAATGAGATGCCATCAAAAACAAAACTTGTAAAAAAAACAAATCTCGCAACTCTTTTACCGTAAAATATTGTGAGATCTATGTAATACCAAGTCTTGAGTTGGCCATTTTTTTGTACCTACTTAACAGCAGGTGTAACTTTATAGATACCTATTAAATTTAAGTGTGCACCTTTTTACATCTATCCAAAAAAAATCAGATGAAAAAGATTTTTTTGCTCCACTATCTGTGATAAGAAGAAATGAAAAGTCATGTCATGTTTTAGTTATGTATTAATCGTAAAAGATCAATATTGTCCAGATTTATAGCAGTAAATATCTAGTTTTCAGATTTTACGTCATTGCTGCGTGCATGTGTGTCCATCGCCCATATAAGATTGATTACTCTATCATACACCAATTCCTTAGCATCAATACCCCACAGGAAATCTAAATGGCTGAAGGTTCTCATTGGTATAAGGAATTTGCCAACAGGGCGGCCGAGCTCCCGCCATAGCGTGTCTACATCCCTGGTTTCGGCCAATGGGTCGCTATCAGAGTAGTGGAGGAACACAGGAGTGGTGACTTTGGAGAGGTCGTAGTTAGGTGGACGTATGGACCCGTAGGCTCGTCGGTTAGCGATCCAGCTGCCTTGGTCGTAGCGGCGAAAGCCTTTTTCGGCGATACCTTGTCCGTAGTGAGCGAGCTGCCGCACTGATGCACCGGCGGGGGCGTGGCCGAAAAGAACTGGCATCATAGTCTGGAAAAAAATAGACTTTTCATTTGGTAGTCGATCCCGAAACAATGTTATATTTATTATTATATCATCACGAAGATAGGAACACTTCCTTTTTAATTTTAAAACCCGAGGAATGTAACATTCGGGTCAAACCCCTACGGGTTTAAAGAGTGTTATAAATTAAGTCCTATGCATATTCTTTTTAAATAAATAAATAAAATAAATCAACCTCATCTAACTACAGCCTACGCTAGTCCACTGCTGGAAAAAACTATTAATGATACCGTCCCAGGGAACGGCTAAGCGACGTCTACGAAAGTGCTACGCAACGTCTACGAAGTGTTACGCAACGTCTACGAAAACGTTACGCAACGTCTACGAAAGTGCTACGCAACATCTACGAATGTGCTACGCTATTTCTAAGTGGCAGGGGGTGGCTTCTACAACAACTTTCGGGGTATTAAAGCTACGGACGAACTTGATAATGTACCTATCTATCTAGTTGTGTATGGTCACAACATATTATAAAACAAAGTCCCCCATAGCGTTTGTTTGTTTGTCTGAAAGCGGTAAAGTAGAAAAACTAACAAAAGATTTTCGTATCTACTGTTTTCACTTATGTACCAAGTGATTTAGAGAACGGTATAAGTATTATTTTAAGTATCTGTGGAGAAAAGAAGTTTTGTAAATTGGCTGAAATATGTCAATTATTGTTGAAGATGTCGAGGAAAAATTTTCCGACTGGGTTTTTGTTAGCTAACGCCGCCGGCGCATTCACTAGCTAGTTATTAACTAAACTGCTTTGCTATAAGTGCGAAGGCGGGGCGCGTGTCTTATATAAAGGATTTATGGAAGTATTATTTTGTATTGTACCTGATTGTATTATACATTATTCCTGACATTCTATTCTACGGATGTCTGTTTGTAGTGTTTTCTTTTTTTGTGTGGTATATTAAAGGCATTTTCTATCTATATAATAAATGAATAAATTACAATACGAATATTTTAAAATTTTGAAAATGCTTACCGCATTATGCTGTTGCTCGTTCCACCCTCCGACAAGGAAGAGAATATTACTGCATAGTGGCTGGAACACGACCTCGTCTCGACATATAGCTTCGCCCGCCCAGGTCATGATCGGCGAGTTAGGCAAGAATTCACCCAATCCGAACATTCTGGCGACAGTCTAAAAAAAAGTTAACAATTTAGTATTCTGTTACATTTTGACGCCTAAACGGCTGAACAGATCCTAATGAAATTTGGCAGGGAGGTAAAAAATATGGATGGTGGATGGACAGGCTGCTAGAAAAGCGCGTGCGAAGCCGTGGGCAGATGCTAGTTTTATTAATGAATAAATAATCCTGCACAATCCATGCAGCATCATCTATACCCTCAAAACTTCGATCCCACCAGGCACTACTAGTGTTACGGGTACTAGATTCTTCATTCTTGAACAAAATTCACAGTCCTTAGTTACGAAAATTAGCAAACTTATTACTTAAGTATAGAAATCTGTATTTTTTTTTATTATTATTAGTTCCTAGATAACACCCAGTCTCGGAAAACATTACTGCACATCGTACAAATATTTTGTCCCGTTAGGTAGGAATCGAACCTGCAACCTCCTGCGTCGCAGGCGGACTTACGCTCGCTGCGCCAAATGGCTGTCGTTATTGAGACGTGCAATAGAGCATCCAGTCAAGTTGAGAAAGAAAAAGGCGTCGCAATAACAGTGAGTCTTTCTATGAATACCTACTTACTGGAAACATTGTAACTCCTACCAGTCAAAACCCACCATACAGCAGCTCAACTAACTAGAAGGAGTAAAAAGTAAGTCCTTACCTCAATATTATTGGCAAACGGAGATATGAAGACCAGGAGAGGGTTCCTGTTATGAGCCATGTATGCTACAGGAGCGAGTGCATGCATGGAGATGATTTTGTCATTATAAGCCGGTCGGAGCGAACCCAGGACGAAAAATGACGTTGTACCCTAAAAGAAAACATTATTTAAGAACGATTTTATTAGCTCTTAGGCTATAAATATAAACTATCGATAATTGAGAAGTTTTTCAAATCCCTACTTAAATCTTAAATGCCATGCATGATGCCAGCATGTCTATTTATAGGTATTATAGGTATATGTATATGTATATATCGATTTTTTGGTAACTACATCCTCTTTGGTGATGGGGCAAAATATGATCAACAGTGACAAATTCAGTAACTCCTCCCTCTTGTCTCCTCAAGTATTTTCACAATATCCAGCATCATTTTTTCTGTGGCATTATACTCTGTTTGCCTCTAACTGTATGTAGATATGTCTGTCCGTCAATAACTGATGTTACCATCCAACGACTACCTAAACTAAATGATTAATATTGAAAGGCACGGAATTATGCTGTATCTTGGGGGGAAAAAAAACTTGAAGGGGTTGAAATAGGTTACGAACGTTTATCATGAATTAGGGCGTGCGAAGACGCTGGCGGATGCCGAATAGCAACTAAATTTGGCATTCTTATTTCAATGGCAGCGTACAAAATGAAAGAGAACCGCGCGAGGCAGCACGATGCAACGCAGCATGAGCTTTATGCAAGTTAAGGTCACTGCCGAATACCAGGGCTGGTGCAGCACCCCAAAACAAAACCAAGCACTCGAACGGTGGTAGTGTAGTGTTTTACAATACAATGCTATTTTTTTATTTGTCTTTGCTTATTTAAATTAGAAAATTAGGCAGATATGTTCTTATAGTGTTGTACAATGGGTAATTAGGTATTTACCTAGAAAAATATTTGTTAGGACGTTGAAGGGTCGGTTTTTTTTCGCTAAACATTTTCAAAATCATGGTCTGATTGCATCTCCCAATTTTTCGGTAGTAGTCTTAACCCACACCACACTGTATATAAATATATTTTCAAGGCTACGTCGCGAGGTTGCTTGGTAAGTATGGACCCGGCTAATGGGTAACTACAATTCACAAACCTGTGAATGGCCGATGTAATGAAGCCTCGGCTGATTCGTCTTCCCTAGAATGTAATCGATCATGGCAGGAAGGTCAAAGTTCCCTATCTCATCCCAGGAGAATTTCCAGAAGTTGGTGTTCAATACGCTGTTGGGATTCAGAGAGATGTGCCGGCGAGAGTAGACGTTACCGCGAGCGTTACCCATCCACACGTCAAAACCTTCCTCGGCTAGAATATAGGCTGCGAAAAACAACAACAAGCTTAGTACCTACATAAGTTCTGATGGGCCCTGAGTTTGGTTTCTCGATAGTAACGAGACGTCATCGAAACGTTTATTTTTGTATGGGATTTATTGTTCCATGTCTGCATGCTAAAGGTCCCATACAAAAACAGAACGTCTCGATAACGGACGACTTAAGTTCTCAATTTTGAGAAACCAAACTCGGGCCTTTATTTGCCATTAGAAACCTAGTGAAGGCATTGAAGGAATACCTTCCTGAGGGTTTAGTAGGTATAAAGCTTACCGAATCCACTTCCTGGGCCCATAACCACCCAGTCAGCAGATGAGGATAAAAGACCATGCATGAGGAAGATAACGGGCTTGTCTCCAGGCTTGTTGTTGTTATCCCGGCCATGGGGGATACGGTGCATCTCCAGGATATATCCATCCTCAGTGGTCACCTGGTGTACTTCCACTGGGTAGCGGTACTTTTCGATCAGTTGGGGCTAGAAGGATTAAAATTATAAGATTATCAGTATCAGCTTACCACCCGGTAGTAGAGATTAAAAGATTCCTATTCCACCTACTCACTTCGATAAGTCAGGTACAGGTGTTTGCTGTTTCGATATAGGTATATATGTAGATACCTGTAATTAAGTAAATACCTTACCTATCGTTTTCACAACGTACCTACCGCAATACAGGTAGATATCTTTTATTTATCAACCTCTCGAAGCTTTTTAGGATTGAAAGCGGATCGTTAAATACAACAGCAATAGGTACACAACTTAGAATTTGTCTGCCATTTTCAATGGAATTTGTTCGAAAATTTGTAAAGTTGATCAACTGGTATTACTAACTATTACTCGTCACCTCAACTCGTACCTACCTATCTAAAGCATACATACCTACCTACCTACTTTAGCTTATGTATCTACATTAAAAACTAGATAAGGAGGTTTTGTGATTTTAAACACATTTCCAAAAACAACTAGGTGGCAGGGGCAGTTCAGCAAACGGAACCTTAAATCTGATAACTTGAATTAAAAAAAACGAATAATTTGATTGTTTTAAAAAAACGAATAACTGACATCAAATTCCTTCCTTTACACTGTTTTTTAAGTTTTTCGGGACATAGACTTATTTCTCGGAAATTCAAAAAAATATGTAGATAAAGTATATAAGTTTCCTATGTTTTTAATAGTGTGATGTGATCCCTTTAGCGATTGAGCTCAGCTACGCAAATTACATAGGAATTTGGACAAAGATATTTGATGAGTGGAATTCGCATCCGTCCAAGATATTTTTGATCAAATTTTGGACAAAGATATTTGATGAGTGCAATGGGCATCCGTCCAAGATATTTGATCAAATTTTGGACAAAGATGTTGGATGATTAGAATAGGACTCTAAGCAATAAGGGTTCCTTGTTAACTACCAAACTCTAAAAATAGGTAGGTACCTAATGCAGTGAACCTTGATTAATAAAGGGCAATTTTAATCCTTCTTCTTAAGTTTGAATGATGCGGGTAACCGAAATAAATCAACTTACAGCGTTAAGGCGGGCATCCTCCGCAATGTCGTTCGAATAGCGAGTAGCTGAATCCAAGATGCTCTGAAGATTCTCCCCATACCCTGCCTGCGGCAGCCCTGAAGCCGCTATCGCAGTACCACACAAGAATATGACAACTCGCAACATCTTATGCGTTGCTTATGCCGCCTTCGTACATAGCTACCCCGTCTTTTATATGTGTCCAGATTGCAGATTTGATAAGGTTATTAGCCGATAGTTAAGCGTCTATATCTACTTACCGATAATCGTACGTAGGTATATGTGACGTGATTTAGCACCAAGATACTCGTGTTATCCCACTGTGATGCCACAGTTAGGCCACGAGGATAATCAATTCCTCGTGTCCTAACCAGTTAGTCATTCTAGTTAGGCCACGATGATTCCTACACGTCTCGTACCTACGTAGGTATCGTATCGAAAGATTTCTATGTAGTCATACGCAACTAGGTACATTCCTCAAGTATCAAACTTTTATTAGACCGCTTCAAAATTAAACAACAAAGAAGGAATCATTAAAATCAAAATCTATTTAGAATTAACGAATTTTTAACCAAAATTGTTCGTGTTAATTAGTCGCGATTTTTCAAAAGCGTTGTGGTTTTTTATAAGCTTGGCGGAATAAGATAAATACTAATCCCTCAGGAATAATATTTAAATAAACGGGATTAAATTACACAGACATTACAGTGACGTCACACTATTACAGATTACAGTGACAATGAGCTTGTACTTCTTGATAGGCGTGGTATGGCGTGTGACGTCATTGCTCAGAGCACGGGAGCCATGACAGAGATTATCGTTTTGTCGCGCCATTCTTTTATTAAAACTTTTGAATTCGTTTTTTCGACTGGCTTTAGAGAAATATAATTACACTTTGCATTATTTTTATCAAACAATACCTACATTATAATTATTCCCCAGTAGTAGTCAAGTAGCCTATTCTGCCCTCTCTAAAAGAAAAAGCACAAGTGCTGTAACCTTAGTTTCGAGATAAATAGAAAAAACGTTGCGCTAAGTTCAATTGCTTTAGAGATGAGTTACGAAGCTGAATCTTTTTTTATCGTATGTATAATTGATCTAGAATTTTTCTGTAAAATATTTTTTAAGCAATTATTAAAATTAAATTAATTATTTCGAAAAAAACATTTCTTCCTCCTATTTAATATCCTTTTTTAGTAAAGGTACGAAGAAAAAAAGCCCAATTACACGCATATGTTTTTTTAATGTACCTAAGTTTTAGGAGTTTTAGGAAGCAAAAAAAAGCATAATTACGTAATTGTGCTCTAATCCTTAGTATGTTTGATATAGCATCGGCGCCAAAAAACCAGCTCCGCTACTAGTTTCAGCCCGTAGCGGCATAATGCTGAGACAGGGACCTTTTTGGACCCATGTAATATTAAGTTTGTTTTGTATTTATTTTTTTGTACGTTCATTCTGTTTCTTCACTTTAATTACAAAAACAGATAAATGAGTTATCTGTTTTTGTAATTAAATATCTATTTTTGTAATGTACCTATCTAATATTTGTGTTTCTGGGTTTGAAATAAATGTATTTTAAAAAGATACCCTTTATGTGATTAGATCTTTTTTGATGTCACGCAACAGACCATTCTGTTCGAAATTAGCAGGTACGTACATACATAGATAGTTTTTTTTATAGACATAGAAAACGACTAAAACACCCTAAAAAATATCAGCAGATCGTACAAACATTTGTCCCGAGGCGGGAATCGATTCCGCAACCTCCTGCGTAGCCGGCGGAACTTTGCCCGCCGCGCCGCAGAGGTCGTGATCTATTGTAATAAATAACATTTGTATCCAATGCATTTATCAATGAGGTTCTCCTGGCTACGATGAACATTGGGGTGAAGTGGCCATTGACTACCTCTATGGCATGTTATATAATAACTCTATGGTATAAACAGATGCCTTTCATTGATATGGTTGAAATTTAAAAACAGACCTTTCATTTAAAATTTCGACATCAATATTTTAAGGTTATTTTCGCGAGAACTCATAATAAAACACTGTTTTAACCGGATTGATCGCGTATATTTTATATTTTGTTTATAACCTGACGTTTCGGAGGCTTTTCAGCTTCCATGGTCACAGGCAGACTAATATACTACCTATATCAATATTTTAAACTGAAAATTTTGATTTGTTGTTTTATTTGTCTTCAAATCTGTATAGGTAGGCGCACGAAAGGAGGATGGGCAAAAATGTATGGAGCCTGGTACCGGCACCAATCGGCATGAATGATATATCGTTGGAAAGCTCTTTTTCTGTAGAATAAGAATAACCGGCAGCACTGGTCCTGGTTTGCTGTCCGTGTCGAGAAATCCTACCTTGAAAGTTATTTATTTTTGACGAGTTTTTGACATTTTCTATTAGTACCTTCCTTACCCATGTGTAAATCTGCGTTTTTTTACATTTTAGCATAGTATTGTTTCTATAATAACTCATCATCATCATCATCAGCCTATCTTAGTCCACTGCTGGACATAGCCCTCTCCTAATGAGCACCATAACGCTGTTTTCAGCTTTCCGCATGCAGTGTCTGTCTGCAGTCTTTCGCAGGTCGACATCCCACCTGGTCTACGACCGCCACGGAGGGCGCCCTACACGACGTTTGTCGAGTCGCGGTCTCTACTCTAGAACACGTTTACCCCAGCGCGGTTGTTGGTTCTTAGCGAGATATGGCCGGCCCACTCCAACTTGACACACTAATGCTTTGAGCTATGTCGATAACACTATAATTCTCTGTCGGATGTCATCATCATCATCATCATCAACCTATGTAAGTCCACAGCTGGACATGGGCCTCCCCTAATAAGCGCCATAGCGCCCTGTCTTCAACTTGCCGTATCCAGCTTCTGTCTGCAGTCTTTCGCAGGTCGTCTTCCCACCTGGTAAGAGAGCGTCCTGCACTACGTTTGCCGAGTTATGGTTTCCCACTGAAGAGCACGTTTACCTCAGCGATTTTCGGTTCTTCGCGAGATATGGCCGGCCCACTGCCACTTCAGCTTGCCAATTCGTAGAGCTACATATAACTTTGGTTCTCTGTCATTAGTTCAGTATTCGTTACGAATCCTACCCTTCAGAGAAAGCCCGAGCATATGCAATGATGAATAATAAAGTAAGTATTATTTAGTTAAATCCTCTACAACGTCTACTTCGAGAGATATTAGTATCTATATATAAGATATTTTTTGTATTGCACTTGCGCGAAAAATCACAACTCCTATAAGATTTTTCGCGCAAGTGCCTACTAGCAAAAATGGTCACCCGCTCCATTGAACTATTATTACTAGACCCACGCAAATGTTTTTACACATGTGTCATTCGCGCAAGTGTACACTCGTGCAAATGTCTTTCGCGCAGATGTTCTTGTTGTCCCATTTGAAAACAATGCTGAATGAAACAGTAAAGCCATGTGCCGCACGATCGGTTCCGTATCGTATTCTTTGACTGATATTTAGGATAGTAAGCTAAACACGAATAGCTTATTATCCTAAATATCAGTCAAAGAATACGATACGGAACCGATCGTGCGGCACATGTCTATCTCCAGCGGCGACTGGTGTGAATGCTGTACTAAGTACTTACCCTCATACTTAATGGGCTAAGAAATGTTTTTCACATTGTGACAACAGCAGAACTACATCATCGGTCTCTTTAAGACAAAAGCGAATAGATGAAAACCTTGTGATTAGTAGGTACAGCGGTCACATCCACACTTTCCAACAGATGAGATTAAAGTCTAACGAAGGCTCATTCAAATAAAAAAAATACTCTGAGACTTATGTTATGAGAGGTTTATAATTAGGAGGGATTGTCATCTATTTAATCTGAACCTGGTTGCCTGGAAGAAATTGCTTTGAGCAATAAGGCCGCCTGTAGAACTGTTTTTTTATAAATTAAGATATAAGATATTTTTTGTATTGTTTTTATATACAATAAAGTGTTCAATCGATCGATCAATCAACCTGATATAGATTTTGTTATATCTCCGTTATGTATTTGGGATAAAACATTCAACATCTTCTGTAGAGTATATTTCAAAACGGACAACTCTACCAGAATTTTCGTAGTACAATTTATTTGTCCACTTGAAAGGAGCTATCCGATGACGTATGATTTATCTTGATTGGACTCGGTACCAAAATGCCCATCCTTTATTATTATTTTAAAATGCAAATTAATTGCTGCGGTAGTTGCAGAAATACAGACGACAGAGTGAGACCAGGGTTTTAGAACCCGATCTCGAAACCCTAAAAAGAAAATGCGGGAAACTGACAAAAGAACATCGCAGTCATTTCGTTCAAATCGCATACCAATAAAAAAATCATTTGCGGTTACTTATGTAGTTTTTTGCGTGTGATGTGAGGGTTGTGTTCTTTCTTCATCAAATAGGAAGTGCTTTTGACAAAATATATGGCACTTGTGCTTGTCTAACTTGGCTTCTATGGGGAATATCGCCAATACTCCTGGACCCAAAAATCGCATTCGATTGCATTTTTCTCCTAAAGAGCAGGCAGTATTCACAGAGCATTATTTAGTCACAAGATAAACAGGGCTTATGTTATGGGTACCTACTGAATGACTGCTAAACTTATTACAATATATAGATACCTAGGTAATTTTTAGTATACTTACATAGATAATACCCAGAACACCTGGTACCCCAGTTAATACCTACCTACTTACAAAATAATGACGTGGCGGCACAGCAGTGTGATACCTACCACATTTTTACTTGAACTTGGTTGACACCGTAGTTTTTTCATTTCCTATTAGGAACTGAGTAAAAAAATATACGCTTTATGAAACAGAGTATATTTAGTTTTTAAGTAAGAAAAGTAAATGAACCAAACTTTTTCTTAATTAGTATGATGAATAATCTAAGCTAGCTTAAACCTTAAATTGAGTATCCATGAAGCACAGTGAGGCTAGGGTGAATGTGTTAACATGGTGCATCTTTAAGTGAATGTTTCAAATTAAATTACTATGCATGAGTAAAGCAATTGCTGTGTATGTAAGTGTTAGAATAAAGTAAAATTAAGTAAATGCTACAAATCATCCTCATCCGAGTCTAAGGCAGCCCTACGACGGTCAAATTTTACCGTGCTTGCTGACTTAGGCATTTGCTGGTTTATGGATTCTAAAAATTGAATAAGGTCCGGTTCTGTAACTTTGTTTTGAATTTGTCCTGACTGGGCCATTCTGCAGATCATATTTTCCACCAATGCAGCCTTCTCAGGTTTACTGATCTTTATTGTATTCACTGTAACAGAGAGAAACTTGCATCAATAAATAAATAAATAATGCTGGATAATTCACACAGCATTATCTAGCCCCATGTTAAGCAAAGCTTGTGTTATGGGTACTAGATAACTGATATACATAATACAATAGAATACACAGATAGATATTTTTTATTATACATAGAAAACGACCAGAACAAATATCTCCAGATCGTACAAACATTTGTCCCAAGGCAGGAACCGAACCCGAAACCTCTTGCGTCGCAGGTGGACCTTCGCCCACCGCGCCACAGAGGTCGTTAAGAGTAGATACTGAATAAACTAAGAGATGTAAGAAGTACAAAAGAAAACAAAAGGTAGTAAGTAGTTGAAATACAATAAATTGTTAATCGCTATTGAATAAATTATTATGATTGTGACAGTAAGTATACTTACCTACTTAAGGCACATATTCGACTCAAACTAGCGCCGCTATTATTAAATGATATTTCAAAAATCTATGACAGTTTGTGATACCTATTAAAACCTTTTGTTTAATACCTCTGTAATAGTTTTATTAATCTAAAAATCTATTTTAGATTCAGAGACATTAAAAAACCGCTTATAATAGGTATCACAAACTGTGCAATGGACTTTTGAAATTTCCTTTGTTAA
Organism: Eupithecia exiguata; assembly: GCA_947086465.1. NCBI lineage: Eukaryota > Metazoa > Arthropoda > Insecta > Lepidoptera > Geometridae > Eupithecia > Eupithecia exiguata. The sequence continues at coordinate 6,859,896 of OX352238.1, read as the reverse complement.
ACGGATTAATAAGATAAAGTAGGTGGCGGCGCTAGATTGGGTCGAGTATGCACCTTAATATTTACTTTATAATACTTGAAAATATAATAACTTGGTGTCTCAATGCTACCTTTGTTGGCACTGAAATACCAACCATGCAACTGCTGCTGTACATTCAACACCATCTAACAGGGACATGTATTTGGGTCCAAGCTGTTGCTGTCGCTATGGTATAGGCATAACAGTCCACACATACACAACCACTTCCTTCACAATGATTTTTGGATACAGAAGCCATACAATAAGTACATGAGACAGTAAATGTATTATGCATTATCGTTATAATAGAAATCATATTTACATCTGGCTCTAGCATCCTGATTAAGTATTTGAGCAAGAATTGAGTGCTTGGCCTCTTCCATCGCCTGCTGCCTTTCTTGAGCTTTTGCTTGATTTGGATCACCAGTACCCTGAAAGAAATAATCATTTTAGGCGTCATTTATATCCAGAAATATCAGCCGCCGACAAGTCAAAGTAGGTACTCTGTGATCGCCGACATAACCTATGACAAGGAGGTTATAGCTGTGGGTATACAATACATACCCCATGTTGGCTTTGGAGCTGAGCTAGACGTTGTTGTCTAATTTTTTCAAGATCTGGATCATCCATGATTATTTTATGTGTTTTTTGTAACCAGATGCGATCCTCGAAATTCTTTGTTTTCCCGATATTTAACGCAGTTTAACATTGACAGCTAAATTTAATGACAGTGACAGACAATAAATGGATGCTTTAAATCCACGTTCTACCGTAGTAGCCGTGATTCCAATCGTGGCCGGAGAAAATCACATTACTTTATTCGTATTGTACATCGAATCGACCGTAGCGTAGGTAGGGGAAGGTGGGTAGGGAGGCATCGTACAGTAGTGGTCATATCTCGGCTATCCAACATGCTGAAGCGCTCAAAATTGCATTTCAAGTATCTTATTTATGCAAACCTAATACAATGTGAGAGAAACAAAATTCACTTAAGCTAGGTATTAGGAAATTGTATACGGGACTGCCGCTCATATGTATATACTAGCCCTACGAATAAATGGCTACCCTTCAAAAATGATGGTAGTGCGATATCAACCTTTGCCAGAAAGAGTTAATGTGTTTCGGCTACCTACTCAAAAGTGATTTTTAGGGTTCCGTACCCAAAGGGTAAAAACGGGACTCTATTACTAAGACTTCGCTGTCCGTCTGTCACCAGGCTGTATCTCAAGAACCGTGATAGTTAGACAGTTGAAATTTTCACAGATGATGTATTTATGTTGCCTAAAAATTAGAATAAAATAAATATTTAAGGGGCCCATACAACAAACGTGATTTTTTGCCGTTTTTATAGATAATGGTACGGAACCCTTCGTGCGCGAGTCGACTCGCACTTGGCTGGTTTTTCGTTCTCCTTTGAATGCATCTGTCTTCAAAGTTTTACTAAAATGAGAAAAAATACTTTAATCTAGTTTGTTCATGCTTTGTTTAGGGATTACTAAACGCACTACGCGACAACGGAACTGTGCGACCGCGGCACTTTATGTCAAATTAGAACAAAATCACCATAATAAGCCGCGCAGCCTTTTTCGTCATTTATTCTGATTTGACGGGCAGTGCCGCGGCCGCGCAGTTTCGCCGCGTAGTGCGTTTCCACCTTAACGGATTTTTTTTTTTATGATCATCGGTTTGATTGAGGTACCTTCATGCACTCAAATTGTATGTAATTTTATAGGTACTGTACGAATACACCCCCTGGAACTGAAGAAAAATGTCAATCAAGATCAATAAATCATTCTATAACCAGGTCAGTAAGATATGCCTAAAAGGTGATTGCAACAGGTGAAATAGCTGAGAAAATAATAAATCCCCAGAAGAAACAAATGGTGTACGAAGTCAAGGGCGGATCCAGCCTTCAAAAAAGGTTGTGGTCATAGCCACCCGAAAATCGGCCAAGTGTGAGTCAGAGTACGAACTCGCTCATCAGTGGCGGCGTAGCGTGGGCTGGCACCCGGGGCGTTTTTCTACACCCCCCCCCCCCTTGGGGGTCGGTCGACTATCCGCACCCTCAATTTCTAACAACAGGAATTATAAGTATTTTTTTGGATTTTCGGATGTTAGGTGAAAAGTAACTAAGTTTGTCATAGGTGACTTAATTGTGACCTTATCAATATTAAATATATGAATTTAAAGTAACCTATAGTTAAAAAAATAAATTTATCAATAACTACGGCTAGCGGAGCGAGCCACAATAGGTAATTTCGGAGTTCGGCGAGGTTAGCAAAAATACAAGTATCTTAAGACCACGACGAATTTTTTTTTTGGCGACCTACTTCAAATCTAAGAACGAACCGGCGAGCGTAGCGAGCCGCCGAAATTTTTGTTACTTTTTCGGGTGATCACAAACAAGTTAAGGAGAGTATGAAAAAATTAATAACAGCGAGCCCTGAAACGTTTGGAGAAATTGCGGCGGCTGCGAAGATTGTTATGAAACAAATACAAAATAAAAATCACCGAGTGGAGTGAGCCACAACCTGTTTGGTGAGGCATACTTAGCAAAAAAAGTAAGCTATGTCAATGAATGAGAAAAGATTTTTTTTACGATTTACAACAAAATAAAGCACACTACAAAGCAATTACTCGTTATTGCACATCAAATAAAATAGTTACACAGGGCAGGGAAAGACTAATACAGATAAAGTTGTATGTACAATGCCTTATCGGTTTGAGCGATCTCTGCTAGGCAACCTTTCTACACCCGATTTTAAAGTATTCAAGTATTTATTTTGCAATTATAATAAAAAACAACGGCGAGCGAAGCGAGCCGCAATTTTTTTATATGTCTGCGTGTGAGTTTTTGGTATCACCCCTACGGATTCGGATTTTAAGTGCCATCTGCGCGCCCCGAGGGGGCTCCAAGGGGTGCCGAGATGGCACCCCTTGGAGCTCGGTACCCGGGGCGGACCGCCTCCCCCCTCCCCTTACGCCGCTAGTGTCGCTCATAAACAATCACGAATGACTTATTAACGACTTTTGAATATGATTATTTCCTTTTTCCTAATTTCGTAGCACCTACTCTAGTACTAGGAGACGCCACAAAAACATCCCCAAAAATCAAAATTTTTGGAAGGCACCACCATACCACACCACACAAACAAACAATTAATCAATAAACAATGCAATAAATGTTTTAAGCCCTACGCACACAGCCGCTATTTTTAAGCGCGTCCTGTGAAGCGCGTTTTCGCGATTTTGTAGCGCGATTCCTTACACACAGCGGCTAATTTTTATGCGCGATTTCTAGGCCGCGCGCCCTGGCACTTACAAAAAACTTTTTTTTATGAAAACCACTAACGACAGCGTCAGAAGCGCCACGCACGCACGCCACCGCCACGCCGCCGCCGCCGCCGCAGGAACCAAAACAGTTGTCAAATGTCATAAATGTGACATTGACATAACGTGTCAGCATAATATCGTGGATGGCTCTTTGCTGCGTTCCGAACCACGCACGGTTCATGATTAATTGTTTTTTAATTTTTCTTAAGGCGTACTTAGTTCTTTGATTTCAATTAGGGTTGTGGGCATGCCCATCGTGCCCATAACGGTGGATCCGCGCCTGTACGAAGTCGCCCCACGTGTGAAGTGCATTCGTACAGTTTCCACTTTTTGGGAAAATCATTAAAAATTGGCCAAGTTGCTGTGTATCAAATCAGAAAAACACTGTTAATATAGTTAGATAAGTGGACGATGAAGTAGCATTAGATTCATATTAAAATAGCTGTTAGTTTTTATTTTACAAGGCTCAGAGCAAAAAGCGTAGGTACGAAACCTCCCCACCTTCCCCTACCCTCCGCGTAGTAGGTAGATTCTCGCCTCCTCGGAGACGTCATCATCGGCAGCGTCGTCGTCTTTATTCCTCCACTCCTCCGAGAACCGGAACTTATGCTGCTAGGATCTTTGGTGGGACCCCTGTAGATCCTCGGAAAGAAAAGCTGAAGATTTTTATTTATCGTGAATAAACCTTCGTATGATCACATTAACCTATATTTTATTAGCACATCTTGAGCACATCCACGGATCTTCACGAGCGCGAGTGGTGGTGATTAATTAAGTGACTGGCAGGGGGTTTTAAAATTAAACAAAATCGGTTTTTACTATTTTAATGTTTTCTCAATTAATGCTTTCATGCCATTGAAGAGTCTGGTACTCTACATTGTTTTCTTTACTAAGGTAAGCAAACACAGCTAGCTTGTTCACAGCAACAGCTAATCTGCCAAACGCTACAATGGCAGTTGGTTTTAAAAGTTTTTTTTTGTTCACACACCGAACCATGTAGGTGGCATGAAATTTTACTGGATCACCTGTAAACATAAATTTTTCTACACAATAGACGAGAAAGTAGTATAAGGTATGTAGGTACTTTATTACTTATTACCATCTCTTGCTAGGTACATGTAATATTTAATTTTAGTTAAATAAGATGTGAATTATTAAAATCAAACCAACCTAAGCAGACCTCCATGAAGTTGAATTAATAAAAACAGGATCTATAGGTACTGACACTGACTGATAGTGTGCGTTATCCCAATGCTGTAAATGTGCGCCAAGTAAAAAATTGTGCGCGTTTGTTGTCACGTTTTATTTATTTTTTTGTTTTATTTTTAAATCTTAAAATAATCTAGCCCTTGAATTGGCAGACGTACAAGTTCATTGTAAACGTTGTTCGGTTCTTGTTGTTATTCTTTGTAACCAGTTTTTCACCACAAAAAGTTTCAAGAAGGTACCTACATAGACGCGTTTTTTAATAATAACAATTAAATCAAAACGGATAATGTCATAAATATCACGTCAAAATCTAAAAAACCTTAGACTAAGTAAGAAAAAAATTCTTACTTAGTCTGAGCTAAAAAACCTTTTCAGCGCAAGATTGTTGCCTTAAACGAAATAAGTAGAGTAGTTGAAAATTATATTCTGAAAATTAACGAATACCTACTGAAATAACGCCTACACGCTGGTAATATGACCAAATTAGAATCTATTATTGTATTATTTATTTATTGAGCTAGTACAGAAATATATTTCCAATATCAAATATCACTAGTCATAAGTTCAAGAATTACAAATAAACAAATCGACTAACTTACAATAACTATATAACTAGGTATTTATTTACAGGCAATCAATATAATACTATAGTAAATTATCTAAACAGAAATAATAATTAAACAAAATGGAGATCAGATTTAGCATGTGTATTTATGTAGTAGGTACCTGGCACGCAAAAAGTCAGGCATTTGAATGTCAGTAGCTTCCACACATCTGCAAAAACATCGCATTCAGGGTTCTAGAATGATTATTGACCACTAAAAAGCAACTTTTTCATACATACTAATGACCTTCTTAACTTTGCTAAATCAGACGGGAATAACTCTACGAGACGCATTGGGCCTGGGTACACTTAAAAAAAAAAGTTATAAAATATTAACTTTTGCGAACTATTTTAGGTTATTATGAACTCAAGTTAGTTTGGGTTGGAGTCCCACATAATCGTACTGCCTCCCCGTGGCTGTACGATATGTGTGCGCATTTCCCTCAAGATAATAAAGAAGGTATCTACCTACATATATTTTTAAGTAACTGCCTCAGAAGACGGAGTTTTTAACATAGGTAGTTTGCTACTCTACCTAGCTAGAGACTTTCTCAAGTAAGGCCAGTCAAATTTACCTACCCTGTACACAGGGCCGGATTAATAATTCTCGGAGCCCCTTTCCTTACCCTTTTCATACCTTTTAAAATACATTTTTTTTTATTACAAAAGTCGAGTCGACCAGATCGATTCCTTTGGTATCCCCTTAGGTACTTCAATCTCTAATGTGATTATATAAGAAAAATTTCGGCATTTCATATTCTTCGAGTTTATTAAATTAAGTGAAATGACGTAGGCAAATCTCGCAATCAATTATCTAATAACTTACTTGATAATAACTTCAGTTTATGAATTACAAATTCGTAAGTTTTTTAACACGGAGCCCGGTAAAACTTTTTGAATAGAATTCACGGTCGCAAAACTCACAAATCGCAATAACAGATCAAGCATTTTGAAACTATTATTTACCATACATTACAAATTTAAAAAAAAAAACGTTCGATGAAAGCTAGTCGATGCGGGGCCTCTAGGCAGTTGCCTTATCTGCCTTATGGATAATCCGGCCCTGCCTGTACAAACCTGTAGGTATCGAAAAACACCTAGGTAAACAACTACGTGCATCAATGTTTTGCAGTCAGGTTTTAGTGTTTTTCAAACTTATATCTACCTACTAGTTTATCTAGTTAGACTAGGTAATGAAGTAGTACCTATTTATTCTAGCAGATACTTTTCTGCTGGGATAACGCACACACAGGATTAAGTTTAAATTTTATGGGGCCAAAGTAAAAGCTCCCATCAAGTTAAAGCTAGTTTTCTTTAAAGTTTAGTTATTTGATACTATTTTCTGCCTGCGGCTTCGCACGCGTTGTTTCTATGGAAACATTTAAAGGTTATTTCTAACCCATTTGACTTGGTTTATGGGATAACAAAGTAACATATGTTCGAAAACAGGTTTAGAGCTACACCTATGCAAAGTTTCTGCTCTATCAGTACCTAGTTTTAGTGTGGAAAAGTACCTAATAAACATCTATCTACCCATCCATCCATCCTAATTTTCGAATTTATATTAGTGTGACGTTTGGTTCATAAAAACAAAATTTACCTGGATATACAAGGTAATCACACCCAAATTTTGACCCATTTGTGATATGATGTCCTCTTTCCCATAAATTAGTAAACACTGCAAACTTCAATGCATGATGTCCAGTGTCTACATTAGGCTCTAGTTCATTGATTGCAACTGTTCTGCTTTCTGAAAAATAATTATAAACACATAATTTTTAAGCCTGATTTTAAAATTATTGCTCTATAATGTTGAATGGTGATCTATCTTAAAATACTCGTATGTACATAGTTGACGAATAGATTAATTAAGTATTATTGTAAAACTTTTGAAACTTTTTCCATGGCGCATGAAACTGTGCCGAAATATTGGATTGCTCAAAACACTCAAATCATGGTATAAATATAGATTAAATGACTTTTGTGATTAATTATTTTCTAATTAGTGGAAAAATAACCCTTTTAATTGAATACCTCTCAATACTATTAATAAGCAATATTAAAATTCTTTGAGTTGCCTTAAATCTGAATGAGAAAAACACACCTGTTCCCAAAAAATCTTCAGTAGGCATATGCACTAACACATGAGCTGGCGATAAGCCAGGTAGCTGTTTTATTTTCTCTTGGATGTAAGACTCTTTATCTAAATCATCTGTAAACAATAACATTTCCTCTGCCGTTATTTGAATAGATTAGCCCATTGATAAAAATATTTATTATTAGACAGAATGAGAACTCTGTACATTACATAAATAAAAGTTGAATGAATAAATTCATAAAGAGTTAGCCAATATCAATAAAAGAAGAGATCCCCTTCGGTAAAGATCAATGGCACATAAAATATATACAGTCCCATCGTGTCTGAGTCTCTTAGAATGCACGCAATGTCCCCAGGCTTGTTTCTTCAAGTCTCTTCTTTCGGACAGAGAGGCCTCAAAATTCACCAAAAGAGAATCCGTAAGGACCCGGTTATCCCGCTGTCTGCTACGGTTGCAGGAGCGGTAGATGTTTTGGAAATTCGGAATACACGGCTGATACAACTCCTTTTTCCTTTTGGAAAGTTCTGATTTCTGAGCTACAACCCCTATTTTTAAACGTATTGTATATTTCTCAAGGTGCCCGCATCTCTGTCGCTTCCGCTCTCTCAGAGGCCATTAGGAATGCTGTATCAAAAAACACCAAGCTAGTTTGGGAACATTTACTAGATTTCCCTTACAGAGAATTGCATGGTAAAGAAGATTTGGCCAACAATGCATCCATCACGGTAAGGATCAAACAAAATTGTGTTAGGTATACTGCCTGCGAAGGGCAGCGTATTTCAATTGATGACCGAAACACACAACCAAATTCAAACAAACCATTGGCTGATTCTACTATTTATCTATAGACTTGTAGCGAGTAAACTCAGTGATGGTGATATCAAAGGTGCCTCTCGCATACTCTTCTCAAATGACACGATGATACGCTCATATCTCTTGAGAGTAAGCATCCATCCGCAGGGGCCAATCTCCAACTCCCCGATCCACCGCATGAGAGTGATGTCGCTGCGGGCGCGACCAGCCCGGACGTGCTTTAAGCTGTCATGTCTTTTCAGAGTGGCTCTGCCGGCGGCCTGGATGCTGTGTCTGCACAGGATCTAAAAGATTTACTTTCTGGTGGGTCTGGTCATGCAGGTGAAGTCCTTCTGGCTGGACTTGACCTCTCTAATCAACCTGATGTAGTCAGGCTGAGTCAACAGCGAGATCACAGACCTCCTGCCATTTGAGAACAGTATACCTACCTTGGGCTAGTAATAGACAATAGATTCAATTGGGCGAAGCACATAGATAAAACCTGCAATAAGCTGAGAGCCATTATGGCAAAGTTTTGTATAATAAAATGTAAAATTCCATATCATATTTTATTGACCCTATACAAGACACTCGTGGAAAGTATAATATCATATGGACTTAGTAGTTATGGTCGAACGTTTAAAACCTACCTAGATCAGATTTATAAAATTCAATGTAGACTGCTTAAGTTAATAGTACCTCCTAAAATTAAAACAAAGTTCTCAGGTGATCCTGACGGACTATTTAAATACTGTGGTGTATTGCCTATTCATAAAAAAGTGGAATTGAATCTGTTAATAGAACAATACTTCCGGACAGAGATACAAGTTCCTAAAAGTCACGCCAAATTGACTCGAAGCATTATGCAAAATAAACTTAATATCCCCTTATTTAATAACATATATGGTAAGCGAACCTCCCAATACTTAATCCCATACCTCATAAATAGCTTGCCAACCGAACTTAAAAATAAAATATCTGAAAAGAATATTAAACCCATATTAATTAAACATTATTTATCGTAACATAATTTATTTTAAATGTCGTTGTTCACAAAGTAGTAATTTCCGTAAAATGTATATTTATTTTATTACTTTACTTTGCCATAAAAAGGAGCATCCTATAGCTAAGCTTAGGCGCAGCGTTGTCACTCATTGGTCGTTGGCTGCGCGTGATTGGCGGAGCGCTTGTGTGCTGCATGCCGCGACATACAACAAGACGGTGACACCGCTGTGTTTGTGTGCGTAACTGTCTAGCTTACCGTGTTTACAAAATATTTTTATTTCTATTTTTAGAGAACCCTAGTGTCTAGTTAAACCTATCTTAGGATTTAAGATACTATGAACCAAAAATATGTAATCTTTCTTTCAATAAATAATATCTATCTATCTATCTATCTATCTATCTATCTGTACGCCGTACGGTGCGAATTGCGCACTAAAAAAGAAGGATGGTGGTATAAGACCCATAGCCGTGGGCAGTGGGCAACACCTTCCGCCGCCTTGCGGCTAAAATCTGCTGTCGAAAAGAAGCCGATTATCTAGGCGACTATTTCCGACCAATTCAGCTCGTTAATATCATTTTGAATTTTAATTATGGCATTGGTCATCCACTTACATGTTCGGGCAGTTTTTACAGACTTAGCTGTTATCGGAAAGAATAAATTATTTCTTCCTACTATTTTATTCATAAAATTATCGAATGTGTTAGACTGTAGATAGTAGAGAATTCAATACATGCAGCATGTATTGAATTCTCTGATCCAGTCGTAGGACATAATGAATTACAAAATTCTAAGATTTTTGTGTCATTTAATGAACATCATAAAATAAACTAAAAAATTACGCAATAACTAAATTCGACACTGTCCGATCAATCACATCAGCCACAGGCTGCTCATCTATTAATAAATAAATAAATAATCTCCACAACTTTGCGTTTGGGAAGACTGGAACTGCGCATAATGATCAGATACCTCCGTTGATATGGATTTAACACAAATTTTAGGATCTTAAACGTTTGTTACTACACAGTCTACTGACGTCATGGCATAAAGATATACACCCATCAATTAGTTGAGCAACTGAGCTCCGTATTCGTAAATTTTAACAGTACGTAAAATAAAATCTTATCAAGAAAGCCTCTTACTCTATAGATGTTTACATCAATGATACGCTTGGCCAGATGTCACCCTGTTCCGCACTGACAATAGTATGCAAGAAAATCAATTTAGTGTTTATTTAGTACTAGCAGCGCCTCGCGGTTTCACCTGCGTAGTTCCCGTTCCCGTAGGAATTTCGGGATACAAAGTAGCCTATGTCCTATTCCAGACTATAATCTATCTCTGTGCCAAATTTCATCCAGATCCGTTTTGCCGTTCTGGCGTGATAAAGGAACAAACATCCATCCATCTATCTATCCATTCATCCATCTAAACTTTCACGTTTATAATATTAGTGAGATAATATCTTCGATCAAAAATAAGTAGTTCGCGGCGGGGCGGGGGGCCGGCAAAGCCGGAAATTTTTGATCGAAGGATAATATAAATATTGACATGTATCTAAATCACATTTAAACTTAGATAGGCTAATTAATGTACCTATGTATTAGACACATAAGCGATAGACAAATGTACTAGTGGCTTGTTTTACACTTCTACTAGTGGACAAAAAAAATTAAGTGAATAGAATTTATACCACCTTATTTCTTATTTGTCTTTAGGTAATAACTATTTATAAAGCTGTTTATAGTATAAAATTGTTATTTTGTAAACCTAAAGATATAAAGTTATTGACTTTATAGTAATTCTACCCTCATCTTTATCAGAATGAATCCTAAAATCTATTGAATTCAAGAATACTACCATCCAGAATATTTCTACTACTACTATGAATACCAGAATAGTACATTCTAACCATCCAAGCTAATAATATGGCAAGCAGAGGTAAGGCAAGTAATTTATAAAAACAGTTACACTTATTACCTGATAAACCTTGTTTTAATAGTTTCTGTTTTTTTCCAGCTACAATCATGTCAATTTTTTGCATGAGCTGATCTACTTTTCTTTTTTGTAATGTTTTGACTTGTTCTTCATGGATTCTAAAATACAAATGAGAACCTTCAGTTAGTTTTATAATTACCTGGATTTCACCCTTCTCTCGTTAGAACCCAAATCAGGGGTCGGTTTTATGACTATGGTAAACCCTGATCAGGGCATATTCAGGTTTACTATAGTAGTAAAACAAAGCCCTGATTAGGCTTCACATGAGTGTAGGAATTAACATATTATTGACCTCATTTTACTAAACCATACCTATGTTCCATTTCTTTGAATGCTTCTTTTTGCACCTCAGAAGGTTTTAGAGTTAAGTTTGGGAGCTCTTTTAATTCACAGATATCTTTAGTCACCAATAATGCCGCTTCTTCAGGCATCAGAGCTAATGGTAATCCTGCAAAACAGGCATGGTAAGTAAAGGTATTAAATTACACTAACAATAAAGGCAAAAGCTTGTACGTTTCTTACTCCTTCATGCTTAAACATCTGAACAGATGTAGAGAAAATTGTTACCAGGATAGCCTAAACGGAGAGAGTACCAGACACTTAAAAATATAGGAATGAGGCGAGTATAAGTTTTATATGGAGAGGTTCATGTCCAGCATTTGATGTTTGTAGGCTAATAAGTTAATAAAGATTTATGATTGAAAATTTTTTAGTACCTTACCTAAAAAGTCATTTTGTCTGGGATGAGAAGCTATGGAGCCTGTTAGTGCTCCACATATCCTGTGTTTAGTGCGTAGTGTATGCCAATCTGAAATAAAATGTTGATATTCAGATTCTTGAAAGTATACCTATAATTAAGGAACCCTTTCAATGACGTCAAGGTTATGACGATGATAATACTTATTATAATAAATAATGCTGGACAATGATGACGTAGCCGAATTTCGGTGACGCGTGGCGGCGGCGCGCGGCGGCCTGTTTCCAGTGAACGTTTAATCTGAGGGCGTATTCACAAAGCATCCATTTTACAATATCCGTTATTTTTTCCGTATTGGCGTAGGTATGTAATTGTAGGAGCGAGTTCACACGCCGCCGGCAGTACCTATTTCAGATCCAGAAATTGATTGTTTCCAGTAGTTAAGGATCAGTAAAAAACAGCCCGGTAAAAACGGATCCGTTGAGTCAATGCCCCTGAGCTAGGAAAGAAGAATCACTGACTGACCCAAGTTTCACTCTGTCCTATCTTAATTACCTTCGGCGTTCCAGACGAAGTACACTCCGTTGTTGACAAACAACGAAATTAGAGTAGTAGACTTTTCTGTTATATCCTCAGTCATGATATTTTCTCTTGCCTTCCTTTGCTGTTGCTCCTTTGAGTCACAGTCAGTATGTATAGTGTGGTGTGGTGTTGTGCACAGATCACTATTTATAAACTAGTCAGAGACTCAGACTAAGTAGATTTCTTACTTAGTCTGACTGAGGGAGGTCTCTAGATTTCTTACTTAATCTGAGGTGTTGTGTTTTGAAATGATCGTAGAAAGAAGAGAGAGAAAAGATGCTATTTTCACGTTCAACCACAAAAATTATCGTCACTCCTTTGTTCCGTAATCAATCCTTTCCTTTGGTTCACAGGCTTCGGTGAAAATATCACCCATTACTTGACACTGGCAGAAAAGAGTCCAACTAGACTCATTAACTATGAATCATCATCATCAAACATAAAATAGCGTTGTCGGTGCGGATCTTTTTGGTCATTTTTGGACTTTTTTGTTCCTCTGCGGATCTTTTCGGACCAGAACGCACTGTAGTAGCATAGAATAATACAACATTACTAACGTAGGAGCTACAGTTATTCTTATAAAAGTTAGTTCCATGAAGATAGTTTGAATAACTGTATTTAATTGTAAACTAACAGTCCGCCCCGGCTTCGCACGGGTACCTATATTCTAGCCTACGATCCTCAGAATTAGTGTAGGATTCTAATGGTGAAAGAATTTTTCAAAACAGTCCGTAGTTTCGGAGCCGATTCAATTCAAACAAACAAATAGAGATGATGCATGGTAGATTAAAGCTACCTAGTGTAAGTACCTATCAGAGAGAATATAATATTATGGTAAGTATATTGGAATCTATTCATTCCATAAGCCTTCGTTTCACGTTACCGCAACGTTGATTGTTTAGAAAGAGATATTATCAATAATTTCTTTTCATTTTGGGCTTCCGCCACTAGAAAGTATTTTTTTCCTGACCTTATTATTGTCGTGGGTTTATTTAAAAGTAAAAATTTGTCGAGGCTCACTCCGCTTGCCGCTATCCATTTGGTTGTTTACCGTTTTGCCAAGTGTTAAACTTAAATAATAAAATGTAGCTTGCTCCGCTTGCCATTGTGTCATTGTCCTTTTCCAACTGCCACTCTTGATTATATTAGCCAGTTTGCACCCATTGCTGCCTTCGCTTTCATACACCACTCCTATAAGTCCCTGGCGTGTCACATTCAGGGTGACCCAGGTAAAAAATATCCAGGGTGGTCTGCACCTGGGTCTTTTTGCTCAAGCTTGCAAAATTTTCACGGTTCACTCCACTCGCCGTTATCTTTTGTCTTTTTCTTTTTTTATGGGGAAGATTACATTTTATTTTATCGTTAATTTCTTCCTTGTAGAACAAAACAAGTAAATCGAACACAATCGTTTGACAAGGCAAACCAAACAAAAAATTTATTTTACCTTGTAGTATTTTCGCATTTTGCAGATAAGGTGATTTACACAAAATTTTAGGAAATAAGACTTGGTAGGTATGGCATCTTAACAAACGTGTTCGTGATGATGGGCAGAACCTGCAGTTCATGAAGTGTCAGTGAATTACCAGTTACCCTGTTTAGAAGCTATCATAGTACCAAATTTCATTCAAATCCGTTTAGTATTTTGAGTGTGAAGGAGTAACAATAACACACACATACATTCATAGGTACATTTATACTTTTGGCTATTAATATTAGTGTGAGGGGTACTTTCTCATTGTATCAGCTTTTGCTATTTTTCTGCTTACATAACGATTTTTTTTGTCACATTTCGGACCAAATTTGCGTTCGGTTCGGAGCTTTTTCATTTTGACTACTGGCAACACTGCAGAAAACTGCTTATTTTTCAAAACACAACACCGTTATTATAGTACTAGCCAGTTTAAAGTGATCTGTGCTCAACACGTAGTTATTGTATACTCTTTGATCGCGACGACGCGACCTAGTTACAGTGATGCCAGATCTACTGATTTAGCTGTAGATCTACCTGCTTTTTGAACCGTCTACTGATCTACTGATTTTTTGCTCAAATTTTGTGAAATCTACCTGCTTTTTCCGAGCATCAATAGCAAGTGTCAAAAGCAAGTGCATGTCTTTATTTTAGCTCACGTGACAAGTTGCCAATGACAAAACTGAAACAGATGAATGAAACTGAAGAGTTTGTTTTGTTCGTTCCTTCCTTCCGGCATCCACTTTCTTTCTGTCTGTCTTGGTATGTCTGTTCATTGTTTTCGATTGATGGATTGGTTGGTCCGTTCGTTCGTTCGATAAAGTTTTGCAAAGTGCAAACTGAGTGAGACTGTTTATCCCATAGACATAGAATTTTTCACTACGCTCAATAGACCAACAAAGCGTGGGAGCGAGAGGTATTTAGTTAATACACACTGCCGCTAGAGAAAAAGAGATGCGAAACAAGATGTCTATATGACAATAATTACGCGAGTAAGAGGCGATAGCGTCCCTGCCTGTTCAAAGTTGAAGTGAAAATGTACAAATAATTAATAATCTTACGATTTAATCAGAAGTTCTTTATTCGGCCACCATGGTGTCGTGTTCAGTGAGTGAATGTGACGTTACAAGAGGCAATAATTCACATAAATACACGTTTCACAGGTAATTTATGACTATTTTTACTGAACTCTTCATAACCCTTATTTCGCCTTTTGTTGTTTGAAAAGAGGCAAAAGAGCTATTGAAAGCTTAGATAATTGGTTTCTCTTTAGACTTATCATCAAATTACAATGCTAAATGAAGAATTTTTGGATATTTGGTGTAAAACTTAAAATTGTTTGGTTACGATAGGGATTGACAAAGTGATGACGTCATAAGTATCGATAGTCGATAATTCGAGTCTGCCGGTAGGTTCGACGTGAATGCTCATAGGGTTAGGTACTTATGTAAAGTACAATAAAACACTACTTTCCAGTAAAAGAAAAAAAACTAAATATAATATAATAATACAGGGTTACTGGTAATTCAGTTCAATACTGTTAGAGGTAACCCAGAGGACTGGGAATGATACTCCAACGCTGATGATTGGCGACTGGTTTATAAAATTAGATTTAATATAATAATATCTATAATGTTATGTTCTTACAGGTTTTCAACCAATTCTTTGTTACGTGATAAATGGTTACGGATTATAAATAGGGGCTCCTGGACTCCAAATAAGAACTCTACTGTTTGTAGTCAACATTTTGAATCCAAATGCTTAGTACAAAGGAAACATCGACGTGTCCTAATGAAAGACTCAATACCAACCTTATCTGTAGCTGTAAGTATAATACTGCGGAAATGGTCGTCGAAATTCTTCGGAGTCACAATGTGTAAATGTGAATATGGGAGCTTTTTAATTTTTGTTAGCCGGAATCCAATACTTAGTTATGACAAGTTTTATTTTCATTTTGTGATAATGAGATGTAATTTTGACTTGTAAGTGCTGTACATTGCCTACTTACAATAAATGCATTGGACTTTAACTGTGGATTCGTTTTATTTTACATACATGGTAATAAACACATACCCAGAAACATCCTTAATTACGCATTTATAATATTAGTGAGATATTCTTGACAACGTGATACACTAACATAATAGGTTATCAGTTATCAGTTAGTCGCTTATTTCATACTAGCTGCACCAATTCATTTCATTAATAAATTATTTTTTACCTAGCTTTAGCTTTGTTGCTATTTGTTTACCTATTTGAAATGTATTTGTTTTTTTTTAAATTATAAGATACTTTTTAAACAACTTCGATAACAAACTCATTAGTGTCTTATAATTTTGCCAGTAAGACTATCGATAATAATATTATGCTAGAGTCAAGACAACACTATTTCACGCACACATTTACATTTCATTTTTTGTCACACCGCTAATCTGACATTGTTGGTCTTGTACATCCTAAGCCTATGGTTTATCCAGTTATTACTCTACTATGCACTAAATAATATGTCCAAAACCACAAATTAAAATTCGATCAGACTGAAAAGAACTGAGCAAAGCACAGCCGACAGGCCGCCTGGCCTAGCTTTCCACAAAGCTAAACATTTTGGGCATGCGGGCAAAGAAAACGCTTCCTAAATTTAAAAAAAAACGGGTTAGTACTAGCTTTGTTGTATGTTTTTTTTGCATGAAAATACTCGCGAAACACAATACATAGGTACTAATTTATAACATATTAAAATCTACCTGCTTTTTTCCCAATCTACTGCTTTTTAACCAAAATTTCTACTGCTTTTTTCAGATTCCGTCTGGCAGCACTGCCTTGTTATTGTATACTCTTTGCATTGCACTCAACAAGGTCGATCAATCAAAACAAACTACAAAGTACTGAAAGAAAATCAAAATCGGTCGAATCGACCAGTGGTTTTAATCTCTTTGGAATCGACGCAAATTCCATCCATTCCGTAGTATTTTCTCTTTGGCAAATTCAGAGCTCTCGTAATGTTCAAATGTCAATGAGTATACAATACTACCGTAAAATCTATTCTAAGCTAAACCTGTAATTATTGTAAAAGCGGCAAAATCCGTCGCCGGTTATATAATCATCACATTGAGCTATGGCAGCAACTAAAATCTTAGTTGGTAGGCAATCCTAATCTCATACCTAATTCTCACTATCCAACTGCTGTATAAATCTGAATGAACTAGTCACCTGCTTTTAATAACTCAAGTTATTCTCAAGATAAAGTGTTTGTTTGTAGGTACCTAACATTACTTACCAGCCATCTTGATATTATCTGCTTAAACACAGGTGGTGGTACGGGCTTCATAGGCCAACGTCTAGGAGCAGTTCTTGGGGGATGTGGCTATGATATCATAAACGTAGCTCGTATGCCTGGACCTAACAATATGTCATGGACGGCCCTGAAAGTTACTGGGCTGCCTGATCAAACCTGTGCTGTGGTGAACCTTGCTGGCCAGCAGCTAATGGATTTTACTAAATCCTGGTCTCCAGGGTAGGTACATACCTCTAACAAATTTAATTTCCCTATCTGAAAAGAAACACTAATGGCAATGGCACATATACATAATATAAGCTGTGGACATAATGTACTAATGAGTCAATCAGATACATGAAGTAAACTTATTTATATCCATTCCTCATTAACATTACAGATTCAAACAAAATATTGAGAACTCAAGAGTGTTTACAACAAAAGCTTTAGCCGAAGCTATCAATACAAGCAATGACCTACCAAAAGTGTTTGTTTTGGTGACCGGTGTGGGTTGCTATGAGCCTTCAAAGTCTTTAACATATGATGAAACAAGTCCTTGTACGGGCGGTGATTTCTTTTCGAGGTTGTGTACCAAGTGGGAAAAGGCTGCTGAAGTGAACCCTCCTGTTAGACTAGTAAGTTTAATGCATTTTCAAAAGTATTTTACCATTTGGGCCTAGATGATGCTGTGTGAATTGTCCAGTTTTATTTATTTATGGATTAATTCTATCTGCTGGACCTAGCATGAATTACTTTCAGATAATACTGGGTGCCACAAAATGTATGTTACCCAAAATTTTTGAACAAAAACTACCCTTTCGCCTTAGTACACTTATTTTTTGACAGGTACCTTGTATTATTGACAATGCTTGTGTATGTGTGGGTGACGAGTTTTGTGCGTAGCCCACATGTGGATGTAGATTTAGGCCAACCCTACATGCATTAGTCATAATAAAACACAAACTGGCCATAAAAAGGGCTAGAGTTTACATATATCCATTTTCTCACAGTGGTTTAACATTGCAGGTAATAATTCGTTCAGGGGTGGTGCTTGGCCGATGGGGTGGCATGATAAAGAGCATGATATTACCCTTCTACTTTGGTTTGGGTGGAAGAATTGGCCACGGCAGACAGTACCTACCATGGATTCACATTGATGACCTTGTTGGTCTAATTAAATTTGCCATAGAAAATGAGAAAGTTACGGGAATATTGAATGGTGTATCACCACAAGTCATCACAAATGAGCAATTCACAAAGGTAAAATAGAATTAATTAAATATAACACATAGATTTAGAAGTAACACTCAGACTTATTTTAAGTGCCCACCATAACATGTTCGCCAAGTACTGTGGGTATGTGGACACTCAACTTCTTTTGTATTATATCTTAAATCATCAATTATAATCTCGTATTATATTCTTTTAATATACATAATGTAAAAAATCAATTAGAAATACCTAAATTTATCATATTTAAAAAAATCCGCGCCAAGTTTTATTTATATTTTTTATCCTTAAAATATTGTTAGTACAATGTTGTTTTCAGGCTTTTGCGAAAGCGCTACAGCGGCCAGCATTCTTCCCTGTTCCAGAAAAAATCTTGAACTTTGCATTGAACCCAGAAAGAGCCATGATGTTGACCCAAGGCCAATATGTTGTGCCCAAGAGAGTTCTGGAATATGGTTTCAAGTACAAGTATAGTGAAATTGATGAAGCTTGCAAAGAATTTGCCCACCTCTGCCCCAAATCGCATCCCCTTAACTAACTCAAGATCTCAAGATGATTAGGTAAGTAGGATTTCAATTAGACTTGGTACTAATAATAAAGTGTAGTAAGCAACTAAACGTTTAAAAATAAAAAAATACTGGCATTTTGTGTGATCTGTGGCTGTTTCATGTTTGTTTACAATAAAAGTACTTGTTCTATTAAAAATATAACATTTTATTGAAATATTCTTTACACCTACCTATTTAATTCAATATGTACCTATAATATGAAAATTCATCATTAGTGTTGTTTTTATATCTATTTATTATATTTTATGCACCTACATTATTATGTAGCTTATTTGCTATTTATATTGTACGCGCTTATTATAATTTGTATTTCTTATTTACATAAAGTAGGTATTATAAGAATTTATTGTTAACTTATAAAAATAAACGAATACAAACTATTTTGGTATTATATCATATAACATTTTCCCTAAAATCTAACAAACAATCCATATAAAAAAAAAAACTTATTCTATATTAATTCGTGCAAGATCTACTAGGTATGGTAGTCTACCATACCTGTCGTTATTTTAAAATGATTTTAACTATTAAACATCTTGTAAGTATACCCTAACAAGAACAAGGAAAACTTAGCATTCCTACACTATACTTCCTACAATATAGAATGTGAACTACGTACCATATCGTTCGACCTTACTACCTACGTGGCGATAAGTTGCCAACTATAAAACCGATATAGACTTATTATAGTTTTCATGGTGATGAGTTTTCCAATTTTCCGAACCTATCGACGAGCTGTGATACGAATTTACGGAGTATATCCTGACGCATTCTGCCGACGTCCAAGACTTCCTCGTGGTTGGCTTCGGAATCGGCGTCATCGCTGGTGATGCACTCATTGGTGATGAGTGATAGGGCGAATACGTTCATGTCGCAATGGCATGCTGTGATCACCTGTAAGATAGAGACACAGTAAATGCAATGGCAGAAGGTTTTTTGTCGTAGGCCGGTATCCGTATTTGGGAGTAGAAAGACCATGCGAATGGTCCGCTCTATAGTGTCCCCTTTAGCAAAGTATCCTCTGAAAGTTTCACGCATGCCATGCCAGGGCTGGGCAGTGTATGCGTTAACCTGTCATAGTTAGTTGAGTGGGTTACTTAAATCCAAACTTTTCGCAAGATTGCGTTTTAGTCCTATTCTTTAAGTCTCTAAGGAGTTTTAGTATTCCTTGAGCATATTACACTAAGATTACCTACATCAATTATGTTTCATCGACGACGCATTGAAAAATGCATATAAATAGGAGGCTACCTGGCTCAAAAAATATCGGGAGTAGGTAACGAAGCTTCGATATTCATAGAGCGGATAGATATATCTAGCGGATATGTGTGTATGCAATGAAAAATTGGATTCTTTCATTAAGTCAGATAAAATAAATGTGTGGAAGACGTACCTACTAAGGTGAAGGAACTAATTACCTCATGCACAGTAGACATGCCCACGGCATCAACACCGACCATCTTAAGCATTCTCAGTTCTGCTACCGTCTCAAAGTTGGGTCCTCCGAGGCAAGTGTAGACTCCTTCTTTGACCAAATTCTCGATGTTTATCTCTTTGGCAACCTGAAGATAATTAACGTGTCTTTGTTATAATAAAATAAATAAAATAAAATAAAAATAAAAATGCTTTATTTCAGACAACCATGGGTCCATATGCTTACGAGTAGGTACATATTTACACATTAAAAATACAATAAAATAGAAAAGAATATATACATAACAACAATTTAATAACTAACATAGGCACTGTGTACAGCGAATGAACGAGCCGAGGATTATCAATCAAGGAAATAGGTTCCTTGATTGATCACCCTCCGCACAAAGCACTTCCAGAGTGCTATATGTGTTGTAAAGGCTGTTATAATTTTGTGGGTTACTTACTACGAGTAGGTATCATGTTTTTTCCCGAAAAAATATAACGTTCGTGCAGTCGGTCATTTACGTGAGCTATGTTCTAGGAAGTCAATTGTTATTGCAATTGGAAAATTAACTCTAATTAGGTAGGTACCTATTAGGATTAACGTATTCTGACAAGAACAATGATTTAGTATGAAAAATGTGTGCGTAGACTTTTATATGATAAGTTCCGAGTAAAATAAAAGTGAAAACTTGGAAGTGTATGCATATCTGAGCAGCTGACTGTACCTTCTAACAATAACGATTTTTCTAAAAAAGTATCTCCAGGCGCGCTCTAGCGGCCAGGCCGCAGGGTCTAGCAAGATACATACCTACATTAGTAGACCTAGATATCTAGGTATGAAATCGTCATGGAACACGCGCTCCTGGCCGCACGCCATTGGCCTCATTTGGCCGCGGTTGCGAACGGACCGAAACCGCGCTGTAACTTCAACTGACGATTGTGGTCGCGATTTTGGCCATGACCGCGCGGCAAGGCGATTTTGGCCACGTGGCCTGGCCGCTAGTGCGCTATTATCTACTTAATAGTCATGCATGCTGTTGTGAACTAGGAAACTACCAGATCAGGAAATCGCAGCACTTTTAACGTAACAGGCTGTTTGTTTCGTTGCGACCTGCGATAACCTAGTCGATACAAGATGTAACTTTACATGTCAATGGAGCATCTTGTAAATAATAAAGCAGTCGATAACATCCGGGGAGCGATGTTATCCCGCTTCGTTTTTTACTGCTTTCTTCATTTATTTTCGTCTTGTTAAGGTAGATTGTCTAATTTTAGTAGGCACCTAATGGATTTCTTTCTTAAAACTCAAACCTATATTTCTATCATTTACAAACGTAGGTAATTTCTTGAGATTAGGAACTATCAATCTACAAGGTTCTCACATAACAGACTATTTCTGAATCAGCATTAAATTTATTTACCTGATAGTTGACCTAAGACCTATTATGATACTCAATTATAATTACCTACCAGCCCCCCTTTGAGCCCAGACATTTCATTGCCATACATTATTGAAGTTGAAGGAATGTATTTCAAATAATTTACGCATTCGATGACGAAGTGACGTAATTTTTCTCAATTCTACCCTAGACAACAATCCCCGTGTTAGGCAGATCATATTTTCTTCACTTCATGCGGTTTTTAGGGTTCCGTACCCAAAGGGTAAAATAGGGACTCTATTACTAAAACTCCGCTGTCCGTCTGTCACCAGGCTGTATCTCATGAACTGTGATAATTAGACAGTTGACAGAACAGAATAAAATAAATATTTAAGGGGGCTCCCATACAATAAACGTGATTTTTTTGCCGTTTTTCTAGATAATGGTACGGAACCCTTCGTGCGCGAGTTCGACTCGCACTTAGTCGGTTTTATTAAAAGATTCTATGCTATGATCTTCATTTATTTTACAATCAGAATACCGGTTCATCAACTCTCCCATCGCTTTTTGATTTTTGAGTATTCTACATTTGCATTAGAAACTCACCTCTCTAGCAATCTTCCTCAATTCCAGTTTATAAGCCTTGTTCATCGGCGGGAACCGTGGTCCGAATCTCTCGTCGTTAGGTCCATGCAGGGGGTTGTTCCCCGCGAACCCCATCATATTTATGTGATCCTTGACGATCATGATGTCCCCAATTTTGTAGTTCGGGTTTAGACCTCCAGCTGCGTTGGTTGCGATCAGGGTTTTTACTCCGATCAGTTTCATCACTCGAACTGGCAAGCAGCACTGTAAATAATTTAAGTTTACATTTACATTAATATTTTTTTTTTTAGTATGTTGTTTTCTTTGTAACATGTTATTTTCTTTAGAGTTTGTTTAACTTTGTGGGTGGGCATGGCACTTGTCACTTTAACGACCTAATTAAATAGATATTGCGTAGTTCAATAATACTTATAAAAGCAATGCTTAATGAGCACAAGACAGGCCATAAGCAAAGAATTATCTCGACTTGTCCTTTACCCCTATTGTATTATATCGGTAGATAACCCAGCGCTAGGGGGTCGAGTACTCTTTGCATCAGCCATTCTAGATTATGACTCGTCCAATAAAAACTTTCATATCAATCGAAAAGTCGTCGTCATATAAGTTACTAGCGGCTGCCCGCGGCTTCGTCCGCACTTTTCAAGTTTCCTATATCCGTCCCCGGTATACCTACTATTTGCCTTCCTGCCAAATTTCATTAAGCTCCGTTCAGCCGTTTAGGCGTGAGAAGGTAATAGACGGTTACTTTCGAATTTACAATATTAGTATGGATTTTTTTTAACTGGTGCGATTATATTGTTTTCATACAATAAGGCACGCTGACGTCACAAATCTGTTGATACTGGAGGCCTACTCTAGTTCTTTTCATCTGCAGTTGCAAAGTAAGGCCGCAAAACTCAACAAGTAGCTACTCTCGCTTACTTACGAAATTACCGTTTTCGGACGAATTTTATGACTCTGCTTTCTAATACATTTTTACATATAAACCACACACAGAATTTCAGTGTCGAGTAGCATAAAAATATAGTATCATCATGACCAAAACACACCAGGTTTGAGTAATTTACCTATAAACTTTTGCATCATATATTTTGGTTAGTTAATCGTTAGGTGACTAGCCAATTTATTAAAAATGTATGGGTTTTGCACGTTTAATGACACAGCCACAGCCTGTGTCATTACCGCACACAGGTAAGATTTTCTGACTATTTTAGTATGTGCTCCAACCGCAGTTGTTTCAATAGAAAAGTTACATTAATAAGAAACATTACCAATTATTAGCATCAGAAAGGTGTTCGTGTAAAATACCCATTTTTTTTGCTGACCGTAGGTAATTTTTTTTAAATCTGAGAATATGGTTGAATATTGTTATAAAATATACCTCCATTGATTCAGATCCATATCAAGACATTTAGAACACCTTAGTTATGCCCATCGGATGTTAATTATTAAAGAAAATTATGAATAAAGAAATCAATAAATTAGAACGTTTTTTTTAAACTCCCACACTCGTTTGGGGCCGGAAAGCTCGGTTTTACGACTAAGGTAGACTCGCATAAGCCCTGGCCAGGGCCTACCGAAGTCGTAAAACTGGCCTCGGGCAGAAAGTAGTTATAAATAATGAATAGAAATAAATTAAACCTAAGTCATTTCAATAGACCGCAGGGTTCCTGAGATCTCGACTAAATTATGTACAAAACAGTATACTTTCGTGTTTTTTTTTATTTTTTTTTCTCAATCGTTTTTTCACTTTCAAGGAACCAAACAGAAATGTAGAATTTTGTGTAATCGAGTTTTTTACCACGGGAATCCCGTGAGTACCTACAGACATCTAGGCCTAGTTTGATAACCAAACGCGAGGTTCGTTCTCTTATGGATTTTATATTCTAGTGGGATCATGAACCTACCAGTTGACCGAAGCTTTATCATTTAGTAGGGTTAGATACAGACTGTTATTATTCTATGTTCTTAGATAAATATTCTGTTTATTTACGATTAAGGGTCGATAACATTCCGATCACCCACATGTTATTTTGATTAGTTTAGTAAAAGAGTACATAGTCAAAATCTTCATAATAAATATGGCGATATGTTAAAATTTTTGTTTATGAAGGTTATTAATTATTCAAGTACCAGTTGTTTGTCATTGTTATTGACGTCAGTCAGCTATTTGTTTACATTTTGATAACACTAGATATTTCTGCCCAATCCGCGCCGTAGTTTCGGCGTAAAGAGGCAACTAACATCCAAAGTTTCGCATTTTACCCATCCATACTTCACTCTAATATTAAGATAAAGCCCCGGACTGACACATATAAACTTATCACAAAAAATTACGCCGTATTTCAATCACAATATCTATCTACACTGGACCGCAAAGAAAAAGGGTCGGTTAGAAAATCTTCAATATTTTCAATAGTCAATATTTCAAAAGACCTGACCTAGCTTTATAAATGAAGGAATATTTAATGCCAGAAAATAATATATAACCTTTTTATTTACTTAGATAATTGTTGTTAAAAAACTGAAAATGTAAAATAATGGTCGTTTTTGAATTTAGTACCAAAAAATTCAAAAAAACTGTTTTGCGTTTGTTTTAGTTTTGCAATAAAAAAGTTAAGAATATGATGTTATAAATTTTATTTTTCTGAAGTTTTCATATCGCTAACCCCTGAAGAATGTATCAGGATCCTGACAACGCTTGAAGATGGGCACAGTCAGCTAAATACAGCGAGAACTGTTGGTGTGACTCTTTCTACAGTTCAGCGAGTACTCCAGCGTTTTCATGAAACTAAATCCAATCTTCAAAAACCAGGAACAGGCAGGTACATTATGCATCTCAGAGATACACTGGAACCCCCAGTGTATCACTGAGATGCATGATGCACCACTTAAACATTTCTCAGGAAGCATATCTAAATCTTCTAATCTAACGTAGGTGCCTAGATCTTATTAGACTAATAAGTCTACACCGTACCTACATATTATTTTATCTATACACCGAATGGGTGAGAATGTCGACTTACCTTCCACAGAGGGTATCCTTCATAATAATGGAACCTTCCTTGCATAGCCACCACCGGCACTCCCTCCAGTTTGCCGAAGACCAGCTTTCCATGGTGACCCTCAACTGTACTAATAGGAAAGTTGGGAATATCTTCATAGGGAATGCAGATTTGGTCTACAATGTTTTCTGCCAATTGTCCTGAAAAACAGAAACGTGATGATTATGAATAACTTCGAGTGTTTTAACTGGTACGTATACAGATTGGCTTTTTAAGATGGGAGTGGATGGCCAAACCCGAAACCATTTGAGAGAGAAAAGTCTTGAAAGTAATCATGACCTCGATTTATGAGAAAACAAAAACTGTATACTTATTTTTTTTTATTTTTACTTTTGCAGGAAATAAAACCGATTGATTTTCCAAAAAATATGACGCGCTGTATTTTTACACCAATGGATTCGGTTGCTGATGACGAATATATGCTTTATTGAAAACAAGCAGCGCCTTGCGGTTTCACCCGCGTAGTTCCCGTTCCCGTGGGAACTCTGGGATAAAAAGTAGGTACCCTATGTACTATGCCAGACTATAATCTATCTCTGTACTGTAAAAAATCATGTCTGTTATATGGGAGCCCCCACAAATATTTGCTTTATTTTTATTGAATTATTTATTTTTAAAGTGAATATATAACTTAATATTCTGTGAATATTTCAAGCGATCACCGATATTAATAATGGCAACCGGTAGACGGTTGCCATTATTAATATCGAGCAAAAACGAGCCAAATAATCACATTTGTTGTATGGGAGCCCCCTTAAATATTTATTTTATTCAAAATTGTAGTATTTGTTGTTATTGTTATATGTTATAGCGACAGCAGAAATACATCATCTGTGAAAATTTCAACTGTATAACTATCACGGTTCATGAGATTCATCCTGGTGACAGACGGACAGACGGACGTACAGCGGAATTATAGTAATAGGGTCTCGTTTTACCCTTTGGGTACGAATCCCTAAAAACTACCGAACGGATTTCCATACAGTTTTCGCCAATGGACGAAGCGATTCATGAGGAACATTCAGGTGTATTTCGTTGAAAATTAAAGAATTGAGCTAACTGCAGACTGTTGCAAACAATCTATAGGTAGCTCACCTGTACTTAACTAAATTATCATCAGTCTATATCATTCCACCGCTGGACATATGCCTCCCCTAATGAGCGCTATAGAGCGACCTGAATATTAAATACATACATTACATAAATTAAATGAATGCGAAATGCAAAGAAAACAATAATAAAAAATTGTTTCACGGAAAAAATCAAAATATTATTGAATTATGTTTTATAGGTTTTATTTCTCGTAAAAAAAAAGGATCTGCTACGCGTGCGAAGCCGAACTGGGTAGCTCGTAATGTTACAATTTTAAGTGTTCATCTTTTGGCTGTTAGCATGCTGTACGATAACTTGATAGCATGCCAATGAAAAACTAAAATTGAATAAGTACCCTCATTCCAATACGCACCCATCCCAGAGCCGCAAATGATCCCGATGCTAGGTTTCGTTGGGATCCGGGATTGAAGGAAGTTAGCCGTCTCAACCAGCGTCTCATACGAATATCTGAAAAAAACCGTTCATATAATATACTCGTATAAGTATAATATGTACGTACTTTATGTTTATCTTCATCACCATCCGCACACATTTTTGGTCCCAGAGCTGGACAAAAGAATTCACACATAAGACTTGCTCTTTATTGCGCATTTATTTCAACTCTTGCAAAATATAGTTTTGCAAATTAGGTACGTTTATGCGTTCTGGAAATAAAACTTAAGAATTTTCGCTTAACATTTCTAGGCTTTATATACCTACAAATATCGGTCAAGTTTAGTCGGAAAAACGTTTCGAAAACCAGCCATTTTCAGCCCTCAAACGACTTTACTCCACAGTTAATTAATTACAAATTAAAAATGAAACAAACACAATAGTGATCAGAATCTAGCTGCACGAGGCAATTCGAAATAGCCACGTGGAGCTAGATTATACTTTCGCGTGTAACTTCTCGAGTTTCCTGCGATTCATCAATTTTGAACAAGATTCGGTGGTACCTACCTACAATACTTCACTCGTTCAGCTTCTCAAAATTAGTTAATGAGGACCAATAGGCCATAAAACACCCCCAACCAGTTATATGAGAGCAAAGATGTTTAAAAATCTGGTTAAACTAGTTCCAAACCCTTGCGTGCCTAGTCCACTTTGTTAAAATCACTACCTTTCACTAATATCTTGAAAACGTGGACTAAAAGCTAAAACAAAACATCGGAATCTTTGAAGTCAGGCAGGTTGCAAATAAGGTGAAGTCATTCACCTACCTAATGAAGATTGACTGCATTCTTAATATGACACACGTGTGTGTGTTTCTGAACATGTTGGAACCTCATTCCTGCTTAATATACGAAGACAATCATATCGCAAAATTACAGGGATTAATATTTCTTGATAAAACCGTGAAATTATTTTTAACTACTTTCCGCCCGCGGCTACGCACGCGATGTTTCTGTGGAAACGTTTTTTATCTAAACCATGCGAACTGTTTTATGGGATAAAAAATCGTAAGTTTTTTAACGGGTATACCTGTATGCCTGTATGCAAATTGTATACCTGTATGCAAATTTCAGCCCGATCTGTTCAGTAGTTTGGAGATAACAAACATCCAAATTTTCGCATTATAATTTAGTGTGATGGAACTCCATAAACTTAATAACAGCATCTCATTAAGTTTTTTTTTTAAATATAGTCTTTTCTTTGAATCCTTTTACTATGACTTATAAGAGTTATAAGTAGGCTCAGACCTACTTCTTTATTTCTGGTACGAATGCATTCGAAATAAAGTGCAATCATTCAATACAATACAGACACACACTTGCAATATAACTGTGACCGCTGATCAATGATCAGATTGATACAGGTCTCTACCAATATGATTCACATCTAATTGCTTCAATTGACCCCTATTATTATTTCAATAGTTTGATAGAATCTTGGGTTCTTTTCCATAAGTTTATAGATTACGTGCTATTTCATCATTCAATATTTAATTATATTCCGTAGTTCTGCGTTCAGTCTTACAAGGCTTTTCTGGTCTCCTCTTGAACAGTCTTATTAAAATCCCAGTAGTGTTTGGTTATTTTATGACTAGCCCAGCATCCTATGACCTGCCCCCCTAGCACGGGGATTGTTGTCTATGGTAGAATAGAGAAAAATTACATCAATTCGTCATCGTAAATTATTTGAAATGCATTTCTTCAACTTCAGTAATGTACGCAATGTATGTCGATGCGATGCCATTATTGTCTATTCTACCCTAGACAACAATCCCCGTCCTCGGCCATTTCGCTCATCAGCTTCATCACATCAGCCAGATAGGCTAATGAGATTCCCACGTATCTGGAGCCTAGGTAGGCACTTTATTTTGCAAAAGCTAGTTACTGGAAATACTATTAAACATACCCATTAGTTTTCCCATTTCCATTTTCGGTTTCTACCTCCGGCAAAACCTTCTTAGCCGGCACGAAAGCTTTAGCTTCATTGATATCATTCGCATTTATGGGAGCCATCACTGCACTTTAATAATAACTTATTAGTTAGTTCTTGTAACACGCGAAAAGCTCAGAAATGTAACGGTCAGTAGCGATGCGTTGGATGTCGACTACACAATGCGGCCATACAGAGTCGCCGACTGTTTTATAGATTCTTCGAACCAGTGATAATGAATGTTTTGTTAGTTGGTAGGTAATAATCATTCGCGAATGGAGCGATTACTCCCCTTCGACTAATAGTTATCGTGGTAAAAAAGATCTAAAAAATATACGTAAGCCGCAAAGTGCTAAATTCTTTGTTTCGTTTAAATGGCTGAGTTGACTTTTTTGGAATAAGTTTAAAGATCGATAATATCGCTCAATTGACCTGTAGAACGTATGTACGTAGGTACTACGGTAGAGTCTTGGTAGAACGAACGTATTTGGTAGAGTCAAACGTTATTTTACGTCAATGTCAAGATTGTTGAGTAAGTACCTATACATAAAGTTTTATTTGAGTGCTCGTAATTTGAACTAAATAGATATTCAATATATTTCATCCATACTAATATTATAAAGAGGAACGATGTGTTTATTTGTGTGACGGGAATAGCCCGTATAAACAGGATAACTACTGGCCTGGACCGATTTGTAACATTCTTTCATCATTAGAATCCTACATTATCCCTGATGAACTTCGGCTATAGAATATTTTCAAAAAAGTTGGGGATCCGAATGAACACTTCGATAATGTAACCCGGCTAAGTGCGAGTCGGACTGGCACACGAAGGGTTTCGTACCATTATCTATAAGAACGGCAAAAAAATCACGTTTGTTGTATGGGAGCCCCCTTAAATATTTATTTTATTCTGTTTGTAGTATTTGTTGTTATAGCGGCAACAGAAATACATCATCTGTGAAAATTTCAACTGTCTAACTATCACGGTTCATGAGATACAGCCTGGTGACAGACGGACAGCGAAGTCTTAGTAATAGGGTCCCGTTTTTACCCTTTGGGTGCGGAACCCTAAAAATACCATAAAAAATCCTTATATCGCGTACGCTACGGAAACTATTGACGAGCGAAGTGATGTACTAACTACAGCTTTACAGAAGACATTCATATCTACAAAAAAGTCCGCAACACCATGTGTCTAACTATTATAGTTATGTCACATTAACTAATTTTCCATGTTAAAATATACCTACAATAGTAACGCTGAAAAATCCTTATATCGCGTAAACTGAAGAAATTATTGACAACTAGCAGCGCCTCGCGGTTTCACCCGCGTAGTTCCCATTCCCGTGGGAATTCCGGGATAAAAAGTAGCCTATGTTCTATTCCAGACTATAATCTATCTCTGTGCCAAATTTCATCCAGATCCGTTCAGCCGTTCTGGCGTGATAAAGGAACAAACATCCATCCATCTATCCATCCATCTAAACTTTCACGTTTATAATATTAGTGAGATAGAGCAAAATGATGTACAGTTTCATATAGGACATCAATCAAAAAAAACATCAAAAAAAATCTGCGATACTAATGTCTAACTATTACAGTTATTGCACAATATCTACTTATAATGAGGAAATTTGTTTGTTTATTTGAATCGAATAGGCTCCGAAAAAACTGGACCGATTTGAAAAACTCGCACCTTTCGAATTAACAAAAAAAAAGTAATAAAAAAAACCATCATTAGATCAGCCTATATTAGTTCACTGCTGGAAGTAGGCCTCTCTTAGTGAGCGCCAAAGCGCCCTGTCTTCAGCTTGCCGCATCAAGCATCTGCCAGCAGTCTCTCGCAAATCGTCATCCCACCTGGTCCTGCACTACGTTTGACGAGTCGCGGTCTCTACTCAAGAACACATTTACTCCAGCGGTTGTCGGTTCTTCTCGAGATGGCCAGCGCTTATTTTTATAATATATATTTTTAATTCGGCCCCGACACAAACAAGGTTGTTATAAGTTTGACGGGTGGATCTATGTGTCTGTGTGTGTATCAATCTGTGGGTCGTTGCGGCATCATAGCTCCCAAACGGATGATTTTGATTGTTTATTTTATCACAAGATAAAGTTAAAAACTACAACCCGACCACAGATCACTATATATGTACCCGACTACGTGAAAGTTATAAAAGTTTGAAACATTTACATTGACAAAATAGAATGACGTATCGGTCATATTTGATAGGCATAGAGTTGAAAATGAAAATAGTTCGTAGGTATTGTAATTTTTCTCTATGGGGCCTGCAGCCTGCGGCTACCTAAACTTTAATACGCGTTTTGAAGGCTTATTCGGGGTCGGAGCCCTAAATCCTATAGCCTATAACCATCGGGGTATTGAGACGAATCAATCGATACATAATTTGTTGAAATCGAACCAGTAGTTTCAGCGCTACGTGGGAACAAAGAAATCGGCCACATACATACAAACATACAAACATAGGGTGCTAACCTCATAACCCTCCCCTGTCGGTAGTCGGGTAAAAAGCAAACTTGATCGAGTGTTCTAAGCATGGAAAGTCTGCCAAGAGTGTGTTAAATTTTATGTTTTTTTTTTCGTTAAATACCTCTATCTACCCGTGCGAAGCCGGGGCGGGCCGCTAGTTTCAGATAAATACAGTTCAGTTCTTAACGCATTCACTGCCCAGCCTTGGCAGTGCGACCCGGATGCGGGCGGGCGCTCCATTCGTCTACATAGACCTTCAGATGAGCATGTGTTAGTAATAAAAGTTATAATATAACAATGAGAAAAACCCAATACAAGCTAAGCTCTTTACGAAATACGGATCTTCGTGTTCCTAAACCTAAAGTCAGGCTGTGCGGGCGTGAACTGAACGAGATGTTAGATATCAGATAACCTTTTCAATGGCATTAGTATTCAAACATGATTAGAAGTATTGATTAAGTCTCGAGGAATAAGTGACTTCCTACCTTCAGAAAATAATTTCCATCATTCTTACCATACTCTTCTAGGCGTCATGTGGGTCATAATATGCAGTACTTTTTTGTTTTTATTGATATTAGAAAGAAGTCTGAAGCCCGGACGGCTCTATCCTCCAGGTTACAACATTTTAACTTTATAATTTGATGGGGTTATTGAAGATCCAGATTTTCATTTTCTTTAAAATTGTTTTTAGGTCCTCCAACATTGCCTTTTGTGGGAAATCTCTTATCGGTTATTTTCAAATCGAAAAAGGAGTTAGTATTTAAAATTTGGCATGCCTGGTCTCGGCAGTATGGTGACATTCTAGGTCTGAGATTGGGCATAGCGAACGTCGTGGTAGTGTTTGGTAGAGATAACATTAAAGATGTCTCATCCAGGGACGTATTTAACGGGCGCCCTGATGGATTTTTCTATACCATGCGCTCATTTGGAAAGAAAATTGGTAAGTCAAATCTAACTACTTACCTACATTTCTGTGAATACCTGCTGATATTGTGCAGATAATTATAATTAATGCTGAACAATCTACAAAACATCATCTAGCCCCAAGCTAAGCTGAGCTGGTGTGGTCTAGATGACTGATATATTTAATACAAGGCGTTACATAGATATACATATATTATTTTTTCTTATACAGAGAAAATACCCAGAACACCCTTTTTGCAGATCGATAAAGCATTTGTCACATGGCAGAAATCGAACCCGCAACCTCCTGCGTTACAGGCGCCACAGAGGTTGTCGAGATGTATTGTCAAATCAATGTCGTGACAGTGACACCCACATTTTCAGGCATTGTATTTGGGGACGGACCGAAATGGACTACGACAAGGCGTTTCGTTCTGAAATTCCTCAAAAATTTCGGCTACAACTCTAGCCATGTGGAGAGATACATTGAAGAGGAGTGCAGAAATTTAGTCAAATTAAGAATGAACGACGACGGACGTCCAGTTGTGGTCAATCACATGTTTAATGTGCCTGTTGTTAATATAATGTGGAGACTTGTAGCTGGGAAAAGGTAACATTTAATTTTTTTAAGATTGAGAGCCCTATCTCATAAAGACACCCTATGGTGGCGCCACCGTACGCGCCACTAACAAAATATGTACAGTTGTATTGGAGGGTAACTCAACTGGCATCAGCTTGGTTACGCAACCAAATTTGTTGCCGGTAACCAAATCACCCATTTGGCGTCTCACTCACTCCACCACCGGTTGGTGGTAGTGTCTGTTTTGGTGTTCCTCAATTGGTAGCTCAAGACATGAACTCACCATAGCGGCGCGACCGGTGGCGCTTCCATGTTGTCCGTTTCAAATAGGACCCTTATAGGGACTGGCCACTAACTGCAGTAAGTACATCAATATTTAATTTGTTTTGTTGAAACTTAGTTGCTGTAGAATAATAAGCATAAATAAATACATAATAGGTGCATCCCAATCTATTCTCGAACCTCGCGTTCAAACACGTGAATCAAACAAGTTGGCAGTGAGTATTTTGTAGTATTACATATTACTAAGTATTAATCCAATAAAAAATCTCGCACGGTACAGAATTAGTAAGCTTATTCGATTGAGTGTCTTGCGGATTGGTACGAGCACATAAAGATAATAATTTCATCATGAAAACAACAGATAACAATCCCTATTTGGTGTTTTGGTTTTAAATAGTCACATTTTCGAGATAATTTATTTTTATTATTGTATCTTCACGCTATCTACGCGTCGCGACACGGGGACACATTCAATGGTAATGGATGTGGTTAGCCGAAAGTGGTGGATGACACAAACTCGGGAGACCTATAATAGGTCAACACATACCTAATAGATAGAGAGAAGATCTAATATGGATAATGCAACACAAAGTCCGGTAACTCTGTCATGGCCTATCTGCGGTCAACAACATATTATTCCATTGGAAAAAAAAATGTCATGCACCACGTTACACTTTTACCACTTAATTAACGCTTATATCTGGATGGGTATAATACCCATCAATGGGTAAAATCTCGCCGCGGATGATGATGGATAAGATCTACGAGTAGGTACCTATTCATCTCGTTAATGTAACAACGCTGTCTTTATTGGAATTTAATATAGAATCAGAGATTGATACCAATTAATATGTTTTGTTACACCCGTATCTTATTGTATCTGTTAGTGTTATCTGTATTTTATAACTCTTGTTATGCAAAACTTGGGAATAGGGTCCCGTTGGCACCCTTTGGGTAGTACGGAACCCTACAACACGACAGCGCCTGGCGAGAGCCACTCTTCAAGGGAAAAAGTGAACATAATTTTTTATGTCTCGAATATTTTCCAGGTACGATTTAGATGACCATCGGTTGATATATTTAAGCGACCTCGTCATGAAATTATTCAAGGCGGTTGACATGAGCGGCGGTCTGCTAAATTTTATGCCTTTTTTGAGGCATGTTATGCCGGATCTAATTGGTTACACAAAAGTTCAGGAACTTCAGAATCAGATACACGAGTTCATTGAGGTGATTTTATTTCCTACTAGCTGCTGCCTGCGGCTACGCACGCCCTTTTCAAGTAGCCTATGTCCGTCCTCGGGACACTATTTACGTCCCTGTCAAATTTCATAAAGATCCGTTCAGCCGTTTAGGCGTTAAAAGTTAACAGGCAGACTGAGTTACTATCTTACTAATTTATAATATTAGATATAGATAGATTGGTAATTTTTTTTTCTTACGACAATTGCAAATAAGTACCTAAGCTTTCTCAAGCGACCTAGAATACTTACATAATTCAATTTCAATTCAGAGAGAACGAAACGCAACCGTGTCCATGAGAATAAATTCTGAGAGAACAAAACGCCTTGTCGATGAGAATAAAACTGTTATCAGTTTACTTATAATGAGAATACTTAATTAAGGTTACTTATTTCAATGCATTTTCTTTATGGCTGTGCGCAAGCATTTGCATTATTATTAACATTCAATAACACTAAGATATTAATCTGTAACTTGGAACATGACAGCTCAATTTTGTATTGTATATACATACCTAAGTAAAAGTTTTATAAAATTAACAGGAAACTATAAAGGAACACGAACAAAATATTGACGTGCAACAACCAAGGGACGTCATCGACGCGTTTCTTATCGAAATGTTGGAGCAGAAAGATCGACTCTGTACGTATTGAGACGAGATTTATTGATAGTTTGAACTTGCTAAGAATTAGACTATAACAGAAACACATTTTTTACGGCTCCAAGAGGTTAGGGACTTGATTATTTGATGTTAATTTCAACACTTTACCTCTACGCGTTCTGAGAAAAGAGGTTTGACAGACGGACAACAAAGTGATCCTTGAAGGGCTTCTTTTTCCTTTTGAGGTGCGGAAACCTAAAAATGAAGACCTGGCGTCTTCACAAACAAGTTCCTGATGACGGGTAGAACCGGCAGCTGACGCAGTTTGAGTGAATTACACACCAATAACCCTACATTATGTTCCTCTAGTTACAAAAGAAGACCTTCATGTAGTATGCCTGGATTTACTAGAAGCCGGTTTGGAGACGGTTTCAAATACTACCGTCTTTCTGATTCTCCATTTGGTTCGAGATCAAGAAATTCAATGGAAGCTGCAGCAGGAAATTGACGAAGTCATTGGACACGATCGTACCCCAACTATAAACGAACGAACAAGGTAGGCTTAGGTATACGGCACTGCTTTTATCTTACTTTTCTAGATTAGTCTGCAATTTTGACGCCTGGTTCTAAACTGGTTTGTAATTTTACAATTCCAAATGTTTTAGTTCTTAAGTGATCATTAGTCAAAAGCCATTGAACTATAATTATATAAATACCTATATGAAAATTGTTCTGTAGAACTCTTTCATTGGATTGAAAACTTAAGAATCCGGCGACAGCTGCTAGCAACTACATTCGTATATTATTATGTTCCGTAATACCAAAAATGATGACTGAAAACTTTTTGTATTTTCGACATTGTGATGTTATTCTGTAACGAGACAATATAAGCTATGTTCCTTACCAAACAAAACGTAAAATATTGTTGTTTTTAATACAAAACAAATAGGACGAAAACATGTAATTTTCGACGTAAAAATATGCAAAATCGTATTTTGCATTATATTTCGTTACATTCTATTATAGGCGTGTATTATTAAGAAAAAAATATATCGGGGACCTTGCTATATACTATTTGAATACAAAAAACAACATTAAATGGTGGAGATATGCTTGAATTACAAATCATTTTGGTAGTACCTTTGTATGGGCAAATCATCATCCGCAGGCCTCTTAACTAGGTACCTATCGAAAATACTGAGTCTAATAAGCCACGATGACTATGCTAGATAACTATTAACTTTTTATCTCACTTATCTGCACTTTATCTACCTTATGCTTCCTGCTTTAGCTGCACTTAGATTTAGATAAGCACCAAAATCATTTGAACCTATAGCGATTCGTTAAAAATGATAACCAGCACGAACTTCATTGTTTCTGATGACTATGGTTTTTCTTTCAAGAATGGTATACACCGAAGCTGTTATTCTAGAAACTCTACGAATCTCAAGTGTAGCTCCAGTTGGCATACCACACATGGCCCTTGCTGATGCAAGGCTCGGCGACTACATTATACCAAAGGTAAAATAATAATAAAATAGTTTTTTCACTTCTCTTGCTCGAAAAGTGTATCATAATAGTGTAGCTTAGCAGGCCTAAAACTCGAGTTTAATCCCTCGGGCTAAAAAGTAATTTTTCTTTTTAATTTTTGTCTAAAATCATCAGCCAGTACAAAGCATTCGTTCTCTTACATAAAAACTCGACTTCTTGGTGCTCCGTCAATCTTTTTTTTGAAAATAGAACCGTCTTGGTGATGTTTTATGAAGGTTGATTCTTCCCTTCACGGTAGAATGCGAACTCTTTCGTTGCGGGTTAAATAGAGATTTAAAAAAAAAGATGGTATTGGCGCTAAATCTCTAGAATTTTCTTCATTCCAAATCACAAACTTTTACGTTTAACTTCCTGACTTTTACTTCCAAATTGTGAACGTGAAAAATGTCATCAAGTGATAGTGAAGATGCTAATATGCAAATGGAAGAAAAGGGCAAAGAAATAATTATGAATCTGTTGCCGACAAAATCACGTGGAATATATTTAAAGAGTTACGAAAATTTTATGAAATGGAGAGATGAGAAACGTGTGGATTCTTTTACAGAAGGGGTTTTTCTCACTTATTTTGATGAATTATCGAAAAAATTCAAATCGTCGACTCTTTGGAGCACATATTCAATGTTAAGAATGACCTTACAAACGAGACACGACGTCGATATTAAAAAATATGTAAATTTAACGGCTTTACTGAAGAAATTGTCCACTGGATACAAGGCAAAAAAATCTAAAGTCTTGACGACACAAGAAATCGAAACATTTTTAAATAACGCTCCAAATAAACAATACTTGGCAACAAAGGTAACCTACTACTTATGTACTCAACTCAAACTAAATAAATAGATACCTACCTACATACCTAAATTATGTACCTAGGTTATTACGATTAATAACACACTTATTTTTTTGTTCAACAGGTTGCTTTAATTTATGGAATCAGCGGTGCATGCAGAGGAATAGAGCTTGCTAATATAACGCTAGAAGACGTAGAAACGGATACAAACCTACAAGCTGTGAGTCTGCCGAACACGAAAACAAACAAAGAGCGTAAATTTGTCATCAGTGGAGAATACCTTAATATAGTTAAAGCCTATCAGGAGTTACGTCCCACTAATGTTTCAACGTTTGGATGAATATGTCAACTCAGCTGAAGCCGCACTCAGATCTTAATAATGCACGAAACTCAAGCATGAGTCGAGTCTCTCCAACTTTTACTCCACAACAATCAACTCAAAATATTACACACACATCCCAATCACAGAGAACCGAAATAAAATTGCCCGGGAAAAACATATCACTAAACATTCAAAATTGCTCTAACTGCACATTTAATTTTTAATAAAATTTCTGAAAATTGTCTAATTTTGAATTGTTTTATTTTCTCGCAATCGAAGTGAAAAGTAGAGTGTTTTACTCGGGCCAAAACCACCCATTATAACTCGGTCTTGTCATCCTCCCTCGCTACGCTCGGGAGTATAACAACCTCGTATATAATGGGATGGTTTAGTCCCTTGTAAAACAATCTACTATTATAGATAATGGTACGGAACGCTTCGTGCGCTAGTCCGAATCGCACTTGGCCGGTTTTATTATAGCCCATGGCTATGACTGGTTATCCCAGGATGAGCCTTATTCCTTGTTCACCTCTATATATATAAGTGTATAATTGTACGCCTACTACCGTATTATTGAGCTTCGTAGATGTGCAATGCAATATGCTCTATCAGCATTTTGGTACCATATTCGTTAGTTTCACTTCACACACTTTGCTAAAGGTATTATCTACCCGTTTTCAGGGAACATTAATATTGCTCGCTATGCACGACCTTCACAACGCCGATCACTGGAATGACCCCTATGTATTTCGTCCGGAGCGTTTTCTCACCAAAGATGGCAACCTGGTCCAAAGCGATTGTCTAATGCCCTTCGGACATGGTAAGTTAATGTACCTACACCTACTGCAGACACGTATACAATAAATGTGAGCGGGCAAATAAAGAACCTTGTTTGTTTTGGAAGAACACGCGTAATTTTTATAGTCTAAGGGCGTGATTAAATCCCTCTCGCACTCGGGATTCTAATAACTCCCTCGCTTCGTTCGTGGGTTATTCTAGAATACTGAGTTGCGCTCGGGATTTAATGACACCCGTGACGTAAAATACTTACTGCTTGCCCTTGGAGCATAATCTACCATAAAATGACTAAATTGTTCTCTCTCTGAATCGGATATTCCTTTTAAAGTTGCCTGTTATTTTTGTAAGGTAAAAGACGCTGCATCGGCGAAGGACTGGCAAAGTCAGAATTATTCCTCTTCCTGACGCATCTTCTGCAAAGGTTTAACTTGAGGTTACCGCATGGAGATTCCCTTCCATCTACGGAACCCGTTGAAGGACTCTCGCTATCAGCTAAGCCGTTTAGAGTTATTTTTGAACCGAGATATTAGGTAGGTGTTTTGTGGCGATCTCCTTACACTTTTGTAAGAGGTAAAGATAACTTAGAATTTCAGGTAACAGGATATGGAATACAGTCACATGCATGTAACTTTTTTTGCTGACTGGCTTCTTTATTATTTCTTTAAGTCTTGGTATAGTAACCATATGTACCTACATTATTTGTGACTGCTTGAAGTTGTGAAATATGTCCTTAGTCATTCTCCTTAAAATGTGAATTGGGTAGAGGTAGGTCTATCGATCGATAATTAAGTTACTTATTACAAAGTGTTCATTATTTTAATTGTTTCTTTTTTCGATGGCCCCATTACCTCAACTTGACTATCGTAACAGTCACGCAAAAAGCAAAGCTATTCAACTATTCCATCTAATCTAAACGAAGAAAATTTTTAATAATGCTGGGAATTGTTTTACTAATCTTTACTTCTTCGTGATTCTAATACAATATAGATACCAAAGGGAACGCCGTAACATGATCGGCTCATTAGTGTTTTTACCGAGCAATTTAATATCCAAGGCTGTATTTATTTTGCAATAAAATTGCCTTTATAGTAATTTTCAAAGTAGGTATTCCTACAACGCATGACGTGTTAGGTAAATCATGTCTAAAGCATTGTTATACCAATTAGGTATGTAATCAAAGGTGCGAGCTAAAAATAAGTTAACCTAACCAGTAAGGCAGCAAGCATAGGTAATTTCACCAATCCTGGTGGCTGCACTGAAAATCAATGTGGTATACGCATGCGTGTTAGATCACTCCTCCGCTAACTCACACCGAGCGACCCTTGTGCTCGACCGTATCTAGTCGATTAAAATCTAATAAATCAAAGAAAATCTGATTCTATTTATTACCTACTAATCGTAGAGAACTCGTACCTATTCAACGGATTGCACTCTAAAGCCTTTGTTATAAACTAATCGATTGATGTGACCTGTGACCTAGAGAATCGCTAAGTGAAATAATCGAAGCTTTCCTGAATAGTGAAGTGGTGAAAATTGCCGCTGAACGAACTGCTTTCTTTCAAACCTAACATTACCCGTGTGCCCCTATTTCCCGACGCTTCTCTGCGGGATCACCCGCATAAATTACCACATATGTCCGGTCCACTTCACACCCCCACTTTGAACGTCGACGACCTCCCGCGTCCCCGTCGTCGTCCCCGACGTAACGCTGCCGCCCCCATTGTGATCCACATTACCTTCAGTTTCTTCAGCCGTTTGTTTGTCTTTTACCCCCCACTCCCTAATCAGTAATTGTAAATCAATGAATAGCATTACTTTATTTTCAACCTAATTTTGTTAAATGAACACGAAATGTAAGAAAGTGGTGAAGAGATGAACGAGACCCTAGGTCGCGGGTACGCCCGGATCGAGGCAATTCGCACGGCCCGCGGGGAGCCTCTGTCCAACATGGCGAACCCTAGCGCTCCGCCTCCGGATGAGTACAACATGGTCTACTTGACGCTGTTCTGCGCTGGGGCGGCTTTCTTGCTACCCTTTAACAGGTAACTATACTATTAGGTAATCGATCTTACACTTTATAATGTTAAGGTTTAATTTATAACTCCACTGGTACCTATGTCAGACTATAGCTTTTTGTCTTTCCTCTAGCCTTCGCCTGGATTTCTATGATATTCCTCCGAGTAACCTATCTCTATCATTAGGTATATATGATCAGCCTATGTAGTCCCGCTGCGGGGCAAAGTCCTACCTATTCCCCAACTACCTCGCGGTCTAGTGCTATTATTGTAATTTTTGTAATCTATAAGTACCTACCTATAGAGAATCTTTGTACCTAGTTATTGAGTCCCACTCAATAAGTAGGTACATAAAATTGACCTAAGTTAGTTTACGTCATCTTGACGTCATTTTGTTTGTAAATATCCCGTGGCAACTTAAGTTGGGATAGCTAACTTTACTTTATACTTTGCTAGAAGAACAAGCTCTTGTGGTGTAGAGTCAACGAGATTACTGTTGACTCTACATTTCCAAATAGTGTTATTTGTACGTAGCTCATCGATAAGCCATATTTTCTTATTCAATATTTTCCTCATGGTGTTAAATCAGAAGCAAAATGTCCAGATTAAATAATTTGTTACCGTCTAGTTCACATTGTCACTCTTATTTAATCTTGACTTTATGCTCCCAATTTTCCATATCA
Source organism: Eupithecia exiguata (assembly GCA_947086465.1). Classification (NCBI taxonomy): domain Eukaryota; kingdom Metazoa; phylum Arthropoda; class Insecta; order Lepidoptera; family Geometridae; genus Eupithecia; species Eupithecia exiguata. Next base: position 6,818,816 of record OX352238.1, on the reverse strand, counting down.
TACCATATTTTGTTTATGTTTTCAGCTTCATAATGGCCGTTGACTACTTCCAGTACCACTATCCCCAAAGCACCATAATGTTCGACATGTCAACGGTTTACATCGCGTCCGCATGTGTCGCTGTCGTCATCAACAACCTGCTTTTGGACGTCTTCTCTTACAACACGAGGATTACCTTTGGTAAGTAAGTGACCTGTTATTTAGTGGTTTTATCTTTGACTAAATTGATCTGAAACAATGAGAAACTGAAAAAAAGTGAGTGCTACCATAGATAAATTAAACGGTCCATGGTGCTACCTAAGATTTAGTACAGATAGAACTCCTTCCACCTAGAGTAGGTTCCATCTGCCTGCCATTATTGTGGTAGATTAAAATAAAATCGGTTATTTTTAGATCGTTTTTTTTATGATGAGATTAAAGATTCATGAATTAAGTGCATTAAATTTTCAAGTGGTTTAGCCGGATCGTTAAAACGTAGGTATTTATTACTGACACGAATAGGAAAAAAAATTTTTTTTTTAAAGGACGAATGAACCTGTTGGTTGAGTTTGGTTATGAGTGCAAAATGTCACTCTTGGAATTTTTATGTTTCACTCATAAAATGCTTATTATTCTTCTATTTACCTACATAATAATGAATGGCTTTTTAGGGTTCCGTACCCAAAGGGTAAAAACGGGACCCTATTACTAAGACTTCGCTGTCCGTCTGTCCGTCTGTCACCAGGCTGTATCTCATGAACCGTGATAGTGAGACAGTTGAAATTTTCACAGATGTATTTCTGTTGCCGCTATAACAACAAATACTAAAAAACAGAATAAAATTAATATTTAAGGGGGCTCCCATACAACAAACGTGATTTTTTTGTCGTTTTTATAGTTAATGGTACGGAACCTTTCGTACGCGAGCCCGACTTGCACTTGGCCGGTTTTTTTCTAAAAACGCGCCGACTGCTCGATTATCCACAACCTATCTATGGATTGTCAAATTGTCATCCATTCCAATGCGGTCACTTGGTATACACTAGCCACACTCGAAGTGAAATCGAACAACGACAAAAAAAAATTTACTTACTTACGGCGATAATAGCATAGTTTTTTTATTCTTTTAATCTATTATTAATGTTATTACAGTACCGATTTATTAATTTTAATTATACAGCATTATGTGCATTGAATTTTCAAGTGGTTTAGCCAGATCGTCAAAACTTATTTATTACTGACACGGATATGAAAAAAACGTATTTGATTTTTTTATTTGATGAAGGAATCGAACCTGTTGGTTGAGTAAGGCTGTCAAGGTTATGAGTGCAAAATGTCACTCTTGGAATTTTATAGTTTCAATATTAAAATGCTTTATTATTCTTCTATTTACCTACATAATAAAGACTGGCTTTTTCTAGAAACACGCAGACTGCTCCATTAGCCACAACCTATTTATGGATTGTCAAATTATCATTCATTCCAATGCTATCACTAGCCACACTCGATGTGGAAAGTTTGTTAACAAACAACGACAAAAAAAATAAACAATAGGGTATACATACTTAAGCATCGTTTTTTTATTCTTTTAATCGATTATTAATGTTATTACATTACCAAAAAAAATATAACATTCTATTTTCTTAAATTATTAGGGAAAAAAACCAAAAATAAAACCACTCGGTTTCGGGTGATAAAAACGTTGCCCTTTTTCTGTGACGTCGCCGTTCTGTTTGTCAATCAAAGTGCCTCGTTTTATATTTAGAACAGAATTCCTTCAGTCAAAATAAATTTAGAAACAAGTAAATGATATAAACCACGATGTTTGATAATGGTGTGTGTGTCTACTACAGTACATTGTACACCTATAAAACGTGCCTGATTCCTATCGAGCGTGTCAATTTTCATAATAGGTCAAACGACAAAAAGTTTTTACTCCGAATCCGCCGTATGATTTCGCCTCTTCCGTGCTATTCGGAACAATAATTGAAAAAAGAACCACGTGAAATCGTACGCGCATATTTATTGCGTACGATTTTCACATAATTCGAGTTTAAATTTTCAATTTACATAGTGATTTTGAAGAATTTTTCTCGTAGATGTAGTATAAAGCACTATGTACCTATCACTCGGGAGAAAGTGCGATTCCTACGTGTGTTTTAAGGCCCTCGCCTGCGCCTCGGGCCCCAAATGACACACTCGATAGCGATCAGGCACGTTCTTGCCTAGTGTACAATGTAGGTACCTACTATTGTTTCATTCTTACTTTCAAAAAAGATATCCCGCTAAAAGCATCATCACAATACGGTGAACGATGACGTCACGTTTAGAAATTTTGCCATTGAGTCCTAAAATATCTACTTTTCAATGATTAAATTTCACAATAAAAACATCAAAGAATACAAAAATAAATATGCAGACATATTTCTATATCAATAGAGATTAAAAATAATAAGCCTTTTTAAAGTCGCATGCATTTACCCTATTGTAAGCCATATTTATTGAAGGAAGGATCTCAGCAAATCGTCAAGCAAGAGAGCGATTTTAGGTTAAGCATGAGCGGTTTGCTTACAAACATTCTACATCGAGTTCGGCTAGTGTGAAAATTGCATTTGAAAAAGTTGACGTTTCTCTAAGTTCTAACTCATATCAGGCAATGCTTTTGAATAATGCTCAATTATTTCCTTTAGGTCCTACTAAAGTAATACAAAGAGAACTTTTATTTCCAGGAATCCTAGTCTCCCTAGCGACAATGCTTTTCGTAGCGATTTGCAACATCGGCTGGGATGGGTTCTCAACGAACGTGTCGTATACCATCAACCTGATCGCCATCAGCGTAGTGGCTTTCGGTTGTACGGTGCAGCAGGCTTCGTATTACGGGTTCACCGGGTGCCTGCCGCCGAGGTATACGCAAGCTGTCATGGCTGGGGAAAGTAAGTTTGAAAAAATCTTAAAAATTTATTCTTATATTAAGAAATCGAAAGTATCTCTTTCGATCTGTTATGTTTTCACGCCTAAACGGCTGAACGGATCTCAATGAAATTTGGCAGGGAGATAAATGGTATCCCGGGGATGGACATAGACTAGATGAAAAGCGCACGCGAACCCGCGAGCAGCAGCTAGTTCTGAATAAAGAAAATCGCTAGTACTGAATAAAGAAAATCGAAAAGTGCTCTATTTCCTGATTACCTAGATTAGTACTGAATTAAGAAAATCGGTGCTTTATTTCCTGGTTGCCTATTTATTGAGATGATGATGTCCAAAAAGGGAGGAATTCGGCAGCGGTGGCCAGTCTAAAGAATATAATGTCCTGCGCACATGGCACTAACCATATTATATTGCACAAGTGTGTGCGTGAACACAGGTGCACTCTCTATTCCCTCACTCCCATAATCCGATGTCACTATAATTTATAAAATTTGGCCTGTTTTAAAAAACTATAAACCGACTTCAAATTTCTGTAGGTATTCATCAATGTCTCTAACTATCACATTTTAGGTGGTTGCTGGGGTGGTTTTTTTAAAGTTTTACGGGATTAATACTAATCCCTTGGGATTAAAATTTATATGAGACCACCTCGGGATCATTCTCTATACAATAGTGAAAGAAATATCGAAATCGGACAACTCTGTAAAAAGTTATGCGTGGTCTGACATAAAATATACGCGTCGCGTCGACTTGATAACCTCCTTCGTTTTTTCATCGGTTGAAAATAGTTTTAAAGTAGGTATTTTCTAAATATCCCTTGGGACTTATGTAAATACAATAACATAATAACAACTCATAATAACTTTGCGACAGTCTGCAGTAAGCTCGATTGTTACTTGTAAATACAATATCAATTTTCTTTTTTTTTTATTTGTTTCCATTATTTGATTGTAGGTAATTTTCTTAGTTAATAAATGTGTTTGTATAACTTAATTATTTATTGAAGTCTCAAGGTGACATTTATTCTAATTCTTAACTTGTAATTCAATTACCATTGAGATAGTTCATTGAAATAATTTAAATTGCAGTTGCAAGAATAAGGTAGAAGATGGTAATACAGCAGTGGGTTAAAGATCTTGACCTAGATTACCTAGAGCCTGGTTGTTATACCAAGGTTTAAGATACTTAGATGTTTATTCATATATAAACGAACTAACGACTGGTTATCAACTAGGGAACATGATTGCTTTAAATTCCCAACAGGCGCTGCCGGATTCTGGGTTTCCCTCGATCGGATAATGACAAAGCAGATGTTCTCCACTCCAACTCGCAGTACCTTCATGTTCTTCTTATTCTCCATTCTTCTCCTGCTCGTTCACTCAATGCTGCACCACATGGCAATGAAGAATCCGCTGGTACAACATTATTTGAAGATAACGACAGAGTCGAAGCAGAAACGCAAAATACAACTTCATTTGAACCCGAATGAAGATGCTACACTGGTAATTAAAAATTATGTTAGTATTGTCTTTGTGATTATTTATTTAGTTATATTTCGAGAGACATAAATGCCTGATCAAATGCTTATATACTTGCTGTGTGTGATAAATTAATTGCCCCTCATTCATGTAAGGTTTTGGGATCGAACGAGATGCATAAGTAGCTACTTAAAATCAATACATAGTATAAAACAACGTCGCTTCCCGCTGTCTGTCCCTATCTATGATTAGATCTTTAGTTTTAAAGACGCAACTAATTTTGATGAGGTTTTTTTTTAATAGATAGTGATTCAAGAGGAACGTTTATATGTATAATACATCAGCATTGCACGCGTGCGAAACCGGGCAGGGTCGCTAGTTATGTATAATTAATTGTGTGTGTAAATAAAATAAAAAGGAATAAATATTTGAAGTAAATACAAACAAAATTACTTAACTAAAAAAAAGCTAAAATGCACTAGTAAATTTTGTAGTTTTCTGAATTATTTTTCTAAGCGATTTTCCTCGGCTTCCTCCTTAGGCTGAGCCTGTATCGAGAACACCAGACTGGAGACTAATAACAATAACTCAGTAACATTGATGATAAGCTTGGATTACTTTATTCTTTATGTTAAGTCACTAGTTCAGTACAAAAAATTATAAAAAACACTGTAATAAACATAATGTAACGTAGAACGTTGCGTTTGTGTGTCAGAAGAATATATAGACATAGAAGACACTTCTTTCTGTATTTGGCTTAAAAGTTCTAGTGGTATTTTTCTAGTCATTTATTTGTCCAATTGCCCAAATCAATGAATCCTTATGTTTATTTCAGATGGAGAGCGAAGTCGGTGAACCGAGTTATGGAGTGCTGCAGATTCAAAGCCCTGCCTTATCTACCACAGGTAATAAATCCCTGGTTATTCCTGACAATCAATTCTTTTAACGTTTTTACACTGAGAGAACACTACATGTTAATTTAACCAAAACGACTTCGGTTGGTTTTATTTCGGTTCAATTTACTAGATATTAGTTAAAAGTACAAAAGCGTTACAAAACCAACTTGATGGATACAACAAAATCAAATTTGTTGTGATTACCAGTGTCTAAGTAGTTATAATGACTAAAAAACAATGTTAAAATAACAAAAGTAACTTGGCTAACTTCTGTTTTGTTGATTATACTGTAACTGTGACTGTTCTACAAGAAAACTACAAAACATAATCTTTGAAATTACAAATATATTGTTTGTAAAATGAACCTACGCACAATTAAGAAAATTAACCAAATGTTTGTTTTTAAATACAAATTAATTTTGTAACTATTCAGTGAATGCGATAAATCAAAACGAGTATCCAATAAATTGTAATATTAACAAGAAATATCGTTTACATTGACCAATTCACGTTGTTAAAGTTAGGGAATCTATTTGATAAAAGCAACAACAAAGTTTTAGTACACTGAACCGAACATATTTGATATAATTACTGAACGTTGCATTTTGAACCAAACAAAGGTTTTGGTTAAATATTTCTGTGTTAAATACGCCTTGTATTGGTTGATCTAATAAAAGTATGTCGGTAATAGATACTATTTGTGCATGTGAAGCGAAACAGTGTCAATTTAGTAATATTAACAAGAAATATCGTTTACATTGACCAATTCACGTTGTTAAAGTTAGGGAATCTATTTGATAAAAGCAACAACAAAGTTTTAGTACATTGAACCGAACATATTTGGTATAATTACTGAACGTTGCATGTTGACCAAACGAGGGTTTTGGATATTTTACCCGACTGCCCCAGAAAGGAGGGTAACATATTTCGAGAGTAGGTAATGTACTATAATAGCGGTCAGAAGTGGAGACTTAGTTTCTAAAGACATTGTCTTGCAGCCATTCGTGGTGCTTACGACCTTTTTAAAATCATCAAATCATTCATATTTGTTTTGAATATGATCTTTATGGTATGTCTCCCTCCACTAATGGCCGCAACTGTACATAAGTAGGTATTGTATGTGGGTGTGTCATTTTCTTTGGCAAAACCTGCAGCTTAATTGAAGGATATTGACAAGTGAGTTTGATTTTTGCTCGCTGAGATCGTGATGTGATATTTTATTGTGAAGTGAACCCACTCTTCATAAATTCTGTCACTTTTGACATTATGATGGTTTTTATAAATTTTGATATTTGGTGCTATTTTTGAAAATACTGGCTGTTAGGTAGGTACATTCGTTTTTTTTTGTTTGGGTTTCTTCTCTCAAGAAATAAAAATAGTTGAGGGGGATTTCAGGACTTTCTAAACATGGTGTTCCAGAAATTCCCCTTGAACAAATTTTCTCAAGGGGGAAAACTGGAATAAGAGAAAACAGTGGGGGGATTTCTGGACTTTAAAAAAATGAAAATCCAGTTTTGCCCATCAAGGGGGATTTGTCAAGGGGGAAAACTGGAATAAGCCCTCAGTACCTACCTACTACCTACCTAGATAGCAGACAATGAAAAAGTGCCCCTGCTATCGAAGGCGTGTTATTGAAGCGGTGGTCGCTACGGTATGCGGTAGGTAAGTACCTACTACCTACCCGGCCAAACTAGTTTGAACACAGAAGAAATAATAGTAGGTAAAAGTTTGAATAATAAACAATATTTCTATCTCAATGCTTGTCATCAATCATCATACATAACTGAACAGATTTTGCATCCTTTAGGTACCACTTTCAAGCCCTAATCTTCTCCGTTGACGAGGATTGTCAACAAGCCTCAAGATCTAGCCATAAGCCTGCATTCCATATTGTGCCCACATAAATCGTTACATGACTCGAAAACTATTGCACATCACCATATAGTTGGTAAACTGACCGCCATCACCTAGGTATGTTGGGGACACGTATAACAACAGTTTTTCAAACTTAGTTTTTGGGGAGAAACAACCATTTTAAGTAGGTGTACCTACCTACTTTCTTGAAAAAAGCGGATCCACCCGTGACAGATATTTACATAGGACCATAGGTACCTACTACCTACTTTGTACGGAACCCTGCCTCGGTGCGAGAGTTCTACCTATGGCGTTAAAAATACAACCGTGATTATGATTTACTTTGATGATGAAAGAGCTCAATTATTCAGGAATTTTTGACCCCTTAGGCGGTTTTTGAGCTATCATTATAATAGTTATCGTCGGAAAAAAACATTGATCCTGCGAACGCCAATCATTCGTCCATCACCATACTTACTTAGTCAGAAGCTTATGTAAGCTTGTGAGTAAGTAGGTATGGTGCCAGTTACTGTGTAGGTAGGTCGGAACGGGTAAGTATGTAGGTATGTACCGTACTGACCTACCTATATAGTAACTGGAGTAGGTACAAATTGTTCAAAGCCTCGGAGATCTTTGTTTCACCTGTTTGATTAGATTAAAATAGAATTTCACAGATTTGAATAAGTTACCTACTAGCGAAGGTCTCAGAGTCTACTTGAGGGATTTATCGTTTTGTATGTAGGTAGTATGTATGTACCTACTTATCTATGTTTGTCCGACGACAACTGCCGAACTGATTTTGATTAAACTCAAAAGGTAGGTTAGGCCAATAGAATTATGCCTAAATACCTACATACTATTTCTAGATCAATGCCTACATATACCTAATCTTGTTCAGTTCAGGACAGTGTGACCAGATTCAGTATTTTAATACTTTTTCAGTATATTTCATCGATTTTTCCAAACATCAGTATATTTTCAGGTATATTGCTGGCAGTCAGTATTTTTGGGTATATTTTGGTTGAACTTATGGCAACACCGTAGTGAGTGAGTGTTTTTGTGACAATATTTGCGGAATTCCCCGGTACGCGAACATTTAATAATAATAATTAAAACCCTAATATAAACTAAATCCGGGACTTTCCCGGATTTAGTTTATACTAGGGATGTTACGGAGGTGGCTTAACGGAACCGAAGTCGGAGTTTTAGAATTTGGTTGGTTTTAGTATTTTTGGGTATATTTTAGTTGAACTTATGGCAACACCGTAGTGAGTGAGTGTTTTTGTGACAATATTTACGGAATTCCCCGGTACGCGAACATTTAATAATAATAATTAAAACCCTAATATAAACTAAATCCGGGACTTTCCCGGATTTAGTTTATACTAGGGATGTTACGGAGGTGGCTTAACGGAACCGAAGTCGGAGTTTTAGAATTTGGTTTGTTGGAGTCGGAAGCGGAGTCGTAACTCCGCTTCCGACTCCGGTTACGGAACACCCGAAGGTGTTGGTAGATAGATTGAGATGAAGTGTTAAGGGCAGGCCTCATGGAATAAAAGTTTCTTATTTTATCAATTCTTCGTATCCAGTAGCATGCACAGAGCTTAAATAACATTTTAACGGAGTAGTCGTACCTTCCTTTCGTGAAAATATCTATTTACAAACTTTATACTTTGCTGTTGTATCTGCACAAACTTCAATAAAGTACCTAGAAAATCAGTATTTTTATTGGTATATCTGTCCTATGTAAGTCGGTATATTTCAGTATTTTTTTGAGGTGCCTCGGTATTTTCGTAAAATTTAATCTGGTCACACTGGTTCAGGATGTCTGGTCACCTCAATGTATTCTGTACTCGTCATAGTGATCGGCTGTATCTAGAACCACCTAGAACTAAGTAAAGATAGGTAGGTAGGTACAAGTACCTAGGTATTATTCTTCGGTTTTTTTTCATTACCTACTTTCTTCTCTGTTCGAAAAAAACGGATTAAATTGATTCAAATTGTTTACAAGACTGTTTGATTACATTTAAATAAATGCGTTGTTGTTTTGACTAAAATTATTGGTTAATCTTTTCGTGATCGCTCGTTCGCATCTTCCGTCTTGCTTGCGCGTGCTTGCGCGACGAACGAACGAAAGTAAGATTGACACTCCCCCTTTAGTCATCCCTGAGTGTTGCCATGTTAAGAGATTTTTCACAATTTTCGGCATATTTTATGCTATATCGGAGGGCCGCGTCAGTCGTCAATAATTTTTCCTCACATACTATGGTTTAGTGTTTAGTATGAAGAAGTTTAGTTAGGAAGGTTTTTTCGCGGAATTGTTACTAAATATTTTCATTCTTATATTTTGCAATGGATTTCCGCAAAGTAACGCCTGAATTTATTATTTATTGTAGGTAAGTTTGTAGAAAGAAAAGGAAAACCTTATTAACTTATTTATTCATATTCATATTTCATTTATTGCAATCATAATTAAAAGGTGGTAGGTACATGAATATTTTATTATTCTAACACTCCTAGTTGGTAGTTTATAATTATGTAGCCGGTCAGGGTGTAGCAAATGTAAAAGATGGTAGCTTACATTATATCACAATAATGAGTCTTATCTTTTTTTTATTTTTATCTATCGATGGCTCATTTGGGTAAAATAAGATTCGGTTCCGGACTTTTTTTATTCCCGGCAACACTAGCGATAGGCAATCCACGGCAGCCACCCCCTCCACCCATCAACTCCCCGTCCCGACCCGACATTGTGTGCAACATGCATTTCGTTCGTTCGGTCTGTTCTGTGTGTGGTGTAATTTCTTTCTGTTTGTCTCCGTCCGCCGCACGCGCCGGCCGTTATTGAATTGAAGTTTGTGATAGAAAAACTGTGGGAAGCTGTTGTCTAGTGTGTTCAAGTGTGTTGTGGGTCAGGCTCATAGACTAATAGTATACTACGTCAGGCTCCAATTGATGGTTTTATCAGTAAGTACGTACCAACTTATCTTACTCGTAGTCCCATTATGTTATTATAATATTATACGAAAGTTTGGATGTTGTAGTAGTATGTGCGGGTGTTTATCTGATCTGTTTTCACGTCAAAACTAAACTAGGTACCTACTGAACTGAACTGGATTTGGCTGAAGTAATGAGTAGGTTATTATAGACTTTAGTATTTATAATTATAAACATAGTTCAGGACCTGGAATAGAACTTTACTTTATCTTAGGTAATGTCTTCATACATTTACGCTATTATCGGAGTTATCGTCGAGTGTGTTATATATATATCTATGCTATTTAGTGCATTCATTTTCAAAATTTAACCGTTGACTTTGGTTATACCTACCAGTTAACTTTGATTAAACCTACAGTTAAAAGGGTGACAGAGATAGCCTACATAAGTAATACCTATTTAAAGTAAATATTTTATTACAGAACACCGATTCTTTGGATAATAATAATGGACGAGCTTCTTGCTAGTTGGGATGTTTCCCAAGAAACGATCGACGTTTTTATCAGTAAGTATCTAGGTACCTATCTGTATAGAACAAATCTACCTATGTACACCTATAATAATAACCTATGTGCCAAGTTAACATCTGCGTGTTGTAGGTAGGTACTAACAATTTGTTCTACCACAGACCATAGTGATTTTTACCGATAACTTTGGTTAAACGTACAGTTGAATTTGGCAAGATAATAAAGGCATTTGTTTTAGATACCTACTTATTTATCATACTTTTCAGGTAATAATATTGACATAACGTGTCTGGACGGACTTGAAGATGCAGAATTAAAAATACTTATACCAGACCATCGGCTGAGGGACAGGATAAAGTTTAAATTGGGTTATAAAATCTACAAAGCTGAAATAGCTACCGTGCATTCTGTAAGTACCTAACGATATAGCTATATGTATATATATATATATATACCTATAGCATTTAAATGTACTTAACTACTCGCATCATTTTATCCAAATAGTTAGGTAGGTACTAGTAGGTAAGGTATATGATTATTAGGACATGCTTGTATCTACATAGCTACTAACCTATCTACAGTGATTAAGGTTATTTTAATAAATAACATGATACAAGGACTGGAAGAAAAATAAGATGCCTGTATTCCCAATGGGGAAGGGCGTAGGTAGAAGTGCTTAGAGGTGCCTACCCCTTGGGAGAATAGAGAACATCCGTGATGTGCGCTATTTATGTATTTGAATCCCTGTAATAGAGGGTGAGCCTAATTGCCTTCTTACTTATCAATTGTATTAGGTCTTCACTTCATCACCACATAGGTAGCATCGGGTCGCAGATTGGTTGATTGATGTCATGTCATATGTTCTTAAATAGGTATGCACCTAGATTTCCTAGCAATGTTTTTAAATAAGTATGTACTTACTTGTCATTGCAGAACACTGATTCTCTGGACACATCAGATGCATCATCATGTGATCTATTACTTGATGATGAAAATCATCATAACAAAAGCAATGTATGTATCTATGCATAATAATTAAATATGAATACTGACCTTCCTACTCATACAACCTGATGCATTTAACAGAGTACCTTTTTCATATTTTTTAGTTAAACTTGCAAGAAGTATTAAACTCCAGTATGCAAGGCAGAGTAGCTTTGCAATCTATTGAAAACAAGAAACTTGAGTCAAGTTCTCGTGGTAGTTTGGTTAAGGCTATTGTAGAATACTACATAAAAACATTTAAAAAAATGTCTAAAGCCGATTTTGAGGCTATTTCTGCAGAGATTGTGCATTTATGCCCTGACGAGTGCAAGGTTTTAGTAACAATATTCTATATTTTTTTTTCATAACAACAAGTAGATAGAATGTAGTTGTAGAAATGTAATGTAGTTTTGGACGCTACTTATTTGTTTATAATTTTCTGTGTTAATTTAAATGTTCTAACCAAACTATTTTTTTAGGAAACCTACTACGTTCCCTGTAGGACAATTGGTACAAATAAAACTATGCCAGCTAAAGGCAAGCTGGTTGATAGGTACTATAACCAACTCAGAACATTGAGAACTGCGGGTGTGCTTGCTAAAAAGCGCAAAACGAGCTACAACAACAGCGACCCTGAAGCAACCATAGATTATGATGGTAAGCATTTTATTTACTTAATTTCATAATAAAACATCACGCCAGAATCCGGGAAGGGGTAAGCAGTGTTGGCTTAGCACCTAGGTACTTCGCCAGTTACGTGATGTTGTTACTTATTTAAGAGGCAAACTAACCCGAAATAAACTAGCGCCACTCTCGAAAAATAAACTTTATTTAAAAAGGCCTGGCTTTATGATTTTTTTAGAGAGTGGCGCTAGTTTAGCTCTGGGTAGCCTCTTAATGTTTGTTTCATATTATTTATTTCATTGTAATTCTGGCGAAACAGTCTGCCCTAAGTATGTATCGTCAAAATTACAATGTCCGACGTATTAATTTATTTTTAACCGACTCCCAAAAAAAGGAGGAGGTTGTCAATAACTTTTTTTAATGTTTGTTTGAAGTCAGTTACCTCACGTTTTACTTGCAAAATTACATTTATTCTTTTTTTTACTTATTCAAGATACTGAGGATGAAGAAAAGATGAAATGGCTTAAATATAACCGTGATCCATGGCCACTAGTGGAAGAAAAGTGGAAAGAGACATGCGCATACCGCAAAAAAAAAAACATACGACTGTGATGAAAAGCTGCCTACAATGATCAATGCATGGCCTTGCCTCAAATCAACGAATGGGCATCGACTGGTAATTTATTATATTTTAATACATTTATTTTATGACTAGTGACCCGACCCTACCCTACTCTACCCTACCCTACTCATGAAAGCCGAACAGATAGACAGAGTTACTTTCGCATTTATAATATTTATAATTGATAATAATAATAATAATAAATAATGCTGGACAATTTACACAGCGTTATCTAGCCCCAAGCTAAGCAGAGCTTGTGTTATGGGTACTAGATAACTGATATACATAATGTAATACATACATAGATAGATATTTTTTATTATACATAGAAAACGACCAGAACACCCTGAACAAATGTCTGCAATCGTACAAACATTTGTCCCGAGGCGGGAATCGAACCCGCAACCTCCTGCGTCGCAGACAGACCTTCGCCCACCGCGCCACTTCGGTCGTCAATTATAATATTATTATTATTATATAATCCCCTCGCGGTTTCACCCGCGTAGTTCCCGTGGAAATGCGCGCATGTGCGCTTTCACTCTTTTTTGTTTTTATTTTAATTTTATTGTATGTTTGTCTCAGAATTTGTTTTGCATAAATTAATATTCGTATCTTGAAAGATAGAAAATAATAATTTGTAATGTAATAAAATAATATAATGATTTCTAATAGTAATTTAAAATATATTTAACAATAAGAAACTATTTAAGTAAACAGGAATTCAATTTATATTTTTTAACTTTTATTGAATCAGTGTCATTGTAATGAGGGATGGCATAGATGTCTATATCACAGGCTTTTCAAGCCTAGCGTAGATATCTAAGGCTAGCCAATTCAATCAACGCATACATAGATTTAAAGTATCTAACTATTAGCTAAATTTAGAAAAATGATTGTTTTCGGTATTTTTTTGTCTGTGTTTCTATGCAATAAATAAATTTCATTTCAAATGCCGGTATAAAATATGCCTATGTGCTATTCCAGACTATAATCTATGTCTGTGCCAAAATTTATCCAGATCCGTTCAGCCGTTCTGCCGTGATTGAGTAACAAACATCTATCCATCCAAACTTTCACATTTATAATATTAGTGGGATAGTAAGGAATCGTAAGGATTATGTTATGACCTACATTATTTATTTTATACTGAACCCATTTATTATTTTCAGATTGACATAGATTTTTCCCATATCTACCCGGATAAAAATCAAAAGCTATATGAAAAATGGGACTCGTTCAAAATACGATTATTAAAAATAATAGAGCAGGAACCAGCGGTTGGAGACCAATTAAAACAGCAATGTTTGCAAGAGAATGACAGTAAGTAATTAAGTAATTAGTTACCTACTGCACGCTGAGATGTCGGTGATGACTATAACAGTCGGAGACCTTCCTTCTATACCAGAGCTGGCCACTAGCAAACCCACCCCGGCTTCGCCCGTATTGTATAGTATTTATAAACCTTGTTGTGATTTATCTGGTTGTTATAGAAAGTTTCTCTAATAATAATGAAAATATGTTTCAGATGTTCGAGATTTAGCAATTTTCAGTTCACTGGCGTACCTAATCAAACCTACGTCCAAGGTTATGAATGCAGACAAAAAAAAGTTCAATAAAGTGTCAATTGCAGAATCGAAGCAAGCGTTCGTAACACATGTCGAAGTAAGTTGAAATGTAATAAAATAAGTATTTTTCACACGCTCTTATAATCTTATAAACTACACTTGTAACTACGAGTATGTAACTAGCAAACTAATAAACCATAAGTAAATTTTTACCTGCTTATAATATAATTGGTCGTATCGAAATGAACGCAGTTATTGGCTACTACAGCTATTCTTTATTGGCGGATACGTAACGAATGAAATTCCTATGTTTTGAATAAAATAAAATAATGAGTAGTAACAAGTATTTAAAGTAAAAGTATAATAAAACATTAATTTCAACCTAATACAAAAAATAAATTAAATTAAATTGTATAAGTACGCCACGATAAAACACCTCTATTGTTTTGTTCACTTATTGACACTAACAGTTATGTTTATACTTGTTTCAGAATTATGCTGATATAGATGAAGAGTTGCAGAATCGCCACAAGTGCTACAATAAAAAAGGGCTGACTTGCCAACCGTTAATTATAAGCGTTGGCACTCCTGCAGGGCCTGGCGCTTATTATGTGGCAATAGACGACATCAAATTCAGGTTTGATTTGATGACAAAAGCTGTTGACGTTTGCTTCAAGTCCTTTATGGTTTTGAATTTAGCATATCCTAAAGAATGTGAGCAGTTGTGGCTTTTTGTTCAGCAATACTTTTATGACATTCAACTGCCAACCGACAAAAAATTCAGCCAAGTATCAAATTTTATGAAACGATTGCAAGAGTAAATCATTATGTGTAACTGTTACTTGTTTAGGGTTTAATGAACATCTAAGATCGTATCAACTAGATGTTGGTGAAGTAGGTCACGATTGGACAGTAATTGATGTTTCGGATATAATTGTATTTCCTTGCACTCCACATACTTTGTCAAATGGAGATACCTACTGTAGGGTACGATATATCTAGCATACTGGGTATCCCCGAGAGTAGTATCAATTGGAAGTCATAAGTAGATATTTATAATTTATAAACACATATCTGTAGTTCCAGTATCACTTTGCAATAGTGTTCAGTAATTGACGTAGTAGTAGATATATTTTGTGGGCATGCTATTTTTAGGATATTATTATAAAGACTCAAAATCACCCGAGTGTGACCTACTCTGGAGACTTTCAACTGACACTACTATTTGGCACATCCTATATAATTGTTTATAAAGTTAAATACTTAACTAATAGTACTTCATATAGTGGATAAGAGTTATTTTTTAATGAAAATAAAACAACTGATTAACATGTACTGAAGTTTTTTCTTATTTTTTCTATTCCTTATGATTAGTTTATTTTATCTTTGAATAGGTATGTAGATAGGTAGATGCGTAGGTACTCTAAGAGTCGGATTTTTAATTAATGTTATGCTGTTTATATCAGAATTGGATTTTTTTTGTAATGCAGCTGTTATTTTATGTTTTGTTTCACCTAATATTGTGTGCTAAAATTTTTGGGCAGAGCATTTTCTGAAAATTTTCTATGCTCTATCCCAACCCAAAAGTTTGTTACTTTTACAAACTTTTAATGTTTATTGAATTTCTTTCGAATTATTGTTGAACCAACTAATAAAGCGGTTGAATTACTGATTTAATAATACTAATAAAAGCTGTTTATTTCAACCAATATTATCTGTTATTGTATGTAATAAAATCTATTTGTTGACATTATTTCGGGATTTCGGTAGGACTACGTATAAAGCGGTTAATAATAATGTTAAATAATACTGATAAAGCTGTTTATTTTAAAAGAATATTGTCTGTTACAGGTATAAATGCTTCAGGTAGGGCTTACTAAATAAAACAGTTAAGCCATGCCCAGAGCGCGAGCCATCGAGGCACATTTTGTTGTGTTTTTTGCTCATCACAGCTGTCTATGCAGCTGCCCAACACTTATTGGGAAAGTACCTAATGACTATTCGACGACACTACTAAGATTGACTAACCTATCGATGCTTATATCAATTGAAACTCGTGTCTCTTCCTAGTGGCGAATACAGTCATTGCTTTCCTAATAAGTGTTGGTCAGCTGCATAGACAGCTGTGATGAGCAAAAAACACAACAAAATGTGCCTCGATGGCTCGCGCTCTCGACATGGCCTAACTGTTTTATTTAGTAAGCCCTACCCGAATCATTTATACCTGTAACAGACAATATTCGTTTAAATAAACAGCTGTATCAGTATTATTAAACATTACTATAAACCGCTTTATTCGTCAGTCCAACCAAAATCCCGAAGTAATTTCAACAAACATATTTTATCACTTTAACATACAAAATTGGTTGAAATAAACAGTTTTACTAGTATAATTCAACAGTAATTCAACCGCTTTTTATGTTGGTCCAACCGAAATCAGAAAGTAATTTGAACAAACATTTTCATTAAGCCCTACAAAAAGACTTTGTTAGTTTAACAGACAATATTGGTTAAATAAACACTTTTTACTAGTATTATTCAACAGTAATTCAACCGCTTTATTAGTAAGTCCAACTAATGTCAAAGTAATTTGAACAAACATTTTCAGTCAGCCCTACCCAAAAAAATTGTTAGGTTAACAGATAATATTGGTTGAAATAAACAGCTTTTACTAGTATTATTAAACAGTAATTCAACCGCTTTATTAGTAAGTCCAACTAATGTCAAAGTAATTTGAACAAACATTTTCAGTCAGCCCTACCCAAAAAAATTGTTAGGTTAACAGATAATATTGGTTGAAATAAACAGCTTTTACTAGTATTATTAAACAGTAATTCAACCGCTTTATTAGTAAGTCCAACTAATGTCAAAGTAATTTGAACAAACATTTTCAGTCAGCCCTACCCAAAAAAATTGTTAGGTTAACAGATAATATTGGTTGAAATAAACAGCTTTTACTAGTATTATTAAACAGTAATTCAACCGTTTTATTAGTTAGTCCAACTAATGTCAAAGTAATTTGAACAAACATTTTCAGTTAGGCCTACACAGAATTTGTTAGTTTAACAAACAATATTGGTTGAAAGAAACAGCTTCACTAGTATTGTTAAACAGTTATTCAACTGCTTTATTAGTTTGTCCAATCAAAATCATGCAGTAATTACAACAAACATTTTCATTAAGCCCTACAAAAAGAGTTTATTGCTTTAACAGACAATATAGGTAGTAATAAACAGATTTATACGTATTATTAATCACTAGCCAACCATATTTTTAGTTTGTCAAACGAAAATCTTTGTAAATTCAACATATTTTTCAGTATGCGTCACTAATACGCTTGTTACTTTAACAGACTAATTAGTAGCAACAACAGCTGTACTAGTATTATCAAACAGTAATACTACCACTTTTTAGTTGATCTAACCAAAACTTCAATGTTAATTAAATTAATATTTTGTTATTTTACTCAGAGCTATTGTTATTGGAACATACTTTTTATGTTAAATTTAAAAACACTATTGGTTAGAAGTTGAAGTTGCTGTTAATATCACATAATAACATAGTAGTATGTACTATAACAATCCATAGATCCAACAAACATTTTCGTTAAGTCTTACCCAAAGATATGGCTATTTTAACAATTTTTTTTGTTCAATAGTACAAAAATAGTAGTATTTTTTGACATCAAATTTGTATTTATAACAAAACATATTGGTAACTTCAACAAGAACCAGCAGTAAAAAATGGTTTTTGCGTAGAATAATTGGTAAATGACAATTGAATAAAATGAATAAAAATTACTAAATTATCAATGGTGAATACAACAAATATGAATTTGTTGTACCAACCAAATTCAACCGAATGTATTTGTAGGACGAAAAATTGGTAAATATGAATTGGTTGTAGTTACTAAGAATTATGGTTATTGTTACCAAATAACAATTGTATTAATCAATTTTTTCGTAAATATAACTATTTCTAAGTGTTACAATAACAAAGTCATATTTGTTAAAGTAACAAATTTCTCGATTGGCGCTATATTGACATGTAGTTTCGGTTGGTTTTCGGTTGGTTCAACCGAAGTTTTCTCTCAGTGTAACAGTCCTGATGGATAAGTCTAGCACTGATCCAGGTTCTTTTTTTAAATTGGTGATGGTCAACTGTTTGGCCACCATCGCCAAGCCAAGCCAAGCACAAAGGACCAAGCGGCATAAGATGGAGCACGCTTTCCCAGAAGGAACTTATTCACCCTGGATTTAAAGACTCCAAGATTGTACTCGGGCGGGAAAACAGATGCTGGAAGCTCATTCCACTCTTTAGCCGTGCTTATTATAAATGTAGAGCAGAATTTATTGGTGCGACACTGAGGTATATCGACCAGGTACGGGTGGTATTCTGTCCAAATTCAAAATTTAAAGTACTTTATTTCCTTTAGACCTTACAGGACTCTTGGACACATCACAAAACTCAGATTACACAAATAAAACTAGGAAATAAAGTGATCACTTTGATTTTTTGTCCACTTCAATCTTTTTAAGGTAAAGTAAAGAAGCTAACAAGAAACCTTTACCTTGTTAGAATGTTAGTTTTCGAGTTGGAGCAAAACTCGTCCCAAGCTTTTTTATCCTCTAGATAATCTGATATTTTATAGTAGGCCTTTTTAAAAAGGATGTGTTTAACAATTTGTTCGAGTGCGTCTGCTGGTCCTATGGTGGAATGGCGAAGATGGCATTATACACTTACTAGTGGTTTATTTTTCGCTTCTTCCACTTGTGGACAAAAAATTGAAGCGAACAAAATCAATAACATTTTGTTTCTTATTTGATAATAATTACTATTTATTAAGCTGTTTATGTATAAAATTTGACTTGTCTAAGTGCTTATTTTGTAAGCCTAAAGAAATAAAGTTATTGAATTTTGAATTTTGAATGGGATAAGGTCGTGCAAAGTTTGCGCACAATCCCCAAAGTGATACTGGTAGAACACTGACAGTCTGGCAACACGACGTCTGTGTTCCAGGCTTTGCAGGTTAGCCTCTGCGAGCGAGTCATCGCATATAAGCCAAACGGCATAAAAAGACAAAATGCCCACTTTATTTGCATAACGAATTCCAATATGGGTATACCAATAGAAGGTATTACCAAGGAAGGTATTGATATGGATCAGTTGAGCTACTTGTAGATTGTTTGCAACAGTCTGCAGTTAGCTCAATTGTTTCAAATGTAAATACTAGTTTTAATTTAATTATATTATTTGATTGTAATTTTCTTTGTTAATAAAGATGTACTAAAAACAAGTAATTAAGTCGAATGTATCTAATTAAAATTAAATTATAAATAAATTTCAGCGCCAGCAGACAACACATTCAGTTTCGCGAACCCTGTATACTCGCCACACGCTACCTCGCCCCCCGCGCTATCGGAACCATCTGCTTCTCCCTCGATGACGTCCCCGCGTCCCTCCTACAAAGTCGAGGATGTGGTCTTCGAGCCCCCAGATAGACCAACGTCGTGGAGAGCTATTAAACGTAAGTGAACCTTAATAACGTATGCAATAGAATACACGAACTAAATATATTGGTGTGACCTCGTCAACTAATTCGGACCTGGATGAAACCGTTTTTTATAGATACAATTTTTTCTGAAATTTGTAGCTACGGTTTCCCACAAATATTATAAATGCAAATGTTTAGGTTGATAATAAGGATGGATGTGTGTATGTTTTTTACTTCTCTTGTCTTTTTAGGTGGAATCCTAGACCGGTGGGCGGTAGCGCGAGCCATTTACCCATACATGGTGTCAATAGGCCTGGTTTACTTCGCCACACTAGCGCTGTACCCCGGCATCGCTTCCGAAGTGCAGTCCTGCGATCTGGGGACCTGGATGCCCATTGTGCTTATGACGTTCTTTAATATGTTCGACTTTATTGGGAAGGTGAGTTGACACCATTATCAATGACAAGTTTTTGTCTATGTCAAACCATATTTTTTTTCTATTGCATCTTATTTACTCTTAGTTCTCTACTTAGTTTTTTTTTATATGAGTTGACTTGAACGTATCTTTGACGACCTCTGTGTCTGTCTATGCTGCGTCGCAGGCGGTTGCGGGTTCGATTCCCGCCTATAGGACAAATATTTGTACGATCTGCAGGTATACATATGTACCGGGTGTTCTGATCATGAACTGGCTGATGTATATCAGTTATCTAGTACCCATAACACAAGCAATGCTTAGCTTGGAGCTAGATAATGCTGTGTGAATTGTACAGCATTATTTATTTGCTAGAATTTTGGGCAGGCATTATTGCCATCTGCCGTAAAACACTAAAATACGCGGTTTTGCTCTTTTTATAATTTCGGAGTTTTAAATAAAAATTCCCGGTCGGGGTTTAATTTTTCGTAATCACGAATGGATCCGTAACTTGCATGTTTGTTACCACCTGTAACTACTTACCATAGGGTCTTATAATTATGGAA
Source organism: Eupithecia exiguata (assembly GCA_947086465.1). Lineage (NCBI taxonomy): Eukaryota > Metazoa > Arthropoda > Insecta > Lepidoptera > Geometridae > Eupithecia > Eupithecia exiguata. The sequence goes on along the minus strand of OX352238.1, from coordinate 6,797,947 downwards.
GTCCGACATGGACCCTGCAAATCCCTACTTAGATTTTGTATTGGTGCGCATTTATTAGGCATAGGTATGTTCGAGACAGAAAAAATCCACATTGCAACAAAAATAACTTCTGAATACAGATTGCCGCAGCCTGGCCATACGACTGGAGCCGCAGCCAACTGCTGATGGCGAGCGGAGTGCGGCTACTGTTGGTGCCTCTACTGCTACTGTGCGCGGCACCCCGATACTCGCCTCATATCGTCGGAGATGTAAGTAATACTTTGCTGGAGCCGTACGAGACAGCCAACTGGTGGCCACGGAGATATGGCATGAGGGGTTTTTGAAGGGGGTCCATGTGATAGACCTCATTTCAGTCTCCAACAAAACAACGTCTGTGTAAGTAGGTATAATACTTAATAATCGACATAAGAAAAATAAAAAAAAATCTATGCATATTCTTATCGTCTACTGTGAAAAGGAGCCGTAAGAAAATCAATGACTTACTATTTGATAAAAACATCAGAGAAAACTTACAGATAGACTGACTATCTGTAAGTGAAATTTACTCAATTATATTATTATACCTTTCATATAAGACCAAACTTCATTAGGATGTAAGCGGGTTAACTACGAACCTTATTTGTCTTGGAAGAACACCAACGTTTCTTCTTTAGGGTGAGTGCGGTTCTAGACGCGCGCGTACCGCGGCATCATTGATATAATCATCTATGGAGTAAAAGGCCTTCTTGATAAGACTTCGTTTTATGTACTGTTTAAATTTACGAATAGGGAGCTCAGTTGCTTCAGATGGAAGCTTGTTATAGAAGCGTACGCAATTTCCCATAAATGATGTTGCCAAGCATGAGAAAAATCTTCATCCCGCGGTTATGTCAGAGAGTCGGGAGTGAGTTACATTTGGGTGCATACGTACCCGCTTACATCTGTAATGATATCGTTGATAGTTTTATAGGAACCAAACTTGATTTAATTAATTGATTTTACGATATTTGGACCCCTTGTCTCTAAAACCCCTCGATGGATTTGGCCTCGCTAAGGCACTATAGCCATATCACCCAAACTGTCACTGAGAAGTTCCTTCGCTTCGCTCACTCCGTCCAATAAAAATCACCATCATTATTCAAGCCTCTAGCTCTGTCTAGCTACCTGACCGCTCACAAAGTAAAGTACTTACGAATAAAGTTAATTCTTTACATTTCAGGTTTACCCCATCATGTTTTCCGTGATACTCGGCTTCACAAACGGACTGTTCGGATCTGTGCCGATGATAATGGCGCCATCTCGCGTCAGTCGGGAACATCGCGAAATTGCTGGTAAGAAATGCTTTGCTACCGGAGACAATCGTTTACTGGATCTAGAATACTGTTGGGTGTGTGAACTCTCTCCTACAACGCCCCATCACGAAAAAAAACGGATGCTGTGTGAATGGGCCCTTAATTTGACGTGTGTTTGTATCTTGAGGACTCTTTGGTGAGGCGGACGTAGCTCACCTGCGACGCAGGGTTGCGTTGCGGGTTCGAGTCCCAACTCTAGACAAATGTTTGTTCAATCTCATATTTGTACCGGGTGTTCTTGGTGTTTTCTATGTATATCTTTATAAAAAAATAAATAATAATCAAATAATAGAAACAAATTAGAACTAGCATTTATAATTGAAACAATTGAGCCAACTGCAGACTATTGAAAACAATCTACAGTTAGCTCAACTGATCCATATCAAGTCAAAACTTCACCAGTCGGAAGCGTCCCTAAGATGCTGGCTGCATTGCCCCGCTGTATGGCAATGCTGAATTGCGCTGTGCAAGATACTCACCAGCTCTCGGGTCACGCGTCGCTTCGACCAGACACTCAGATCAGCTGGTTACGTTACGAGACAATAACAAACAAAGAGAATAAAACCACTACGTTAAAATAACAAACAACAAAAAGTGACGCAACGACTAAAGTCAACACTATGTCATATAGACATAGGTAGCTAATGTGTCATCATCACTCAGCCCCTAGAAATCTTTATAATTATTTTATATAGACATAGGTAGCTAATGTGTCATCACATCATCACTCAGCCCTTAGAAATCTTTATAATTATTTTATACTAGCAGCGCTTCGCGGTTTCACCCGCGTAGTTCCCGTTCCCGTAGGAATTTCGGGATACAAAGTAGCCTATGTCCTATTCCAGACTATAATCTATCTCTGTGCCAAATTTCATCCAGATCCGTTTTGCCGTTCTGGCGTGATAAAGGAACAAACATCCATCCATCTATCTATCCATCTAAACTTTCACGTTTATAATATTAGTGAGATTAGTGAGATAGTGAGATTAGTGAGATTGACGTTTTTCTACTATTTACCGCCTCCATTCCATGACTATGAAATTTCTTTGAACTAGACACTGGCAGAAAAGTGACAAACCAATCACGTATTGCCAATAACAAAGAAGTCAAGTCAAAGACGCATCAGCCACAGGCTACTCGTCTATAATTAAATACGAGTACATAAATGAATAAATAAACTTTCAGCGTACTGCAGTATAGTACGTAAAATGTTCTCCGATAGCCAAATGACACACGCACGATCAAGAATTAAAATCGAACTGTTATGTACTTTATCAAGTGTCTTTGTGATAAACTATACTATTTTCCGCTCCTTGCTCTTTGTCCAGTTGAGTTGGTCCCGTTGACTGGACCACGGAATGAAAAAATCTTCGGTGTTAGTACAATTAACTGGACCGAAAACTTTTTTCGGTGGTCAACAGGACCACGGAATAGTTATTTGTTTTACAAGAGTGCAAAATTGCTTTTTAACCGCGTGCTCAAATTTGATGACCGAGCAAGCGATGGATTCTAAAATTCAAAAATTAGAATCCTGAGTGTTAGCGACGGAATCAATATTTATTTATTTATTTAAAGGACTCCCAACAGAAAAATCACATAACATGAAATATTACATAGAAATGTGTTCTTAAGGTCTAGTGTTCTTCTAATAAAAGGGTGTCACAGCAGCGTGTGTAAATGTGATGGGAAAGAAGGAAGGAAAAGAGCACGAAGTAAAAAATCTTGCACTCGAGTGCAACACGTAGCTTTTCATCCCACCTAATCTCGGAAAGAGTATTTTTGCATCATCGTGCGCACGAGGTGTTCTAAATTCAATTTACTTTATCCTCTAGCGGATAAAAACCGGCTTTTACACTCAGATATCGAACAGCAAAAATACTCTTTCCGAGATGGGGGGATGAAAAAAAATATTTCACGTGAGTCTACGTGTCACCAAACACCAAATAATCATATATCTTTCTTTTCAGGCAATATGATGACCCTTTCTTACAACGGCGGACTACTCTCAGGATCCCTCGTTTCGTATCTACTACTGAGCATGCTAGGAGACCCTCCGGGAAACAACCCTTGTAAGACCTACCCTATGCTCGTTTTGCAAACCCTACCGCCTCCGATAACTTTACCCCCTATTACGTTACCGCCGAATGTCACTTTTATAATGGCGTCACATTGAATTCAAATGCAAATTTAAAGTCACTCGGTTTTTTTTTGTTGTTTTCGCTATAATTCTAAATATTTAAACTCACAGGCAATCATATTATAGTTTTTGTCGTTTGTTCAACATATCACTTTTGTTGTTCCGTGACATCTATTTGAGTATTATTCACCTGTCATACCAAATTTCTTCAAATAACCGTAAGTACGACTTGACAACTATCTAGCTTACTAAAAGAAATAGCAAGCAGTGTCTTTGCAGCTCTATAAAACTCAATGTTAATTTTTAATGAATAATTTTTCTTAAACTTTATAATAAAGTAGATTATTTTTTTAGTGTAAAGAGGTGAGTGTGTGCAACGCAACGCAATGCACATTTGGCTGAAGTAGGAGCTCTTGAGTGAGACTGAAAAGTAGGAAAGTATTCGAATGTATCTATCTAAAATGTAGATCTCTGTAAATACGTGAACGTGAATTTTGTATTCGCTGTACGAGTTGCAAACTTTTAAATTAATATAATATGTGTACCTACTAAGGACTTATGTATATTTTTATTTTATTTTTTACTTACGTAATAGTTTGTTCGCTTGGCAGTAAAGAAACTATCGGTGGTTCGGTTTTGTAATTAATAAAAAAAACAGTATTCATTAAAATTACCTTTCTTCTACATTTTGAGTAAGTATAAACTACGCCGATTTTAAAAAAGGTAGCATATTTTTTATCATCGTTTTTGTATCTCCTTGTGTTCAGATTGCAATTAACCGCATAAAACAAGTGTTGCAAATTAGTTAACGCTCTTTTCTACAACTTTGAAAGTCTGTTTTTTTAATCTATTTAGGTTAACAATAACTCTTAAGTACTTATACATTTAATCAATTTAAAACATATCTAAATCTTGTCAGTGTTCCTCTATTTTTATTAAACCTCATCAAAATAATCAATGTAACCAATTTATTAAATAATAGAAATTTTAATGTATAATTATTCTTACAAAATAAAGAAGCTAAAGAACGATTGATGTTTTACTAATAAAAATGCAAAATAAGAAATATTTCGTAACTTTCTCGCTCGTTACAACTCAACTGTGAATAGTAAGAACTTAATCGTGTTTTAACTTCAAAATAGGCTGTACTTAGATCAACCAGTTACTGTTCAATTGTATTATAAATATTTAGGTAATCATTGTAATATGCTAATGTAAGATTCGACACTAACCCCCCTAATCTTTGACGTTTCTAAAAACTTCCTTAAACCTAAAAGTAAGTTCATCAGTGTTCTTCTAAAAGTAAAAAAAAAGGTATGGGGGTAGGTAGAGAATATGAGAAAGTTGAGCGTTCACCAGGACAGTTTTCCCATAAATACTAACCTTTTTCATCGATAAGGCAACAAAATAGTACTACCCGAGTATACAGCGTTCTTTTCCTATCCAAAGAACGGGCACTTGAAATCAGTTTATCTCGCTTTATCATCTAAATTTTCAGCGATAGAAAAAGATAACATTTACGGGAACACTGTTCCGCACAGTCAAGTGTGAGTCAACTCAAGAACGTTTTAAGATAGAAGTAGCACAACATGATGTAATGTAATAAATTCGAATCTATCGATATTGGTTTTTTAATTAATTTCCTATGTATGTAAGTATTCGCTTTTTCTGTCATGTTCCCGTCAACTTGGCCATAGTTGATCTAATTTTTCTGATTAGTTCGTAAATTAAGGTTAATTAGTTATCCAATACAGGTGCTTCGGTAGGTACTTGTCTATCTATCCAATAACTTTAATAAGCGCAATGCTATAAGTATTAAAAGGGGAGAAAGTCCATCCAAAATTATCGTACTATAAACTAGGTAAGTAACATTATGTTTACGTTTAGTGATTAAAATTATGTCAAATATTTTACGACCAATTACCATAACAAAAACATGCAATTATAGTTTATTGTCAGTTGTCACGTCAGACGTCAAAGCTGCAAGATAAGATTACTCATTTAAAGCACCACATACCTACAGTCGGAATTCAGTTTCGGAATTTCGATTTGAACATATCGATTCGGGATTCCGTACATATTTCATAGGTACGTTTATTAGATTAGTTTACATTCCGGACGCACAGGGCTACCATGCGGAATTTCGGATCGGAGAATATGTTTGTGATAGATCCTTATTTTTGTATAGATTTACTGCGTTCGGAATCCAGAATCGATATTTCGAATGAAATCCCAAAACGGAATTCCGACTGTATGTGACCGCTCTCAAGTGTGTGGGGGATGTGTAACCTCATCTTTGACTTCAAAGTTATCTCATTCCAGGGGAGCACAACAGCACAAGGCATAGGTATAAAACGTATATCTGGGGAGCTCTTTAACGGGAGGAATGTTCTCATCGCGTTTTAGAGAGGCATCTAAGTAGACCTTGACTGCTCTTTAGCCATCAGAATCGTCGGAGCCAGAGAACAGCTTTGAGAAAAATGGCTCAGACATTGAAACCAACACAAACTCTATTTCTTCCAGTGTAATTAAAGTAAATAAATAAATTGAAATACCCTGCTAGTTTTAACTTAAGTTTCAGCGACCTTTGGTTTGGGATGTGGGTTGCCTAAAATTTTAGGTATCTTTCATAGAAGGTAATGTATTAACAGTAGTACGAAAATTATTTTCCTTCTAAAAAATCAATCTGCTTCTCATACGAACTTTAGACTTTATCAAAGTAGTTTTCAGTGGCAAAGAGGGTCAGACAGGTCCTATCTAGTAGTTTCTACGTCAACCAAATGCTTATCTCCCCTCAGCACGTCTCGTAAGCTCGTGCGTGATCCGTGTTCACAGCTTCACAGGGCATCGTACCGTACCATTTTGTTCTTGTAACATTTTTATGACAACACGGCTTCGAAAGACCACAGCACAGAGTTAAGTAGTAGATACGTAAATGTTACTTTACATAAAAGATATTCCGGTTTATCAAATACGAGCTCAGCTTTCTAGGGCATCTACCTACACCGAATTTTTAAAACAAATTTTCTTTTCTTTTCAAAGATTATTTAGGCACCAAATTGCCTAAATAATCTTATTGATCTAAGAGCAAAAATCTTTTTTTAAAGTTATAAGGTATTGCTAATTGTTGAGCAACATGATTGCCAGCAGCGCGGTAGCTTCTGTTTGGGTGTGGTGAGGATGCACTAATGACACCTACTTCGCCTCGGTTTGTTACATGCTATGTGTGGTTAGCGCAAACTAAAGTCATATTTTATAGGGATTTAACATTTGATCAAATGTCTACATAGGTACTATACTTGAACTGAACTCGACACATTGTTCGTGTCTTTAATTGTGCGTGCAGTACCTACTTTGATAAATTGAATATAGACTCCAAGCAGATACATAACTTTAATATATATCCATAGGTTATCTCTAAGTGCGTTTTCGGTGTCTTGTTATCTCTTGGCTTTAACGATACACGAGTAAAAAATTGGCGAGGTGGCTATAGGCTACGAAACTATCTGATTTTACAAGCAGTCCTAAGTAGGTTTTTCTTATTTTATGTTAAAAGGAAACAATATTCTTAAGTATGAATTTATTAACTTTAAGTTACAAATAAAATTACACATTAAAATTAACACTATTATCGAAATTAAGAACTAACAGGGTTCGTGCCGCAATCCCAGCGACACGTCGTCGTCGTCGACAGGGCGCCATACATCAACTTCGCACTGATCCATTTGAACAGAAACGGTGATGATCTTGAGTGCTATCAAACACTCTTGCAGAAAAATATCCAGCAGACTTCGAGATCTGACGTCATCGTGATCCCGGTCTACCTGTGACGCCGCCGGGTGCGGGACCGCTGTGAGGACCGCGAGCTCCACTCCAGGCTGAGATCGCTCGCGGATTGCGGAGGCGTCTCCGGGAACTGAGCGTTCGACGTCCACCGACACGAGGCACAAGCCGGCTTCGGCGAATCCGGCAGCTTCCCGGGGTTTCCGCTCGTATAAGACTCCAGGATGTGCTTGTAGGCGCACTCCAGAGGCTCGGGGCTGCGTCCCCGCGCGGCGCTCAGACGAGCCCGCACGCACGCACTGCAGTAACCGCATGATTCTCCACGAAAGTCGCTCCGCATTTTGACAGATGTTGTTGTATCGGTTGTAGCTCTGATGAAACTGATGCGAACACTTACGTCGCGATATATTTATGCGAGGTAGGGACGCGGCTGGCGTCTCGCACGCGCCTCGCGATAACCCCGCTTGCGGCGCCAACATAGTCGACTTTTACGACGTGTCGTCGTGATGAGAAATACTTTATGATCCCGTTTATACTTAGACAATTTATGATAATATTTTATGGTCATTATAAAAATATTAAGGGTTATAAAACTGTTAATTATCAATATTCATTAGATAATTTCATTGAAGCAAATGTTAATAGGTAGTCTAAGAAATGTATACACCCTTATTAGGTATAGAATAGATATAATCAAATCACACATAGGTTGCCTAGGCCAAATCGTGTACAGAAGATGTTAAATAATAAAAATTCTATTTTAATTTTTTCTATCATCTCGAAATTCCCTCAAACGTAGGTTATTCCAAAAATCGAGCTGAGAGGTTATGCCACAAGGTTATAAATACTATTTAACGGGTATTTATCGCGTTTATTTACCTTATTTTCCCGACGTTTCGACAGGTTTACACACTGTCGTGGTCACGGGATGACTAACTGCATCATCGTCGTGCGTGTGTAAACCTGTCGAAACGTCGGGAAAATAAGGTAAATAAACGCGATAAATACTCGTTAAATAGTATTTATAACCTTGTGGCATAAACTCTCAGCTACAATAATTTTAAACTTACGCGATCTGAACATATTATGTTCAGATCGCGTAAGTTTAAAAATATTTATACCACAAGGAACTAAAAAAATATGGATTGCCGAGCACAGATGGACCAGCTACAAGGTTGCCTGGTTTAAACAGGCGCCCAAATGTAGTGCCTCTTTACCTATAGTACCTCTTTACCCCATCTGTTATTTAATAGAATTATACTTATATCAACTGAAAGCTTATTTTTTCCCATTCTAACAGTATCTAGGGACACTGCGCTCCCAAAAACAGATTGCGTAGCTCAAAAAATTGCGAAGCTGAAATTGATCTGGGCTGGTCATGTCTGCCGCATGCCTGAAAACCCCACAGGTTTTCAGGAGACCGAGGAAGCGCTGGCGTGACGAACTGGACGCCTACACACAAAGCCAACACAACGCCTACAGACAAAGCTTGGGTCCAGCTGGCTCAGAACTGAGTAGCGTGGAGGGTCCAGGGAGGCCTTTGTCTAGCAGTGGAACACACCGGGCACATTGTAACATTAAACTAAAGCAATCCTGTAAAAAGGACCGCGGCTGCCGCTGTGTGATGGCGCCTCGTAACTCTACTCTACAAGACAACAACACTGATTATTTATTTAGAACCACCAACAGAGGATACACTCTTAAACACAGTAAAAATCACAGAAGGCATCACTAGTTGCGACCCCCCAATTACAGGTAGTTACAGCTTACACAAAATAGATTCCAGTTGACAACAAGACTTAATGTATTAGAATAATAATTAATAAAGGACTTTACATAGAGATATATTTAAAATTATCTTGGGCTTGTGGCTATCACCGGAGCAAGCAGCTATTGTTTCGGTAAATAAAAAGATAACTTTGTAACTCAGTCCAAATGCCACATTATCGATAACTCCCATTGCTCTAGATCCTAAACTGGTAAATACCAGTTCACTAACCTCCTTGATAATCGAATTGCAATGCTAAACGTCGTGTTAATATTATCTGTACCTATCGTCTTTTGATGCCTACCTTAATAAATCTATCTATCGTTCTATCGTTTCTGCGCAATTTTAGAGTGAAATCAGAACAACTTGGTTTATTACTGTATAATTAAAGTACCTACCTAAGTACTTTATAAGTAGTTATTCTGTGATAATGATAACTATGTACAGCAAATGTTAGTTTATGAATGCGTTTAATTGTAAGTAATTGGGTTGGATTCTATAGGCTTCTTAGTAGTTTTGTTAATGTATCCAGTTTTTAGGGTTCCGTACCCGAAGAGTAAAAACGGGACCCTATTACTAAGACTTCGCTGTCCGTCTGTCACCAGGCTGTATCTCATGAACCGTGATAGTAAGACAGTTGAAATTTTCACAGATGATGTATTTCAGTTGCCGCTATAGGTAACAACAAATACTAAAAAACAGAATAAAATAAATATAAAAGGGGGCTCCCATACAACAAACGTGATTTTTTTGCCGTTTTTATAGATAATGGTACGGAACCCTTCGTGCGCGAGTCCGACTCGCACTTGGTCGGTTTTATTTCCTTTAATATAAAAATAACAAAGTACTTGAAATTCAGTAGTGGTTTGTAACTAGTCGTGTAAGTAAAGGAAAATAGGAAGCTTCTAGCTTTTACAAATGTAATCTTAGTTGTTAATCTGATGAAGTCCCTCGTAAACGGGTGAAACGTTTAACACAAATACGATTCGTATCACGAACTCCATTTGTGTTAGTATTCGAATATTCGAACTCATTACGGATGAAAGTGGAAACCTCAAAAACTACCCAATTTTGCAATACGCCGACGAATTCATTACAGATGTACAAAACGGGTTGGAAACCCGTAATGAATTCGTCAAACTACGATAGTTTTATACAATAGTAAAATAGCATGAATCATGATGTTTTTTGTGGATCCTAGATAGGTAGATTAGGTACCTACCTACCTTGTTCAGTATTTGAATCCACCTTGTTTGTGAGAGGATGTTGGACGCATGCGAGTTGATGAGTGGGTGTTTGAATCACACGTTAATAATAAGACGTCGCTACCGTAATCGCTGGACTATTGTTCTGGATGGATCCAGATGAAGTATCTCTTATCTGACTGACGTCTGACTACATGGTGTAAACAACTCGATGCTATTAATAAATATCTGGAAATAAATTGACCGCTCAACCAGACTGTCTATCGGAACTTTCAAATAATGGCCACCTAGCTTTGTAGATTTTGTGACGTTTTACTGGTTGCACGTTTTACAAAATGATTTTACACAACAAAAGGCCGATGTGGACTTTGCAGGGTAGCATCAGGTTATTTGTAGGGGCCTAACTAATTCCTAACATTTTTGATACCTAGTGCTTTGTAATTATTTCAGAACTGTGTGTAAATTGCAAAAAAAATACTAATATTTCGAACCACCCGATCTTACAGAAATGCGTCACCAATGGCGGGTTAAAACTTGCCATAGGTACCCTTCGAATATCGATAAATCTATACTAATATATATTAAGTAAATCGTCTGTTTGTTACCTTTTCACGCCTAAACGGCTGAACGGATCTTAATAAAATTTTGCAGGGAGGTAATTGATATCTTGGGGACGGACATAGGCTACTTGAAAAGCGCGTGCGAAGCCGCGGGCAGCAGTTAGTTGTATATAAAAGGAGGCCTTTACCCAGCAGTGGGTGAAGTCGGGTTGCGTTGCGGACGATGATGATATACAATAAAAAATATCGAAGGCCTTAATCCTACAGGGTAAATTAATCTAGTTAGCATTCGTTTTTAAACATTCGGCTACATAAATTCATGACTGTGAGGTGTTGTAAAACCAAAATCCAGACAAATAACTAGAACCAATTCGCAAGTTGAAAAAAATTGATAAGCGGTCACTAAGGTGGTTCGATGCTGGTTGGCGCGAGATTAAATTTTCCTTGTGGTTCTCCGTTCCACAAGCAATAAAACTAGCGGAAAAGTAATTAGCCGCAAATCGTGAACCATTTTCAATGAACTCGTGTTAAAACCAACTTTGATTCATTTATATTTTGGGAGCATTCTGGAAAATGATGATTTTTAGCACAACTTTTGACAGGTAAAATTCAACATATCACATAATCACTTATTATATTTGGTTACTTTAACATAAAAAAATTACTAAAATATAATAATGTAATGTGAGTCTAGGTATCTACTCTTATTTTTTATGTGTGTCTAAGCTGTCTGTGACCTAAATAAATAATTTGTATTTCTAATAATAATAATAATATATTTTTATTTCAGACACGTTCCATATGAGCTATTACTTAAATTAAATTAAACTTAAATAAGTCAGCCAAGAACACAACATTACAAAATGTACACCTATGCTTAGTAATAAAACTACCTCATTCCCACAAATGGCTACAACAAAGCTTTAAATAAGCAATGTATTATGTTTGGTTCATCATCATCAGCCTATATTAGTCCACTGCTGAACATAGGCCTCCCCTAATGAACGCCATAGCGCCCTGTCTTCAGCTTTGGTTTGTTTGGTTGCTCAATTAAATTTATTCGCTTAGTTAACTAAAATACCTGACGACATATTTAAAAATTATTGATTGAGAGGTTATCTTAATTTTAAGCTAGGAGCTATAAGGAACTGATGTCAAGACAGGCTGACAACAGCAAATGATCAACAGGGTCACAAAACATTAAAATCGGACCATAATCTATTAAAAAAACACGATAACTAAGTACCAAGTTTTCGATTAAGTACCTAGGTATATCGAAATCCGGTACCTACCTATTCCTGTTTATCTTTTCTACGTAAGCCCAAAAATAAACGGTAAGTACCTCTGTGCAAGTTTGATAAATTTTGCGAGTTGAATATTCTGTTACCATGTAATTAGACAAAACAATGTTTAAATCGGGGTAATTTGTTGGTTTGATAATGGAACTCTTATCATGTTTGTTTAAACAGGTTCCAAGTGATGAAGACATAATCAAGAATTTTATTTCAGCCAAGTAGGTATATAAATGATGCTGAACAATTGGGTACTAGATAACTGATTTACATAATACACTACATAGATCGTTTTTAGGGTTCCGTACCCAAAGGGTAAAAACGGGACCCTATTACTAAGACTTCGCTGTCCGTCTGTCACCAGGCTGTATCTCATGAACCGTGATAGTAAAACAGTTGAAATGTTCACAGATGATGTATTTCTGTTGCCGCTCTAACAACAAATAGGTACTAAGAAACAGATTAAAATCAATATTTAAGGGGGCTCCCATACAACAAACGTGATTTTTTTGCCGTTTTTATAGATAATGGTACGGAACCCTTCGTGTGCGAGTCCGGTTTAATTTTACTATACATAGAAAACGACCAGAACACCAGAAACGAAACAAATATCTGCAGATCTTACAAACGTTTGTCCCGAGGCGGGAATCGAACCTGCAACCTCCTGCATCGCAAGCAGACCTTCGCCTACTGCGCCACAGAGGTCGCTTGTAACTGTACTGTACTTGAAACCCAGACTTAAAATACCTTAGTAAAATGTACACTGTTTTTAATAGTACCTACTTTACAAAGAGAATTACAATCGAATAATATAAACAAATTAGAACTAGTATTTACAACCAACGAAACATTGATGAACTGGTTATAGGTAACTGTTTTTAGGTTTAGCGACACCAATAGATACTTATCCCTTAGGAATATTTTATATACGACCATTTCTATCATACTACAGCGACAGAATCATCAAAATCGATCCATATTGACGGAGAAATCGACAAACTTACGTTGGCCTAGAATCATGAAATTTGGCAAGAAGCAAGGTCAAGCACAAGTAAAGGAAAAAATCGAAAAATCATAAATTTGTAGTTAATTCGCAAAAAAAAAATACAAGTTTGTACGGACCCCTTGATGCGCGAGTCCAACTAGCACTTGACGTTTTATTTTATTAAAGAAACCAGGCTATTTTCATAAATACTATTCAAATACTTGGCTTCTACAGGTTGTTCCCCCACCTATCGTATTTTTTAAATCCGGACATTTACGTTCGTTATCGTAAAACTTTAGTGTTTATAAATTAGCTTACTTTAGCTTGATTTTTACATTAATCGCCCTCTTAAGGATAAGCGGCAAAACATATTCGTAGGTTCATCTTAATAACGCCTGTATGTACAACAGTTTTACAATAAATATTTCTGTAGTTGCTCCAGTGTTGAACAAAGGCCTCTCTCAGGTGCCTCTCTCTTTAAATTGAAATAAGATAGATAGGTACCTCCGCTCTTGAAGGCTCTACGGCCAAGGACACTCGCACGCACCGTCTTATGTTACACGTAGCTGCAGTACTTTCGTGAACGTTAAATTATTGATAAGTACGTTGTTACTTGTTGCCACAGACATTCTGAAAATAAAGAAAAAAAGAACATTTTAATAATAAGCTCTTTTTTAGAGGATAAACCAGAACGTGTACGAATACATACCTATTCAATATTATCATTTATTACCTACATTCGTATGTGGGATAATTTTGCAGTTAAAAGAAACAAGTTCAGAATATACAAGTAATTACACATAAGTATTAATTCATTTTATTTGAAACACAAGTCACAGAAAGAAATAGAAGATCAAACAAATATAATTACTAGAAATTTATAATAATAATTTATTATTAGCTACTTAGCACTATCAACAACTTAAACATGATTATAATATGATATTCACAACATTAACTGGTGTTTTACAATAACTTAAGAAAGTTCATTTTTAACTTCAATTGGAACTAAACTCATTTCACTTGGACATAAACTGTAAGTAAGTTTATCAAATGACTCGTTCTTGCAGAGAACACTCAAGGACTTTAAGTAGTGACAAAACCGATTGTTTCGTTTGGAGTTTGTGTCAGTCTTGCATTTCTCTACCCTGCAAATGGATCTGCAGGTCGACCAGTAGTCCAGCGCTAGTGCTTTCCTATCCAGGATTGCCTGTGGGCTTAGGAAGCTGGTCAAGTTGTTGTGTCTGGAAACTATCCTGTCCTTTTGCCTGTAACAATGAATATATTGGATTACTAAGACTCAAAAGTAGATTTGATGTTTGGATATCTCACTAACATTATAAACGTGAAAGTTTAGATGGATGGATGGATGGATGTTTGTTCCTTTATCACGCCAGAATGGCAAAACGGATCTGGGTGAAATTTGGCACAGAGATAGATTATAGTCTGGAATAGGACATAGGCTACTTTTTATCCCGAATTTCCTACGGGAACGGGAACTACGCGGGTGAAACCGCGAGGCGCTGCTAGTTGCACATAAAGGATAGGGGAAACATTAACACAGGAGGGTAGCTTCTATATAAGGACGATTCGGATGATTACGATGTTTTTGGGAACGCGAATTGACGCCATCTGCGTGCGGTGCCGCGGGGAGTTTTCGTATTTTGTCAATAAAATACTACTACTTTTAAGAAAGTATGCCTATGTGTTTTGGTGAAGTATGTGAAACTATTCTAATGTCCACCATGTTTCTTGCAATAAATGAAATGAAAATTTGTGTCTTTTTGCGCATTAAATTAATTTACACTGAATCTTAAAAAATGCGCGCAGCAGCGTCGCGTCGCGTCTCGGTGTGAGATGACCTTAAAGTATCAGTAATTTCCGCAATTATTTCTTATCTTTTATAAATTATTTTTTTATGAAACCCTCTAGACCTCTGTTTGAAAGTAGGCTATCACGGTTGCCACACACGCTGGTTGCGTGGTAAAGCCTGGATGAACATTTTTTATATAAATACCAACTACTTATTAATTTAACATCTTTTTGAATCTTGAATTGAGGAAATAAATTACGTGCATTCTTTCGCATATACTTACTGCATTAATTATGTAAGTATAATAAAACAAATCAATAGTATATAATATTAAATTACCTTTGCTGAGACATCCCAGGTATATCTAGGTCAATTTTCCTTTCACATCCAATTTTTTCCTGGGCAATACTGATTGACCCACACGCCAACTCATGTGCTATTTCATTACTTGTGTCATAATGCCTGTCATATTTATCAAAGTTCTCCAATTCAGACACACTGTGAGACTCATCCGAAAACCATGGATCTGAGCTCAAGTTACCCTTGACACTGGAAGACCTATGGCTGTACAAATCACACAAAGATAAGGAATCAAGTACTTGGCTTATTGATTCAATTGATATTGATTCATTTTTTGGAGCATTATCTTTATCAGTGAGTTCATCTGAGGTTATAGTTTCTGAAATACTCAATAATTTTGGCACATTCCACCAAATGTTGAACAGTGCATTTGGACATCTGTTGTGCCTTAAATGGGCTTGTTGAAGCATAAAAGTTTTGATAAAATCAAATTCTGCTTCAAGATTTAGCTTTTTATCATCGACATCTCGGTCAGTCCAAGACATGTTTGAAGCCTCATCTTCGATGTTGAGGCGACTATCGGTGTTTTGAGTACAAGTTTCTATCTCCTGACTTATTCCTTGTTCCTGGCTGCATACATAAAATTGCAAGCAGTTTATGGTTTTTCGTACATCACCTTTAAAGAAGTTTAAAACTTTTGAACCAATTCCTGGCCAGCATATTCCACTATCAGCCAAGCACATTATGTCTAACCATGTCCCGAGAATGTTAGGTAATAGAGGATTTAATTTCAATATTTTACTGCTTTGTATGAACCGCTGTAAATGTGGGCATGATAATGATGATGTTATCAGTATAACAGGTCTTTTGGAACTGTGAACCAGTTGAACAATAGCAGAACAGAAACCATCATCTTGGTCAAAAACTATGTCTGCATCATCTATTAGGATTAGAGACATACATGTCCTGGAGCTCTCCTGGCTTGCTGATAATCCGTTTGGGTTTTCAGACTTTTCTTTGAAACTTTTCTTAATAATTACCGGTTTTTCCGCGCCACTGTCTACATTTTTCTTTGGCCGCCCACGCTTTTTGACGGGATTCGAGATAGTAGGAGTAGGCTGAACAGCTTCTAATTTCTGAGAATTCTGAGAATTTTCACTGCTGCTTGTTTGCCTATTTACTTTATGGGACTGTGTGGCTTCTTGCAAGTCCTGCAACATTATTTTGCCAGTTCTTTTACTGCTTGCATTGACTTCTATAACTTTTATTGAAAGTTCTGCAGCTATTGCATAAACACTTGAGGTTTTGCCACTTCCAACAGGGCCTGACAGTACTAAAAGATTGTTGCTTGATTTTGCACTGTCCCTGCTATCACCATCTGACTGACAGAAGTCTGAAGAATCTGAATCCCAGCCATTTGTTGCTATTCTTTTCATATCACTCTCAGTCCATGAAACCAGCCATTTTCGCAGTTCTTTCACACTCTCAAAATTTCCTATAATTTCACTAGCTGCTAGAGGTTTGTACTTATCAGACCAACTCAGTTGCTCTGGATTCTCATTCTGATTATCAATTGATGCATTTAAAACTTCCACACTATTATCAAGATCTAGGTAGTTGGTGTTATTTTTGTAATCACCTTTCTTTTTACCTCTTAGCAAGCGGTAAGTACGATATACAGGGTACCTTGGATATTTCTCTTTTAAGTTTTGTAAGACTGTTTGTGGGTTAATATGATTTGGAGAGACTGCGGCACTCTCTGGTGATGTGCGCATACTCAGCAGCATTTCGAAGGTCAAACCCTTAGAAGTTATTGGATCATTTCGATCATCAATAGAGCTATCTTCTACAATATTCAGTTGACTAGGTACTAAATTATTTGACACTTCAAGTTGTTGGATATGTACAACTCTTAGAAATTGATTACTGACAATGTTTTTGTCCACCTGCTTCAACATCATTTTTTTCAGTTTCTCTGGAACTCCACTTTGTAAGAATTTCTGTTTTGCTTCATTGGCTGCTGGGTCCAGCTGTGATTTTGTTGCAAATATGGGAGCCAACTTTACAGGTTTGTGGACACTTTTGCCTTTATCTCTATTTTTAGGTTTATGAGTACATTTATTAGCCTTTACATGTTTCTCTGCAGTTTTTGTTGGCTCTGTTCTTTCTGACATTTCTGGGGTTAAGTCCACTACTGTGATATTTTTTTCATTTGAAACCTTTTTCTTCTTGGGAGTAAAAATATGAAGTTCTTCATCAGAACTGGAAATAGCAGCATCTTCATTGTACCTTACTAGTTTTTTTGCATTTCTTTTTGAACGGCCATCATCATTTGATAGTAAAATGTTTGAAGAAGACACTGCAGCATCATCACAAAAAGTGACTTTGCCTTGTCGTTTTCTTTTCCTTTCCTTCTTACTAATTTCTTCTATTTCTGTAGGTTCTGTTAATAAAATCTGAGGTTTAATTTCATCTTTAACAGGTTGAAGTTCCTGTGTAGGCTTTAAATCCATCAGTACTTTGTCTCTGTTGAGACTTAGCCTTTTTTTTCTGCCTTTCTTTTTAGTTTTGGTCCCAAGTTTAACTTTGATGACTGAATTATCATTTTCTGTATCCATTGTAGAACAATCAGGCTCAGTCTCCAGTTTTTTGAAGTAACTTAACATGCTTTCTTTTTTTTTAAGAGATGGTGATAATTTTTGAAGGAATTCTGCATCCTCTTTTGATATTTCTCTCTTAACTTGATTTGTACATTCAATTTCAGTAAACATGTTTACTATTTGGAGAGTTTTTACTGTTTTTTCTAATATTTTTTCATTTTTTTCAGGTTTTATGCTGTTAAGTGGATTGCGTCCATTTTGAGGATTTGGATCCTTTTTCTCATTTTTAGGTTCAATATTTGATATCAAACTTTTTAACCTTTTAGCCCTTTTTTCCATTTTCTTATCTATGCATTTGGTCAGGTTTTCTTCAAGTTCTTTATTTTTAAGAGAGCCTTTAGATTCTGCCATTTTTTGCAGTAACAATTTTTTTTTAGCCTTATTACTTTTTATCTCAAGTAACTCTAGTTTTTCCAATTCCTCAATAGGTTTGTCTTTACCAGGAGAGTTTTGACCTAGAATTTTATTTCTTGAATCCATAAGCAATTTAAATGCATTCTGTTTGGTGCCCTCTATAGTTGTAGGGGACGATTGTTTAACATTTTCATTGGTTTCTGGTACCATTGTTTTAGATTTTACTGATTTCTCTGTAATGTGTTTTACTTGTTTTCTTCTTCCCATCTTGAACAGGTAATTTATGGGTCTTAACTGTTCGAACTCAAGTTCAGCACTGCTTTTAACCTCGTTAGGTGACTTGATAGATAAAGACGATTCTAAAATACCTGAAACATCTAAAACATCCTGGTCTTCCTTGCCATCCTGTCTGAGCTTGTATTTTTTTAATTTTCTTTTCAAAGCCGTATTGCATTTGTGTCGTATTTTACGCTCCTTTGAACGTAGTGCATTTCTGCATTGGTGAATACTTATATTATCGTTTGCGTCCTTACGAATTATTGATGATGCTTCTTCAAAAACTTGCCCAACCAAAGTTGTCATAACTCTCTGAAATAAACTTATTCAATTAAATTTAGCACGCATTTAATATAATTCCTAGCCACATTAGAATAATAAATGCTACACCTAATATGTTCTAAATCAGCGAATAAATCTATTGCCTATCCAGTAGTTGTACTAGTGGTAATAGTATTACGACAATCATTACCTATGTAACCTTACGAGTTTATCAAACTTTTCCTAGATTTCTATTAGATATTTTTCTTCGAATAGTTATCGTATAAGTTACATTAAAAATAAAAACAAACCTGATATCCAATTTACAATAAAATTGGCGGCATAATTTTCTACTCAAACGAACGAAGAACACGAAAAGAAAACACGTCAATCAACGGATTTATGACGTTGACATTGTCATTGTCAAAAACAAAATTATGGTTTTTTTTCCTAACGCAAAACCGCGTTCGTAGATTTATGTCCGGTTTGTGTATGGGTAGAGCTATTGCTCCAGCAGCGCCCTTGCGGAAGTGAAGAAAAAGTCTGAAAACTGAACTAACTTTCCAGTACACAATGTCCTTTGGCTTTTTGAGGCCAAGTAGCTGTCCTGTGATCAGTGAACAGTAGAATAAAATCAAATAAAACCGGCCAAGTACGAGTCAGACTTGCTTGCGCTGCTGGAGCAATAGCTCCAGCAGCAGCCAGCGCCCTTGCTGCCCATCATACACAAACCATAGACATAGAATTTTTCACTACCTATGACACAAACCATAGACAGAATTTTTCACTATATGACACAAACCTGGTACATATATAGTGATCTGTGATTTATATCTACGAAGGGGGTTGTGCGTAAAAAAAAAACATAATTATGTTTTTGTCAATGTCAACTTCATAAATCCGTTGATTGTCGTGTTTTCTTTTGAATCTATGTTTTGACATGCTAGAAATTAATCTAGTTTCTCTCTTTCTAACGCTAGTGACAATTATATCTGCGACCTGCTGTCAGTCACTTCTGTAAATGCTACTATCATTGAAAAATCGTGGAACATTCACTTCAATTTACGACGGACGGGGCGGACGTGTTGTGCGTGAATCTGCTGCAGTGCAGGAACAAAATCTGAAATTTTGCGAAAAATGTCGTCAAAAACCTTTGCTAGCCCTTTAGTTCGTCATGTTGTGGTAAGTTCCAAAGAATTTGAGCCTAGCTTACAAGTTGTGGACTTTTGTTTCCCATTTAGAATAAAAATGTTCATCGATTGTCAAAACCTCTGATTATGTAAACCTGTATTGTACCTTGGTGTATTTTGTTTAATTCATATAGAAAAGGGGATACGGGCAAACAGCGCCGGCCTTGAAAAAAAATCTTGTGATCTCGTCGACTGTTCTACCCAACAAGACATTGGTAGCTGCCGTAGAAAATGGATCCCCGCTCACCCGTGTCACCATTGCTTTCAAGTAAGTTGAGTTTACTGCTTTATCTTATGCTTGCAGTTATACGTCCACTACTGAACGTGCTTCCACAAGGGAGTTTTGTCACACTCATCAAGCTTGACAGTGAATTCGTGATCACAGTAGAGGTTGAGTTGACATAGAACAGAAGATATAATGTACACAGAAGAATTTGACAAATTTCTTTTCTTTTTATATTTCAGAGCTGGTTCTCGCTATGAGCACCTTACAGATCTTGGAGTATCCCATGTCCTACGTTCTGCTGCAGGACAAACTACCGCAGGTGCTAGCAACTTCATCATTTCTCGTAAGCTGGCCCAGATTGGAGCTACAGTTAGTGCTTCTGGAGATCGCGAGTTTGTTTACTACACACTGGAGGTGAGAAAGTGACAAAACAAGAAGAGTAGCTGTGGTTTGTACGGTTTAATTGTCTTACGTTCATTTTCAATGAGCATGGCTGATCTTTTTGTTACTAAATTTAGTATTTTAAGAATTTCTATATCCCAAAATTTAAACTTGGTATTTTAAGAATTTCTATATCCCAAAATTTGACTATTGGTGGGACTTGAACATTTTACTAAGTTGCAAATATTATTTGGGGAAAATATAAATTCTTAGCATTTTCCCTGTGAGTTAACACAGTAAAAAAATAACAAATAACTTTGGGATTTCTTCTATAAACTTTTTGAAACATACAAGCAAGATTTAATTTTGAATAGCAAACTAATGTTTGTTATTAGAACTTTAATTTTACCATATTAATTGCTATTTTCTAATTTTCCTTTGTTTTCAGGCCACCAAAAACAATCTGCAGGAGGCCATTGAACTACTGAACAATGTTGTCTCATGCCAAGAATTCAGACCATGGGAGCTTGATGACAATCTTCCCCGTCTCAGACATGACATTGCTACTCTGCCTCCTCAGGTATATTATCATCTTATTTTGAACTAGCTCCTTCTCTTGGCTTTGCTCATGCTGTACCTATCTAGCCTATCACAGGATAATGTATTTCTTTTAATAAGTGAAAGATGTTTCAGACCCATAAATCATTAAAAGATTACATTCTACTCACAAACAAACTTTATTTGTACCTTGAAAATATTGGAGTAGATTCATGAAATGACAACAAAAAGGGCAAGCACGATGTTAAGTTCTCATAGGAAAACAGCTTTCAAGTATTGATTCTGTATCTTGTTTTTCCCTCAATTTTTTTCCTACGACTGGTCCAGGATAATGCATTTACACCTAGGTGTATAAGTATTATGTATAATATATACCAGTCATGTACCCTTAACACAAGGCTTTGCGTACTTTAAGGCTTCTCTGAAAATATCCAGTACAAATAATTTATTATTAATAATTAAAAAAAATAGATGTGGACCACCATCTGACTAAAAAAGTGACAATCTGGCCTACATTTGTGCAAGCTTTCACAGAAGAAACATATCGACTCTGGATTTCTTTTGGTGTGAGTTAGCAAAAATGTGTGTGAAATGTGAAAATTGTGTTCCTTCCTATTCAGGCTCGCGCTGTCGATCTGCTGCACAAGGCCGCCTACCGCCGCGGTCTCGGCAACTCTCTCTTCATCTCCCCGAAGAGGATTGGCAAGGTGTCTGCAGAATCCGTCAAGTACTTTGCAAACAGCACGATAACCCCCAGCCGCTGTGCTGTAGTGGTTGTTGGAGACACTCAGGTATAATCTAATCGTAGTTTTATGAAAGTTACAAAATGTCTATTAAAAGTGAATTGGCACTGTAAATATAGTGTAAGGTGAGTAATTAAGATAATAGTGTGTAGATCAAGGTTCCTATGTTGATTGTTATTTAATTGTTATTGTCTTTTTTGCATACTTTTAATGATAAAAATTTTGTTTCGAGTAAGTAGTATTATAATTATAACAAGTATGAAGATTCTTTATGACGCGGAGCTAAGTCGATCTGCTTCTGAATATTTCTTCGGTTCTATGATAATAAGCACATGCATGATTGTCATTGCCTAGTCTTGGGATTATTTATTTTTTGGAAAACTTAGTCGGGGGGGTTTTTGATCAAACCTGAATCTCCCCCTGAAAGTTTGATCCTTACTTATTGTAACACCCTGTTTAATACAATATGTGTGAACGAACCTTAACAACTTATGAAAGTATGTCTCTCTATCGACTCTTTCAGGATAGAGCTAGCCTGATCGCGCAGAACCTCAGGGTGAACTCTGGCGACTCTAAAGCTGAAGCATCCACATACTACGGCGGTGAATTACGGTAAGCTGATACCAGTATGATACCTGCCCAGAATAATTATTTTCTATTAGTTAAAATTATTGTCCTTTCGGTTAAGTGTTCGTTCGCGAGGCGCTTTCTCTTTCCCATATATGTATCGGCGCGTATTAATGCACTGTGAGCTCGCTCTCTTATCGTGTTTTCTTTATGTTGTCAAGGAGAAGGTTCGAAAGTGGCTTCTTACATTGGTCTATGACGCCACTTTTTCTGATTCAACGCTAATTTATTTTTATCCACTACTGCACACAACTACTGACACTTTACACCCCCACCTCCGCCTATCCTTCACCGTCCCACCCTTATGTCGTGGTGTGTCTTCGGCCAAATCTGCCGCCGCACCAGCCCTCACGCGGAAGTCCTAGGAAGATGGGAAGGTGCGAGTGTGTCGACGCATGTAGCGTCCCACACAATCGGCTTCCCCAGCTCCCATGGGGCTAGAGTCATACCGTCGGGCCTCTTACCATCGTCACGCAACAGGCCATTCGGTTAGAGAATGGCTGGTACGTTAGCGGTGACAAAGGCCCGCCGGATGATGTCGTTTAGACTGGCATGGCGAGATATCCGACTGGCAGCCCAAGATTAGTGTATAATAAGTATTAGACTTAATTGCGAAAATTCCGATGATCGAAATATAGATTTTCGATTTGATTTGTTTTTTTTTATTTTGATTCGCACGAGAAAGAGCTATACAACACAGTCGACAAAATTTATCGCGGCGCGCAAACTAATACTAACAAAAATAAGGTTTTTAATTTAAACACACAGATAAGACTTTGGATCCATGTTACACATTCTCAAACTTGGCAAAAAATGTTAGAAATTCCATTAATTGAATATGTGTGTGATATGGCTCGTACGATATCACGTTCGGAGTGCTGCCATTTCAAATTCTTAAATTTAACTCTAGTGATTTTATTTCACAGAACTGATTCAGTAATTTGTGACTATGTTTTAAAAGTTTTACGAAAACGTTTCTAAGGCGGCAACTGGCAGTTTTAGTGCTTATACCTATACGGAACAACAAACTACATACATTTGTGTTATTTTATTATAGTACTTAATAATGCGCAATGTAAAGACGCGTGGTATACACTGATCGATGATGAAAAAAAAATTTCTGCACCAAAAATTGACAATGAATTTTTAACAAAGAAAATTACAATCAAATAATTTTGAAATTAAATAATAAATAATTAAATATTTGAATTAAATTAAAACTAGTATTTACAATTGAAACAATTGAGCTAACTGCAGACTGTTGCAAACATCTACAGGTAGCTCAACTGATCCATATCAATACCAGTCGGAAGCGTGCCCAAGACGCTCGCTGTATTGCCCTGCTGTATGGCAATGCAAATTTTAACTACACGACTGGATGAATGATTACATTAAATCTTTAAAAGAAACGAAATGTTTCTCACTGTAAGATGATAAAGAAAATTTCAATTTTGTGATTTTTCACTGCTTTTCACTTTCTAAATAATCTATGCATATTATTTTTATTTATGTTAGCCGCAAATAGTGAGTAGTTATTGTGATGTAGAACAATTTTTTTAAATTCGAACACGGAACATGACTTTTCGATAACTCTCCCGGTTTCAAACTTCCCCTCAGTGGCCCTGAAAAAAACTCACCTGTACAGTCAGCTGCGAATATATGTATACACTCCCATGTTTTTAAATTTGACTGAATAGTAGATGTACAGTCATTGTGCTAATTTATATATCGTATTCTGTCAAGAACGATGACTACTTAGTATGAAAAATCTGTGCGAAGACTTTTATGTGATAAGTTCCGAGTAAAATAAAAGTGAAAACTGGGAAGTGTATACATATCTGAGCAGCTGACTGTACATAAGAATAGAAAAATATGCAACTCCTAAAACTAATACATGAAGTAGGCCTTGGCTAGACGAGAAATACCTCTTAGACAACTAAGTAAAATGAATAAACTAGAAATGCTAGAAATAAAATATTTCTAAACCGTTTTTTCCATTAGCACTAAATAATAATTATTATTTTGAAATAATCCCACTAATATTATAAACGTGAAAGTTTAGATGGATGGATAGATGGATGTTTGTTCCTTTATCACGCCAGAACGGCTGAACGGATCTGGATGAAATTTGGCACAGAGATAGATTATAGTCTGGAATAGAACATAGGCTACTTTTTATCCCGAAATTCCTACGGGAACGGGAACTACGCGGGTGAAACCGCGAGGCGCTGCTAGTAGTTTATAAACAACTAGCAGCGTCTCGCGGTTTCACCCGCGTAGTTCCCGTTGACGCTAAGGCTGCTGAACGCGGGTGAAACCGCGAGGCGCTGCTAGTAGTTTATAAACAACTAGCAGCGTCTCGCGGTTTCACCCGCGTAGTTCCCGTTCCCGTAGGAATTTCGGGATAAAAAGTAGCCTATGTCCTATTCCAGACTATAATCTATCTCTGTGCCAAATTTCATCCAGATCCGTTCAGCCGTTCTGGCGTGATAAAGGAACAAACATCCATCCATCCATCCATCTATCTATCCATCCATCCATCCATCTAAACTTTCACGTTTATAATATTAGTGAGATAGTGAGATTAGTGAGATTATAACATTTCAGCAAGGAGATGGGCGGTGACTTAGCCCACGTGGCTATTGCACTTCAGGGCGCTCCTGCGAACACGCCCCAGTCTCTGGCTCTGGCTATTGCCGCTAAAGGTATGTGCATTGTGCAGCTTAAATATAGTAAAATCAGCAGCCTTAGGCCTTGTCCAGAAGGGGCTAATTTGCCAAGAACCGTTTCGCACAAATTCATACGGGCGTTGCGTTAGCGAGGTACTAGGCGCCAGTACATCGAGTCCAAAGCATCTCGCAATTCAAAATACGCTGGTAAATCGCGTGCACTTCGCCAGACTCTAGACTTGCGCATGATACGCGTATTGCGCGCGATTCGAGATACAACATACTAGAGACGCCTTGTTGTGTCCAAAATATAAGGATGAAAATATTTAGTAACAATTCCGCGAAAAAACCTCCGATAAGTTCTAACAAAATGTAGTCCGCGTCGTAGAAAAGAAAAACGACGCCAACTACAAAATGAAAAAATACCTATCAAAGCAAGACATCAACTAGTTTCGTCTCTCCACGAGACATCATCACGACACCACAATACTCGACCTTAACACTGAGAGCGCCAAGCAACAAGGGCAGAGTCCCGCCAGAGATGTTGCCACTCCGAGCTCCGCGCGCCAAGTCATTGCCCGCAAAATCCCCCTTTTTATACTGTCACTGGTGACGCACCGTGGCTGTCACCATTGTCTACGCCCGTGCCGTTACCGCGCGCGCCATTGTTTGAAAAAATTCGTAATCACGGTGACCACTGACAGTATGCAGTGAGATGAATTCAGAGCGACTGCACGTATAGAAGCCCGTCTCACATTAGAGCGCGGAGTTGAATTTGCAGAGCCTCAACTCGAGGTCCGCAGCGTGTCCGCGACAGTTTCGCATCTGTTCCGTATCTCGTACAACGGAAAACGTCAATGATAAACTCTTGCGGCACCGCACCTACGGTACCGCGCGGTAGTATGAGAGCGCTCTAAGGGAAATGGGAGCACTAACCTGGACGCAACGGTCGAATTGCGGCGAATACGCCCATTCTGGACAAGCTCTTAGGGGACTTTGACTCACATTTGTTTTCTCCTCCTTACTACCACCCAATTACAGTGCGGCCGTGGGTCACACCGTCACATCTGTCATTAGCCACGGCCCATATTTTGATGTGAGAAGAGAAACGATTCATTTATACACACTGTGTTACATAATGTGTATGAAGCCGAAAAGAATTCGGGATCCCGAGGGGTAAATTTTTAAACTAAGATTTTTTAAATTCAGCTTATTTTTTGAGGAAAATATCGAGTTTCTTTCATGTTCGTGTTTGTACGTAGCTTAGCGGCGGAATGTGTAAAACCCTACTGATTAATTTCAATACATAAGCATTCAATCTATGAGATCAGAGCACTCTATTGAATTGAAACATGTCACATTTCAGGTGGATAGAATCTCTAGTCCATGCCTAAGAATAGGACATCCTATTCTTGGGTCCTCCGAGGACCCCTCCAACTCATCATGTAGGGGTAGATAGCATGTCACCATTCATCATCAATAATAATCACTTTTAACGGTATAACCTTTAAATTTAAAGGTCTCCATAGAAATATCGCGTGCGAAGCCGCGGGTAGAAACTACTCATATCAGCCCTTACACGTTCACTGCTGGACATGGGTCTCCCCCATACGATGCCACAAAGTGCGGTCCTGAGCCGCCCCCATCCATAGACTCCCTGCGACCGCTACGATGTCGTCGGTCCATCGAGTTGTTCCCAACACTCCGTTTCGCGTTGCATCGCGGCCGCCACTCGAGAACCTTTACTCTCCAGCGGTTATCAGTTCTGCGAGCTATATGACCTGCCCACTACCACTTCAGCTTACTAATTCTGAGAGCTATGTCGGTTACATTAGTTCTTCTACGGATTTCCGTATTCCGGATTTCTATCACGTAGAGAAACTCCGAGCATAGCTCTCTCCATAGTCCGCTGAACGACTCTCTTACATTATTATAACGGGGTATTTACCATGATAATTATGTTATTTTGAGTTTTCCTTGATGTCCTAATATGTAATCATTATTTGTTTCCAGCTATTGGCAACGGCCCCGTGACCAAATGGGGCGCCAACAATACACCGCTGAGTAGGGCTATCGGCAACATCGGCCCCTATGCTGGTGCCGGATTCAACGTGTCTTACTCCGACAGCGGACTCTTCGGAGTTGTTTTAACCGTGCCTAAGGATGAAGCCTGCCATGTAACATATTAATTATTTTACTTACACAGAACATGATGAGAATAGGCTAAAATGGGATCGTATAGTCAGAGTAGAAAATTTACGTAATGTACCAATTGATACCTATGAAATGCTAATGGTCTGACATGTTCTCTATTCTAGCTTAGACAAAAGCTTGCCTAGGCTAGGCTGTCCATTTAATGGGGGCTGGCCAGCCGAGAAGCCGATCATACATATACTATGAGATAGTCTAAGATTGGCATTCAAATTCAAATCTAATTTTTTTTATTGATACCATGTTGTTTGTAGGTCTTATAATAAAAAACAGTTCCAAACATGGACCCGGCTCGGGCACTACAATAACGGTACTTACAAAAGTAGAGGTAAGTAGGTACTTAAAGAACAAAAGTTCTTATGTTTTGGGCGAGCTAGATATCAAGTGAAACATACAGCACTATTTTATATTATTATTTTAATATTCCTCCAGGCCGTCAAAAACGCCGTCGGTTTCCTGAAGAACCCATCACTCAGCGCAGAGGACGTCGCGATGGGCAGAAACCAGCTGAAGCTGCAGATCCTCAGCGAGGCTGATGTAGGCACGTCTCTGGCCGAGTCGATCGCCATGCAGGGCCTATACTCTGGCAGAGTGGTGGCCCCCGTAGAGCTGGTCAAAATCATCGACAAAGTATCAAACGAAGATGTCACTAATGTGAGTACTTTGTCGGATTTTTATTATTATTATCATCCAATGTAGGGCTGTAGATACAGCCGATGTAGTAGTGGTTTTTTATTTGTTATATATAATGTATTAAAAAAATATCTTGGATGGCTAGAACCAAGTGATTATCCACTTTAATGCCTACTTTTAACTAAGGGTGACCTATAAAGCCTAAGCGCCGGTAGGTCTAGGTCGCGATCTAAATCACGAAGTCATGTTTTTTTTTTACTGTAATATGAACAGAAACCTTTTGAAAATGAGTAGGAGCTTCGGTGCTCACACGCGTAATCTACCTATACCTGATTCAGAATTAAGAGGGTGCCCAGAAAATTAATATTTTCACGAATTTTCTTGGTTTCCTTCAATTCATTCATAAATTGATGGGCAAAAGTTTGAATAAGGTATTAAAGATGTAAGACAAAAAAGTTTCTAAACCTTGCCGTGTTTAAACATTCTAATAAATAATTAATGGACGTAGATTGCGAAAATAAATTTAATAAACTCTCGAACAGAAATTGTAAGATAGAAATGAAAAAGATTCAACCTTGGTATCTTCTCGCACTGTTAGTACCTCGTCTAATTAATCAGAGAACTACCAGCTTCAAGATAAATCAAATCAGGGTTGCGTTTAAGTATTTGAGCATAAATAAGGAGGGACTCCAACATCTCGTCACCCAAGTCAACCTAATGTGCACGTGGTGCACCGTGCTAGATACGAACTAGGCGCTGGTGAAAATATCGAACAATAATTTTCCATTATTACTCGCAGAATTGTGTCTAACCAGACCATATTGCCATTAACAAAGAATCATCATAATTTTCATCATCAATTTAATGAAATTAATCTGATTTATGTTATAGATAAAAAAACCTAAAAACATGATTTTATCAACCCTGAGAAATAGAAACTCGCGCTCTGTCATGGCAGCAAGCAAGCAACTTTATACTAAAATACCGATGTTGACATTTTGAATACAATAGTATGTAATAATAATATTTTTTTCTTTTCAGGCTTATACAACAGCTGTGCGCTCCAGCCTTTCTATTGGTGCAGCAGGCAACCTAGTATTTGTTCCCTATGTGGATGAAATATAATTTTTAGAATTTTTATTGTAAAATCAGGTAAATAATTGTGTTATGATTATATTTATTTTCAAAAAATAAAGTTTCTGTTACATAATGTTATTTTATTACAATTGAAAGGGTACAACAAGGGCGTTTTCCCCGTTTATTAGTATTCATCTGTGGTTGAGCACACAGTCAGTTTTGATGTTATTGCATCAAAACATGGACAGCGCCATCTATTATCTCGTGACTAAAACTCGTATAAAGCGTGAGAATCATTTAATTCAAAGGTGGTGCTCCGCCCTTGTTGCATGAATTACAAATGAGTGTTTGAATTTCGAATTGTAATGCAGAGCTTAAATCATATTGACAGCCGGTTTTTCATCTGCTCGAAGGGGATCTCTTTTTTCATTGCATCCGCTTGTTATAATTTGACAATACCTCTGTCACTAGTGTGTTTACTTGTGTGTGGAGAAACCAAGACTTGGTTTGTAAAACAAATAAACAAAACTTAATTAATATATGTGATTTATATGCTATATTAGTGCTTTGTATAGGAGTGTAGTCCCTCTGAGTTAGGGACTGATTTGGTTACCCGTTGAAGGGGTTTTCAAAGAAGTTGTTTTAAAACCCTTTTCATATGGGTAACTTGACACTTACAGTCCCTATAAACAGCATCTCTGTATTGATGGATGGATGGGCAGTTAACATAATTTACAGTAAAATGTGCCTTAAAAATTAACAGACATTTAATAAAAAAAGTTACAATAACACAATTGACATGTAAATCATTACTGCAGTGACATGTAAATGACGCAATCAGGGTATCATGTCAGCTGTCGTCGATGCATGGTCATGTCCATTTGCAGGCAGCCAGTGAACCGTCTGAACTTGCCCCTAGGCCAAAACTCCTCATACAAGAAAGTCTATAGATATTGAGTTGGAACTTGCACCATAAGTGAACTAAAACTTATAATAAGGCGAGAGTTCAGCTGCTGCTATCCTCGGATAGGAGTGAGAGCCCGGTCTTCAGCATGCAGCATCTGTCTGCACAGGGTAGTGTATGCACAAGAACTATGCTTTAGCCAGGGGCTTTGGAGAAGGAAAACAAATCTGTAGCTTTATATGGACTAGTTTATTGCACTTCAGCTTCTGTTAGCAACATATTAGGAATTCCTTTTGATATAGGGAACTGCCTTCCTGACTCTGGACAAGTAAGATGACCCTCCTCAACTTCTACCTCTAATAAAACCCTATGAGCTTTCTTCAAGAACTCTTCATTTTCTTCATACTTCGGCTCTACAATTTTTGGTAATCCTTCACTGTGGCCAATACTGTCCGCAGCAGTCCAGAGCACTTCCCAATCCAATTTTGGTATGATTCGAGTAATGAATTCAGGATTATAATCTACCTCGATCACTTTGACGTCTGTAGCGTTGATAGCAAGAGGATATCCAGTCAAAACACCTTTTAGGCACTTAGAAGTAAGCATGTTGTGGGTTATTAGTTTCATTTTGGATTCATGAGTAGATATGAACTTCCTTTTGAGTCAATATTATAGCCATGTGATAGAATTTTTTCAGGGAACTAGCTGTGAACTAATGACGGTTGAACTTGGATGAATTTTGGAATTTGCAATCAATGAGTTTAAAATAACTAACAAGATTTGCAAATTTAGCTATGTGATTGATCATGATCAATCAATCACACACATCATCACCAAAGAGAATAAAACCACAAGGAATAAAATCAAAGAGTATACAATAACTACAAAATAACTAAAAAAAAAAATATAATCGGTAACTTCTTATTTTTATGGCTGCTCCACAGAGTACATTATTTTAACTGATTTTAAACTCTGCTCTGCCTGTGTTGATATTCAGAACTTTAGAATATTTATGTCAAATAATCAAATTCAGATAAAGTAAAGTAAGCCATCACGCACGGTTTCGTGCATTGATTGAGCGAGCAGTTGCTTTCGTGTTTTGTCCGTGAATGTCTTGTCTATGGTGTCTGATTAGTTCTGCGATTTTTTTACCCTATGGATTCAGCCATTTACTCAATCTTCTCCACAGAATTTCTGTTCTGTGATCTTCTCCATCTACGTATTGTATACTCTTTGATTTAGTCCATGCATTTATAAAACACATTCATACCACAGATTTATAAGTATAGTGATTCATCATAGACTAATAGTGTGATTCATACTCTTTAGCAGGGTTGCCAACTGTACGAGGTTCCTCGTACAAATACGAGATTTTTGGTCTTCCGTACGAGGTACGAGGGCACTATCAACCTCGTACAATTATGTACGAGATTTTGACATAACATAACACTTGTCGCATTGGCGCGATGATTGTCTTCTCTTTTCATTCGCTCGCTATCCCATGAACCAAGAAATCCCCGAGAAATAAAACATTTCGTTCTTCGCATTATTTGTCTGTCGCCTTGATCACACATGTCATAGCGCCAACCAGAGAGGTGTAACTTCACAAAATAAATAAAAATCTCGTGCAAAAATAAAAAGAAAAACGATGCGAATGAGGATGTTCCTGATATAATATTTGGAAATGAAAACTGAGACTAGAAGTACATAGTTACCTATGCAAAGTTTTCAACCTACAAACAAATCTCGTTCATTAGTTATTTACGATAGTAATATTAAGGATTATTTTAATACAAAGTGATGTTTTATTTAGTAGAAACTTGCAATAGTTTATTTCGTTGTGTAAAACGTCCTAAATTCAACAGTTTGATATGCATTAATTTTGGTTTAGTCACCTTGTAGAGGCAAGTACGAGGTTCGAAAGCCATAATACGAGATTTTTAGCTGCTTAGTACGAGGAAAAAAATTCTATGGTTGGCAACCCTGCTCTTTAGAGTTTGGTTTGGTTGGTTGGGTATTGAACTTTGAAATTACTTGTGATTTTTATTGATACACAAAATGAAATGAATTCTTACAAAATATTACGTATTCAAATCGATGGATGATATCCTAATAATATGATCAGTATTCAGGACATATCGCTATCAAGCGATCTAAGCCAAAGTGGGACCACACGAAATGAATTACCCACGTCGTCACCGACGAGCGAAAGGGACCCACCAACACAGACGAAACTTTTTCATACCGAAGCGAAAACAGAAGATTTACCAACGCAAATGAACGCATTAGCATCAAACCAGATGAAAACCGAGTATGAGGAGCTCCTGAGTAATAAATTAATGCATGTATTGAAAACAAAAAATGAGGGTGATAACTCGACTACGTCTGAAATAACCGAAGTCAAACCAATGAAAGGAAAAAATGCGAAGAAAAAACGTAGGCAAGTGAAAATACCTCTAGCTAGTACAACTGTAAATCAATCATACTTTTCTGGTCCATCACCAGGTTCTGCATCAGTCCAAGATTTGTTTCAAAATTATTCAAGTCCAAACCAAAATCCAAGGTATGTGGAAAACCTCACACATCATCCACAGTTTCAATTACGACCCAGAAATGTTCACCAGAATATGCAAGCTTTCGGTATGCAACAGAATGTTCAGACTGGTATGACTCATAGCATGCAAGCTACGTATTTACAGCAGTCAGGGCAATCTACTGGACTTCAGCACCAGCAAACATTACAAGCGCAAACAGTACAACATGCAAGGCACTCCATCAGTAGGCAGCTTTCGATGCAAGCATCTTCTGTACAGCAGTCCATGCAGGTTGCTGCAATGCAGCATGCTATCCAACACCGGCAGCTCCCTGTAAGTGCTCCAACTACTCCTCTTGTTATGCATCAGAGACCTTCTACTGGCAGCATCCCAAATTCACCCAATACAAGGTTTTTGCAAAACATGATGCAACATCCATTATTGAATCATTCCTATGTACAAAACAATTTCAACACCAATGTGCAAAGTTTTAACACTCCAGATAAAGATATTAAAGAGTCACAGTCTACAGCAAAATCAACTTCAAACAACAAAAATAAAAACAATAAAAAGAATGCAAAAAACGAATCTACTCCAACAGCAGAAGAGAAAAAATTTGATGTATACATGTCTGCTGAAGATGTGGAAGCAGGCTTAAAAAATAATACTTTACTGGAAGGTATTTTGAGAATTAATCCTAAACAATTTCAACATGCATACATATCCACGCTAGACCGTGATGAGCAGGATGTTTTTATAGATGGACTGAGAAATCGCAACCGAGCATTAGAAGGAGATGTAGTAGTAGTAATGCTTGTTGAAGTTAACAATGAAGAAAATAAAGTTGAACTAGCAGAGGAACAAAAAGAAGAAGGTAACCATGAACAAGTAAATGCAGAAAGAACTGAAACAGATCAAAATAATGAAGTTAATGAACTAGAAGCCAATACTGAAAAAAAGGACAAGAAAGAACAGAAAAGAGGAAAAGTTGTATTTATAAAAGAGAAAGTTCATACAAGGACCTGTATTGGAAATCTAAAGCTTATGCCAGATAAAAATAGGCAAAGAGCCTTATTTATTCCGAGGGATCATAGGGTCCCTAGGCTTAACATACCATTTACCAACTGGCCTGATAATTTCTATCAGGATGCTAAAAAATATGAAAATACACTGTTTCTAGCCAAAATACAGTCTTGGACTGATACAAGATTTGCTGTTGGAAAGATATTGTCAAATATTGGCCAGTCCGGAAACATAAAAACTGAAACTCTAGCAATTCTCGCTGAGAATGATTTAGACATCTCACCATATGGACCTGAAGTGAGAGATCTCTTTCCTCGACTGGACTATACTATCCCTGATGAAGAAATCAAGAAAAGGGAAGACTGCCGCAATCTTTGTTTATTCAGCATAGATCCATCGAACTGTCGTGATATTGATGACGCCGTCTCATGTAAGGAACTGAGTAATGGCAATTATGAGATTGGTGTTCACATTTCGGATGTGGCACATCACTTGACGGAAAACACTATATTGGATGAGAAAGTTGCACTAAAAGCTACAACTATTTATTTAGTGGAAAGAGCATACCATATGCTGCCTGATGAACTATGTATGCTCTGTTCCCTTTTTCCGGGTGTTGATAAATTAGGTTTCTCAGTGTTTTGGGAAATCACTAAGGAGGGTGAAGTACTCAGCCACAGATTTGCCAAAACTGTAATCAACTCTTGCTCTCAGCTAGCTTATGAACATGCTCAAGAGATACTTGATGGAAAGGAATATTCTGAGACCTCCTTTCCCGAAACATACAATAACTTTAAATATGATGATGTACGCAAATCCATTGAAATAATTGGGGGTATAGCAGCAATTTTCAGGCGTAAGAGATTTGATAATGGCGCTCTAAGAATTGACCAGCCGAAAATTGCTTTTCGTTTGAGCCCAGTTAATGGATTGCCTGATGAATTTTCTTTCTATGAGATAAAAGCGAGTCACCAAATGATTGAAGAGTTCATGCTATTGGCAAATATGACTGTGGCTCGGCGAATTTACGAAGACCATCCACAACTAGCTTTTCTGAGATGTCATCCGCCTCCGAGTGGTTTTATGTTAAAGAATCTAGCTAAAGCACTGAGTCCCATGGGCATTGAACTGGATATTTCATCAGCCGGCGCGCTACATCGCTCTTTGCTGCCGTACACGGATCCCGCGACATGCGACCCAGGAAAAGCCATGGTTTTGAACATGTTATGTGCAAAACCAATGACTAGAGCCAAATATTTTTGTGCTGCCTCTTGCGATGACGATGATTTCCTTCATTATGCACTAAACATACCGATTTACACTCATTTTACGAGTCCTATACGACGATATGCTGATATCATGGTTCACAGGTATGTTTTATCAGTAGCTATCTACTCATCCATCACAACTTTATAAATGCGAGAGTTTGGATGTTTGTTACCGCTTCACGCCTAAACTACTGAATGGATCGGGCTGTCATTGGTAACAGGTAGGTCAAAGCCTGGAAAAAAATTTAAGCTACTTCTTATCCCATAAACCAGTTTCCATAAGAATAATATCCATGGGATAGAAATAACCTTAAACGCGTGCGAAACCGCGGGCAGAAACTAGTTATTAAATATATTGGTACTATATACTATACAATAGTTTCAGTACGATAATGATGCTTATCTATCTAATAATTTTAATAGGTATATTACTTTTGTCTTTTGTTATCAGATTATTGGCGGCAAGTCTCAAGGTTCGAGATGATCCAAAGTGGGAAGTAGACAAAGTGCGCTCGATAGCAGCACAATGCAACAAGCAGAAGTACAACGCCAAGAAAGCTGGCGAAATGTCCTCTGACCTATACATGTTGAAATATATTGAAATGAACTCGCCAATTCAGACTGAAGCTGTCGTAGTAGAAGTTAGAGATAAATTTATAGACGTTATTCTGGTGGCTATGGGCCTGAATCGACGGATATATTTCAACCCGGTAAGATTATTGTTTTTTCTAATGTTTGTCCGTGGCTCGCATGCGTTTTGACTAGATAAGAAATAGCCTTGTTATCTGAGGTGCATACTAAAGTAACACTTTCATGACCCTCGACGCCGCCGTTCATCTGGAGGACCGTGTAGCGGCAGCGGCGGCGGCCCTGCTGCGGGGCGCACCGCCAAGACTGGGCAGTGAATGCGTTAAGGTGCCAAAACACAACAAGGTTTTGGCATGTGGTTTTACATAAAAAATTATACCTACCGACATGTCGTATAATTTTTATGTAAATCCAAATAAAACTTGTCACGATAACCACTCCGTTTGTGAGTTATTTGTTTGGAAGAAGGAAAGAGAGTTTTAAGAAATATTTTGTTTTGTAAACAGTGTTGGTGAGTTTTAATTCATCATGTAGCTCAACTGATCTATATCAATACCAGTCTGAAGTGTGCCCAAGACGCTGGGTGCCTTGGCCCGCTGTATGGCAATGTTGATGCGCTGTGCCAGATACTCACTACCAGCTCTCGGGTCACGCGTCGTTTGGACCAGACCGCTCGGATAATTTTTTGAAATCCCGGAGAGCCTCTGTACCCCACGGACCTATGGTCACGACTCCAAGGGGAGCAAATGCGAAGGCTCTGTCGAGACCTGCATATTTGCGCCTCTTGAGATCTTCGGCCAAATCTGCCGCTGCACCAGCCCTCACGGAAGTTCTAGGAAGATGGGAAGGCGCGAGTGTGTCGGCGCATGTAGCATCCCACGCAATAGGCCTCCTCAAATCCCATTAAAGTCATGCCGCCGCCGTCGTCATCAAAAAAGTTATATAATTTATTCAATAAATTATGTAACTTTTTTTGTATTGTTTTTTGTCCTTAATTTTTATCTGGTTTTACCCCTTTTTGGGGTTGCATATATCCAGGGGCACATTTTATTAAGTTATCCTCTGTTGTTAGGTATTTATGTGTGGTCCACCTTATTTAAGACTAGCAGCGCTGCGCGGTTTCACCAGCGCAGCGTAGTTCCCGTTCTGTGAAATCGGTCCCGTAGTTTTTAAAATCGATAAGATCGCCCATTGTACATGTCTTTTGTAATGTCTCTTTCGATGTTAGTGTACAAAAGTCATGTTTGTATTGTATTATAATATTCGCAGTGGGATATCAACTGTTGCTGTCATATTTGAGAAATTTGAATGCATAAAATTATTTCCAGGATTTCCCCGGAGAATTCAACTGTATCAAGCATGAATGCGGCAGTATTAAAATGTCCAAAATGGAAGTAACTTGGCGAGCGCAAGATAATCTCCCCGAGGCAAAGCAGGTTATTGAAGTGTTCTCAATCTTAAAAGTGCATTTACACAAAGCTGATGACATGGTTAAAGTTGAGACTAAACTTATTAGGCCTCAGTGAGTGCATTTGTACAACACAATAATAATTGTAGTCATAAAATAACTTTAGTTACGCAGACAAAAAGGCACTAGATTATAGGAAACTAGGCCTTGCATGGTTTTAGAATCAGTTTTATATTAATATACTTAGATGTGTAGTTTTGGCGCATAATTATTTATAAATAAGGAATTGTGGTCTATTTCTGTACATATTGAAAAATTGACATTTTAAAGCCCTAATGGAATTCGTAAATGGCTCTTTTTATTATATAAAGTTATAGGAATTAGTCAAAGTAAGTTATGTTTAATATATTTTTTGTGTTTTTACAATGTTCTACATTGCTTTTTTTTACTTACGACGAATTATAAAGAGATTACTTCTTCAATATTTGTAAGCTCTAAGCTTATTTGCAAAACAGTAGTATCTCACTAATTTTATTTTACTTTTACTGGATTTTGTTGTTTTATGGAATTTAAATAAAATTGTAGCCCTAACACTGTTATGTTTGTCCTACCTATACTGTTCAATAATGCGCACCTTTCGTTACCTTTTGTTTCGGCGCGTACCTACTAATATTATAAATTCGAATGTAAAACTGTGTCTGTCTGTTAGCTTTTCATACCTGAACGGCTGAACGGATCTTAATGAAATTTGGTAGGAAGGTAAATAGTATTCCGGGGGCGGACATAGGATAGGTACTTGAAAAGCGCGGGCAGCAGCTAGGTAATGAAGGTTACAATGTAATATTGCGCATTTCTTTTATTGTGCAATAGTATTGAATACCCAATTGAATGCAGACAGGCAATAAATTAGACAAGCCAGTCAGTATTTTTGTGCGAGCAACATGTCTTACGACCGAAGTTTTTTGGCTGCAGCTGGTGATTTTGGTAACAAAAGAAAAAAAATGGGATTTTTTGCTTTTGGGATTCTCCTAGCGCGCGACCTACCCCCACAGTAGTGAAAAATATTGCGTAGGTACCTGATACTACGCCTAAACGGTGCAATGAAATGACATTGCGCAAATTAAAATTTAAGCTCACTCAAACTCTCGTTCAATCCTTGCGCAATACAAGTTCAGCTGTGGAATAATATATATAAGTCCACTGCTGGACATAAGCCTCCCCTAATGAGCGCCATAGCGCCTTGTCTTTAGCTTGCCACATCCAGCGTCTGCCTGCAGTCTTTCGCAGATCGTCATCCCACCTGGTCTAAGGGCGTCTTACCTACCTACTCTACGTTTGCCGAGCCGAGTCGCGGTCTCCACTCAAGACCACGTTTAACCCAGCGGTATAGATAATGGTCGGCCCACTGCCTCTTCAGCTTGTTAATCCTTCGAGCTACGTCGATTACCTTGATTCTCCGTCGGTACCTATTCATTGCGAATCCTATCTTTGAGAGAACCATAGTTGGCTGGGCGACTTTAAACTGGTGGACCAGCCCTACCGTGAGTGATCCTCGAACCGAACTTGAAATGTATCATGCATTGAAAGGCAGTTCGTAGGTGTGTAACGTGTTGTAAATGTGTTTTTTTGGTATCACAAAATAGGTCGGTACCTATTTAGGAAGAAGCTAATTACCTTACCTACTTTGCGACTATGACTACACATTTCACAGAAATCACTTTTTTTTTCTTGCAACAAATACGTCCATAGTTCCTTCTATTGTGATTTTATCTCCCTTCTTAATCCACTCGCTATAAATGTTGCCTCCCTCCTTTCCTCCTTAGACCCTTGTCTTTGCTTAGCATCCTTTATTTGTACAAATAATATAAATTTATAGTAGTAGGTAGGTATGTATTAATTCTCCATATCATAGTTTTCCCATCGTAACTCTCCTGATCCTTATCCTGTTTCGCCTCGTTTAAAGTAGGTTCTATAAAAAGTTATAAATGTTTCCCAAATTTTTTTACGTAGGTATAAAAAAACTGGCAAATTCAACACAAGCGAGTCCAAAATAAAACCGGCCAAGTGCGAATCGACTCGCGCACGAAGGGTTCCGTACCATTATCTGTAAAAACGGCAAAAAAATCACGTTTGTTGTATGGGAGCCCCCTTAAATATTTATTTTATTCTGTTTTTTTAGTGTATTGTTTTAGTAGATGAGATGCAGCCTGGTGACAGACGGACAGCAAAGTCTTAGTAATAGGGTCCCGTTTTTATCCTTTGGGTACAGAACCCTAAAAACAAAAAAAAACCTTCACAGAAAAAAATTGAAGTGGGTAAGTGCTAGACTATTTACCAAGGTAGGTAGGTACAAAGCTTCCGACTGGTATTGATATGGATCAGTTGAGCTACCTGTAGATTGTTTGCAATACTCTTCAGTTAGCTCAATTGTTTCAAGTGTAAATACCCACTAGTTTTAATTTCATTCTACTACTTACTTTATAGGTATACCTACCTATCTACCTTGAGTATTATAAAAACGATTACCTATTAATGGCTAAAGCTTTTGTATGTTTTTATGTAACTTGATACAAATAATTTTCAGTTCAATGATTTTAGAAACTTTTATGAAAATGTTCGGGAGTTTTCTTCATCAGTTGGTAACTTCATAATTACTCGCACACGATGTGAATAATTAGGTACTTGCACACAATGTGAATAATTACTCGCACACAATGTGAATAATTACTCGCACACAATGTGAATAATTACTCGCACACGCACTCGGTAGGGTTATGTCCGTGGATTTTTCTCGTCCCTGTTCGTTCGTTTCTTCCTTCCGGCTTCAACTTTCTGTCTGTCTTTTGTCCATCGTACCTATGTGCAAAACCACAAATCAATGTTCGATCAGACTGAAAGAACTGTGCAAAGCATAGTCGACTGGCCGCCTGGCTGGCCTCGCTTTTCACGAAGCTAAACAGTTTAGGCATGTGGGCAATGAAATTGTAAACGCTTCCTAAACTTCAGCAAAGTGGATTGGTAGCTTCGTTGTATGTTTGTTTGTATGAAAATACTCGCTAAACACAATACATACTTAAATTTATAACAAGGTATTAAAATCTACAGATTTTTTCCCAATCTAATGCTTTTTTACCAAACTTTCTAATGTTTCTTCAGTCAGATTCAATCTGGTAACACTTATAGTTAGTTATTGTATACAGTTGTATACTCTTTGCTTTGTTGTTTGTACTGTCTTGTACGTACGTACTCTATGGATGGGTTCAATGCTTAGAGTATACCTTAGAGTATACCTAGAGACGGCATACCTACGAAAAAAACGTGTATACCTAAACTTACCTATAAACTAAAATGGCTCCTTTCCGTAGTGCTGCCCTTTTGTACCTCGATATTTTTATCGAAACAAGTATTTTTGTGACGATATTTTAGCAGTTTCGTAGTGATTTTATTGTTTTCACCACGATTATGAAACAGAATTCTATAATCATAATTATAGTCATAGAATGCTTTAATTAGAGATACAAAGTATGTGAATGCACGTACCCAACTATGGCTCGACCGCGCTCATGAGACGCAACCACTGAGAAGTTAAGAAAATGAGCTATTATAACAATGGTAATTTTTTCATGTATTTTCCGAGTCAAGACTCATGCGTTTAGACACGTGCCAGAACTCCTTAGAATTAAAGATCAAAGTTCACCAAACCAGTTTATTGAACAGTCTGCAGTTAGCTCATTTGTTTCAATTGTAGGTAAATACTAGTTCTAATTTGTTTATACTATTTGATTCAAATTTTCTTTGATAATAAACGTTGTGTTCATTTAAGAAAAAAAGGTACCTACTGAAATGAAACAACAAGCTACTTAATTGCAAAATATATTGTTTGTATGCAACAGTGATTTGTGAGATAGTATATTTATATTTGTATAACAATTTGGGTATAACAATGTGTAATCTGTATCTTTAGCGTAGACGCTATCTATGCTTATATTATAAATGCGAAAGTGTATTTGTTTGTCATTCAGTCACGGCTTAACTAAGAAACCGGAACCTAACTAAGAAAGGATGGAGAGTAACATAGGCTACTTTTTGTCTTAGTAAAATAACAAACTCCCATGGTAGAGTTACAGGAATATCCCCCTAGATATTATATGAAATTCGAATTTAACGAGGATGAAACCGCGGGGAACAGCTAGTATTATTTATTATTATAATATAAATCACAAAAAGATAGACACCACATTTTATAAGCAATTCAACAAGTCTCATTCATTTATTATATTATATCACAAATTTAACACAGACTCCTACATTTTTAATTAAACAAGCAATGTAATCCGTCTTATTCATTTACAGTATAAATCAAAAATTTAACACAGACGCCACCTGTATTTTCGATTGTAGAAGCAATGCAACAGTCTCATTCATTTACACATTTGCAATATACCTACCTAATTCAAAAATTCAACTAATACTACACCTAAATTTTCAATTTTACAAGTACCTAATGTAATCAGTCTCATTCATTTACAGTATAAATCTCAAATTTACATTATTTCTATTAAAGTACTGGATCGCGCTGGCACTAGTGGCTGAAACAAACATGAAGAATAAATTTATAATGCAACATTATTTGTCAGCCTACAATTATAGACTCTAGAAAGGTACTGAGTCAGTACCTTTCTAGAGTCTATAATTACTGAGTAGTTCAACTTTGAAAAAATCTAAAATCTTAAAGAAATTCTAAAAAAAAAGGTGGGCGAAGGTTTGCCTGCGTTGCAGGCAGACCTTCGCCCACCGTGCCACATCGTTTGCGAAATAACTTTATTTTGCATGGAAAAATTTGCTAAGGGAGGATTTATGGAAATGTACATTTTAGAGGGGATTTGAAGTATGGTAGGCTTTAATATTACTTTGGGTCAGATTTATTTACTTAAAACTTAATATTCATTAATATCAAAATTTAAGCCCTTTAGAAAAATAAAGGTAGTCAAGTTTGTTAATGCATATATGCATTACTTTGCAATAGAAGTTTGTGGGAGTAAGGTCAAGTAAAATACTTACTAAAAAGATTCGTGACGGTACGGCATCCTCTCGCAGTCTTGTTATTTAAAGTTCGATTGAAGCAAGTTTCTTCAAAATGAAGAGAACGAACGAAAATATCTTTCGTACCAAACTTCAAATTTTCTACTCCAATTGAGTCCAGCCACTTTTTCTTTTACCGTAATTTTCGGGTAACCTAGAACGTAAAAAACCAGTTGAAAATTAATACACTACAATTTACACTTGAAAACATCGATACCTATGAAAAATGCCTTGAAGGACAACACTATCGCCAAACAAACAGTTTCATGTTTTCTTTAATTACACTTAAAACTTACAAAAATAAGCTACATTCGGTATGAATTTTATGTAAACTATTCCTATGAAAGCCAACACATAAGGTATTTATTGTATTATTTGGTAATTTAGCAAAATAAGAATACGTACCAGTGTAATGTTATGTTTGGACGATTTTCACTTGTTTTTAAGCCGCAACCTACCAAACTGCTGTTTGGCATCTTCCTATTAGCTTTCTTTCGCTTACTATATAAGTATTCACATGAAAAAGTCCCGAACTCAAATAATTTTAGCATTTTTACTGTAAATGCAACTCTCGTTGACAGTTTACATACCTGACAGTAAAATGGCGAACCGGCCTCAATCATGCTTTGCTATGACGTCACGTTTCAATGTTGCCAAAAATAGGTTTCGCACATTATATTGATGTCTCTTTTTACATTGGTTATTGTAGGTAAGATAAAACGAGATAGCTATAAGTTTATGAGTACAATATCGATTTAGATCATATTTGTATAACCGAAAGTTCCTATAGAACAATACGCCGTCTCTATATACCTATACTCTAAGGAGTATACCTATACTCTAAGGTTCAATACCAAATAGATTTATTTGGTTTTTGATTCGATCAATCAAAATAAAAAAAGACGAAACCGGAGATGTTGAAAAGCCGAATAACTGCAAATTCTAGCTGACCAACGGCCACTACCGACGACGCACTACGAGTCTACGAAGGCTCACCTCGCCTGACTTGACTTAACCAGTGGTGCAGTTATTTATGAATTGTGTCCACCCTACGAATCTGTAATTCATTTGAAAATGCCTTCTCCTGAGAAACTGGAAAAAGATCTAAAATATGTGGACAAAGAGCTGAAAGACCTCGAGGAAGAAATTTCAAAATTGAGAAATCGTCAAAGGCAACTACAAGAAAAAAGAACTTTCTTGAAAAACTCCATGAACAAACAAAAATCAGAATCCTTAGCAAGTATAGACTGGGCTGGTACAAATTACGAATGGTCTGAAGATGTTGAAAATATACGCCAAAAAATCTTCAAAATAAAAGCTTTTAGACCTCAGCAATTAAGTGCTATAAACTCAACACTTTCTAACCAGCATACCATTGTAGTTATGCCTACAGGAGCTGGAAAGAGTTTGTGCTACCAATTACCAGCATTAGTAAAGCCAGGGATTACCATAGTGGTTTCCCCATTGATTTCATTAATGGAAGATCAAGTAAGATCCTTATCCCAGAAAAATGTTCAGGCCAAGTACATGAGCAGTTCAACTTCCAAAGAAGAAACCTCAGCAGCTCTAAATTTATTAAAAGACAAAAGCACAGATGTCAAATTGCTGTATGTTACTCCAGAAAGATTTGCCAAAAGCAAAAGGTTCATGTCTAATTTACAAAAATGCTATACTGAAGGAAGATTACAGAGAATTGCAATAGATGAGGTCCATTGCTGTTCCCAGTGGGGCCATGATTTCCGACCTGACTACAAATATCTAGGAATTTTGGCCAATATGTTCCCAAACATTCCCATTTTGGGGCTTACTGCCACTGCTACTGCAAATGTGTTGAATGATGTGCAGAAAATACTTAACATACCTGGATGCTTGGTGATCAAGTCTACATTCAACAGGCCAAACTTATTTTACAATATATTGGAAAAACCATCATCCCAAGAAGAGTGTATTGTAATACTAGAAAAGCTATTGAAATATAGATACAAAGATGAAACTGGAATTATTTATACAAATAGCATAAAAGATGCTGAAGATGTTGCACAAGGATTACGCAAAAAAGGCTTAAGAGTTGGGTGCTATCATGCCAATCTTGATGCAGAATCTAGATCTAAGGTCCACTTAAAGTGGCATGAGAAAAGTTACCAAGCCATTGTAGCTACTGTAGCTTTTGGAATGGGAATAGACAAAGCTGATGTCAGATTTGTCATTCATTACACAATAAGTAAATCTATGGAAAATTACTACCAGGAGAGTGGAAGAGCTGGAAGGGATGGCCTGAGAGCAGAATGCATCACTCTGTATAGAATGCAAGACATTTTCAAAGTAAGCACAATGGTATTTTCTTCAGTGGGGAGCCTAGACAATTTGTATGGTATGGTTAAATACTGTCTCAACGGAAAGCTATGTAGGAGGCAGATAATTGCTGAACATTTTGATGAGAATTGGGGAGAAAGTGATTGTAACAAGATGTGTGATGCATGTTGCCATCCTGATAAAAGTGTGAAAAAAATTGATCTTGAATCACACTGTAAAACTATAAGCTTCATTATTGAAAATGCTGAGAAACAAGATACAAAACTAACGGCACAAAAATTACTTGATGCATGGTATCTGAAAGGACCTGTCCCTTTGAGGCATAAAGGAAAAGAACCAAATTTTCCTAGAAGCATTGGTGAAGATGTGATAGCCTTTTTAATGACAAATAACTATGTTGTGGAAGATTTCCACTTCACAGCTTATTCAACAATAAGTTACATAAAAAAAAGTGAAATGATGGATATGATTAAGGACCCAAACTTCACTTTGAAAATGCATGTCAGAAAGTATTTACCTTTTGACTTAGAAAGACCAGCACCAACAAATTCAGTTCCTAATATTAAATGTGAACTACCTGATAATAATAACTCTTTGAAAAAACGAAAATCTAAAGAAATAGCGCCATTGAAATCAAAACATGCTCGACTAATAACTATAAGTGATGATGATGATGAA
This sequence comes from Eupithecia exiguata, assembly GCA_947086465.1. Classification (NCBI taxonomy): domain Eukaryota; kingdom Metazoa; phylum Arthropoda; class Insecta; order Lepidoptera; family Geometridae; genus Eupithecia; species Eupithecia exiguata. Next base: position 6,753,109 of record OX352238.1, on the reverse strand, counting down.
TAAAGTAAAACCTAAGCAAAAGTGAGGTTTTTGAATAATCATTTATTTTTTGTTGTATTTTAGAAAATAATCAAGGTTTAAAAATTTCAAAACCTACTAGGGTACCTACTTCTTGTTGAGCTAGAATCATGATAGGTATTTGGCAAGAAACAAGGTCTTAGGTAATTAAATTATAATTAATAATGTTTCGGTACGGAACCCTCGTTGCGCGAGGCCGACTCGCACTTTTTTTTCACTTGACGTTTTATTTTGTTATACTGGCTCACTGGCTATGTTTAAAAAAACCTGTCGACATGTCCGGATTATCAGCTCCAAAATCCAGGGTTTTCCCGCGTCTTGTCCTGGTTGCCAAATTTTAGAGATGGCAACCCTACCTATAACTAAGTGGGGGATTATGTCCCTTTAACCCGTTGCCCCCGACTTTGCTTAGATTTAGTAATTTAAATGTAAACTAAAAAAACACACAAATTATACATATTGATTGCACTTTTAAAAAATTTATGCTTATTAAAACAAATTGACTTTAGGAACTTTCCGTTTAAATTAATCTTGCATGCGAAATTCAAAAAATTTAAACTATTGCGCGCACAATAGAACATCGCATTTGCAGCATTCTAAAAACATCATTGCGATTTTTAATAGTTACGTGGTTTTGATTTTGAATGAAACAACTGAAAAATTACCGAATGATTTTTTTATTTATAAAGATAAAATAATGAACGTAAAAGGGATTTATGGAATCATTTTCCCACATATGAATTACCGAAATGGACATAGGGAAAATGTTTCCCACCTAGTTTAGTCCTGCAAAACTATTACAAATGTTTAGTTTCGTATAATTTTTAAACTGTCATTCTATTACAAACTACTTTTATATATAAGGATTTTTCTGCTGCTCAGACGGAAAACACTTCGCACAACAGCTCAAATATGGCGCGAAATTCGTGAAAAGCATTGTCCTTCAAGTTTGAACTTATTTTGACATGACGTGACGTTTCAGAAGAAAGTGTCGCCTGAGATTAAAAAAATATTTTCTATTTTTTTAATGTGCACTAATCGACAAAGGCTTAAAGTAGGTACCTACCAATATGTTTAATATAGTCGGGTGGGAAATAATTTCCGTATATTTGAATAAGGGTTAACTATAAACATATTTTCTGATTCTGATTGGACCATACATGTACCATAACCATAACAGTCACTTTCTTGATTTTTTGATAGAATTTGCACATTTTTGTTGATTTTGACCTTTCCTTTTTAGGGTTCCGTACCCAAAGGGTAAAAACGGGGCCCTATTACTAAGACTTCGCTGTCCGTCTGTCCGTCCGTCACCAGGCTGTATCTCATGAACCGTGATAGTTAGACAGTTGAAATTTTCACAGATGATGTATTTCTGTTGCCGCTATAACAACCCAAAAAACAGAATAAAATAAACATTTAAGGGGGCTCCCATACAATAAACATGTTTTTTTTTGCCGTTTTTAAAGATAATGGTACGGAACCCTTCGTGCGCGAGTCTGACTCGCACTTGGCCGGTTATTTTTTCGATGCATAGGTAATGCTGAAAATAACATTTCGTACTCTCGAGACGCCAAAAAAAAAAACATTTAATTCATTTACAAATACTGTACCGTGAAACCGTCTAATTTTGCCAATGAGACGTCCTTTATTATAGAGACACATCGATTTAAGAACTGTATAGGTACCTATTACTTGTTACTAACCTAGCCTTATGTGATCTCATGTTGGATGTCCTAGTTAATAAATAAATAAATGTATATTTTTCCTGTTAAGCCAATTTTTAACTTGATCGCAAAATTAAAAGTTACCATTCAATTTACGTTGATTTGTTATTTTATGTAAATCTATTTAATATTCCTGACAAAACTGAGAATGACTTTTGTCATTGTCTTCACTCAGTTCAGACTCTGTCAAAGCACGGTGCACGGTGTTTTGCGGCGGCGGGCCAATTTAGCACCAAGTCTTTTTAGGTTTCCGTACCCAAAGGATAAAAACGGGACCCTATTACTAAGACTTCGCTGTCCGTCTGTCACCAGGCTGTTTCTCATCTACTAAAACAATACACTAAAAAACAGAATATAATAAATATTTAAGAGGGGGGTTCCCATACAACAAACGTGATTTTTTGCCATTTTTATAGATAATGGTACGGAACCCTTCGGCCGGTTTTATTTGAATAACGCTCAATGGCAACGACCAATGCGAGTTTTTTTGTTACATGGTATAGAAAGGGGTTTCTTATATCTTTTTCTTTTGCATCTTATGCTGCGAAAAGCTTAAATCGAGAAAAATGATGATGGGCAAAATAAGCCGCTTATGTTGCATCTCGCTGTTGCCCGTCCAGAAAAGGGTACACGGGTTATGACATTCTTTACCCAACTGGCTAAGAAAGGCTAGACTATACTTTTATTTTAGGGTGTGTTTGATTATTTAAGACAAGTAGGTATTTAATGTTTGTGAGTTCTTATGTGACCTCCTATAGGCTCAACGGCTTGATAACATAACATTTTGAGGTGTAAGTTTTGCGGGCTACATTTTGTGGTCATCATTTTATTAATGAGATAATTGCAAAAAATAATAAGCATTTTAATGCAGTTTGGTTCAAACAAATTAGGTAACTTGTTTTTTATAGTAGATTTACTCCTTATTCATAAACTGTGCCAGACAAATTTTGACAACCCGACGACAACCTGCATAATGTTTGTATGAAAAAAGATGGATAGGTACTGGAGGCTAAATTTGCCCAAGCGTTTTACGGTGAACCTATTATTTATTTTTTTGCGCATCAACTTTTACTCGTTCTTTGATAATAATACCATAGGAGCTATAGTTCCGCAGCAAATGGATGTGGGCAAACAGGAAAATTTGCCAATCGTCTCTTTCATTCCACTTCAGCATTTTCGCAGCTGCCGCAAACTCTTTGTGACCGCCTGAAAAAGTAACAAACTAGTTATTCGGGGCTCACTTCGCTCGCTGTAATTTCTTTTGTCACTCTTGTTTAATTTTCTCGAAATAACGAAATCTCAAAAAGTTTGGCGGCTCGCTCCACTCGCCGTTAGGTAGGTAGGTACTTAGATTTTTGTTTCAGTTTTGGGGGAGTGCTACGGGTACCAACCCACGCTACACTCGCACGCCCGTAGATTGAGTATTGCCTTGTTCCTCTAAGCGCACGCCCCACCACTGAATGGGATTATGGGACGATGACGACGACGCGACACGTTTGGGTGATGATGATGAACTTAATTTTTATAGTTTTTTTTGTTCCGAGATGGCAGCCCACCGTACATCAAAACGGCCTTGGCCAAAGAAAAAAGAGATCCCCTTCGTTAGAAGATCAATGGCCTTGGCAGGCGTAGACGACTGGACGGACGGATCTGATCTGTCATTGGTTTACAAACGAAAACAAAAAAAAGAGCTTTTTGTTGTGATAATGTAAGGTACAAACAAAGTGCGCGGGATTTACGATATTTTATTTTAAATAAACCTGAAACAAACAAGGCTAAATATCATGTTTGTTTTAGCTGAAATGAAAGACGTTATTAGAGTTACTCCAGAGCACTTTCATCAAAGTTTAACAGATTCAATCACAGTGTTACTCAATAGAAAACTTGCCAATAAGGTGGGTACACAATAACATAACCTCATATTTTGTTTTAATTCGAACCAAATAGTAAAGCATTATTAGTTTTATCTTTACAGGTTGTTTTAAATGTTGGGTTATGTATAGCATTACATGATTTAACGGAGATTGGGCACTCTTACATATTTCCTGGCGATGGCTCTTCACACACCGAAGTTAAATTCAGATATATGGTATTCAGGCCTGTTGTTGAAGAAATACTAGTTGGAAAAATAAAAAACTGCAGCAGAGAAGGTGTCCACGGTAAGTAGCTTTCTATATCTATCAATAAAAAATCTTATGGAGCTATTAGGTACAAGTAAATTAGAGTCATAAATAACATTTAATCAGTTATTTCATGCGAGATCATAACATGAAATTAAACCTATTGGGGGGCTACAACGTAAGTTTTATTATTATAGGTTGATTGTAATGACTACAGAACTGTTAATGTGATTTAAAAAAAACTCAGGTAGGTACATCTATGCTAGGTGCGCCTCTAGATTTTATCTAGGATGCATGAACAAACCAGGCCACAGGTGCTTGTTGGTTCTGCGGGCAGGGTTTTTGGATTTTTTTTCTTCTAACCCCCTATAATTATCAGGATTTTATTACTCAATATCACTATCCAGAATTCAAATTTTTGTGTACTAAATAACAGTTTATCTGTCACTTTCAGTTACCCTAGGATTTTTTGATGATATTCTAATACCTGTAAATGCATTGCAACACCCATCCAGATTTGATGAAACTGATCAAGCGTGGGTTTGGGAGTACCCAGTAGAAGAGGGAGACAAACATGACTTGTTTATGGACTCAGGTACCTATCTATAATAACACCTGTGTAGTGTGGTAATACCTTATTAGTTGTTACACTTGTGATGTCTTGTTGTTGTCTCAGTATGATGGTCTTGACCTTTAACAATAGACTCCTCAATTTTATTTTGAGATGCCCTTCATTTTTTAAATAATCACCATAAATCCTCCTTAAACCATCTATATACAGTGCTTCTATAATTTAGGTACATTAACACAATTGATCTATAGATCAATTTATTGTTATCTCTTATATGAAAGATTATTTTATTTAATCCTGATTAATTCAATGTATAGGTAGCCATAGTAATAATTCAGATAGAGTAAATCACATACTTTTGTTCTAGGTGAATCTATAAGATTTCGGGTCACAAGTGAAGCATTTGAAGAGAGTTTACCTACTGGTCCACCTGGTACAGAATGCAGCACAGTACAAACAGTGGCACCCTATAGAATTATTGGTGGGATTAATGAGCCTGGATTAGGATTGTTAACGTGGTGGGAAGCACCCGGACAGGAGGGGAATGAAGATGATGATGAATAAAAGTATAATAGAATATATCATGGACTTTAACTTATTAGACTTAAAGATTTAGCCAAAACAAAGTATTACAGTTACTAAAGTTTGGCCACGTTTTGTTGAGGATATTAGTGGGATACTTTGGTAGTTTAAAATGAAAGATTTAAATAAGTTTATAATGTGAATAAAATGTATATTTTTTTTACTTTTTTCAATGCTCAATAAGAAAATACAATAGAACAGTATAGCATGAATACATTTTAGATACAAGCCTACACATAAATGTTACATTTTGATTACGATTTCAATGTTATACAAATAATTTAGGTATCACATAACCGTGAAATGTTTATGATAAATTGATTACACATAAAAATATTTTAACGAACCGTTTCTAGTACATTATTGGCATGGCCCTTGGTTGTCCTTATATATAAATATTCTCTACAAAAACAATGTTGGTGAATAGTAAATCTAATATACTTACATAAGTATCACAAACAATCACAAAACGAAATAAATAAGCAACTCTAGAACTTCTAAGAGTTTTTACATCCCAGAACAAATATAAGTAGATTACACACATTTATCCTGCGACGAAAATCGAACCTACTGTCTATCAGGCGGACCTTCGCCGATGCGGTGGCGTCGTCACATGGGACGTCTCTAAATTAAGAAATACACAGAGCTGGTAAGTATAACTAAGTACGCAGCTTTCGCAAATTCTTTATTATTACAGTGAGGTCACTTAGTTTTAAGATCATGATAACATCATTATATCTAGGAAGAATAATCAACTGCCTTGCGACTTTGGTCAAGCCCAGCACCGAAAGCTATTGAACCGTAGTAGGCGAATTATTAACGAATCAAACAAGATACACAAATTAAATTCAAAGCGGTTACTCTAGCTCTATGTAGCTTCAAAGTGCCTCTAATAAGCTCAGGATACAGAAATATGTTAAAATAATTTGTTCGTGTTAAGGTTATAATCGTACCTACCTATTGTCTTGAATATCAGATAATATATCCACCGTATTACCAAATAATTCAATTTTTTTTTAATTAATTTCTTGAAACATTTCCTCCATGGTTATAAGGTTGTCGCAAATCAGAGGCGCACAGCTATCACCCAGCACCAAAATGTGCATTCAAACATGGGTATTAACTCGTTATCTTTAGATACATTTTACAGGGAGAAAATGGCTTCGACAACCTTTACTGTTGTAGTGCAGCAGAAATAAATAGTTCCTCTTACTCGTCCAGACTTTTTAAACCAGGCAGACATAGATAAACTTATTCGATTAGGTATAATGGTGACGCCTACATTCGGCTGAAGCTACATTTCATAATCATTTCCTACTTAACCTCTATAGACTAGTTTGGACCCAAATCGGGGTCGGTTTTTCGGCTACGGTAGACCCTGATCAGGGCTTACGCAAGTCTACGGTACTCAAAAAAAACCTAGCCCAAACGAGTGTAGGAGTTAAACATTCAGAACTGAGATCGAGTTAAGGCGAAAAAACATCCATCTTCAAAATCGATGTAATTCAAGATGTGAAGACACATTAAGGCACTCCCATCACTGAGAGCATTCGCTTGTTATCCATGTGTTAAGCGTCGTATGAATTTTTAAAAACATCTGTTTCGTCTACCGCCGTTAGCGATGTAGGGAGCGCCTTAACTAGTAATAACACATTCACATGTTTACCGAGACACATGGCGAGCTTGGGCATCGCCCCTCAAATACTCAAATGCAACTCAACTTAAAACTAAAAGTGCTCTATATCTTTTAGACCTTACAAAACGAAATAAATAAACACTTAGACTCGGTGTGTCACAAAATTCAAATTATCTATGTAACTAGGAAATAATGTGATCACTTTGATCTTTTGTTTATTTCAATCTTTTCTTTAGCTTGTTAGGTTGTTAGTTTTCGAGTTGTCGTTTTCAAGTCGCGATTATTCTACAGTTTTTAATGAATATCTCTCAAAAATTTGTCAGTTGCGTTCGAGTATTCGGGTGTTAGGCGTTGACAAGCAGTGAAATCAAACTACGCAAACGACATTCACTGCCCATCTCCATGAGCAGAAAGACGTGCATGTTCGTCATGGGTCATGAAAGTGTTGATGACTCGGCAGCATGTCGACTTATCATTAGGTATTAAAACTACACACTGGCCTCCATTTCCATTTAAACTTATAAATGTATCTATAAATAAATAAATTTCATTTGTGCTTCGCCAATTTCACCATATGCTAATTTCAATAAAACTTAGTGGTAGAAAGGAGATTGCGGACATCATTATATATCTTTCTAAGGCCACTCCCTCACCGGGTCCGTATGTTTTCGTTTCGGTACCGCCTCTGCACCGAATCTGTACAGAGTTTCTGCCGAAAAAAAATGTTTTTTATGGCTCGGGTAAGTTTTCGCTACGGTACAGAGTCGTGCGCTGCGGGTGAGTGAGCGGCAGGCGCTGGTGGCGGAGCTGGTTGGCCGCTATACGCTCGGTACAAAATCTGTAGCGAAACGACTCGGTGTGAAAGTTCTCATTTAATTACATATGCATGGTAACAAGTCTGTACTGATTCGATGCAGAGGCGGTACCGAAACGAAAACGTACCGACCCGATGAGGAAGTGGCCTAACCCAGTAACTAGACTGCTCCATCTGAAACACGTTAAAAAGAAGTTTATGTTCTTTCCTGAGATGCAGTAAATAGTCTTGCCAAATTTGGTTCAGATCAGAGTGGCATTGCAAGAGCAGCCATTTAAAATGACACCATTGTAAATAGACCCCTAGCAAGAATAAACGTTTAATCTAAAATAATGCTTGGAGTCAATGACAACCACTGTCTAATTCTGTTACATATAAATCTATATTTATCGACGAGTATCCACTATCTATCGATTTAAGTTGGGAGTGGTTTTATGTAACAGGATTAGCAGTTGTGGTTACATAGATCAATAAGTAAGGTCCAATTTCACCGTTGCATTAGAACGCGATCAACATAAGATAAACTGAGTTCAGCGCATAGCGCACGTTGATCCGGTTTAGGGTGCGATTCCATCGTATGTAGCAACGTAGTACATCTCTGGTGGAAAACCACCCTTAAGCTGAACTTAGTTTAAGAAATGGCAAAATTGGAGCTAGGAGTCGTAATTCTAATGAAATACGTTAACAGAAGAAAACAAATGAAGGAAAATAGATCTGTATCTGATTTGACACTGTTCTGCCAAAGTCCTCTTACAGATAGCATCGTAAGCAAGTGGCGCCATAAAGAAGTTGGGAGTCCGCACTCGTCTAGTTGAAAGTGTAAAGAAGCGGCGAGTTAAGGAAATGGTGGGCGTTGTTGACGTGCGCTATAAGACGGCCGCTGAGCAGGTGACGGCCGTACTGCACCGCTTCCTGTTCGTCCTTCGCGAGGCCGCAGTTGATCAGCCAGCGGACGAGGCAGGAGCCGCGGAATACGTTGCGATATGTACGCATGCGCCATCTGGAGGGAAAAATTGTACATTACTGCAGAGGTAGAAAATAAAACAATAGATGGTAGCCAATATTTATCCAAATGCAATGTTACCTTAATATATAAGATCAATACGAGTGTGAGCACCACTACAAACCAACGTTGCAACGTTGGTTTAATGGTGCAATATTTACTAAACTATGTATACTTTTATAAATAAATAAATATTATTATTATATTTGAGGGTCAATGCAGAATACCATAAGTCATGAGACTATGGAAGTAACTGAAATAAACTAACCTAGCTGTATCTTCATCGGTCTTATATCACCTACGAGTTGGGTTGGGTCACATTTTTGTACGAGAGAGCGGAAACTAAGTTTTTTGAAATTCTCGCTCTTTTAAAAGACATAAAAAGGTGTTTCCATCAAAAAACCGACTTTGTGGCTCCTACCCTACATGACTTTTACAATTTGTATCTGATTTGGCCACGGATCCCATTTCAAAAATCCATTCTGTATTTTTTTATTTCTGAAGATAACCGCTAGTACCTTTTGTTAACCATACCTGGTATCCTTGGCAATGGTTTCCTTGCAGCGCTCCAAATGGTGTGTGATGAACTGATCACAAACATGCTTCGTCTCGAAACTCAAGTCTTCTACATCAGGCAAGACAACTGTATCTGCACCATGCCTGGAATACATTTCATTGTATACACCTACACGATAGATGATGCAACCTCTACACTCGCTTGGACACAAATTTAGTCGGTTTTATGACTATGGTAGACTCTAGAATCAGGGATTATGAGAGTCTACTGTAGTCGTAAAACCGAACCCTGATCTGGCTCCAAACGCGTGTAGGAGTAATGTTATCAGTTTAGCTGTCAATCAAGATTTTCGTGTATGGCTATTCGGGAACGACATGCAACATTGGCCGGTTTTTGTTAATAATACCAAGCAGCATTAAGAAGACTTTGATATTTATATTAATAACACTTTCATTGCCCATGACACACATGCTCCATCTCCGGCTCCGTGTGGCAGCGGCCGCCGAAGGATCACATCCCGCCAGCCTCGGCCTCACTAACTACCAAGGCAGTGAATGTGTTAATGGCGGTTGTTCCGCCTAATAGTAGAATTATATCAGGTTCATTATCATCATCAGCCTATACTATTAATCCATTGCTGGACATTGGCTCTCCTAATGAGCGCCATAGCACCGCCCGGCTTGCCGCATCCAGCATCTGCCTGTAGTCTTTCGCAGATCGTCATCCCTCTGGTCGATGGGAGTCCTACACTACGTTTGCCGAGTCGCGGTCTCCACCCAAGAACACGTTTACCCCAGCGGTTGTCGGTATATTAGGTTACAAAAAGTAAACTTACCATCTACTCTTAATAAATCTGATGGTCGGCACGAGAATCTCCTCCGGATCTATGCCAAAGAGAACAAACACCACCAAAGCCTGTCCATAGTTAGCCGCGATGTCTAGGAACTCTATCTCCACGAACACTCCGCTTTCGTCTTTGGACATCATTCGCCACGTAGTGAAGGTTATACCCTGAAAATACCAAAATCAAATGGTGTAGGTAATTACCAGTGATCGGAAATTCGGGCGCTTATTTACCTAAAGTTGGTGTAAAGACACAACATGGAGCAGTTAAAACCATCTTTCTCGGGAATACTTTCCCGTAAATTCCCGGGATTTCAGAACATTCTAAAATAATGATTTTTTCACCGGAACCTTATTTAAAGACGAAATATAAGACACTTTTATTCTGACGCGAAAATCGAGTTTTGTAAAAAAACGCGTTCAAAAAAGGTGTCTTATAATTCGTCTATAAATAAGATTTCAGTGAAAATACATTCTTGAAAATTCCAAAATTCTCATTTGGAATAAAACAAGTTTGGGTTCATCTCACAAAACAGACAATTATATACCTATATTTTTTTTTATAATATTTGTTTCTATTATTCTTACGCAATTATCAAACAAATTATAAATGCGTATGAATAAGTGTTTTAAATTTCGTGTAGAAAAAGGATTTTGGCATAAAATCATAAATATAATTAAAAATGTTTTTTTTTTCAGAAATATTGACTTTAGTGAAAAACACGTCAGAATAAAAGTGTCTTATATTTCGTCTATAAATAAGATTCCGGTGAAAAATCATTATTTTAGAATATTCTGAAATCCCAGGAATTTACGGGAAAGTATTCCCGAGAAAGACGGTTTTAACTGCTCCATGTTGTGTCTTACACCAACTTTAGGTAAATAAGCGCCCGAATTTCCGATCACTGGTAATTACTCATCATTTACGGTATGGTATCATTAGGTATGTAACAAGCTGCCACAGAAACAAGGGAGTTCTTAGGTTCTTACTTATTATGAGGAGAATGTAACCATTGATGACGAATAGTTTTCCAAAATGCATACCCTTACCTTAGAACTGAATAGAGGGCACTTTAACGTGGCCGCGACGCTCTTTTTCTATGCAATATAGCTATTGTTGTCTATGTACGGTACATAGATGATAGCATCTATGTACGGTTCAAAATGGCTTGTACTATACTTACTCTAAGGTTCAAAATAGGTATAGATCGTGCATAGAGCTCTGCCACGCTACAGCGCTCTCTTTTCTGTCTGGTTGAACTATCTGTTTACGTTTTATGGCCACTTGACGATGACGATTAAAATGGCGGGATTACACCTCGAGCGCACCAATTACACATTCGTGGTCACCCTGACTCGTGCGTGGTTGCGCGTAATGAGTTTGTACTCGTATCCCGTCATCTTACATTGGGTGTTACGAGAGGTGTATGGGTCAGTTACACTTTGATAAATAGCAAGTGCAAGTGAGTGTAAATACTCAGCAAAATTTATCCGTTTATAAGGTGATTTCACTAAATTATTTATTTTATTTTTAAAATTTTACTTTTTTTAATCATTCGCACTTGATGGTTAACAAAGTGTAAATGGTTGGTGGCAATACATACTATGAACATAGACAAGCTGCAGCAAAGAACGAGCACGGTGTGTTTGAGAAGTTGTCCACCACGGCCGCGGGATTGCTCCGGCGGCAGTAGACCGAGGTGGCTCGCCGCTCGTTCTAGCTCGTTCAGGTAGGTACAGCCGTTTGGATCGTTGCATGGCCGTGATGCTGGGCAGGAGCACTCTCTGGAAAATATAACATAGTCAAGTTTTGTTTAATATTATAGCTTGGAGACATTGAAAGATTGTAAATCCTTATGAAGTAAAGGATTTTTCATATTAAATTATTTATTCCATCCCATTTATTTCGATCTAACGCAAGACTACATTTCGTTTGAACACCCATTCGTAAAGTCAGCTTTTTGAGCAGTATTGGCTATGAGTACCTATACCTATCTTTTTGAGCGCGTATCGTGTTTCTAAAGAGGTAATGTTAATCTGAATTCCAATTATTCCAAAGAATAGATTTAAGAGGCGCACCTAACGGGTTTAGTTGTCAAACTGTGCCTAGATCAGTACTCACGGGATCCCCGTGGTTACAAACTCAAATTACATAAAAATTCAATTGTTTCTTTAGTTCCAGAATGTGAACCGACGATTGAGACAAAAAATTACGATATAAAAAAAACATGAAAGTGCACTGTTTTCACATAATTTACGAGATCTCAGGAACCCTGTGGTCTATCAGATTGACTTATGTTTTGATTCGTACGTTATTACTAATTATTTGGTTCTTGTCTTGAACCACTTTCTTCATAAGTTGTGTAGTTTTCTTGAAAATAATCAAAAACTTGATTTTTGCGCTTACGCCGTTCCAAAAACGTATGCTCTGTCCCGCTCCTATCAATGCGAAATCCTATGTCCTTCCTATTCACAAAATGCCGCGCATTGTGTATTCACCTACTCGTATATCAGAATTTCAGCTTTGTGCTTTTATGCTAATTATAAAAGCGTGTTTATTGTACTTAGTGAATCAAGATTATTGCAGCAATGACATCGGCGTGTGAAGTTAGGTATGCTCAAACATAGGTACTTTTGTGTGTAAATGTTAATAATGTATGTAATGTATGTATGTGTGTATGTAATGTAATGCGATCAAGAGCGTTGATCGCGTTTAAAGATTTTCTTAAAAGCCGGCCTAAAGATCGGAGATCTAAATAGGTTACGCCTGATAAGGACTACGTGACGCAAGTGCAGTTCTAACTCGCTGATAAGGACTAAGTGCCGTGATAATAGGGTATACAATGTGCAAAGATATTTTATCGTTTGTTATTCCATTACCGAATTAAAAGTATCAACCACAGATTGTAGTTTTAGGGAAAAAAAGCGAAGAATAAAGCTGCATTCAGTTTCGGGTGCTAAAAACGCTGCCCTTTTTCTCTGACGTCACTGTTCACTTTTCAACTCAAAGGGCTTCTGTTCCTTTAGTCAAAATTAGAAACAAACTAATGATAAAAACCATCATGTTTTTTGTTTGTGTGATGTGATATGTCTAATAATTAATTTTCTTTCTTTCAAAAAAGATATCCCACTAAAAAATTAATGATAATACAGTGATCGGTGACGTCACGTTTAGAAATTTTTAAATTAAAATATCCACTTTTCAATGATTAATTTTAGCAATAAAAACATCAGAACATACAAAAACATATAATATGTAGATATATTTCTATAACAATAGAGAACATAAATAAAAATAATCAGTTTGTATAAAGTCACATGCATGTAACCATGCAGTCAATGCATGGTTATATGCATGCAGCTCTGAGCCCTGATTCTACTCTTGTGGTACCACTTACTTGATATTGGCAATATCTTCGATATCATGCGAGTTGACAAGTCCGGTGGTACAGTTGGGATCGTCGGAGCAGCATCCGTTGATGTTTGGAGATGGAGTAGTGGTTATTGTTCTATAGCCGCATGCTAAAACATAAATGGTAGATGTGATATATATGAATAATAAATAGTGCTGGAAAATTCACACAGCATTATCTAGTCCCTAGCTAAGTCGAGTTTGATGGGTACTACATAACTGATATACATAATATAATACAGTACATAGATAGATATTTTTTATTATACATAGAGAACGACCAGAACACCTGGAACATATACCTGCCGATCGTGCAAATATTTGTCCCAAGGCGGGAATCGAACCCGCAACCTGTTGCGTCGCAGGTGGACCTTTGCCCACCACGCCATAGAGGACGTCATAAAACGTAGATATTATTATTTACGTAACTAGAAAGTACTATATTAACTAAAGGACGTATAATATACGTCACATTTTACGTAAAGAAAAGTATAAATAGTAAAGTATTTGCGTAACTAGAAAAAAGTACTATCGCAACTAGTTTTACACTCTATGTATCGGGTAGTATTTATCGCTAGTTTCTGACCGCGGCTTCGCATGCATTTTTTTTTCGATTAAAAAGTAGACTATGTTTAAATAACATTAATTCTAGAAATAATACTACTCATATTACCTGCATCATCTGAAGCAGAGGAAAAAGATAACATCAATTAGGTAATTAGTATTTTATGTATTATATATAACTTTTTAGTTTAAACCAAACAAAATATGAATTAGGTAGGTACCTATGATTCTATGGGTGATTGATTTAACAATGATTTTGTTTTGTGTCGTGCCAAAACGGAGGATAATTAAAATCACCCACCAACCACCGAAAGAAGTACTTTTTATCGACCATACCTTATAATTTTAAGAATTTCAAATACAATACTGTAGAGCTACATTGTATACAGCAAGGAAGTTACCAACTCACCTCCATTATTAGACATAGACTGCGTACGAGACATAGGATCCGCGTTGTCTACAAGACTGGTGGTTTCATCAGGAGGGCTGGACGTCACGAGGTCAGCGGACAGAGACGCGAACTGTGCGCTACGTCGTCTCAGGCGGATGTAGATTATCAAGCAGCCGGTTGTCACTGTGAAGTAACATCTAACGTCAGCTATGAATATTACGCGATAATGGAGCGATCTTATTGGTCGGCTGAAAACATAGCAACGTAGCAAATATCTGGTGGCAAGGCAGCCTAAACAATGCATGTATCAAAAACGCTGTTTTGATGCTTCAAGGTAATAAAGATGGTACGCCAACCACATAAAAACACAAAAATAAAGAAAGAATAACCCCCCGCCCCCTCGCGGATAAAGATGCGCAGTGTTATCTACTAACCAGTAAGACAGAAGACGAGTAGACACAGCCGTATAGCGTCGATAGCCCTCGCGTCGAGCTCCACAGAGGATTTCGTGGCTAGTAGCACCGCCACCATCACAGCCGGAGCGCCCCAGGCCACGAAACCGAGTACCGGCCATAGTGTTACCACGAAGCAAGGACCACGACTCTAAAACACACAAACAAATACTCAAACTCAATAACTTTTAGACTTACAAAATAAGCACTCGGACAAGTCGAATTTTATACTACAAACAGCTTTATGAATATGCATTAACATTAACGAATTATAAATGTGAAAGAGAAGCTAGAACCACACTATTGTGGTGTGTCGTGTCGTGATCGTGACTGACGACACACAAAAATTCAAAAGTAACTAATCTGTCCGTTACCGTTTCACGCCTAAATGGCTGAATGGATTTCAATAAAATTTTACAGGGAGGTAGATGGTATCCCGGGGGTAGGTTACCTACTTTTTATCCCGGAAAAGCGCGATAATGCTGTGTGAATTGTCTAGCATTATTTATTAATTCATTTCTCACTGATTTTTGTGTTGTGTTGTGAGTTGTTTTGTTTTCAAACACGATGTACTTTTCATCACGGTAAATAACTATTATTAATTATTTTTACTAAATAGTCACTAGCCGGATTTCTGTGGTTACTGTTATCAAGAAAACGGTGAACTCAGGAGTGTTCTATTATGTTAATTAACATGTATAACATATATACAGTAGTTTCGGCTTAAGAAGTGAAAGTGCAGCACTATGCAAATTGATTCGATTAAATTACATAAGAAATAACATCGAAGGCCGATCGAAGATTAGAATCCATAGTAAAACTCTATTTTAGCTGCAAGGTTGCATCAACGTTTCGTTTGATGATGAAGGTAAGTTTTTAATAGGGGAATAGTTTGCGATGATGAATTGCTTGTGAATAGTACCTAAACCTTATTTAACTAAAACAGTTTTGGAAATTACCTACAAATAAAGGCCTTTACAATGATGCCTCACCCGAGCCGAGCATATTTACTGACATAGGGATTATCAACCCTTAGGTACTGAGACACCGCTATCTCGTTAGACCATCAATTTTGTCTGATGTCAAATAGCGTACAACGTACAACCATCGGAGTATTGAGACGTTTCAATCTATCGTTTGATTCGTTTCAATACTTCGAAACTACCAGTCCGATTTCGACAAATGACGTATGTACCTCATTTGTTAAAATCGGACTCTTAGCACAGATGAGGTAATGTTACTTCGTGATAGTTTCACCGCTACGTGGGAACATTAATAATAATAAAAAACATTTATTCAGAACATTTTACATAAGGATCATTGATGAAATAAGTTCCTAAAAATTTTCGCTTTCGGCGGGACTCGAACCCGCGCCCCACCCTCACATTCACATTTTTGGGAACTTATTTCATTTCTTAGAGATACCCAAAGTGCGGGTAAGCACTATAACAAAAAACCTTAGGATCATTGAAGCCTATTGAAACGAAGATACCTACTACCGAAACAAGACAAGATAAAGTTAAAAACTACAACCCGACTACGTGAAAGTTATAAATGTTTGAAACATTTACATTGACAAAATAGAATGACGTATCGGTCATATTTGATAGGCATAGAGTTGAAAATGAAAATAGGTCGTAGGTATTGTAATTTTTCTCTATGGGACCTGCAGCCTGCGGCTACCTAAACTTTAATATGCGTTTTGAAGGCTTATTCGGGGTCGGAGCCCTAAATCCTATAGCCTATAACCATCGGGGTATTGAGACGAATCAATCGATACATAATTTGTTGAAATCGAACCAGTAGTTTTAGCGCTACGTGGGAACAAAGAAATCGGCCACATACATACAAATATACAAACATAGGGTGCTAACTTCATAACCCTCCCCTGTTGGTAGTCGGGTAAAAACTGTGTGGCAAGGATAACGCTCAACTCCCAGATTCCTGAATAATTAACAGTAATTACTAGTCAATATTAAAAGCTACGTATTTATTAATCTACTAATGGTTTATATTGCTGGCTATTACAAATTCACATAGTACATTAAAGTTTCTAATTCGTGTGTTGGCGTAGGTAAGTGTGTGTGTGTGTCGATACTCGATAACATCGGCTACACATAACATATACCTACCTAACCCTCGTCCGTTGGTAGTCGGGTAATAGGGTGAATTTGGACGGAGTTTCAAATTCAAGATACTAGATCAAAGGATTCGAGTCTTTATAATTGACGGTAATATAGGATTTTATGTGACTGTTAACATATCCTATTTCCGTCAATTACAAATAGATAATAGGCCGTTCGCAGTGAACATCTTACTATCGAGTTTATACAACCCTTCTTGTTAAGAGATCGTGTTTTAGATTAAGTTGTTAAAGGTTTAATTTTGATTTAGTTAGTGTTTTTTTGTGTTTTTATGGGTAAGTGGTCGCTAATCGACAAAGCCCTTTACAAATTATGTATAAAAAAAATGTTTATAATCTCTCCGTACGGTGCAATACGCGATTAGCAGACAATAGCCCGAGTTACAAAATACTAAATTGGATTTAAATTTAAACCATACCACCGGTGTTTGCGCAGACACTTGTGCACTAAGTATAATATGTCTGCACAAAGTATTGATATTGGCGGCCGTGGCTGAAATTCGGCTAATCCTCCTACCTAACTGAATTGGCCACGGCGGTGGCGTCCTCACATTAAGGCGGGTGAGAACCTCTAAGCTCCCATACAAACATACTTTCCGATTAATTTGGAAACTACACCCATTATTGCAATGAAAATTTGCATGCATGCGAAAATTCATTACAGTTTAAGCGATTTTATTACTTTCGCTCTCATTGCATGATGATTTTAAAACGGTATTAAAACGGTGCATATATACGAGTATGCACCGTTTTAATTTTTCAAGTATAGGTATTTCTTATCCGATTATGTACCTAAGCATAATTTCATTAAAATCCGGGACGTAGTTTCTAAATGAATCAGAAAGTACGTTTTTATGGGGGTTAAAGTTCGCATGCACCCACCTTAAATCAAAACATGCTGTTCTCCGTTGATATTTATGTAGGTAGGTACTCAGTTAAATGTATGAACTACCCAAAACAAAACTTCACTTACCTCCAACATGAGAATTCCGACCGAAAGCATAGAAGTCCACATCATACATGAGAACATACTAAATGTGCAAAGAGATTGCTGGATGGTGGTGTACAAGGAAGGCGTGTATTTGGTTGACGGTCCGCCCCAAATCACGGCTATTGCTAGGAACATCTGCAAATTTATTTATTAGTCATTAGAAATAGAAAAACTTTAATATTTCATCCTTAAGATCCATGAAAAATTGCCCAATTCTGTCCTCACCTAATCTACAAAAAATCTACAAAACGGTGAGGACAGAATTGGGCAATTTTTCATGGATCTCCTTTTTACAAACTTAAACTCGAACAACCTCACAACATCGCTTCACCCCGCGGCTTCGCACGCGTTTTTAGTTTGAAAGGAACCTTTAGTTTTTCCAGGTTTAGAAATACATGTAAGTATTTATTATAATAGTGTGATTGTGTAAAATGTAATCTCACTAATATTATAAACGTGAAAGTTTAGATGGATGGATGAATGTTTGTTCCTTTATCACGCCAGAACGGCAAAACGGATCTGGATGAAATTTGGCACAGAGATAGATTATAGTCTGGAATAGGACATAGGCTACTTTTTATCCCGAAATTCCTACGGGAACGGGAACTACGCGGGTGAAACCGCGAGGCGCTGCTAGTGTTATTATAATTGTCTTACTTGAGATATAATCAGACACAGCGTCAACCTATGAGGCATCCGTTTGAACTTCTTCGTAATCGTAAACACCAGTATCACCCATAGCGAGGCGACTAACGCCACTATAGATATACTGAAGCCGAAACTTTTCAACTGTTCTGCGTAATCCTTATTTATCGATATCACTTGAGCAGACATGAACATCATGGGAGCAGACAAGAATGTGCAAATCACCATTGATGAAGCCATCTGTGGAACAAAAGGTAATTGTTTCAATCAAATAAAGGTGTAGCCGTGTGGTGCCGGCTTAGAATTTTCACCACCCCAACTCTTCCTATGGGTATCGTAAGAGGCGGCTAAGAGACATACACCGGGGAGCGGGCCACGTGCCCAGCGTGGGAAACGGGCATAACCCCCCCATGAGATGCTAATAAGGCGATTATCAGGGGAGGCCTGCGCGTCCGGCAGTGAACCATTATAGGCTGTTGTAATGTTTCAATCCACAAAGTGGGTAAGCATAACGTTCTAATTTAAACAATTTATATATATCCTAAAAATTTACTACTTCGACGGGACTTGAACCAGCTTCCTTCCACTCAGTACGGGAACGCGCTTTTTATAGTGCTATAGTGTGGGTAAGCACTATAAAAACATTTAACCTGAGTATGAGGTTGCCCCAGATCAGAGGCGCACAGCTACCACCTAGCACAAAAATGTTCATACAGTGTGCATACAAATTTGGGCTCAAACTCGTTCATCATTAGATAAATTTTACAGTGACAAAATGGCTTTCCACAAGCTTCAAAGAAGTGGTCCGCGAGCTGTCTGTCATCTGATGCCTTCAAAATAAAATACATCTAAACATTACGAGCTAAATTCCATATTTGAATGCACATCGTTGTGCTGCAGTGCTTTTTAGGTGTGCGACAAGCATAAGGTGGGTGCGAAGAACCTCTAAGCTTCCATACACACTTTGACAAGCTTAGAGGTTTGCACCCACCTTCGGGTTCACTTGAATGTATGGTGGTCGCGAGAACCTTACAGAGGAAAGGCAGCAGCTTCCTTCTGTGTATTTTTAACACCTTTACTGCGATCACCAATCCGCCTAACAAGTGTGGCGATTATACACAGCCTTTTTTAGCGAGACGTTCAATAGTGGACGTATCTGTGCTGAGAAGGAAGGCGGTAGCGGAATCGTCCCCTCCAACTCAGCCCGTAGATACCATGGAAGGGCAGCAACTTCCTTCTGTGCCTTGGAACTCTGTGTAGGCATAATAAACTTACTACTTATACTAAATATACTACTACGATTAACAATCCACCTGCCAAAAGTGTGGCCATCCCCCATAAGGTTTGAGGTATCGTCAGTGGATATATCTTTCGACATAACATATAAATTCAATGAGCTGGCACAGTCAAGCTGGTTCTAAATTGACGTAAAAATCGACCTTAAGGCTCTCGGTGGGCAACCACTTACCAGAAGGCACAACGTGGGCAGATCCCCTACAAGGTGGACCAATGACCAGAGCCCTGAGTTCGGTTTAACGATAGTAAATGTTCTTTCTATTCTTTGTACCATGTTGCAACATACATTACAAGCAAATGTAGATTTTCACAAAGATTATTAGGGTTTCAAACCAATTTTTCAACTCCAACTTGAACAAGTTTGAAAATACACACAGCTGGCGCAGTGGATATGGTTCCGTAGAGGAATGTATATGTTGTCCCGGTTTCCGATTTATTCCCGTTACAAGCTAATATACCTATTTACATGGATTAGGTAACTATTATTCTTACCAAGTCAATTTCTAGCTGGTACAAATTTGAGAAGACGAACACAGCTGGCGCAGTCGGTATGGTTCCGTAGAGGAAGGCATATGTAGATAGAGCTCCAGTTTCCGATTCGTTCCCGCCAGGCTTGAACGCACTTACAGATTCTCTCATTACTACGGGTAAGACCACTCTGGAAGAATTTTATTTTGTTTACACAAATTGTATTGTTTAAATTATAAAAAAAATAGGGTATATCACTGCAGGGCAAAAAGCTTTTCGATCCTCGTTTTAACCAACTACGGCAAAGCCTAAAGCATTAGTTGTGTTCTTATCTTATGAGATAATTCTACCTATGTATGTATTTACGTATCTTGCACCATCATTCAAAGCGCTCAATTGTGTTCCGTTTTATTATGCTACATTTTATAGGAACTTTTTCAATGTTTTTGTGTTTTTTCACGTAACATCCAAAGAAGTGGGAATAAAACATCATGTTTGTCACATCATTTCCATAAACCGTATCAATAAAATAACAAGAAGGTATTAATTGAGTGAGTCACATAAACCATCAGTAGGTACAGAGAACCCAATGATTCACTTATTCAAATCGTTATCATGATAAGAACTTTGAATTTGAGCAGACTAAGTACCAAATTATGTATATATTTACAAGCAAGGTTACCAATTAGATTTAACCCAAAATGATATAAACTGAAATGATTAGATTAATACCTGAATCATGTCTTAATAAGTAATACTCACAATTTAACCATAATCAATACAAAAGGTAACAAGAGCGCTGGGCCTCTTAACCTATGTATTTGGCCAACCATGCGGAGGCCTAGTAAAAAAAGAGCAGTAGCAGAGAAAGCTTGCCCAAACACCTGAGGAGAAATAGAGTTCATATGAAATACAACAGAAATAGATAAAGATAAGAGAATTTAAGAAAAAAAGTCCATTAAAGTTATTAGTACAAGTTCCTATACGCTGAATAGATCAAAGCATATTAAAATGTTACTAAAATAAGTAGCCATATCTTTACCTGCAGCAATCCTTCAAGATAAATAGACAGCTGGTGTTTAAAAACAATATCTCCAACTATCCCTAAAACTGTCATGACTAGAACGGGATTATAAATAATTCCCAAAGCTATCTGTTTTAACAGTTTCACTGTAATGCTGAACCTAGCAGTGGGCTGGCCAGGTTCAGCAGTGGCTTGAGATTGCTCCTTCTGTTTGTGTATTTCCATGAGTACAAATGCCACTGGGTTTAGAATAGCCAGTGATATCGGAGCCATCAGGTATAGATAGAGTGCATACTCGGGGTGAGTTTTTTCATAGAGAGCATTGACTGAAAATAATTAATGCAATAAACATGATGTTGATAAATGACGAGTATTTCATATAATGGTTGTAGTAGTAATCTAATTCTATATACAGGGTGTCCCATAATGAGTGGATAACAGTGAAGGTGCTTGTGCAGGTTAATTTTTTTTTTTTTGTCTGATTTGCCTTGCCCCCCATATAAATTATGTACAAAAAAAAAATTATAAATTACTCCTATAACTAAATTATATTAGTTATTAATTAGACGGCCGGTCTCAATGGAGACTAAAGGAAATATTATAGAGTGCAAGTGTGTGCGCAAACACAGGTGCACTCTGCATTCCCTTACTCTCACAATCCGATAGGACGGCAGACCGACACAGCCAGAGAGCGCTTGAGATTAAGAAATAATGCTCAAATCGAGTACTTACTAATTGGATATCCCACTGCAAAATCATTGCTTTGTGTGCAAAATATAGCAAATATGCCAGCCCTGCCTAAGTTAACAGGCTTTGATACAAGAATGGTTACTACCATTACTGCAAAAAATATTAATCCTTTAGCTAAAAGTATAGCCAGTAGAAATATCCAGTTTACCATACTGAAGTCAAGCTTTGCCAATGAGAGGAAGATGAGAGAGGGCAGGGCAAATGTGCCAACAAATGTGGCAATGCCCTTTGATTCAGTAGATGTGACGACATTGAGACGGCCTGCTATGTACCTAAAAAGTAAACATTTATACAAATATTAGTATGAACAGAGTTATTTGTATTATCTATGACTGTTGTCTGGTTCACATTCACATAACACAAGCTCTTCTTACTTTGGGATCCAGATGATTCTGTGTTTAAAAAGGTACAAGTCTAGGTAGTAATTGACTTTAGTGCAAAAACCTTACTCTCATCTCATGTAGCCTATGTAGAATAATTCTAAATCACTTACCCGCACAAAATTATAGTGAAGCACTGAAAGAGAGCTGGATAGAGATTATCTGCTGCGGCATCAGAAAGATTATTAGGTATCATTTTTTCGAAATAGAATCTGTCGATAGCACAAGCAGCTTTGCGCCTGGGTTATTTTATAATTATTAGAACAAAATGATATTCTCGTTATTTTGTTACGTTTTGTAGATTCATTCGAAGATTTTGTTCCATCCGAGATATCAGATCAGAAATTATTTTTTCATGTTTATGTCACACACGAAAAATGATTCCATACCATTATTCACGTTAGTATCTACAAAGAATATACAATTACAACTACGTAAGAGTATCTAATAAATAACAATCCATCCAACCCACAAGGAACAACAATCTACGATCCAACCAATCCAATTTTTATCTAACATAGGTACTTACTTCTGAAAGCTAAACCCCCGTACCTGTCAGCCAATGTTTTTCAAAAGTCTATTTCATCTATTTGTCAAATATCATCAAGTAGATGGAACAAGCCAGTCGTCAAGCGAGTCTCAAGTAGTTGATTGATCCAAAGTTTTGAAAAGGAACTTTACCCTCGGACTAGAGAAACCACTTTAAGGTACTCAGACAGAGACAACCCTTGTCGAGTCTTGTCTTGTCTATGATTACGGTGTTATGTAATATCCGTTTCCGTTTAGAATGTAGACAGCAGTGTTACCAGAATCCATGAATTCATGCAGAATTATTCGTAAATTTAGGTACCGTGATCATAAATTATTACTAAAATTAGGAACATAACTACATGACGTGACTACCCAAAATAGGGGTGTAATAGCCCAGCCATACGCTTCGTCTAGCTTGCGCAGTTATGTTTGTGCAGCTATGAATTAGCAAAATGACGGAACACCGTACAGTGGCTACAAGCATATTTTTATCTCTCTCTTGTGTGAATGAGATGGGTATATGCAGGCAGCAAGACACTTGAGGTAGTGCCTTGCTCCTCTAAGCGATCGACCGATTATCATTTTGACGTTTTCTTTCATTTGACATTTAACATGTAACCAGTTGAAGCCCTGCCATCTATCGAGATACATGGAAGAATTTTTTTTCTTTTTAAAAATTTTAATGCAAAACGAAAACCGCTCATTAAAAACATATTTATTCTTAGTACCTATGGTAAGTTATTAATATAAAAAACTAATCATGAGATTCCAATATCGATGACAATACGAGGTTTTTATTGTGGTTTCTAAGATGGAACGTAATTTATTTTTATTTTCGTAATCTATGGCTCAGATTTTATTCAGTAAATAAATAATTTTGGTGATTTGTATTAACTGAATGGGGTATCGATATAATTTCGACACCATATTAAGTGACAGAGACCATACATTTCTTTTGAAAAATTACATGTTGGCAAGGCAGTCGTGTTAAATTTAGTTTTTACCTTATAAAACCAAGGTAGTGAACGACTCACTTTCTGTAAGGTTGATCGTATCGTATTGGCGAGAGCTTCGATCATCTATAACCTACTCTATATTAAGATAATTATATTTGATCAAAGGGTGAGAGATTCAAATTTATCGTGCCATTAAATTTTTTCTGTGATAACAAAGAATAAAACGAACGGCAATTTGCCGCAAATTATAATAAAATAGATATATATTATAATAAATTATAATTTTTATGTAGGTTAGATACCTACTCATGATAAGACCAACTTCGATCAATTGTAGCTTTGGAGTATTTGGTAATATTTTAATGATATTTAGCCCATTTTTTCCCAAATGCTCCAAAAATACCAGTGATCGATGTTAGTTTTCGTAAGATAAAATTCGTATCATCATCCGTTGAAAACAATTAAAAAACGCCAACGCGAAACGATCAACCTTAAAAATATTGTTCTACCAGTCTGAAAAGAAGGAACTTTACGTGGGGCTGTCAAATTAATGTACCATGTTTTTTGACCTGACACTCTCACTATCCTCTTCTTCTCGCAAAAGATACACGCCATCTTGAAATACAAGTGTTAGCTGTTTTTATTTACAACAAATTAATCTGGCGGTCTTACAGTAAATAAATTGGCAACATCGTTTTCCTTTCTCTATGCCACAAGCAGGCAGCCATCATTACCGATTTGTTCTTTTCTTTCGCCGGTCTGTAGGGAGCTGGCTAGTGAATGAAAAATCTACAAAATTTCTAAATTCTCTCTAACCGAGAGGTATGTACTAATTGTGTCATAATAAATAAGTTTTATAATAAAATCGCTACGTAACGTTCTCAAACAATAAGCATCATCTTGCCTTGTTGTTCCAGATACACCTATCATCACTAGCGACGACACCTTGCAAATCGATAACTCCTACAATCCTCGGCAAAATGCAGTACAACGGGTTTCATAATCAACATCCTATGTGAGTGATGTATATTTTTTGCATCCTAAACTAAGAACTATCTACTGCTTCTTGATCTGGATCGAAATCTCACCATGCTCCCATCAATTCCATTCTTGCCTCTTCATAGCCGCCATTTTGTGAAGTGCATTTTACACAGCTGAGCACCTGCTGGGTCGCGCAACCTACTTTGAAAGATACCGACTATGCAAGAGAAAAGTACAATCGTGACGATTTCCTTCTCATAGCTCCTTTCTAAGCTATGTGTAGGCCATTCACCAAAATATCTTGAAATTTCTTGTAAACTCGCTGATCGTGAATGATGATACATTCCATACATGATAGTTACTAGTAAGTACCGTAAAGTACAATCCTTGGTCATTTCTTCATAATGTTATTGTCTCATACAGGCCAATTATTTTAACCATAACTCAACTAAGTAAGCAATATGGCGTGAAGGTAAGAATTTTCAAAAGGTAGTCTATAATATTGATGTAATATCAACCTTCACATAGAATTGACCTACAAAACATAAACACATAAACACAATTATGAAAAGTTAACCTATTTTGGGGGTCTCTCGGCTATTTTACTCTTGAAGCACATGTAAGTACTTATATCAATTTTTACAGGCCCAGACCGGACCGGAATGAACAATTCGGTAAAATGCCATTCTTTAATGGTATGCCTGATTTCGGAGGGCCCAAAAACTTTGGTCCTAGAAATATGGGCAATAAAAACTTTCGCCCAAGAGCCGATTTCAATGGTGTAAGGAGTGATTTCAAGCAAAATGACAACATGAATGATTTCGGTGGACCAAAGGAATTCAGGCCTAGAAACAATTACAACAATCAACCACAAAAGACATATGGGGATAAGCCTGTTGGAGGAAATGTTCAGTATTATAATGCAAAGGAATTTGGTGGGCCAAATCCAAACTACCAGAAGAGCTACAATCCCAACGGTCAACAGAACTTTATGCCAAAGAAAATCTTCAATCCTAATGGGCCACCTCAACAACAGGATTTCAAAGGCCGGAAATTACAAAGCATGAAAGCAAAACACCCTGGAGACAGTTTAGTGAAGCCAGTTTGGGACTTGAATAATTTGGAGCCCATAGAAAAAGATTTCTATAAACCACATTCTGATGTGGAGAATCGCTCTGAAGAAGATGTAGAGGTTTTCCGTTCAACCAAGGAAATAACTGTCAGTGGAAATAACATTCCTCGGCCCAACCAAGTTTTTGATGAAGGCAATTTCCCTGATCATGTAATGACCACGATCAAGGAGCAGGGTTGGACTGAACCTACAGGCATTCAAGCCCAAGGTTGGCCAATTGCACTATCTGGCCGCGATATGGTTGGTATTGCTTCAACTGGATCTGGAAAAACACTTGCATACATTCTGCCTGCTGCAGTACACATAAGCCATCAACAGCGCATCCAGCGAGGTGATGGCCCCATAGCACTCATTCTTGCCCCTACCAGAGAATTGGCACAACAGATTCAGTCAGTAGCTCAAGCCTACAGCGCTAGGGGTTCAATCAGAAACACTTGCCTGTTTGGTGGATCACCCAAAGGACCTCAGGCCAGAGATTTGGAAAGAGGTGTGGAAATTGTGATTGCAACCCCCGGCAGATTGATTGATTTCTTAGAACGTGGCACTACCAACCTTCGCAGGTGTACTTACCTGGTGCTGGATGAAGCCGATAGGATGCTGGACATGGGCTTTGAACCCCAAATTCGTAAGATCATTGAACAGATTCGCCCTGACCGCCAAGTTCTCATGTGGTCAGCAACTTGGCCCAAAGAAATCCAGGCTTTGGCAGAAGACTTCTTGAGTGAATATGTCAAGGTCAACATTGGATCTCTTAATTTATCTGCCAACAATAACATCAAGCAGATTGTTGAGATTTGTGAAGAGCATGAGAAAGAAGGGAAACTAACAAACTTGCTGAAGGAGATTGCTTCAGAAAGAGACAACAAAGTTATTGTATTTGTGGAGACCAAGAAAAAGGTATTCATACTTTGCAATGCAATTAATTAGACTGATGCAACTAATGCATCAAATGTAAATTACATTTATCTAAAAATTATTCCATTTAGGTTGATGACATTGCGCGTTCTGTTCGCCGTATGGGACACAAGGCACTCGCCATTCACGGTGATAAGTCGCAGCCCGAGCGTGACGCTGTTCTCACGGAGTTCAGAAATGGTGCAACTACCATTCTGATTGCTACTGATGTGGCTGCTCGCGGCCTTGACGTGGAAGATGTCAAGTTTGTAGTCAATTATGACTACCCTAATTCTTCAGAAGATTATATTCACAGAATTGGTAAGTTGGTTTCAGCTGATGTAATTATCTGAAACAGAGTATGGACATATTCCTCACCTAATGAGCGCCATAGCGCCCTGTCTTCTGCTTGTTGCATCCAGCAGCTGCCTGCAGTTTTTTGCAGGTCATCATCCCACTTGGCCAGAGAGTGGCCTGCATTATGTTTGCAGAGTCACAGTCTCCACTCTAAAACACCAATGAGACAACCATTGGTGTTTTAGAGTGGAGACTGTATAATTAGTATTCCATTGATTAACCCTAAACATTATACACATTTATTCAAATCAGTAAGTCGAAGTCAAGAGTCCTTCAGTGAATTAAACTTGTAATCGGTATAGGTAACAATTTCATTCTGACGCAAATCATGTCGTGCTTTTCAGGACGTACTGGTCGTTGCCAACAGTCTGGTACTGCCTACACATACTTCACTCCTGGGGACTCGCGCCAAGCTCGTGGTCTTCTGGCGGTTCTGAGGGAGACAGGACAGAATCCTCCTGCGAAACTGGCAGATTTGGCGCGCAACTCCAACAACAATACTGGTAATAATAATTGTCAATATGACTAAGCTCTTCAAATTGGTGTGAAGTTAGTATGGATAATGGGTAATAATTCAATATCTTTCTTATTTTCCAGGACGCAACCGCTGGCAACAAAGAAAAGAAAACAACAACAGTAACAGTGGCTCAAGCTCTCCACGCCAACAGAGCAACCAGTGGAATAACAAGATGGCTAACTCTAGTGAAGAGAATATTAACACGTTCCAAAGTCGTAACAACACGCAAGCACCAAGATTTAACAATAACCAGGGCAACAACCAGGGTTACAGGCCAAACAACTATCAAAAGCCTCAGGTGCCATTCCCCAGCCCCAATGTGTTTGAATCTATGGGCAACTATCAGGGTGGTTACAATGGTGGATACCAGAATAACTACCAGGGCCAGAATGGCTATGGACAACGCCCTTACAACAGTAAGTTATAAATATTAAATAGAAGAACAACAGTACAGATATCTCAGAGCTTGTAATTTTTTTATAAAATAAATTCTTCTACTTCTTTAACATGCCTTTAACCACTGCTGTTATTTAGTAGATTATGATGTGATTACAGATTCCCGTAACATGGGTCAGCAGTACCGCGGTAACAACGCAAATGGCAACAAGCCC
Source organism: Eupithecia exiguata (assembly GCA_947086465.1). Lineage (NCBI taxonomy): Eukaryota > Metazoa > Arthropoda > Insecta > Lepidoptera > Geometridae > Eupithecia > Eupithecia exiguata. The sequence continues at coordinate 6,724,783 of OX352238.1, read as the reverse complement.
AGCGGATCCGGATCATCTTATGGATCACCGCCGCCACATTTCGCCACTCCGCCGCACTATCCACAAATGCATCCCCACCCTCAGGATATGTTAGGTAATTTTTAAATATTTTACGTTGTTTATATTTAGCATTATTTACACATTGCGTTCAATACTTCTGCTAAAGTTTGGAAATCGCTGCTTTCTAGAAAGCGCTTTAGCTTGAATAGGCTTCATCTAGCTAGACCAATCAATCAATCAAATCATTTTATTTGCGAAAGTATGGTAGTAGGTACAATGTTCTTAAAATTAATAAAGTTCTCATACTTTTACTTATGTTTAGCATGCAAATATTTAAATTTTTAAGATTATATTCGAGATAAATTAATTAATTTTAAAATAACAAATCGAATCAAATTAATCATTTTTTATAAATATAATTAGATTAGAGTAGGTATGTCACAAAGTATATTTCAAAAATTTAATTTTTTGTTCCGTATTTAAAAAGTCTATAGAGTAAAAGCATTTGTCATTTAAATAAAGGTAACGGTAGCGTTTTCACATCGTCAGGGATTTTATTATAGAGCTTTGCTTTCATGTAATTTGCGTTTTTTCGCATTGACTTCATGCAGTTTGGTAAGGATAGTTTATTATTCATATGGTCTCTTAGTTGCCGACTTCGAAGTTCTTGTTTCCTAACATAGAGATCTGGGTATTCTTTTACAAATATTAGACATTGTTTGATGTATAGGCTTGGTAGAGTCAGAAGCCTATGCTTTCTAAAGAGCGGTCCACAAGGTTCAAGGTAATGCTCTCCACAGATTGCCCGAATACATTTCTTCTGTCAACATCAGGTGAGATTATGGATGAACAAAGGTGTATCAATTCACGATAAAAAAACGGCTTGCGCCGTGCTACTGGATTTGTCATGGGCCTGATATGCCCTGAACAAGTATATCCTTTCATAAGAACTGCATGCAGCCCCTATGCTTACCAGGAGATAACATTGGTATTTGTTATTTAGGTGGCAAGTACTATGGAGGAGGTGTGGGTGGTGCGGGCCCTTGTGGATACCAGGCAGCGGTGGGTGCTGGAGTGCCCTACCCCCATCTGCCCCCCGGCTCTCTGCTCTATGCAGCACCGGTTCAACAGTAAGCAGTCACTTACTGCATTCAGCTCTCATTTAACGTACTCATACATATTCCAAATATAAATGTGGGTTTAGGTAAGGATGATTATTCACTTTCTTCATTCATTACAAGATAATATCAGCTCTAAATGTTGTCATTCAATATTGATGTTGGGTATTGTAGAGCTAAACTTAGTGTAACTAGCAAGATTTTTTTCCAATGCTTGTTTTTAATTTATCTGTATTTTCATTAGTATACAATGTTAGATCTGAATTGAAGCTTACAAAATTTGCCTTCATGGAAATGTGTAAGCTTGTGTATGTAACTACGACATGGAAGCTTGATGGTAATTTTGAATGTTACATATTTTGTCAATTTAATTAAAGCTGTCTTTGCACTGCTGACACTATTTTGTGAATTCTCTTTCAGATCCAATTTGAATAATTATTGTGTGTTAGGTATGTAAGTTAGCAGTTATGTTCTTTGATAGTTACATAATCAAAATCTATCTTGACATTGAATAGACCATAATACAAATTAATTAGGTTGTTGAATTGAATTTTTCGTACTAAAAATATATTATTGTTGTGAAGTTGGTGGTACTACAACAACTTGATAAATGCACTCATTAAGGTTTTATGATCTCTTAGACCCAATGGCGATTCACTGGTCAAAACTTAGACCTTTGTTATTGGATTATAGCTTTTAGTAACCATCAAAGAACACAACTAATTTTCATATTGGGAACTTTCTTCAATTATGGAAGTTCTGCAATTAGATTTAATCATTATTGTTAGAGTAGTTGGTGTCTGTCGGTACCCTCTTGTGTAATCCCGGGTGCCTTTTGTTTCTTTAAAATTTCTGTATGATGTACGAAATGCACGAAACATATAGAAGATGAGTGAAATTTTAGAAGGAGGTTAATATTGCAGTCTAATATAATTAAAATTTATTTTATTGTTAATGATTGATCCAGTGGAATAGAGGGACAATTTAGTATTAGAAAAATGATACTTATAAAACGCGTTAAATAATGCTTTTGATTGTAATTCAAGATAAAAATCTGTATTGCCAGATAAAAATGTGAATATTTTTCTTATGTGATGTCAATGACATTTCAGTCACTGAGTTAATTTTTTATATTAAAGATTAGATCTTATCTACTTAGAAACATAATGCAAAGATATTTTGGTCAGAGTTACAATATGGCGTTAGGCTTTGAACTTGCTTACTATTCTCAGAGTAGAGGGTTTGTATATAAACATGCATTTATTCAATGAGAAATAGAATTCAGAACCTAATACAACTTGAAACACATGGGTTACTTTCAGTAGCTAGTTAAGTGTTTGTTTTATATTTTATATGACATGATTATTTCAAATAATTCGTCTGGTGTACAACTGGAGTTTCTTTGTACGTAAACGGGTTTATAACGGTAATAGTAGAAAGTCAAGGTACAAATTATTCTGGATTTGTTATTCAGACTCAAGATACCCTTTACTGTCCAAAGATTTGGGAAATTCTGTGATATATCATTACTATAGAGCCCATCATTGTTTTGGTCAATTGTTAAACATAAGTACACTTTCTACTACCAGAAGTGTTTTACAAGACAAAAATTATATATTTTTTGACTGTATGAACGTATTTCATAATATTTGTGACAACAAAGCTTGCAAGTCGTTCACAGATTTAAAAATAGTTATAAGGTTTAATAATTTATTGTTATTCAATTTAGTTTTCAGTAAACTGTTAGGTGACGAAATTGAACCAGTTTAGAGGGACGTAAAAAGTTATTATCTTTTTAAGAATACCTTTTCATGGAATGGTGTGTATAGCAACATGCTTTCATTAAATATGAGGGGTGAACAACGTGTATGAGTCTCGCGTTATATAACTCTTCTAAATGCGAGATTTGCTTTGTTATTGTGTACATTGTAAGAGAAAGACTGCCATAAGAATGTGGATAAGAATGTGCAAAACTCATCTTAAAGATGATGTTTTTTATCCCAAACTAGCCTGTCCAAGATATCATCAGTTTACGGGTTTCCAATCAAATATACAGTGAAAATGCAGTTGTTTGAAAATGTTATCTAGTGGCGTTAGGGAAGTAGGGATGGCCGGGCTAGTTGTGCGTGTGTGGTCAGATCGGCAAGAGGCGTGATCGTGAGTTGCAGGCAGGTTACTCCTGTAAAATTATGTACAAAGTACTACACCCACCTCTACTAAACAACTGTGATAATAACACTAAGTAGCGTAGCAGGCGATTTATATACTAGTTACGTCCAAGAGAAGGGATGACATCATATCTGACATATTGTATTGTGATAATAATAAATATCAAAGCGTACTCTCCGCGTTTTGACGAAATGTTTTTTCTCTAAACAAGACTGATTATTTCTTATTAAATGAATATTTTATACTTGTTCCACTTGACTGAATGAATTTAAGACGTCTGTATTTGTATTCGTAGGATTTTATTATCTCTGCTATGTTTTTCAAAATATAATATTGTCACTATGTTGGATATGTGTCAAAAAACCTTTCCTAAAAGTCACCAAAATAACGATATTCTGTTTGTTTTTTTTTCATTGGTTTTCTTTGTTTAATGTGATGGAAAATGTTGTTGACAAAATTATGTGGCAGCGACAGAGTAAACTGTAGAGTATAATATTGTTGTTGATTTGCAAAATTTTATTTATTCAACCAATATCTCATAGGAACCTTCTTGCTTTACTATTTTAAGAGTTTATTTCCAAAAGAAATTGTGAAAAATATACATAGATTTTTAAGTATGTGGCAATGCAGATCATCATACTATTGATATAGCAAACATAGTAAAGTTTGTATTTATTCAATTTATAAAGTACACTATGAGAGTGTAAGTACTCCTTTATAACTGTCCCAAAGGGAAGTCTTCTGAATGTTTCTGAAAAGTGCATTTCTTCTATGTAATACAGTATTAAATTCAGATTAATAAATGAATGTATAATTACCTCTTGGTTTTATTAACTAGTATTCCTAAAGAATATTATTATAATTACACTATAATGTACCATGTCCAGCTGTGGACTAACATAAGCTGATGATGATATGTACTCCAGCTTAAATCAAGAAATTATATTTCTAAACAAACCTAGTGTAGGGTAGGGTAACTTTCAAGTCTTGATTTGTCGACTTCGCATTGTTTGTGATTTATCAATATTTTAGCTTTGGCTATCAATAATGCGGTGTACAATACCCGTCTACGGATACGCTGCTGGTCTGGTAATAGTTTATTGGATGACATCTGTTATTGTGGTCCAAATCCAAACGACGACGACGCGACGCGACTTCTATTCACGATAAAAATAATGCTATTTACCAATATTAAACATCCTGAAAAAACCTTCGTGTGTGTAATGCCCGTCTACGCTGGTAATAATGCTAGACAATTCACACAGCATTATCTAGCCCCAAGCTAAGCAGAGCTTGTGTTATGGGTACTAGATAACTCATATACATGTTACAATACATAACAGATATTTTTTATTATACATAGAAAACGACCAGAACACCCGGAACAAATACTTGCAGATCGTACAAATATGTGTCCCAAGGCGGGAATCGAACCCGCAACCTCCTGCGTCGCAGGCGGACCTTCGCCCACCGAGCCACAGAGGTCGTCGAGTTTATTGGATGACATCCATTTTTTTACTTATATCGAAGATGACATCTGTTATTGTGGTCCAAACGACGACGACGCGACGCGATTCACGATAAAAATAATGCTATTTACCAATTCGTACACTACCTTCCATCTAAGAGTCTCAGATATTTAAAAAAATATTACATAACTCTTGGTTCGAATCGCCTGGATCGAACCCGCAACCGCAACCTCCAGATTGAAAATCTTCCTTCAATAACCATGCCAATAAGAATACACAGGAACTCTGCACAGGAATACACCTCCTGATTTGATTCGGCCGCTCTGAGTGTTCAAAGAAATTAAATTCAAAATGTAAAACCATACATAGCTAAAATATATATCACTCAACTTTGGCTTGGCTGGAAGGTTATGAAAATCGATTTAATAAACTACATGATAAGGCGTAAGTTGTTCAAGGTATTGTGGTTGTTATTGGTACAGACTTGTGAATGACTTTATCGTAGCGGAAGTAGAGCGCGGCGACGATATAGTGGAGAATGAAACGTTGAAGTTTCAAAAAGCTGCCAATAGATGGCGCAAAATTAAAGTTGTCAAACGGACTTGCTTCGTCGTCGGCTCGCTCGATCAACATTTTGGGTTGAATGGCTGATAGTGGCAATTTTGACGTATTTTTTTTTCAAAATCGCAAACAGTGCAATGTGTGTAAAAAAACTGTGATTTTGTATCAAAGGCAAATGAATTTGAGAAAAACATTAGTGGGGAATTCAGAAATAGATAATTTTAGTGTTTGCTTACGACAAAAATACCAACTATCGAGGTCAAATTTTGCAATGCCTAAGACCAGGATTGCTGGTAAGTGTTTTCTCATAATACTTGTGTCTTATGGTTCTAAAATAATATCAACAAGAGCATGATCTTGGGAGACTGGGCACCGAATTGTAATGTAGTAGTAGGAAGTTAGTACCTATTTTACACTTCATTTTCAGTGTTTCTATTCTAACCCAACTTTTGCCACCCAACTCTTTTAGACGAGACGACCTTGAATCTAATCTTGTCAAGTCAATGTCGTTGTTTATCAATATTTTTGTCTGATATTGTTCAATGTCTGTCTATCTCTACCTTTGTACAGTTTATGGGTATTTAAGCAGGTAGATAAGGTTCTTACCTTATTATAGGTAGGTACCTTTAATAGGTAGGTACCTTTAATAGGTAAGAACCTTGAACCTACTTACGATCAAAATAGCTGAAAATAAGTAATACCTACCTACTGCACAGGCAGGTGCGTGCATACGAACGTACGTACGCAGTACTAATACTATATTAAATATAGTACCTACTAAGTATACTTGCGTTCGTACTTCGTAAAATTATAGGTACTTTCTTATACGTACCTATTGCTAATTTTGCAATACGTGAAAGTACCTATAATTTAGACCCATAAAGAAAAAAGACGCTACCTACTTAATTTGTTAAAAGTAAAAAAGGGCTACATATTATTAGACCTACCATGGTATAATAATATCGCCAGGTATGCTATTCCGAGACACCAACAGTCACGTGGGTGACACGAGGAACGTATTGCCTACGTGCATCGTGTTGCCAACTCAATTTTTTAAAAGAAAGTTAGATCAGCAATTAAAAAAGCTAATTTTTTAAATAAAATTATAGTCATTAGTTTTTCATGGGTTTTTAACCATTTAAACATTAAAATCAACAGAACTTATAAAACAAACATTAAGTATATTGCAGCGGCAGCAAAAAACGATTCTGGTTCATGTTGTATGGGCCAATGATCCTTCAGCGTAATTCATTCGAGCATTATTTTTGGTTCAAGCAAAAAAAAACGATGTCCGGGAATCAAATGGCTCTGCCGCTTTCAAATCCTTTTCCGTTTTGTGTGAATTCATAGATTCTTCTAAATATAGATTTCGCAATTGCAGTGCGAGCGAAAACGCTTTGATTGCATCTGTTTTAACTTCTATAAACCATCCTTGTAACCACCATCCTTGCTATAATTAATTTGCGCCAACGCAATTTAAAAAAAAAACTCACTGGCAGAATACCACTCACGAGCGATTAATATCAAACCGCAACAACTTCTACTCTGTTTCGTGACTATGGATGTTAAGATTGTGTAATTTAATATCAATTTACACTTATTTGAATTTCCAACTATCAAAGAAACGTCTCTGTTTTCGGAGAATAGAATTCAAAAAATTCAAAATTCAAAGTGCTTTATTTCCTTTAGACCTTACAGGACTCTTGGACACGTCACAAAACTCTCACAGACAATAGATCAACCGACAACCATAGATGCAAAATCAGCGTATTCGTTTGCGGGGAATAACCAGCCATAAACAATTACAAGCATGAATTTTTGTGCTTGAATAAAAGTCTTGTGCCACGTTAAGGTTTATCGTCGCGAGTTTAAAATTTTCTAGCTTAAAAACTCTGAATTGGCATCACTGATCTACGGATACGGCAGTTCTCGAACTTTTTAGTTTGGGGAAAAATAGATTCGAATTAGTTTTATGCAAGTTCCCGTTCCCGTGAATACCGAAGAATTCCGGGATAAAACATAGCCTATGTAACTCCCTGAAAAGTAATCTTTCTAATGGTGAAATAATTTCTGAAATCGGTCCAGTACTTTTTAAGTTTATTTGTTACATACTTAAATAAAATCTTTCCTCTTTATAATATTAATAGTCTAATAGATTTTTTTGTTTATACCTACTACTGATACTCGTAGCGTAGAGAAAAGTAGGTAGTTAATTTGTTATCTGTATTTACCAATAAAATTATGTCTATTACATTAACTCGGGGTGGTCGCTTAATGAACGAACAGCTTTTTCTAAACTCTACATTTCACTTCACCCTCCGCACCCTAGTCTCCAGCAGCTACTGAGACGCCGGCCGCGCCGGGATTCGCGCGGCAACAGTACCATTACATTCGTTTAAAAACTTCTCGGGTATCAGCTCGATGGGTATCACACACGCCAGGTTGAGAACAATCAACGAGAAAAATCTGAACAGAATTAAAATTTTAAATGGCTTTTTAGATGCATTTTCCAGTATTGCGAGTCAAATACGGCTTACCCGTAGGTAAGGTACGCATAAATTACAATTAAACAAGTAACCTATGACAATTACAAAAAAAACTGGATAATTCACACAGCATTATCTAGCCCCAAGCTAAGCAGAGCTTGTGTTATGGGTCCTAGATAATTGATATACATAATAATAATACAATACTTAGATAGATGTTTTTGATTAGTTATCATAGAAAACGACCAGAACACCCTGAACAAATGTCTGCAGATCGTACACACATTTGTCCCGAGGCGGGAATGGAACCTGCAACCTCCTGCGTCGCAGGTAGACCTTCGCCCACTGCGCCACAGAGGTCGTCAAAGAAGTAAACAGAACAAGTTTGAGAACTTTTTTTTTGCACCAAATAAATAACTTGATACTTTTTGTGACGAATGAGACCATCATCTATGCCTGAAGTAAATTTTGGACCATCAGGCTATCAGCCTACGCTGGGGGCCCTTATGTTACCATCCAGCCATAAAGCTAGTTTGAATTCTGTCCAGGAGCAACGCCAGTTCGCGGGCAGATGGTGAACAAGGGCAACAGCAACTGGGTTAAGGCGTCATACGTGTAACCGGGTCGCCACTGCGGAACGACCAGGTAAGAAACACAACCTTGTATGGTATTGTAGCGAACGACTTCTAAAATGCGTAGTGAATATCTGATCCTGTATTTGTGCAGGCAGACTTTCTATGTGAATTCCGTAACACGCTTTGCCAGAAGTCAATAATGTAATGTTTCTTCGGGCTGGCTGTGTCCGAACTTCTTTATTATGTTCGTAATCTCCGGTAGATAAGACATGAGCCCTATTTTTGTTTTTGGCGCACTTTATCTAGGAGATAATATTAGCAATAACAATAGTATAGTAGATCAGTGTGTGTGTGTACGTAGTATCCAAAGGTATTTTTAGCATAAGGATGTCCTATTTGATTCCTCTGGCTAGTTATAGTGCTAATGGGCTGCAATGTCTTCGTCTGTCGTCTCGTATTCGTAACCTTCTGTAGATGATAATAGCTAAGTGGGTACTTACGCGTGTTTACAAACAAACCCAACGTGACAATATCGCATGCCGTACGCAGCTACTGTCACTACCATGATCGCGACATTCATTGTGAAAAGAAAGGCAGTTTTACAAAGTGGGTGCACTTTGCAAAACCTGCTTTTCTACGCCTGTTACTTTGAAAACAAAGTCCGATATTTCACGTTATTTGCAGTACCTGGCAGCGAACGTAGTTGTTGTTTTAAGTTATGGTAGAGATCGGTATACACTTTATTACCACGTAATTCTTTGGCTTTTTTTACAGTCATCCCCATCAGTACTTCCTGGATAAGTGACGAAATGAAATTTGATATTCCAATTGGTAATGCTATTTAAGAATAGGCTTGTTATAATACTAACTAGGTAGTTGGTAGGTACACTACCTCTTGTGAAGGTCTGTTCTTCTGACGATATGTTTGGGTGTGCCAACTGCGTTTCAGTTCTGTTATCGTTGGCACAAATTGCATGAACCGCAACTCTTCCTGTTTAGTATTGGGTACTTATTTAAATTCTGTTTATACTCATAAATCTTTTGCTAACTGGCTTCGCCGCCCCGTGACTAAAGCTTTAGCGCGGTGCTGCTTTTACTGTTTTACTCCTATAGTTAGAGCCCGTGAAACTCTAAATTACCTCTGTTCTGTACAAGCTTCGTCTGTGGAATAACACATTTAGCAGCCAGGCACACACAAAGAGCGACATGACATCCGCAGCCAAAGGAATGCGAGCAGGTTGCACAACTTGTTTTGACGCCGCGAAACACTTATTGCTTCATATCACAGCACAGACTTCACTTACCACCTTGATACACGGCCTCTACATCTACTCGACCCACTCACTAACGTATTATGAAAAGAAACAATAAATTAAATGTTTTTATTTATTGCACTTCTGAAGCTCAGACAGACAGACAGATTCAGAATATATTCACACCTTGAGGTCATTTCTCACTAACATTGAAACCAAATAGAATACATATAGTGTACCTAATAATATAAGTGCAAGTTAGATTACCTAGGATTTCATTGTAGACGTCAACTGTTAGCAATTCATAAATCAAGCCTTTATTTACCAAAACAATGCCCCATTCCAAGCAATGAAGTTTTGCTGATTTTTGCAAACACTATTGTGACATTGCGCTGTTTGCGTCATTCGAGTTGTAAGGTCGTAATTACGAGCATTATTTGCGTACTACGTAACTATTCAAATAAACTGTTATTTTTAACGGAGCAAGCCGAACAAGTGGCGCTGAACTTTTGGACTTGCCAGTAGGTACGTATTCCTGGTTACAAAAAAAAACTTCGTAAGCTTTATTTTAAAATATTGAGATATAATATAGAATAATATATGTATATAACAGATTCGTGGGTTTCTCGTTGTTTTGGTCGAAATTGTTGTAGAAGGATCTAGTAATGGATCGTTATTATCAATTTGAGTATTTTATCTCGATGAGCCGATAACTCTTGTGCAATTCCTTCATACTCAAAATACCAATAGCTATCGATAACAAACATAAAGTACTGATTACTTATTTTATTCGACTTGCCAGCAAATGTGAGCGTGTTCAAGACATGCAACAAATCTTGGACATATCCGGCTGTAGGCGGTGTCGACAGCCTTGCCAGAGGCTGTGTTTTTGCAAAACAAATACTATTGCAACACCCAGACGGCGATTGACTCTCTCTTTCTCGCCGTATTGCCAGACTGAGCCGCTCACTGTAAACCGGATAAGTGAGTGCACGTATACGTAACAAAGACACAATAAATCGTTTCAATTATGAAAGTAGGTTTGTGATATATCTTAAGACTGGAACCCTGAACATTAAATACTATCATGATTTAATAACTTGTAAAACGTATACGTGTGTTGTTTTCTGTAGTCGAGAGCCTTATTAGGACCGCAGTTACATACAGACAAGTTTTTGTATAAGACCTCTATCGTGTTCATGGGATATCTTTAACAGTTAAGCTGTCGGTCGAACTGAGTGGGGCCTTTTTGATGGTCCAAAAAATAATTAGTTCTAAAAGAATGCACTTCACGGTTATCTTAATCAATATTATAAACTCATGCATGAGTTAATCAGTAGCTAAGCTACCTACTCATTTTGTGACTATGAGCCCTAGGTATTTGGAATGGTACGGAATCTCTAACTCACTCAACATCTTGGAGGTCGGTACCGTAAGGACGGTATAGTACCGACAGCAATGTTGGCAGTCAAGGGACAGGGACCCGTCAGCTCTTTTAGCCCAGCTATAATTATAATAGAACTAGCCAGTTTCGCTTTCGCCTAATTAGCTAAATAAACAAGATGTTGTTTGTTTGCTTACTGGCATGTAAATAACTTTGTGAAGGTTGTTTTCCATAGAGTGCTTACGGACGAAAATATAAGTTACCCCTCGATGGCCCCTTCTAAATAACGAAGGTTAATTTGGACCTTGGATGGGTACACAAGTGGATCAGTACTCGGTATCCCGTTTCAAAGGAATCAAAAGAGAAGGGGCAGACGGTACAATAGATCTGGTTTCAGAACAAATGCGAAACGTACTCGTAACACAAAGTCCTCTCGGCTCGACTCAAATGTCGGCGCGGGGCGGCAAGGTCGTCTGCGCAAACGCCGCCGCCGCCGACGGCGCCGCCGCGCCGCCCCGCTGAGCTGTCACTCACGTGGCGCAGTTTTACTTTTATGTAGTTTATACTTGCCATTTAGAACATTATGATCTTTGGTAGTGGAAACTAGAGAAAATGATGTTTTTCTTGCCTGATTTTTGTTATTCATCACATCGTAATTTTTATAATTTCGTACCTCGTTACGTCACCCATCATACTAGCTTCTGCCCGCTGCTTGTGCAAAATGACAGATCGATCTGCAGCAGTAGTATTAGCGTGTACATTGTGTACAAGGAAAACATTCACCCATACAAACTTTCACATTTGTAATAATTATTGTGTTATTTATGAAATATATTTAAAAAATAATCTATTACGGTTATACCAAGCACCGGTTTCACCACGGGTTAATCACATGCCTATTATTGAAATCTGATGTAAAATAATAATTTAATAATTCTAACCGGGCCAATACTCGTAAAATTTGAATTAACGAGGCATGTAAAACGTGTTGTTATTCGTGACACAGTTCGGTTATTGAATTGGATATTGCATGACCGTTCACACGATATTCGAATAATTCAATACCTTGTACCACAACAGTGACAACCTACACCGAGTGTGTTGAAACCGTGTCAGTCACCACAGTTGGCTGTCGCAGGGCTTCACGCAGCCGCCGAGTGGCCTAGGTACGGCGGCGTCGCGTGTCGTACCGCCGCGCCGCCTCTCGGTCGCCCGCAACGCAACTGGGCTAAGGTCGCTAATGTGCATTATTTTACATTTAGGTATCAGCAGTACAACGCTAACAACACACACACCTATATACATTCCAACGAAAACCAATCCACACACGGACCTTGGTCGAAGCTCCTGTTCTGTAAATGCCTTGCATGATTTAAGAGAACTGGTACCTAGTAGTACCGTGGTCGCGAACCGGACATTTGTTTAATTTTGCATAATTCTCAGAACATCAGGTATTGATTTGATCAATCATTTATTGGCACAGGTAGTTTGTTTGTGTATAATGTTGTGTGATGAATCCAAATGTTCTCCCCGGCATTGGTATCAGTCTCGTGATTGTAAATTGGCAACACCGAACTCATGCGCTGAAATACTGTCGAGGTTAAAATAATTTGGCGGGAATCAGAATTGCATCGAAGATCATCCGGCTCTACAATGTGAAGTTTTGTGTACAATGAGGCAGGTATCGAACCAAATCACTTTCATAGAGCAATGCTACGGCTGCGCAGCGCATTCCTACGTAACTGGGTCACTTGAGAAAACGGATCCATAAAACGTAAAGGTTTTCATGGACCAGATGTTTATTCAAAAACATTTATAAAACTTTGTGTTTTGGCGTTGGTCTTTCTAGAAAGCTCTGATAAATGATTAGCACCATCGTTGAACGAAGCATCATGTTTTGTTGGTTTACGATTTGCGGTAAATTACTTTCCCGCTATTTTTCCCCGTCGTGAATTTATATCGAACGCTCTTAATTAAGTAGGTAGTTGGATTGGATATAGGTACTACAGTATTTTCCGGTTTCCTTGGGGTTTTTCGTAATAGGACGCTCATAATCAGTCCTAGTTGAAGTGGGTGGCCCTGGCGCTGCAACGATATGCCTGTGTCGGGCGGGCGTTGATTGGCATCGGACGGCGGCGGCATGGCACCGTTGTTGGCGGCAGCCTGCATGAATCATGCCCGCACCTCGTGCCAGGCAGACGCACCCAATGTAGGTCACCTGCTCGCGATGGTTTGTTTGGGTCCCCCCGAATTAGAATGTGTTAATAATACGACAACCTTTGCTTACCGCTCTCCTCTCCACTACTCTTTGTACTCCTATATTTTTGCAGCATGTTTTGGAGGCATAGCAAGTTTAATGGAATGCTGTAGTCTACCTGATAAATCTCGGAAATGAGACGAACAATCTTTGTTCTTTGCGCTTATTTGAACCTTAACTAATCATGAGGATACCATATTGATTTTCCTGTTAGCTTGTTAACTGGGAAACGCTAGCTGGTACTGTTTGCTATGCAAATAGATTCTCTCGTCATCGAGAGGTAAATGCAACACAAAGATTATCTTACTTTAGCTGCATGTATAAGTGCCTAGCCTATTCATAGAATTCTATTACGCTTACCATTCTAAATATAAACCTTGCATGTTATGGGTTTCGTTGTTATCGAGAATTTTGTGTTGTTAGCATCCGTAAATTATAAGTAACGATGTAAATCCATCGCCAATTTCCTGTTCAATGTTTCTTAGTTGCATTTCCTCAAGTTGGCAGGATAGGCGTTGCATCCGATGGCCCAGTGGGTTAAATAGGCTAAATAGGTCAGTCGGTGCTGTAGCTATAGCGTTTGTTTGGGTCCCGTTTATTGATCAAGCGCGCTCGAGGCTCGTGCCCGGAACATGTGCGCACGCAGCTCATTCCACTGGGTCATGAAGTCGATGCAGTTTCTGCACTGCTATTGTTACGTAAATTTTATTACGTAACGATACCTATTTAGGTCTGTAGCCTATAAATCTTTTGTGAATGCATATGGTATTGAATGACTGTTGCGTGTTGCTATTGTCCCGGTTTCCAAGTTAGATTTGAAAGAAACGCTAGATACTGACCGACCTGAGCTCTCGAATTTCTCAGCAATTGAGAACTTTCCCGCTATCGATTGTCATACCACGAGTTGAGTTAGATATAATCTTCTGTTGTCTATTTAAAAAATTTCACTGTATAAGTGAAACTTGAACTGCGTTCTGTTTAGTCGTTATCTATACGATTGCGGATTATAATTTAGTTCCGTGTTTACTTACCTACATCAACAATTTAGACGCAATCGATGCAATGCTTATCTAAAACCTGGCGATAAAGTGCACCTGTAATCTGCTCACGTGTCGTTTTACAATACTAATTTATCACATTCTTGTATAAATATAAGTATACTGAAAATTCCAACAACGCAATACCAAGTAAAGCAGTATCTTAATCCTGTAATAAGTAGCTTTGTTTAGGTATAACTAGATATTATTTTGCAACACATGTGGCTAACGTAGAAACTAACAAGACACAAAACACAACGAACCGAAAAAAGCTTGTTCAGGAGTGTTAACGGTCATCCGGTACACTTCGGATAATTTGTATACTCTTTGCTCTTTGACCTAATGCAGTCTGTAAGGCGAAGTTGTCTACTAGCCAATTTAGATCAAATTTAGGTGAGTAACCCGTTCTAGGTAATTACTTCGTACCACCAGCAACGTCGTCTCATTTCTTGGAATACGGGCGTTTGCACAGACGTCTAACATAATCATAGATTGACATTATGTGAGGAAAATGATAAAATAAAATAATAAAACCGGCCAATTGCGAATCGAACTCGCGCACGAAGGGTTCCGTACCAATATCTATAAAAACGGCAAAAAAATCACGTTTGTTGAATGGGAGCTCCCTTAAATTTTTATTTTATTCTGTTTTTCTGGCTACAGAAATACATCGTCTGTGAAAATTTCAACTGTTTAGCTATCGCGGTTCATGAGATACAGCCTGGTGACAGACGGACAGCGGAGTTTTAGTAATAGGGTCCCGTTTTACTCTTCGGGTACGGAACCCTTAAAAGAAATCTAATATTAAGACCTCAGACCAAATAAGATATTTGGTCTGCGATGAAGACTTAGTTTCGCATGTAAATACCTAACATGTTTTTGTATGGTAACTAAATGAGGAAATAAAGATCTTTGAACTGAAATTTAGTTAGTTAGTTAGTTGGTCAGGTATTTCATAGATTGACATCTGTGAGTTTTTTCTTAAGTTCTTTACAGTCTAGTCAAACTCTAGGCTAGAAAGAGAATGAGGTTATATTGTCATATTTATATTAATTATGCTTAAACGAAAGGAAAAGTTAATCTGACTTATGCCATAAATTAAGCAAGGTTGGACTATAAATAAATTGTAAAAACTTCGCATTATCATAGCGATAATTATGTATCCTCCGAAAAATCTAAGTCCACCTGATAAAAGCGGCAGGATGATAACTGCATTGTATATTTACGTTGCCCGTTTGCCCACTTACAGTACCTACTAACCAGTATAAGCCGAACGTGCTAGATGCTTCATTTCTAATATGTACCTGTAGTTGTAAAATTTACTAAATACATAAAGTTGATCGTGTCGAGTTGCCGCGAGATTCAAATAATTTTCTGGTTTTTAGTTTTTTCTGTGTTGTACTATGAATAAAACTAGCGGAATAGTAATTGCCGCAAATCGTATCGTACCACTGAAAAAGATAACTTCGGTTAATGCGTTAGTTATTATTTATAGAAAACAGAAAAAAAACCACAAAAAAACGAATTTTGCGCCGAACCAAAACGATCATCCTGGAATACTTAGAAAGAACCGAATAGCAGTTTAAATACTAGTACACTACACATTTGATCAGATATGGAAAGTAATTTTATAAGTGCGGAACTGAAAATTAATGCATTTTAGGGTTCCGTACCCAAAGGGTAAAAACGAGACCCTATTACTAAGACTTCGCTGTCCGTCTGTCACCAGGCTGTATCTCATGAACCGTTATAGTTTATTTTTGTTGCCGCTATAACAACAAATACTAAAAAGCACAATAAAATAAATATTTAAGGGGGCTCCCATACAACAAACGTGATTTGTTGTTAATGGTACGGAACCCTTCGTGCGCGAGTCTGAATCGCACTTGGCCGGTTTTATTTAGATGTCTGATTTCCGCGCTCAAAACTTAAATCATGGTAAATATCCCGTTATGAATGACTTGAGTGTTAATAACAATGAAAGTTTTAAAAGTTTTAACCAAATATAACTTAAGTTTATAACGTATTAAACGGTACGTATGTTCACGTCTGTAAGATTTTGTAATTAAGTAGTTTCAGCACTCAAGGAAGCAATAATTGCAAAACCCGCTTGATTGCAAACTAGTTTAACATTCGCCGTAGTAAACTCTATTTATCTGGAACAGCACGTGTAAATCTAAAATTGTCGTGTTATAGATTTCTATGCAGGTTATATTGTATTACCTTGTAAATGTAGATATTTCATCAGCTCGTCAGTCGTGATGATGCTATTGATAAAAGAACGTATCTAAAGAGATTTTCATAGTGCCTAGCTGACGTAATAAAGGCTGATTTCACAATTTCACGTTTTCACTATAAAAACTATCGTAGTTTGACGTTGGTATTATTTAAACAATCAAGTTTCGCCTCTGCCTGCGTGCCCCTGTAATCTGCTCGTACGTGACATGTTAATGTTGCATTTTTGTAAATTTATACTGAAAATTCCAACGACGCAATACCAAGTAAAGCAGTGTCTTCTTCCAGTACTAATTAGCTTGGTTGAGGTTTATCTAGATATTATTTTGCAACACATGTGGCTAAAGTCGAAACAAACAAGACACAGGCCACAACGAACCGAAAAAAGCTTGTTCAGGATTGATAACGGTCATCCGGTGATTTGTAAAGGAGGATCATTCGTATACTATGTGTATCTACTTTATGACCTAATGCAGTATGCTAGGCGAAGGTGTCTACGAATTTTTTCCTTACTTGTGCTAATAAGTAAAACCTTGGTTCTTGCCATATTTCACGACTCTAGGTCAACGGGAAGTACCCATAGGTATTCGGTCCAAGACGAGAATAAAAAAATATTTTTTGGTAATAAACTACAAATTTCTCGCTTTCGGCTTTTTTCCTTTTCTTGTTAAAAGACATTTCATGATTCTAGGTCAGTGCATGTAATTCCCTAGGAAATTTCAAAATATTTGGGCATAAACGGCTGTAACTTTTGATTGCGTTTACTTAGAAGTTTGATTTATATCGCGGCTCCAAGAGGTTATGAACCTGAGTATATGATGTGAATTTCAACTGGATACCTACACGCGTTTCTAAAGGCTGACAGACAGACAACAAAGTGATCCTTTAAGGGTTTCTTTTTTCCATTTGAGGTACGGAACCTTATAAAGATTTGACTTTATTATTCAATGATTTCTTCGTTTTACTTGAAAACTATCATAGTTTGACGTACGTGTTCTTGAAACACAAAATGTCCTACACGCTAATTACCTAAGACATAGGTAGTTCGCATTTTTCATTTTAATTAATAAATAATGAATACGAAAAATCTGGAAGTCGTTGGAGATGTTGGTTCCTTCCAAGCCGTACTGAAGTACAATAACGTATCTAGTAGAATATTAGTAATGTGGATGATAAGAGGTCAATGGGCGGATACGGATGTCCGGTCTATTGCTAGTGACAGTGACACGACATCAATGATATCAATATCACCGCACCTACTTTACAGTAATTAGATACTGCTATAACAGGAAATTTACGTAACCTTTGACATTTGCCGAGACAATTCAGCCGCCTCACCCGTTGACGGGATATTTTTTTCATGACGTGTGAGTTTTCCTTTATTTCGACACAGTTGCATGCGCCATGAATAGAGCATTTATTTATTTTAGGAATTTTAGAATAACTTTATTCCGAATAGGCTTTAAATGGTTATGTAACCAAGATATTTTCATTCAGTTATTTTGTAAGATTTCTAAGAAATTTGATAATGTCCAAAAATTTCGAGTCTGAACTAAGTTTTAGACTTCGACCTCGTGGCAGCGCATCCCGTACTCATGGAGGGTTGCGGATTCAAGTCCCGTCAAAGTCCTTAGAAAATTGCCCCAGTGCGAGGAGTGCACAAGAACAGCAAAAACCTGTAAGAGTAAATGAAATGATAAAAGTTTCTGCACGCGTTTTACTAGGGTAATGCTGGCATAATTCAAGATCTACAACTTTATAACTGCCAAATTTCAGGTCGTTCAGTAAGAAAGAAAGAAAAATATTTATTAGTCACAACACACAAATCAAACTTTAGAACACAAGTAGTAAGTATATTATACTTAGTGCGAGCAGACGAGCGCGCGTGTGTGTGTTGGTCTAACAGGTGACTCAGCTTATTGCTCTTATACAAAATATAATTTGTGAAAGCGCTGGTTTTCAGGCAGAACCAGGAAGGGTAAGTGACAGACACGATCTCAGAACCAGCTCACAAGGCTGTAAGGCTTTCTCTTGACTCAAACGTCTTCACATTTTACAAACTTACACATTCTTAGTTTAACTTGAGGATTTTACAAATATTAATAATATCTTCGGGCTTAAAAATTATGTCCTCTCTCTCTCCATACATATTGTGTGCCCAGCGCAGGGTCTATAGTGATTCTTATTAAGAGAATATCTACACTTATATTATAAATTCGAAAGTTACTCTGTCTGTTACATTTTCAAGCCTAAACGGCTGGGAGGTAAATGATATCCCGGAGACAGACATGGCTACTTCAAAAGTGCGTGCGATGCCGCGGGTAGCCGCTAGTTTACTTTAAATGATTGACTTTTAACTGATTTTTAAGCCGCCATATAGCTGGCACTGAGCACAGTAGCCTTGTGAGCAGGTAGCAGCCCTAACTAGGCCACGGTTACGTTAGAAGTCTCTCGTGCTTCCCGCTGTTGTTCGATACACCACCTTTATTATTTACTTGCTTGTTTCAACCGCATTTACATTTTACGATCAACCTACAAATTTTATGACTATGTAAAATGATTGTACCAAAGATTAATAACTAGGTTGCCTCGTAAAGTTGTACTTTATAACTTAAAGAGTAACTTAATAATGCATTCAGTGTTGTTATCGCATTCGAAGCTTGTTCGCCATGAAACCCTTATCCACTTAGTGCCTTAAAGTAAAATAAGCTACAAATAACTCCAAATACACCCGTCGATAATAAGTAACATGTGATTTAGAGCCTCCTAGGCTAGACAGGGGGCGGCTTAGCAGGGCCAAGCCCACAAAATTTCAACCCTGCGAGGCCAAGAGGGGAATTCGCAGACAACCAGACCACGTGGTTAGAAATCGTCATTGGTTTTTTACCAACAAAAACACAGATATCGTGTATCTGCTCAAGCAGTAGGAAATGAGGTATGAGGAAAATAAATAAATTGCACTGCTTTTAACAGGTACTTGTTCATAATGAGGATGTTATTGTAGTCCGTGATGCAGATTTTGATATAGCGTCTATAAAGTTATGCACGCTTGCGCCGCGTGGTCTGCCTCGAGTGGTGGGTGGTAGCCACCCCATCACCCTGTTCGATCGCGGTACGTAGAATGTATGTGAAACGTATTTCAAAGTAGGTCGGAGGGGTGGGATGCGCGCGCAGCCTCCACCTCTACGTCATTATCGATCGCGCTTGGCGCCGCCGTAAGTGACGTAGGGCCCCGATAGTACGCCCACTCTCCGTGACCGAATATCACCCGCCACCCCTCGCTTCCACCCCCCGGCCTCGTGTCGCCGCGTGACCTCGCACCTTCCCCAGCCTGCATGCATACTGTAATTTCGTTAAACTGCATCTACCACGAGGCGATTAATAGGTACTAGTATAACAATACAGTGCCATTCTACGTTTTTCACAAACGTAACGGACGTAAGCGAACATAAGTACTTCTTGGAACCAATATAATGCACAACTTTATGGCACCAAGTAAGTAGGAGTGCTAGTGCTAGTTATTGGAATTCAATTACGTCCGTGCTGTTTGCATTCCCTGGTTGTATTACGCAGAACTGATAAAATACCTGTAGATCGATCGATACTAAAGTAGTTTCTGTTTGTTGCAAACACTATGACGTTAGCGGCTTATCGGTTTTTTTTGCAATTTATGATGCGAGGCGTAGCTACTACCTACAGTACAAGATATAACCTAGCGTGTCATTCGTTTCCATGATGATATATTATCCTAGTCGAATTTCGGCCAGTGCGGCCACTGAGACCAGTCTTGAGCGCAGTACAGCTATTAAAGTGCACAAGTGCACTATTCTCTCATTCTCATAATCCGGTGGTGCACGGGGGTGTTACACCGCCAACTTCCTGTCTCCAGGCTGCTAACTGTGCATTGCATCGTTTTCATAGTGCATGTGTGGGAAAGCTACGCCTAAAAGTAGCTTTTAAAAGTTTGATATTAGGAATTAACATTAAGGTCTGCACACATTAATCCAACGCCGCTACCACGCAACACAAAAAAATGGCATTCAAATATGTGCTTTAAATCGTTATCTTTAGATACATTTTACAGTGACGAAATGACGTCCCATAAGCTTCAACCGAGTGCTCCGCGAGCTGTCTGTCATCTGATGACGTCAATATGATATGCATCTAAATATTAAGAGTTAAAACCTTAGCCACATTTTTGTGCTGTAGTGATAAAAAAAAATTAAAATTTTGTTGATGTAATGTTATTATTCTAGCTAGTGTTATCATTCGATTACATTTCCATTTAATCCGACAGGTGATGATAACGTTGGCGCCGTTTGTTGTGGGAATCGATACATTTATAGTTGTTATCAGTTTATGACGGTATGGGTTTTTTCTCAGAATTATGAAAGGTTTTAAAAATACCCTAGGACATGTTAAAGTACGGGGAAAACCCTTGGCACAAGCTTAACTGCTGGCGTTCGGTACGTCGTCGTCGCGGCGCCAAGCGTAATACCTACTTGTAGGGTCAAGGCACATATGGAATGGAAGTCGAAGGCGTTTTTTATAGGATATTGAACCCGGTCATCACACTGTAATTCACACTACTGGGAAATTTAATTAATTTTATTATTATTCATTTACGAGCATTCCAAAGAATGCGCGAGATTTTTTTTATCATCATAGAAACGTGTTCCTTTCGTTCGTTGTGGAGATACGGTAAATAAAATCATACTGACCATCCTATCAAAATCTTCAAAATATCAATTCTGTTCCAATTCCAATGTGCTTTGCTTGACCCTTAGTATTTTTTTGTACGCTCGAAACAGCAGATTGTACGGTTCTAAAACTAAATTTTAGAGCATTTTTATGTTACCACAATCACAAAGAAATTAATGGGTTAAAGGTTGTATTGATTTGATATTCGTTGAATATTCAACAAGCGAACTTCAGCGAGGATACTGTGTTCTGTGTATGATACACAGTATCCTCGCTGAAGTTCGCTTGTTGTGCCCCACATGACGCCCTTCACAGAACAATAGAATGCACTCGAGGTTTGCTGTTCACGCAATGCCGCACTTGTAGTGATGCCTCACAATTACATCATAATACCGCTTTTCTTGAGAGGCTGCAATGTCATTACAGAATTCTAAATAAAGGTAGAGACACGCCATTGTGTCATCAAGCACGCCTTAGAAGCCTATGCATTTTATAATCTGTCCATGTGTTTATATGGTTTGAATGATGAAAGAATGCAATATTTTATTGACAAATAGTTAGTTCCGATATTTTTCAAGTCGAAAGCTTCGCATCACTTTAAAAAGAACACATTTTAAAAAGAAACAGTGTCTGAAATATCGGATTTTTTTCATTCAGTCAAAGAACACACAGTAATAATGTCTCTAAACATATCAGGTACTGAAATGTATGAAACCAATTATAAAGCTTTATAAAATCGTTTTTAAGCTTTCATCCACTTTAAAAAAGTAAGTTATTTTAGTGGGTCGTCTACTGTCGACGTGGACTGGACCTAATCTGTGGCGGCAGAATAAACAAAACATTTAATGAGTTTTTAAATAAAAGAAAACTGGCCCTGAAACCAGGAAACAACGAATCCGTACCAAATCTAAAGTAATTATTACCTACCTGTACTAAGTAAAACCAGTCAGTAGTAACTATTCAAAATTTACGACCGTCCGAAGTGCACTTCAGAAACCTAAATTTAAATTTCCACTATGTTGCGCAATAGCGCAAGTTAAACCAGTGCCTATTTGGTTTTCTACCTAACGTGTCATTAAGAACCGTACAGAACATGAAACGTCAGAGATTCGTGAAACAATGATTTAGCAATATTTCTACGTGAAAATTTGAACCGGATAAGGCTTGTTCAGTCGAGAATCAGAATTGAAAACACAATCGCTGATACTATTTCGGCACTTGGAATCCCACTCGGAAAAACAGTGACGATACTGGTTGTCATGGGTCATTTTCTATATTTACCTAGGTATAGTAAAAAAAAATCGATCTATGTTCAAAATTCAATAACTTTATTTCTTTAGGCTTACAAAATAAGCACTTAGACAAGTCAAATTTTATACATAAACAGTTTTATAGATTATCAAATAAGAAACAAAATGTCATTGATTTTGTTCGCTTCAATTTTTTGTCCACTAGTGGAAGAAGCGAAAAATAAACCACTAGTAAGTTTGTATAATATATATGTAGGGTATTGTATTAAGTATATCACTTATCTAGTACTTACATAACCAGTATTATATATATATTATATATTCTCTGCCATAACAACAGCTCGTTTAGCTTGGGGCTAGATAATGCTGTGTGAATTGTCCAGCATTATTATTGTAATATCTTATTCGTTGAGTATTCAGAATCACGTTGATTGCTTCCAAGTCACGTAATCGTGTTATCTTCGTGGTCCAGGAGTGCTTCAATGCTGTTTAACTGATCCCTCTGACATTGTTTACTAATAAACAGAATAATCTACACAAGTGTGCTACATGTCGAGGTTTGTGATAGGGATATTATGTTATTGACTTAAACATTTGTATCTTGTATACATCAGACACTGTATTTAACACCTATTTGTTGGCACGCCCTTAATGATGTGTAATAAATAAGCTTTGTAATAGATATTTTAATGCTGGCCCTTTCTACAGGCCACATATCCAACTTTTTTTTTATACATATATTTGGATGGTAACTTTAACTTGTAATTAGGTATTTTCTCCTCACACCAATAATAAACATCAAATTATATTAAAATAGCCATTCTCCTTATTGTTTTCCGTTTTTGGGTAATTCCAATTTTGCTCTGTTAACAAACATTTCATATTAGCTAATAACCTACTGCCGATGTGAGAAATATCCTCATTTGAATAAATAAGCTTAGTATAGGAATTATGCAATCGCGTTTGGTAGTAGGTTGAGTACTAAAGCAGGCCAGCGGAGGCGGAGCGTTGGCAGCTGGCCGAGGCTATGGAGGCGGCAGCGACAGAACAGAAAGGGCAGGAGGTCGCGGTTGCTGCAGTG
Organism: Eupithecia exiguata; assembly: GCA_947086465.1. Taxonomy (NCBI): domain Eukaryota; kingdom Metazoa; phylum Arthropoda; class Insecta; order Lepidoptera; family Geometridae; genus Eupithecia; species Eupithecia exiguata. The sequence continues at coordinate 6,701,207 of OX352238.1, read as the reverse complement.
CAGATGCAGTGAGGGTGGCAGCCTTCCTGAGGGTGGGCGGAGAAGCGAGTAGGCGGGCAGCCCCGGGCCCACGCGGCCTCGTTACGTAAACCGGCAGCTGGTACTTACCCAGTTCCGCTAATGTCGAAGGTTGCTGCGCATAAAGGTCGCTGTCTGGGTCACGATGAACACGGTTAATGCTTTTATTCTAGTTTAGCTTCTTTAGATGCTATAGCTATCCGTCATCATTACTTACAATTTCGAGAACTATGTGGAGTCTATATCTACATCTACCAAATCGGGTTCCTAAACAATCTAGTTTGAATCAAATAAAAAACAACTTACCTACTAGACATGGACAATCGACACAGTATCATCTAGCCCCCAGTAAGAATAGCTTGTGTTATGTTATGGGTACTTACTTGATAACTGTTATTTTGAGCAAAGTCAGCATAACAAAGCAAATTAAGTCCTTCAATTGTCCCATATGACAATCCTTCGACTTTGAACATCATGACGAGCCACTAACCGCGTGAACAAACAAAAACAAGCGGCACAAAAACCCATAACTTGTTTACTGTTGATAGTTAACATACGTGTCAAATAACGTGAACGAGGTTATCAGTTGTTTAATTTACTTGAGATAAATATGGGATTCTAAACAAATATAACTGCGCTGAAAACGCGACTGCCAACGGTTATAAAATATACGGTTAATTTGCACTGCGGAGAAAGCGCAATATGCTGGAGTTCGGAAGTTTTGAATCGATATTGATCTACTTTGTACTCCCACACATCAAGGCCCTGGCGGTCGCGGAGTAAAGCTCTGCACACATGAATCCAACGCCGCTACTGCGCAAAAATCTGTGGTTTTAATGTTCTGTAATTTTCTTTTTCTTTTAAATTTTTCATTGCCCTTGACAAATTTATTTTTATTTTTGTAATTTTTAGCTAATAATGCATGCTTTCATATTTTATAATTAATTATTCTTATTTAAATTTCCAATAGATATTTGCTTACATATGTAATACATGCTGTGTACACATATTTAGGGATACACTCTAGTTAGGGTTCCGTACCCAAAGGGGTCGGACAGACGGACAGCGAAGTCTTAGTAATAGGGTACTAAGACTTCGCTGTCCGTCTGTCCGTCTGTCACCAGGCTGTATCTCATGAACCGTGATAGTTAGACAGTTGAAATTTTCACAGATGATGTATTTCTGTTTTGCCGTTTTTACAGATAATGATGCGGAACCCTTCTTGCGCGAGTCTGACTCGCACTTAGCCGGTTTTATTTTTATTATTGCGTCCTCAATTTATATAAATAGGAGGACGCAATAATAAAAATAAAACCGGCTAAGTGTGAGTCTGACTCGCACTTAGCCGGTTTTATTTTTATTATTGCGTCCTCCTATTTATATAAATTTGATTGTATTCTGTTTTGTGTGCCAAATAAATAAATAAATAAAAACCGCAGAAGAATGTGTACTAAAGTAGGGCTCCAACTTTAGATACTTACGTTTTACAGTGACAAAATGGCTTCCCACAAGCTTCAAACAAGTGACCCGCGAGCTGTATTTCATCTGATGCCGTCAATATGAAATGAATCTTAATGTGACGAATTAATGCCCATATTTGAATGAACATTTTGCTACGAGGTAGCTGTACTTACGTTTTACAGTGACAAAATGGCTTCCCACAAGCTTCAAACAAGTGACCCGCGAGCTGTATTTCATCTGATGCCGTCAATATGAAATGAATCTTAATGTGACGAATTAATGCCCATATTTGAATGAACATTTTGCTACGAGGTAGCTGTACTTACGTTTTACAGTGACAAAATGGCTTCCCACAAGCTTCAAACAAGTGACCCGCGAGCTGTATTTCATCTGATGCCGTCAATATGAAATGAATCTTAATGTGACGAATTAATGCCCATATTTGAATGAACATTTTGCTACGAGGTAGCTGTGCGCCTCTAATCTGATCGACACGTTCAACTCAGCCCGTGGACACAGATTCAAAAGTCAAAAAAAGACAAAAGTCAATAACTTTATTTCTTTAGGCTTAAAAAAAAGCTCTTAGACAAGTCAAATTTTATACATAAACAGTTTTATAAATAGTAATTATCAAACAAGAAACAAAATGTTATTGATTTAATGATTAAGGCCCGTGTTATGAAATCTTGCTTAGTTATAGATCAATGCTTGAGTGACGTTTTTGCCATAGAAAAACGTTACTCAAGCATAGATCGGGAAACCAAGGGAACCAAGGTAGGGCAACAGGTTCTTTTTGTGTATTTTCATACCTTTACCCCGATCACCAGTCCGTCTGGCCAGCATAGTGATCATGGCGAAACTCCCCTTTTTTGGGGAAAGCATGTTCATCGTGGACCTTAGACATATGTGTGCAAGAAATCAATACTTTTTATTTCTAGGCTTACAAGATAAGCTCTTGTTGAGAATATTCAAATACATGCGGCTTGGTAGTCGAGTGACAACTTTAAACGGAGTAAAGACCCCAGGAAGATTGTACGCTTCTGGACGGAGTTAGGCTGGCTATAGTAAAAACCACGCATAATGGACCAAATCGAGTCCAAATGCGGACAAACCTCCACCTAAACCTAACGCCTCATAGGCTGACGAGGAATCCAATTTACCTTCGATCTCGGTGACTTATTTGATTAGACCGCATCAAGTCGCTCTTGACTCAGTAATGATGACGTAAGTTGTTTTGCCAACTTCACTTAGTCACTGCTCGAGGCGTTTCGTAAGAAAGGTGCCGTGTCCTCGTTTCACTTTATAAACAAACAGACATAATACAAATACAACTAACGGTGTCTAGTCTGAGTAATTTTAACAAGAACGATTTTATTTGTTTGTATGTTTGTTGCCGTAAAATCAGGTCAATATTTTAAATGGAACCTGAGTTGGTTCGATTTAGATATTTAGCCCCGAACGTAGCTTTCAGATTCGCTGTAAACTACATGTTACTTTACTAATACACCAATTTCAGAAAAAAGCTATTGATAAAAATGCTAACTTAACTCTTACTAATTTTCTGCTTTCGACCTATCCATCCACAATCATTCATCAACTGGACTAAAAAACTTTTATTTTAGGTCACGAAAACAACGCATGCGAAGCCGCTGACAGAAACTAGTATTTAATATGCCATACACAAAATTAATTATAATTCCTATTATAGGCCTTATCAACCTACTCGATAACAAAATATCTTCTCTATAAAACAAATCCCGAAGTTAGTACCATGAAGACTATTTCCGCTGGTTTCTTCGACGTTTTACGAGCGATTGCATATTTTGAAAGTGTACTTATTATAGTGGCTCGTACGTATCGTACAACCGCCATTCATGGTGCAGCTGTCTCGCTCAGTCATCGAGCGGATGTTTTGTCGATTCGCTGCACATGCTTATCAACGATCGTGTTTGGTTATCTATCGTAAACAATGACGCCTACGCCATGATAGGCCGGCCTTCCATACATTTGTTACCCGAATGAGTAAATTGTGGGTTATGATGACATTATGAGTAAGCATCTGACCCTACTGATGATGATGATGTCCTCCTAGCCGATTTTCGGCAACAGTGGCCAATCTCAAAGGATAGCCATATACGCAGATCATATTATAGTGCACAAGAGTACACGTGCGCTTGCGCACGTGCACTCTCTTTTCCCTCACTCTTATATCCGATGAGACTAGTCCTACTATTAAAATGCTGAAAGTTTGTGACTCGTTATAGACGTATTGTTGCCCAAGAGCTGCAAAACTACTAGACATAAATAAAGATGTAATTCGGCGTGCAAGAAGGATATAATCCAACTTATACAGGTGTCCTCCAAATACCTGCAATAATTAAAATAATCAAACAATGCAAAGAGCTTATCCAGTTGTAATAATAGGTACCAATTAGTTTTAAAAAATTACGTTAATAGTTTCGGGTTTGCAGGTAGGTAGATGTTTGAAGGACTCCCTGATAAATTGACTTACTTTGCTTGCATTTATTATGTTGGATTATGTTTACCTGATCGTTCGTATCGTCAATGATCAGTATAACAAGCTCCTCTTACTTTTCGGTTAAACGACTGTGTGAAATGTCTGTTCTTGTTCTTTTTACAAAATAATCAAGAATTTGCTTAATAATGCGGTGCCTGCCAGGAAACTCAAGTGGCGCGCGCGGGGTCCGCCTGATGAGAGGACAATTAGTTGCTTAAGTATTGGCTAAAATGAGTCCTACAGTTTTGGCAACAAAACAGGAAATAATTATTGACTTACTAAAACGAACTACAATAAATACCGATCGTTTGTGGTAGGCGTTAGTCTTAAACAATAACCTAATTAGTGCTGTATTATTAGTGCCAAAATGTATCCTTGAAATAAGGTTAACAATAGGTTTAATATTAATAGCCATGGAAATTCCAACATCTTATCAAAATTATAAAAACAAAACAGGGAAACTCCTGACATAAAATAGTAGGTACCTACCATATGTTTTTTTCCGGCTACATAATTATATGGTAAACACCTATGATCATCGATGCACAATTTCACTGTTTAGTAAACTACCTCTAGGTAGGTAGTTACTTTTACTGCTTAGTCACGTATATTAACGCTATAGGTAGACCTACTGCGATGCTACAAAATCTCCGTAGAATATGTATAACCTACGCCGTAAATTCTCTATGAAACTCTGCTATTTCGTACATATGCAACGGTGCTGGACTGGTTCTACAGTTTTCCTAAAACATGTCGAATCTACGCCGCCCTAGAGCCTCTACAGTGGTGTAACACTAAAATTTCGTAAAATACATGCAATTGCACGTACGCCGCCGCACTATGGTCGGAAAATTCAATCTCCCTTTCATAGGAATTTTGAAAAAAAAAGTTCCTTTTTTTGGTGTTTTGAGTATGCAGTTTGGTTGGAAACGTAAAAACATGGTATAAAATAGTAGCCACGTGGCTTTTTTTAATTTTTTTATTCCTAAAATATGGGTTTGTTGGTTTTGAATGTATGAAAATGGGTTTTCTTTTCCTCATAACTCCTTTCGTTCCCGCTCGGTCGGGATGAAACTTATAGATATTATAAACCAACCCACAGGGAAGGCATATGACCTTTGACCTTGGTCCGGAACCGTCCACTCTTCAAGATATGAATAAATTAAAAATGCCTATTTGGGCCATATTACTATGTGGTGTAAATGTAACACAAATGAATATTTTGTTTGATTTATATACTTGATATTATTACCTAACCTTTAAGAAAGCCAAACGACCCTTTACCTTGGTCCGGAACCGTCCACTCTTCAAGATATGAATTAATTAAAAATGCCTATTTGGGCGATGTTACTATGTGGGGTAAATGTAACATAAATGAATGTTTTGTTTGATTTATATGCTAGATATTTTTACCTAATCTTTAAGAAAGCTGAATGACCATTGATCTTGTTCCCGATTGGTCCCGTTTAAAATATATGAATTTTAAAAGTACGTATTTAGGCGAAATTATCATTGGCGGTATATGTGTCACAAATCAATTTTTTGGTCATATTATTAGTCCCATATTATTAGGCATGTGAGAAATACCGACCCCAATGATTTTTAGACTAAGCCTAAAGCCACATGCTTAAAATTCAACGTTAAAATATATGCTCTCAACAATTTTTTTTAAAACGAAACCTCAATAACGAATTGACATACTAAAAGATCGTGATATTATATATCTATCCTAACTAGGTACCTACTTTTTTTTTATTTTACTGCCTATCTTATCAACAGCTACCTGCGCTACCTGCCCACAAAGTCTATTGTTATTTCACAGGTGTGACCAAATTAATGTTTTGGCTTCCTTAATTAAGGTATGTGCCTACTTTGTTTGTTATGGCTTGTTTTTCAGCGAAATTATTATTTTTCTGCAAATTTATTGTTATGGCAGGTAACTAAACCCTAACTAAAGGCAGTTTAAATATCGAGTGTACCTACGTAAATTTCATTTCAGTGCTCGTCTATGATTCGTACTCGTACGTTATCATCGCGTGGATTTTAGATTGCTTTCGATCAGTATGGAAGTATTCGTTTCAAATCTTGATGTTTTTACCTTCATGAGACAAAACGGATTTTATGTGAAATTGTTTTTTGAAAAAGTGATAACTTCTGTGAGTTTCCCTCTATCTGAAGAAGAGCAATCAAATATTAAATCGTTTTGTGCAACATACACTAGTAACATAACTCGAAAATGGAGAGCCACTAATAGCTCAAAAGACAATTTTTTAAAGAAGTTTGGTGACTGGCTAGATTCAGACATTAAATGGCCAGAGTTTTTTCAACAAAAAATTGATCAGATAAAGAGTGATGAATTGTTGAGTGATATGGTAAGACATGATGATGAATCAGATGGTGTACCTAGTACATCGTCAGTATTTGCAATGCCCATGAATGTATCCGTGTCAACTTCAACTGCCAAATTGACCCCTCGAAAACAGTTTTCCGACCTCAGTCCATTACAAAAAAAAGATCTACTTGACGCAAATGATTTTGATACCCTAGCTTATGCTTTAGTTAAAAAAGCTAGCGAAAATGAAAATCAAAAGGACTTTGAGAGTTACTAAAGCATTTAATCAAACATCCTGAAGATGCATCAATGCTGCGTTCTTAAGATAAGAACGCAGCATTGATGATTTTGACATTGAACCCGTAAAGAAAGGTGTCCTGCCCTAGGTCTATCTACGTCACTTAACTTGTCAAAATGGCAATATATTACTTTAAAGAAGGCTACAAAAGATATGGGATGTGATATGTTCCCATCATATGATATTTTGCTCACTGAGAAAGTACAATGTTACGTGGAAAAAGAAGACATGACCATAACCGATTCAGAAGTCAAACTAAAACTGCAATCCATTTCAGATATTGCTGTGAATAGACTGTTCAAAACTCTTGAAACTGAAGCCGGCAGTAATTTGACCCTTATTAGTAAATGGGGCTTTGACGGTGCATCTGGGCAAAGTAACTACAAGCAAAGAATGGATGGTGATGATTCTAGCATATTTATGTGCTAATTGGGGTCGGTATTTATCACATGCCTAATAATATGACCAAAAAATTGATTTGTGACACATATACTGCCAATGATAATTTTGCCTAAATACGTTCTTTTAAAATTTATATATTTTAAACGGGACCAATCGGGAACAAGATCAATGTTCATTCAGCTTTCTTAAAGATTAGGTAAAAATATCTAGCATATAAATCAAACAAAACATTCATTTATGTTACATTTACCCCACATAGTAACATCGCCCAAATAGGCATTTTTAATTAATTCATATCTTGAAGAGTGGACGGTTCCGGACCAAGGTAAAGGGTCGTTTGGCTTTCTTAAAGGTTAGGTAATAATATCAAGTATATAAATCAAACAAAATATTCATTTGTGTTACATTTACACCACATAGTAATATCGCCCAAATAGGCATTTTTAATTTATTCATATCTTGAAGAGTGGACGGTTCCGGACCAAGGTCAAAGGTCATATGCCTTCCCTGTGGGTTGGTTTATAATATCTATAAGTTTCATCCCGACCGAGCGGGAACGAAAGGAGTTATGAGGAAAAGAAAACCCATTTTCATACATTCAAAACCTACAAACCCATATTTTAGGAATAAAAAAATTAAAAAAAGCCACGTGGCTACTATTTTATACCATGTTTTTACGTTTCCAACCAAACTGCATACTCAAAACACCAAAAAAAGGAACTTTTTTTTTCAAAATTCCTATGAAAGGGAGATTGAATTTTCCGACCAATGTGCGCCGTAGCACTACAATTAAAAAAAAATGTAGTTCTACGCCGTAGACCCTCTTCCATAATTGTAAATGGTATGCTTTATTTTCTTATAATACGTAGCACCTACGCCGTAGGCCCTCTACAACGGCGCAGCATTCACTTTGGTAAATACGTAGCACTATCACCTACGTCGTAGACCCTCTACCGTGACACACTATCCAACTTTGGTAAATACGTAGCACTAAAACCAACATCGTAGACCCTCTACAGTGGCGTATCGCTACACTTTCGTTTAAATCGTAGCACCTACGTCGTAGACCCTCTACAGTTGTGCATCACCCAACTTTGGTAAATACGTAGCATTAGCATCTAAGTCGTAAACGCTCGACCGTTGCGTACCGCTACACTTTCGTTTAATTCGTAGCACCTTTGTCGTAGTTAGATCCTCTCCAGTAGCTTACCACTAACTACACTATTACAAAATAAAAAACTTGAAATTTCGTCGTAGAAACTTTACAGGTTGCATACCACTACACGATTACAAAATATGTGGCACACACGTCGTAGACCCCTCTAATATTAGGCGCTATCATATCGTATTAAAACAACATCAATGTCGTAGACTCTACTTTGGCGTAGCGCGTAGTACTAAATATCAGAGTTTGTAGAACGCACTTACTTACGTCATATACTTTTCACGAGCTATAGATTCACAATGAGCTGTGAATGTGATGTGTGGGTTAACAACGTTTGCGTTGGCTGAACACCAGATATCCCAAAAAAAGATTGTACTTCGACGGGACTTGATTTAATTTCTTAGAAATTTCCCTGAGTATGTGAGCCCTCACACACTCAGGGAAATTTCTAAGAAATAATTACACGGGCTATAATTACAAAAACCTTAGAAAACTAGTCAGTTTAGAGGTGGAGGACCCAAATCTAGGAAAATTCTGTTATTATTGTATTTGTTCAAACTACTTTGAAAATATCCACCAATGTTCTTATTTTTTATATTTCATATTTATAGCAAATGATGGTTATCTTGAAACAGTGTAAAGTGGTGTAAAGCGAATCGCGTGTGAAATTACCAAAATTATTCAGATGTCTAGACAGGAGTTACTGCGAACTCGCGGTTTACCGTCGAGTCTAGACGGTCCATGTCCCCTTAAGGACTGGATCGTCACTTACTTTAGTAGAGTCTACACACCAAAGTCGGCAACGTCGCCTACATAACCCGCCGGTTTGATTTCAGCAACATAATTTCATGTCGATTTTAGTGACCGCCGTTGTCAAAGGTTGCTGATTTCGTTCTGTCGACAATGTTTACCATTCCGGCGGCTTTTTGTTTTTGTGTTGCCTGCGATGTATACACTCCTTAAGGGTTGGATCGGTACTTACTGTAATACGCCAGACAGAAACAACCGTTTATGAAACTGAAAACAGACAGTCTGAAAATCGACGCGAGTTTCTTGTACTTCAACCTCGGTTAGTCAGTCTAATAACTATCATTTCATTAGTTGAGAAAGAAGGTTTGTCCGAAGTCACATTTCTTTTATATTATTGTGAAATTTTGGATAAATATTTAGATGTTTGTTACCTGTCTCTTCGCGCCAAAACTACTGAATGGATCAGGCTGAAATTTTGTAAATATGTAGTTCTAGAACTGTTATAACTACCAAAGAATAACTAACACAATGGCGCGGACAAAAGCTAGTAGTACATGTTATTGATGACTTAAGTATATCTCCAAAATATTGAAAAAAAAAAAAGAATGCTGAAAAATTCACAACGTATACCAAGGTCTGCTTAGATTAGGGCCCAAGCTAAGCAGACCTTGGTACCCATAACCAAGATTTGCTTAGCTTGGGACACAGAATAACTATATAACTATATAGTACTAACTTAGGGCTTGATGATACTGTGTAAATTAACCAGCATTATTATATTAATTTTCATTTGCCAAGACTTGTAAATTATCTCAGTCCTGTAGCGGCAACTTGTCCTTACATTCTATCGATCACCTAGTATTTAATATGTATCCAGGTTAAACTCATTACATTAATTACCTATTCCCACAGTTTCTGGTTACTTGATGAGATTGCTTTATTGCCAAACAAAACGTTTGTTTCCTTGATTTTCGTCAGGTTCATTTTCCTCATACATGTTTGTTTTGTAAATCGGTGTCCGTTTGGTTCTGTCATCGCAGTTTGTGTAAATATTATTATAGTTCTCATTGTCGCAGTGTCACGTTGCATTGCTAGTAATAACTGTTTTTGTGATCTCGTGAAGGACGGCAAATTGGACATGGTGGGAAACTGTCTAGATTGTCATCGCGGTTGTAAACTATTCTCGCTGTAATAAACGTGTTATGAGAATATCACACGATTGCGATTGTTTATAAAAATAGTTGAGTGTTTCCACGAACCTTTATAATATTTGATTGCGACGGTAACCAATAATAATATTGAACGAAGACCGGACTTTGGTAAGTACAATGTGAAAACTCCAAATGTTGTTCGCATATTTTATCGTCGTAATGTCTTAGTCCTGTTGAATTCCAAAGAAGATGCACCTGATTGAAAGTGTGCATTTGACCACAGACACGTAGCCGAGAGGCCGCTGTGCTAAGTTACGGTGTTGTTTGATCTCACGCCCCGTCACGTGGGAAAGTCGCAGGCGCAGCCAAAGCTCCCACGTTCTATTGTCTTTAATCAGCTTTTGACACATGACTAAGGCACACACATACGTCAAAATCGACCTACTTTGGGAATACAAGGAACCCACCCATCATGGTTTTGGTTTCAATGGTTTCAACCTACCTATCACTACATAGTAAAACAAAGTCGCTTCCCGCTGTCTGTCCCTATGTACACTTAAATCTTTAAAACTACGCAGCGGATTTTGATGCGGTTTTTTTAAATAGATACCTAGTGATTTAAGAGGAAGGTTTATATGTATAATACATGCACCCGTGCGAAGCCGGGGTGGATCGCTAGTCTTATAATATGCCACGCATACCCAAGATGCTGCTCCACTCCAGTGTCAGTCAAGATTTCTAAAAAACTTAAGAACGATGAAACTGTTTTTTCATTCATTAACTGTAACTGTTTTGCTCTCGTAATATCACACAAGACCCCGGGGTCATCATCATGCTCGCAGCGAATATTTCGAATCCAATTAATCGTCTCTTATGTAATTTATTAAAATGCGAAGACAATACGTTTTGCGTCGGTGTCGGCGCCAAGGTCGGGGTCGATGAACCTATTTACGTCTTTCAGAAAGAGGCGCCGATGCTCCGTCCGTCTCCTCGATGTGCCTCGCACTTTGCACGCGCGAGGCACATCGCTACATTATCATAAATAACATTATCATATCGCAATATTATGTATGTATCTAAAAATAAGTGATCAAAACACGCTTGCTATCACAGGCAATATAGAAAAGCTAATTGATACGACCAATGGATTATTAACTTTATGATTTTAAAGCTTTATATTTTAATTTTTAGGCTAAAACATTGGAGCATTACAAAGTTCTCGGCAAAGTTTCACTGACAGACTCCCAGTGACAGTCAAACAAAAAAGCATTTAGATGGAAACACGTTTTCTTGAACGTTATTTTATTTAAATAGGCCGTATATATTATATATATTTTCTGTAGATATAAGTACATAATACATCAATTAACGAAGTCAATTACAAAAAATTTCACCATCGATCGTAATAACCGTTGATAGGTATCATAAGTACATAACACGTGGGGCAAGGAAAGCGCTTTAAACAATGCCGGTATTTAAAGGACGTCGAGAATATTGACTTTGTCGCTGACGTCTTTTGCCGTATTTGGTCTTACAAACAATCAAGGGGCGTCATATTCATTCACGCACCTGCACCTCTACTAAAATAGAATAGCATATATTTATTTAAAGAAAATTACAATAACAGAATACAATAATAACAACTAATATTTTCACTTAAATCTATTTTCTACTAAATTATCTTTTTGTAAAACGTTTTTCGAAACTATAGGCCGTGCTTTGAATCGGTTCAATTCGTGAGTAGGGAATGGACTTAGGAATTGAAGTATAGGAATTTCCTTTTAGCTACTTTTAATTCAGAAGAATCAAAACATATCTGCACTGCACCTATCACATACTATTTTCACTTGCAATTATGATTAGTTTCATAGCAATAAACTCGGAACGCTATGCGTATGTCATACTCATAATGTCCTAGACTTTTGAACGACGAACGAAACACGCTAGCTTATTAGAACATTCTTTAGATTAGAAACATTTTGATTCGTGTAAGGGCATTTCGAGTCAACTTTTAGTCCACTGAACTATTCCTTCCTCTGAGAGTTATGTTTTGTTTTTTCCTTTTCTAGAAAACAAAGGTTAGAGTTCAAAAATACATGATAGTGTAATTATATTATCAGCATGAATAGAGCTCGTGCTTTATTCATAAACATACTGATTTCACTTCTTACAATTTACTTTTCTTATTTCTGAATATACATATTTCGAAACAAAGTTGCTTATGTATTATTACACAACGAGCGCTCTTCAACACAGGTCTTGGAATATTAATGATATCAAATAAGTTTTTCTTCTTCATCATCATAACAGTCCATAAGCGTCCACTGCTGCACATAGCCCTCCCGTGCACATTACGTGGCGCCGTGTATTAGTCACTCTAGCCATCCGTCTTAAGCAGATACATTTTTACTAAAAATTTCGACCTTCGGGCTTACCAATTTCATTACTGTCGTGTTTTGAGGCCAGCAATGGAAGTTTTCGCCCCAAAATATCGAGTTCTGTTTCAGGTACAAATTTAAACTAGAATTTATGTTTTTTTTTTGTTTTATTTTGATTTATTTATTTAAATTACTCGCTATCTTTGAGAAAAGCACTATACAAGCCTTGGTCCTCAATGTCTGCCCTGCTGGCCACGCTATGAAGGCCTTAAGCTAAGCTAAGCTTGCTAAGGTCTTGGCTTTCAAGCTTGGTCATGTAGTCCTTGCTGTCAGCGCTATAAATTTCCTTTCAGTTTGTTCTTCAAGGGCTGCAATGCTGACCGCGTTGTGATGGCCTGGACCTGCGCGACGCTGCGCTTTCAGGCATCATCATCGCGGCCAGCAACCCACCCATTACTGAGCTCGTCAGTAATGTACTATTAAGTGTTTACTTTATTTCGTTTGCAGTAAGCTCAAAAGTTTACTTATAATTTGCATTAAAATTAGGTATATTTGGCAGACAAATATGTACACTCTCTGTCCGTAAAAAGTACAATAACCTGGTAAAAAAACCATCACCTCTTACCATGAATGTCGATTTCCGGTGTTAATGTGTAAGCGTATGTATTTATTCCATGTTTATTGTTCGTTCACATTTCAATATAAAATTAACATTCGACAACTCGAAAAAACATTTGACTGTGTTCACTTGGCAACTTGTTTTCGAGTCTGCTAAATGAGCTATTCAAAACAATTGTGTTGGGAGTATTTTTACTAAAACAGATAAACAAGTTATTAAATTATTACTGTAGAAACAAACAAAACAGCGCAGCTAAAAGCAACAAATATTTATGATGTGAAACAATACATCTAAGAGGCAATAATATTTTAAGTTTGAGCTGAAAAAATATTTTATGCTAGAACTATTCAAGCGCATAGGAAATGTTACTAGATAGATAGATAGATAATTCTTTAATCACCTTAAATTAAAAAGAAAAACAGATTGTGTAAAATTAAAGAAAGCAAGGATTTGGCGGCCTTATCGCTTAAAGCTCACTAGCTTAAGGCGAATATGAAGGCAAAAACACGAAAATTAGGTGTTTTTGAACCCGTTTTCTGACAAAAATATTGATTGTGGAGTTTTGAAATTTATATATCCTGTAACACATATCTTGAAGAAAAGCTTGGCGGTCCCAAATGTTTGCCGTTAATTATAGTTTAGTTGTTATAGTGTTAGTTATAGTGTGTGTTTAGTTGCTTCGAACACACTTTTTATCGGTGTCTCAAATTCGATCAGTACTAAACTCAGTATTATTATTTTTGCCTACAAAATCTGTGATACAAACCTGACCAGTTACTCGTCACCTAACCGCAGAGGATCGTATTATTTGGTTGATTAGGGCACTACATGGTATGCTGAATCGAAAACAAGCACTCATTGCAGCATACAGGCGCGCGGACATGCCCAATGTCATTTGCCTTACTATTCGCCTTAAAGCTTACTAGAGCTCCTCAGGAATTAAGATCGAACATTATGCTCGTAAATTCCTTATCATTGATAATGATAACGGATTTACTAGGCTGTATCTGCAAACTTGGTATTGTAATTGTATCCTGCCCTTAGCAAGCAGTGCATATTCATATTCTTAGGGTTCCAAAATATATCGTCATGTAGTGGTGGCGTTATACTATTCGCTAGTCCTGCTTTAGTGGGCATGAATGAAGAAGGACCTACACTTATCCCTCAAAGAACCTCTACCTACATTTTCAGGCAAATTCTACATTAATCGCAAATGAGATTCGCACGATAATTCTGGTCAGGTGATTTTGTCATGAGTATACTGACCAGATCAAACCGAAACACGTTTGAACTGGAAGTCTTGTAAACCATATTTACTCAGACCTTGGATCAGCTAACCGGTACGGTGATTGACCGTCGTCGGTTACTCACACCGGCACGGTCGTAGCAAAAACTTAGGGTAAACACACTCAGGGTTGTACATGATCTATGGAGCATTATTTATAGCACTCGTTCGCTTCGATCACGTGGATTTATATTATTCAAATTAGTTCTCTGAATGATTTGTTATAAAGTTGTTAAAGAGCAATATTTAACATTTAACCATTTTGACGACCGAAGTGGCGTGGCAGGCGAAGGTCTGCCTGCGACGCAGGAGATCACGGGTTCGATTCCTGCCTAGGGAGAAATGTTTGTACGATCTGCAAATATTTGTTTCGGGTGTTCTGAGTATTTTCTGTGTATAAAAAAATATCTGTATAAGTATGCAACTTATTGTATTTTGTAGTACTCATAACACAAGCTCTGCTTAGCTTGGGGCTAGATGATGCTGTTTGTATTGTCCAACATTATTTATTTATTTGTACGCTACATTCATACAACTCTAGTTTTATTGTGATAAAACGTTAATTAATGCTGTGTTCTTTTTCACTTAATCTAAAGTCTATTTATAAAACGATGCATAAATTAGTTTGTACTCTATGTGGGTAGGTACTTTCGTAATCATATTTACCTAGTATAATTATATTAAACCGCACACTCAGTGATACACTTATGTCCATGAAGCAAGGGTTTTCCCGGCGTTTATTTATGTTTACTGTTTACGTTACCGCTATGACTAATATTAAAAAGGCATATTTCTAGGAGCAAGAGTTTGATCGTTCCCCGCATACTTATGTGTGATTCAGTTTTTAAGTTCTCATCGAAATCGTTGAAAAAACATCTAGTTCCCAGATGTACGTACACATGTTTTCGTTTGAAACAGCATGAATGGTCACGGCACGAGTGACTCTGTATTTGTGGCCGTGGTGCAAGAGGCCGGGTATTTCCGGTTGTACCATATTCGTGTCAGGCCGGAGTCGGAGTCCAGCGGAATATTCTGAGAGATGTTTACATCGATGCAGCACCGTGTTTACTGTTTACAAGTATTGCCACTCCCTGCGCGTACGCTTTGACCGCATTTCACCTAACATAAAAACATCCTCGTATATATGCGACAACTAAAAACTTCCTCAAAAAAAAAACAACGATTTTTCCTGATTTCTTCTTTTACATTTCTTATGATCATTTTCGGTGCGTGGTGAATGAAATTCAAGAAGTATTGCGCCTAAAGTATTTTTTAGGTAGGAGATTAAGATTATAATTAACTACATATGTAATGTACCTACTAAATTATAAATAACTAGCGGTCCGCCCCGGCTTCGCACGGGTATATTCTATGCCTATGTTACTCAGTGGCAATGTAGCTTTCTAACGGCAAAAGAATTTTCGAAATCGGTCCAGTAGTTTATAAATTTATTCGTTATGTAAAAAATACAAATCTTTCCTCTTTATAATATGAGTGTTTGTAGTTTATATATAATACGTAATTACTCTGACCTCTGTGATGCCTACCTAAATAAACTGAGTATGAGTTCTCGATATAAAAGCATTCGAGCGTAAGCAAAATGAGGGAGCCGTCGTGCTTTGTTTACAAACACGACCTTCCGATAATGGGTTATCGCAAATACACACTGATTCTCTATTATTAACCGGATGAATGAATGTGTAGGAAAAGTATTTCAATACCTTACTTCATTTGTGCTGTAGAGATGACGATACTGTTTTGCTTCGAGCGGAATTCTAAGAATGGAACACTATTAGTGTAGCGGCGGCGTTTCTATTCATAGTGGATGATGAGATATTTGATGGATGGATGACGCGGCCTCGCCGACGACGGACGCCGTCGCGTGCACTGCAATCCGGTGTTGCCAGTTTCTTAGGAATTTGAACTAAACTACTTCTGTGAAGGCTTTCTGTAATACTTAATCTGAATGAGGGTAAAATATTTTGAAACTAAAATTTACTCAGTGCCAAACTTGTAACCCATTTCTCACGTTAGTTGATATTGGTATAACAAAGCCTGCCCTACATAACTTCCTGAGTATGTATTTAACTAGTAAGAGGAATTTGAAGTGAAAATCTACAGCTTATTGTCTAAAAAGTCCCTATATTTTCCATCATCATCATCATCAGCATTTTTTTTCCATCCTGCCCTCAAATTGCAAGAAATAGTCAAATGTGACCATGTGTAGGTATGGTATCCCCGGCTCTGGTTTGGCGCCGGGCGTCGTCGCTTGCGCCACCTCCGCCACCTCCGCCACCGCCGCCCGCCCCCTTGCTCGTCCCTCCAAATCACGAGGGCATAGATCATAATAGATACATCTGCTCCACGTATACAATGCCTCAAAAGTGACGTTCTCGAGCTCGCCGCGTAACGATGATGTAATGTTTTGCTGAACGCTCCAAACGAAACATTGTTCTATTCTATGAAGTCGGCTGACAGTTATGTAACACCTGAACTATTTATTACTGAAATATTTCTCTTCTCACACTCCTCAACACTCCTTGTTGTCAATGGTGTCTTAATTATACGATAATATTAATACTGTAACAAAAATTTTCCTTTCGTTTACATTTACGATGGTAGTTATCTATAGTTAAATCGCAATCATAATATAAACGTGATTTTATTTTAAATGTAATTATCAAAATCTGATGTAATTGTATAATAAACAGACTTGAATTGATTACAGCCAATTTAAACGTTTCAATAACAGATAATTTCCATAGTCATCATCATCAACCTGTATGTCCACTGCTGGACATAGGTCTGCTATAACGAGCGCCACAGCGCCCTGTCTGGTTTTTCCATAGTGGATAAAAATATCGACTTACCAGTTTGAGTTATTTAAGAGCTTGGGCTTACCAGAATCAGTTTTGTGGAATGTCTGGCTAGCAACATTACCGAGATAAAAAATTTAGAGATAGAGCCAGAAAGAAGGACGCATTATAAAGACAAACCACATGACGGTGTCGCATCGGAAGCGAGAACAATGCACATTGAGAATGCTAATGTATTTATTAATAGGGCTAGTTTAAAAACAGATCGAGTCATTGCGGCAGGACAAGACGGATTTGGTTGCGTCGGCCGCCGGCGGTGTCTTCGCCTACGCACCTCGTGATTCATTCTGTTGGCCGAGCAACGGTAAACATTACCCTAATTACTAAGTCGCTGCAATGATATTGTCCGAAATTCGTTCCATGACCATTAAAGTTCACTATCAACAAGATAAAGTTAAAAACTACAACCCGACTACGTGAAAGTTATAAAAGTTTGAAACATTTACATTGACAAAATAGAATGACGTATCGGTCATATTTGATAGGCATAGAGTTGAAAATGAAAATAGGTCGTAGGTATTGTAATTTTTCTCTATGGGGCCTGCAGCCTGCGGCTACCTAAATTTTAATACCCGTTTTGAAGGCTTATTCGGGGTCGGAGCCCTAAATCCTATAGCCTATAACCATCGGGGTATTGAGACGAATCAATCGATACATAATTTGTTGAAATCGAACCAGTAGTTTCAGCGCTACGTGGGAACAAAGAAATCGGCCACATACATACAAACATACAAACATAGGGTGCTAACCTCATAACCCTCCCCTGTTGGTAGTCGGGTAAAAACAGAGCGACCGAACAGCAATCTACTAACTAATACAACTAATAAAGCAACAAAATATGAGTCACAGTTTCATGATACCCTTCAAAGAAATAAGGAAGTCAAGGCGGTCTGCTTTGAATAGACCACGGCGCATTTATCAACGCATAGTGCAATCATTAGCATCGACCCTTAAATTGCGCCTAGTTAATTGCCGGTGCGTCAGACCGAATTGTTGATGATGTAACACATTCTTGGCGGTGCCGAGACATGACGCAAACTCTTTGTCGTAGAAGAACTGATGAAAATTATATTTTTCCTTCAAAGTTTGCAATCATGACGTCGATCTAACTTTTTAGAGCCAGTTATAACTGGATTTGCCTCCGTATTGACCGATTGTATTACGTTTTATTATTTGAGAACACAAACTTTATCACGTTGGTTCACTTATTTATTTTTCATATTATTGTGTTCATTATATTAAGATTCCCATCGTAAATCTTTACTCACGTTGAAACTGTTGTTTAATTTAACATAAAAAATAACGTTTTTCGTAACTCGTCACCAAACTCGACAGCTGTGAGATTTTGTTATTTATAATTTTATAATTATTTGTTTTTTATAAAGGTGCCTGTGTTGATCCGAAGATAAATGTGAGCGATCAATCTTCTGCTAGAAAACTTCGTCGTCTAGTGAGCACCGTCGATTTGTCTTACTTACAGCTGAGACGTGTTACAGTAATCCCACACTATTGCCTGCATTTTTCAATGCTTTCAACGGCATTTCGTTTTCTGGATAAATAGCGTAAAACGGTTTTAAATAGATTTATATTAATGGTGTGTATTCTTACACATTTGTTTAAGTCGGATTCCTTTGGATATTACGAGATAGAATGTGACTTGTTGAACTTTTCAGTTAACAAGTTTGACTACTCTGGCCAAGTATCATCAGGATACTGGATACGTTTGTTTGAACCCCGAAAAAACGTGAATTTATTTAGCTCGATGTCAGAAAGAACCTGACAATTCATTATGTTGTTGCATATTATGTTGCAAATATAATTATTATTGGGAACAGAAATACTTACAGAATTTCACTTAATCTCGTTTTAGTATCTCTAACCTAGTACCAGCTTTTCTAGATACAATTAACGTGAATTTATGAACCTTGATGTCACAAAGAACTGACAATGCATTATGTAAATTATTTTTATATTAGTACCAGAGATACATAATATTACTTAACCCTGTTTTAGTATCTTGAAATTAGAAGCAACTTTTCAAGATAAAATTTATATGAGTAAGTATGTTTATAGGGATTACGAACAGATACCTACATAGCCATATAAACATCACTCTAAATCGTTTGTGACTAACATGAAAGTAACTACAAAGACTAGTGGAAACTAGTCTTTGTAGTTATTTTCAAACGAAATGCAAAGAACGTTTTCCGGACATGTCGACAGACACGAACGTGATATCTCTTTGATATTTTTATTGTATCTTACGTGTCTCTTTGGGGACATAATGTGTCAGACAGATAGATGTTCAGTCGTTGCAGATAATGTGCTATTTACTACTAGTTTATTTCTGCATGCGCTTCAATATTGTTTGTTTGCGTTTATTTCTGCTTGCGCTTCGGTGTCGAGTCCGCATTTAGACGCAACATGAGCCGCGAGGGACGCGGGTGCCACCGCCGCGCCGCCGCCACCGCGCTGCCACCGTTGCGTTGCCGGCCTCTGCGGCGACACATCACACACCGCACTGATGCACTGCGCCAACAATAGGATTCAACTGTATTATTGTCTTTATTCTGCATTCCATTCCTATGGATGGTTACTAAGCTGCGAGCCAACTTCTTGTCCTGAGTTCCGACTACTCTATTTTTGTCTACGCGAAAAGTCCAAAGTCGATCTGGTTTCAGTTGTGAATCTAGCGTAGCCTCGCATAGTGAATATCAATCATGATTCTTTACTTAATTCATTATTTATGAGTAGGTCGTTATTTTCTTTGCTTACTGTTTTTCTGTCTTCCAGGATATATTTCCCAAATTACTATTATTTTTTTCTTATTCATTATCCCACTACTTTTCACCATCTTTTATTTTCCGCCTAATAATACTACAGTTCAGTCACAATAGCCTACCTACGGCTGTTCCGACTGGAGCAAGTGAATGGAGATTATAAATAACGCAGACGTCGCGCCCTGCTGATCTGTTTTTCATGCTTATAATGTGGAAATGCAATGCATAATTTGTGACGGCACAAAACATAGTTTTAACATATTTTGGAGAAATTAAAACTGCTGAAATAAAGCTGAATTATTTATCTAGTAATTTTGTATTTCATGGAAACTACAAATGCGTGGTGTGTAAAAATTTTGCTTACTAACTTTCAATAAACGTTAAGGCACATGTGTCCAGCAAACGTGCTGCATCGAGGTGATTGAATGACCCTTCGCCTTCCACGTGCCAATGATCTACGTACGTCGTGTTTGTTTTCATTTCAAACTGCGATAATGGAAAATTTCATTGGTTTTTCGTGCTCACTATTTATTGTTTCTTGTCGTCGATAAGAGGGTAATGCTGCAACGTTCATTGTATGCACCTAGCACGTGTAAGAGCTAGCACGCGCCATGCGGTCAATTCCATATTGTAGTAGGTAAAGTACGTATGTACTTACAAATACAATTGCGCTACAAGTACAACGGTTATATAATACAGATTAGATTTTATAGCCTCTACGAAACTGTAAATAATCGGTAAGTGTAGCCTCTACACACGCATAATATTTCTTATCAAATACACGTGCTTCAGTTTTTAAAGCATTAATTACTTACCATAAACAAAACTTTTGTTTAATTTTATTTTACATAAATAATTAACTACTATTGAACGATAGCTGGAACCGTTTATAACAAACTAGCTGTTAACCACGACTTCGTCCGCGTCACATTTATTTTTATACTTTTCATAATTTTTACGATTATTATTATTCACAAACGTTTTGTTCTGTCGGTTTTTGCTCTAAGGCTCACTGCTCTCTGCATCATCAAACCTACCAACCATTCTGTCACCTCATGTATCCTCGAAATTTATTTATCAACGGGAGTTTTTTTAGTATTCCTCGAAAACGATAAATGAAATGCGTGGTTTTTTTGTAAGGGAAATTAAAATGTAATTTTTTGTTGTTAAATTGCTAACGGTTGCTTAGATACAGAGCATTTTCGTTAAAATTATGATTTATAGGAAATGTTGTAAAGTATGTTACAGTAAGTATCTGATCACGAATACAATTGAGATTCAGATAAAAAAGAAACTACTCTAAAAGTTCTAAATAACTCAAATAAATCTCTGTTATTATCCAATTACTATGGTTACCCGCATGGTTTGAAACTAAAATGGTGTGGGAGTTACTTGTAACAATTGATAGATATATTTATATTTCCAATCACTGCTATTATAGTGTCATACAATAAACATATTAAGGTACAAAGTAAGTACAAACTTCACCACTCACTTTTCTCACATAAATTGCCCACCAAACTGGCACGACGTAAATGTTTATAAATATTCGGAGTGAAAGTAAAGAAGCGCGAGTCCCCGTTCTGCGGTACGATGTTTTACGCTACCTGCTATAGCTATAGGGTGACCACGAAATAAAAATCTGCATCTAGGGTCGTTTAATGAAAGCTTGCCAAGTCACAGGTCTTTGCTTGAATTACGTTTATGCAATAGAAAAGCTTTACTCAAGCAAAGATCGATGACTGAGTTGAACTGAAGCTTTCATAATACGGGCATCATAAGTTTATCGGGTTTTTGAGAGGTAATTTATTAATATTGTCGTTAATGCAACTCTCCCCGATCAACGCTTAAAAAATATATGCCGATAATGTAGCTGATATTTTCGATTCAGAGGACTGGTAAGTACCAGATTGTACCGAAAATATTTCAAAATAAAAACATAATAAGCTACGGGACCTTTTAGCAAAAGAGCATCCAACAAGCTTTCAGATTTTTATATGCGTTATTTATGGAGCCAGTTTTATTGGACACCCATTATTAGACAAAACATGAATCGTATGGCATTAATATACGCCGGATATTCTATGCGTTAGGGTTCACCCAAGGTGAGCAGACGGCGGGGCGACGAGACGAACCGCGACCTCCACGTTCGCGATCGTTTCTAAATTAAATCCAGTTTATGATAACGTCTCTATTGAAATTCAATACCGTCTGGCGAACACAATGGATATTCACAAAATTTATAATAGCTATACTTAGGTACCGCAAAAAAACACAGACTATTTGTAAAAGGAATAAGTAGGTAGTTTAGCTCTGTTTTTAATGTCCTCCATGGTAACAGACCTGTACGTCTTGATAATAAATAAATTAAAAGAAATAAAACCTAGTTATCAAGAGCATTTAAGATCGATTGTTTGTCTGGATTTTTAGTTGAAGAATACGTTCTAACAATATCAAAAGGGCGTGTAATCAGCCGGGGTTAGAATTAGGTGTGTGTGATACGCTTAAATATGCTTTTAGTGTTGTTATACCCTGGCTTTTACAGCCGAATTGCTCAATTACACATCCCGTAAATTTTTTTGCTCACTTTTATGGGGGTTGTCATGTATTTATGCCCATTTGAACGTTTTATTGCTTTTCACTTTTTATTGCATCCTATAAATTTGATAATTATGCAAAAGAAGCGTCTGCTTGCAAACTCGCTCGCTTGGAACTTGATAAAAGTTTAATAGCGTCATTCTAAAATATTTACGTTTTTCATTCCTATTCCGTTTACATCTGTTTTGTTAAAATTCCTTGCACATCCAACGCCAATAAATTAGTTCGATTTCTGAAAAATCTTATTTTTTAAACGAGACAGACGAATAGCTATACATTTATGAAATGGGATACAATTTTATTAGGATTAGCGAGTTTACCCTTGCTATCGTCAGCATCTGTTAGTTAGACGGTCGCTCTCCCGGTGCGTCTGGGGCGCAGACAGACGATAGAGGGGAAAGGACGACGATGCTAAAGTATTTAGCGAGCCTCGCGGAGGGTTGGGTTGGCCGGGTAAGGGCGGGCGTCGCACCACGCGGCTATGACCGGGACACTCAGGTTAATGGACTCCAAGGCGCACCGCACCCTATGCATTTTGTGTAGTGTGCGTAGCGTGTGTATCGTAGGACTTCGGTCCCATATCCGATGTCGATGCGTCACATATTCTCGTGAGAGTAAAACTGCTTGCAAGTTTATCGTGCCACGTGACTTGGATGTTTTGCTGCAAGTGTACAAATTATACACCGTTCGAATAATTTTGGTTGCTTCATTCAGATAAACAATACTGCTTCCTTGAGCTACTGACTTTAGGAAACTATGTCAGTGTTAAGTAACATAAACATGTTTTTGAATCATTAGGTGACCGGGCATTTTGTACTAACTTTTTAAACAAATAAGCAGGTATACGGGTTTTTCAACGATATTTTTATCTTGGGAATCGAAAATGCAAACCATATTTGTTATGCATTATGTTATCGTGAGACCACAACAAACAACCAGCACTACAGCAAGATGCATTAAAGATAACGGGAACAATTTTCCAATTGAATCTCAATTACCGAAGTGTCTTGTTTGTCTGCCTACGTTGCGGAAATGTGCTAGGCTGTACGAATGTAGACGTGCATTAGGATATGCTAAATACATTTTGCGGCGGCGGCAGCGGTAGAGTTGCTCAGTACCCTCATGTAAGAGGAAGGCGCCACCCCGGCACTGCGATGATTATGGTAGAGTTACCACAAATCGGGACATTCCTAGGTGGACAAATAAGAGCAGACGTTTTGTAACTGTACTTATCAAATACTGGGTTTTTATGTTTAATTATACGGATCTGTAAGGGGAAAAGCTAAAGAAAATTGATATGAATACAGAATATAACCTACTGTAATTGATTGTGATAAAATTAACAAGATAAAGTTAAAAACTACAACCCGACTACGTGAAAGTTATAAAAGTTTACATTTACATTGACAAAATAGAATGACGTATCGGTCATATTTGATAGGCATAGAGTTGAAAATGAAAATAGGTCGTAGGTATTGTAATTTTTACCCGACTACCAACAGGGGAGGGTTATGAGGTTAGCACCCTATGTTTGTATGTTTGTATGCTTGTATGCTTGTATGTTTGTATGTTTGTATGTATGTGGCCGATTTCTTTGTTCCCACGTAGCGCTGAAACTACTGGTTCGATTTCAACAAATTATGTATCGATTGATTCGTCTCAATACCCCGATGGTTATAGGCTATAGGATTTAGGGCTCCGACCCCGAATAAGCCTTAAAAACGCGTATTAAAGTTTAGGTAGCCGCAGGCTGCAGGCCCCATAGAGAAAAATTACAATACCTACGACCTATTTTCATTTTCAACTCTATGCTTATCAAATATGACCGATACGTCATTCTATTTTGTCAATGTAAATGTTTCTGTGTCAATGTAACTTTTATAACTTTCACGTAGTCGGGTTGTAGTTTTTAACTTTATCTTGTTCTCTATGGGGCCTGCAGCCTGCGGCTACCTAAATTTTAATACGCGTTTTGAAGGCTTATTTGGGGTCGGAGCCCTAAATCATATAGCCTATAACCATCGGGGTATTGAGACGAATCAATCGATACATAATTTGTTGAAATCGAACCAGTAGTTTCAGCGCTACGTGGGAACAAAGAAATCGGCCACATACATACAAACATACAAATATACAAACATAGGGTGCTAACCTCATAACCCTCCCCTGTTGGTAGTCGGGTAAAAATAGTGTTGTATTATAAACCAAAAATTAATTATGCCACTTTCTGTTTTAAATCTTTAATAATTATACAAATTCATCAAAAAGATATCAAAAGAGAAAACACTGATTTAATGATTAATGAGCAATAAATAATTCAAATCGAAATAATATACAGAATGAACGATACGAAAAATTATAGCATTTGCGTTTCCGAAAAACAAATTGTAGTATTTTGAGTTAAAAGGAATTTTTGCAAAATTATTGCTGAATCTATATGTTTTGTCCGACAAATTAAACTGATATTGGTAACCCTGATGGCTTTACGTTCGTGAATGAGCCCGGACAATGAGGGCCGCCGCGCCGTTGCATGACTCAGAGACCACCCACGCATCACCAGTCGCCTTATCTTCCCTTATTGGAAACTATTCTGTTCTACTAACATTTCACCTATAGCAGTCTGGTGCTACAGTACCTACTCTTAAACTTAAGTTCAATCATGGTGGAAGTTTGTATCATTCCTTCTCATTTGATTTAAAATAGCCGCTCCTGAGGATGAATGCGGATCAGTCAGTTAATTTTGTTTAATTTTCACACAATATCATTTACCCCAAAATTGAGCAGTAGCGGGTATTAGCAAAGAAGATTTTAGATCGATCCCTTCCTTCATGCTGGAAGTTGCAGCACATATCTCGTAAAAGTATTTGTGATGTTTCAACTTCAATTCAACTTCCTCAATATTCCAATTTGAATGTGATTCGATGATTTACCGACAGATATCGTTTATGAGTAAGATAGGTTGAACGACCTAGGTCCTTATCCCCTCACCATGAGTCATCTAAGTCCAGTGGGTACACTCCTGCCGCATTCTCGAATACATCAATCCATATATAGAACAAAGAACATACACAACACATTCCATCAACTTTTAAGTTCCTCTTATTTTAATACTTCCTGATCCTATAAAAAGAAATATTACTTTACAACTACACTTCTCTTCATGCCCCATAATCTTCTGTTGACTTTTGGAGGAACACTTTGAATGTTGTTGGTATTAATAATTGACTCACAATGTTTTCCTCACCATCACAAACAAAAAATTTGCTAAGACAATTTAAGGTCTTTTCGTCGGCGTGCTCGACTTGACCTTTTGATACTATAATTATAGGTTTGCTTAGAGTTTATTCCATAGCTCAGTTGGTATCAGGCGAGATGTGGTATGCCCGGAATGTAACCGCAGTCTTGCGAGTGTTGCAGCGACCATCAGGAATGCTGCTTCAGCGAATGTCCTCTCGTGAGCCAGACATCGTCTTGTCTCGCCGCCGCCGCCGCCGATTCCCGACCTAAGTCGTCTGATCTTTTTATTGCTTGTCTGTCCTCGCTATGTTCTTAAAGTTTAGTCTCATCTTTTGCCTTACTCATCGCAGCATCCTATCGGAATTTATTGGCTTGGATTGGAGTTCTTAGCAGAAAAACGTTTTAGAACCATATTGATGGTAGATTTGTTATTTCTTTACCTAGTTTACCAACCTATAGGGTACTGATCCAAATGGAAAGTAATATACTACTTGCACAAGTAATCTTATGTATCTCTTGGGACATTAGTTCATTATGTGATTTTAAAGTCCTTGCATGATGATATAATAGTGTAGCTACACTAGAACTTGTCGACTTGTAACTTGTCAAAATTTAGAAATTTCTTAATATTGTGAAACATGAGTACCTATATTACTCAGCCCGTAAGAATTCATTGTACGCCTAAGAGACTGGGTCATGGACCTCCAAAATTGAGGCGCAGTAGATTACGAGAGGTTTTCATCGTTTCAAGGTTGTTTCGAACGTTCGCTCCGAATTTTCCACATTTTCGTGGAACTTTGATCAGGGTTATGAACCAAGTAATTAAATTAATGACAGTATGCCTACTTTTTTGATTTGCGTATTACATGTAGGGTATTCGTATTCAGACTAGTGTTTGTGATTACACCGTAGTCTGTATTTTTGAAATAACACCAACATTGCCCAGTTTACCACCCAGTTTAAAGTTACTATTTATTAAGCTGTTTATGTATAAAATTGGACTTGTCTAAGTGCTTATTTTGTACGCCTATAAAGAAATAAAGTTATTGACTTTTGAATTTTGTTATTTTTGAGTTGATTAAATTCACCTACAATCTGGGCCAAGATTGGCCAAGTCAAGTCGGGTAAATGTATAGCCTATGATGACACTCACAAATAACGTGGCTTTCTATTGGTAAAAGAATTTTCAAATCGGTGCAGTAGGTACATCCAGAGATTACTCCCTGCAACCTCTCAAACTTTACCTCTTTATTTATAATATTAGTAAATGAGTATTAGATACTGGAATAACTTGCTATCAGGAGTTAAATTCGAAAGTTACAAAAAATTATCTGTTTTACTAGTCCGCATCAGTCGGTCATATCATAAGAGACGCAGCACGTTACAAATTTAAAATCAGGAATGTGGATTCGCTGTTCCAGTTCAGAATCAGGGTCCAGCCAGAGTCACAGGTATTCGCAATCGCATATACATATATGTATCAAAGCTTTTTGTCTCACGCTTCTGAGTTCAACGGCCAGACAATTCGGATCGTTAAATTTTGCGCTTCAACGCTTTGCTTTGTGCGTATTTATTGTAGTTCTATTAAAGTGTCTACGTTAGATCTCTGATCAGGTCTTAAGGTTGTCTGTATTTCTTTGATGGCTGGTACTAATTTATCTCAAGGGTTTTTTATTCGCAAGATCTTTGTTTGAAATGAAACGGTCACTGGCGGCTGCGGCGATGTAGAGCCGGTTAAGCAAAGTTGAACGTATCGGCAGGCATCTCATCCTTCGTGGAATTTGCACCCACACAGTCTAAAGACTGCACATATAGTGCCGCCGCCGCCTCCACTGCCGCTGCATTGCTTTTGTACCTAAGTTTTTTTATTCGTTTATTTTCCGAGAAGTCTTGTATTTCGTAAGCGCCGCCGCCGACGCAGACGCCGCGAATAAACAAAAAACTTTGAATAAAACTGAACATATTAGTTATTTGCAGCCATTGCTCAAGCCGTTCGCACAAAAACATTGGTACTTATTTTATTAAAAAGGTCTCATTTACGTTCTGTCATTTAGTTCAGATAGGTAAATAATTCCAAAGAATAGAATAACGATTAACTGAGTACCTACTGAATTAAGAGACACAAAGGTGTGAAATTTTATTTGAGTCGACTTAGCTTTAGGTAGGTAGGTATTTCCCTGCTCAATTTTGTATAAAACATAAACAAATTAATATTTATAATGATTAAGAGAAGAAAGTAAAAGAACTACAGTACCTATCTAGGTACTGTAGTTTATGAACGTTTCAATTGATTCTAATTGCGTTGTATTTTGAACAGAATTTCAACATTCAACCACGTGCTCCACAGCCGCCATCTTGGATTCGGTTCGGGGTGGCTTTGGGCGCGAAACTTGCGTGAACTGTTCTGTGCTGTAAATAAAAATGCGAGCAAAATACAATTCTAATTTGGAATTTTTGATTTTTACAAACTAGCCTAATATTTTTGAATTCAGCTCCTTGAGTTCAAATGGGCAATCATTGTCCTAAATTTTATATCATGTAGGTAGTACCTATCTATTTTTTTGCGTTCTATATGCAGACATCTTTTTAGTAGAACTACTCACTCTAAACAAGCCATCTCAAGTTTTTAAATTTTGTATCTGAGTTATTAGTTGTAGATACGGGTTACAACAACACAACACAGATAAATATTGGCGCCAAAACGTAGCGTGGTACTTTCACGTCAATGTTTTGCCCGGCATGGTTGGGTGTATTGGCCGCTGCTCACCACGCGCATCCTGCCTACTACGATTCTTGTATCCTGCTCCCACTCATGACCCGTGTCTCATAACAAAAGAGATGAGAGACCCACTTCACGTGCAGCGATTTTTGTGCCATAGAAGGACGCAACGCGAGATCAATGCACTTTCCGAGGACAGCGAGCCCGTTTTTATTAATCGTTAGTACACCCTCCGCCTCCGAACCAATAGGGATCTTATGTGCCGGCCCTAAGACTTGGATTGCTAGAATCGACGATATATTAGAGGTTGGCGATGGCATGGCGTCTAGACGCGCGGGAAGTGAATAAAGTTGTAAGAGGGAAGTATGCTGGGAGGGTTATGCTGTGCCTATGCCTTGGGTGATCGTTGAGGTACAAAATTGAAACAGACTTTTTATAAAATAAGAATCTAAGTAGGTAAGTTTTTTATAATAGCCGTCAAGCAAATTAATACAACATGACCTGGATAAAGACTGGTTCTGTTTTGGGAAAATTTAATCCACGCTACCAAAGGCTCAATAGTTCTAATAAATCTCGCAGAGACCACAAAATTATACAACTTTAATAGGTACTTATAGGTACATAATCAAAACAATTATAAATAATAATAAAGTTCAATTATAATTAAGTAGGTACACTTGATATTTCACATAATTTCGCGTTGAGTGTCTTACTAAGAATGTCATCTAATTAGCAACATTGTCATAATTTATTGCTATCAATAAGCGTTATTTCAGATCCGCGACAGCATAGCCCTGCCCTTATTTTCTGCATGCTGCACTGCCTTTCTTGCTTTTCCAGTTTGCCTTACGGAATCCATTTTATTTTTAGCTCTAGTACCTGGATTAAAATAGATTCCTCCTACATTCCTGTACCAACGCTCTAAGACAATCTAGCCCGTAACTAACCTGCAAAAAAAAGTTAGTTTGTTATTCTCTTGAACGGTTTATTAGGTACCTACTCTGGCTATCTCGCTTATATCATCGATTCTTATTATTATTTAATTAACTATAAAGTTATATCATTGTGGACCAGCGCAGTAGGTACATATTTTATAACGTTTTTTTCATTTACGAAATACTAAACAAAATTTTACCTATTCCCTACTTATCTTTACATTGTATTATTATAAATTTTATAATCATCTAACCGCTAACGACTCGTTATCATGGACCCACATCCTTTCTTCATTCTGGGATTCCCTGCTACTCCATACAAACAATTTCAGCATGTAGCTTTCGTTTTCCTCAAACAACACGTATGTTGTGTGTACGACTCGCTTTGACATGTGTTTTAGGAGTGCAACGATAACGTTATTATCTTTCACACATTCTTGTACTTTGACCTATTACTCTACATGTAAGATACAAACAACTCAAAACATTAAAAAGTTTTCTATTTTAAAAGTTGTTTTTTTAAACTTGTCGTTATGTTTATGGACAGGACTCTGAAGTTAGTTTGGTTTTATCTCATGAACTCAACATATTTATTTGTCAAAACATTAAGTAGCTTCTTAGAAATCTTGATATCATCTATTAAGTTAACTATTACATTAATGAAATAGACATTATATTCTGTATGTACTTTAAATCGTGGGTGGTGACATTAATTGCATTCCATCTAAATGACGTTAAATAAATCATTTCATTAAGTAAACAAAGCGCCTCTTTGCGAAGTAGGTGCATTGACATCGGGTTTGTTTATGTTGTTCTGACGGCTGGAATAGTTTCTGTATAATTCCTATAATTTACACACACTATCATCATCAACAGCCTTTACACACGTCCACTGCTGGACATAGTATGCCTACTTTTTGTTTCATGATAAGCGCCTGTTTAAAGTTATAATTCGCCTAAACTTAAGATTTGAAATAGTGAGAATATTATCCTAAAACACAATGTGTTGCAAATGCATTACACAAAGCACAATATGAAAGTAGAGGTCAGATACGATTCGTGACAGGAACTTATTAGAATGAGTGTAATCGACAGGAAAGAAGCCTACTAAGGGCACATGAAGTTTACATCTTTAGTTTGATGGGTACAAGTAATAACTACTTAACTGTATTTTTCTATTCAACATACTAAATACGAGTAGTATAGTGCATGTTAATGTAACTTTTAGTAAATGTTAGTGTTCTATGCTGAAGAGAAACTTAAAACCGTGAGTCCATAATAAGCAGCCGTTTTAAATGAAATGTCAGAAATATGTTTTGTATATGGATTTCATTTTAACATAATCCAAGTAAATAATTGCGTGTGCAAAGCAGAAAGCGACCGCCGACGACGTCGACGCGACTGTAGAGTCATTAAATTAAGTATTAAACGGCACACACCTTAACCGTGGGACCACAATTTGAAGGTTATCAGGAAAATATAAGCCTGGCCCTTGAATGTTGTGGTAGTTCATCGCACCCGCCACGACGCGTGTCGCAAAATAATTAGCTAACGTCAATGAAAAATACCAAACATTTGTTTTACAGTTACATATGCACACATGCTAAACTTAACATTATGTTATGTACTTACCAAAAGGTGACAATATCCCTGTATATTGCATAACTTGTGAAAATATGTGAACTATTGACAATTAATAATGTTGCTTTATGTATATTTTAATGTAGGTAAATAATATACATTTTCAATCTTTTGAGTTTTGATGATATAATAACTCTAGCCTTGAAACCCTTGTTATAATTTATACGAGGAGGACAACAATGATAAAAATTTAAAGTTTCGTGACCAAAAAAATTTAGTAAAGTATCCCAGTTCTCTGGACATACCTACATAATTATAGGGAGTTTAGTATTGTGACCGACATACATTTTGAGGAGTTGGAGAGGCTACATTTCTATCTCCCAAAATATCGCCTTTAAATAGTTATAATTATCATTTGGTTTAGATCGTAATGCCTCAAAATAACTGACTTATGTATTCTTAACACCCTGTATAAGACGCCGCCGCCGCGCCGGATTTTCCTGTAAAGCCTTGCTATTTTTTATTATTATTATGTCAACATAATCCTGGGGGGCCTACTCGAAACAGGAAAAACGAAGTTTCTGATTCGTTTTCGTGCAAAACAAACTCATAGGTATGTGGCTTGCCTACGGCTGCATCAGATTAGCGTTTGATTAACGTTAACGAATCAGAAACTTCGATTTCGTTTTTACGAGTACGTTACAGGCCCTGAGCAAAAGCTTAAATTCGGAGAAATAAAAATTTGTGTGAAATAACAATAATGGTACAAATATTTGCAAATTTGTACCATTATGTAAATGCTATTCAGACTTGGTTGAATAACATGTAATGTCACCGCTGTTTGTCCTTTTCGAGGTTTAATCAAGTCATCGGTATAGAAATTTTCATAGTAAGTGGTTGTTTGTGTCTACTTGTTTGGCGCTTAAGGTTGAGAACCCTTAGGGCGATGACCGTTTTGCTCTGTTGGTTTTCCATAACTACAATAAAAGAAGTATGCCATGACGATGATTAACTCTTTCATTTTATAGGCAGGCACGCCAGGCACCCATACAAGGTAGAGGAAGAAGAAATAAAACCATCAATCTCAAACAAAAACAAATATTAAATATTTTTTACGCGATCTGAACACATAATTATTAGTACTATTTAACGGGTATTTATCGCGTCATCCCGTGACCACGACAGTGTTTATACCTGTTGAAACGTCGGGAAAAAATAGGTAAAAAAAAGCGATAATATACATAAATAGAATAATAAAGACCAAATATTGCCAGGTTACGCGCGCTGACGTCAGAAGAAACTCGGGTTGCCTGATTTCCCTGTAGTCGGACAGCTTACTTCTTCTCTAGACCCTGCCTTCAGTAATATCTTCTAATAACTTTCTTTATAGCTAAACTGCTATACCTACAGTTACATACTTACTAAATTTACGGTCTGGAGTTGTTTACTGCATAGTACAAGCTTTAAAATAATTATGCATCTGCTGGATTTACGTCCGACTTCATAAGTGTCCATAATTCATAAAGATTTATTTGGTTTTTGCTCCGCATGTTATACGCAAAGATCACAATGTTGTATTACTTTCAAGTTATAAGATTATAATTAAATTTACGCCGACGGATGTGCTCTACGGAATTAAAAAGTTAAAAGCTAAAAGCTCTATAGGGCCGGACGCTATACCACCGGCTCTTATAAAGTCAGGTAGTAAAAGCTTGGTAGCCCCACTGTATCACATTTTTAATTTAGCATTACGGACAGGTAGGTATCCAGCACAGTGGAAGGTGTCAAGGGTAACACCGATCCCAAAAAGCTCGAGTAAACTTGCCGTCGAGGAATATCGTCCGATCGCCATCTTGTGTTCTCCTGCTAAGGTACTTGAAAACGTCCTACACAGACTCATATACGCACAAGTCAAGACTTTCATAGGCAATGCCCAGCATGGTTTTAGAGATAAGCGGTCGGTAAACTCCAATCTGTTGACACTTGTAGAGTACATCTCAAGTAACTTAGACCTCGGCTGTCAGGTAGACGTGCTCTACTTCGATATCCAAAAAGCGTTTGATAGGGTCAATAACGACATACTGCTGACCAAACTAAGCGCCATAGGCTTCACACCCGATCTCCTCAGACTTCTCGCCGACTATCTGCGCGATCGCCAGCAGTATGTTAAACTTGGAATCTATGAGTCTGCACCCTATCACACGCGGTCAGGTGTAAGTCAGGGGTCTATCTTGGGTCCCTTACTTTTTATTTTAATGATAAATGACCTACCGGACGTTGTAGAGCACGCGGAGTGTCTGCTGTACGCCGACGACTTGAAACTCTACACTGTCATACGTTCCACGGCGGATTGTGAGGCGCTTCAAGCCGATGTTAACGCAGTATGTCAATGGTGTCATGACAACAAGATGGAGTTTAACCCCTCCAAATGCTCCGTGATGACTTTCGGTCGAAAGAAAAACCCGTTATGCTTTGATTACTCGATTCATGGCAACATGATCTCCAGAGTAACGGTAATCAAGGATTTAGGAGTAACTTTTGACCGAAAACTCACATTTCACGACCACATAATTACGGTCGCCAAGCAGTCTTTTCAAAGACTTGGCTTTGTTCTGAGAAACGCCCGAGACTTTCGCAGTGACAGTGTTGTGCGGCTTCTGTTCGGGGCTCTAGTGCGGAGCAAGCTAGAGTCAAGCAGTTCCGTCTGGAACCCGCACGAAAGTACGTATGCACTGTTGCTGGAGAAGGTACAGAAGGCGTTTCTCAGGTCTCAGTATAAAAGAGAATTTGGGTATTACCCATATATGTACCCAACTAAGTTTCTCCAAGGGTGTCTTGGATACAACTCCCTACAGACCAGAAGAGCGTACGATCAGACAGCAACAATGTGCAAGGTGCTTCGTGGTATGATCGACGTTCCTGATCTGCACAACCTTCTGTTTCGGCTCTACCTCCCCGATAACTACGTTCGCAGCAGAAGCCACAGACTTTTCTCTGTGCCCTACTGTAGAACCGTCTCTCGTGCCAACTCTCCACTGCCTCGCACCCTCGCTGGGCTCAACAGACTCCTTGACCAAAACCCAGACTGTGATATCTTCGCAGATGAATGGAAGAGTGTTATGTTAGTATGCCTGAGGTTTTGCGAGAGGGATGAATGAAAGGATGTGTGTTCGATTGGTTATTTTAGTTAGTATTAGTTTAAGCCATTGTAATATTTTGAAATCCTATTAATTTTTATTTATTTTTTGTATACCAATTAATTTATTTGCCTGCATTATCAAAAACTATTTAATTTTTAATATTCTATTTTGATTTATTTTGTAAAATTTTAACTTGTTAGATAATTATAAATAATGTGTCTTAATTTTAAGTAACTAATGTAATTGGTTTTATAAATCGTGTTAGTTACTATATTTAATAAATAAATAAATAAATATATACGCAATTGTTTATACTTACAAACATACTCTTGAAAGATAAATATAAGATGCTATGGCAGATGTTGAATAGGAACCGAGCATTCCTAGCATATTTAGAATCGGTGTTAGTGAGTGTTATTATAGAGTAGCGGATGACGAACAGGCAGGTGTTTTGCCTGGATCGTTGCTGCTGGAGTCATCTTTGTTTTTTCCCGATTGTATTCTCGCAAGTATCTACTTAACTTGCTTATGTTACGTTTGTAAAGAAATTGCATATATTACCTATTTTAGCATTACGAGCATTACCATTGTAATGGTGGAGATCTTGAATTCATTTTTAACAAATTAAATAGATTGCTCAACGCGAGTGTCTAATACGCCGAGTATAATACAATAATCTTAAGCGCATTGACCATCGTTTGAATACTTAACCACTCGTCATAAAGAATAATAATTCCGTAGATTTATGATTAAATTGCGCGCGAGGGGCTCACAGAGGACAGGTGGTATGGACTCGGCGGATGTTGCCTCCAACGTAGTAAGGTCAAAGGACCACTCAAGGCTGCGCCCACCGAGTCCGCGACTTTTGGAGTCTTTAACCTTCGATAGGCGCCCCTCGTAACGACTTTCGGCTTAGCACAGCACGTGGCTAGTACCAGATAACTTGAGGTTACCTAACGCATACCGTACCACATGTTAAATGAATTTATTTATGTCCTGATTCCTGATGCATTTTTCTTTTGCCATAATTTGCAATTTGGTTAAAGGAGTAAGTAAAACATTTCTTCTAACATAATTTTTTTATGTAGGTACTCTTTTAGTTCACGTTATTAACTTCGATTCTTCGTCTGCGTATCATATCTGTTAACTCATAATGATCTCAAAGTTCGTCGCACGATGTAAACAGTAAACACCTGTTACCTTTGTATGGAGGGAAAACATCTGCCTCCTTGCTACCTGGCCTCTGCTGCCACAATGGAGAAATACAACCTTATTAAATGTCCTATTTTATTGACGTAACACCTGCTAGAATCTTAATTTACTGCCCGGCCGCTTTGGTCTAGCTAAGCCTAAGAATTTATGAAATCGTTGAGGGCGATTAAGGGATCCCCACGCCGCATGTCCAGCCTGGAGATTATGGCATTGTGCCCCCAAGACGCTTATCAGGTGAGGTAGGCCTCACCTGATAAGCGTCTTGTACGTCACATTTTTATCAGTTCTGGACATAGGTGTCCAGAACTGATACAGGTCGTTAATGGTAATGAGGAAGAGATCTTACCAGGGGATTGGCCGAAGTATCCTCAAAACCGATTCTCCTGCCAAGTGTTTTGTAGACGTTTATGGGCTGTTGATGTTGTTGGTTGATGGAGGTTCGTTTTTGTGTCGTTTTTGGTTTTTCCTCGTTTTGTTTATGTGGTTTTACTTTGCTACAATCGTTACCTACGCTCTTTATATGTTTTAGATAGTTCAGCTATCTAATTTCCTTGTTTGTTTTCCTTTAGTGTCACTTCTGCATTCCTTTTTACCATGTTAACGAGGAACATAAATTGACGTTGTGATTGTGACGCGATCCATTTTATACCTTAAACGAAACTAACCAGGTGGGTTCAATGTTCGAAGCAGCTTTGTTTTGCATCTGAACGAGTCAGGGGTTGGAAAACTCAGCTTGAAGTCAGTTAAAGTTGGTAAAAAAATTACCTCGAGCCACCTGGCTGTCACTTGCAACGACTGACTCTAGTAAACGAGGCCAAACAAAGCTGATATAACAGAAGATTTTAGAGACTAGATTACATTCAAGTTTTACTCACCATTGTTCTACATACAGGAATTATGGGGTTCTCTGACAAGCAAAACGTTTTTTTGACTACAACAACGGTACAAAAGGCTTTGTCATTCTTAATTACTAAGTTGAATGGATACGCTTCTACCTGCGGACCCTGTGGTTAAGAATATGAAGGTGTTTTTATAGAATAATGAGTTAAAGAAATATAAAAGTCAGTGCGTTTCAGAAAACTCTGCCCTCTTCGATCTGCATGAAAAATGTGTGCAACTTGTTTTAACATACAGTTGAAAACTCACAAAGAGCTGATTACTTACACACAGTGTGTGTGTGTGTGTGTCCGCCAGAAGGCACGGGCTATCCAACACGTGCCGTGACAGCTGCGTCTCAGTAACCTACCTCATATTGTGAGACGTACTTTAAAAAAGAAAAAAAAGATGAAGATGCCTTTGAAGATCTTTGTTTTGAATTCAATACACAACAAACAGACTGTTTTAGTATCTTAGATGGAGGATGACTGATACCACCATCAAGCACCAACACCTTTCGCATGAAGGCACTATAAAATCTGTGGGACTAAAATGTATTGGGACATTCAACATAACTAAGTTCGAAAAGTTATTAAATATTTTAATAGAACGCATGTGGATGAAAACCACGTGGCTGCGCATATCGGAACTACAGGACGGCAGCGAACGGGCGGGGAGCATCCAACGCAAGTCGGCGGGAAATGCATATCCGCTCGGGACGCTTCTTCCTCGAGCAATCAGTTGTATTGTGATGGCAATTGCTGAAGCGTAGGTTTTGTTTGTTATGACAATAATCGTGTTTGCCAATGCATCACGTGTTTCACCCGCGCGGCTCCCCTCTGAATATCGTTCGCTTTATCAGATCACCCCCCCATAAAGGTTCTACAGAATACTGCCACGCCACGTGGGTAGCACGTGCTCGTTTTAAGTCATGTTTTTCAACCCCATTCTCAAATTTGTCGTATATGATAGTGAGTAGTCGTTTTTACACTTTGGTTTTACCGTTGGAAAATAGGAAAATCGTACATTTTACAAAAATGAGGTCAGGCCCGCAGGCAACACATCTCCCACTTTATGTGGAGGCTTGGTCGGAGGGTGGACAGAGGTGGCTTGGCGTGGTGTGAGGGTGGGTAGTACGACATGTACTTCGACCCCGGCAAGAGACGCGCGCCCCGTGGCGCCTGCCTCGTCCCACCCGCGCCCCCGCACACCATCACCCACCCCCGTGCCGTCGAACTCGAAAGCGCGCGATTGTTCTGTCTAGCGAGCGGGGACGGACGTAGTCAATGCTTGCGTCAAGACCCTGCATTGGTTGGTTGGCTTGGCTGTCTCGCTCAAGTCAGTCCGCAACGCGCCGTACACTCGAACGGCCGTCCGCTAGCAATCTCAATTTTTCGCTGCCTGTTTGTTTATTATCATAATACCTAATATTATTTTACATTCCTAAGGACGTCCTATTTTTTGTTTGACTAGTATTCAATAGTGTTTCGAAAATTAATTAAAAACTTTTATGAACTGTGATCGTGTTTTTGACCGTTTCGAATACTAATAAAACGGTAACATTCAAAGTGTGAGACGGGTCGAAATGAGTGGACTGACCACAAGAGTTAAAAGAGGATCCCGGGGCAGTGCCACTCTTTTGGAAGCAGCTAACAGAATTCTACGGTTACTTGGATTCAGCTCGGCAAAGCGCGGGAAACAACCCTCGCCCAAATCTAAGGTAAGGTCAATGACTCGGCGTGTCTGCTTTAGTAATCTTGCTTGTTTGTTTGTGTCTGTCTGCGTCTTCTCCATTTAAAATTTGATTGGTTCTTATTAACTTAATACATACATAGATTGTTGTTCTGTTTTAGATATTAATAGAAGTACTACGTACTACCCGCTAAAATAAAAATATTACCACTAGTTATACCTACGCGTCGGAAAGTGAAAGGTTGGGAACCGAATTAAATGAGTTCATGCAGACATGCCTAGACTAACGTACAATCTTATTTATTGTTTGTGTTCTGGTAAAATGTTCCTAATTATTATTCAGAATAAGTACCTCTCATAACAACTTCATGTGTAGCTAAATGTTCTATCCTATCTTTACTGTAGTTTAAACTAGTGTAACGGTTGTAGAGTTGAATGAAACTACACCTGCTGCTACAACTACGTAGTATGTAAAATTGCTGAGGAGTACGTTAATGCAGCAAGCTTTATGTGGAATGTCGTGATTGCGCACTTTCGCCGAGTTTTCCCAAGTCAAGTGATTGGATCGCAGGCATGTTTGTGTGTAAAAACAAGCATGGGCCGTGAGTTGAAGTGCACAGCAATGAACTGGTAGGGATTGTGGCAGCGCGGCACTTGTTTGTTCACGCGTCGTCGGCGTGACCACCTTGTTTACCACTACACTGACGATTCACGATGCGCATTCATCGCTCGCCCGTAATGACAAACAATAAAAAATGTTTTTTTCTTTGATAGTACAGTAATCAGTTGCGCTCGCTATACGACGCTGTACAAACTTAAGCAACGAACCGTTGTTTTTTAGTAAGCTCCCGTAATTGTAGTTTTGTTGTTTGCAATTTATGCACTCTGAAAACAAATTACCCGCGTAACATATCGTGTCTATAAAATAATCAACATTAAATTATTCAAACGTATCTTTAGCAATCATACTTTAATATTATTCTATAATATTGATATTCCACCGAAAGAGAAATCCTGTAGTTTTGGTACGTATGTTAAAATTTACCAAAAAGTTAGTAAGTAGATACAACTAGGTATAAAAAACGTAGGTACGTCACATTTTTATCTCGTGATAATGTTCGATGTTACCTCTACGACAGTTTACTTTTTTATGTGTACACAATATCACGTGGAAGTGGAAAAACACTAAAGGAAAACAACAGTAACCTAGTTAAAAATCTTAGATAATTTTTTATCGATGTTAATATAAACGAAATGCATTTTATATAACAATCTCCTAAAACCGGATATCTACTTATACCCATTTATATTTGCATTCTTGTGGGCGTGAGAGGTGGCAAATAAGACTTGTATTAAAGCGTGCCATATCCGCTTCGGTTAAGTATTTGGAACAAGGTCTTATAGGTATCTACCACCGCATCAAGCTCTACTACGCTTTACTAGGTACCTTACCTACCTCTACTTTGCTAGGTGTAATAATGTTTTATAACGTATTGTTCAGATTAGACAAAACTACACACCAGCCGAGCATAACTTTCAACTATGCTGTAATAGTAGTATTTAAAGTACCTATAGTATGTCAGCTCAATTATAAAATGGGATGGAATTTAATGAATGCAGCGAGATGCATAGGCAAGTGTGGGATTGAGGTCGCCTGCGAGTGTTGCTCGCTCGCGGAGTACGGAATGCGCTGTGGGAATGCGCCACGAGTACCGTTGCGTCGACGGCGGCGGCGGCGGCGGCGCGGCGTTACCGCGCGCGCGCGCAGAGGAATGCGAGACCCACTTGCGTCCTGCAACTTTATTACTGACTCATTCTTAACGTCAATGGACGTGGACTGGCTTGGCTGGACCTCACTTGATGTTCGCAGTTCGCTCACGCAAGGAATGCAATGTTAGATCTTGACGTTTTAGCACAAGGCCTTTTAGCTTTGGAGCAGCTTGCTCGTTTCTACAAATACATATTAACAAATATAAATAATGGAAGGTTATATTATAAAAAAATACATTTATGAAAATCTAAATTTAAGGGACATCTAATCAAATGAAGAACCAAAAATGAAGTACTACAGCTGAATATTAAATATTTTATATATTAGATATATATAGACTATTTACATTACAATAACATTTATTTAAACCGTAGAGACGGTAAACAATATTTTACATAAAGACTGAAGAGGTTATGCGAAGGTTAATGTGTTTGATATAACATGACCCCCATCTGTTTCAGTGCGAATACATTATACGTCTAGGATGTAATTCAATTCAAGATAATATCTGTAATTTTGTAGAATGCTACCTGACCTATGCCAGTTGTTTCGTTCGCGGTATCTGGTGCTCAGATAGTGTTTATTTCTCTCGTCACTGACATCAGTAGGTAGGTGGGCATGTAATTAGTAGTGTTGTGACCTAGTGGTAATTATAGTTTGCATCCCACCGCCACCGCCGCCTGCCTCCCGTCCGGCGCGGCTTGACGCGACGATGGCAGTTTTTTTCCACATCTCGGGTGTCGTTGTAGGACACAGTTCGATTTTAGGTGCCTATCACTTTTAATAAACCGAAATGTTTTACATTCTAAAGGTACGTAACGGTGTGATCAAAGTTGAAAGGAAGGCGTACTTTCATTTACTTTACATTATTTGTTTTGGTCATTCATTTTACCGTTAGTCACGAACTAGTGAAATCGTAGCGTGTACCGTTGTTAGAAAGAGTGAGATTTGCAGATCTGTCTGTCTTTATCCTATGTCCGCCCGTCCGTCATAAATCGCAATATTGAACGTAATCGTCGGTACCATTTTTGGGTCACTGATTTTTTGCTCGTCGAGAAAGATTTAATAAAAAACCGAACAAAAACACGAGCCGCGAACTCTAAAATTTAGATCATCGAACTGTCGGTGAGGCCACTTGGGTTTGACCAAACTTTTCCTGTTACTCGTCACATCATCATCATGATCTTACGAGCTTTGCTGAAAGTTATTAATAACTTACAATAGTTTATTGAATCTGAACGATTTGGGAAACAAAATACCTATAGGTATTTACCCTGCACCTGATTAAACAACAATAATATTTTAAACAACCAGAAAATTTACCTAAAGTGCGACATCTGTTAATTCACTGATCCACCTATTTTTTAGTCTTGGATCTGTCTGATCGTAAAGTTTGTTTCCTTCGCCCCCACCGCGCACGCCTAGCACCATCGCCGCGATTGGCACATAAACAAGAGCCCACTCTCGAAGCGTTACGACGCGTCGTCGTCTCGATACTCTCACGACTCGCGGCAATAGGTCCGACATTCAACAATTCATTATTCACCCACGCTTCCGTAAACAAGCCTTGTTGAAACAATAAGTCAGTGCAAATGTCCATTGTTACAGAACGACAGTAGAGCTCCGAGTGAGGTCCGTGCTCCGATTGCCGCTGCCGAGACGATCGTGGAGACGCCTGTGAAAATGCAAGCGTCGCCAGCTTCGGCCGCGCTGACCCAGGCACCTGACGCTGCGCCAGCGCACACTCAGCCATTCAGGCCAACCAAGCGCACTGCTGATGACTACATCTTTGGCAAACTGGTTGGCGATGGCTGCTACAGCACCGTCTTCCTTGCCAAAGATATACACAGTGGAAAGGAATATGCAAGTAAGTGTGTAAAATACTATAGTTTTCTACATTTCTTACAGGTTTTTTAGTTAAAATACTAACATCGTTTTGTTCTTTCCAGTTAAAGTTTGCGAGAAAAGCGTCATTATCCGTAGAAAGAAGAGGGAATACATAAAACGAGAGAAAGACGCCCTCAATATGCTCTTCAACGTACCTAATGGATTTGTGAAGCTTTATTGCACGTTTCAAGACATGGACAGACTGTATTTCGTGTTGTCGTACGCTAAAAATGGCGAACTTTTAAACCACATCAATCGTGTTGGTTCCTTTAAACTGAATGTAGCACAGCACTATGCCGCAGAGCTTTTACTGGCTCTGGAAAAAATGCACGCCAAAGGTATAATCCACCGGGATTTAAAACCGGAGAACATTTTGTTGGATGAAAAAATGCATTTGAGAATTGCAGACTTTGGAACAACGAAGATAATGGACCCAGAAGATATCCGTTCAAACGCATACCCAAAGAATGCAAAAAACATTGACAATGAGGCACAAAATGATCGCTCTAGAAAAATTAGTTTCGTTGGCACTCCCCAGTATGTGAGCCCAGAATTGCTACATGACTGCGTTGACACTCGTGCATCTGATCTTTGGGCATTCGGGTGCATCGTTTACCAGATGATATCTGGCCTGCCTCCATTCCGTGCCCCCACAGAGTTCCTAACCTTCCAAAAGGTACTTAAAATGGATTACGACTTCCCTGCAGGCTTCCCCGCTGTCGCCAAGGACCTAGTTCAGAAGATTCTGGTGTTGGACCACACAAAAAGACTGGGATCTGCTGATGAAGGTGATACTTATGAAAGCATTCGCAAACATCCTTTCTTTGAAGGTATCGATTGGGATAATCTGTGGGAAACTACACCCCCCACCATTTGCCCGTATCTGCCACCTTTCGAAGATGATTACAATGTGCCGGACTACCTTGAGCCCGGCTTCGGAGATAGTCAACTGAAGCGACTTTGGGGAGAGGACTTGTGCACTTTTACAGGTAATTAACGGTTATTCTATTATTCCGCCTAACAATACAAAGATGATATCAACCATCCATTACCCTAAAAACCTAAATTTTGTTAATCGAAAAAAATATTTAAAAAACACCGCTTGTTTTCAAATATGCCTTTAGCGGCTGATTCTGCTTCAATGTAGCCAATTAACAAGACTCGGGCGAGTGCAGTGAAGCGACTAGTAAGAGGCAACCAGTGCGTCCGTGACCCAAATTCTTGGCAAAACATCAGTCTTGTTTCATAACTGAGTCGAGTGATAATATTTTGCGGTTCTAATGAGCTAGGTTTTGCAATACAGCGGAGTGCGCTGTAACCGACTCCATACACATGTTTGATGGTAGCGCTACGTCATCGCATTCACTGTTATTCACATTAGGAGCGGACGTCCTCCGTGCTCCGTCCTACAGCGCACGCGGGTGACGTCAGCCTTCCGGCACGCCGCCGCCCCGGCTCTATAGAGTCAGCGTTCTCAGCCGCTTGCGCTGCCATCATGAATGAGTCGTACACACCCAGCGCACTTCTTTATTGATGTCGTCATCCGTACAATCAGCTGACAATGCACTATGCCGCATCACATGGGATTTTATGAATGATCTCGCCACATCATCTCACGGCTTATTTTCTCACATGATTAACGTTTGTTTTC
Source organism: Eupithecia exiguata (assembly GCA_947086465.1). Classification (NCBI taxonomy): domain Eukaryota; kingdom Metazoa; phylum Arthropoda; class Insecta; order Lepidoptera; family Geometridae; genus Eupithecia; species Eupithecia exiguata. Next base: position 6,657,875 of record OX352238.1, on the reverse strand, counting down.
CTTTCTTTTTAGGAGTTATGCCGTTACACCCCGACGAGCAACGACTACGCGTGGAAGAGCAATCGCGCCATAGCAAATGGCACCAGTTTGTGGACGGTGAACTTATTGTGAAGCAAGGCTTGATCGAAAAAAGGAAGGGACTTTTCGCACGTAGACGCATGTTGCTGCTCACCACCGGACCTCGGCTGTTCTACGTCGACCCCTCCAATATGGTGCTCAAAGGAGAGATCCCTTGGTCGCCGGAGCTGCGTGTCGAAACGAAGAACTTCAAAATATTTTTGGTACACACGGTGAGTTCTTCTTTATAACTAAGTAGGTACCTAGCCGATATTATCAAATACAGATTAAATTTCAAGACACATCAAGTCGCGGTAAGCCCAGTCCTTACAGTAGTTTTGTGTTGTTGCAGCCAAACCGTACATATTACTTGGAGGACAGCAGTGGGTTCGCACTGGAGTGGAAGCGTGTGATCGACGAGGTCCGCATCATCACCTACGGACGGGACACGACCTAAGCGCCGCGGCCCGCCCCCGAGCCCGCATCATATCTAAATCGCAGGGCTGAATGCACACTTGTAGGATACTATCAGTCTCGACCAGTCGCAAGGCGACCATAAGGACAGAATGGTACCTGACGCGAGCGATGTCGCAGGCCAGCCGCTAGACGCATGAGATGATGACATCTGCCGCCGGTCGATCATTGTGGATACATTGACTGATTCCTATGAATACTATATAAATACCCCTTACTATCTTAAATTATTACTCTTGTTAAGTTCCTTATTTAATGTGAATAACCGCGTTGATGTGTAAATATTTGTCGTAAATTATTATATCCGCGATCGCTTAGTATAGTAACCGTGGGCCCATGAGCCTCTTTGTAGGACGGACTTGTAATTCACCACCCGCGTGTTCACGACCCCATTCCGTTTGGTAACTAGGCTAATTATAGTTAAATTTTATAATATTTATTTAATTCAAGAATTTGCCGACGGAATGTGTCTGTACAGTAATCAATACATTAGGAAATTTCTGGCGGTACTAAACCCTCCAAGGCATCGGAGACGATGAAGAACTGGTTGCTTGTTGGAGTACAAAGTACGGCCGTAGGATGGATCTGGGGAGGGGTTAGGCCGCCAAGAGAAGGATAGCTTCTTAATGCGAAGGCGCTTTCCGATCGTAGCATCGTAGAGAGCGCCACGCTTTGTGCATTATTAGTTTTGCACTTATTTAAATAATTTAGCAAGGGTATACGCAAATACCACCAAAGGTGTAAGTAAATCAGCTATTGGCTAACTTCAATTATTGAACACTTTCAAAAATGTATATTTAATATGAGTAATGAATAATGATACTGGGATTGATTAATTGATGTGAAATAGGTAGGCACCTAGTTTTGATTTAGGATGACTATTTATGTTTGGAAGTTTACGAGTTGCTTGTTTACCGTTCTTTGAAAATGAGTTCCAAACATTTGTGTAACAAGCAATCACTAAGTGCCTACCTCCTTACAGGTACTTATATCAATGTCATGGGTGTTCACTGAATAGGTACCTAGTACATATTTTAAAACTCATACTTACGATTTGTTAGAAATCATTAGAATAATGTTTAATGCCTAAACTTGCCTGTAATATTTCAATTTAGGGCTTACTAGGAATGTTATCCATAGTTCAATTTAAAGTTAATTAACCACATTTAGAAAATTGTAGAAAATATAGCAAGTACTTACATTGCATAATGATTTCTGTAACTATTATTTTATTAGATTTATCAAAATTCACACAGCTTATAGGTACTGTTAAAAATATTGGATTTTTCCATGACATTGTTATTTTAACAAAACTGCATTTAAAATCTAATAGCTGTTAATTATTGTAACTATAAACATATGTATTGCGTAAATTCCAGTAACAAAATAAGAAATTGAAAATAAATTGAAGTTGATTTTTATGATATTCATTGTTTTTATTTCAAAACACGTGCAAGTACACAGATTTCAGAATTCTGTAATCTGTGGTAGGTTTGTACCTACATTACCTATTAGTTTCCGAATAAGTGAAATTGAAACATGGTGGGATGGGAAGTGTTCCTCCTAGCGTTTAATAAAAAGTAGGTAGCTCATTACCATCTGCCAGGGAAAGTCCCGTCTAAATCTATCCAGCCGTTTCGATAAGAAGTACCCGTACCGTACCGTTAGAGGAAGAACAGGAACCCTACTATAGTGTTTTTTTTTAGCGTACCGTTGCTTTACTTTGGTGATCGGTGTTCAACTTGGTATGGACTTTGCCCTATAGATAATTAGGTAGGTTAGGTACATATTATTACGGTTCAAGAGACAAACATAGAGCAAAAAATATAACACGTTTTTGAGAAAACCTATTACCTAGGTAAATCAATTATTTTATTTTTAATATTTGCTAGCACAATGAAAATTTCAACTGTCTACCTTTTACGCAATAACAATAAATACCGTATGGCTTTTCAGAGGCTTAGTTAGCTTCGGCTACGGAACCGAATCTAAGGCAGATAGGAAGACAACTTTTAAAAAAATAATTGTCTGTTTGCGTATAAGGGCCTATTACACCTATTACAAAAGCTTTTAGTTTAACGGTATGAATAGGTTTTTCAGTTTAGGTATTTTAAGCAGCTCTACGAGAGCTGAGAGAACCAGCTGGCTACAGGTTTCGATAAAAGTAAAAAAAAGGGATGTTGGGTCCTTTAATGTAACATTCAGGTGTTGATTTTTTTGATGAAATTCCACTATGAAAATCAAGCGATCTTTTTATTGGGTAGACGGCTTTTTAATAATTTGTTATTACATTTACATGCGACGACGGCGCGATGACAACGTCGCTTTCAATTAGGTACTAAAAAGCTAAAAAGATTTAAGTTTACTTTACCGGAAGATCAAGAAGTCCGATTACAGTAATGCAATAAAAGATGGCGCTAAACAGCGTTCACTAAGTCCACACGACGTGTTAGCGCGGGATTCGCATTTTTTTGCTGTCGTGAACCCGTGGACGGATGAAATCACCCCCTTGGGGGGACCGGAAATACTCTATGGAATGTTCTTTATTGATAGGGTGTCCATCATAGAGTTATTGTAGATAGGTGTCCATGCTAGTCGTAGATTGAGAATTTACCTAAGATGCTAGTACTATAATAACTCTATGGTGTCCATGGAAAGCTGAGATGGAAAGAAAACCAATAGGTATGCTAATGTCAGTCAGACATTCCGTTTTGTCCATCCCACGGCCACGGTGGGATGCCAGATCTACTGATTTAGCGGTAGATCTACCTGCTTTTTGAACCGTCTACTGATCTACTGATTTTTAGCTCAAATTTTGTGAAATCTACCTGCTTTTTCCGAGCATCAATAGCAAGTGTGGAGTCACTTGCTATTGATGCTCGGAAAAAGCAGTCTTTATTTTAGCTCACGTGACAAGTTGTTAGCCAAGTCATTGTTTTCGATTGATGGATTGGTTGGTCCGTTCGTTCGTTCGATAAAGTTTTGCAAAGTGCAAACTGAGTGAGACTGTTTATCCAGTTATTACTCTACTATGCACTAAATAATATGTCCAAAACCACAAATCAAAGTTCGATCAGACTGAAAAGAACTGAGCAAAGCACAGCCGACAGGCCGCCTGGCCTCGCTTTCCACAAAGCTAAACAGTTTGGGCATGTGGGCAAAGAAAACGCTTCCTAAATTAAAAAAAAAAACGGGTTAGTAGCTTTGTTGTATGTTTTTTTTTGCATGAAAGTACTCGCAAAACACAATACAGAGGTACTAATTTATAACATATTAAAATCTACCTGCTTTTTTTCCCAATCTACTGCTTTTTTACCAAAATTTCTACTGCTTTTTTCAGATTCCGTCTGGCAACACTGCCACCCACCCATCCTCATTTGTTATTATTTTTTTGACTTGTTTGTTTTCAAAAAGGTCATTATTTAATAATTGTTACGAACGAATAGATAGATAGATCTAGATTTAGAATCAATAATGAGCACTACTGTTATAAAATACGTCGGGAGAACAACAGATTTCAAAGGAAAATCGCTATGGGAAATTGTGGGGAGTCTGAAGAATTTTGGCGTTGGAAGAATAATCATCCGTTCAGTCTTCCAGAGGTATCCAGAACCTAGTTTCATGAAAATAGTAAGAGTAGAAACGTGCCCGGACGAGGTTAGTACGCTGCCATGCTTTAAGAGGAGAATAAGTAAGTCTTCTCGCACGTAGAGGTTATAATCTCGACCACTGAAACTGCTCATAAGTATTTTTCAGGAACGACGCAGAGTACGTGTTTGGGTTGAGAAAACATTCAGAGGCCGAACACTTCCTGGCCTCACAGAAATCTATCGCACGTCATACAAAACAGATTATCAACTCATAAATAAGAAAAATGAAGCTGCCCTACTTAAAGCAGTAACAGACTTGAAAGTTAGTGAAAAAATTCTTCCAAACAAAGTTGAAATGCCACCACTCATGAAGAAGTTCATTGAGCAAGAACATGAGAGGAAAGGATTAGAGGTAAATGTTTGTTTATTTATCTGCAGTTTGGGCATATAGGAGTTTTTGAGCATTCCTCTCAAAGGACCTGGTCGACGACGACTCAGATATGGCCCGAGATCATGAAAATGAGAAACACAATAATGATAATAATATTATGCACAAAAAAAAAGTAATATAAAAAAGCAAATATCTTGACTTGGCTAACAAGGCCGTCAGCATGTGGGATGTAGATTCAAGAACATCGTCCCAATTGTAATTGTTTTCGTTATCGGTGTAATAGCGAAGAGCCTCGATCATTTAATCCTAGCATTTCTGTATATTGTTATCTTTCTAATTGTGTGGCTAAGTTCTCTCGTCTATCCCATTAATTAAACCCATCTTATGGGTATCTGTATCCCATTGAATTTTACAATAAAACTGTTTACTCATGATTGTTTGATTGACTGTAATTTTCTGAGAGAAATCAAATACATAATACCATTATTTCTATCTTTCCAGCCATTGAAGGAGTACACAGTGCCACTTAAATTCAACTACAGCCCTAACCGTGTAACCAGGGTGGCTAAAGATGGTGAACAGCCTACAGTCGAGATCACAATGAGCCTCGGTAAACCTGCCAGTCCATCACTTTATGAAGGCGTGCCTCTTAGCTAAGCAAGTACCTATTTAGTTTAGTTAGATTACATAGATTAATGTTGATTGAAATAGATGTTTTGTTTTCATAAAAGTGATTTGATTTTAAAGTTGTCATCCCAGACAAGTTTTTAAATTCAGCAAGTGTGCTAATATTATCTAGATCTATTGTACATAGCATACCAAAATGATATTAATAAATATTTCAAAAAGGAAGGGAAAGTAAAGAAATCCATACAAGATATTCTGCCTTTATTAAAACTAAAGTAATAAATGAAGTTTACATAAAATTGCATGGAAAATATAATATAACAGAGGTATAGAAGAGCATGATTAACTACAAGGAAACAAGAATAATAAACAAATTAAAGGTAAGCTGAATTGATTTTCTCTTCCCAATTTAAAGCATGCCTACCGCCATCTTTGTTCAAAAATTCTACCCAACCTACCTACCTAAAAGTTAAATGGAGGGCAGGGGTCCACGCCTCATCTGCCGTGCGATTACGGTAAAATATCACATTCTATCGATCTCTATCCAGGGAGACGGGATAAGGCGATTTTGGTTTCCATCACATGATATCAAAACCACATAACATTTTATGGCAGGATGGGGCCGACCGACGACAAAGCTTTCAACGTCAAAAGATCTCAAATGTCAATTGTAATGTATTATTTTTATTTAAATTATGTTACATATTAACGTTAAACCACATAGGTTACTCACTCTTGTTTTACTCGACAACGTTCCATTATTGCAATGTATTTACTGTTTGTAAATTTGAAACAGAATTGCTGTATTAGGTACAGCAATTAGGTATCAAGCAAAAACGGGTCAAGTGTGAGTAATCTGAAAATTAACTTAGGTTAGGTATAATAATAATAATAAATCATTTAGGTATTTATTTTTTAGGTATATCTTTACGTTGGCCAAAAGTACCACATAGGCAACTGAAATCGTTGTTGCCCAGTATCCTCGGATGGCCCATTCAATGGAATGTTAGATTTTAGCGTAATCGCACAGCAGAATGATTTTTACGAAAAATAAAGCCTTGCGTGTCATTTAATAAGATTAAGAGTCTCTATGACCATGGTTTTGATTATGACTGTCTCTATGACCAGGGTTATCACTAGCAAACTTTTTGGCCAAATACGGATTGCTGGCAATGTCTGGTGAAAGGCGCTCCACCTCCAATTTCTGTAACAAAATAACATAAGCAAACATTACAATCATGTGTTAAGTTTTCAACATATCAGTCTCTGCGTTTTATTGTACCCGGAAAAGTATTGCTCTAAGTCTGCCACGAAATACTTTTCAAATTCAACCTAGCATGCTGTAAGCTTCAATAGCTATCAAGACATTGTGATAAATATCAACAAAAGGATTCGTTATTAAGTAAATACTTAATTACCCTCCAGAAATCGCGCATTTCTTGTACTTCTTCGTCCCTTTGCACGAAGTATTGGCGGACTGTTTTTTGTATCAATGTCGCGGCGTAGTCTTCAGGCCAAAGCCAAGATTTAGGGTAATATGGACGTGGGCTGGAAAATATTATAGTATAAGTACTATGCATTCCACTTGTAACAAAACTGAGTTAAATAAATAACTCGAGGCTTACTCAGTTTTAACGCTTTGAACTTATTCAGCTCACAGTTGATATTACATCAGTAGAAGTTAATCCAGAGTCAACTAACCCGAGTTAAATGTCATGTTCATTTACATCCGGCCAAATATAGCTTTACCATAGTGAGAAGAGAATCAGTACTAACATTATTAATTCAAAAGTAACTCTGCCTGTTACTTTTTACGCATAAACGACTGAACGGATGTCAATGAAATTTGGCAGGGAGGTAAATGGTATTCCGGAGACGGACATAGGCTAGTTAGAAAAGCGCGTGCAAAGCCACAGGCAGCAGCTAGTACTCTATGAATGTTTTAGACGTAGGTTTATCAAATCGTACTTACTGTTCTTGCAAATGCTTTCGAACAAATGGAATGTTAAAAACATGCTTCGGATCGTATTGCCGAGCTGGATAGCGTGGGTTGCCGTTCCACAGCAACTATAATGTTTAAAAAATATTAATAACGGGTCATCCAACTGGTAGGTACTAACCTTAATAATAACAAGTTTATTTTAACTCATGTCGCTGCCAATCCCACTACATGACAAAGGCCTTTCTTTCATGCCATTCGCTCATGGGCTGCATTGCATCGTCATCATCAATGTCAGTCCGTATCTATCCCATTACTGGGTGTAAGCGAAAATTCTTAAAAGTGGTATGGTGGCCAAGCAAAGGTCTAGTCAGTTGTAGATACTACCGAAAAAAATATAGTAGTTAAAATATAGTATAGTGATGTTAAGAGGAAAAGGGGGAAGCCTTTCCCAGCTGTGGACTGACGAGGGCTTAGGTTGCTTTTCCTTCAGAGATGTGCTACGTTGCTATGTTTCCAGCCGACCAATAGGATCGCTCCATTATCTCGTCACTTTTTTCAGCTATGAAAATGATGGTGATGATGGTGTGGTGGAAAAGACCCGTAAAGGTTGTCGCAGATCCGAGACGCACCGCTACCGCATAGCACAAAATGTGCTGAGCTTTGACTCGTAACATTTAGATGCATTTCATTTTGACGGCATCAGATGGCAGACAGCTCGCGGACCACTCGTTTGAAGCGTTTGGGAGGGAAGCCATTTTGTCATGTGAAATGTATCTAAATATAAGGAGCTTAAGCCCATAATTGAATGCACATTTTTGTGCTGTACGGGTAGGTACTATGTCGTCGACCCACCTTGCAACTGTGCGTCCGACGATTCTTTTGCGCAGAGCATAATAAAAAGAAATTGTCAACTGGATTAGCTGAACTGTACCACGGGTGAGAAGTGAATGCATCCAGGTATTGTTGGTATTGGCAATCGTAATATCTCATTATAGGCCCATAGAAATGAGCAGTAACAATACCTACTATAACATGGAGGCGGCTCAGGACCGCTTTTTGTAGCGTCGTATGGAGAAGGTCTATCTCTAGTAGTCAAAAGCATTTTCTGGCAACGGCACTACCAGCCGCACTACCAGTAGTGTCGTTGCCAAATGAACGACACTACCGCGCCTATTTGGATCAAATTGTACAGTCAACACAAGTAAATAGCAACAGCTATCTTAAGAAATGTAACTCTTTATTTTTATAACTACCAGTAGTGTCGTTGCCAAATGAACGACACTACCGCGCCTATTTGGATCAAATTGTACAGTCAACACAAGTAAATAGCAACAGCTATCTTAAGAAATGTAACTCTTTATTTTTATAACTAAATAAAAGCAAACTTATGACGAACCACAATGAGGAAAAAAATTAAATCATACTTCGATAAAAAAAATTGTACTACCTTAAATTATAAGTGACCGACTGTAACTGTATCTCCTTATCTGAGTTTATCAAGTGCATGGCCTAAGGTTATCTCATTGTTTAACAGTTGCATTTGCACATGTAAGATAAAATCGTCGCTAGAGATAACTCTTTTTCTTCTAGTTTTACTATTTTGAAGTTTTATGTCTGTGGTTTTCTGAAACTTTTGTAAAATGTTAAGTAAGCGTAACAGATTTACAGTATTTTTGTTTAGACACTTATTCAATTTAGAATTCCAGCCTTCGGAGATGTTGTTAGTACGATGATGTTCTCCAAATACACATAGCATGGTACTGAAATATGGAATTTTGACATATCCATATTGATACTTTCCAACTTAATGTACTCCCATCCTTCTTTAATAAGTGGCTGTGGAATCAATGGCAGTGCAGCCGTAAGCGAGATAATTCTTTTTTCTGCCTTACATTTTGTGTAGCCCAAGAGTTTTGCCCTCTTCCAGACACTTTTCGACTAGTGATAAAAACAGCCTTTAACTAGAATGTCTTTGTAAATTTCCGTCAAAGCATTTATTGGTGCTATTTCATAATCGCAATGCACTTTTGTGGGCGTAAACTCCGGTAGCTGTGATTTGATTAAGCTAAATAAAATTAAATAACTAGACGTCTTTTTATCCGTCATTATTTACTTGTGTTGACTGTACAATTTGATCCAAATAGGCGCGGTAGTGTCGTTCATTTGGCAACGACACTACTGGTAGTGCGGCTGGTAGTGTCGTTGCCAGAAAATCGTCAAAAGTCAATAACTTTATTTCTTTAGGCTTACAAAAAAGCACTTAGACAAGTAAAATTTTATACATAAATAACAACTTTATAAATAGTAATTATCAAACAAGAAACAAAATGTTATTGATTTTGTCCGCTTCAATTTTTTGTCGACTAGTGGAAGAAGCGAAAAATAAACCACTAGTAAGTTTGTATAATACTTAAAAAGTAATACAATATTATTTGCCTATCTAAGTCTAAATATAATGTGATTTAGATACAGGTCAATATTTATATAAAACTAAGCTTAAGATTGTTCTCCCATAATACTATTGTCGGTGCGGAACTGGGAGACATCTGGCCAAGCATTAACATTATTGATATAATCATCTATGGAGTAAAAGGCCTTCTTGATAAGACCGTTTTATATACTGTTTATACAGTGGACGTGTATGGGAAGATATGATGATGATTGTGATACTTTGACATCAATTACGAACTGTACCTCAACTAAGTAATCGATGCCATTGAAAAGGCATTTCTGTCTGTGAAGAGCATTCCATGTTTTAGCCATGTCCAGAGTTTTTTCCAATGCTGGAATTAAGTGTACAAATACTTCATTGCTGATATAATCGCATTCCGTTTCTGAAATAAAGCAGTCTTTTTTTTAGCCGACTACAAAAAAAGAGGTGTAGGAGTGGTAGGAGTAGGGATGTAGGTGTAGGACGCCCTTCGACCAGGTGGGATGACGATTTGCGAAAGACTGCTGGCAGATGCTGGATGCGGCAAGCTTAAGACAGGGTTTTTAGATAGGCCTTTTTTTAATGCCTGTGTTATATGTAGTTTTACTCTATTTAGTTCAGGCAGTGAATCGAAGTTGCAAGGGGAACTTCAAACACCAAGGGGTGGCCACCAAAATCTATTTTCGATTAACTGTCTAAACTAAATAGAATAAAACTATTACAGAGGCATCAAACAAAAGCTTATAATAGGTATCACAAACTAGTAGATATTTGAAATTTCCTTTGTTAAACGGAATAATAAGATAAAGTAGGTGGCGGCGCTAGTTTAGGTCAGGTATGCACCTTAATATGGAATAACAGCATTTCTCCTAAACCAAGAATCCTAGGAACAAAGAGTTGTGATCGTCTACCTCCTCAAATCACTATACGCGCGTATAGGTTTCGAGGAGTCGAGCGAGTCCTTTTGTCGCAGGAGCTTTTTATTTGTCGCTGTAGAAAACTCAAGGTAGGTATGTAAACAGTAGGTGATTTTTTCGTCACAAATATTATTTTTTATTTATTTATTATATTTGCTACCTATTCCTACCTTCATGTTAATTTTGTTTTTGAGAAATGAGAGTAGGTACTTATATTTCATAAATATATGTAGACAGATAATACTTGTTGTATAATTGTACCACACAAACACAGAAAACAGTACAAAAATAAATTCTACGAAAAAAGTATACAAAGGCTATGCTATATAGTAAAGTAAAGTGTAATGATTATGATTTTGTTTTTGAATAAAAACAAAGTCGTGTTAGTTACACCATATATAACTCAAGAACGGATTGACCGATTTTAATGATCTTTGATTTTTAGATGTGTCAGTCCCGAACAGCAGAATAATTGAAAAAAATACGAAGAAAACCGTTTTCTCCTCTTTTTGTAAGTAATGCCATCTCGGCTGAACGAAGTTTGGCGGGCCAGGTAGTTAATACATTAATAGTGAAATAATAGTGAAATAGCAAATCCATCGACTCAGCTACACTTGTATTTTCGGTTGAACTGTTAGATAGAAAATAATGCTGGACAATTCACACAGCATCATCTAGCGCCAAGCTTAGCTTAGCTAGTGTAATGGGTACTAGATAACTAATAAACTGACTCTAGGTCCGAGGGGTACCGAGACTATCTGGGTTTTAAAAAAATATCTGAGCGTCTGGTCGAAGCGACGCGTGACCCAAGAGCTGGTGAGTATTTAGCGCAGGGCATCAGCATTGTCATACAGCAGCGGGGCAATTTAGCCAGTTCCTGAGGCGGGAATCGAACCCGCAACCTCGCAGGCGGACCTTTGCCCGCTGCGCCACAAAGGTAGTCCAAAAAAAAGGACTTACTTTGAAACGGTGATTTAGGAACCGTCTTATTCTTGTTTTCTTCATACTTCGCTATTTCTTTGAATTTCTTATCACTTTCTTCGAGAATATCATTCCATTTGGCTCTGGGAATCTTTTTTGGTAGTACTGGGAATTCGATCTCAGAGCAAGGAAGGCTGTCCGGCATTATGAAATTCCCCATAGGCTCTCCATGCTCCATAGCCCCTTTCTTACCTTTGCGGTCGGTTGTTTTTCCGGCCATGGCGCACTTCCTGACTTAGGAGATCACAATGAATGATAATAGTAAAAGTGTTATCTTGGAATACCTGCTCCCTAGTTTGCCCTTGTGAAACTCTAATGATAGTTTCAAAGAAACCAAATAAAGTATGCCTTTGAAGAATGCTTGGAGGAATCAAGGAATATACTGGTATTTGGAATCGAGGAGTAAGTATTTAAGTTCCTTGGATCGTGCGAGTAAAATTATAGTAATATGAAATGTGAAGAAATGTCTAACTGGCATTTGGCAGCAAAGAGAATAAATACATTAACCATTGATTTAAATGTACCGAATGGGATCTCTTTTTTTATTGACAATAACTACGTAATTTGGCAGATTCATTGCAATGAAAAAAGAGATCGCTTATGATTCTTTGGGGCATGTTTTTTTTTGTTTAATGGCTCTGACATAGAGTGTTTTGGTCTTAGAGGAATAAGGCACTAGAGATGTTGTATATACCCATTTCAGTCACTCAAGAGAGAGATAAAAATATGCTTGTAGCCTGAGAAAAAATGAGATAGAATGAAAGTTTCTCTGTCTCTACCAGTGTGCCAGATTTTCATTGTTTAGCTCTTATAAGAGCTAAACAAACATGCCGGGCACATCACATAGTATTTGTTGTTTTCGACCTAATGATACTTTCTGCTAATTAAATGTGTGAAAGTGACTCTGCGGGCGTTCCTGCGTCTCTCAACGATATAAATCTGAAGCAACGATGGTGCGGTGCAGTGTTTTTGGATGTAAAAGTGACGGTGAACGAAAAGTGCCGAGTTTGTCATTCCAATCGTAAGTACAAGCTCGTTTGACTTCAAAAAAGGTTCAAAATTTATAGTTTCATAGATTTCCGTACAGACAAGACTCAAAAACTATGTTTTAAAATAATTCTAATAAATATAACCTAAAATTACGAAAATTTAGGGTTGCCTGCACTCGAAAATAAAATTCCCCAAATGTCGTGGCGCATTGAGACATGAATACCTACATCTACATACATTCTTAAAATATGTTTTTGTTTGTTACAGATTTCCCGAAAACAATGATTTACGTTTGCTTTGGATAGAAGCCACGGGTCGATAAAACTGGGAACCCAAAAATATTTAGTAATTTGTTCAACATTTTCATAAAAATCGTGAACAAAAAAGAAACGCGAACGCATCTGTTCTCTTATGCTGTTCCAAGACTGGTAAGTAAAATAAATAAATACATAAAAAGAATCAGTGCTACCATGATGGGTGAAGGACTGTTTGAGATTTTTATAGAAAAATTATACCCACTTTGTGTTTTAGTCTACCTACTAATCAAAATACTAAATCGAAAATATTTAAATGGTATTGGGATTTGGTGTTACTAATATAACTTACTATTACTATAGTACTATATATAATTTTCATATTAATGCTTCAATATTTTATTTTAGGCATGCAAGATATATACTACGGAAAAGGTACGTGAGGAAAATCATGAAAACTTTGAGTTTGTAAGAGAAATACAACGCAGTATAAATAAAACCACCAGTGTAAATTAGTAAGTAGGTATGTACCGTTTAATTAGTGTATGTACAATTTTATTTATCAAGTGTATGGGTATTGATTAAGGCTCTTTGATAGAAATAAAGACTGATTGATTTGTGATCCTATGATTTGTGGAGAGTAATCATAATCATCACATCACACACAATGGTCATTATTACATACCTAATAAATAAAACAGAATATAAAATATTTGGATACATAGGCTAGGACGTAGGTAATATTGTGTTTAAGGTGTAAAAAATTTAATTTGGTTTTCTCTGCACATTTTACCTGAAGTATAATTTAAAAGTGCTTTTGAATTTCGTATAATGGTTGTCTTATCTTAGCAATACCTTATGTGTAAGATTTAATTACTTAAAAGAAATGTGATTTCCAAAGTGCAATATTTATTGTAAGTCTGTGCTTGGTAAGTGTTTGAATTGATTATCTAGCAATAATATTATTTTCAAAATTACATTATTTTAGTATTTGAAATGATGTCTACTTACACGTTAGCTCGTATTATGTGGCGGTGGTAATAAATTTAAACGAAACCTAACATTGATACCTGAACGTTGTTTTATTTCTATGCTCATTAAATTAAAAGTTTACCTACTCCCGCATACGTAGGTACCTAATTTAATGAATGATGATACTAAAATACCACCTACCAGACATGAAATTACGAACCTAAAGTCAGGGTAACAAAATTGTATGGCAACACCACTTCGTATTACTCTGTCCCTTTTTGCGGCCACGCATGCCAATCATCTAGTTAAATTCTCAATCTACGCTCTGTCCCTTTTTGCGGCCACGCATGCCAATCATCTAGTTAAATTCTCAATCTACGGTTTTGGTCATAGACATAGAATTTTTCACTATCCTAAGCCTATGGTTTTGGTACCAATGAAAAAAGTGATCCCGTTTATGGTACTATAATAACTCTATGGGCTCTAGGTGTCTGGTTTGACCATAGAGTTAATAAGTACTATACTCTGGGTTTGACGCAATTTTGGGGCATGTTACACAGTCAATATAATCACGATCCTAGTATCGCAGGATCGGGGCTATTGATAATAACACGGAATACAAGAAGTAAATCTTTTTTAAATTTGAATTATTTTATTTATATATACAATATTATCGCGTGTCATATCGCAGATTCCAATATTTCTGGATATTTTTTTGTATTTGTATTGTCATGATATCGTGATAATATTAATCGTGTTACCTACATAAACCATTGTGATTAGATTTGCATTTTAAAGATTTTATGACCTCATTGAGTTTGCAAGAATGAAAAGGTTTGATCATAATCGTCTTTTCTCATTGAATTTAACGGCGCCCTTATTTTTTTTTTGCCTTCATTTGATTGAATACCTACTTATTTTTCTAGTAAGGAAGTAGATATAGTGTAGAAGTCTCAGTAGAAGCATGAAGTATCTACCCTCGAAGGGACCTTTACTTTTTAGGTTTTAAATTAATAATGTTGATTAACGTGATTTCCCAATGAAAAAAGAGATCCCCTTATAGATCAATGTGATTTCCTAAATGTTTTTTACTTTTTTCAAACCACATGCTCGACAATGCCGAATTATAGGTCATGTAAACCCTACCGAAAGCAAGACATTAAATCCCTTGGTATTAGCCGGGTTATAATGTTGTACTGAATTTCATTATAACCCGCTGGTTAATAATATGATTTCACTTTTCATAATTCTTATTACTATATGCATAAAGTTTAATTTTGCTAAACACAATTTGTCCTAGGCCATGGCCTACTTGATTTGACAAAATAAATGAAGTTTGCCTCCGTGTGAACCCCGGTCCGGAGGAGCGCGGTGTTCGAAATTCGAATTTCGAATCTAGGACCACGGCTTGTGCTTTCGAATTTGGAACGTCGCGCGCCTTCATTTGTTCACGCGTGACGAACAAATCGAGTTCTTGTAGGTGCCTATAGAAGATTTAATTTCAAAAATAATATTGAAAATGTCGAGTGATGAAAGTGTTTTGACTCCTGAGTTTATCAAATTAGATGCCATAGGCATTGTCAACAATCTGCTGCCAGAGAAGTCAAAGGAAAACATTATTTATCTACTGAGCCTGTTTTTTTGTCTCGCATAAGGTGTGAAAAGTAGAGTATACACCTCGGGGATAAGACTGTTTTAGTCTTGGGCGGTTGAACCCCTCACTGCACTCAGGACTCAGTCTTAATTCCCTCGCTTCGCTCAGGAATTAACTTATAACTCCCTCGCTACGCTCAGGAGTTAAATTATGAGTCCTTCGTTACGTTCGGGATTCAATTCGCTCCCGTGACATAAAACAGTGCTTTATCCCCTTAGTGTATAATCTACTTTTAATGTATTGCATGACAAAATATATTCTCTCTATGACAAATCTCTTTATTTGTGCTATGTTTTTAATTGTTTTTAGTATTCGAACCTTACCCTACTTCATAAGCCTACATTTACTATCAGACTATGAAGATTATCGTGCTGACTGTACTCAACTTATGCATGGATGTGAGTGGGAACTAATGTATGAACAAAAGTATTTTTAAATATTATTATAAAAATGCTCGTAGATGTGATTGGGAACTGTATCAAAGTTTTCTTGTTCGAGAACAATACGTTTGGATGTAATGTGAATAAGCCCTATCTACTACTAACACGCGATCACTAGAACGTAAACGAAGACACCTGGCTATCGGCTAACTTATTGCTAATCGTTTGGTATTGACCGATTAATCAAAGGCATCAACGAAATTAATTAATAACGTATACTTTGAACTCGATTAAGCTGAACTTAATTCTATTCAACTAAGTTGCAGCGAACGGTGAAATTGCACATAAGAAGACCATGAATAACTTTAACTACCGGACTTAGGAAGCCTTGTCTTCTAAGTAATTTTTTAATATCTAACAGATTAAAGTTCTTTTTCATAACAAAAGTCCACTTATCCTGTAGGAAATAACGAAACAAAAAAACAAAGACTTAGGTACTCATAAAGATATTTATTTTAACACAAAACCTGCATAAGCAATTACTGGTATTCTCTAGATATTACCATCCAAAGTTTCTAATAAATTAAGATTTTAAATACACCTAAATCTAATGGCTTAAATAAATAACATTCAGTGACATTCAGTCGTTTCCTCGTGTTTCTTATATCACGGTTTAACAAATTAGTAAGGAGAGAATTTTCCTGTGACTTGTGAGATCCAGTCCAGGTAGTGTGCTACCTTCACATAGACGCCGGGGACGCCAACCTCCCCGCAGCCAATGCCCCAGGACACCACCCCGACAAGTTGCCACGTGCCTCCGCGCTCGCACACTAAGGGACCACCGCCGTCACCCTTGCAAGCATCCTTGCCTTCTTCACCTCCGGCGCAGATAAACCCAGGGTTCAGCTCATAGTTGTAGCCCAATCTAGTCTGCCTCAACTGCTGCTGGCATATCCCATGACTCAAAACCGGTACGTCAACCTCTTTTAGAATGTTTTGGTACTTTCCACCTTGGCCGAACGCGTCCTTGCCCCAGCCGGTCGTCCAGCACCTTTGACCGGCGTACTCTGTATATTTGTCGGGAAGACAAGCGGGGCTGATGTGAGGCGTCTTCGTCCATTCTACTGGGCGGTCCATTTTCAAGATCGCCAAGTCGTTGTCCAGTGTGCCAGCGTAGTAAAGGGGGTGCACATGCACTGAAACGATGTCTCTTTCGACGTAGGGGAAGAATTCAACGTCACGGTTCACATCCCACTCCCCAAGTCGAACTCGTAGGTCAAAACCTTTGTGCCTGCAAAAAAACAGCAAAATATTATTGTCTAGCTGTATTTTTAGGTTTATGTTCACAGGCCATGTGTTGTACCTAGAGATGGGAAATATTTTACCATTGATATGATTTACTTACGATTTAATGCAGTGAGCTGCAGTCATGATATGCAAGCCGTCGATTAGGGTTCCACCGCAGACGTATATGGACTCCTTAGGATCTTTCTTCAGAATAGCCACTTGCCACGGGTACTCTCCGAACTCACTTTCACCATCTACATATTCAGGTGTCTTGATTCTGCCGTTGATTCCTTGTGAGTGTCTGATGCCACACTGGCCGCGGTTGGCGGCTTGGGGAGTTAGCGGTCTACGGCAGCACACTTGGTTGGGTCTGCATTGTTGTATTGACGGACGGTTGAAATATCCTTGCCTCTGAAATCGGACGAAAGAAACGTTGTCATAACTTGATTTTAAAACTAATTCGGTCAGACCCTATTATGTCTGTTACCTCTTCTATTGTTTCGGTAGGAGTTTCTACGCTAGTTTCTCGTTTCCTTCGGCTGTCGGGGAATCGGATGGTTTGGCCTCCCCGGTTTGCCCCAGGTTGTGGTGAAATGGAAAGGGAACGGGAATATGCGTACCTATTAGCGTAATTATTTTGATTGCCTGTGCTTGTGTTTGCTGACCTTTCAAACCCGTAATTGTTCTGGTCAATATGTGGATTGTTAAAGTCATTGTTATCATCAAATTGATTACTAAATTGATTATTCTCGTCATCGTCATAATATTCCTCATCTGTCGACGGATTCTCTCGTAAATGATAGGGATGCGCTTCTGGGTACGATGGTTTATAGTAAGTGAAGTGTGGAGAATACACTGGAGGTTTAAAGTGCGAGTGATAGTGGTGAGGAGGAGGACCATAGTGGTGGATAGGTGGATACGATGGGAAATGACCGTGAGAATAGTGAGGATAGGAGGGCTTGTAATGATGGAAATGCTCGTGCTTGTTCAAAAGATATTGTTTTTTTTCGTGGAAAATGTGACCAAGTTTGTTTACCACGTGTTCATTAGGTGTTACGTGTAGATTGACAAAAGGTTTGACAACTTTTTCACCATAATCATTCTTGGTGACTTGAACTGCTAGCAGAGGGTTTACGGAAACCAAGCCTAAATTAAGACCCCCTGCATTGAGCGCGGGTCCGTATGGATTGTGGATGGGATTGTCGTTAAAAGGATTGATGGGGTAACCAGAGTGGGAAGGCTGGGGCAACCCAAAAGAGACACCAAACGTGGGCTGCACTTTTTTGTCGCCGCCATGGCCGCCATTGCCGCCGTAGCCGGACAATCCAATGAGGCGCTGCGTGACATTCGCTTGAGTAAATATTTTATCTATATCTTTATGTTGTGTTAGGTTTTGTCAGTGCCCATTGTTTAGTTACACTTTTGGGTGTTGTTACAGTTTGACTAAGAAGCTGTTAGTCAAATTGAAACAACAATGCTCCAGCCATTTCGGTTCCAAAAGTTTGATGGTTCAGAAAATAAAATGGATTGGAAATGAGGGATTAGGTAATGTTGGTGATAAGCAGTGATTGGTTTTAGCAATTCGTGTAACATGACGTGATAGGCATAAAATCTTACCGGTTCAGCTTCTTTTTTAACTTCAGCATCTGTTTCTGCCTCTGCTTCTATCTCACGTTTGCTGATTTTCTTAACATCAGCTTCGGTAGTGTTTTGTTTCTCGGTGTTAGTTACTTCAGTTGTATTAAGGTTATCCAGTTGTTCTTCGGTCAATGCTGAAATCTCACTGCCTTTGTTACGTGGGTCTATCGGTAAGTACAAATCGTCTCTACGCCCAATAACTTCTTGAGCGGGACATTGATCGTAATTTACGCATACGCATTCGAATCCTTGAGCTTTGGCCGAGTGGTAGTTCTCTTGATAATTGTTTGATTGACCGAAACTAGCAGGTCCTTGGTTGTAAAGGTTATTTGATGATCCCTGATTGTACGAGTTAGATCCTTGATTAAAGTTATTGCCGCCATTGCCGGACCCTACGTAAAGTTCCTTTTTGTAAAACTCGGTATTCTGTGAGGCATATCCTCCTAAAGAATTGCCATACTTTTGGTCCTCAAACGCATTATTTTGGTACTGATTAGGCAACGATTGAGTTAACACTGTGGAACCGCCTTTGTTGAAACTGTTATGGCCGTATTGAGATCCATAAATTGTGTCTGCTTCGTAGACTGGGGCGTTCATAGGCTTAAAACCGCCGGATGATGAGCTGTAATCTCCTCCTGCTGCGGTTATGATGTCTGATGATGATTGATGGGCGTTGAAGTTCTGTGAAGCTAGATGTCCCACCGATCCTACGGGAATAGCAATGGGCTTGATGATAACTTTAGGATCTTTATCGGCGTCGCTGTGTACGTAGTGATGGTGAACGTGCTGTTGGACGACTTCAGGCTTGGTGCCGGAACTTGATGGTGCCTTATTGTAAATGGGTTTGGAGCTTTCAAACCCATAAGGACCTTCATTGGGGAAAGTAGGAGATTTCGTAGCGTAGTTTCCGTCATAACCACCGAAACTGTTGCTGTTGCTGCTTTGAGAGAATTGGAAGTTGCCACCTGCTACGCCATATTTCTCAGAAAATCCAGGTCGGGGGCTACCACCGTAAGGTCTCTTTGGAGGTCCCTTTACTGGGCGTGGCGGGTAGTGCATAGGTTTCGGTGGACCATATGCTCTCGGAGGTCCGCGGACAGCGATTGAAGCGATAGGTTTCCCAATAGGCTTGATATCCACAGGTTGGGCGTAGATGAGTTCATCGGGTGATAAGAACCTCTTTTCCTGGGTCTCCTCATCTTCTCCTTCGCACTGAAATCATAAGGACATATTTAATAGATGAACATGGTACCGTCATGTATTTAAATGACGACCGATCTGGCGCGGTGGGCGAAGGTCTGCCTGCGACGCAGGACGTTGCGGGTTTGATTCCCACTTCGAGACAAATGTGTGTACGATCTGCAAACATTTGTTCAGGGTGTTCTGGTAGTTTTCTATGTATAATAAAAAATATCTATGTTATGTATTGTAATATGTATATCAGTTATTTAGTACCCATAACACAAGCTCTGCTTAGCTTGGGGCTAGATAATGCTGTGTGAATTGTCCAGCATTATTTATTTATTATTTATTTAAATGAATGTATTCGAGTATTCTGGCACTGGTCATTTTGTTTTTAACTCACTTGAATAAGGCCTAGGTTGCAAAGTCTTCCTTTAATAAGGTTCCTGGCTTCAGAATCATCTCCAGCGTCCAAAGCTTCTTGAATAGTTGGATCGCCGTATACGTCCTCGACATCGCCTCTTAAGCTTCTACCTTGTTTCTCGGTCAAATCTTTGACAATATCGTCAACAGAAGAACTTTTTTCTTGAGCTATCTCTTCTTCAGGTAATGTTAAAGTTTCTCCTTGTAGAAGTTCTGTAGATTTCTCAACAGCTTTTTCTGTCGGCTTAGCTTCGTCTCCACCCCATGACCATTGTGCTGTCGTGCTGGCTATTATTAATGGCAACAGGAGTAGTGTTATATTCGGCCACCGCATGTTCTGAAAAAGGAGGCTAAAGTTAGTATGGGCGGATTAACCTATTTAGGTAGATGGTCCTTATTCAGTTAAGCATGTCATTGTTTCGAAACTGCTCGCGGAGAATCACTTTTACTTTCGCGGACAAGCCGCGGTTACATAAGCTCGGCAGTGCCGGCTGCTCGCCGTGGCAACTGTTGTACGAACTGTGGACAGCAGCGGCACAATGACCGAGCTGGTCTGGCGGCGAAAGCACTCTCACGCTGATTTTGGTGTTATGTTACATATACCATGACATCATATTATTACTTTATACCGGCTTATGATGTAAACGAAATAAATATTTAAAAATCGTTTTGCTTTTCAGCATTATTTTGTTTTAAATCGATGTTTTGTAGAGTCAATTAGCATAATTTGGTCTCGTATTTAAAGGCGTCGGATCTATAGAGGTCATTCTTTGTTTTTATTGTGAAAGAAAGTACCGAAACCATGTCATTGTCATGCTTAATCTTAAACTGGCACACTGTCCATTGGTATTCTGCGGCTTTGACTGATGATGTGATGTGTCACGGTTTGGTAATAGTGTTATGCAATTTCCGAGGTGCTTCTACCTTGTTTACTTTATTCGCGTCGTCAAGCGTTACGCGACTTAAATTAACCACTTTTGTTTGTGCGTATGAAAATTTCTCCTACTATTGTTTGTTATATCGAAAATGAGATCCAGTGTAATTGTAAGGTAATTTGTGGGAAATCTACACCAGATTCTGCCCCGGTTGGCTGCGTGCGATATAAAGCTAGTTAAGAAAGCTTTCTCCATTCTAGTGTCACTATAAAGGGAGACAGTGCTCATAAATTGTGCCTGCGTACGGAGTCATTAAAAGTTAATTGTTAAAATGACGCTACATAGAAGAAACTAAAACGCACGAATTAACAAATTTTGTTAATCATTATTTCCCAATTCGGTTAAAGCTAACTTTAGTAAAGATTTCATACATATTTATATTATTTGTATAGTTTAGTAAAAAGATAATGATTTATTTATATTTTTATGGACTTTTCTCATATCCATATAAAAATTGTCAATATTTTCTATTTTCGAATTTCCCGATCACACATCACTCCATGTATCCGCAATCACCATAATGAAACACATTAAGATCCTTTTTTATCACATCACTGTAATTCACTGAAATAGCAATCAAAGAAAACTTACTATTATTTGAAATAATGTTATTCTTGTAATAACTTTTTTAAATAAAACTAAATTTTCACTTCTTCACTGGCGCACTGTTTGCGTCTCAATGGCTGTTACATCTACCACATCGACGCTTTATACTTCGAGCAACTCAAAGATGCATGCGCTCCGATTTTGTAAGACGTTTGACGCAGGCTCCTACCACTGTATACGGCAATTTTACGATAGCTGTCGGGAACTGATGAAATTTTCTCTCGACTAGCGATGATTGCCTGTCGCATGGCACAGTTGGTACGAGGGAATGACGTCTACTATGTCATTGATCAGCCCTTGCTCGTCTCATTCACGGGTTCTGAGTAGTTGTTTGGCAATATGGGTTTTATCGAGGTCGATTTTGCGGATCTCTGTTGCGATCTATGATTTAAAACCTATTGTTCTTGTCGCAATTTTTATCACAATTGATAAAACTTACTCAGTTGTACTTTGTTACTAGAGGATTTGTTCTATCGGAAATCTGTATTATGATCCGCCCAATACAGGCTACGCCTTGTGCGTGGATCTTTAGATATTTCAATGTTTGAAAATTACAACATATCTTCTCAAACTTGTATGTTGTACTATGACAACTTTAGTTTTTAGACACCTACTGTTTAGTTGTATAAGATTTGAGTCGAAAAAATAAACATTTAGATACCTATTAACTACCTACGTATTATGGACACATTTTTCCGCCTTGATGATGGAATTATCATTTTACATAAATAAGTTCCGCGAAAAAAACTTAGGTCTGACTTGATTGTTAGTGTTGACAGCAGTGCCTAAGCTTAGCGTACATATTTAGCGACTGGTTTGCCAACTGTTATACAAAAATAATGTGCTATTTGTTCCCACCAGCAGCGTAGAAATACGGTCATCATGCCTAAACGAGCTCCTCGGGCTACTTTCCCAGGCTTCCTCCTTCTAAGGATCTTTTTAGATGTTTTGGCGTACGACTTGCTATTGAGGCAACACTGATGATACCTAGAAATAACCCAAATAGTTACGTGAATAAATGGTTAATAACATAAGAAAGACAATGTAGGTACAATTGCGCGTCTGGTTGAAATGTCATAGTAGCGCAGAATGCACCATGCAAAAGACATCAACGCGCTCGCGCGTTACAAAAATGTGACTTTTTAATAATATGCTTTTGTTTTTCGTAATTATCGTAAGTCGTGAAGGAGTAGATAAAGTACTGAGAAGGCATAACTATTATTTAACTACTACAACTATTGCTTAACAAGTCGGTATAACCAGTCAAGAATCTAAGTACCTACTCTTGACAGCAGCGGGTTAAATTGTCTAAGACCTTATCCCAGCTTTTCTCTGATTTTCTCTGTTTTCATGCCCTGTGGTGTTTCAGGTCGCCAAAAACTTCGACCTAATAATGACGTACATTTGTTACAAAATCTAATTCAGCACCAGGATTTGGATGGCATTGCACGCCACGGCTGGCCTGACTTGCACAAGGCGTGTTTTCCAGCGCAGCCGGACCTGCCTCTGACGATGTGTTTGCGCAAGAGTTCGGTGAACCACTTCGCTAGCTTGATCTATACGCGTTCAAGACCATTGTATACACATTTATTATTTTTAAACATCTCTACTGCGATAACCAAACCGTCTGCCAAGTGGTGTGATTTAAGTGTAACGAAACTCCCTTGTTTGGGACAGGCACGTTCAGCTGTGGGTTTATGTGTGCTGAAGCAGAAGGAGACGTTTAGAAATCAGGTTCATCACAGTTTCGGATAATAAGTAGTAAAAATTATTATTGTTTTCTTCAGTAAATTTTCAGAATAACTCTATAGTATGGTAAATATCTGGGCGTCTGGTTGAAGCGACGCGTCACCGGAAAGCTGATGAGTGGCGCAGCGCATCAGCATTGCCATACAGCGAGGCAAAGCAGCCAGCGTCTTGGGGACACTTTCGACTGGTAGTGATAGCGATCAGTTGAGCTACCAATAGACTGTTAGCGACAGTCTGCAAGTAGCTCAATAATTTCAATTTTAAATACTAGTTCTATTTTGTTTCTATGATTTGATTGTAATTTAAAGATTCTTACTTTAGTAAACCGTTATCGTGAACGCATGCATGTTCATCCATCTCTGATAAGTGATAACCATTTCCCGACAACTTCATTTAACAGGATTGACATGATAGTCCAGCTGTGGCCGTCGTTCAGCTAAGGTGATGATGATATCTTGCAAAATATCGTCAATTGTAATTTCTAACTCCGAAATAGAGCAAAGTGGTTGAGTATTGGTTAGGAAATCGTTGCGATGTTATCTCATACGAAACATTGTATGCAAATGGGACTGTCGTTTTCGTTAGCAGATA
Source organism: Eupithecia exiguata (assembly GCA_947086465.1). Classification (NCBI taxonomy): domain Eukaryota; kingdom Metazoa; phylum Arthropoda; class Insecta; order Lepidoptera; family Geometridae; genus Eupithecia; species Eupithecia exiguata. The sequence continues at coordinate 6,633,804 of OX352238.1, read as the reverse complement.
TTTTATTTTATGGTCTTGTGGCCCACTTCTTTAGAATAGGTGTACGATCTCTTCTCCGAAACTTATAATTTTCTTCGTTCCTAGGTATTCTTATCATAATCATTTTTGTGGCAAGGAGCTTCGGTTTTTCAGCAAAATTTTAAAGAGCACGTTTGTGATCATCGCTGCCTGCCTCTACAGGGTTGTTGTTAAATCATTGACACTGCTTGAACTGCAGGTTCTGCCCATCATCACGAACACGTTTGTGTAGAAGTCTTAATTTTTTTGGAAATATCCTCTGAACGAAATAGTTCAAGCAATGTCAGTGATTTTTCAATAACCCTGAATATGCTCTTTGTTCTCTGGTTCATATATTATGTCAAAAAGCTGTAAATTTTTCAATAGCTTTTTTCAATTAAAATTAGTTCTTTGTGAAAAATACTTATGATTTTATCGTGTGGAGTGTCTAGTTATGTTTTTAGATTTTACGAAAGATTTCCGAACTAGGTACCTTGGTATTATGTTTCGATGCTGAACCTAGGACACCTATAACCTACATGTTCACAATATGACCAGCGTTCATGATAGTTGGCCGTTGTTCAACCGATGCGTTGTTTTGCCAATATGTTGAGTCACATCTGCTATGTGGTAACATTTAGGTAACATACGGCTCGCACGCCAAGTAGCCAAATGTTATGAAATAATGTAGCAGCGATCCTGTCCTTGACCCGACAAAATATACATACAATCGATCGTTATTTAGTATGGTTCAACCAGGTTCAACTGAATTTTGAAAAAACATGGTTACTAGCCTTCAACATCTGAACAAATTTGACAAATCTCTTAAGTCTATATACTATTTAACCAAGATATTATTGATCCTTAATACACACCTGCTATTTTTATTAACTATTATTATGTTCACTACCCATACCTTGACGACCGATGTGGCGCGGCGAGCAAAGGTCCGCCTGCGATGTAGGAGGTTGCGGGTTCGATTCCCGCCTTGAGACAAATGTTTGTACTATCTGCAAATATTTGTTCCGGGTGTTCCGGGTATTTGCTATGTATACTAAAAATAAATCTAGGTATCTATTTAATTTTCTTGTATAATGTAGATCATTATAGAATTTTGTGACGTGTCCAAGAGTCCTGCAAGGTCTAAAGTTTAGACCTTACAGGACTCTTGGACACGTCACAAAATTTAAATTGCATAATGTAAAACTAGGAAATAAAGTGATCACTTTGATTTTTAGTCCACTTGAATCTTCTTAAGGTAAAGTAAAGAAGCGAACAAGAAACCTTTACCTTGTTAGAATGTTAGTTTTCGAGTTGGAGCAAAAGTCGTCCCAAGATTTTTTATCGTATAGATAATCTGATATTTTGTAGTAAGTTTTTTTACAAAGGACATGTTTGACAATTTGTTTGAATTTATTCATTGATAGTTTTTGCAACTCACTTGGAGTTGCCAAAACTATCAAAATATTGATGTCTTACACGAAAAAGGCTTAGAATGGTAATAGACACAAACGAGGTGTAGGCACAAAATGCGACAAATACGTCTTATTTTCTTATTCGTATTCGTGCGCTCGTAGGCTTGAAAGCACTGAAATTATAATTATGCACGTCAACTCGAACATAGATTCGTTAATGCCTTCTAAATCAAGAGAATTGTTGAGTGAGCGTGTTTTACCTCTATGATTGAAGTGTTTGGGTTAGACTTGGTACGCTCATAGATCGCAAGGGAAATACTTAGATTCGGTGCAAGTGAAATGTTTTCCCGTGTGTTCTTTTTTTTCCTAAAGCACCAATTGAAAGCTTTTCTATGACCAAACTATGTTGGTAGTGCTCTATCTACTTACTTTTAGAATATCAATGCCGCAAACGTGACTGCCACTGCCATCTCGAAGTACAAAAAATCGCTCAATATAATTCGAAAACTATCATCGAGTGTGTAAGAAACGGTTGAATCGTTGTCATTCTACGATAAGTAGTACCTCTCGATCCGGTTGAGGCGCTACAGGGCGCTAAGTGTACAGGAAGGAGTCGAAATCGATGTAAATATTCGTAAAATAATGCGTACAAACTGTACTAAGCACTCTGTACCTACCAGGAATAAAAGAAAAGCAGTTTTTTTTTCAGGATGAACGAGACCAATTCCCGTTGCAGAAGCTACAATGCCTCCTACCCTTACCCTACCGCGCATCAAATCTGCCCTCGCGCCTCGTCGGTTTTTCTGACGGCTGCCGATGTGGCATAGAGACAGATAATATCTATAAAAATACGTCAGCAGTGTCCCACTTGGAACAATCATAGCCAATCTGCCTACAATAAAGCAACAATAATAGTCAGTGTAGTAAATGTTTACAACTAGCGCCTAGAAACACTTCCTGGTCAGTAGTTTACTGACACCACTTGCACTCTATCTAGTGTTGACCAAGAGGACATCGAACTCGCTTCCTGACCATAGAAAATACGAGAACATGACGCTAGCTCAATTTTTTTTAAGAGTTCTCTTTTCTATGTATGTTATTTAGCTTTAAGATAAGTAGTGATGCGACCATTCTAACCTATTTGCTATGAACCTATGCTAAAACAAACTGCGAATTTTGACGACTTCTATGGCGCGGTGGGCGAAGGTCTGCCTGCGACGCAGGAGGCTGCGGGTTCGATTCCCGCCTTGTGACAAATATTTGTACGATCTGCAGGTATTTGTTCCGGGTGTTCTGGTCGTTTTCTATGTATAATTAAAAAAAAGTCTATCTATGTAATGTATTGTATTATGTATATCAGTTATCTCGTACCCATAACACAAGCTCTGCTTAGTTTGGGGCAAGATAATGCTGTGTGAATTGTCCAGCATAATAAAAAAATTAGAAAAGAAAAGAATCAATAATTAACGTAATAAAATGTCGATAGACTCTAATTCAAAGTTTTTTGTAAGCATGGGTTCATAGCAAATATCTTACAATTATGTTCAAATCCACTAAAGAAGTTACTTCTAGAACCTAGCAAATGGTAAAAACCATAGGTTTTATTTAACGCGAACGTGATTCCTTACCTATAGCTACTGTAAAATCTAAGCCTTCTTTATTTCTCTATTCCAGTATACCTGCCTCTTCTATACCGGTTTAACTATCTCGAGTATGTTTACGTTTTTTGCTAGTTCACGTGGATGACGCGGATGAATCGACATTGCGTAACAACTGAAGTTGTAGAGCATTGACTTCTGAGATCTGTGGTCACAGAATCATGCCTCGGGCAAGTCTATGCGAGTCCTAAAGACTTGTCTGTGACAATTTTCATAGTATTGCGTCGTCGTAGTTGCCTTGCTTTGCTTTCATGAAAGAGATCATACCCTTATTGAGTTGATTGTACGTACCTACCTTAATGATGTTGTACACATTTTAATTAGCTAGAGCAAAATGTTGAGCAAATTGATGATTGTTTTCTTGTTTGTGTTTGTACCTTCGAAACAATCGATGTGGAAATATTTCAATAGATTACCAAGGGTCACTATAATGCACGACTAAATAATGCACGGCTATATAATGTGCACCCGAATAATCCACGACACGGATTATTGGGGTGCACATTATATAGCCGTGCATTATAGAGACCCTTGGTAATCTATCGAAATATTTCTACTAAGAACAGTATTGCAAGATAAAGACAGGGGTTTTCCGAATTGCGCCGATTGCATCGCAAGGAGGTCGCGCACGCGAGCCTTGTGGGGAACATAGAAATGAATAGAGTCGTTATGGAAACTAAATTTTTTTCTCTTTCGATATTATCTTTGGTGTTGGATCAATACTAAATCCCAAACCTCATAAATAACTTGCCAAACGAACTTAAAAATAAAATATCTGAAAAGAATATTAAACCCATACTAATAAAACATTATTTATCGTCATTATTTATTTTAAATGTCGTTGTTCACTAATTTCATTTAATTATTTTACTTTGATATAAAAAAGGAGTACCTATCCTATAGCTAAGCTCAAGCGCAGCATTGTCACTCGAGTGCTCCATGCCGCGCCATACAACAAAACGGTGACACCGCTGTGTTTGTGTACGTAACTGCCTAGCCTACCGTGTTTACAAATTACTTGTATTGCTATTTTTTGAGAACTCTAGTGTCTAGTTAAACCTATTTTAGGATTTAAGATAATATTCACCAAAAATATGTAATTTTTCTGTCAATAAATAATATCTATCTATCTTTTGTTATTAAATAAATATTCATAAGTTTTTTATATTCCAATAATAGAAACAAACTAGAACTAGTATTTTATTAATAATCTATCTACCTATTATCGAAATTTGGAACCAACCTTTTTTTTTGAAAACAGAACTAAAATATTCAGCAAATGCATTTGCCGCCTCTTGCTCTATAACTATTTTCCCATGTACTGAATAGCTTTTCGATTGACTTCTATCACTACGCCTATCCCTAACGTATTTCCAAAATTGAGCAGGGTTGCTACCTATATTAGACCCGATCGACCAAGTATACTGACTATACGCGTTTCGGATCAATTCCTTGATATGACTTCGATAGTACTTGAAGACCTCGCGGTTAAATTCTAAACCCAGTTCTTTGTATTTTCGTAAGTGAAAGTACTTTATTTTTAGTTTTTTTATAATCTCAAAAGTAAACCAAGGGGGATAGTTGCAGTTTTGCAAACAAGAAGATGTTTTACGAATAGGGACGTGATTATCGACAACTTCATACAGTTTAGTATAGAATTTATCTGTTGCTGCATCAATATCTTGTTGTATCAATAGGTCACTCCAGTCGATTTCAAATATATTTGTGTATAAACTGTTAAAGTCTGCTTTACGAAAGTTCCAATCGTGAGCATAAGATTGTAAAGTAAGTAAATTTTTTGTGTAACTATCTGTAGGACTATCATTTTTATGCCTTCGGAATTATGTTAAGTTGTTTGAATTAAATAGGTATAGGCTTCCATCGCAAAGAATAAGAACAACTAAGTGCGTAGGACCTTTTAAAGTTATGAAAAGGAAAGTCGTGTAAATAGTTTTGAGCAAGTGTACGCACGGTCACGCTTAGGCAAAGCTTAGCACCGATGCATCTCCTAGGATTCTCTGTTCGATTGATTCGATGGCCTACTTCGACGCGGCGTGCTACTCACATCACGTTTCCTTTGGGCTTCCCTAAGGTCCTTTGAGGACTATCGAATAATTTGTAACTTTGGGTTTTCACGCATTGTAACTTTAGAGGATAATTTTCTATTTATAAGTAACAACCAACACTGCCTTTGTGGTTAATTGTAAAAATAACACCCACTACGTAACTCTATCCTTTTCTTTACGAAAATGTCTTTTCTTTACTTAAAATGTGAAATAATTTTCACATGCAAAAATGTATTGATTTATTGAACCCAAAATATTGTGTAAATTATCATGTAATACCATAGAAAGATTTTCTATGTGTAAATACTGTAAATGATCGTATTTCCCACATCTACAAGCAGCCTTCCATGTTTGACGACCTCTGTGCAAAGGTCCGCCTGCGACGCAAGAGGTTGCGGCTTCGATTCCCGCCCTGGGACAAATGTTTGTAAGATCTGAAAATATTTGTGCCGGGTGTTCTGGGTATTTTATAATTAAAATAATATCTATCTATGTAATGCATCGTATAAAATTTATCAGTCATTTTGTACCCATAACACAACCTCTGCTTAGCTTGGGGCTAGATGATGCTGTGTGGATTGTATCAACCAAATCATATTGTTAGTTTCATAATTATAATGTCATGTAGCCTGCCATCTAGCAGACGGGAACGGTACTGTTATTCTCGTAGTCTCGTAGCTGTTCGTAGCACGTTATCGTGGCTTGGCCTACGTAATCGTAGCAACAACTGCTGCTACGTTTGCTACAAAGGTAATGTACGATGTAGTTTACACAAAATATGATAGGAGGCGCTGTTGAATAAAACTATAATTTAGGTATTAGGTGGACCTACCTATATTATGATAGTAATTATTTTACTGGAGCTTTATTGACCATAAATTTTCTAGATTAAGTAGGTAAGTAGTTAATTATCACCTAATTGGTTATTGTTATTGATACAAATTAATTATGTGTTTTGTCAATACGGATACAAAGCATTAGCTTAGTACCCTGGTGAACACGGGAAAAGGAAGGCTTGTACAAAAGCGGAACCGAATGGACCTTGAAACTACGAGTATCAATAGGTAGAGTTGACTACGTAGGCATCCAGTGTTATTATTATATTGTATTAGGTGTTTGTTTGGTATTTTGCTATGAAACCAATGAAGTTTTATAAATAGGTACTTACCTAGTTAGTTGTATAAGTTGTACTAAAGTTTGAAACTAATTTTTTGGTCCTTCACTAACATATTTTTTATATTTTATAGACTTCAGGAGGAGGTTTTTTGTCGGCTGTATGTATTTTTTTATGTACATAAAGAAATAAGTACATACAGCCACCAATTTTCTTTTTTCTGTTAAAAAAATATGTATTTTCATCGAACTCTTCGCCAATTATATGAACCAATATAAAAATTTTTTTCGCTGTTGTATAAAAAATAATTTCGAATTGGTTCCGTAAAAAATGTATTCCCGAGGGATCAGTATTTATCCCGCCAAGCTTAAAAAACCACAAAATACTTTTGAAAAATCACGTCTAGGTACCACAATTTTGGTGAATTCTGTGATGATGCTTTCGTTGTTGTATAAAGGTTGGTTTTGAAGTGGTCTCAAAAAAGTTTGATCCTCGAGGAATTTATATATGCGCCGTAAAACGCATCATAAAAATCATCACATGATAATTTTCGTTTGGTTTCCATAGTTCGAATGATTCCGGGATTAACGGGCGTAAACAAAACGTCTACTTTGAAAAGCAAATTGTAAAGTTGACGGAATGATAAGAATGAATCTAAACTAAATGTCGCAACTTGAAAAATTAGATCGCGCTATCGAAATGTTCCGGGCTATATAGGCTTCCAAACCAATTTTTATTATTTATAGTCCAGTCAATATAGAAATTTTTGTATGAAGAAAGGTTGCATTAAATCCGATTTCGGGGTTTCTGGTAAACTATATACCTGGTACCTGTGTACCACGGATCATTAAGAATCCCCGATTTCAGATGATTAATGGCTGAGTAATTAGCAATTAAACTTTTCTAAACGTTATTAAAACATGAACCGATCGTATATAACTAGTGATTTTTCTCATTTAGGCGCATTTTTAGACTTTCTATCGATAATCGTAATAAAATCTGATTTAAATCTAAAAACTGAGCAGAAATCAACAAATTTGTACTAATAACAATTATAACTTCTTTACTATATAAACTAGTGCAAAGATAGTTGGTCATTGTATAGTTCTAAAATTGCTAGATAACTGTCAAATTAGCACAGACGGTTTATTAGCACGACATCATAAAAAGGAAAGTTTTCACAACTTTTTTCTCAGGATAATTTTATGCGACCTTAAATCTTATTTTTACTTGATTATTAGGGATTTGAAGCCACTGCTGTATGCATTTGCTCAAGCTCTTTTGTAAAAAGCTTTTTAAGTCACAAAGCGCTACAAGTGCAAAAAATCAAATATTTAATGATAGGTAATTTACCGACCGACCATGCGAGCAAATACCAACATGGTCGGAAGCTGTGCAAAATGCCCTGGAGCAAGGTTGGCTACTTTCACAATGACACTTGACATTGCTTTTCCACTACCTAATAACGTTTGGGCATGTTAAATAATAATAAAATAATTACTCATTTGACTGCGGCCGGTATAAAAGCTCCGAATGGGATGGTAATTGTATCAGTCGGCCGTGTACGGTTTGAAGTGATCTTTGTATCCATTCGTGAGCAGTTTGTTTGTAAGCACAGATCACGTGACAATGAACTCGCTGGTGGTGCTATTGTGTGTGGTGGGTGCAGCGTGTGGTTCGCTGGTGCAAGTGGCGCAGCCCGCGCACTACCCCGCGCTCCTGCTGGACGCACACGGCCGGCCGCTCGACACCGCCGAGGTGATCAACGCGCGCGCCCTGCACCTGCAGGCCAAGGCTCTGGAGCACGCCGCTCCTCTGTACCACGCCGCCGCCGTGCCCGCGTACTACTCCGCCGCCCCCGCTCTCTACTCCTCCCCGCTGCTCTCACACTCCGCCGTACATCTGTTGAAGAAGCGTTCTCTGGCGTACGCCGCGCCCGCCGCGCTCAGTCACCAGTCCCGCGTCGACGTCATCTCCAGCCCCGCCGTGGTCTCTCACGCCGTGGCCCCGGTGCTGGCCGCCTACGCCGCACCCGCCGTCTACGCCGCGCCCGCCGCTGTCTCTCACCAGTCCCGCGTCGACTACCGCACCAGCCCGGCTCTGCTCAGCCACTCCATCTCCGCCCCCGTGCTCGCACACGCCTCTCCTCTTGCCCATGGCTACCTCGCATCTCCCTACGCACACTCAGTCCTGGCTAGCCCCTACTCAGCCTTGTCTCACGGACACTACCTGAAGAAGCGGTCCCTGGCTAGCGTGTTCGGTGCGTGGACTCACGCTCCTGCCGCCGTGTCTCACCAGTCCCGCGTGGATGTCCGCACCAGCCCCGCCATCGTTAGCCATGCGGTGGCCGCCCCCGTGGTGTCCCACGCCGTGTACGCTGCCCCCGCCGTGTACGCCGCCCCCGCCGTGTACGCCGCCCCCGCCGCTGTGTCCCATCAGTCCCGTGTGGATGTCATCTCTTCTCCCGCGCACTACGCCGTGGCGCCCCTGGCCCACAGCGCGGTTTGGGCCTCTCCCCTTGCGCACTCCGCGCATGCGTCCCTCTGGTGAAAAAAAAACTGCTGACGAATAACGAAAATCATTGTAGTTTTCGTTTTGATAGTTATTATTGAAATGAATAGACAAATATAATAATTTATAATAAACTCTCGTTATTACTATTTATAAATCCCTATGCTTAGAAAAATATCTCGAAGTAAGAGACTAGGTACTTGATTGTTGAAGGATTAATATTTTTACTCTATTGGTGTTGCATTCTTTTATTCGCTGGAGATCCCAAATTCCTCCATCGATTAAATGAATGCAACATTTAATCGATGGAGGAATTTTGGGATTACTTGTTACTTGTTCCTGGACTGGTTTCCGCAACTAGGCCACAGGTGGGCCCTTTTTGCGTGTCGGGTTTTGGAATTTTGGGATTATTATCATCCCTAAAAAAGTTAAGTAAATGAAACTTAACTTTTTTAGCAAGTTTTAAAAATCAGGTCGTGTTGGTCTGGCCGCCGCCGCCGTGGCCGAAATTCGGCCAGGAGGTCACCAAGATTTAAAAGTGACCTCCTTCATTATAATCGGTTTACCTACTGCTAGTAACTGTTTTATATGAATTTTTTATTATTTCTACAGTCCCACTAATATAATAAATGTGAAAGTTTGGATGGATTACATCTGATTACAATAGAATAGAATGTTAAAAATATATTGTAAAAAAAAAATCCAGACTTTATTCTTTCTCTGTGCCTAATTTCATCCAGATCCGTTCAGCCGTTCTGGCGCGATTGAGTAACAAACATCCATGCATCCATCCATCCAAACTTTCACATTTATAATATTAGTGGGATGCATTGCATTTGGATCACCTCTTATACCTAATCTACGATACAATAAAAAGAAACTCCATAACTCGACTTGGAGGCCAACTAAGGGCAAAAGAAACGTCAGACGCCCACTTGCATGGTAGGTCACAACACGCGTTAGGGGACAGCAATGGAGGCGGACTGTGGTGGATGACACAAACATCGGGAGGCCTATAAGTATAAGGAAGGAAAAACGTTACTTTTATCCCGAAAAAATGTAAGCGAAGCCGCGCGCTAGTAATATTATAAGTATAACTAGTTATAAGTATAATTTTGGCGTCCCTATTTTCAATATAAAAGAAAAAGATGTAGGTATTATTCCACCTGTTAAGTTAAAAGATATGGTGTTTTCTACTTTCTGTAGATAGTCACGTGATCAAGTATTAAAAAAATGTGTAATTTCAATCCCGTTTTTTTACCTAAAAAAGGCATATTCTTAATAAAAATCACCTGATTACGCTTTGTTACGTTGTCACTGACTAGGATGAAAACAATTTGGAACTTATTTTTAAAGTAGTCAAATAGCCTATTATAAGGTTCAGTCTGTCATTTATAATCCCACCAAAAATATTAGAAAGTAGGAAGTATGGTATTCTGTCATCTATGAAATTACCCTATCCTCTAAATTATGGATCTCTTCATTTAGGATTACAAAATACGCAATCGATTGTTTTGATAAGTTTATTTTTGAAAATTGGTAACTTTAATTCAGTGTATTAGAATACTAACTACACTTTCCCGAAACGAAAAACGAAATTTCGGCGCCGCGAGATGAATGTGTATCCAGTGAATGAGTGTACCTATACAATCTGGGTGCTTAAAATAAAACTTAACAAAAATAAATAAATAATAATCCACAATAACTAATACAATAAATCTATTGCATTAGTACGTGTATCCACGAGCTCTGCTTACCTTGGGGCTAGCTAGAAGATACTGTGTGGATTGTCCAGCATTACATATTATGAGGTCTATGTCCAGCAGTGGACTAACATAGGCTGATGATGATGATGACGATTTATTATGTTAATCCTTTGCCATGTTTATAGTAAATATATCCTACTACTGATGATCTAGTCGAGAGTTGTCTACTTATATCTGAATAAAAGGGGTTAATAAATACTACCTACTTACATCAATAATTAGGTCAATTGAAAGGAGATAAGTGGTTTCATGATTTATTTGTATAAATATTTTTTTTGGTTTTTTATAAAGTTCTGCTTAGTGTATTATTATTCATGTATTATTTTCGTAAAGTTCGTTGTTCACCAAGCGTGAACCAGAGGAGAGGAATGCAGGAGTCCAGAGTGTGCGTAGGGAGATGCGAGGTAGCCGTGGGCAAGAGGAGAGGCGTGCGCGAGCACGGGGGCGGAGATGGAGTGGCTGAGCAGAGCCGGGCTGGAGCGGTAGTCGACGCGGGACTGGTGAGAGACAGCGGCGGGCGCGGCGTAGACGGCGGGCGCGGCGTAGGCGGCCAGCACCGGGGCCACGGCGTGAGAGACCACGGCGGGGCTGGAGATGACGTCGACGCGGGACTGGTGGCTGAGCGCGGCGGGCGCGGCGTACGCCAGAGAACGCTTCTTCAACAGATGTACGGCGGAGTGTGAGAGCAGCGGGGAGGAGTAGAGAGCGGGGGCGGCGGAGTAGTACGCGGGCACGGCGGCGGCGTGGTACAGAGGAGCGGCGTGCTCCAGAGCCTTGGCCTGCAGGTGCAGGGCGCGCGCGTTGATCACCTCGGCGGTGTCGAGCGGCCGGCCGTGTGCGTCCAGCACGAGCGCGGGGTAGTGCGCGGGCTGCGCCACTTGCACCAGCGAACCACACGCTGCACCCACCACACACAATAGCACCACCAGCGAGTTCATTGTCACGTGGTCTGTGCTTACAAACAAACTGCTCACGAATGGATGGATCACTTCAAACCGTACACGGCCGACTGATAATTTTTGCTTGCCCTCTGCTATATTTATACGGACCGGACGTACGTAAGGTGATTTCGGTGGTTAATAACAATATTAGAACAATGTACGTTGTCAATAAAATGTGGGTATGACCTCACCGCGTGTGAGGCCGTCGCACGAAAGAATTTCTTGGCCTTAACATGCAGTGCGCAACGATGACATCAAAGCAGCATTTTTATTATAATTCATGAAAAACGTAGCGAAATTACTCTATTTGTTAATAGATGTGCAAAGTGTGTATTATTTTGAAAGTCCTTGCATATGTCGCCGCCTGATCGTTGAATCAGCCCATTTGTAGAATGGCTAGGCCAATTGCAAAACGGCGCATTGCAATTTATTGCCGGTGCCGATTCTTGAACGATCAACGTTTAACAATATGGCTAAATTCTACATAGCCATCTCGCCGAGTGAAATTAATTTAATAAGGTTTTTCCTAAAAACCAGCGATCTTTTTAGCCATTCTACAAACGGGCTGATTCTACGATCTGGCGCATGGCGGGGACACATACATAAACAATGTAGGTAATAGAGTTGACAGCGACACGCCTTAATTAATCGCGCTGCAGCATTGCGTTGCAACTTTGCAATGCACGACTTTTGTCGCAAATGTAGAGTAGGTATGTCATCAAACTTAGATGTAGGTTGTTTTTCAGGATAAACCAGAATATATGGATCTACATTAAATCTCATGACATTGATCACGTTCACAGCATCTCATCGATCACGAAAAGGTGGTACGTGGTAGGTACCTACCTGCATAATAATTGATGCATTTCAGTTCCGTGTTCATGTTTTACAAAACACTGTTTTACACTTTTTTTACACCATTTGAAACGAACTCCTCGTTTCAAATGGTGTAAAAAAAGTATAGCTAATCGTGTTTTTCACGATTTTCGGATATAGAGATATACCCGTACGATAGGTACTAAAATCAAGTGATTTAATAGGTCTAGGTATTTAAATTGTTATGAATATTTCAAATGATTGGTCCTTCGAATCTATGTCAGTGCACCTTTTTAATTTAAGGGGGCAATATATAACGCCATTTTGTGAAAACGCTAGGCATAGGATTTCGCGTTTAAAGGAGCGGGACAGAGCAGCGCGACGTGAGCGCAAAAATCAATCGCGCGGTTATCTAGTGATTAGGACATTTATTCGCAAAAATAAGCCAAAGGTTCCCTTTGTATTCTATTTCTCAATACGGTGATGACAATAAAAACATCTTGTGATTGATAGTTTAGGAGAAAACGGTATTAACTAAGAAAAAAGATGGTACTTTGCATAGGTCTTTTTAGGGTTCCGTACCCAAAGGGTAAAAACGGGACCCGATTACTAAGACTTCGCTGTCCGTCTGTCCGTCTGTCAGTCTTTCCGTCTGCCACCAGGCTGTATCTCATGAACCGTGATAGTTAGACAGTTGAAATTTTCACAGATGATGTATTTCGGTTGCCGCTATAACAACAATTTAAAAAACAGAATAAATTAATATTTTAGGGGGCTCCCATACAACAAACGTGTTTTTTTTGCCGTTTTTATAGATAATGGTACGGAACCCTTCATGCGCGAGTCTGACTCTCACTTGGTCGGTTTTATTTATTATTCATTGAATTTAGTCAGGACACCCGAGACAAATATTTGTAGATCGTACAAACATTTGTCCCGAGGCGGGAATTGAGCCCGCAACCTCCTGCATCGCACACACCGGTCGTCGATATATTTCATTGTGAAGTAATTATAATACCTACAATAGAATGTAATAAATTGAGTAGGAAGTACCAATATCATTGCGTCGTATATTTTTTGTTCATTATACCTTAAACTGGATTGTTCTACGTTGTTTTTGGTAATAAGTATCGTGTTTTAAAGAAACAGGAAGTACCTAAAGTGTTAAATATAGCTAGCTGTTAGTAAATACCTATCTACAAAGAAGTTACCGGAAGAAGTTACCGTATTCGAATTATATTTTTAAAACAGTCAAATTAAGGAATGTCAAATCAACAGAAAGCGCACAAAAAATATCAATAAGCTTGTCGCACCCTACTGAAAAGCACCGCTGCAGTACATCACAAAAAAGTGCAATCAAATATGGGCTTTATTTCAAAGAATTATGAAACAATAGTTAGGCATTTTTTTTTCTCTGTAGCACGAATAAAAAGCATTCGTGCTCTTTTTCATCTGGCGGTCTCGTTGCGCGCAGTTGCAATGTACACTACATTGTACCTTTTCTATCGCATATAGGATAGATAGCTCGAACCTCTTTGTCGCAACTTTCAGCCGACGGCGGCGACGGTCACGTCGCGCTCAGCTCAACGCTGCGTCCTCTTCTATCGCACGGGATATTTAGCTCGGACCTCCTTGTCACAAGCTTCCATACGCTTTAATTTTCACCTTTCAAACTCGAAAACCGTCCTTTAGGCCAGATTTTTTACAGATAACCCTATCTCATCGTATTCGCAATTAAATAGCGCTCATTTTGATATGAGATTTATTTATTAAAGAAACGGGTGAAAATAGCTATTATCGATTTTTCTGTTATACCTGCCAACCCAGTAATTACGCCAGGAAAAAAATAGACAACCCAACGTTTTTATATTCTTTAAGCTTCATACTTTCGGTTGGTATTAAATTTATTCGTTAAACTCATGAGTGCAATATTCAATAGGTATATCGGGGCATACCCCGATATACCTATTGAATATTGCGTCGGCATAAAATGCTGTCATCTTGCTCTCATCTTTTTCTAAAGACGACAGCATTTTATGCCGACGCCATCAAATGGAGAGTCGTAGAAAATAGTGGCAGCATTAGAAAATAACGGCTTAATTCGGCTACAATTAGTGTTATACGGTCTTCCCCCGCGTCCGATCATACCCCGATATAGGTAGGTACTATACTAAAAAGTTAAAAAAAAAAAAAAAAACAATACAAAAATTAATTAATCATAGTCTGTCCAGGAATTTTTTAAACAATCCACTCAAAATATATTTTCTAAGATATTAAATTTGATATAATTGTTATTTGTTACACCAGAGTGCAAAGTTACTTTTTAACCGCGTGCTCAATTTTGATGACCGAGCCAGCGAAGGATTCTGAAATAGAATCCTGAGCTTATTGAGATTTGGGAATTTACTTTATCCTCTAGCGGATAAAAACGGCTTTTGCACTCGGATATCGAAAAGCAAAAATACTCTTTCCGAGGGATAAAATACTTTTCAACAGATGGGTGAAGGTCATCCTTTCACGAATCTTAGACTATTATGAAACCGCCGTTTGTGTTCATAATAAAATGACTATTATCATGACATTTCATTGTATTATTTGTTGTGTTGACATACATAAGTTACTTTCAAGCCAGATCAACAATTTTTGTGTTATTTTATTAATGCTTGTCATATCTTTTGAGTACCTACCTAATAAGGTTAATAAATTAAATAGATTGGAGTTCCCTTCTCTAGCAGGCCTTAGGTAGGTTTTATGTATGAGACGCAGGTAGGTGGTCACCCCATCTGACCATGATGAAGATTAATTGCCTAACTTTCAGCCCTGTTTTAGAATTAAGGGGTTTCGCTTCAACTATTTACTTATACAAGGGTTTGTGATCAACCCAAATGCACGGGACTCACCGAGATCTAAATTTCATTTATTTAACGCAAAAAAATTACAATTATCAGCTAAAATTATGATAGGTATGCTAGGTAGGTAGGTATGATAGGCTCTTTATTATCCATCACACTATACGCACTAGTATTTTAAGGTAGATCGTTTCGTATTGGCGCGAGTTTTTTTTTTCTGCGATCTACAAGGAATTAAACTAGCGAAAACTTAATTTTCCGCACTTCGATTACCGTTACAGTATTTTTGGAGCGTTTGGGAAATCAACGATCAACCATAGAGGCGTAAGTTTGTATGTAATAATATTGTATGCGTGTATGTTTGTTACTCCTTTACCCTTATTCGACTAAACGGATTTGGCTAAAATTTGGTACAAGGATAGATTATGTCCTAGATTTACACATATTAATTGTAATTATAATAATGCTGGACAATCCACACAGCATCATCTAGCCCCGAGCTAAGCAGATTTTGTGTTATGGGTACTAGATGATTGATATACATAATACAAAACATAACACAGATAGAATTTTTTTATTATACATAGAAAATACCCAGAACACCCGGAATCAATATTTGCAGATCGTACAAACATTTGTCCCAGGGCGGGAATCGAACCCGTAGTCTTCTGCGTCCAAGGCGGACCGTCTCGCCCGCCGCGCCACAGAGGCGGGAAGCTTAAAAGCTTAACATTGGATCCCGGAAAAGTGTAGCGTTCAAGTGGGATGCTAATACAAATATATTTGATACTTAGGTAACAGGTAAAGCGGGTCACACTGCGTGGCGGAGCTAGTAAGTAATATTTTAAATATTAAATCCCGAATAATATTTAAAATATTACTTATACGTATATTTTTCACATCATATCGTATCATTAAATTTTATTAGTTGATAAGCAAGCATTTATAATTTTAATTTCTAAACTTTTTAAGCTTCACAGTTTAAGTTCACTCGTTTCTCACTGTAGCCTACATATACCATTATTGCCCTTCATAAACCGTTATTGCCAGCCATAGTTGTTTCGCTATGTGTGTCTCTGCCCTAAGCTAAAGGGTAAGGAAATCTATTCAAACCTTTTCTGTAGTTCACTGACCTCTAGATAAATGCTTTTCCGAACATCAAACTCTCCTTATTAACATTGTGTAGTAGATCGTATGCAAAAAGCTCTTTCAATAAGAAAAAGTAAGTTTTTTCGAAGAATTTATAAGTTATTGCATCTCATCAGCACATTTTTTTATGTCCACTACTAGTACAAACATTTGTCCCAGGGCGGGAATCGAACCCGTAGTCATGCCTCCCGTAAACATGGGGGGTTTTACCATGCCACGTTAAGCTGCCTGTCCACCGATCACTTCAATCCACCGATCACTTCACAGGTGATACTAACGTATCACCTGTGAAGGTGATACTAACGTATCACCTGTGAAGGTGATACGTTAGTATTCGTAGTTATCTGTCTGTATGCAACAAGTTAAATTTATCTAAATTGATAAAAAAAATCTTCTATGCGACATCGTGACACCAAAAATGGAGAAATAAAAACATATTAATATAACCTCTTCACTTGCTGACTTGAAGAGGTTGATTTTGATTTATATGCCGCATCGCGTGGTGTATTTATTAGCACGTTGTTCGTTTTTACGGGACCCTATTGCCAAGACTTCGCTGTCCGTCTGTGACCAGGCTGTATCTCATGAACCGTGATAGTTAGACAGTTGAAATTTTTGCAGAATATGTATGTTTTTTTGTCGTTTTTATAGATAATGGTGCGGAACTTCGTACGCGAGTCCGACTCGCACTTGGCCGGTTCTTCTTTAAAACTCACAAAATGCACACATGAAAATAACGTAACAAAGGAATAAAAAAAATGGGCAGTTAGTGATACCTAGCGCTTTTTTCAATGCAAATGTACCTCAAAGTTGTATTTCGTACAGTATACAACGTACGACAAACCAACGTACCGCAGTACCTATCTACTTAATACTTATTGTATCAATAGTAACTATAATATAATACTTCTTTTAAATCTTTGTTTGGTATTAACATTTTCATTGCCACCCTGCGGGTCGCACAGAGGCAGTGAAGGCGGTATACTAAATTATGGTACTTTTCTAGCATTTTTTTAAATAGAGAAGGTTGTTTTAGAGCGAGAAAAATACATTACAAGGTTTTTCTCCAACGCAATAGTGGGAAAGGCATTCTAGGCATGAATTCTTACAAAAGACTCCTTTTAGGGTAGTCTCATAAAAACACTCTAAAGTTATCTTAAACATTGTTAATGCAAAGAACGTGACATATTTAGCTGCTACAAGTACAAACAAGGCATGGCTTTGTTGTCCTTTAAAATATATTTTTTTAAATCTTTTATGCCAAATGTGGATTTAGAACTTCTTTAAACTTAGTTCCGGTTTTTTACAATTCTGATAGGCACTTCAGTCGCTTAACTATGTATGTATACTATATTGTACCTAAGTATATCGTTAGATTAGACCCTTTGCTGTTCTCTTTGTTTCTTTAATATCTATGTTTGCTATTTTGAGCTTATCGATATATATATTTTAAGTACAATTTTATTGGAAATTGTATAAATATAAATAAATACCCATAAAAGTAGTACTATTATTTCAAATTTCAAGTAAATAGCTGCATTAGTTACTGAGATATTCAAGAAAAAAGGAGGACGGACAGAGCGAGACCTTATGGGTTTCTATACCGATCTTGAAACCCTAAAAACGGATCCGTGTGAATGTATCCTAACATGCCTTCAGTTAGATATTACGACTTAGATTTACTGTGTTAAGGAATTTAGTAGGTCTTACCTAGTTCCTGATGCAAGGCACAAAGGCATTTCGTCAGCTGGCTTTGCGCAAGTCGCTTGAATAGATATCGCTAGCTATATATGTTGTTCCTGTTTATGTAATAATTAAAAAAAAAACTAAAGTGGTTTAACACTCACTAATGTAGAAGGTACCAGGGTATTAGATCTCGACAAAGGTCTGTTGTTGCTACATCCAACGGTTCTAGAGAAGTAGTACTTTCATTTTCAGTTCTATTTCTTAGGTATTTAGGTGGATTTGTGAGTGTGTCGAATTAATTAAACACCAACAATAGCTTTATCTAGAGCTTTTGTTTTTTATTATTGGGTTAATGTATCTTAACCTATAGTTTGGTAGAGGATTATTATGTTCGTGGACAATAACTAACATCTGGAACTCAACTGAACATAACGTAAATTGGTTCTAAAAATAAATTTAATGAATTGTGCTGCAAAATTCACAGGCATCATCTAGCCCCAAGCTAAGCAGAGCTGGTGTTATGGGTAGGTACCTTATAACTTAATAAAAACACAATATGTTACATAGATTGATATTTTATAAAAAATCTGATTTAAACCGAATTGCAAATGTGGCTTATTAATCATAATTTAACTGCGTATAGGTTTACATAACTCTCAAAAAATAGAGTACCTACATATGCAACCATTGAAGATTGAAGGTAATCTACCTATTGAATAATAAAAGATAAATATAACTTATACTTTTTGAAATGGATTTTGACATTTAAACAACTAAAGAGCAACCTCTTGGTCTTAAAGTGGGCGAACCTCTATGCCGGATACGAACATACTTTCCGATTCATTTGGAAACTACACCACCACCTTTTATTGCAATGCAATTAGGCATTCTTAATCGGATAAGAAATAGCTTTGCTTAAAAGTTTTCGTTTTTCAAAATACATAATCATGATTTTATCACAGCGAAAATCGTTTTCAATAAATTTTCAAGCGATTTTATTACTTTCGCTCTCGTTTAATACAGGTTTCGGTACGGTGCAAACATAGCTATTTCTTATCCGCTTAGGTATGCAAAATTTCATTTAAATCGGGGAGGTAGTTTTCAAATGTATCGGTAAGTACGGTTGTAAGGGGGCTTAAAGGTTCGCACCCACCTTAACAGAGCTTATAGCGTGTGGGTATAACAATGGAGCAGTCGATGCGAAGTTACGAAGTAGAGCGATCTGGGGCCCTATTCCTGATAGCGAAGGCGACTGTCATTTCAATCTAACGTTCAACTTCAAACTGTTTTGTTCTACACTACAATTGAGCGAATCGAGCATGTTTGTTGTTGTGCGTTTGCACAGAACTGCAACAACTTTAAATTACTGTTTATTGTGTCAGTGTTCATTCCGATCAGTAATCATTTGCAAAACTGATTTTCTACCATCCTACTACCTTGGTTTAGTGACGTAAGCTGCTTAAACAGTAGGTATCTATTACTGTGATGGGCATGGGTAATGAGTTACCTAACGCATTCACTGTCCAGCCACAGGAATTTGAATTAAACTGGGGTGCGACTCGCAGGGGGAAGCCTGCGGGTCGCACCAGTTCAAACCCATTTCAGCCAGATCCGTTCGGTAGTTTTAGCATGACGAGGTAAAAAACATCCAACATTTCGAATTTATATCCACTACTAGCTGTTCCCCGTGGTTCCACCCGCGTTAAATTCGAAATTCACATTTCTAGGGGGATGTTCCCGTAAAAGTCTCATGAGAATTTTATGTTTTACCAAGACAAAAAGTAGCCTATGTTACTCTCCATCCTCTTAACTAACTAATGCCAAAAAATCAAGTCGATTGGTTGCTGAGTGAAGGAAGGACAAACAAACAAACAAACACACTTTCACATTTTTAATATTAGTAAGGATTAGTATGACTCCATAAAATAATGTCATGTGTTGAGAGTTAATTAATATTCATGAGTGAATTTTCATTGCACAGCAAGTAATCAACTAAAGATTTTACAGTTTTGAACCATGTCGTTTACAAAATTGATAGAAGAGAAAGACTACACAAATATAAACCCAAAGACGACAAAGACCAAATACAAATACAAACCTTCACCATTCACAACAGTGTAATGTAAGATCCAGCAGTCAGCCGAGTTCCTGCCAGAGGTTGTGGTACAGTGGAACGACGCTGAGGTGACGTAGCCTCTGACGACGACAGGCTTTGTTCCGCAGGCTCGCACCGAAATAGCTCTGTTAGATATACCTACTATAAAATAGATGCTGCTGCCCGCGACTTCGCACGAGTATTTTTGGAATATAAAGTATCTATACTCCGATTTAGAATCCAAGATATTTTAGCAAGCTCATCCTACTTTGGGGCTTGATGATGCTGTGATGATGGATAGTCCAGCATTATTTATAGCCTTCTTTTATATTATTTTGTTATTGTAAGCATTTTTATAGCGTAATGCACTGAATCGCAGTTGGATTTACTAGATCAAGGTAAGCCAGGCTAAAGGTAGGCACTATCGGCTAAGTATTATATGTTCTTACACGACCCAGTATTATATGATTTCAATTGTTGTGTCAGGTTTCGATATCTGACTTGGAAGGCTACACAATATTCATGTCGAATTTTAGGTTTAGGCATTTGATATGCCAAACTGCTTGTATTACTACTACGACTAATCTACATAATTTAATCGTACTGTGGCGTGCTGCTCCACATGTCTTGATAACCGAAAAGGAAAATTATAGCAACACAAGATATAATTATGAAATCCCGGGGACCTACCTCAACCTTAGTACGGCCCTGCCAAAATCCTTAGTGCGGGCCTGTGAAATCTCCCCACTACACGCCACTGCGCTGCGGCGCTCGCGCCACCGCACGGCCGCGACCGGCAACAATAGGAGCGAGAGACGGAACGGAACGAACGAACGGACAGTGGGAAAATAACTTGGAGCCGACCGCACGTCTCTCTGCGCCACGCCGCGCCCGCGTAAACTCGCTGCGATCTAGAATATCTGTGCTGGTTTTAGTGATATTGTAAAGACATTCGTACCTAGAACTTGTGAAGCTAAATTGACTTTGTACCTACTTACGAACTTATCTGTGTGCCGTGTATTACCTACTTAATAAACTCTGTAACTGCAACAACTCGTGTTTGGCTGTATACCTACCTAACTAGGTACAATCCAATCTCTCGCTGCTAAATTGGTGACCCCTCTGAAAACTACACGCTGAAGCACAATGGA
The DNA here is from genome assembly GCA_947086465.1 of Eupithecia exiguata. Classification (NCBI taxonomy): domain Eukaryota; kingdom Metazoa; phylum Arthropoda; class Insecta; order Lepidoptera; family Geometridae; genus Eupithecia; species Eupithecia exiguata. Next base: position 6,612,590 of record OX352238.1, on the reverse strand, counting down.
AACCGCAACGGAGAAGGAGCGCGTGGAAGATCAGAAGCCCGCAGAGTTGTTTCGTGTCGGAGTTAGAGTGCCGCCATTTTGGCCCGATGAGCCGGAAATATGGTTCGCTCAAGTAGAAGGACAATTCGCGATCTCCGGCATCACATCTGATACCACGAAATTTAACTACGTGATTGGACAACTCGACCATCAATTCTCAAAGGAAGTGAAAGATATTATCATCTCACCACCAGCCGCGGATAAGTACGAGAAGCTAAAATCGGAGCTTATCAAAAGACTTAGCGCTTCGCACGATAAGAAAGTGAAACAGCTGCTGATGCACGAAGAATTAGGCGAGCGAAGACCATCACAGTTCCTTCGCCACCTACAGGGCTTAGCTGGACCCAGTGTGCCTGAAGATTTTGTGAAGACCATCTGGACCAGCCGTCTGCCGCGAAACATCCAAACCGTGATCGCCGCCCAATCTACATCGTCACTAGAAGTTCTTGCTGATTTGGCCGATAAAATACAGGACATCGCCACTCCTTCACCTCAAGTCGCAGCAGCTCAAGCAGTCCCCGGATCCAACATGGACACCATGGCCCGAGAAATCGCGGAGTTACGTAAGCAATTGCAAAACTTATCATCGCAGCTTAACTCGCAGAACCGACGATCTCGCTCTACACAGCGCCGTGATCGAAGCCGATCAATGACTAGGTCTCAATCCAACTACCGCAAATTCCCGGAATGCTATTACCATTTCAAATTCGGCAGCGATGCAAATAATTGCATAAAACCGTGTGACTACGAACCAGAATCCCGGGAAAACAGTCCCAGAAGATTCCCGGGAAATTCCCGGGATCACGGGAAAAATTCGGAAAACGCCAGGGGTGGTCAGTAATGGCGACAGATGACTGCCCCCACTCCTCTGGTCGCCTGTTCGTGGTAGATCGTCGGACCAAAGTTCGATTCCTCGTAGATACGGGAAGTGACGTGTGCGTGTATCCGCGAACCGCCCTACCGCAGCGACGTCATAAAACGGATTTCCAACTGTCCGCCGCTAACGGTACACCCATCAACACGTATGGATATGCAAATCTGGAGCTGAATTTAGGATTACGACGCGATTTTCCCTGGCGCTTCATCGTCGGAGATGTAACCAGGGCCATCATCGGAGCTGATTTTCTCAAACACTACGGCCTGATCGTCGACATCCGCAACCAGCGTCTACAAGACAGCATGACGTCACTCTACGCTACAGGTAAACCAGTAAACTCATCGAACACGATATCATCAATAAAAATACCACTAGGCAGCGGGTCCACCAGATACCACAAACTACTCAGTGAGTTTCCAGAAATCACTAGCCCATCCGGACGTCATGAAGAGGTAAAACACAACACCGTTCATTACATCAGGACCACGCCAGGCCCACCAGTGTCATCTCCTCCTCGTAGACTTGCACCTGACAAACTGCAAATAGCTAAAAAGGAATTCGAGTCGATGCTGAAATCAGGAATCGCCCGTCCATCTGAAAGCCCTTGGGCCTCTCCACTCCATCTAGCCCCGAAGAAGGATAATGAATGGAGGCCTTGCGGGGATTATCGCTCCCTGAACGCCCGGACTATTCCGGATAAATACCCGGTAAGACACGTCCACGACTGCACACACAACATTACAGGATGCAAAATTTTTTCCACCATTGATTTGGTAAAGGCCTTCAACCAGATACCTATCTTCCATGAGGACATCCAGAAGAGCGCCATCACGACCCCGTTTGGCTTATATGAATTTCCGTTCATGACGTTTGGCCTTCGCAACGCTTGCCAGACGTTCCAGCGCTTCGTCGACGAGATGACCCGCGGTCTAGACTTCATCTATCCTTACATCGACGATTTTCTGTGCTTCTCCAGAAACGAAGAGGAACACGAAGACCACCTCCGCCAGCTGTTCGGCAGACTCAGGGACTACGGTGTCATCATCAACACCGCCAAATGCCGCTTCGGAGTATCTGAAGTCTCCTTTCTCGGATATTCCATATCAGCCGAAGGAGTCAAGCCACTGGATACAAAGGTAGAAGCCATAAAATCATTTCCAGAGCCAAAGACCGTAAGATCATTGCGAAGATTCTTAGGAATGATCAACTTCTACCGAAGATTCATACCAGGTGCCGCTGAATACCAGACTCCTCTAAACGCTCTTCTGACGGGATCTGTCAAAGGTTCTCACCCAGTGCACCTCTCTGGTGGCACCTTGAGAGCTTTTCAGGACTGCAAAGATAGCTTATGTCGTGCCACACTTCTTGCACATCCTGACAGCCAATGCAAGCTCGCCCTGGTTACTGACGCATCAGACACTGCGATTGGAGCGGCCCTACAACAGCAAAAACACCATGCATGGCAGCCACTAGCGTTCTTTTCCCGCAAACTATCACCAGCCCAGACAAAATATTCGCCCTACGACAGGGAGCTACTAGCGATCTATGAAGCTATCAAATACTTCAGACACATGTTAGAGGCCAAAGACTTTACCATTTACACCGATCACAAACCTTTGTGTTTCGCCTTCCACACTCGCAAAGACAAATGCTCGCCTAGACAATTCCGACACCTAGATCTGATATCACAGTTTACCACTGACATACAACACATTTCTGGAAAGGACAACGTGGTCGCAGACACACTGTCACGAGTAGAAGAGATAGAGTTTGCCATAGACTACTCCGTGCTAGCGCGCTCCCAAGACGCTGATCCAGAATTAAAACTTATATTAGACGGTGAAACATCTTTACGTCTAGAAAAGATCAAGATACCGGAATGTCGAACTGAACTCTACTGCGATACCAGCTCTCATACTCCAAGGCCCTACATCACGCCAATGCTGCGAAAGCAAGTCTTTGAAAATCTTCATGGACTTAGTCACCCTGGTGCCAACGCCACGATCAAACTCATTACTGAAAGATACATTTGGCCAGGGATCAACAAAGATTGCAGAGAATGGACTCGAGCTTGCTTAGCTTGCCAGCGATCTAAAGTCTACAAACACGTTTCTACTCCTCTTGGAACATACAACCTTCCGCATGCACGCTTCATGGATGTGCACATCGATCTCATCGGACCACTACCCATATGCGGTGGAAATCGTTTTTGCCTCACAGCAATCGACCGTTTTACCAGATGGCCTGAGGTAATGCCCATACCCGATGCTACAGCCGAAACCGTAGCGAAAGCTCTTCTCGCTGGATGGATATCGCGGTTCGGGTGTCCCACTTCAATAGTCACCGACCGCGGTCGTCAATTTGAGTCAGCTCTCTTCCAGCATCTATCAAAATCAATAGGATTCCAACACAAAAAGACTACTGCTTATCACCCTCAATGTAACGGAGCCATAGAAAGATTTCATCGCCAGTTAAAAACCGCGATAACTTGTCATAGTACCGAAAACTGGATGGAAGTACTCCCGTTCGTCCTACTTGGAATAAGAAGCGCATACAAGGATGACCTGAAAACAAGCGCAGCCGAGTTAGTCTACGGAGAGCCACTTCGCTTACCTGGAGAATTTTTCGATCCCAACACAGCAGGAACTACCGATATTACTGAATATACAGCCCGTCTGCGTCAATTCGCCAACAGCTTGAAACCAGTTCCCGCTTCTAGACACACACGACAATCCGTCTTTGTCTACAAAGATTTAGCTACCGCTAGTCATGTGTTCTTGAGAGAAGATGCGCTAAGAGCCTCTTTACAACCTGCTTATACTGGACCACATCCAGTAATAGAAAGAAATGATAAATATTTTAAACTGCAGATAAAAGGAAAACCTGTGACTGTAACAGTTGATCGCCTTAAGCCAGCATACATAATGCCTGAAAGAAGATCAGTAAGATTTCCCGAACATCTCCGAGAATTTGAAACTTAATCGCCCTACTCGGTCTCTGGAGGGGGGTGATGTGGCGTGCTGCTCCACATGTCTTGATAACCGAAAAGGAAAATTATAGCAACACAAGATATAATTATGAAATCCCGGGGACCTACCTCAACCTTAGTACGGCCCTGCCAAAATCCTTAGTGCGGGCCTGTGAAATCTCCCCACTACACGCCACTGCGCTGCGGCGCTCGCGCCACCGCACGGCCGCGACCGGCAACAATAGGAGCGAGAGACGGAACGGAACGAACGAACGGACAGTGGGAAAATAACTTGGAGCCGACCGCACGTCTCTCTGCGCCACGCCGCGCCCGCGTAAACTCGCTGCGATCTAGAATATCTGTGCTGGTTTTAGTGATATTGTAAAGACATTCGTACCTAGAACTTGTGAAGCTAAATTGACTTTGTACCTACTTACGAACTTATCTGTGTGCCGTGTATTACCTACTTAATAAACTCTGTAACTGCAACAACTCGTGTTTGGCTGTATACCTACCTAACTAGGTACAATCCAATCTCTCGCTGCTAAAGTACCAATGTCATAAAGTTTGTTTTGGTAGGTTTAAAAAATATAGACATATTTTGTAAAACTAAAAATTTACAACATGTTTCTACACCAATTTTATAGATTCATCTTCATACTATAAACATATTATTACATTTAACAAAAAAAACAAAAAACCGACTTCAAATCCGTTAGTTTTAAACGGTTTTTTAAGTTTTGCGGGATAAATGGGGATTAATTCCTCGGAGAAGATATGTATGGGAATACCTCGAGATCATCAACTGCAAAAGGATCATCCAAATCGGTCCATAAATAACGAAGAAATTGACGAACACACATAAAAACCATAAACAGCCGAACACAGAACATGCTAAATAACCTTATTTGATTTTTTGAAGTTTGTAGAAAAGAAGAACGAAAAATAAAAATAGAGTTGGCTGGGGCTCTAAGCCCTTTGGTACAACCAACTCTATTTTTATATTTAGTAACCACTGGACTATAAATGCAGTAATGGTGTGTCTTATAATTGACACGCGATCACGTGGTTTTCTATTTTAGTCGATGTTTTTGAGGTCCCATAATTGTACCTTAGCGCGAATTATGATTCCGTTTCAATGCGAATTCTAAATTTAATTGACTTTATTTTTCAGTTTAATTTCTTAGTGTTACTAAGGTAGTTAAAAATGTAAGTATAATTTATCTAAGAACATGTACATACATTGTTTCAAAAGATATATTATTTAACTATTTAGCGAGTATTTATCGCATTTATTTACCTAATTTTCCCGACGTTTCTTCAACAGGTTTACACAATGTAGTGGTCACGGGATGAGGCTAGGGTCAGGTAAATAAACGCGATAAATGCCCTACAAAAAGTAATAATAATTATGTGTTCAGATCGCGTTAGTTCAAAAATATTTATAAATAAATTAACTAAAGTTCAGTTAGGAACCAATAAATGGGTACATACCTAACCTACCTACTTAAAATATTGTCGCATGTCCAACCCACATACGAAATTAATTTGACAGATATCCGGTTTGATTCATACCGTTGACTTCCTATAACTACATTCACACTGGTATACTATACCCTGAAACTGGTCGATCAGCTTATTATATAAGACTATAGAAATAAACTTATGTACCTACTAATTGATTTTAAACAGTCCTACTAGCTAAGATGAGAAAAATATGTGCCTACTAATTGATTTTAAACAGCCCTACTAGCTAATTTTAGTTGCTTTACCTAAGTACAATACAGAATTTTAGTATTGTATTTAAGTATTATCTTAGCACGTATTATTACGTTAAGTTAACATTAGTAAAATTAGGCAGGTACATATTTAGGTGCTGTGCGGTAAACACATTGCAGTGTGTAAGGTTACATTAAACTTCAGTTAACTTTTTAAGTGACTAGCTAACGGACAGCAATGCTAAATTACCTAATTATAAGTTCTGAGTGGCAAAGTGGGTTAACTTTATGTTAATTTGTTAGATAGTTGTACTTGCTACAGTAATTATAAGCTTGTAAATATTGTTACTGAACTGAGACCTTGGGGTGTTCCTGTTTGGAGCGTTTATGTATGGACCTTTTTTATTTTATTATACAAGGGGCCACAGACCATGTGCCATAACCAGAAATGGGGTGACTGACAGATCATGTGTCATAACCAGAAAGGTCTAGACTGTGTGATGGGACGAAAACGTAATGGTGGGACGAATGGGATACTAATATTTATATTATTGGATATCCCGTTCGTCCCACTAACATGCAAGTATCGTAGAAGAATAGTGGATGACGATCAACTATTTTTCTACGATTTTTAGAATTTCGTAATTTTTTTTAATAAGAGACTTTTTCTTCATATTTGTGTTGTTTTATGTGATTCTTAAATTGTTATTTTTCTTTTGAAATTTCAAAGGATTTTACATTATTGTTTTATAATAATTTCATGACAAAACACTGGTTTTTCTCAAAAAACAAGCAAAAACATTTGTGAAATATTTTATACCTTTTACCTACTTAAGCATACTTATTTAAATAAGTAGCATGAGTAGAAAGTCCTAAAGCTAATAAAAAGAAAAAAACTGTGTTCTCCAAATTAACTAATGTGGGACGCCCGAATAAAAAGCTACCTTATGGAGGGTTCGTTGCCCTGCGCCTGTTCATTAGGTGGGTGATGTGGAAAGTGTCTCAAAAGGAAAAGCCTTAACAGTATCCCACGTTCCTTCTCAGATCTAATTTAGTAAAAGTAATCCAGTAATAAAAGCATATCGAATCGAACAAACAAAAACAGACTAAAAAAACCTCTAAATCTAAGGTCCTCCTTTTTTTGATTAATACAGTACCTGACCTAATGGGCAAAAATTTTTGTATCGAGTTATATGGCTGCTGCTTTTTCTAAATTAAAGCTGTACATTATAAACTAGGTACTGAACCTGGGGTACCGAGGCTCTCCATGGTTTTCAAAAAATTATCTGAGCATCTGGTCGAATCGACGTGTGACCCGAGAGCTGATGAGTATCAGAGAGAGGTGGATTGGAGGATTATTATTATATTATTAATACCTTATTGTGCCATTAAAATTTTGTGCAACATTCTGAATTCAAATTACTTTTTTCAACAAATTAAATAATAACCTTTATTCCACATGAAAGCAAAACCCGATTTAGCTCACTGTTTCTGAGCAGCAAAGTCACCGTTTTCGAGCGGGAGTGGTGAAAAAATCATTGGTCATTATTTGGCTTACTATAAACAAAAAAACATAGTTACAGACGACTTGTCTCGATTGATCATGGAATTCCTGGAAACACCTGTCTGCCCTCCATTTGACTTGTTGAATTAGTTTACCTTACGAGAAAAGGGGCTCATAGCAAATAGGTTGGTCAAATTTCTAAGGTAATTTGAAACGTAGTTTACATAGGCTGTGTAGGTATACCTAGTACGTACTATTAATTTATTCTGTGGTGTAAGGGTTGAATAGAGAGCCATATCGATAGGTAAGGATACCTCCCTGTTTTTAAAAATAATTCATTATTATTCTCACTAATATTATAAAAGCGAAAATAACACTGTTAAGTTCTATGGTTGTTTGTTATGACACCAAAAGTACCGAACGGATGGGCTGAAATTTGGCATAGGTACTCTACCTAGGGATAACCTACCTGGAATAATATTATGGGTTACTTTTTGGGTGAAGCAGCTAGTGGAATCTTTAGGTAAAACGAAAATAACAATGTCAACATTATAATATGTAAAAGCATTAATTGGATGGTAAATTTGTTTATAAAGTGAAATGAATATTAATCTTTGTTAACAAAGAAAATTACAATAAAATATTAGAATTAAATTAAAATTAGTATTAGCAATTGAAACAATTGAGCTACCTGCAGACTGTTGCAAACTATCTACAGGTAGCTCAACTGATCCATATCAATGCCAATCGGAAGCGTGCCCAAGACGCTGGCTGTACACAATGCTTATGCGTTGTGCCAGATACTCACCAGCTCTCGGGTCACGCGTCGCTTCGACCAGACGCTCAGATAATTTTTTGGAAACAATGAGTGCCTCGGCACCCCACGCACCTATGGTCTCGACTCCAAGGGTAGCAAATGCGTAGGCTTTGTCGAGACCTGTATATTTGCGCCTCTTGAGATCTTCGGCTAAATCTGCCGCCGCACCAGCCCTCCCGGAAGTCCTAGGAAGATGGGAAGGCGCGAGTGTGTCGACGTATTGTAGCGTCCCACACAATAGGCATCTGCAACTCCCATGGGATTAGAGTCATGCAGTCGGGCCGTGTCGTCATTTTTTTTGTGGTACATAAATTCTTAGATTGATATGGATTTGTTGAGCTACCTGTGGTTTGTGAGTGATAGTCTGTAGTTAGCTCACTGTTTCGGTTATTTTTCAAACAATTATTTTTATAACACATTAAATATTGAGAAACAACGCCAAATGTAGGTATTTAAGATGACTTAGAACCTGCAAGGGAGGTTACATATCGATGGAGCTCTCTGTACAACCACATTACGTACCTACGTGTGCGTCACATAAACCGGTCGAGATTGTGAGCTTACATACGAGCATGAACGGGTATCGATTCAAGTTCATGTATCAAGTTTAGTAGTAATTTGAGATTTTGTATAAGTAGGTATACGAGTTAGTTTAGCTCTAATCTCCCTTTTATAAAATGGTGCAGAATGGTTGATGATTTAATTGTTTTTTTTTTTTAAATTGCGTTAAACTGACTATACAAGAAGTATACAAAGCACTGATAACCACTGATGCGGTTTTAAACGAGTTTTTTGACAGATTCAGAATGTAAAAATAAAGAATTGTACCGTAAAACCTTAATAACAAAAATATTACGATCTTACGATATTCTCTTTATCATAATCTGTTATGAAATCGGTGCCTCCTACTGCCTAAAGCTGCTAAATGACATCGTTTAACGTAGTGGGCACTATTAATTGCGATCTTAACACATTCACTGCCATGTCTCTGTGGTGCGACAGGGGCTTCCAGAGCTGGAGGTGGAGGAGATGAAGAAAGAAAAAGAAGAAGAAAATTAACTTATTGGCTGACATACATTAAAAATACACAATAATATAAAGAGCTTAACAATAATTAATTAAAACATAGGTAGGTGTTTCCACCAAACCAATAATAGTCCAGTCATTTTAGCCAAAAAATTGGGTTAATCTAACAGTTCGAGTTTGTTTTGAGATCATCTGGAAATGAAAGTGTTAATTTATTTACTAGCGGTCCGCCCCGGCTTCGCACGGGTATTATCCCCTATGTTCATCAGGAATAATGCAGGATTCTAATGGTGAAATATTTTTTCAAATCGGTCCAGTTGTTTCGGAGCCTATTCAATTCAAACAAACAAACAAATCATTCCTCTTTATAATATTAGTAGATTGAGAAAGGAACGCGGCGTTTAACAACAACTTTTTATTCATAAAGCATTCATAAAAATATAACCACCGAGAGTTTCGGAAAACTGATTGATTGGTTGAACTTAAATTGGTGATAAAGGAAGCTCTTGACTAAGTAGATACTTTAGTTAAAACATTACTTACGCTTGACTAAGAAGATACTTTTCAAACCACATGCTCGACAATGCCGAATTATAGGTCATGTAAACCCTACCGAAAGCAAGACATTAAATCCCTTGGTATTAGCCGGGTTATAATGTTGTACTGAATTTCATTATAACCCGCTGGTTAATAATATGATTTCACTTTTCATAATTCTTATTACTATATGCATAAAGTTTAATTTTGCTAAACACAATTTGTCCTAGGCCATGGCCTACTTGATTTGACAAAATAAATGAAGTTTGCCTCCGTGTGAACCCCGGTCCGGAGGAGCGCGGTGTTCGAAATTCGAATTTCGAATCTAGGACCACGGCTTGTGCTTTCGAATTTGGAACGTCGCGCGCCTTCATTTGTTCACGCGTGACGAACAAATCGAGTTCTTGTAGGTGCCTATAGAAGATTTAATTTCAAAAATAATATTGAAAATGTCGAGTGATGAAAGTGTTTTGACTCCTGAGTTTATCAAATTAGATGCCATAGGCATTGTCAACAATCTGCTGCCAGAGAAGTCAAAGGAAAACATTATTTATCTACTGAGCCTGTTTTTTTGTCTCGCATAAGGTGTGAAAAGTAGAGTATACACCTCGGGGATAAGACTGTTTTAGTCTTGGGCGGTTGAACCCCTCACTGCACTCAGGACTCAGTCTTAATTCCCTCGCTTCGCTCAGGAATTAACTTATAACTCCCTCGCTACGCTCAGGAGTTAAATTATGAGTCCTTCGTTACGTTCGGGATTCAATTCGCTCCCGTGACATAAAACAGTGCTTTATCCCCTTAGTGTATAATCTACTATTAGAACATTACTTGAATCCATTGTGACCTATAAAATAATTTAAATGAACATCCTATGAAAATGTAATTTACTAAATGGGTGCAATGACCCGACCTTTCAGGAAGGGAAAACCAGAGACCCTTCTGTAAAATATGACTGTTTTCAGCTTAATTGCAATTCCCAGCAGATGTTAGTTTTATGAACGGAAACAAAAAAAATACGTCATTTATCAACTACTGCCCAGTGTTTGAACATCTAGTCGCACAAAGTTTGTTAGATTGATGACTTTTCACTGTACTTTTCAATGTAACTCACCCTATTTTTTTGCCCGCGACGGAAGACGCGAATGGAGATGGTATATGGTTTTAGGATGTGATGGTGTTTTGTTCTGGTACGATCTCTACGTACGGTAGTGCTACATACAGTTAGTAGTGATAAATTACAAATTTTATGATGGATTGTACGAGCGTGGTATGACCGTGTGCGAGCTGTCAGAGATGGTGTTAGGTGCCAACGTCTGTTCTTAGCATGTAGCACCAATCTAACACTATTAAACATGCCTGTGGTCACCAAGTGAACGGCCCTTATCAAATGTTCAAGGCAAACAGGAAAACAATCAATGATTCTGGGACTTAATGCTTTTGTATAGAGTCGAATTTGTCGGAATAATAAACGCGGCGACCACAAGCGCCTGCACAGCCCTGTGGTGCGTTTCTTTCTATTCGCGATAGCCAACGCCCTATTGCATATTTAGACAACGTCACAAAGGTATCTGGAATAGGGTTCGCCTACGAATTTGATTTAGTATAAAAGCTAGCGCGTAAAATGGAAATGTATCAGTTGAAGTTCGATTAGAAAACAACACAGACCACAATGTTCAAGCTGGTGGTGTTGTCTTCAGTGCTGGCTATGGCAGCCGCCGCACCTAGCGGGCTGGGCCTAGGTGCTCTCGGATTGGGCTGGGGAGGCCTGGCGGGATATCTCGGCGCGCCGCTCGCAGCTCCTCTTGCAGGTCCGGTCGCGGCTCCGCTGATAGCCGGGTCCTGGGGCGCTCCCTGGGCTGCGGCCGCTCCATGGGCCGCTCACGGCGGCGTGGCGGCAGCGCCGGCGATCGCCGCCTACAACTACAGGGGTCCGCTGTCTCTGGCTCCCGGCCAGCCCGCCAACATCTTGGCTCAGGACGGCAGGCCTCTGGACACCATCAACGTGAACCTGGACCGTGCGGCGCACCTGACCGCCAAGGCGCTGGATCCCGCCGGGGCGCACGGACATCTCATCGGCAAGCGCTCCGCCCCCCTGCTGGGCGCCGCCTGGTCGCACACCGCCCGCATCGACCTTCCCGGAAGACTGATAGCCCCCGCCCCCCTGGGCATCCCCGCGGCGCCCCTCGGCATCTACGGCGGACTCGGTCTCGGTCACGCCGGTCTCGGTCTCGGCCCCGTCGGTCCTTTGGGCCTAGGAGGCTTAGGAGGCTGGGGACACGCTGGCCGTTTGGGTGTCGGCTGGTAAAATGTACAAAAAATATAGACTGTAACAAACCCTGTGCCTACCTATAATAGTTTTACAAAGAGAGTTGCCAATAAAATATCACTTTATTTTATAATTCGCCTCTATCTTTACCTTAACCTAGCATAAATTGTAGCTTACATGCCATATTAGGATTTTTAGTTAATTCGAAGCTCATGTCGAGATCTCATATCTACTTATTGCTTTCTGTTGCACTTAATAACTTAGTCAAGATTTGTACGGTCTTATGGTTTTTTCAATAAAGTTATGAATGCTCTATAATATTTTCATTTAAAACTTAGATGATTAGATAACTCGGATTAAAACCTAATTAATCCTCTTGGTAAGGTAGGTACCAGGAACGTTATAAACGGTAGCTGGTCGACAAAAAATCCTTGAAACTGGAGATAAAACAGGACGGAAGGCCATTTCTGGAACTGCTGATAATGATCTCTTGAAACACAGATGCAACCACCTTTCTTGATTTCTGTCTACGGCAATAGCGTCTTATAAATCTCTATCTCAAGCATTCAGAAATCAGCAATCAGTATTGTATATTTCTATAAGCAGATGATATACAAGTCAAAAACAAAATGCTTATAAAATAAATAGTCAAGGCTGCCGCGGTACTTGTAGCTCATCAGGGATGTTCGCGGACGTGCTCGTGGATGGGTTACACGCAATCATGCGCAAGCGGGTCGCATCCCTGGTTGGCCGCATGTGCCGCAACTCCAAAAGGACCTCGGCTCCAGTATCATGGACCACTGGATGGTGTTGCTGAAACCGGAATCGGTGGCTCGATGATCTGTCTAGGCCGACCACAGGGCTAGGTTATGGCTTTATTTAATTTAATTTCAAAATATAAGGATGGAAATATTTAGTAACAATTCCGCGTAATACCATCTCCAATAAGTTCTTACAAAATATAACCCGCATTGTAAAAGAAAAAACCACACCAACTATTATAAATCTACACTAAACTATACCACAGATTTAATAATACTATAATAGAAATGAAAAAATTTATCAAAGCAAGATGTCAACTAGTTTCGTCTCTCCACGAGACGTCATCAGGACATCTGGGACACCACAATATTCGACCCTGACACTGGCAGATTTCCACCAGAGATATTGCCACTCCGAGCTCCGCGCGCCAAGCTGCTTTGTTGAAACAATAAATAAATAAATGTCCATAAATGACAGAGAAATCGATGAACATACATAATAAAAAAAATCTTTTCTAATGTATATAATTTACTAAGGAATATGAAGTCGATTATTATTCGTTTGTTCCTTCGATCAAAAATAAGGAGTTCGCGGCCTCCCCCGTAGATACCTAGAGCCTTACAAAAATGTCACTCAAAATTGGGTTCGTTTTGTTTTGACGCAGACAGTTTGCGCAGAGCCTGACAAGTTTTTTCCATACGGAACAAGAGATTGGTGGAGTCGAATTCATTTTATTTTATTTTGTAAGTAGGTAGGTACCTACCTGAGAATTATATACCTACCTACTCAGTTTATTTTCTATAAGGATTAATTAACAGAATTCAGGTAAAGATAACGAATCATTTATTGATGAAACTATAAATTGGTGTCTCAACAGTAGGTATTTATATAAAAGGGTCATTTCAGACATACAATAATTTAAACTTACAATACAATTTCAGGCAGGCACTCTAGATTAAAAAGAACTGGTTCCTGTCTGCGGCTTTGCACGAGTTTTTTTTACGGGAAAAAAATAAACGTTTTATAAATTCATACTTCTGGTAGGTAGGTAAGAACCTAGTCTTTCTTTTATTAGAGAGTCTACGCAAATGAAATTTTAGGGCGGGCCAACTAATTATTTTAAAAATCATCAACTAGTAATATTAAACTTATTTTTATGAAAAATATATGAATACATACTATAAATGAAAAAAAAAATTTAGAAGAAATAGCCTCTCCATTTATCAATTTAGAACAAAATTAATATTTTAACATAGGCAAACCAAACAACAATATTTTATGCTGATTTCACAAGTATATGACTCACATCTCAATATACGGGTAAAAAATATATATAAACTTACTGAAAATAAGAAATTCCATCCTTTTTCAGCACTTTGGACGAGTGATTCTTGCATTTTTTGTACCCATGCTTTTTGTCTGAACGCTAAAATGACACTAGTTGAAAAGCTTTCCTAACATGTCAAAATGTTTCTCTTTTGCTACTGAAGGTTGTGGCGTGCGCATTGTGAATCTAAGGGGGGCCGGCAAAGCCGGACATTTTTGATCGATGGTTTGTTCATAAAAATCTAATTATCTTTATACTTAGGTTTAAATTGCCCCGAAAGGCAAGTAGAGTTGATTTTAAGAAAGCATTTGACTAATTATGCTAATTAGCTCTGTTTAGCTTGGGGCGAGATAATGCTGTTTAAATTGTCCAGCATTATTTATTTATTTATTTTTAATGCTCACCGTTATGCGATTTTGGTTCTCGTCGTCATGAGTCGGTTAATATTTCGTTTTGGGAGAAGAAAGGAATGGGTTAAACAAATATCCTATTAAGTGGTAACTACATTATGTTGCGTTGACAATTGTTCTGAACTTAATTACAGTGCCTAACTATAAGTATGAAATGTCAGCTACTTTTACTACCTGTAGAAATAACTTGAAGTGCAAATTTGCAATTCCTAGTAAGGTTATAAGGTAGTGCATTTTATTTTATAGATAAGAGATGTTGACATTGTTTGAATAATATGCAGCTTCACGGCCAACAAGATGCGTTTTGTGATATAAAAGCTGATTGCAGCATTAGAAGTGCATCAGTCGTTAAACACAGACCACTCCATTACAAGATGATGAAGCTGGTGGTGTTATCTTGCGTTCTGGCCGCGGCGTCCGCTACTGGACTATGGGGTCTGGGGCCACTGCCTTACGCGTACACGGGTCTTAGCAACTACAGAGGTCCGTTGTCGTTGGCACCGGGCCAGCCAGCCAACGTGCTCGGTTGGGACGGCAGGCCTCTGGACACCCTGGATGTGAACCTGGACCGGTCCGCCCACCTGGTCGCGAAGACTCTCGGCGGCCACCTCCTGAAGAAACGCTCCTTGTTTCCCGTCACCTCTCATGTCGCCGCGCCTCTGATCACCCCTACTGTGCCATTCACCTATAGAACAGCACACCTGGCTCCCTTTACTGTTCCCTATGCTGGTGTTGCTCCGATTCACACTACCTATGGACGCATCGCAGCCCCTCTCTGGTAAATGGTATCTAAACCTGTAAATTTATAGTGAAAATGTTATTCATTTATTGATTGGTCAATGTAAATAAACAAAGATGAGTTACACTTTTCAATTTTAATTTTGGAGGTCCTATCCTAAACCTTCAAGTCCTAACCTATTTTAACGAAAAAGAGTGAAACCAGTTAGACGGTATAAATATACCGTCTTAACTAGTTTTGATTTCCGAATCAACCGGTTAATTTTAAGTTATTCAAACTAAATTGGTGTTAGTAACGTGACAAGGTGTTAATTACTTAATTGTATCGGCGATATATAATACTGAGCACGAGTACCATCACGAGTATTATCATGATACAGGGGCGGACCGTGAGTTTGTGGAACCCGGGCAGAATATGTACTTCTAGCAGGAGCCTAGCAGGTGCGTTCAAAGCTCAAAATTTCGTTAAAAATGACCAATTGGTGTATTATTTTAGAGATCTTACGGGATAATGATAAGGAAACCAAGATAAACACAGGAATATTACCGGCGAGTGGAGCAAGTCGTGATGTTTTTTTGTATGTTTTTCACAAAATCATTTTTTTATAAAAACTTTCGACAAAAACACAAATATTTCCTTGGATAGTAGGCGAGCCCTGGACTGGACGCACCATCCAAAAGAAAAGTATGTTATTGGCGAGCGAAGTGAGTCCCAAATGTTTCATGTCTTGTTGGGATATAAAGATTCCTTGGTGGAGTCATCGAGTACGGGAAAACCGACAAAAAGACAAGAACGCGAAGCCAGCCACGTTAATTATTGTGTTTTTGTTTATTTTTTTGTGGTTCGTGCTTTGTGGATATTTGAGACCGAAATTATATCTTATTATTATACATAATTATGCATTCACATTTTTATGGCGATGAAAAAGAAAAAATATTTTTTGGCAAGAGTGGCGAGGTCCATGAAAAAAGAGGGCTTACGACCTAGACAATAAGTTAATTGTAAAAAATTTGGTATAAAAATTACTATTGAATACCAATGAAAATATTTAGATACAAGTGCACTTTATGTTAGGCGCTTTTTGAATAAACTGAGGTACATTGTTAAAACGTGTATTTGCTTTTTGATTCATATTTAGGTGTTACGTATGTCAAACTGCTAAAACAGTAGGTCCGTACCTACTTAATAACGTTGGGCAGCTTTTGCTGAGGTTTATAATCAATGATATAATAGATAGGAATTGAGACGCGCACAAGTTCGGAAGGTAAAATAATAACGGCAAGCGCAGCGATCGTAAATCGCAATCGCAACTTTACGAACGATGACATGTGTTGTTAATTTATGGAACCAGATTTATGAAATGAAGAAATATACCAAATTTATAATAAAGGTACAGTCGAATCCCCTGAAAAAACAACTACAACCAATTGATCTAGAGCCTACAAGTTTTAGACTTTTTAAATGCTCAAATTAGCCATTCTGTCCCAAAAAGCCCATAGGTAGATCTGACCCTGCCTGATTATTGGCAGGTGAAGGTGATTTATGGAGAAAATAGCTCAATTGTTTCAATTGTAAATACTAGTTTTAATTTAATTATTTTATTTTATTGTAATTTTCTTTGTCTATAAAGAGTATAGTTGAGTAAATAAATAGTGAGTTTTAAGAAATCAAAGAAAACCATTAGAAATGTTAAAGTTCAGTCAGTTACACCTCCATCAGGTAGGTATGTACTTATATTATTGCACATGAGGGAAAAATATTCAATTTTTTTAACTGTATTGCTTTTATTAACAATGTATTTTACATGGCTGTTGGTAGTTTTGCACGGCGTTGGGCTCCAATGTTTACCAGCGGGTGTACAGGGGGCTGGAGTAGTGAGCGTAGGGCGAGAAACGTGCGATGGGCACGGCCGGGGTGATCAGGGGCGTCGAATGGAGGGCGAGCCGGGTGCCGAACGCGGGCACGAACAGGGGAGCGGAGCGCTTCTTCAACAGGTGGATCCCACCGTCGAGGGCCTTGGCCGTCAGGTGAGCGGAGCGGTCCAAGTTAACCTCGAGCGTGTCCAGAGGCCTGCCATCAGATCCAAGGATGTTAGCGGGCTGACCGGGAGCGAGCGACAGAGGTCCTCTGTAGTTGTAGGGCTGGTACAGTGGAGCGTTGTACAGGATGGGGCTGAAAGGTGCGATCACGGAACGCTTCTTCAGAAAGTGAATTCCTCCATCGAGGGCCTTGGCGGTGTAGTGAGCGGAGCGATCCAGGTTCACGTCCAGTGTGTCGAGGGGCCTGCCGTCTGAGCCGAGGATGTTAGCGGGCTGGCCGGGAGCCAGGGAGAACGGACCGCGGTAGTTGTACGGCTGGTAGAGCGGAGCGCTGTAGAGAAGTGGGCTGATCGGGGCAAACAACCCAGAGGCGGAGGCCGCAGCCAGCACGCAAGACAACACCACCAGCTTCATCATTGTGTAGTGGTCTGTGTTGTTATCTCGACTCAGCGACGACTGATACCCTCCAACAATCGGGATAGGTTTTTATACTAGCACCGAAATATTATTACTAAAGGTGTTGCCGGATTAAATCGTTGACATTGAAAGGACTACTTTTCAGATCATAAAGTTCATTTTACTGGGTTGCTTTTTATCTTATTCTTTGTTGACGTTTAATTAAGTTGCTATGTAGGCATGAGTAGGTACGTGAATTTATGTATGAAATACTTCAACAGATCATGTCAAAAGTGGACATTTATAAACGGCATCTTGCAAATTGGTTAAATGCCATGCCTTTTGTGAATGCGGCTTCGTACCATTCACCATGACCAAGGAATTTAAATTGTCTTTTCATAAGAAAGGGTACAAAACTTACCATTAGTTACCTACATAGTAATTTCAGGTACCAACAAATCTTATAAACACAAATAAAAATAGGAACATGAGTTATAAAGAGTTAATGAGTCTAATCTCTTATTTGATATAAGTGTAAATAGTTGTAGGTAATTGTTTTATTCTATTATTGTAATTTTTTTTAATAATGTCTGTAATGAGCTAATGAGTCATCGGCTTTTAATGTTATTGCATCACGCAATATTAAACTACTTAGGCGCAGCGCACCAGCATTGCCATACAGCGCCGGGCAATACAGCCAGCGCGTCTTGGGGACGCTTCCGATGATATCGGATATATAGATCAGTTGAGGTACCTGTAGTTTGTTTGCAACAGTCTGCAGTTAGATTAATTGTTTCAATTGTAAAAACTAGTTCTTATTTGTTTCTTTTATTTGATTGTATTTTTTTGTTAAAAGGAATTACTTAGGTAGGTACGATAGTCGGTTAGAGCACACCCGTACTGAGGGTGTGCGCAGGTTCGGATCCTGCCTAAATCGAAAGTTTTTGGGACTTATATACAGTGGTGGTCATTTAATTAAGAACGCTGATATAAAGGGAAGATTTTTTTAAACTAAGACGCAAAACTAAGGCGCAGGTTCGAATCCTGCCGAAATCGAAATTTTTTGGGACTTATATACCTACATATATATTTAATTTCTTAGGAATTACCCAGAGTGTGAGGGCTTACGCACTCTATCACAAAAACCTTAAATTATTCCTTACTCATAGGATTGTATACATTATAACGTTAGTGAGTTCAACCTCGGCTTCACTCACTTTTATCTTGACCATCGTAAAATAGTAAACGGATGCACTTTCATACTCCGAAGAAAGCAACAATTAAGCACACAAATTGCAGATTTAAATTTATATCGGTGAAATTTGATAAATTCATATCGTAATTTTTTCTGTAGGATCCGCGGGAGAGTTATTGATGTGCTGACTAGTTGAGGCTTCTGGACGGCCTCGATTATCTTAAATATCAGCTTCCTGTATGGCTCCTTGCACCGGTTCGCGAAACGAGATCGCCCTTTGCTCCAGTGCAGTATTACTTTCTATAAATACGATACTGTCCATTGTTCGGCATCAGTCGTTTATCCAAACAACACAGACCACAATGTTCAAGCTGGTGGTGTTGTCTTTCCTTGCGGTGGCGGTGGCCGAGCCGAGCGGCTTGTTCTATGGGTCCCCCCTGACCTACTCTACCACGGTGCTGTCCCCAGCGACGACCACGATCTCGAAGTCGGCCAGCAGTGTCGTGCATCCTTCCCCCATCTACACCAGCTACGTGGCTCCCCTGGCGTACAGCCACTTTATCAAGAAGCGCTCTCCGCAGTTCTTCCAATACTTGAATCCTGGCGCATGGCTTGGCGCGACCCTCGCCGCGCCTCTCATCAGGAACCCAGGCGTCGCAGTCATCCAAAACCCCGTTCTCCCGAACACTGTGGAATCTCTGCCAGTAGCTACTACTCATTTCATCAAGAAGCGCTCTGCCCCCTTGTTGGCTGCCAGCAGTTACATTGCTCCCACCACCTACTCCGCTCCTCTTTGGACTTCTTACGCTGCCACTACCCCCGCTTGGTCTTCTCCTTACTACTCGTCTCCTTACTACACCTCTCCTATTGCCTACTCTACGCCTATCACTCACTTCATCAAGAAGCGCTCTGCCCCCCTTCTGAACGCATACCTAGCCCCGACCTCTTACTCGCATCAGTCCAGAATCGACTTGATCCACCATCCTTCTCCCATTCTGAAGGTGGCTTCCTACCATGCTCCCCTGAACTTCCCATTTCTGTACTAAACTTGAAACAAGCAAAATGTGTCGTTGTTACCTTAAATCTGTGAAAAAATTATGCTTATCAACATCGTCAGCTAATTTAAGAATGTGAACATAAATAAAGGAAATTTACAACAAACTAATCCATTTATCCTTTTCTTCTCTTTTCTTACTAACCCTTGAACAAAATACAATCTAAGCTCTAGGCTAAAATACGTAAGTGTGTTGGAAAGCGAGTGGCTAATTTTTACCCGACTACCAACAGGGGAGGGTTATGAGGTTAGCACCCTATGTTTGTATGTTTGTATGTATGTATGTTTGTATATTTGTATGTTTGTATGTATGTGGCCGATTTCTTTGTTCCCACGTAGCGCTGAAACTACTGGTTCGATTTCAACAAATTATGTATCGATTGATTCGTCTCAATACCCCGATGTTTATAGGCTACAGGATTTAGGGCTCCGACCCCGAATAAGCCTTCAAAACGCGTATTAAAGTTTAGGTAGCCGCAGGCTGCAGGCCCCATAGAGAAAAATTACAATACCTACGACCTATTTTCATTTTCAACTCTATGCCTATCAAATATGACCGATACGGCATTCTATTTTGTCAATGTAAATGTTTCAAACTTTTATAACTTTGACGTAGTCGGGTTGTAGTTTTTAACTTTATCTTGTCAACAAAAGTGAAGCCACATAAGTCATCTTTCGTAGATGACATAACTGTGCGATGAAGTTATTTGTGTTTATGGGCTATGTCAGGGCATAGAATAACCAGTATGTACTGCGCAAGGGAAAGAAAAAAGTGTCAGCCCCAAGCACCTACCTTACCTAACCTGTTGATATTTATAGGTAAAATTTTTATGTTACATTAAGTATACAGGGTTATTTTTAAATTAGTGACAATACGTGAACTGCAGGTCCTGCCCATCATCACAAACACGTTCGTGAAGGCGCCAAGTCTAAATTCTAAAATAAATATAAGTCACTTCTGATACTAAATGAAAAAACATCTTTGTCTGGAACCCAACGAGTTACTTAAGACCTATCTTTCACTCTCATAATCTTCTGTTAATTCAAGGCAGAGCTGTTTCTAAGTTGAGTTTCAAATAAAACCTCTCTAACGAACGATTATTGAATTGCGGGGGGTACCCATTACCAATATTATTATTATTTTGGTTATTTACCAATAACCCTGTGTATAGTTAACAAGATAAAGTTAAAAACTACAACCCGACTACGTGAAAGTTATAAAAGTTTGAAACATTTACATTGACAAAATAGAATGACGTATCGGTCATATTTGATAGGCATAGAGTTGAAAATGAAAATAGGTCGTAGGTATTGTAATTTTTCTCTATGGGGCCTGCAGCCTGCGGCTACCTAAACTTTAATACGCGTTTTGAAGGCTTATTCGGGGTCGGAGCCCTAAATCCTATAGCCTATAACCATCGGGGTATTGAGACGAATCAATCGATACATAATTTGTTGAAATCGAACCAGTAGTTTCAGCGCTACGTGGGAACAAAGAAATGTGCCACATACATACAAACATACAAACATAGGGTGCTAACCTCATAACCCTCCCCTGTTGGTAGTCGGGTAAAAATATTCTGTGCCAAAGCATAAAATAAGCGACTAGTGGCTTTACAATAAAACTAAATTGAATTTTATTCAGATGCAAAAAACATTATTAACACACATTCAAATAAAACGACGGACTAACATAGGCTGATTATGATGATGAAATAAAACGCCTTGACAGAAATGAGATCTTTTTACCATTTAATAAGCATATTTCTGTTATAAAGTCATGAACATGGAAACTTATCCATCTATCAGTCAAATATTAGTACCTACTACCTAGTTGATAAAATATCAAGCTTCTGGTGCCATAACATGTACTGTGTCAATAGTCTTCTGATTAGTTTCTTTAACATTTTCAACAGCACTTTCTAAGTCACTTGTGCTATCAATAACTGCACCATTTTGTTTTTCAGTAGATTCTTCTTCAACTTTTTCTATTGTGATTGGATGCTCCAGCGCTCTCGCCAGAGGCAGATTGTGGAAGTATGTCAAAGCGACTGGAGTGAAATAGGGCTCCGATCTAATGACCGGAGCCACCACTATTTCACTTTCCTTACCCGCAGAATACGCAGCTATGGGACTGTAAACAAACGGGGCCGATATAAATCCGGGGGTGTGTCTGATATCCACTCGCGATTGATGAGACACTGCACTCGGTGCGGAGAATATTACTGGAAGTTGACCTTGCGTCATACGTAAGACGCACACGAGGAAAAATATTCTAATCATCTTGTTCGAGCGGACTGTGACGTATAAGCGTGAGGCAGATGCGACGTAGCTTATAAAGTGAGGTAACGGTTGTTGATTGCGTGGACGCAACGGTTCAAGTTCGCGGCTGTTGGACGGGTCGTTGCGTCACTGCTCTCGGGGCACTGGCCGGATTCAGATGCACAAGCATAATTAAACGTTATCTTTCTATGAATATTTATAATTCCATCATTTAGAAGTAGTATGTGCTTGCATTTTAGTTTTTCGAGTAGTAAGTTTTTTATCTATCGTACCCTATCAGGGACTTGATTGATTTAATGTAGGTAAGTACCTAAGTACATGTATTCATTGATAGAAGTCCAATCTATTTCAATGCAAAGTCCGATCTATTTTCTACTTCAAACGAATTTAACCAACAATGCAATAAAAAGTAAGGTATAGGCATATTTTTTGCCGTCACGTTCACTGGTCCTTTGTTAGATTTGTTCCTGTCACCATAATTTGTAGTATAAGAAGGTGCTACACTGTGTTGACGTTAGTTCTGAAAGTTCAAGTCTCCTATCAAGATGTTCCGCGAGTTGATTTTCGTTTGCTTGGCGCTGGCGGCTTGCAGTGCCCATGCTGTGTTACCGTTGGTACATACGGCCGTGGCCCCTATCGTTCCTAACTCCTACGGTGGTCTTGGTTTTGGCCATGGATACTCTGGCCTAGGTCTAGGTCTCGGTGGTCATGGATACGCGAGTGTGGGTCACCTGGGATACGGCCATGGATTAATTGGACACGGCTATGCTCAGCATGGTCTTCTCAACCAAGGAGGACACTACATACAAAAGCGATCTCCTCATTTTGTTCCTGTCGGACACGCTACCTTTGGGGGGCTCGGTCATCTTGGTGCTGTAGGACATGTAGCACCAGTGGCGGTCTCTCACCAGTCTCGTGTGGACTTCCGTGCGCCTGCGCTGGCTCCAGTATTGCCTGTTGTGTCACCAGTTGTGGCGCCTCTTATCCATGCGGCTCCCCTGCATCACGCGCCTTTGGCTTACGGAGGACACTATGGATATGGTCATTCTCATTTGGGACATTATTAGTGAAACTCGACGTGCAGAAGCGAATACAAGAAACGTTACATATATGTATAATGGACCTGCGTATAAATATAAGTGAAGGAGGCTGATTTAAAAACCTATAGGTAATTTAATTTTTCACTCGTAGTGATGGCAATAAATTGTGACATTGATTTGTTTTTTTATTGGTTCTGGGATAGTGTTCTAAAAGATCTCGGGTATTTTTAATGTAATGCCTTAAATAACAAAAAAAAACGTGGTAGGACGTCTCATAACTGGTAGACTGCCTACCCACAATTCATTAGGTAGGTACGTATAGAAATAGTCTCAGTACCTACTTTAATAAACCTTTATAAAAATAATGATCATAGTTTGTATCTATGAAAATGTGTACCCTATTGTGCGTAACAGGAAATCGTGGGAGGCAGATCGAGGAGCTTTTGGTCGTGGTCAGATAAATCATTTAGTTAAAAGTGTTAAGAAGGAGTGGAATCATAAAAAATGCCAGTTGAAACTTTTTTAAGTTTATTGCAATAGAACATAGACAAGATCACATTTTCTACAGTTGTCATAAGGTGGGTAGGTAAATTATTTGTTTACCAGGGGTGGACGCTGAGAGCTTTAGCGCCCACACCATGGTATGCCAGAGAAGAACCCACAAGGGGGGCAGAATAACCTGATACCAGGGGGGAGGCGTAGGGAGAGACTACGGGACCGGAGTAGGCGGAGACAAGGGGAGAGGAGTAGGCAGAGACGACGGGCGAGGAGTAGGCAGAGACGATGGGAGAGGAGTAGGCAGAGACGAGAGGCGTGGAGTAGCCGGTGACCAGAGGGCTGGAGTAGGCCAGCGGCGCAACGACGGAGCGCTTCTTGAGGTGGTGCAAGGAGACCGCCTTGGCCTGGTAGTGCGCGGCGCGCGCAGCGACCACCTCGGGAGTGTCGAGCGGCACGCCATGCACTGGGTCCAGTACGAGGGCGGGCGAGTGTGGGGCCTGCGCCAGCGCCGCGTAGCCGGGGTACACGCTGTAGGCGTGCGGAGCGCCGTGCAGCACGCTGCTGCTGTACTGCGACACGGAGCTCACGGGCACCACGCCGCCGTACGCCAGCCCGGAGCCACCGTACGCCAGCCCGGGGCCACCGTACGCCAGCCCTACACTGGGCGCTGCCGCGCTCAGCCCGCACACGCCGCAAAGCAACACCACCAGCTTGAACATTGTGCTAAGTGTAAAGTGGTCTGTGTTACTCAAACAATGACGATCGAATGATGCTTATCACACGGTGATGGATGCCTTTATATTCAGTACCTGCTCACCAAAATTAATGTATTCATTGTTAAAAGTTTAAAACAAACGATTACGAAACCTTTAAAATCTGGTTCGTGCATGACCAGTTGCTAGTATCTATTAAAATTTGCAATAATTCTTTTATTTTTCAGCATAGCACCCGCTTCCTGGGTGACCTTCAATTAGGCTAAGACTTAAAGGTGGTATTGAGCTTTTACATTAGTGCTTAGATCTTTGTTTTTATAATGTAATAATTATAAAGTACTAGCAGCGCCTCGCGGTTTCACCCGTGTAGTTCCCGTTCCCGTGGAATTCCGGGATAAAAAGTAGCCTATGTTCTATTCCAGACTATAATCTATCTCTGTGTCAAATTTCATTCAGATCCGTTTAGCCGTTCTGGCGTGATAGAGGAACAAACATCCATCCATCTATCTATCCATCCATCCATCTAAACTTTCACGTTTATAATATTAGTGAGATTATGCCTATCAGTCTTCCAGTACCCTACCCATAACACAAATTCTGCTTAGCTTGGGGCAAGATGACGATGTGTGATTTGTCTAGCATTATGTACGTTTGTACGTATTTTTTTGTAAGCTAAAGTTGAAGAACAAAGGAGTTCCAACAGTTCCATTCCAAGTCCAAGGAGTATAGATACGATTTTTGACCTGTATTATTAATTTAGCGATCAGCAAAGCGCGAAAATCATTCGATCTTTTTGGATTTTGTATTGTCTAATGTCTGTCGCGTTTATAATATATTTGTTAGGAGTAAATTTTACATCTACTTGTTAATCCAATATACAGGCTGCCGTATGGCTTAGAATTTGCACCACCCCAACTCTTCCCGTGGGTGTCGTAAGAGGTGACTCCGGGGGGCAGGCAGTAGCCCACAGCGTGGAGATTATGGACATTACCCTTCATGAGATAAAAGTCAATAAGGCGATTATCAAGGGGAGGCCTGCGTCCAGCAGTGGACCATTATGGCTATTGAAGTGAGGTGAGGAAGCGAAAAATCATTCGAGATTTTTGGATTTAGTAATGTCCGGTATTATTTAAATATCTTTGCCGTTTTGTAGATCGAGTTTTTGTTAGTAGTAAATTGTAATACTAAATTTACTAATTGTACAGAATTTATGGTGTCACGTAAACACGAAAAATTCTCGATCAGAGATAGCCTTTTTTGGAATTAAGGGCAAAAACTGCGCGATCTCGTAAACCGTTTTCACAATTTATCGTCAGCAACGCTTTGATAATCGGATAGATTCGGTGCAAAATGTGCATTGGGTTGGGATGCGGAATGTTTCAAATTTAAAATTTTATTTATTCACCATCATTAAACAATGAGTGTTTGTTATACTAGGTAAGTCTAAATCAATTTACATAGCGTACGCATTAACAAAGAAAATTCAATCATATAAAAGAATTAAATTAAAACTAGTATTTACAATTGAAACAATTGGGTTTACTGCAAACTGATGCAAACAATATATAAATATGTAGTGCTGGACAGAATTGTCCATTGAATTGATTGAGGCTAGATAATGCTGTGTGAATACACACCCCAAGCTAAGCAGAGCTTGTGTTATGGGTACTAGATAACTGATATACATAATACAATACATTACATAGTTTTTTTTTTATTATACATAGAAAACGACCAGAACACCCGGAACAAATATCTGCAGATCGTACAAATATTTGTCCCAAGGCGGGAATCGAACCCGTAACCTCCTGCGTCGCAGGCGGACCTTCGCCCACCGCGCCACAGTGGTCGTCAAACAATCTACAGGTAGCTCAACTGATCCATATCAATACCAGTCGGAAGACGCTGACTGCATTGTCCCGCTGTATGGCAGTGCTGATGCGATGACTCAAAAACTAGCTTTCTAACAAGGTAAAGGGTTCTTTGCTTCTTTACTTTACCTTAAAAAGATTGATGTGAACGTAAAATCAATGTGGTCAGTTCATTTGCTAATTTTACTCATGTACCTAATTTGAATTTTTGTGACGTGTCCAAGAGTCTTGTAAAGCCTAAAGGAAATGAAGCACTTTGATGTTTGATGTTGATCTTGTTATTTATTTAAGTTCGCCATAATTCCTATCAATGGGTAAGTGCATTTTTATTTTATCGTGTGCCTTACCTACGAATGTCTCGCAGTGAGTGTAATCAGCAGAATATTATCTTCGTGGATCGTCGATTCGTCTTGAGGGTGTCAAAATTCCTCTCGTGCTCAGGATCCTACTTAGTAACTCCCTTGCTCCTCTCGTATTGTAACTCTTGCAGCTTGATTAACGCTTGGTATAGTGAGCGCCATAACGAATCGACGCAGGCAGGACACTGCTTTATCCCAAAAGTTATTTATCCTGCCTGCATGCTAGTCGACTAGCGACAGGCACATGGCTTTTTGAGATATGGACATGTCCAAAATCCAAAATTGAAGTAACCTACACTCGCTGATATTTATTATCCTGCCTGTCGGGATCGTATAATAATAAAATAAAATAATGCTAAAAATTCATTCGTTTATTTTGGCAGTGCGATTTATTCAATAACATGTGTCTTTGATGATAGTTAAAGAATATATTCGGAAAAATTCTATTCAATTTACCAGGGGTGGACGCTGAGAGTTTTAGCGCCCACACCGTGGTATGCCAGAGAAGAACCTACAAGGGGGGCAGAATAACCTGATAGCAGGGGGGAGGCGTAGGGACCGGAGTAGGCGGAGACAAGGGGAGAGGAGTAGGCAGAGGCGACCGGAGAGGAGTAGGCAGAGACGATGGGAGAGGAGTAGGCAGAGACGAGAGGCGTGGAGTAGCCAGTGACCAGAGGGCTGGAGTAGGCCAGCGGCGCAACGACGGAGCGCTTCTTGAGGTGGTGCAAGGAGAGTGCCTTGGCCTGGTAGTGCGCGGCGCGCGCAGCGACCACCTCGGGAGTGTCGAGCGGCACGCCATGCACTGGGTCCAGCACGAGGGCGGGCGAGTGTGGGGCCTGCGCCAGCGCCGCGTAGCCGGGGTACACGCTGTAGGCGTGCGGAGCGCCGTGCAGCACGCTGCTGCTGTACTGCGACACGGAGCTCACGGGCACCACGCCGCCGTACGCCAGCCCAGAGCCGCCGTACACCAGCCCGGGGCCACCGTACGCCAGCCCTACACCGGGCGCCGCCGCGCTCAGCCCACACACGCCGCAAAGCAACACCACCAGCTTGAACATTGTGCTAAGTGTAAAGTGGTCTGTGTTACTCGAACAATGCCGATCGAATGATGCTTTATGCAAAGTTGACGGATGCTTATATACTTTTCTAACACAAGTACTGGTGCTTTAGATAATTGTCTAAATATATGCTAATAAACGACCTTCAAAGAAGTAGCAAGCCGGCTGGCGATTTGTTATTAAAAATCTTGATCGATAGCACAATTAAATCCGAGAACGTTGTTTGCTTGTTTCTGTATAATACTTTTTGTCACGCACCACAGTAACTTCCGTGATTGATCGAATCTATATTAAGTAGGTAGGTTCACTTAGTAAAGAAGTTATGCCTATAGCAACAAACAAAGGTGATAACTTGTTTTTTCTATTAGATCAGAGACTGTACATTGAAAACTGTAGACGTACGTCATCGTGCTTTATCAAAACGCAAGGGATAGTTATTTCAAATAAAATCAATCATATCAGTTTATCTTTTATTTACAAGCCATATGGTCAGTCGTTCGGCTATCTGAACCGAGAGAAAATCCCTCGTTATCAGGATGACGTTTACCAGGGGTGGATGCCGTAAGCCTTGGTAACGATGGGAGTGTGGTAAGCCGTGGAGTAGGCGAGGGGAGATGTGTAGATGGGAGCAGAGGCGTAGGTGGAGATCACTGGTGTGGCGATGGCCTGGGAGAAGAAAGGAGCGGCGTACACAGAGCGCTTCTTGATCAAGTGACGCTCGGCGAAAGCTTTAGCCTCAAAGTGGGCAGCACGAGCAGCGATCACTTCAGGAGTATCAAGAGGAACGGCGGGGGCTCCGATGGCGGCAGGCACAAACGCAGCGGATTTGATAACACTGGGAGTGGCGAAGGCGGCTGGGGCAGGGCCGACAAAGCTCTTAACGAAAGCGGGGGCGGCGAACGCTGTCTTCACAAATGCAGGTGCGATGCCAGCAGTGGCGATGTTCGCACTGTACACCTGTGGAGCCGACAGGTATGTGCTAGCGATAGCTGGAGTCGACTTGATGTCCAGTCGGGACTGGGAAGACACGGCAGATCCTGAGTTGTATGCTACAGCGGGTGCTGAGTAGGCAATTGGTGCAGCGACGGCAGCAGGAGTGGCAAAAA
Source organism: Eupithecia exiguata (assembly GCA_947086465.1). NCBI lineage: Eukaryota > Metazoa > Arthropoda > Insecta > Lepidoptera > Geometridae > Eupithecia > Eupithecia exiguata. Next base: position 6,583,988 of record OX352238.1, on the reverse strand, counting down.
CAGCAGGCGCGGCGTACGCAACCGGAGCAGCGATAGCGGCGGGCGCGGAGTAGGAGGTCGACACTACAGCGGGAGAGCTCTTGATGTCGTAACGCGACTGGGAAGACACGGCGGCTCCAGAGGTGTAGGCTACAGCTGGGGCCGAGTAGGCCACTGGGGCGGCAATAGCTGCCGGCGCGGCGTAGGCAACCGGAGCAGCAATGGCTGGTGCAGAGTAGGAGGTCGACACTACAGCGGGAGAGCTCTTGATGTCGAGACGCGACTGGGAAGACACGGCGGCTCCAGAGGTGTAGGCTACAGCCGGGGCTGAGTAAGTCACTGGGGCGGCAAGAGCTGCGGGCGCGGCGTAAGCAACCGGAGCAGCAATTGCTGGCGCGGAGTAGGAGGTCGACACTACAGCTGGAGAACTCTTAATGTCCAGGCGGGACTGGGAAGATACAGCAGATCCTGAGGTGTAGGCTACAGCCGGTGCAGAGTAAGCCACTTGAGCGGCAAAAGCTGCTGGCGCAGAGTACGCAACCGGAGCAGCAATAGCAGGTGCGGAGTAGGAGGTCGACACTACAGCGGGAGAGCTCTTGATGTCATAACGGGACTGAGAAGACACTGCAGCTCCTGAACTGTAGGCGATAGGAGCTGCCACGGAATGTGCGGCATAGGCCACGGGAGCAGGTGCGGCGTAAGCTGCGATGGCTGGTGCCGAGTATGAGGTCACCACGGCAGCAGGAGAGCTCTTGATGTCCAGTCTGGACTGCGATGAGACTGCCGCAGGCGCAGCCGCGAGCACACCCGCAGAGTATGGTAGCGCACCGTAATAGCCACCGCTTGGAACGGCCGAAGCCAACGCCACCACTGATAACAACACCACCAGCGAATTCATCGTGGTCTGTGTAAGTTCAGGTGCGAACGACGAGGGAAAATGATAAACTGATGCTTTCTTCAGATCTCAGAACCTATTTATACAGATCGCGATTTATCTCAAATGAAAGTCAAGTTCGACGAGTCTTTATTCAACGCGAGCACCCACTACACAATTACCGAATAGGTGACATTTAACTCTGACTCGCACGAGTCGAGTTCTCTCTGTATTGCGTTTACGTAAACCATCACCAACCAACAACAACAACCAAGAACAATTAAATCTAAACAATAGATCTTACAAAACAGCTAACAGAGTCCACCAGTGATAGGAATGCTGGCTTTCATTTCGGTCAAGGAATAAGTATTGCCATTCAACGTGGTAATGCTGCCAGCATTCTGGGCACTCCGTGTTCTGGTAACGGCTTAGATTTTTTCAAAAAAGATTTATGTGTAAATATTAGTTGTAATTTTTTTATTATGTTGTTGTAATTTTCTTAATAAAATGACTTTATTCTCAACAATAGCCTGGTCTAACATATAGAGTCGGTACTCCTAGTGGCCTGAAGTACTGGTTCTGTGTTCCATGGTTATGATATGCATCAAATAACTAACTTTCGATCAAAGTTTACGTTAAAATTTAGGAGTGTAGTTGGATTTCCGAACTACTTTGACAATTGTGTGTAGTTTTAAACTTAGTTTATTGCTATTTTATGAAAATACCATATAACATAGCCACATGAAGTTGACTGACACCATTGAGTCTAGAACGTTGCGTCATCGGCGCCTACGCAGATAGGAACCTTAATACAGGTATAATGTACAACTTTACCTGCAGTAAATTGGTAAAGGACAGGATATATAATAATAATTATATTATATATCCTGTCTCTTGCTAAGTATGGTGCCAAAATGATGTCTATGTCTGCAGCTCTACCAAAGTAGGTTTTGTTGATAATGTAAAGTTTTCTTTACCGTGTAACCTAAACAAAAAAGCAGCAAGTAGATACGTGATCATGGAAGATTGTTCATTATTTTTTGCGACGTCTCGCACAAAGCAAAATGTTAAGGTTTTGTTGACCTTGCAGCGACTTTCATACATAAACTGGGCGTAGGCTACACTGTGCTTATATTTAATGCAGAGCTGTTACAACCACGGTTAGTATCTACCTACTTATCTGTATTATCCGTCTGATACTTCAAATATTACAGGGATATGCAGAGGAATGCAGTTTTGCCTGTAAAGGACTTCCTTAAACTTAAAGTTATGATTAAGTATGATAAGATTTATGGTCGCCCAAATCAACTCCTGGATAGGCAGTGTCAAATAAAATTTATAAAGCCGCTGAACAATTATCACTACTTTATAACTAACTTTAAATAAATTGAATGAAAGGTTTCATCGAACTAATTATACGTAACTTGATAAGTTTGTGAAGTTGAATAAATTTAATTTTATTTCATCCACTCTAGCAAAATATGTATCAGCTCGTTGACATTACGCATAAGCTGCGCAGGAGTGGTATGCGGAATCGGATAGTCCGTAAACGGGTTTCTTATTCACAACTCGTCATCAAGTGTGTACAGACTAATCCCTTTTAGAACGAAAATGCTTTGTCAATTACTTCAATTGTTAATACTACATAGTTCTAATATGTTTGTTTAATTTGATCGCAATTTTCTTTGTTAATAAAGATTCTTAATTTATAGGTATCAATCAGAGACTTATTGTAATAACTTCACTGACTAATAACTAAGTACGGGAATAAATAGATAAGCCTTAACCTTTTACCCTACGACTACTCCTATTGAGAACTTTTTCCTATCTTGATTGAATAGGTGCCACGAAATTCTCATATATCGAAAACCTTTTACATAAACAAATAAATAATATAATTTATTCCTTTATTAAAACTCAATGGCACAACGTTCCAACTCGCTAGAGCTGATGTTAGCTCCAATATCATTCCATGTGCTTAGAACTACACTTTATAAATACGGGGTTGACTGTTGCTCATTCTGGACTAAACCGGGTGTTGTGGCCACTACTGGGTGTTTACCAGCCGTGGGATAGGACCGGTGCGGCGTAAGGCGACGCATATGCTGGGGCGGCGTATGCGGCCGAGGCGTATGCTGGGGCGGCGTATGCGTGCGAGGCGTATGCTGGGGCGGCGATGACGGGACCGTGAGCGGCCACTAGAGCTGGAGAGGCAATCTGGAAAAAAGTGTGAAATTATATTGAGTAAAGTCGATTGGTCATGTTGCGCGATTGGCAACCCATTCCCGTAGAGTGGCAAGTTGCAGGTTCGATTCCAGCTCGGGTCGATAATGTTTGGGATATTCTAATTCGGAAAAGATATTTTCTGTTACATGCTCACTCGTATTTTATTTGCACCCGGATTTTACCCATTGAGAACTCGGATGTAAGGCATCCATTCATTGTATTTAAATCCAAATTGAATGACTACCTATGGTTTTTCTGCCATCCAAGTGGTATTTCTTTAATTGTTTTTAATGTTCTATTCTCTATTTAAATGCATTTTTGATTTTTTTAAACTACAATTACGTTGCTTCCGTAAAACAAAACTCTAATTAATGTCTGCAAGGCTACAAGGAAAACATTTTAATGCGTTCACGAATAATAGGCACCTACTCCCATTAAGTTGGTATCTTTTGGACTACATACTGACTACATGTCCTAGCCGGTACATCTAGTTTCCGATATGACTTAATCTCGATTAGACCTGGTCCGGTCAGGAGGTTGCGGGTTCCCCCCCGAAGGGTTCCCGCCTTGCCGTGGCGGGGGGGCTTAGTAACCGCAGCCTGGTCACCTGCGGCGAAGCTAAGAGGAACCCATGGGGCCGTGCCAACGCAGACGGCGACACGGCCGGCCCCGGGACGGACCGCTCCTCTGGGTTTTGCGCTCTAAGCCCAGTTGGAGTGGTAGTAGGTTGCGGTGTCGTATGGGAGGCACCGTGACTGAGGCGGGCGGCTGTGCTGTGTATGGGCAGCATGGCCGCAGAGAGATGGAGGCCGCGGCAGGAGAGGAGTGCCGGTATTGCGGTGCGCCGCTTTCCCTGCCTTCCGCGGCCCTGGCGGGGTCGCCACCGTTTGATGGCGGACGCGGTGGGGTCGCAGGGGAGGAGGAGTGTCGGTATTGCGAGGGCCGCTCTCCCTATCCTCTGCGACCGTGTGGCAGGCGGCGGGGCCACTCGACTGACCCGTCGCAAGGGGACCTAGGGCGTCCGGACACGGGGTCGTCCGGCGCCCTTTTGGCGGGTAAGGTCCCCGAGGTGGTCGTGGCGCGTCACGTGTTTCTGGCGCGTCGCGAAGGGGGGTGCTCTTCACCCCCCAGTGAGGGGCCCGATACCGGGCAGCCGCGGTGGGTCCGTGGAAGAAAGCGAAAGCGTCCCCATGTTCCCACCACAAACGGCAGAGGCGGAAACACCCTGAGGGTTTTAGTGGGTTGGAGTCCCACATAATCGTACTGTCTCCCCGTGGCAGTACGATATGCGTGCGCATTTCCCTCAGGACAATAAAAAAAAAAAAAAAAAAAAGGAGGTTGCGGGTTCGATCCCCGCCTTGGGACAAATATTTGTACGATCTGCAGGGTTCCGGGTGTTCTGGTCGTTTTCTAGTTATAATAAAAAATATATCTATCTATGTTAAGTATCGTATTATGTACTCGTATATCAGTTATCTAGTACCCATAACACAAGCTCTGCTTAGCTTGGGGCTAGATAATGCTGTGTGAATTTGTCCAGCATTATTTATTTATTATTTATGTATTTATTATTTACTGGCTTCTACCCGAACATCCGTTTTCTCGGAATACTAAGTAAGACTACTTTTTGTAGTCTTTATTTGTTCTGGTTCTTACAACTACATTCATGAAACAATTTTGCCGAATCCATTCAGTAGTTTTAGCGTGAAGAGGTAACAAACACCTAAACATCCAAACAGTCGCACTTTTTAATATGTATGTATTAAAAAGTGCGACTGTTTGGATGTTAGTGATTTATTTATTTCACGCAAGATAAAATTCCAATAAACTTTTGTCCAGAAATTTTAGGCGTCTATATAGAATTGTTTGTTGTGTTTTATTTTAATCCATGACCTGATTAGATAATTGTAGTTTACATTTGACGCACAAAACATAGTACTTATTTGTAATTATTTAAATCAACTGCCTACTGCATACTTCGTCTACGCACACCGTTAAAGGCCTTGATTGAAGGACCTTGAAACAGAGTAGGTAGGTATATCTACAAGGTAGATAATAGAGTAGAGCCAACATCAACCTGCGTTATTCTATTCCTCAATTTAAAATGACTCGCAACTCAACATGGACCATCATACAAATCACATGTTAACACGAGTGTCCTGTTTTCCTTGGATTTCATTGTATTGAAGCCATATGTTATGTAATGTTTGAGAGAGCATTTAGGATTTTTTAATACAAAAATGCCGCGGGCAAGCTTTTGGTCCGCCTTGTAGGAAACTGTTACCGTAGCCTGTGTACGCATGTAATACGGGTCGAATTTCAATATATCAATGCTCACAACCTATGTACGCATGTAATACGGGCCGAATACCAGTCTATCAATCGCTTCACCATAACAATGGTATCGTCGACGAATGACACATTTTGTCATTTTACCTTTGGTGCAACTAACCTTTGGTGAAACCAGGTGAAACTTAAGATGCACGGACAAATACAGACTTACTAGTGGTTTATTTTTCGCTTCTTCCACAAGTGGACAAAAAATTGAAGCGAACAAAATCAATAACATTTTGTTTCTTATTTGATAATAATTACTATTTATTAAGCTGTTTATGTATAAATTTGACTTGTCGAAGTGCTTATTTTGTAAGCCTAAAGATATAAAGTTATTGACTTTTGACTTTTGATGGAGGGACACGTATCATCAAGTGTCAAGGTTGAAATCAGTCTATCAATCTCTCCGTGGAAATAGCACCGTACGCACTATTTAGCTATAGTTTCTTTAATGTGTGGACAATTCTGGGACGATACCATTGTCATAGTAATGCGATTGCTTAGCAGAATTCGGTTCCGGACGTTACACGCAAGCTACCGATCTCATAAATGCTTGCGATAATTTTGTTACACGCATAATTCAATCTCAATGTCGAGATTGTGGTTTGACATACCCTGACAGAGTTGGAGTAAGAGGTGGCGACGGGGGAGACAGTTTTAACAATAGGGGCACCGACGAGCCCGTGGCCCCAAGGAGAGATAGGGGCAGCGATGCCGTAGGGGGCACCGATCAAACCAGGGGCGGCGGCAGCGCAGGCCAGGAGGGCAGTGAATACGACCTGAAAAAAATATAATAAAAAATACAAAATATCACATTTTTGTATGCAATAAAATTAGTTTCAACAAAAATTTTACATCTGTCTAAGGCAAGCAGGTACTAAGATCCGTACTGAATAGGAGCATTCGGTCATTTATAATATTTTCGTGACCTTTTAACCGCATTTAGGATCAAAGGCAAAGAGTTAATACCCGTTTGTGGAAATGTTCAGTAATTGGCTTCATAGAACTGAATTACTTTACTAAACTGTCTGCGAAAGGTTTGTGATTAATTCTCAGAACCACTTTTAATCTGGGGCTTGACTACACAAAAAGATATCAATAAGTTTTATAAATTTTATTAATCATTTTAGGTTGCCCTGTCTGTTATCACTAGGTTATTGGGGATATTAACTCACTGAAAAGAGGTCTACGAACCTATTAAAAAAGGTGAATCATGATAAAAATAATGCAACCAAAAGTCACTCAAAGAGTCAGCATAGAGAAATTAATATCACTGAGCGTATATGTATTTCCTAGGCTTCTGTGGACCCAACGATCTTTTAAATGTCTGTTTCTTAGCGCATTTTTTTGTCGTCAGTCTTATCTTTCCGATATCCGGTTCAAAGGACCAATTTGTATTGTTATAAAATTTTATGACATAAATATTTGCGGATACTTAAATGCATAAAAAAAATCGTCATTCACATACGTCCCTGGCAAAACACTGTATCAAAAAATTTGTAAACTTAAACGATTTACAGCCGTGCGAAAATTAATTATATATGTACATACTTTAGCTTTTAACAGCACCCCAATTAACTGCGACTATTTTACGATTTCTCGGACAGCGTGAATTGCGATCGACTCGATAATTGTATCGATAGAGCTATTCATCCAATTTATGACTCGGTTGTCGAATAAAAAATATAAGGTTTGCTACAGACAGAAGTATAATAAGTTCATTTTTTAAATAAATATATAAAAAACCATTTTAAAACAAGTTACAACACAACTTAAGAAAAACTATCTGAAGGAACCAAGTAATTAGTAATAAATAACCTACGAATCAAAAGATAAGTAATTTCAATAAACCGCAATGTTCCTAAGATCTCGACCAAATTATGTGCAAAACAATTGTGAATTGTTCAGTACAAATTCATGATTTTTTTCTATCGCATTTTTTTTCTTTATCGTGTTTTCACGTTGGAGGAACCAAAGAAAAAATTTAGAATTTTATATAATTCGAGTTTTTAACCACGGGATCCTGTGAGTACTGAGACCTAGTCCTATTTTGACAAGCAAACACGCTAGGTTCAAAAGCTTCGACAAAAATATATAATAATCTATGGGATACAAGGCAGATCCTCTTTGTTTCAAGAATAAAAAAAGAACTATTTTAAATATCAGAAATGATTGTGCAGAGTACCATCTGTTTTCTTAGTTAACACTATTTTTCTCCTAAACTATCAATCACAAGATTTTTTATTGTCATCACCCCGTACTAAATGATATAATACCGAGGGAAGTTTTGGCTTATTTTTGAAAATAAATGTCTTAAATAATAATAGGTAATCAGCAAAAACTTGATTTTTGCGCTTACGCCCTCCTTTTCACAAAATGGCCTCTTAAATAGCCCCTTTAACACAAGGTCTGCTTCGCTTGGGGCTAAATGCGTGCAATCTATAATATGGGTCCCAGAGAATCCCTGCGTGATAAATTCAAAGAAATAAACATAATGACAGTCCCCTGTCAATATATTTATGAAAACTTATTGTACACTCATAAAAATATCAAAAGCTTCCCTAAAAATAGCGATATACATAATATAAATACTAGAAATAAACATAAACTCGCTGTGCCCACAACCAGGCTTCACAAGATTAATGTATCTTTTAAAGGGCAATGTATACGCTTCTACAACAAAACTCCTAGTGAGTTGCAAAATCTATCAATAAATAAATTCAAACAAATTGTCAAAACCTTTCTGTGCAAAAAGGCTTACTACAAAATATCAGATTATTTAGAAGATAAAAAAGCTTGGGACGGGTTTTGCTCCAACTCGAAAAATAACAACTAACAGGCTAAAGGTTTCTTAGTCGCTTCTTTACTTTAGTCTACATACCGAAGCGACAGAAATCAAAAGTACCACTTTATTTCCGTGTCAGTGCTTTATTTTAAGAATTTGACCTTTTCTAAGTGTACAATTTTGTATTTATGGAAATAAAGAATTTTTGATTTTGATTTTGATTTTTGATTTTAAATGATGCTGTGTGAATTGTCCAGCATTATTTATATATTTTTATAGTATATGGCTGTCTCAGTGTGGATCATGCCTTTGTTTTGGAACTCCGGATGGAAACATGCGACCTCGGCCGGGTCGTTGCCGCCAGAGAATGTTAACAGCAATAAAAACTGGGTTTACCTACTTACAGTTTTTCTATAAATACATTTGGTTTTACAAAGAATCTTTATGTAAGTAAGATTTACCTTAATCATTGCACAACATTCATAATTTCTATGTACTTACCTAGGTATAATAAAAAATATTTATTTATGTAATGTATTGTATTATGTTTATCGTTCATCTAGTACCCATAACACAAGCTCTGTTTAGTTTGGAGCTAGATGATGCTGTGCTGATTGTTCAGATTATTTATTTATTTATTTATAAAGTGGTCCTCTATAACTTAAGTTCACCTTTTTTACTATGTACAAAACACCAAATCAACCAAACACTTTTAAGCTTTTTTGAACTTAATAAGTAAGTAGTTTGATAAATATATTTTTACTAGGTTAGTAAGTTTTACTAATGTTTGAGTAGAAAGATTTGGGGGAGGCCTTTGCCCAGCCGTGGGATAGAATAGACTGACAAAAAAGTAAGTTTTTCAAAGAAAAACAATGTTTTTAAAAAGTCATCGCCGGTTTCTATACTTAATTTTTTTATTTTCTTTGCAAAAAAATTTGGGTCGTTATAAAAAAAACATTTATAAAACAGTGATATTTGTAGTAGTCAACATTTGTTTCGTTTTATACATTTGTTCTAATTTGAAGACCAACAGCGAAGGTAGGCTTACAACGCAGCAGGTTGCGGGTTCGAATCCCGTCTCAGAACAAATGTATTTACGATCTACAGATATTTGTTTCAGGGTTTCGAGGTGTGTTTTCTATGTTAAGTAAAAAACTTGTATAGTGTATCAGTTAACTAGTACCCAAAACACAAGCTCTGCTTAGCTTGGGGCTAGATGATGCCGTGTGATTCATATATCTGTATTAATATTATAAAAAGGTCCAGCATCATATATCTGTACTTATATTATAAAAAGGTAGAGTTTGTGAGGTTGGAGGTTCTCTGGATCTACTGAACTGATTTTGAAAATTCTTTTACCGATAGAAAGCCACGTTATTTGTGAGTGAATATAATAATCTACCCGTGCGAAGCCGGGGCGGGCCGCTAGTTTAGTAATAATTTTGATTGAAGAAAAAAATGGTACAAATTTTTTGTTTGCCTGTGACAGCAATTTGGGTCAAAATCCAAATCGATATATTTTGTTCCGTTTATTTTTATTTTTTTATTTGATACATTTTATACGTTTGTTCAATTTCAAACGTCACTTTGTTTAAGCTGTCACTTTTTTAATTATGATGAAATCTTACCAGCTTGTACATTTTGAAGGGTAGGTGGGGTAGATTTGATAGATCGAATGAAGGATGTATGAGCGAATGTGCTAAGGGCCAGTTAGGTCTTGCTTTTATAGTGCCTATGTGTTGGGCCAAATCCGTCTAAGTCTAACCCTACCCTGCTCGCCTCACGTGTACCTAACCTTCGTTAACATCACGTATGGTTGGCAAAACCATCACTTTATTGTAAAAAACTAATATTTTTGAAACCGACTATGAATCTTTTCCTAGTTATACGAACCCAGAATATTTGGGAACTTCCTAAGTGTTCTGGGTTCGTATTTAAGACAATATTTTAGACTTTTGATGATAATAAAAGTCATTTATACCGGGATATTTACCATAATTTGATTTTTTGAGTTTTTCAATAATTAGGCACAGTTTCATGCGCCATGCGCCATGATCACGGAATAACTAAAATCAATAGCGTATGAGTTTGTGCCGATAACTTGAAAACTCAAAAAACTAATCATGCTAAATAACCCATGAAAGTATCAAAAAATTATTTTTACGTTAAGTTAAAAATTATTCCTGTATCCCGTTCTTTCACTAAGTTTATGATTTTTATTGTTATTAAAGAGTAAAGATCCTCTTGTCGGTGGAATGATGCTATTCTCCCCATTTTTCTCACTCCAGTGCGGTCTCTTTTACTTCTTTATACGCATGAAAACTGATCTATTATTGTAAGCAAATAAGAAAAGACTTATTAAAATGCCTTTGGTTCCTGAACCAAATTTAAAATTAAACTAGTGAAGAAGTCTATGGACACATATTTTCTGTTACACTAGCTATTATGTCAAATAACAATTTCACTTTATTGTTAACCCCCAAAAAAATAAACAAAATAAATTGTTTACACAAAAGTAGCGTTTAATTTAGGTCAAAAGTTCAGTTTTTATTCACTTATCGTAAATTTAACTGAAGGCATAATCATAGCTGCATAAAGGACATCAAGATTTCTTGAAATAACAACATTCAATTTTGTACTGTTTCCCCAGTCATGATCTTGTTTAAATGAATTTGTAATTTAGAGCATTTATTACATCATTGCTAACGCAGTTAATATAAATCAAAATCAAAGTCAGTTAAAGAACCTTCACTTATCACTTATAATCAAGAATTTAACTTTAAACATGTTCCTGTGTACTATTTTAAAGGAAATTCAGTAATAACCTACTTACAAATAAAATCTTATTTATAAAATTATTTATTTATAAAAAAAAAATTCTTATTAATAATAATAACCTAAATTTCATCTGCCTAAAAGCAAAAAGGGGGACAGATCGATTTTTCCCAACTGCCCCCTTAGGGGACAGGGCAGGGAGATAGATTGGAATACCCTTAAAACCTGTGTTAAACGTAGGTGTTAAAAGTAGGTACCTACACTGACGAGCTTAACTATGCAATAGTAAAGTTTTAACGTGTCATATTAATTCCATGGCTTAGTAACAGAAAAATAATGTAAAACCTTTATTGTCTCTCTTTTATCCAACGGTACCTACTCCAGTAGTTAGTTATATTTTTATTTATCTACACACGTTGCCGTTGTGTTCGTAACATAGCAACCACCTAGTTCGCCAAAACGAACTTGATCCTTTGCTAAATAATTATTCTAAGGCTGTTGCGAAAACTTTTGACCTCCTATTTATTATTATTATTGCGTAAAGGAATTGTACATCGGAACAAAGTAGGTAATTGTCAAAAATATTTTCAATTACACTATTAGTTTTGTTTAATTTGCAGACGCAAACATTATATATTTTTTCGATTAGCTTAAATTGATCTGACTAAGCGCAACGACCTTTCATCAGGAACGAAATTAAGTTTTGAGTGCAGTTACTCAGGCTTTCCAATCTTTATAACATCAAAGACTGATTCTCCCAGATGTAAAAGCCAACGAGACTCCACTTTTACAGGAATATGTTGTTCAAGAACAGTATTATGTGGCTACGAGGTGGAATATTGACGCAAAAGCGACAACAAGCATTCTGCACTCTTTGTACAGTTTGCTGCGTTCTTCCAAGTAGCCATAATTTCATTTTGAGATAATTTTTAATCAGTTGAGCTACTTGTAGATTGTTTGCAACAGTCTGCAGTTAGCTCAATTATTTTAGTTGTAAATACTAGTTTTAATTTAATTCTATTATTTGACCTTGTTAATAAAGAAATGTAGTTTATTAATAATTCACGAAGGACAACACGGGATTGTCTGAGGCATCAGACAATTGATTCCTAATTTTGTATAGTTATTGTATATTTACATTCTGTTCAAATTCCTCAACTTACACCCTAACACTCAAGCAAACAACAAGCGAAAAAACCCAAAGTATTAAAAGTATCAAGATAAGTAACTGAGTAAATCAATACACGTAGGCTGACTAAAATTTATTTGTCCATAGATGAAAATAGCTTAGTTAGTGCTTGTAAATGTACTAAAGGAGGGCAGGGCGTTTTCAATGACACTATTCTCGTCAGGTGACCCCCTCAGCTGGCATTTTATGACATATAATTACTTGTATTAAGTATTACGTTACAGATATTATCAGATGTAAGGCTCTGATAACGGCTGTCATTTGTACTTGCCAAAACAGGATTGGTCGCAAACACTGTGTAGTCTATACTTGTTTTATTTCGCCGGGATTAAAATATTATATTAATAGGTAAAGCAGGTAATTTAGAGTAGGTTTCTGGTCTGTTGAAGTCGTTAATTATTATTTTTAGGGCTCCGTAACTAAAAAGGCAAAAAAGTAAACGTTATAGGATCACTTCGTTGATCGCCGTGTCTTTAAAGCCCTTTTCTCGACAACGAGTAGCGTTGAGGAAGATTAATTTGAAATTAATATCAAATATTCAGATTACTCAAACGTAAACGTAGATCGTACAAACATTTTTCCCGAGTCGGGAATCGAACCCCGTCCAAAAATCGCGCGCCACAGAGGTCGTCGATAATTTTCAACAACATGGCATCTCTCCAAGAATGCCCTTAGCAATTATCTTTTTACCTACATTCAGACATATCCGATCTAGATATAACTTAAATTGCTTCTACAAATGGTGTTGCAACCTTGCCCATACAGTATAAGTGAGCGACACGCCTTTGACTTGTTGAATGGTATCATTATCATCAAAGTTTATACTAAGGCACATCAGAGTGGCTAGTATGAGTTTGGGGAATACTTAAACGAAAACTTTTTCATTCGTACTGCCCGGGAGCACGCGTTGTTTCTATGGAAACGTTTAAAGGTAATTTTTATCCCATGGGAACGGTTTTATGGGACAAAAGTAGCCTATGTTTGAATCTAGGTTTCGAGCTACATTTACGCAAAATGTCAGCCCGATCGGTTCAGTCGTTATGGCGTGAAGAGATAACAAACATCCATCCAAATACTTAGACATCCAAATTTTCGTATTTATAATAATAGTGTGACTAAACGTTCACAGACGCCTCCACCTTCTTTGCAGGCGATTGTATTGACGGCGATAATTTAACACATTTACTGTCCAGTTTCGACGGTGCGACCCGGAGGGGCGCGCCCGCACCGCTGCGAGGAGGCGTTGCAGATGGATCTTTTTGCTTTAAAGTGTAATAAAGCGTAATTCGCACTGGGGTAAATTTCTACAAAAAATTATAATGTCCCAAAAATTGACGATTTTGGCAGGATTCGAACCCGCGCCTCACCTTTAGTACAGATGCGCTCTAACCAACTAAGCAACGAGATCATTTCACTCAATAACATCTACAGCTGTAGTAATTTCTGAGTTTGTATTTGAGTGCAAGTACATAACGAATTTCTATTGTCTCGCTGCGAGTGACTAATCCGTAATAAGTGAACCTACAGATACCCAAGGAATTTATGTAGTTCATGTCAATATGGCCCATGAAATCGGTATCTAGGTGTACTTACATTTTTTTTTTTTTTTTATTTATTTATTTAAAAAGAATATACATAGGACTTAATTTATAACACTCTTTAAACCCGTAGGGGTTTGACCCGAATGTTACATTCCTCGGGTTTTAAAATTAAAAAGGAAGTGTACCTCTCTTCGTTCACAGGTACGAGGTATGTTACAGTAAGTATGATGGTACTCAATCATTACATATCATGCTCTAATCACAGTTAATTCTAACTCGATGCTTATAATAACCTATTTTATGGAGATATAAACTTAGGTAGGTGTTATTAGCAAAACAATGAATGCAATGTAGAGTGGACTAGTTGCCGCAGCGCTCGGGCATCCTCGGCTGGCTGGGCCACCCGAGCTTGCACGAACGCGGAATGCACCGACTTCGCTCCGTAAGTACAGGGTGCACCAACACTGATTCCCATATTATTTATAGTTAAATAATTCATGTTTATACATAGTTATAGCCTTTTGCAGAAAACCTTGCATCACTGTCAGAATAAAGGAAATCGTTAGTCTTGAATTCGAGCCAATTTTGTCAGACCCTTGGACTTATTTACATAGGAATCTGTCATTTCGAGAACCAATTACTTTGGACTGTGTGGCCATAATACTCAAAAGCGATATTTCATGTACCCTGATAATTTACAAGTCAACAGGTCGACGATTTCCCCCCTTCTTACCCCTTGGTTTACAATAAAACAATGAAATTGTATTCTCTACATTCGTTTAATATCACATTTTATTATACAGTTGAGCAAGTCACTAGGCAATGATAACACCAAAGTTTATAGGTAGTAGGAGTAAGGAGAGGATAGGTATCTAGCTGAGAGGACTGGGGCGGGTGCAGCTGCGACGTAGGACGCTGCAGGCGCGGCGACGTAGGACGCTGCAGGTGCGGCGACGTAAGGGGCAGCTGCGACGTAAGGGGCGGTGACCACTGGGGCGGCCACGGCGTGGTTCACGGCATGGGCGGAGTAGGAGCTGGCGTAGGGTGCGACGTAAGCAGCAGGAGCTACCGGGGCGACCAGGGCCGCTGGAGCCACGACGCTCGCGCTGGTGGACGCAATGGCCAGGGAAAGGATAGCCTGTAACAAAATAAATGTAAATCTTTGTTCTTCTGATGTTGGTAGGAAAACAACAATTCTTTTTTATGTTTAGGACATGACACTTACAACAAACTTGGCGATCATTTTGCTTGGGTTTTAGTGACTGCTCACTGGTGTCTACTCGGAAATATGCGATGGACTGTGTCGTCTTCAGGACATCGTCACGTTTTATACCAACGGCTAATTTCGTTGAGCAACAACACAACGGTCCGCGCATGCGTCGTTGAATAATGCGCAGGACATCGCAGTTGGCACTGCGATTTTTGACCCAGACTTGGTATACGAATAGTGCATTCTAATTTGGACTCTATGCTCACTAATTTCACTGTTCGTTATGAAATATCCGGAACGAAAAATGTTTTTAACTTTTTGCAAGTTTTTCAAATATCCTACCACCAAACCTGAACAAGTTGCATAGAAAACCTATCTTCTAATTGTTATTTGTAAACGGCGCATGTGGGTCAGGGCTTCTTAGAGAAATCTACGTTAACCTTATGTGTGTGACAAACGTGGAGTTGTGGATAGTGACCAAAAGTAGAGCAAGAATACAGTTGGTTGAACCATATTTTCATATGGAGCTTAGCATGACAGTTTCTTTGCAAGGCCGTAGTTTCATAAAGATATTCAAGACGATATTGATATAGGATAGCAATCTACCTAGCAATAAGTGTTGGTAGGTACGTATGCTAAGCGTAGCTAAGTGAGTAACAAAGTTACTTACTACGTACTTTATTCTAACAGGATTTTAGCAGTTAAAAGTCCTATGTAAAAATATTCAGTGGAAATTCGGCATATCCTTTGATTGCTATGCATTGATTCGAAGCAGCCTGAATCTCAATGAATATTGCAGACCGATACAAAAATTTCACAACGAAAAATGTTTCCCAATGTGATCCATTTCTCTGCGCACGCTTCTTCGAATCCCAAATGAACGTTTGCAATACATCAAATGCGTATTTAGTTGTACGGTAGTGGAATTACAATAAACATCGTATAAAAGACGAGTACTTGTTCGAGGTAGTCACACATCACATCCTCTTTTTACCAAGGAAGGTCCTCAAACCAAGCAAGATGCTCTCTATCAAATCTGTAAGCACTTCTACAATTTCCTATTTTACTATTAAATCTATAGGTAATTTACGACACTGCGTGAACTACAGGTTCTGCCCATCATCACGACCACGTTCGCGAAGACTTTTACTATTTTTAAGAAGAATTCATAAAAATCGTTAAGAAGTAATGAGTATTAGTAGGTACCTCCCTTCATTCAATAATCGTTCATTTTAATGCTTTATTGAAAACTTTTTAAATAAACCGTCCTTCGTGAATCTAGAGACCATTGATAATGATGACTGAAAACTAAACTTTAAAACGGCTCTGGTGTGCGTGCGTGCTAATAATGTACATTTTGTTTCTTTAGATCGTGCTCATCGTAGTGGTTTTCACCATCGGCGCTGAATCCAGTGCAGTCCCAGTAGCTGCTCCCCTGGTCGCCGCCCCCGCACAAATCGGATACGCCCATGCTGTGCCCCAGAACATTCCACCATACGCATCCCAAATCAGCGTGACCACTAAGAACTTGAGCCCTCTACTTGCTGGACCAGCTTTTGCCGCACCATTGGCCGCACCAGCTCCGTACGTCGCTGGCCCAGCCCCTTACATCGCTGGACCTGGTCCATACGTAGCTGGACCTGGTCCATTTGTTGGACCGGCCCCATACCTTTCCGGACCGGCACCATACGTTGGCGGACCAGCGCCATACCTTGCTGGACCAGCGCCATATACCGCCGAACCAGCTCCGTACATCGCCGGACCAACATCATACGCCGCCGGACCAACACCATACGCCGCCGGACCAGCCTCGTTCGTTGGACCGGCCCCTTATGCCGCCCCATACGGCTATGGAGCACCCCTTCTCCGATCTCCCCTCGGTTTTGCCCCTGCGTACGTTCGATAGATTGAAGAGAACACTAGACTGACCTTCCTAGTAACAAAGACTAATTAGTGATTTTAATGTTTTGTACAAAATAAAAAAATAAGTATTCGCTACCCTCTTTTTTCGTTTGAAAAGCCTGGTTTGACCTCCTGCTATGTAGGTTACGTTCTAAGGACAGAATTCGAATAAAATGCAAGAAAGATTGGTAACTTAAAATTCATACATTTCTATCAAGATTCATACGGGTTATGATTGCTATTAACAGTTTATGTTAATAGCAATCATAACCCGTATGAATAGCCTTTTGTGCGGCTTTGAGCCGTGATTGAGATAGATTCGTAGGTAATGTTTTATGTGAGTTTGTCGTCACAAGTCTCATCATCATCATCTTATCAGCCAATACACGTCCATGTCCATCATTATCAATTTATATAACCACAGAACTACTTTTTAAGGTGGTTCTTACTTCTCATAAAAATCTGTTCAACGTTTTTCGTCGTTTGCAGTGAATAGAGCCTTATAGTAACAAGAAGAAAGAAATGTAAAGATAGATATAGTATCAATTTAAATAACGTTAACTCATCTTATATTATTTCTACAAAGGTGAATCTGGAATAGTTACATAGGTTTGATTTCGGACTGTATGGCAAGAGTAAACAGAAAGCTGACCGATTCTGGTGATAGAATTTATAATCACCTTTGCATCAATATTATAAATG
This sequence comes from Eupithecia exiguata, assembly GCA_947086465.1. Lineage (NCBI taxonomy): Eukaryota > Metazoa > Arthropoda > Insecta > Lepidoptera > Geometridae > Eupithecia > Eupithecia exiguata. The sequence continues at coordinate 6,566,471 of OX352238.1, read as the reverse complement.
ATACCAAGCCGCGTTATTTAAAGATAATTTATAATTTAGGCTCAAGCTAGACGAAATATAATAAGTTAAGACGAAGAAAACCCCGCGACGAGACCGTGGGCGGAGACAGAGGGTAAAAAAGATGAAGATTTAGCAGCTAGTATATATATTATACCTAGTATATTTTCCTGTCAGGAAGCGGTTAGCATATCTAGCTGGTTTTAGAAAAGGAAATAAAATAAGAACAGTTTTTTGTAATATTATTTAAATACAAAATATCGTATAAAATACAGCAACAAATTATTTACAACTTAACAACAATTAACTAGATAAAAACTATCGAGACTACTTGAAATTACCATTACTTTTTCCATGCTTGCTTGATTATAGGCGCTGGAGCATAGGGAATATGAGAAGCGTAACCGGGAAATCCGTATGGTAGTGCTTTAGCCACTGCATAAGGAGCAGGAGCAGGTGGGCCAAAAACTGGGGCAGGTAAACCCGTAGCGACAGGTCTTAGGATAGGAGAGAATTGAGCTGTCGGTAAAGCGGGCACAGCACGGGCGTACAACGCAGCTTGTGGCAAAGCAGGAATCACTGGAGCGATTCTAGGTAGAGAAGGCACTAATGAGGCTATTCTGGGAAGAGCTGGTGTGAAATACGGAAACGGAGCAGAGTAAAGAGGAGCTGGTGGCGGTAGGGGAGCTGCTGGGGCGAAGACAGGGGCGGGGTACGCTGGGGCAGGGAAAACAGGGGCTGGTAAGAAAGGAGCTGGCGCAGGCACGAATGGCGCTGGTGCGGGTAAAAATGGTGCCGGGGCTGGCACGAATGGTGCTGGTGCGGGCACAAATGGCGCTGGAGCAGGCACAAATTGCGCTGGTGCAGGATATAATGGAGGAGGTGGCGCTACAGCGTGTATGGATCTCGCTCCAGTAGGAAAGTTGAAGAACGGTGCATATCGTACTATGGGATATGACTTTACCACTGGATGCAGGCCAATCCCGCTAGCGTGACAGCTAGCTATGATGGCGAAGACTGATAAGACCTGGAAATTTAAAACAATTTGTTATTAATTATATATTTTTTGTTATTGCTGTTTGTTCATATAAAATTAATGTTCTATACTCACTAATCTTTGAATTGACATTATGATTTGCTGTCACGACTTGATTAGTCGAGTGTCACTGTAGAAGTGTATTGACTGACGTGGCACCTGCTGTTATATAGTTCAATACTGTTGCAAGTGTTACATCTATGTTGGTATCATCGTTTTCACTTTCCTTTAGGCTGTTCACGTGCATGCTTCTATGGGTGTCAATATGGTCACCATTGGCTACCGAATGTATCACACATGCCATTGATAGTATTGTTATATAACTTTGACTACTGCTTCTGTTTTAATAATCAATGACCCTTTTTGTGGTCGTATGTGATTAAAGGCCATATCAAACTAGTTTAAGTATGCGAATCGTTTGTAGGTCGTTAATACAAAAACTTAATTATGGACTGTAATTATAGGTTGGCATTCCAATAACAATTTATTGCATAAAAACAAAGCTACCAAAATTAGCCATTATAAAAACTAAAAAAGAAATAAGCTTATGACGCAAGAAAACAATCAAGTTGTGTATTACCTACATCTAATTTAGTTTCTATTTAGTTTTTCACTTCTGGGATCGTTAGATATATAAATTTTAATGAGAACTCCAAGCCGTTTCCAAGATCTTAGCAACAGAAAGCGTAATTGTCAATCAACCATTATGTAAATATATCTACTGAATTGGTTCACGGATGAAGGACGTCCCAAAAATTATGCAGTGAGTGGAATAACCGAGTTCGTAGCGAATCCTAATTGTGCTATACGTCACATGGTAGACCCACTTAGGATTCTTGACGCGTAGAAAATAATGCAGTGAAAAGGTAAAGCAGACGTGCTCTAATCGATTTCTGACTTGACAATACCGTTTTCATGAGTTGGTAACGTATAGGTCTACTTATTATGAGTATTGTAGTAAAGTTTTGTCACATTACAAAGTGTTCAGAGATCAGTTTCTGTTGGTTTGAGTAATTGCTTTACTACCAGTCCAATAAGCCAGCCTTTGCAGGTTAGACTTCCAATTTTCCACTTACTCTAATAAATCGTGTCACATGTTCAATCAATCCACTTTATCGATGCAGGTGCAAATACGATTAAATTAATAGCATATTTGAACTACTTTTGATTTCCATACATTCCGTCAGTCTCATTGCAAAGTAATAAAATATATGGCACCTGCCAGTGCCAATGGATATAACACATTATGTTGTTGTTCATCTGAAATTTCTCATATGGTTCACATGTCAAACATGTGAGTAGAAATTAATCACCTGAATTTCAATTGTTTCCACTAATTGTACGACTTCTTTATGCAACCATGAGTGTTTACTTGTTACTTGTTAGTATAATTAAATTACTTTTGCCAAGGTCTGCGGGAAAACTTCCGTGAAACTTGAGTATTATACTCTCTCCATCGATATGTGGCAAACAATACCTACCTAACGGCGTAATTATTTGTTTATATTAATGAGCTTGTATTGTTTTAGTGTCACGTTTTATCACATTATTAGGCATGGGTAATTAATGGTATGAACATTTTCTGTATTAAATATATTTATTGTGTACAAAATGGTTCTAGCTAAATGTCAGTCTTCAAAGGTCTTCACTTGAGGGCTACCAGGGGCGAAGGGCCCGCCAGGTATGGTGATGCGTAGTATGGAGATGCATATCGAGCAACAGGGGCTGGAGCGACTAGTCGGGCCGCCGCGAAAGGCGCAGGGGCAGCGACGTACGGAGCTGAGGCAACATACGGCGCAGGTGCGGCCAGGTAAGGCGCAGCAGGAGCCACGTATGGTGCTGGCGCAGCAACGTATGGCGCTGACGCAGCAACGTATGGTGCCGCTACCGGAGCAACTATTTTAGCAGCAGGAGCGTAGTAGGGAGCGGCGACTAAGGGAGCAGCGGCGGCGTAGAGACCATTGAAGGTCCTGGCTACGTATTGTGAGCTTGAGGCGGTGACTATGGGCGCTGGAGCAGCAATCAGCGGGGCTGGAGCTGCAACCACGGCAGCTCCTATGCTGGGCTTCGCAGCAGCCATGGCGATGGTAGCCAGGATGAACACCTGAATCATACAACAAATTTTAATATACATATCTCTGTACTTAACTGATTTACTATTCGACCAGAATTTACTATTGCACACTTACAATTTTGTACATTTTTGTTTATTAGGTTTGATGTCCACACAGAACAGAAGATGCGAGTGCGATGTCCGTTAGTTTGGTGACAAAACCTTATATACGACGAGCAGGTAAGATTCACCTTGTATTTAGTTTCGTCACCTCTATGCAATGTCTCGTTAGACTCCGAGCACGCAACGGGGGCAGGCCACGCGTCCTCCGTTACGAAAACTGGGCTGGTCAGCCTGTTATCATTATTTTACCACATTTGGAACTGCAAGCTTGGATTATAATCCCCGCCGCATTCAATCATGTTTTGGGGCTTATCAAAAGCTTAGTCAAGCTGGTTTTGCAAGATCTATTTCGTAAGTCGGTGCATTTATCCTTATCCGCTAAGGTTAGTGTCTATTATTATAATTAGCTTCGTTACTGTGTAAATATTCTTTTATATTTTCTGTCTCTAAGTTTACTGGCTTGAATAGTACTGCATTTCAACAATAGAAATAGGTAACAAGAATATGTTCAGGGTTGTTGTTAAAACATAAATCCACGCAATCATTCAAAAACAAGCTCAAAAAGTGGTTGATTGAGCAATCACCCTAGCTTTGAAGAATTAATAAAAGGATAATTTAGTGATTTTATTTAATGATTAATTTAATGACATAAGTGTTTAATTGCAATTTAATGTTTTGTATTATTATTGACTGTTATTATTAACTTTTGTTAAAATATTATGGTTGTGTACTGATACTGTACCTAAATTTATAAACTTTTGACGTGTATGTTTTTTACCAATAAATGAGTATGAGTATGATTTCTTCCTGATTTTCGAGAAGCCACAAGAAAAGAGCTTAATCTCGGTAAAGTTTTAGAGTCCTGTAAGGTCTAATGGAAATAAAAAAGCTCCTAAAAATTTCCACGTTTTATTTACGTAGAATAAGGTTAATTTTATGTTTGAAGACTAATTTATGTAGTATTTAGTGTAAGTATTTGTTTTCTTTATCAAAATAGACTTTTTTTAGTCTACATTGTTCTTTCATGTCCGGACTGGACATCCCTAGGTTGTCTGCTAGAGATCGCTCATAGTTATTAGGTCGCTCTTTATACTTCTTCAAAGCAAGCTGTTTGTATTGTTTTTTTCTTTGTGTGGTATATAATAATGAATTATCTATCTATCTTTCTAAAGTACTTTGAATTTTGAGATTTGTGTGTTAAATGTAGGTAAATTCATGATTCGACTGTATATTTGAGTACTCGGACGGATTCCGGAACCAATTTACGTCAAAGTAGCCGACATTTAATGTGCCAGCCAGTGTTGAGTACGAGATACATACTGTAAGAATAATGTCGTGGAAATGTCACCAATGCTAATTGGCAGGTTAGGTACCTACTTGGTCAAGGTGATCATTTTAGCGCCGGTTATGGATCTATGATCATTAAAATTGACTCGATTAAACTTGCCAAAACAGTGGCAGTGTCAAACTATCTACATAGTATCTTCAATCTTACTAAAAATTATCCGATTAATTTTTATAAATTATTTAACTCTATTTCTATTGTTTTGAATAACCCTATTTTATGGTACATAAATCTTGAGGCCGAGTTGAGAACCTCTGCTCAAATATAGATAGATAGACTTTTTATTAGGTTCACACTTCACACACAAGCAGCACAGGAAAAGTAACTTAATAAAAGTAACAAAAATCAGTAGGTATTTTATTTTATAGAAAGATAATCCAAAAAATATTTACTGAAGAAAGAAAAGTGCTCTTAAATATGTCATTTCCGGAACTGTTTTATTTAGGCCCTCTTTCCAAATTATTTTCAACTCGCGAAACTTATGACCAAGTTGTCAAACCGCATGTACCTACGTGGGCCGTTCCGATTTTTTTTAGTGAAGTTAAAATATGAAAAAATAATATCTGCCTTTCTCAAAGTACTCCATCCCAACTCCTATGCACTTATGCATGAGGGTGAATCAGCTTTCGAAACATTAAAAAATGTATCTTGTGGGAGATCGGTTGTTCGTTCTAGTTTGCTCATTCGGTGAGAGAATGTGTCCAGCGCGAAGAAAACTTCCTAACTTTAAAGAGTTTATGCAGGATGGTGGAAACTGCCTGTGATGCAATCTTCAGTTCAGCCTGAATGTATGTATAAAGTGATGCCCTTATAATGTGTAACGTGTCTATTCATAAATCTAAACCAATATAATAATATGCGTTTAAAACCAATATATAAAGTGGCAATAGCCACTCTACCCTGATGACATGCTCATGAGCTACTGCAGCCACCACCACAGCAGCCGGATCTGGGGTCATCGTTTAGATTCTCTCGACTCCGTTTAAATTCACGAATCCATTAAACAACTGTTGAAGGAGCAGACTCCTCAAATGCAGCTTGTAAATTTTCGAAAGATTCCTTAAACGTTAACCATCACAAAATAATATAATCATAGGTAAAAGCTTCCCGTGAGACGAACATTGCTGCAAACAAATGAAGAGTGACAGATAATCTTTAAAAATAGTTTAAAAAAAAACGACACTTATGATATTTACCAAGGAGATTTGTATTGAAATAAGCCGTTAATTAAAGTAGGTAGTTAAAACAAAAAAGTAATTGTATTATATTATAAGTCTTCTGTAGCTAATAATTTTCAGAACAACCTAGGTATGATATGCATGACTAATTTTACGAAGTACCTGCACAAACTGCCTACAAAATATAAATGAATGCAATAAACAAACCACATCACGTATAAAAAATATTTATTTACAATAACATTTCTCTATTTACATAATTGCGTAACAATAACAAGTGGAATTCATCTATTTTTATTATATTTACAATTTTATAGTCTAGGCGGTTTGTTATTTGGTAAAGGAAAGGGTCTGAAGGTAGTAGGTTCGATTTCTTTGGTATTGAACGGCTTTGCGTTTTGGTTGCGAGGAGTGCTCCTCAATGGTAAAAGGGAAGCTGCCTTATACCCAGCACTAGCAGCCAAATATCCAGGGTTTGCTTGCACGCTGCGAGTCTTCACCACAGGTCTGATGATAAGTTTCGTCTTCGAAGGCACGAACGAATGTATATGCTTAACAACTTTGATAGCTTTTTGATGGTGCTTAAAATGCGGCAAGGGTGGTGGGGCAATATACGCCAGTGGTACTTTCTGCACCTCGACTAGAGTTTTGAGCTTCTTAGGGTGAACATGAATATGTGTATATGGGTGGTAGTGATGATGATGATGCGGCTGAGCCCATGGCTGGTATTGAGCCTGCTGTGGTGGTGGTTGCTGCGGTTGCTGTTTCGGGCCCAAATGCTTTCTGAAGATTGCATCTTGGTTCGATGGTAGCGACGACGGAGCGAAATTATTATTCTGATTATAGTTTACGTTTTGATTGGTTGGCTGTGTTGGAGCCAAGTATTGCCTAAAGTTCACTTGGCTTTGATCCTGGTTCGATGGTGAGCCTTGCACATTATTATCACTTGTTTCTGGCACTTGAGTGGTTGCTTTTGGTTCGTTAGTTGTTTCTACATCAGCTGGCGAATTTGGGTTCTGACTAGTCGTGTCTTCTTTGTTTCTGTCTTCGTTCGGTTGCGGTTGCTCCTGAGGGATCAATCCAAATGTTGGAGGGAATCCAAACGGGTACGGTGGAAGAAGTATGGTTGCAACTGGAGCTGCAGCGTTTGCAGTTGCGATCGCAATCGATACGTTTGGCTCTACTGGTTGAGGTTGCAGTGGTTGCTGGGACTGCGTTGGCTGGAGTGGTTGCACTGGTTGAGCTGGCTGCACTGGCTGAGGAATTGATGGCAGTGGTTGAAAATGCTGGACCGATTGCGGTGACTGCACATTTATCACTGAAGGCAGTGGGTGGAAATGCTGGACAGGTTGTAAATGCTGGACAGGTTGCAAATGCTGAACCGGTTGCAAATGCTGGACCGGTTGTACAGGAATTGGAGCTGGCTGTACAGGTACAAACTCTTGTGGTTGCAGCACTGCCGGAGTGACCAAGCGGTTGAAGGTCCTCTCGAAGTACTGGGAACTGGATGCTGTCACCACAGGGGCATTGTCTATGATGGGCCCAGAATGATGCACTCCCGAACTCTGCACCATTCCGCATAAAGCGGCTAATGTTACCACCTGAATAAAGAACAAAAAAGAATGATTTTATTTTGTCAAATTTCATGCGCTTAATTTTTATGATGACTGAACTTTTTGCTAAAAATAATGATTTTTTTTTACCGTTTGCAGCATTTTGTTGTCCCTCGCAGGACCGCTTTTGGTTTAATAATGCGGCCGTTAGAAAATAGAGCCTTGTCTTTTATATAGGTGTAACAAATTTTGCATCAAGGTGTGGCAATGCAGTGGGTGTAGTGGAATACCTAATGGTTCAATATGTAAGGACGCGGACCTTGATGGACACAAAAATCGTACTGAAACGCCCAAAGAATAATTTAAAACGATAGCCCATCGCCTGTCTGTTGGGTAAGTGTAAGTACCAGCCAGAACTGGCTATTATCGATTTAGCCTATTAACATTAAACACCCTTGTGAATGTCAAGATAGAGTCCAGACCAGACTGAGTTACGTCATAGGTGGCATTAAGTTGATCCTCAGCCGAAGCTTATCTTCCGAGAACTGGAACAAGTATAGGTAAATGTAATCAACTTTCAAACCAGCAATACCTTATCTAAATAGTTAATACAAAATCGAGTTTGAAAATATTAGCTCAGCAATCTTTTTTTGGTTCCGTACCCCAAAGATGCCTGTTTTAAAGATTACGTCAGTACGTCTGTCTGTCTGTCACAGGCTCTATGTCTGTATACGGTTCGTAACAATTGGTAACAAGTACTATTTTCACAGAATGCAATGTATCAGTTACTAAAGTCACTTCTACGACAAATAATAAATAAAACCGGCCAAGTGCGTGTCGGCCTCGCGCACGAAGGGTTCCGTACCATTATCTATAAAAACGGCAAAAAAAAAACACGTTTGTTGTATGGGAGCCCCCTTAAATATTTATTTTATTCAATTTTTTAGTATTTGTTGTTATAGCGGCAACAGAAATACATCATCTGTGAAAATGTCAATTGTCTAACTATCACGGTTCATGAGATACAGCCTGGGTGACAGATTAACAGACGGACAGACGGACAGCAAAGTCTTAGTAATAGGGTCCCGTTTTTACCCTTTGGGTACGGAACCCTAACAAGGTACTAATATTTAAGTTATGTTGTATGGAATGGCTTACCCTTAGCCGTTTTATTCTATTGCGTAATGGTTACAATGAATTTATTATATTAAAACAAAAGAAAATCAAGTAGGTAAGTAATTAATAAACCAATCGATTTTCTTTTGTTTTAAGCCACTCATGCATGTCATAAGTTTATAGAAGTAAAAGAGTCCGCATTGTAAAGAGAAAAGTCGAAGTGAAAAAATTGTGTTATTGACAATAAATCTAACTTTATTACCATTTATTGTGCAATCATATTGCACACAATTTCTATATAAAATTACGTAAAGGTTTTATTATGACCTGAACTCGAAAATATGTCTATGTGAAAAAGTGTGCTATCTGTGCAATGCGGTCACAACAAGCGGACAGCGGAAGCAAAAATTCCAAGTGAGGACTATCTAACGATTTATATCTTTGATTATAAGTTGTTGAGTTGAGAGTTAAGGTGATAGTGTGTGAATTTACAACAAAAAAAATAATTTATCCTCAAGTATCTTGTATGTACCTAAGTCTCCAGTTAGCTCAATTGTTTCGATTGTTAATACTAGTTCTGGTTAGTCTCTAGTATTTGATTGTTATTTTCTTTGTTTACAAAGCTAATTACAATTACACACATAGGTAAGAAAATGTTTATCAGTTATGTACTAGCTGGCTGAACAACTGCATATCTTTTCCTATCAAAAATTTGGTAAGTAGGTAGGAAATTGTCTTCGAACGAGCACTTATCGTCAAGACAAGTAAAACGTGCTGCTGAAATATTTAGTAAAAGATACACCCCCACCTTCCAGTGTTATTGACACCTTCAATATGAAATGTTCCACGACAAAACGTGAACATCACGTTATTTTTCGTGATCGGCGCCTCTATTTTCAGAGATTAGTGCCTACATGCAAAGAAAGAATCAAAGTTTTACATAAAAGCGAACAGACTTATAAATAACGAACTTAAGGGATGTTAGATTTGAAAGAATTATGAAAAAAGTAACGTAGAAAATTACAATCAAATAATAGAATTAAATTAAAACTAGTATTTACAATTGAAACAATTGAGGTAACTGCAGACTGTTGTAAGCAACCTATAGGTAGCTCAACTGATCCATATCAATACCAGTCGGAAGCTTGCCCAATATGCTGGGTGCATTGCCCCGTTGGTTGTATGACAATGCTGATGCGCTGTGCCAGATGCTCACCAGCTCTCGGAATGGTCGCCGTGGTCGAAATTCGGCTAAGTCATCATCATCATTATGTAATGTACGTATGTACTTAAATTACTTAATTCGGACTAAGGGCCTGATTACTCTAATATAGTAAAGAAGGTGTCCTTGAGTAAGCCTCAAGGCAATCCTAATCACCTATCCTGATTAAGTTTTGTTTATTTGTTTTACGAACCAAGTTTGAGTTTATCCACACACAAGCAAACACACTAGAGGTTAACAAAATGATTAAACTATTGTCAAATTAAGACAAGCGGATGAAAAACCGGCTGTAAGTTCAAACTGAGCCAATGCCTGCTACGAGTTAATAGCAACCGTGCATGCTACATGCTATCAGTATTATATCTGGATTCTGGAGTCTTTGATCAGTACCTAGATACCGTAAGGTACCGTACCGTAAGGATACGTAAGTCGGGTTACTTTAGCGAAAATAAGCTTTAACTTCCCGCCACTTCGCAGCGAAGACAGTTATTGATTTAGTATAAGCCATAATAGGCTTTAGGTACTAGCCTATTACGGCTGATAATAAACCTAACCTAACCTAAATAAGGATGGACACGTGAAAACATTTGTAAATTTATAGCGGCCGTTTAAATTCTGCACTTACCTGTGAAAACGTGCTTTATTTTCGTCGGCATATTTTTCAGTGTGATGGAGTTTTTAAGGTAAGTTTCATTGAAAATTATATTGCACGTTTTCACAAGTTTAGATTGCGAAATTTTAATATCCTTCATTTTAAGTAGTAATTTACTGATAAGTGAAGGGTTTTTCAAAGTTAAATTTCAGCACGAAAGCTGGTAAAAAGTTCATGTTTGTTCGTAAAAATGAAAAGAAATATTATGTTAACTAACACGTTTATTATTGTGTTATCTTTAATTTCAAGGTCTTAATTTGGCTAGCTATTTGATTCTTGATTCAGCTCAAATTTTGAGCGAAAAATAGTATAGTAAATAGTATAGCATAGTAATCAAAGAAAGAAAGAACAACTAAGTTTAAAAACAATATGTAAATCAAACTGTCACATTTTTCAAATAAATTAATGTATGATTATCAAGCTACTCTCCTTAATAATCAAATAAAATCATTATGGCCCTTACAAGTCAATCAATATCTCTACACCATTGGAATTCCTAAAAATGTACGGAAAAAGTAGCTAAAGTAAACCTACGGTATTTATTTAGACATTTATTTCTTACAACTTAATAGAACTCACAGTTTACACTAAAATGCTGACAACCTAAGTTTATCAAGGAAATTAGGATGATAAATGATGGCAGGAAAGGGAATGTCAAAAAACATTTTCTTGCAATAAAAATCATTTATTCATAATATCACAACGCTTTGAGCTTTAAGTCCTTGTCTTAATAGGCAATAAAAGGGGCAGACGCCACGTATGGGGAAGCTGCGACGTATGGAGAGGCAGCTGCGACGTAAGGGGCAGAGGCGACGTAAGGGGCAGGTGCGGCGACGTAAGGGGCAGAGACAGCTGGGGCGACGTAAGCAGCAGGGGCGGCGACGTACGCTGCAGCCAGGGTGTTGTGGCTGCGATGGAAGTACTGAGAGCTGGTGGCGGTGACGATGGGGGCAGGCGCGGCGGCGACCAGGGGCGCGGCCACCAGGGCTGGCTTGGCGGCTGAGAGGGCCACCACGGCAGAGAGGATCACGAACTGTTCAGATAACAAAACAAAAGTTGTACATAAAGGAAAATAGAGGAAGGAAATTTTGTATAAAAATAAAATTTGCCTTTTTTTCTATACTAAAGAAAACTATAGCAACTATCTATTTTGGAACCAACTGGTAATGTTAACTAGTGTTTAATTTAATTACGTACTAATTTATATTTTATCGTCGTTTTTTGCGCAGACTTCCCCCAGTTCCTTCCAATTTTTCTGTCTCTGGCCTTACTCATCTAGTTAGGACCGGCTCTTTTCGTTATGCATTTTTTTCCGGTAGACCTCTAGATCTCTTCTTCTCTTCTTTCTTATTAATTAGGGATTTTTAGTTTATAATAATAGTAAACTTACGATTTTCATCATTTTGCTAGTAGTTGATTGTACTGTGGCAAATGGACTGTTGCTGATTGGTAGAGATCTTTAACATTTTATAGTGATCACAGCGTGAGTGTCGCAATGATGGTAGCTCCACCTGTCTTACATGCGCGGGTCGTCTCTGGCATTGGCCTGAACGTGATAAGAATCGAACCAGTAACCACCTTCGTAGATTCCTCATTATCATTGCTACTGTAACACTGTCGAAAGAAATACCAATTTGAATGATTCGTACGATTTTATCGACATACTCTCTTAAGATGATACCCCGAGTCTAACTAGCGCCGCCACCTATTTCTATCTTATTACTTTGTTGAACAAAGGTAATTTCAAAATTTTCAATAGGCAATTTGTGATACCTATTACAAGCTTTTTTTTAATGCCTTTGTAATAGTTTTATATATGTATGTATAGTCTAGGCAGAGATGCGAAAATAGAGGTACAAATTGCAACTTCGTATCTCTTCCTAAACTATACAAAATAAAAATGTTACAAGTGCATTAAAAAAAAGCTTATAATAGATATCACAAACTGCCCATTAAAAATTTGTTCCTTTTTTCAACGAAATAATAAGAAAAAAACTGGTGGCGACGACGCTAGTTTGGCTCGGGGTATCGTCTTAAGCTTGGGGCTAGATGATGCTGTGTTGTTTGTCTAGCATTATTTTTTACTAGGATCTGCCCGTGGCTTCGCAGCCGTTGTTTCTATGGATCGTTTTAAGGTTATTTCTATCCCATGAGAACTGATTTTTGGGATAAAAAGTTTGATTCCAGGCTTAGAGCTACATTTACGCCCGATCTGTTCAGTAGTTTTGGCGTCATCAAGTAACAAACATCCATTCATCCAAACTTTCGCATTTATAATATTAGTGCTGGGCGTCATTGGATTCGGATCGCACAGAACCGTGATGGATTGTAGGATCAGCGCTATTCGTGTATACGAATACACAGCTGAATTGTGCCCATTGCTGTAATACTACAGCAATGGGCACAATACAATTGCGGATGACACAGCATAATAATAAAATAATTATAAAAATAATTCAGCTGTGGATGAAAATCTGACGTGTTCAAGAGTCCTGTAAAGTCTAAAAGAAATAAAACACCTTCGTAGGTATTTTGTAGTTGGTGGATGGTGATGATGATGATGATGAATATATGTAATGTATGATTTAATCTAAATTAAAGAATAACTCTATATAACTTAAGTATCTAAAGACATAGCTATTTTGAAGCTTTAAATCTAAAAAAGTGTTCTGAAATATATCGCAAAGCTCTACAACCCTCTTTAAATAAATTAAAATATTCACAACAAACTAAAGTGTATTTATAATTGTTTCATACTTTTCAACAAGCATAAAGTTTCATGCAAGATTCCCAAAATACTTATAATGTTTATCACAGAGCTCCGGGGGTTAACACTTTCATCGCCCATGACGCTGTAAATGTATACAAGTTCATGTTCCTGTAGATGCAGCCCTTTTGATTCGCACCGCAGAGGCAGGGCAGTAAACTTCTAATATAGAACTTAATGTAACTAGCTTGTGCCCGCAGCGTTTTGTGGGATAAGTAGTAGTAATAGTAGTAGGTAAATTTCAGCCAAATCCGTTCAGCAGTTTCGGTGAAAAGAGGTTATTCATAAACAGCTACACATAGAAACTTTGATATTAATGTGTCTTTCAGTGCCTTACACTGAAAGTCACATTAATATCAAAGTTTCCTGTAGCTGTAAAGACTGGGCAGTGAACGTCTTAATTAAAACAACGTAAAACGCCAAACCTCGTCTGTCGGCCACGTGCTTTATTCCTACAAACTTCATTTAATTCGCAAAAATAATTCTCGGACCTTTTTAAAAAGTTAAGCGTGCAGAGCAACGTGATGTTTTTTTTTCAACACTAAACTTTGTATTGTATTCGAAGGGAATGATTCGCTCGAAAACAACAATGCTATTCAAGGAATTCGACTAATTAAGAGTTTCGTAAAGTTATCTCAAAACGTGACCGTTGTCGAAGCACACCTACACTTTCACAGATATTGATTTGTTTTTTTTTTCATTAATTTGTGGCCTTTACCTACTACAGCAGTTGGTACACGTTTTACCATTATCTCACATGATCAAGTTAAGATTTGGCCAACGATTGAGCACGCTTTGACAGAAGGAATTATGAACGTTAGAATTGAACTCTCCGAGATAGTGAAACGTTAATCTTACGTACTGCCAAACCATGGAACGAACTGCTTGCGTCTTTTTTCCCGCTAGAATACAGTTGTAGTACTTGGGACATAAGTAAAGCGGAAAAGTTTGGTTCGACAATGTGGTATGTGTATGTTTGTGGCCTATCTGCCATTTTCCCTGAGTACAAAGTTAATACGACCAAGGTCTTGTTAGACTAGGACCTAGGGGTTGTACTCAAGGAAAATAGTAGGGGATTATTGGAAGAAGCCATCTTTCTCTTAATCTTATAGCTGTATAGTGCCGGCTTAGAATTTGCACCACTCCAACTGTTCGCGTGAGTGTCGTAGGTGACTAAGGCCCGTATTATGAAAGCTTCCCCAAGCATTACTTAAGCAGTCATTACGTGATCTCTACTCAAGCGTTAATTACTCAAGTAATGCTTGGTAACCGTTCAATAATATGACATGTCTAAGCAGTTACTCGAAGGCGTGGACGGAGGAAATCCGCTCTTGACGGCTACTTGAGTGAGTGTAGATTTTGACATGAGCTCCCAAGCATTGTTTGGAAATTAGTATTCACTCAAAACTAGACATAAGCATCACTCAAGCAGAGCTCGATGACTGAGCATGCTTTCATAATACGGGCCTAAGAAACATACACCGGGGGGCAGCAGCGCCTCTTGATCTACCACCGAACTGCGATCCCCAACCCGCATGCCCAGCGTGAGGATCATGGGTATTACCCCCATGAGATAAAAACCAATAAGGCGATTATCATAGGGAGGCCTGCGTCCACCAGTGGACGGTAGGTTGTTGAGTTTGTCTTCTTATTCTAGTTCTGAGCGAAATGTGATGCACTCAGAAGGTATTCATGTTCTACTCTTATTAAATCTATGAAAAAAGTGTTTCTCGATGTATTGTGCGAACGTTTATATTTCAGCGGCATCGTAGCTTTCAATCGGATGAATTGATTTTAATATTTGTATGATGGAATGGAACTTGTTTGTATGGAAACGTTTTATAGTACATTTTTTAACAAGGGACCAAACCACTTCATTATAGACGAGGTTGTTTATACTTATATTAGGATGACAAGACCGAGTTATAATGGGTGGTATTGGCCCGCGTGAAAAACAATACTTTTCTAGAAGTCTTTCACTTCTTTCTAGACTGAGATGCGTTTGAGTATTTGGGTGTAAACACCCAAATACTCAAACGCCTCTCAGATTTAAGCACGTCTAAATAATTACCTATGGTCAGCCTCGCAGATCACTATATATGTACCAATCAGCATGACGATTGGATGAAACGGCCCCGCCTCCGTGGTCGTGTGTGATTTGACTCCGCGTTAATTATTATTTTTAACGTAAAAAATGGCGAATAAACCGCTTGAAAGTATTATACGGGACCTACAAAAAACCGTACAAAGCCTTGTGAAAAAAATCGACTCGCTGGAAGTGAGGATAGAAGAACAATCGAAGATTATTTCAAAAATGCCGACATCAAACAACAAATTATGTGAGAAGTGCTCGTCATCGACGCCAAATCAAGTGACAGCTGCGGTGAAAAAACAGCCCGCTGCAGCGCTGCAAAGATCGGAGCGCGCTGAACGACGAAGCACAGCGAAAACATCAAGCGCTGCGCCGCAAAAATCCAGCGCGGCTAGCGATGAATTGGAAACGTCAACGCAAGATGTAAACAAAAATGTGAATTTACCGGCTAAAGTTCAAGCAAAAAACTTGACTATTGCTTCGACTTCAGGGACGAAAAATTTGACCAATGAAACAGCTAAAGCATTAACAAATGCAACAACAGAGTCTCAATCTCAGACAAGTGTTCAACAAAATCAACAAAAATCCGAATGGAAAGTTGTAGGCCCGAAACGGAGGAAGAAACGACCTGTTGTCGTAGTGGGCACGGGGAATGGCGACCACGAGCTCAGGGCCGTGGAAAAAATTCGCTATATACAAGCTTGGTATTTCGAGCCCAATACAACTACGGAAAAAATAGAGCTTTTCCTAAACAAAATAGTGAACTCAAATTTCACGGTGGAGAAGAGAAAGATACGTACAGACAGGCACGCGGCGTTCGTGATAAGTATGCCTAGCAGCGTCTACGAGCAGGTCACATCGCCGGATGCGTGGCCCCCAGGAGTGCGGTTCGTCGAGTGGTTTCCCGGGCGCCCCCGTGACACACGGGGAAGCACTGGGGAATAGCCCGCGCCACTGCCGCCGCAGCCGCCAAACAAATGACACCTCGACAGCACCAGTGAATGTTCCGTCGTGTATAAATACTACAAAGAAACTCTTAGTTTGCCATCAAAATATACAGTCATTATCGAAAAAAACGCAACGTATTGAAGTGCTTCTCAATGGACTAATCAAGTGTGATGTGCTCGCAATAACAGAACATTGGCTCACAGACCAAGAGGTTAAATGTGTTTACCTACACAACTATAAGTTAGCCTCAAATTTCTGCAGAAAAATTACCCCGCATCGAGGCGGGTCCTGTATTTATGTTAAGAATAACCTCAATTATGTTGAAAATACGGAGCTAACTAAACTGTCTGTGGAACAGTTCTGTGAAATCTCGGCTGTTGAGCTCATTGACTACAAGCTGACAATTGTCTGTATATACAGAACAAACGTTGTAAGTACAATTTCCTTTTTACCATATCTAGAGTGTCTGCTCGACAAGATTTGTGAACTTGAGCTGGAATGTATAGTAGTTGGAGACTTTAACATAGATGTGCTGGGACAGAGTAACACTCCAGATCAGAACAGACTATCTGACCTACTATCTACCCATGGCATGGTCAATAAAGTAGATTTCCCCACACGAGTGTCTACCACATCATCAACCAGCCTTGACCACATTTACACAAACTTATGTCCGGAGGATGTCTCCGCAAGGCCGGTAGTCACTAACATCAGTGACCATTTGGCAGTTTGTGCTGAGGTCAAGCTGTGGAGGCCTCCGCCCAAATGTGAGACTGTTCTAGCTAGGAACTACTCCCAACGAAACCGGACTAACTTTGTTGATACTATCATGAGTGTGGATTGGGCCGCTACATATGATAAACATTATAACTCTATAGACTCACTAGCATTATCAATAATCAATATAATTTCCAATAAAATTGATATATGTTTCCCGTTGAAAAAATTTCTCAAAAATAATAAAGTACAATCCTGGATTAATAATGAAATTGAATCCTTTAGAATCCTATTATTTGACATTATTGATTTATGTAAATTGACATATCTTAATGAAAATACAATTAACTTGATTAATAATTTAAACATAAGGTATGACATGATGATTAAAAATGCAAGAAATAAGTACTTCTCTGACATTCTACAAAATAGTAAAAATACATCAAAGACAATGTGGGGAATAGTAAATCAACAACGAGGGAGAACTAATTCCAGTAATGCTGACTTTACAGATGTTGTGAGGGACACCAGTGGGGATCCATTTCCTACGAAGAAATGCTCTGTCAACACCATGAACTCTCGGTTCGTGAACGCCGCAGCAGCCTGCGGCGCACCCGCCGCGCGGCCCGCCAGCGTGCTCGCCGCGCTGGCGGCGGCGCGCGCGCCCGCCGATCGCTCCATCAGACTGCGCCCCTTCACTCCCCTTGAGGTACTCACCATCATTACCTCACGGATTCCGCCCAAACCGTCAAAAGACGCATACGGCATCTCCATGAAGTGGATGCGTGCAGCGGCGGATCCACTGGCCCCTATACTGGCGGACCTATTCAACCTTTGCCTCGAACGGGGAACGTGTCCGGAGCCATTTAAGCTTAGTAAAGTCTCACCTGTATACAAGGGCAAAGGTAAGCCGCGCGACATAGACTCGTACCGACCAGTATCGATCATCCCGGCGGTGGCCAAAGTACTTGAGAACGGGCTGTGCACTCGGCTCGTAGAGTACCTGACCGACACCCAGGCGCTATCGGACCGGCAATTCGCATATCGAGAAGGCAGGTCGACCACGTCGCTTACTCGCGAGGTCATCCGCCGCGTGATGTCCGCTCGAGAGAGCAAGCACCACGTGGCCGTCATATGCTGTGACCTCTCGAAAGCATTTGACGTGGCAGACCACACCGTACTCGAATTGAAGCTACGCCACTACGGCATCGTGAATGCACCGCTAGCGCTCCTGGTAAGTATGATGCGAGCCAGACGTCAGTTAGTGGTGGGAGCGGGAGGTACCGAGAGATCCGACCCCCTGACCACAACTATGGGTGTGGCGCAGGGGTCATCGGTCTCGAACATCCTGTTCTCGCTACTCCTCAACGACCTTCCGAGCGCCGTGAGCTCCGCCGAGATATTTATGTACGCCGACGATGTCGCCGCAGTGGTTACCGCAACATCTGTTGACCACCTCGAGGAAAGGTTGAATGAGGCGGCACACCAGCTCGCTAGCTGGTTCTGCGTGAACGGCCTAGCACTAAACTTGTCCAAGACGCACTTCATGCATTTCCGTCTCTCAGGCCGCCACGTAAGACCACTAGTTGTGCTGGCCGAGGGGGTGCCGATCGAGCAGGTGGAGCGTACGACCTTCCTGGGGTTCGAGATAGACCGCGCGCTCACCTGGGAAAGCCATATCCATAACGTATGTGGTAAACTGGGTGGAGCGTGCTTTGCACTCTGGCGGCTATCCAGCTTCCTACCGAGGGAAGTCGTGCGCTCTTGCTATTTCGCGACGGTACAGTCTGTGCTCCAGTACGGAGCGGAGCTCTGGGGCCGTGCTGCGGAGTGGGAGCGAGCCTTCCGCTTACAGAAGCGAGCAATTCGGGCAGTAGTGCGCGTGTCACGCGAAACCTCCGCCCGCCCTTTCTTCAAGGAATTAGGCATCCTTACACTACCATCCTTGGTAATCTTTCAGGTGGCCGTCTATGTGAGGACAAACCTGGAAGACTTTGCCAACCTTGGAGATACACGCGGAGGGAACACGCGCCATGCTGGTCGGCTAGCCGCGGTACCACGCACTATGGCGAAGTCTGAAAAAGTCACGCATGTCATGGGACCAACGATATACAACAGGTTGCCTGAAATGATCAGGGAGTCTCCTAGTCTCAGCACATTCAAACACAGACTGAAACGCTGGCTTGTCGAGCAGACTTTCTACACCGTCAATGAGCTCATAAGCCTGAAATTAAAAAAATGATATAGGTACTAAAATGTACCTAATATATATATATAAATGTTGAATGACAATTTTCTTATTAGAATTATATTTTATATAACTTAAGAATTTTATGTTAAGACCTGTAATGTAATCCATTATGAATAAATTGAACTGAACTGAACTGAACTGAACTGACGAATGTCTTTGTCAAGATTGTCATTTTCTACAGAGTAGGTATAGGATGAAGCGACTCTAAAATAATAACCGAATTTCACGTCATTGAAGTTCATTTGTGTTTTTAATTATTATGTAATTTAAATTAATGATTTCTATCAAATTTACGTAACTACTATAACAATAAGGTAGATAATAGGCATTCATAAAATATTTCACGTAACCTTACTTGGCATTGTGGAAAACCAAACACCAAAGTATCTCACAATAGACTATTATTGAGACAATAAATCATTTGAAAGCATCACAATGGTCAATAGGCACAATATATTGGGTAAGCGGTTACATGGAGTACTTGCTACCCATTTGCACGGACGTGGGTAGGTATACCTACCTACCCTTTGTCTGGCTGCTAACGATATATGCTGCTGGCTTGTAACGATTATTGATATTTTATTTGCTAGATGCGACACATTCACTATTTATTCAGTTTAAAATCAACATTACATATTTGACTTTTGAAACTATCATGGTTATTAACATAGAAATCATTTAGAACGGGATATTTCAAAAATTTAATCATGGTAAATATCCCGTTCTAAATGATTTCTATTACATATTTGGTTAAAAACCAAAACGGCCCCGGACAAGCCCGGATTCAATCCGTCTTTTAGAAAACATGCAACAATGCAGGACAAAATAATATGTTTTGGATTGAATCCGGGCTTGTCCGGGGCCGTTTTGGTTATTAACGGTTTTTACTTAAGTCCTGTACAAAAAAAGTTTTTGACCTTGATGAGTATGTCTACAGCCGAACATGCCTCCCCCAAACAATACAGACAGACAGACTATTCTGAGCCACGACAATTTAACTCAGTACGACATCGTACTGAGTTAAATCCGGACCGTAAGGAGCCGTGGTGCACGTGTTAAACCGTACGCACCGATCTCCGCGGTCCAAATGGGCCCAGACGTCACGCCTTACGAAGTAAAACGCAACTCGTAAAGTCACATTGCCTTAGTTAGAGCCTCCTCCCGACTCTCGGGCTTCATAGTGACGATTTAACCTTGCCGGATTCGGATCCCGCGGATGGTAGCTTCGCACCACCACTGACTGCTTGGCCAATAAATAAAATAATGCTGGACAATAATAACATAATTTACAAAAAAACGAAAATTAACTGTGGCGCGGTGGGCGAAGGTCTGCCTGCGACACACGAGGTTGCGGGTTCGATTCCCGCCTCGGGACAAATGTGTGTACGATTCTGCAAACATTTGTTCAGGGTGTTCTGGTCGTTTTCTATGTATAATAAAATATCTATCTATGTGTTGTATTATAATATTGTGTATATCAGTTATCTCGTACCCATAACACAAGCTCTGCTTAGCTTGGGACTAGATAATGCTGTGTAAATTGACCAGTATTATTTAACTATTTGATTACCACGCTCGGTAGGCGAATTGGTCATCGCAGTAAAGGTGTTATAATAACACAAGGCTCTTCCAGTACCATAAGAATTGCATTATCTGCTCTTGCATAACCAATGTATCCGAGAAGCAATCGGAGGCATGTCGATGCGTGTGTTCGACAATCTCACTCAACGTTACATACTCGTATGTGTGGATGCGATATCAATTTCAAAGCGCTGACTATTACGCAACACATCTGTTTCAAACCTGTTATTCTTGGAAAAGCTTTGTAGAAAAGATAAAACGTCAAAACAAAACGTGGAAAGTTTTTCATATTACTAGCATGTTATGAGTTATGTTATGTATGACAGTATACTTGAGGTGGAAAATTTTAAACGCTATTAGAGTCAGTAAGCACCTAATCAGTATACCTAAGTGTAGTCAGGCGAATGCAATAAATTTTGGATAGATGGCATTGTCCAAGGTCAAAAATGTTGTTGTTGGGTTAATTATTATACTATTGTTTTAAGGGTTCCGTATTCAAAACGAAAAAGGAACCCTTATAGAATCACTTTGTTGTCCATCTGTCCGTCTGTCAACCATCTTTTCTCAGAAACGCGTGGAGGTATCGAGTTGAAATGAAGTGAATCATATACCTACTCAAGTTCGTAACCTCTTGAAGCCGCAATATAAATCAAACTTCTAAGTCAACGCAATCAAAAGTTACAGCCGTTTAAGCCCAATTTTTTGAACTTTCAAAGGGAATCCCATGCACACAAAACCTATAGGGTACTTCCCGTTGACCTAGAGTAACGAAATTTGGCAAGAAGCAATATCTTATAGCAGAAATAAAGGATAAAATCAGAATACCGTAAATTTGTATATAATTCACAGATAAAATAATTTTTGAATCTCGCCATGGAACAAAACCTATACTTTCCGTTGAACTAGAACCATGAAATTTGGAAAGAGACTAGGTCTTATAATTAATAAAATATTTAGTAACGAAACCCTGGTTGCGCGAGTCCAACTCGCACTTGACGTGCTATTTTATTTGTAAGTAATTAACGTAGTTGTTTTGAAACTCGTGAGGGTGATTATAAAAGCTTATAGAATGGGTCAGACCAAGGAGTTCTGTGGATGAGACGGACCTGCTCCCCTAGCAATGCCTACTATGGATTGGTCTGGAATAATGATGGTCTGGAAGTGTTGTTGTCCAAGCTAGAATTGAAAAAGTGGTAAATTTTGCTTAAATGAGTGAGTCGAAGAAATGAATTTTACACAATCGGTAACGCGATGCGATAATATTTTGTCGTTTCTACCCTTAACAATAATCACTGTGCTCCAAGGTGGTTACCTCAGATAATGGTTATTTATCCTAATGACGTGCTCCTTGCTTCAGGTACTTTTCACCACTTTTGACAACTTTTGTTACCACGTTTCAGTTAACAACTTATTCTAATCATTGTAAGCAGAATTTTATTATGACGAGTCTCTGACGCTCAAAAGTGTACTACCTACATAGCTCGTAAGTAGTGATTTGTTTGTTGTTTGTATCACATACCATGAAGGGCAGCTTTGGCTTCTGTAGGCAACAAAGGGACCGTAGATGAATGCTCCACGTGGCTTGATTCTCAGTCACGGGTTTGTAGTATAACCTGAACAGGTTAATGTGATTTCAGTGCAAGTTCAGATTATGTTTAAGTTCAGATTGCAGTGTGCACTTAATTCAACCATTAACGAAGGAAGACAAAGGCCGAGTGTTGTTCGAATATTTTTACCGAATGTCGTTAATCGAAGTTTTTTTACACTGACAAGTCTATATAGCTGGTTTTTACGAGCGGAGTTATGAGGCGTAACGTGTTACGCAGCGTTCGTGACGTACGGGGAAAGAAGGCGCTCGCAACATACATAATATCTACAATGAAATGGATTTTTGCGCACGGTGTAACATATGTTACGCCGTGCGCTAATACTGCGAATAGTACATTACGCGTAACATCACTCGGTACATACCCACGTTACTCAATTCTTAAATTCTTTATTGTACACACAAGAAATATAATACATAGAGAAAGGCGAGCTTAACCCTAAAAGAGTTTTCTTACAGCAAACCTGAGGGTATAATGAGAAATTGTGCAATGCGTGTGGATAGATTTTAGTTTACATACAAATTAGAAAACAAAAAAATAAAAGTTCAAATAATTCATCTATAATATTTTTTTGATCGTAGTTTTATCAATTGAACGACCCTTTTTTGTGCTTTGAGCACTCGCTGTGATTTTAAAAGTGTGTGAAAGATCTGATAAATTACTGTAGTCTGGCACAGCCTTCAAATCCTTTTCTACTATAAAGTTATGGGCAAATGTTGGTTCCAGACCGAACAATAGGAATGACGCATTAAGCTACTTAGAGAAAGCGCGTGTAAGGAAACTTTAAGCTCTACGTGCGTTTTACAAAACCTTATTCCGTTCTAGATATAATTTATACAAGAATTCTTTTAAATGAAAATGAATTGAATGAATCAAAGGTCAAAAGTCAATAACTTTATTTCTTTAGGCGTACAAAACAAGCACAAGTCAAATTTTATTTATATACCTATTATTTTTAAAATAGGTATTATTATCAAAATAAGAAACAAAATGTTATTGATTTTGTTCGTTTCAATTTTTTAATTGAAAGTCTAAATCACAAATACAAGAATTTCAAATTTGTATAATTATATTCAATCATTGAATTCAGTCCGGTTTGAGCTGTTCAGCACATCAACCGCGACGCCGGAGGTTCGATTTCCGCCTCTGGACAAATGTTTGTACAATCGGCAGATATTTGTACCAAGTGTATTGGTCGTTTTCTATGTATAATAAAAAATATTTATGTGTGTATTGTATTATGTATATAGTTAGTTAGTACCCATAACACAAGCTCTGCTTAGCTAGAGGCTAGATAATGCTGTGTGAATTGTCCAGCATTATTATTATTTTAACGTACCTACGTTTTTTATCACTTGGTATGGCTTCTGCAGTAGCAGTAGTCTAGGAAATTCTAAGGATTACCCCACACTGCGGAATCTCACCGCGCGCTTTTATCCGCAGGATTCCGTAACATATGGAAATTGTATAAAGCACTTGGGAAAAAAATCCGCTGGAAATAATTCCTCAACGAAAATTTAGCGACTTTGTCGCTTGATTCTGGGGGTTTTGACAGTGGCGACATTTTTTACAGTTAAAAGAAATAATTAAGAAACAGATTGGCGCCTGTTACTTTGAATTCAATTATTTATAAGGAACCAACTGAACATTTCAAAACAGACACTTGTCATAGCTACGTTTTGCCTGAAGATGTCATATCTACTGTTTGTTATTTTAATGGTTGTAACCATTAAAATAACAATCTGTGAAAAGTTAACTAATCAACGTATGTAACGGTTAATCAACGTTTTTAAAAAGATAATCTGAGCATATTATTATTATTAATATTCACAAGTAGTTATCGCGTTTACTTACCAATTTTTCCCGAAGTTTCATCAGGCTTCTTGACACTCACACAACACTCGAAGAACGGGAACATAAAAGCGTTAAGTACGCGTGACTATTTGTTACGATATTATCTGTTAATTAAATATTAAAAGAAACAAATAAATATTTATGTTATGTTATTCATCACCCGAGTTTCAAAGTAAATTCGTCAAGGGCATACGAATTTCTTTTAAATTAGATCGTAACATTGTTCGTCACTAAGCCTGTCGTCATCCTTTCGTGCAAATATTTATAAATGACGCTCCTCGTAGTATTCTGAGTGACGCACGGTTTAATAGGACGGCTTTATGCAACTGGTTGGCACCTGTTCTGGACTGCGGTGTGCGTAGGTTTAAAGGCGTTCCTGGGTTAATAAAATTTGACCTTGGCTTTTCAATAGAAGTGGGCGAAACGATGCTGCAACTGCCATAATTGTACATATGGGTCTCCTTAGATACCTACCTACTATAATACCTGTACACCAGGCAAACTTGATGTGGAATGTTTGTAAACAAACCGCCTATACAACTCACTCTGTTGCCGTGTCTTTTTATACGCAATTTTAGTTCAGTTCTTTATTTATAAGAAAATGTTCTTACATTCCTATACTACAATTCACATTAGGTACTTGTCGATTTGAAATCCTTCCTTCTCTATCCTATTTCTAACAATTATATTACAAACTCGACGCCAAGCGAGTGAGTTTTAGTTTTTTGTGTCGTGGTTTATTTACAAAAATTCCACTTCGAGTTTGGCTAGTGTATGTTTGTAAAACGAACAGTTGATGCCTGTTGGACCAGCTTTAGTTATTTAATCACACAAAATATTAGTGAATAATCGTACCATTTTGCACACATGATAAATACTTACGTATCCTGTACTTACCTAATAAACATTAAAGTTTATTAATAAGTATAAGTTTATTCGTAAACTAGAATTTCTTAATTATTGTATTTTCAAATTGACGTTTACGTGAGTTAATAAAAAAAAACATCATGTATATGATACAGGGATGGAACCTGCTAGGCTATATTTGCTTGACTGTATATTTTTCTTTACTTCGGTGGCGTGCGGATGAAGGTCCACTGGTGACGCAGAAGGTGGCGGGTTCGATTCCCACCGCAGGAGAAGTTTATAAGATCTGCAGGCATTTTGATCCGGAAATGGGTGTAAATTTGTATTAGATCAGTTATCTTTTACCCATAACAAAAGTTCTGCCTACTAAAGGGCCAGATAACGCTGTGCTCTGTGGTTATAATGATCAAAATTATTTATTTACTGCAAAGTCTGATGACGATGATCTACTCCTAATTTCCACATAACCACAACTCTCGAAACAACTACGGCGCTGTCGGAAGATCAGTGTTGGTTGTAAAGTGTTTACAACTAGCTCATGCTGAGAAAGAGACCGTTTTGTGACTCTTATTGACGGAAGCTTTGTCTCTTATTTCTAAATAATGTCTTTATCGGTTGATGGAGTTCCAAATTTTATTATCTGTTGATGGAGTTATAAATTCTATTCTACTCTATGCAGGTTTGTGTACAAGGTAGATATTGCCTGGCACACATCACATCTGGAATTGGCAGTGTCGTTTAATTTTATCGCCAATGTCTTTTAGAAAATAGTTTTTTTTTGTTTTTGTTAGTCCATTTAGTACGAATAATAATAATAACTCAAACTTATACTCAAAGTTTGAGCTAGTATTATTATTATATAAAGGCTTATAAAATATGCACTAAGAACATTCCATTTTTATTTTATTACTATAACTGTACTACACATATTTTTACGGTAGTAAATGTAGTTTTTTTGTATGATTATTTTAGATGGCATTGCAATGTGTTTTGTGTGTTGAATAAATAATAATTTTGTGGCGACGACGACGGCTAATCTCAACGGAGACCAGCTAACTGCGTTGGATATGGTGCACAAGTGCACAAACAAAGGCATGCACTCTCTTAATCCGATGGGACGGACCAACCGACCGACCGGGCAAAGCTAGGTCATTCGCGAAGACAAGCGTAACGTGTTTTACAGCGCACGGGTGTAACAACGCCGACCTGCTGGCTCCAGGCTGGTACAGCAAATTCTGCAGTTATTTAGGATTTTTTCCACAAAAGTTTACCATTCGTTCCACCAGTAGGCAGTCCACACCCCTAGGTAGGTTCAGTTATGTTTCTTGCACGTGAACCGGATCACGTTTTCCCGTCATAGTTCACGCGTCACGAGTAAAATATTTATTATATCAGAGCTTCTATTACCCCGGCAACTGAGCTACAGAGCGCGTGTTGGCCTTTAAAGAAAATGGCGTTATGCAATAAATAATTAATGAAACTTGAAATGATGAATTTTGATTTGAATGACGTATGTTTAATGTACTAGGTCTCGACAGACCCTTTTGCTCCCCGTAGAGACCCTAGAATTGTGGGGTAACGAGGCTGACGCCTGGCCAAAGCGACGCGTGACCCGAGAGCTGATGAGTATATTGCTCAGTGCGTCAGCATTGCCATACAGCGGGTCAATGCAGCCAGCGTTTTGGGCACGCTTCCGACTGGTATTGATATGGATCTTAACATGGTGCTGTATTACCTTTAGACCTACATGACTCTTGGGCACGTTCATCACGATCAGTTGAGCTAACTGTAGTTTGTTAGCAACATTCTACAGTTAGCTAAATTGTTTCAATTTTAAATACTAGTTCTTTTTTGCTTCTTTTATTTGATTGTAATTTTCTTTGTTAAGACACTCAATAAGTTAGTAGTAGTTAAATAACACTCATATAAGAACATACAGTAAGTAATACTGTATGTTCTTATATGAGTGTTATTTAATAATCAGTAGGTATTCTATTTTTATCTCCGTTATATGTGTGTATTGTGGCAATTATATGGATTGTCTTATGTCTACATGAAAAAGTATTTAACAAATTATCTGTAGAAACAAATCAAATTTAAATTAATTTCTATTAATTCTACTATTCACCGTTTTTCCACCGCTACGTCAACATAAATGGTGGTAAATTATGTTCAGCGAGCACATATTATTATAATATTGCAATAAGTGCTCATTTATTACACAAAATTTCATTTTCGCAGTAACTTTCAGCGCAAGCGATTGAGGGCTGCACTTTACCGCAATCACCCGGTCGGGAGAGAGACCTGGACAAAGCAGCCCCCCTGCTTTGCTTGAGGATACTACTGCCTCGGGTTTATGAGGGACGTGGGAATTGTTCCTTACGAATCGCAGTTACCGTTTTACCCGAGTTAGCGATCCTTGATATTTAAATGTATAGGATATCTTTGATTGACTTGAAGTGTTTTGATCACGTGATTTGGTGGTCGTCAGAAGGGATTTCTATTTAGTCAATTAATTTAACTAGTAGCTTGCGTACTTCTCTATAATAGTAGTACATGCTGTATTCACAGATTTCACAGCCCCTTCGCTGACGTACAGCTCGTAACAATTGCCTTCGCCTTCATTTGAACTCAATGCCCTATTATGCGAACTTCATTTGCTAATGGCAAATGGCATAATACGGCCAGTTCAAAGAGGTCATACAAGGGTCTATTCTGTAAGTTTTGTAATAGTGCGACCGCGCTTACCATAAAGGGTTTTGAACTATGCATTCAAAAGCTGATTTTAAATTAATAGGTCAGTTATTGTTTTATTGTATAATTTTGAGTCAATAACTTATCAGCTTTGTTATGAAATTTTAATATGAACCTATAGTAATTTGAATGGGGTAACAATATTGCAGAGGTCCTTGTGCCCAAAGGGCATAATTGAATAAGAACAATGCCGTTATTTGAGTTAAATTTTATGACCTCTGCAGAGGTTGGTTTCCTACCCCGCCTGGTAGGAAACCAGGCGGGGTGACCGGATGTCCGACATGATCGGATTCATAATGATACTAACTGAATGAAAAAAATTACTCATCAATTACATTCGGAACCAGGAATTCCCGGGTCACGGGTGCAAACCCTAATGGAGGGATAGAAATATACACAAGGCATACAAAGGTAGAAAAATTATAAAAATAACACAGGCTGGATGAGATATGAATCTATTTTGCTTTCAATAGGTACATAATTATTGATATAATTCGGTAAGATATGTTTTTAAGCTCGGTCCTGTAGAGTGAAAGTGGCTTCGTCTTCGACTAATCAACGCACGTAGTACGCGTAGGGTGAGTACGCACTGTAGGCAGAATATGCCACGGGAGCGGTGTATGCGCTGTATGCCGAGTATGCCACGGGGGCGGTGTATGCCGCGGCATAGGGGGCGCTGTATCCCACCGGGTATTCCACTACAAGGGGCTTGGCGGCGGCGAAAGCCAGGAGAGCGGCGAGCAACAACTGTAAAGAAACATTATTGTTATTATAAAGAAAACTTATGACCAAAAAAGTAGAGACAGGTACTCGTATAGACCAAGCAACTGAGCGGATTATGAAAAGATTTATATTAGTAGATAGATACACGAAAGGTGTGACCGTACTGAGCGGTACTACACTGCAGTGGAACTGCGCGGCACGACGCGGTCAGTTATTCTCTGTATGGTCAGTTATTATCTGTGTGTAAGAGATAGAACGCACTACGCCTTATTGGAACTGCGCGGATTTTTTGGTTAGTTAGTAAAATCTTACGCGCAGTACCGCGTCGCGGGATTCTACTGACGCGTAGTGCGTTTGCACCTTAAATCTGATAGCCATTGCGGTATCGACGTCTCACATTTGAAACGTCAAGGCAAACTAAGTCTAGTCTAGTTTGGTCGAAGGACCGAAAGTGGTGTAAATTAAAATAAAGTAAATGATTATAATGCATAGTAAGTAAAGTATAAGCCTACAAAGTACATATTTGACTCACATATTTGAACATTTTGAAGGGTTCGATTTTTCTTGGAGTTTACAAGATGAGCTCTGGACTCGAAGTGTAGTTAAGAAGTTCCTGCTTCCCTTTTTATACCACTGCAATATAATTTTATGGAGTCTAAAGCGGATAACCAGACGAATATCCTCTTGGAACATTTCGTAGTCTAGTCACGCACGGCCTCGTCCCATGACACTGGTCCAGATTAGTTCAAGGACATAATAATAATAATAATAATATATTTATTTTCCACTCACAAAAAGGTTTTCTTAAGATATTTGAGTAAAATGAAATTAAGGACTTAAGCTATTAACCTGTTTTGTGAGGAGCTGGAGCTTGAGATAGGCTTATAAAAGCCTGTATTACAAGACACCAGTGCCCCCACTCCGCGGGTGTAATAAGATGCTATGGCACAAGTTATAAGCGAGGCGCACTCTTAATTTGGTATTACTTAGAAACAAACATTCAGTGACCAATTTGGATGGTATGTAGGTACAAGTAATTAGCATCATGAAAACTAATATTAATAATAACTGAACTAAAGAACTAAAATTAGAATACTAAAATAACCGATCCTTATGTTAAATAGAGCAAGTATGTTTGAATAATTTATTAAAAGTTTACAATACTTGTGAAACAGTGAAAAAAAACTTGACTGTGGGGCGACGCCACCGAAAGGCACCTGTCTCATAAGAGTCAGGGCAATCCAGGTCGTTCGCCCACTGGTAGGTATATTATTAACTGGGTGAGTTATTGAATGAAATAAAATAGGAGGCAGGGAGAGAGAATTCTAGGGGGAAGAATTTTTGAGGTTTAAGGAGATGGTAGAGTAGTTACTGTCGGTGGTCTATACTGTATGTTCTAAAATAGATGGAAATTATGAGAGCGTGGTTAAAAGGTTTTCGGTCTCATCGTAAGTTAGGGCTTTGAGCCAGTTTGAGACAGTGCTTTTACATTTCGCTCTAGGTAATGAGAAAATTGACAAGTTTTTATTGATCATGTTATAGATATAGGACATGGTCTTAGACGGATGCCATTAAAAATTTGGTGCAGTAGAATTATTTTAAGACCCGACCGGTTTTTGCTGGCGTCTCTAGATATAAGTTATTAAAATTTCAACGAAAACATAAAGCATGGAATGTCAAAATACTTGCATAATCCAAGAACTTAGTACCAGTTTTGTGTAGTTTACGAAAACTATAAAAGTTTTGGTTTCCTTCCATAGATACCCTTAGTTAGAGTCTTGTAGCACCCGTACAGCCTTAAGCTAGAAAATAATCGCATAGGGTTAATCTGTATCAAAACTTAGATGATTTACGAGAACACTCAGAACAACAACATGGGCGCGTGCAGTGCAGATACATTACTCAGACCAAGCTTACCTACTATTAAAATAATACTAATATTTCACTTACTCGTATAGCATAACGTTGTACGTGACCCGAGAGCTGGTGAGTCTGGCACGCACACCGCATCAGCATTGCCATACAGCGGGGCAATGCAGCCAGCATCTCAGGCAGGTATTCTTAGCTTAGTTTTATATAAATATTGACCTGTATCTAAATCACATTATATTTAGACTTAGATAGGCGAATAACATTGTATTAAGCAATTATTTTAAGCATTATACACTTACTAGTGGTTTATTTTTCGCTTCTTCCACAAGTGGACAAAAAATTGAAGCGAACAAAATCAATAACATTTTCATAATTACTATTTATTAAGCTGTTTATGTATAAAATTTGACTTGTCTAAGTGCTTATTTTGTAAGCCTAAAGAAATAAAGTTATTGAATTTTGATTTTTTTTATTGATATGGACCAGTTGGGCTACCTGTAGATCGTTTGCAACAGTCTGCAGTTAGCTCAATTATTTCAATTGGAAATACTAGTTTTAATTTAATTCTATTATTTGATCATAATTTTTTTTTTTAATTTCGTTTCATTCACCGTAATTTAAAACAAATAAAGATTCATTTCTTTCTTACCAACTCTTACAAACAATCACTTCACAAAATTTTCTATCCCTAAATTATCCATCTATTCCTTAGGGAAAGAAAAAATAAAAAATGCATGAAAAATTTTATGTTCTGGAAATTATAGAAGCACTCTTATGTATGAAATTTCAGGGCAGAAAAATGTCATTTGCCCGGTTTGCAATTTTTCAATATCCTGGTTTCATATGAGCATTCCGCGCTAGCAAAGCGTCAATTTTCGCCTTCAAAATTCCTGGTGGCATTACAAAATGGTTCCCTGAATTGCTGACGTGTTTCGGGCTGGACGGCAAATAATTTTGCACCGGGTTTCTTTGGTAAGGCATCATATAGCTCGACGCTGCCAGGAAAAATGTCAGAAGAAACCAAATCCACTGAAATCAAAATAAACAAAATTATAGACCCCTTCTTATTTTAATAACAAAACTAGTTTCTGCCTTCGGCTTCGCACGCGTTGTTTCTATGGAAACGTTCAAAGGTTATTTCTATTCCATGGGAACTGATTCATGGAATAAAAAGTACCTACCTAAGTTTTAATCCAGGCTTAAAACTACCTGTATCCCAATTTCTACCCGATGCGTTCTGTAGTTTATGCTTGTAGAGATAGCAAACATCCAAACGAAGAAAACAGAATCTGTAAGTATTGTAGACTTACCATTTGGCACCGCATGGTCACTGATCAATACCATATCAAAAACTCCAACGGCTGCCTTTATACAAAATCCGTCATTAATCACAGTTTTGAAGCGTTCATAATTAATTTCAGGCAGGGTGTTGATTAGTTTATTCAAACTACTTAATCAATTAATATTCACGTGTTTTACTCGGATTTGGTTCACATATGTAACTTTTAGGTACGTAATTAATACGTATATATCATCACTTTTACTAATGACTATACTCACTCATCCCTAATCTTTTATTAATAATTAAATAAACGCGATAAATACTTATATTGAATATTTAAAATAACTACAACCATAGGCCACAAATATAGTGCCCAGTGTAAGAAAAGACAATAAGTAAAGCATTTATTTATTCTAAAATTTGAGTTGATTTATCACATAAACAAAAAACATAACAACATCCTGGTCCAGCTCCGCCCACGCTCCGGGCGGTTTACCTGTTCCACTTTGCTCTGATTATTTATTTTTATGAATAGCACAGAATATATTTTGCACGTGATTTGCATATCAATAAATAATATTTAATGCTCATTGTGAGTTATAAGTTATGTTTGTCGGATTTGTTTTGTAATAAATTGAAAGTATAAAAAGGTTGAAATGCATAACATTTTTCACATTCGTTCAAGTTCTTATTTATTTCAAATAAAGAGTATAAATCAGTTTTTAAGGTCAAAAATCATCCATGCTCTTGCTCACTGAAAAAACCTACTTGTATAAATTTCATTGCAACCGAAGAAGAGGCCTTTTTATAGCCTAGGGCTAAATAAAGTGGAGACCAGGGTATCTACTTGTACTTTTTGTAGTGGTGGAACAAAAACGAGTCGATTAAAATTCCGAACGTGCTGTCCGAAACAGTTTCTTCATAGCATGCTCAATGCAAACGTTTACGTATAAAACGTATGGAAACATGCTACAGGACATCACACAATCATCTGCTTTTGAACCATCCTGTTCATTAACCAACCCTCCAAACAAAATGTTCAAGCTAGTAAGTTTTCTAATTCATCATTGTCAAAAACTTACCTTCCCGAGTGGTGACATGAAATGTATTAATTTGATCTTTTACTTCTAGTTCATCTTCGCTTGCTTCCTCGCCGTGGCTGCAGCCAAGCCGGGTATCCTGGCGGCGGCTCCCGTGGCCTACACCGCGGCCTACACCGCTCCCGTGGCGGCGGCCTACACTGCTCCCGTTGCGGCGGCCTACACAGCGCCTCTCGCCTACTCCGCATACTCTGCCTACCCCTACTCTGCTGCCTACTCTGCCTACCCCTACGCATCTCCCTACTCTGCATACTACCTGCGCCGTTGAAATTAAATGAGATCTACCACACCAAAGTGTATGCAAAATTATGGCTTTAAAAATATATAATTTAATTGAAAAACCTGTTTTTTACTCTCATATAGACTCTACACATCGAACCCACTCACACATACTTGGCGGCTTGTTGGTACGATATTTCAGTGTATGAATATTGTAAGCAGCCGAAAGTGTATATTATCAACTTGAAGACGGGTCAGCGACTTTGGTGTATAGACTCTTTAACGAAATGTAAGTACGGTCTGTACTATGGAAACTATTTCTGGAATAAAACAAACCTTTTCATAGATTCATTATTGAAGTACAGATTTATTTGGCATCGAAACCGTTGAGAAAGTTATTCAGAATCATTTGCTATTACAGGTACAGAATATTGCTGGCGGGAACGCTGCTGCATGTCCGAACGTTGCGGCCCAAATGGCAGAAAGGCTAGCAGATTTTTTAATGGATTTATTGATTGTAAACTATTTATCGCTTGTAAAGGAACCGACAGTAAAGGATCTAATGCTTGGACAGGATTTAATTTACTCAAGGGCCCGACGTCAGAATCTCCGTTGTTTCCCGATCCAAACAGTCCTGAAAGATATTGGCTCACTGATTATACATAATTTATTCATCGGAGTATGAGTTCCTCATTCATTTTAAACATATGCCAATTAACACTATATTGCACAGGGTACAAAAGTT
The DNA here is from genome assembly GCA_947086465.1 of Eupithecia exiguata. Taxonomy (NCBI): domain Eukaryota; kingdom Metazoa; phylum Arthropoda; class Insecta; order Lepidoptera; family Geometridae; genus Eupithecia; species Eupithecia exiguata. Next base: position 6,532,817 of record OX352238.1, on the reverse strand, counting down.
GGGCATGAAGTTAATATAGTATAATTAAGGAGAAAATGGGGACAGTCAAAACAAAAAACTTATGAAGAAAAAAATTGACGAGGTCTCATTTATCTTATTACCTCTATGTTAATAAAATGCCTAGCAATGAGGCATGAGATTGCAAAACTGAATTATAATAATATTTCAGGCATCTCATTGTATTAAATTTAAGTTTATTTTCAAAACAATAAAATATTGATAAAAATGGGGATCCATTTCTGTTCACAATGACCGTGAAATCATTATTGACAAACTTGACGAACTTACCAAAATTGAATGGATTCAATGACTTGAGAATATCACTGGCTCCTGTTATCAAACCTCCAACTTGTTCAATAATAAACCCATTGGTTGTCGCGGAGAAAGAAATCAACAATAACTGTAAAAAAATAACAGAAGTTTTTAATATTTTTGTTGCTATTCTAACTGTAAAGTAAGTAAAGTACATAAGAAAGTGAATAAATATTACTGAATTACTGAAATACACAGAGTGTCAGGTTACATGTGTGCTGAAAGAGGGTGATTCAAGACCTGATATTGACTTTTTAGCTACGATATTTTCTATTTCGTGTATAAATATATGACATAAATTCTTAGATCACACACTGGTATCATGTAGTCAGAAATATATTATTTATGATTATGTTTCTGCATCAATTATCGAATCTGGATTTGAGATTGTTTTACTTAGACTCGAAAATTAAGCCGTTCATTAAATTGCATCTTTGTCCAACATTAATAAGTTTATGAATCCGAAAAAAGTCAGAAGAATAAAAATAAACTTACAAGAAAATCTATTTTTGCAAAACTCATGGTTCTGCCGTGTTCTGGGTATCTAAAGGTGAAAAGATATAAATGGACCCAATAACTCGAAAAGAAAACAGCATTATCACCGAAACGAATAAAAACTTCGTCTCGGATTCGCACAATTGAAGAAAACATATAAACGTATAGAATAATGAAGAAATATTCAGGATAATAGACCAAACACTGGGTGTTTAATAGGCCAAAAACTATGTTAGATTTGGTTATGCAACTAAGCAAGTTCAGTAGGTACCTATGTATTGCATACGTGAGTTATGTTATTTACTATAACATTACTCATGTATGCAATTGGTGAATTACCGCGGCAGACAGGACTATAAAAAAAATTTACTCACCAACTTAAAATCTGGGTACCAGTCATGCACACCGGAAACCTTTCATATATCAAAATAACATTAAATAATAAGTACCCAATTAATAAAATTAAAATTTAAAATCAAATAAAATTCAAAATTAAAATCGAAAATCAAATAAAATTAAAATTTAAAATTAACAGATCATTGACCCACCAGCTATTATACTGGTTTCAGCATCATCATCCAGTGGTCCATGATACTGGAGCGGAGGTCCTGCGCCACGGCGGCCAGCAGGCTGTTCTGTTGGTGCTGCGGCGCATGCGGCCCACCAGGGATGCGACCCGCTTGCGCATGATTGCGTGGAACCCATCTACGTGCGCGTCCGCGAACATCCCTGATGCGCTACAGTACCGCGGCAGCCCCAACAATATCCTGAAGCCGTTATTGAACTGAACGCGTAAGGCGTTGTAGGCTTTTTGTGTATATCTGGCCCACAGACTGCACGTGTAGAAAGAAGTACAATATGCCTTAAAAAGTGTAATTTTGACTGGCGTTGTACAACAATCAAAACAAAAATGTCAATAACGGACTTTGATTGATCATTTTTCTTTCGGTATTGTATAGAGAATGGTCCCGAGATAGTCCCATAGTTTTTTTAACGATTAGGTATTTGTCAGGCAAAAGTAAAAAAAAAACAGTGTAAATATTAAGATTTGAAGTTGGTTTTTACAAATGAACCTGTTTATTTTTAATTGATTCCTCGAAGCGTTAATTTCACAAATACTAACGAAAATTTCCTGTTCATTAGAAAGATAAACTGATCGGAATTCATAGTGCGTTGCAGCTCGCACTGGAATCTTCACTGCACGTAATGTCCTTCAGTAGCTAGTATAAAGTTCGGACCCTGCTTCAAATTGACATCATTCAGTAGCAGCTCAGTGACCATTGTGACGAACAAACCAAAAATGTTCAAATTGGTAGGTTCACAATCAAAATGTTTAATGACTTTTGAAATTTTCACTAGTTTTAATTTCAGTGACGTTTTCTTCATTATTTTCTTTTCTTGCAGTTCATCTTCGCGTGCTTCCTGGCTGTGGCTGCGGCTAAGCCCGGTATCCTGGCGGCGGCTCCCGTGGCCTACACTGCGGCCTACACCGCTCCTGTGGCGGCGGCTTATACTGCTCCCGTGGCAGCGACCTACACGGCGCCCCTCGCCTACTCTGCCTACTCCGCCTACCCCTACTCCGCTGCCTACTCTGCGTACCCCTACGCATCTCCCTACTCTGCATACTACCTGCGCCGCTAATTTTGTAACAATTGCCCATGCAACAGCTTCAACCAACCAAGAATGTGATTATAGAAAATAAATATGCCACTCAATACGTACAATTTTTATTAATCTTCCTACCTTCCAATAGTGCCTAATTAAAATCACAAACCTCAGTATGGGTTATTGTGAATCTTTCAACAGGCTTCGGTTAAAGTACCCAAAATGTCGTTAAGTAACGTATTCTGTTGAAGCTACACCTATTCCGAAGAATCTAATATTACAGAGAATACAATATTTTCATAATAAATAAATAAAAAAATAATAAACAAAGTAAGGATCGGCTTTTGCCCGCGTTTTCACGTTCTTAAATCTGAATAAAAGTAGCCTAATAGATACCTTGCCTTTTGGAACGCAATAGCAACATCATGATCTTGTTTGCTAAGGTGCTATTCGACAAAAGTTTCATGGCATCGCCAAATCATCTCCTTGAGGCGACAAAATTCGGTGGCGGTTGATAATTCCTTTTTTATGTCAAGCAGGCCCTTTTTAATGGCAGTATCATCTAGCACTTGGATAAATAATAATAATCATCATCATCTTAAGTCTACATTAGTCCACTGCTGGACAAAGGTCTCCTCTAATGAGCACCATAGCACCCTGTCTTCAGCTTGCCGCCAGCACCTGATTTGTGGGACGTCCTACGCTACGTTTTCCGAGTTGCGGTCTCCACTCAAGAACACTTTTACCCCAGGCGGTTGTCGGTTCTTCGCAAAATAGGGCCGGCCCATTGCCACTTCAGCTTGCTAATTGTTTGATCGAGCTATTAATTTAACAGTTATTGATTGTCATTCATGTATTTTTTCAAAGAAAGATCTTAGTTGCAGTAGATAGCTGGTTTTATATTTTTGTTAATTCGCACTTATTTTTCCTAGAAAAGACCTAAAGCACGAACAAACATTAGCACGTTTTTTTTAATGACATTTGTCATACTGTCGTGTGATTACGGTAAAATATCCCATTCAATGAATCGCCATCAGTGGACCATTATAGGCTATTGTGGTGAGGTGAGGGACGAAGCTTTCAATGGCCAAATATTACAAATGTCTATTGTAATAAGTGTAATAACCAATAACTAATAATGTAACTGAATTGTAATGTTTCATTGTTTTTATATTTTGTTACTTACCGTTAAACCTCATACATAAGTTACTTACACTTGACTTTGTTTTGCTCGACTATGTGTCATAACTAAAATGTATTCGAACTGTTTTTAACTTTGAATCATAATTGCTGAAATCGAGCAAAAAATGTCAAGGATGAGTAATTTGACAAAGTAATTTGACTAGGTTATTTCTGGACGTTGATGCAAAACATTCTATCGGCTCCATCCCGACAGAAAATTGTATACATTTTTTTGTATCATATGTGCAACCGAGATCGTTTTTATAACCATTCTCCCTGGATGGCCCATTCAATGGGAATGAGTATTTTAGCGCAATCGCGCAGCTGGTCTGGTGAGGTGACAGGAATCCAACCCGTAACCTTTTGAGTCCCAAGCTGGCCTTCTGCCACTGCGCCAAAGAATTTAAAGAAGCACATAAATCAGTTACAAAAATTATAATTTCCACCTTTAATAGTTGACAAACACGCTATCTGAGTAGATACCTACACCTACGCGATTACGTAAATCTTTTATTCCAAATGTCAGAAACTAGATTAGTGAGTGGTGTATGATTTTAAAATGGTTAAATTATGTGTGTAATTGTGTGCGTGTCAGGGCCCGTACCTACTCGTGAAAACGAAAATCGAAGTTTCGGATTCGATACCGTACCGTACGCTATCTTCGACGCGGGTTGGCGCGAGAATAATTTTATTGTGGTTTTGTTTTTCTGTGTTCCACGAGCAATAAAACGTGTTTGAGAAAATGAGAGGTTTTGTGCAAAAAATCAACATTTTCTCAGATGCTCCCAAAATACATATGAATCAAAGTTGGTATTATCAAGAGATCATAGAAAATGAATTACGATTTGCGGCAAATTATTTTTCCGCCAGTTTATTGCTTAAGCAACACAGAAAAAATTTAAACCACATAAAATTTTTATCTCGCGCTAACCCGCGGTGAACTACAAAATCAGCTTCGATAAAAGATTTTTTTTTTCTTTTATCGAAACAAATCAGCGTTATTTTTACGCGAAAATTTTTGTATGTATGTTATCCGAATAGGCCCCCTGATCTTTATTGTTTACGGATAGAGCATACGGTTCACATAATTAATGTAATTCATTTACATTTCACATATTAAAATTCAAATATATTAAAGTTATAACAAGATTGAACGTTTTTATTGTTACTTAATTGATTTCTTAAAAATGTATAGTAGGTAGATAATGAATTAAATTTAGATTGTCATTTGTTTTTCTTCGGGTCTAGGTTGGGTTTAATTTATAGTCTGTCTAAATATCTCTTCTGTACAACTTACACGTTTCTGTGGACTACTATACAAATTTAGGTTACGTAAACGGAAACTGTCTTTTTACACGACATCCCAAAAAAGGATTGGTAAGAAATTTTTTATTAATGTTACTATTATATAAGTACTCATAAATTCATTGATACTGTAGAACTTCTTTCATAGAAATGCTTGTTTCAAGAAATGTTCGTAATGTTAAGTGGTAGTTTACATATTATATTTTTTCCCTGCTTTTGTACCCACGGTACGCCTTGCCTTTGCAAGGCACCTCGCAAAGGCAAGGCGTACTGGGTGGTGGGTTAAACTTGTTTTTCCTTATTACTAAATTATAGGAAATAAGGAAAAACTAGTTTAATCCACCACCCAGTACGCCTTGCCTTTGCGAGGCGCCTTGCAAAGGCAAGGCGTACCGTGGGTATTATGAGTATTTTTTTGTTGCTTTTCATTTCTAAAAGAATTTATAAATATAGAGTGATACCACAGTCATTATTTTATATAACACAAAATATCTCTTAGCTGAATAGCAAAGCATATAGAATATAGCAAATAATTTTTGTTAGCTGTTTCTGACCAATCAAGACCTTACATACAACAGCACTGCTCTCGCAGACTGTTATGGCATAACTTTTTATGGAATGGACATAAGTATATACACTGTCATCAATGTTCCTTTAGTTACAACTGATTTTAATATAAAAAGCATAGTTGGCACTTGCAAGTCTTATGCATATTGTTTCAATTAGTGATTGTATGATTTAATGTGTTTGTGATATGTGTTATTAACTTATTATGATCAATATGTCTTCAGGGTTTATTAAATAAAATGCGAGTTTCATTATTCCATGAGAACTAGACGGCACTTAAGCAGGCAGGTATCGTTAGGAACCCAACATCAGCTATTTATTCGCCAAATAATAAGGCGTCATGGTGAATAAATAGCTTCTGTGAACTTAAAATGATGAAAAAGAGCCAAATGGATCCTCCAATATTTTGTATTATAATTTCTTATTGAAATAGTAAGCCTAATAAAATAAAATAATTTAAAAAAATTCAATAATATCAAATTAATAGTTAAAATGTCAATTTAGATCAGGAAACAATTCAAGAATCCAAATTTCTATTCAAATTTTCACACAACGTTTTATAAAGTGTTAATTGTACAAAAAAATAGTAATAGTAATGTTAGTACATTCCAAAAAAAAAATTACTTTACCTTTGAACTCAATAGATGACCGGAATCTTTAGCGTAGAGGAGAGGTCAATGGGATATCCAAAACTTAAGTTTTAAGCATTAGGAACGATCGATGCCACATAAATTTCGCAGCCTCAAGCTAAAAGCTCTTTTTAGTCCTGTCGAACTATTCTTAAACTATTTTTTTAAACGCTGATTGCGAATTTGAAATTAGATTATCCTTTCTGATTTACTAATAATCAAAACATAATGGATTTAAATAAATCAGTAATAAGAAGCATGTACCATAATCTAAAACCAAAGACAGGTATGTCAGTAGATCTATATATTTAAGACGGAACGATAAAACAAGAAATACCTCATTCCAAATTTATTTCCAAAACTAGTTTTAAATTTATAGCTCGTCTGTTTGCTATAATTGTTGAAAAATAAAAGAATAATTTTGTTAATCAAATCAATGTCAACGATGAAAGGTTGTGTTTCGATTTACACATTTATTAGATAATCTGATAAATTAGCCGGATGAATATATCAAATCCGGTACATGTATGTACAAGTTTTACATCACACGTACGATCAGCACTACCATCTATTGTAAAAAAATAATGATCTATATTAAAATAAATAATAATTCACTGCTAAATTTAGAGTTAGAATTTGCATCACCTCAACTCTTCCCGCGGATGTCGTAAGAGGCGAGAGCTCTCACACTACCGCGCGGTATCGTAGCGCACCGTGCGGTGCCGCAAGAGTTTGGCAATGATGTTGTCCGTTGTACGAGATGCGAAACAGATGCGAAACTGATGCGGACGCGTTTTGGACCTCAAGTTGCGGCTCCGCAAATTCGGATTCCGCGCGGTCATATGAGACGGCCGTATTAAATAAATTATTAAGATCGAATCTAAGAAAACAGTTTTATTAAAAAAATTACAATAACCAGCCATTCTCGAACCGTGTGGTCTGTTGCGTGACGATAGTAAGAGGCCCGACGGTATGACTCTAGTCCCATGGGAGCTGGGGTAGCGAATTGTGTGGGACGCTACATGCGTCGACACACTCGCACCTTCCCATCTTCCTGGGACTTCCATCGCATTTGCTCCCCTTGGAGTCGAGACCCTAGGTCCGTAGGATACCGAGGCTCTCCGGGTTTTCAAAAAATTATCTGAGCGTCTGGTCGAAACGACGCGTGACCCGAGAGCTGGTGAGTATCTGGCGAAGCGCATCAGCATTGTTATACAGCGGGGCAATGCAGCCAGCGTCTTGGGCACGCTTCTGACTGGTATTGATATGGATTAGTTGATTTACCTGCAGATTATTTACAACAGTCTGTACACTCAGTTAGCTCAATTGTTTTAACTGCAAATACTAATTTTAATTTAATTATATTATTTGATTGTAATTTTCTTTGTTAGTAAAGAATTAAGCAAGCATATTAATCCCAGATTTAATCTGAAATTGAACAATCATTTTTATCTACATGGTGTACTGCCTAATGGATACTGTAGTCATCAATTATAACTACCTCAATGTGTACCTCCTCATTGGAATGTTGAAAACGTAGGGCTGGCGTGCGGACAAGAATCCTCAAGTTTATGTTGCGTTATTGTCCTTCATTGGAAGTATAAAGAACGGTTCAGGATGGGGTTTAATATAATTCAGCAGTATCTCAGTGATTTAAACAATCTAACAAAATGTTAAAACTGGTAATTATTTGTTTTTTAAGTCATGTTAATCATTACTTACTGCGCAATTAAGTGTTGTCGATATTCTAGCAGGCGAAATGTAAAAAAACATGCATACTTAAAACTAAGAAAGACGCTGTTATATCTCTTTGCTTAAGGACCGTTTCCGCATTTTCAGTTCATCTTCGCGTGCTTCCTGGCCGTGGCTGCGGCTAAGCCCGGTATCCTGGCAGCGGCTCCCGTGGCCTACACCGCGGCCTACACCGCTCCCGTTGCGGCGGCCTACACTGCTCCCGTGGCAGCGGCCTACACGGCGCCCCTCGCCTACTCTGCCTTCTCAGCCTACCCCTACTCAGCATACACTTACGCCTCTCCTTACTCCTACTTTGTTCGCTAAAGCCCTGTTAACCTGCACCAGCATTTGGATTACAAAAAAAAATAATAAACGAAGTTAATGCATATAATTAATATACACGTTTATTTCTTATGCTCTAAGATAGTAGGTACTTATCATAGAGAATGGTGATGATTTCCCTTTAAACGGTATCATACTCGTAAAAACTTAACCATAATCTACTCAGATAACCCTGAAAGATATATTCACCTATTTTTTTGTGTGCACCAACAACGGAAGCTTATTTCTGGAAATGGGACTCTGTGAGTAGGATTGTGTTTTAATTAACACCACACACAGTTACAAACATAGCTTAAATATAAATATGTATGCACAATACACGTTGCAGTAGTTACTGAAAAATCAACTTTATACTATTGCGTGCGTCTATCTTTAAACTATTGATGTCTTTTGCATGGAAAAAAAATCAATATTTTTTTTGTAAGTAAAAGCAGATTATGATTAGTAAGATAGAGGAATTTCAAAGGTTTGAAATTGCTCTATCTTACTAATAGTGGGAACCTTTGAAATTGCTCTATCTTACTAATACACAATAATGGTTTGTTAACTACGTGCCTCGAACTCATTTTTTTTGGACGTTTCATCCCCAATCCTATTATGCCACGATCCTGTTTCGCTTTGTTTTTTTTATCAATAACTCATAGTCTACAATCTCCCTTGAAGGACATTTTTACAAGGGAAAATACTGGAATAAGCCAATCTAAGTCTTTCCGTTGCAATTTATCAAATTATGATTAAAATCAAAATGCACGTAAATATTGCCTTTGGCACCAAAAGAAAACATTAAAGCCGAAACCCATTCTTAGAAACACCCGAGCCTAAATTTTATTGTTTAGGATTTATTTTATTTTGTTCTTTTAAATAAATATAACTTTTAGATCAGTCGAGAATAATATACTTTATACCACTACTTATCAACGTAGATTATTAGTAAGTATCGATGCCTTTGCGTGTACCAAGACAAACTATCTTAAGCATCATCATAGCGGACACACTATAATTACTCGGTTCTTGATAGTTTTTCATTGTTGAAGTTTACGTTTTTGTTTTTAGTGATTACTTTGCTGTTACCTTATTATTGATTTTAGTTTTCGTGTTATGTTTTCATTAAAATATTGTCTTTGATGACAAACAATATATTTAATACTAAGAAACATGTATCGTACATACATTTCACGAATAAATTGAAACTAATTTGCTAGGTGTCTAGTAATCAAATCAAACTCGGGGTAATCAGAATGACTTATGACCATTACAGCCATTACATAGTTAGCATCAAATTTTAATTACTTGGTGGCCAGAAAGCATGACCATCACCAATAAAAAAATTGGGGCATCAAATATTTCTGTCCAAATATAACATGTAGGTCAGTTTGACAAACATAAAAAGTTCTAGAAACATTAACTATATTTAGGACCGTTGAGACAGAAAAATTTTGCTCATAAATAACACCTCAATATCAGACATAGTTCATAGATAAATGATGAATTCTGAAAGCACGCGGAAAGTAACAAATTATAAAGATTGATTGTTTAGTTTTATGCTTAGCTTAAAACATACATACACTTACACAAAAACAAACAAAACTGCCCTATTAAAAATTATGAACGCATAATTCAGAATAAATTATCGGTTCGGCCGTGAATAATCTAAATTTAAAAGATCTTAGAGGCCAGAACACAGTTTCTGGTGCCGGGATAGTAAGTACCTAAGGTCTGTGTTCACCAAAAGATGATTGGACAATCAGACAGCTTCATCGGTTAACTATGACGTTTAAGGTATGAAAATTTGTGTCAAAAACGTCTAAGTACTGTTTTAAATTTAGCCTTCTGTTGGTGAACTCGGGTCTTAGGCTGGTGTGCAACAAAAGATAATTGGACGGTTAGCAGAATCGTCGGTTAACTTTGACATTTAATGTACGACCATATCTATCAAAACCTTGATTAAAATGGAATTGCCCAATTATCTTTTTGATGAACACCAGCTTAAGTAACCATGTATTTAATACACATTAGGTGGCGTTCATAGGGATAGGAAGTGACATGTGTTTTTAATTCCACAAAGCCTTTTATTATTAAGATGCGTTGTGTACATATTAACAACCCAAACTAGCTCTTAATCGCCCGCCATCGACAGCTTAAACTACCTTTAAAACCCCTTCAAATTTGAAGAAAACTCTCATAGAAGCCCGCCTTAACATGAGTATTTTCTGGTCGATAGCAAGTATTAATGAGTTTCGAATTATGAATTTGAATTTGTTCATTGATATTTAAAAACTCGCGAATCTCGCGATCGATAACTGACTGGTTTCATAAATAGGGCACTGACGACTGTGAAATTAAACAAATGAAAAACGCGTGCATTTGTTTAAGCTTATTATTACAACATGTCGTATTTGGATGAAAATTATTGATTTTATAAGTATTTAGGTACTTTGTCCAATTCTATTATGTAAGTAAATACCATTATGAAATGTTGTAGGTATAAGTATAAGGCGTCCAATTGGATCACTAACGTAGCGTTAGCAGTCCTACTAGATTAAAATTATCACCTCACCTTCGCCTTTAAATGCTTTTAAATCTTTCTTGTATTTAGATAAGTATTTAAACTATTTATTTTTCAGAAAAGCTCCTACATGCCTAATAATATAGGTTGGGTGGTTGAATGAAAACTAAGGTTGAAAATCAACACCATTATTTATAGGTAAGTGGCATTTTAAATGCCACTTACCTATAAATAATGGTGCTTTTTAAAAACAAAATCTATCTTAAAAACAAATCTTAAAAACAAAATGCCGCATTTTGTTCAAACTTTTGAAACTGATATGGTTTCATTAATACAATTTGGCATTGGTTGTTGTTCACTAATGTTTTGTTATTAAAATTAACGGCGCAGGTAGTATGCAGAGTAGGGAGATGCGTATGGGTATGCAGAGTAGGCAGCGGAGTAGGGGTAGGCGGAGTAGGCAGAGTAGGCGAGGGGCGCCGTGTAGGCCGCTGCCACGGGAGCAGTATAAGCCGCCGCCACAGGAGCGGTGTAGGCCGCAGTGTAGGCCACGGGAGCCGCTGCCAGGATACCGGGCTTAGCTGCAGCCACGGCCAGGAAGCACGCGAAGATGAACTGGAAATAAGAAATATTTAGTAAACATTTTACGTACCGTTACATGCCAAATGAGATTGGCCTGAGAAATCTTTTTTGGTAATTTATTTTTCCTTTCTTTTTATTTATTTGACTTACTAGTTTGAACATGTTGTATTGCCGGATGTCAATGGCTAGCACTGAATGATGTTAATTTACCCTGTACACCAAACTTTATAGTAAATACTGAAGGACAAGAACGCAATAGCAAGTCACACGCCCCATAATGATGCTGCACTGAATTTTGATTAACCGCCCGTAAGCAATGACCTGCCTGTGATCGTCTTATCGCAGTCGTGATAAAGCAGGCCTTCTTTCGTATGTGACACACTGTCCCTTACTTTCGGTTTCTGTCCTTCATTGTTTAGTATAAAGAAGGCGTGTTGGTTATCACCAGCATCATTTGATTCAGTCGACTCAAAGAAAATCATCATGTTTAAGCTGGTAATTGAATTTTATGATTTTTTTGAAATTTTAACGTCCCTTTTTCATAGTTTCAGATTTCTTTAAATTGTATATAATACCATTTAATCATCGACGTTTTCTTTCATTTCAGTTCATTTTCGCGTGTTTCCTGGCCGTGGCCGTAGCCAAGCCTGGTATCCTGGCAACTGCTCCCGTGGCCTACACCGCGGCCTACACCGCTCCTGTGGCGGCGGCCTATACTGCTACCGTTGCGGCGGCCTACACGGCTCCCCTCGCCTACTCCGCATACTCTGCCTACCCCTACTCTGCTGCCTACTCCACCTACCCCTACTCTGCTGCCTACTCCGCCTACCCCTACGCATCTCCCTACTCTGCATACTACCTGCGCCGTTGATGACCAAACGTTGATGCTTTTGAAAATCGAACATACCTAGAATATAATAAAAACAATTGAATAACAGAATTTGATGTTTAAGTCCCACTTTTTAATATTGCCTTGTTGTTCCTCTACCGAGACGGTAGAGGAACAACTCAAGCAAAGCTCTACCGAAAAGCTGTTTTTCTCGTAGAAATACGAAATACCATTTTAAAAGCAAGCTAGAAAAGTGAAGCAATGTTGAAGTGTTTCTATTTTCACGTTTATAATATCCTGGTTGTCGATCAGATAGCCAAACTAACGACAAAAATAAATTAAATTTATAGGGTCTTATTAATTTAAGACAGCGAAACTTAGATGAGCTATTAAATGGATGACATTTAAAATCTATTAACATAAGATTTTCATTTAGCAAGAAAACATCGAATCCAACCTTATTAAATGGTAAATAGGTAGGTATACATACTATTGAAATGGATAAAACGAGAGTATATCTTCAGAAAACAGGATTAATATTAAACAAAGTAGTATATAAAGTACTACTGACATAAATACCAAAGAGCAATATACGCATACCAATTTAAACACGTTATCTTCTAAGCCCACGACGATTCTTCATAGTTTAATTTCATTTCTACGAAACTGAAGATGAGAACGAATATATTATCGAACTTTGTGTGAACCCACAAATAATAATATACTAATATACATATATTAAAAATTCTAAAATTTGGATGGATGGATGTTTGTTACCTCTTCAAGCCATAACAACGAGGGTGATACCCAAAGGGCGAGTAAGCGCTATAACAAAAAAAAACCAACGGGGGTGAAATTTTGCATAGATGAAGCTTTGAGCTTGGAATCAAACATTAGCTCTAGTAACAACATACAACATTAGCACTAACTTTTTTACGGGATAAGAAATCCCGTAAAAAAGTTCCCATGGGATATAAATAACATTTAAACGTAAAAAATAATATGCTGAGTTTTAGGAGTTTATACGTTTCCATAGCAACACCGCGTGCGAAGCTGCGGGGAGAAACTAGTATCTGATATGATAACAAATGTAACAAATTCTATCAAATTTATTAATTATGACACTAATATTAAAAATGCGTAAGTTGATGTTGATGATGGTTACCTTTTCACGCCAAAACTACTGAGCGAATATGGGTGAAATTTTGGACACAGATAGTTCTTAGCCTAAAATATAGGCTTTGTTGTATCCCATAAATCAGTTCCCATAGGATGGAAATAACCACGGGCAGAATCTCATAAAGATATAAATAGTAGCTCTTAGTTCTGCTTTTGCATTTTTTTTTATTTTTCCTGACAAATTTTTCAAAGAGAAGAGTTTATGAGGATTTGTACTTGTATGGTGATGACAACTCCTAAACTACTGAACGAATTAAACTGTAATCTTCTCACTAATATTATAAACGTTAAAGTTTAGATGGATGGATAGATGGATGGATGTTTGTTCCTTTATCACGCCAGAACGGCTGAACGGATCTGGATGAAATTTGGCACAGAGATAGATTATAGTCTGGAATAGAACATAGGCTACTTCTTATCTCGGAATTACCACAGGAACGGGAACTACGCGGGTGAAACCGCGAGGCGCTGCTAGTACATACATAAAGTTCAATTCTGGTATAATAATTATCTGGCATTTATTTGGAAATTGCGAAACCGCGGAACTAGGTACTATTTTATACTGGAAAAAACCTTGACCCGGAACAAATCTTCACGATTATAAACCACTAGCTGTACCTCGCGGTTTCTCCCGCGTAGTTCCCGTTCTCGTGAGAATTCCGGGATATAATATAGCCTATGTCACTCCCTGAAAAGTGAGCTTTCTAATGATGAAAAAATGTTTGAAATTGGTCCAGTACTTTTAAAGTTTATTCGTTACATACAAAAACACATACAAATCTTTCCTCTTGTATTAGTGTAGATAAGTGCAGCGGCGAGAATCGAACCTGCAACTATCTGTTTCTCAGGCACACCTTCACCCCCTCTGCCACAGAGGTCTTTTAACTTTAACTATAGCCATACTTGCCATACGTATCTTCACAAAACGTCGATGCATAACAGTTATAATCAGGCCACGTGGCTATCCAGACGAAAACGGAGCTTCTCTATGGCCACCCTGACCTTTAACAACCACCATAACACCGCTGCTTATCTAAGTACCGTCAGAAGAAAACGAAACTACAAATGAACGCGTTATAATCTACTAGCAGCGCCTCGCGGTTTCACCCGCGTAGTTCCCGTTTCCGTAGGAATTTCGGGATAAAAAGTAGCCTATGTCCTATTCCAGACTGTAAGCTAGCTCTGTGCCAAATTTCATCCAGATCCGTTTTGCCGTTCTGGCGTGATAAAGGAACAAACATCCATCCATCTATCTATCCATCCATCCATCTAAACTTTCACGTTTATAATATTAGTGAGATTGTCACTTCTCTTGAACAACTACACTTCAACTTAAACCCATATCTAATATAGAGCTGTCATTAAATGTGATTTTGACGACCTCTGTGGCGCGGTGGGCGAAGGTCTGCCTGCGACGCAGGAGGTTGCGGGTTCGACTCCCGCCTCGGGACAAATGTGTGTACGATCTGCAGACATTTGTTCAGGGTGTTCTAGTCGTTTTCTATGTAAAAAATATCTATCTATGTATTGTATTATATTATGTATATCAGTTATCTAGTACCCATAACACAAGCTCTGCTTAACTTGGGGCTAGATAATGCTGTGTGAATTGTCTAGCATTATTTATTTATTGAATGTAATAAAGGTACCATTAATATGGCCCGGTGCCTAAGATGATCCACTATCGATGTTATGTATGTTCTTATTATTTCCATTTTTTTTTTAAATTATTTTGCATGTATGTATAAACCCATGGCGGGATAGCAGCCCCAAAAAACAGTAAATTAAAAATGCATGCTAAGCCGCGGACATAAGCTACGTTTGGAATAAGCTAGGAACTACAACACACAATTGCTGACGGTACAAAAGTCATAAAAATAAAATGGACCGTCTCGTTGACCTTATGCTTGTCCCAACTAGCATGGAGAAGATGAAACAGTAGTGGTGTTGTGGGTATTGTTAACAGAGCAGATAAGTTGGTGACTGCTCTGTTTGCAACAGCAGAACCGGCAGCGTCACTAACGCGTAATAATATACCGTGCTATTATAGAAAAATCACAATCTTATTTTTGTAATAACTAAATTTTGTTTTTGTTTATTAACCATTTTTAGGGTTCTGTACCCAAAAGTTAAAAACGGAACCCTATTACTAAGACTTCGCTGTCCGTCTGTCACCAGACTGTATCTTATAAACCGCTATAATTAGACAGTTGAAATTTTCACAGATGATGTATTTCTGTGACGGCTATAACAACAAAAACCAGAATAAAATAAATATTTAAGGGGACTCCCATACAATAATTGTGTTCTTTTTTTTTTGCCGTTTTTCTAGATAATGGTACGGAACCTTTAGTGCGCGAGTCCGACTCGCACTTGGCCGGTTTTATTAAATAATTATTTTACTAAGCTATTTTTTTAAAACAGATACAATCCGTATTCCTTTGAAGTACATATTACGTTACGGCCCTAGTTGCAATGTTGTACCTGCAAAAAACAGTAAAGTTGGTGGCACTGTATCATCACCATTGGGACTGCGGACACGCGCGGTCTGACCCCTAATAGCCCTGACGCAACGTCACTGCGCATCCTGCATGCTGATTGGACCAGTTTCATGCAATAAAGAACCGTTCCAGTATATAAACAAGATCCGTCAAGTGCGAGTGTAACTCGCGCGCCGAGGGTTTCGAACATTTGCCAATTATGTAAATATACTATAGGTACCAGTTAGAAACTTTACTAATTAGTTCAGACTGTAAATTTTCCGATCTTTTCAAAATATTTCAAAAAGTATGAAACCTACAGTAATTTCATAATTTTTCCATGGCAACGGGCGTTAACAAACTAAATTTGGCTGGAATTTCAACAAGATGTCGCCACTTAAAAAATTAATTCGGGTCGTTTTAAATCCGGAACACCTATTATGTAGATAATAATACCTAGGTGTTCCGGATTTAAAACGACTTCCAAACCCATTTAAATTATTCAGGAATTTGAAGACGGTTTATAGTTATTTAAAACACGCCGAGTTATTGGATTTATCAGCCATTATTACTTCTACGTTATGGTCATTAATTTATTTATTATTAATTACAATCCATTGATAAAGAAAATACAATAATAATTACAACTAATATTTACACTTAAATCTATTTTCTAAAAATCTAAGCCGTCACCAGAAGGCAAAGTGCCCAGAATGCTGGCAGCATTGCCACGTTGAATGGCAATGCTAATTCTTTGACCGAAATAAAAGCCAGCATTCCGATCACCTGTGGACTCTATTAGGAGTTTTGCTAGATCTTTGTATATTCCATGTGCCCCAGGACCCCAAGGACCTAGGGTTTCCACCCCAAACGGCTCGAATAGGTAACCTCGGTCAAGATTAGATCGTTATGTAAGTTTAAAATGTAGTCTATGTTACGCAGTCTCCCTTATCGATTGAAACCATATTTTTCAAATTGGACAGTGATAAATTATAACAAACACACTGATAAAACATTTTATTTTATATTAAAAAAAAAACTTTCTTATCAAAGAAAATTACAATCAGATAATAGAAACAAATTAGAACTAGTCTTTACAATTGATACAATTGAGCTAACTGACTGTTGCAAACTATCTAAATGTAGCTCAACTGATCCATATCAATACCAGTTGGAAGCGTCCACAAGACGCTGGCTGCATTGCCCCGCTGCGCTGTATGGCAATATTAAAACATTTACCTTCCATTCCCTTCGTTTCTTCCCTTTCCTTTTTAAGTGCCTTTCACACGTCACGGTCACCGGGTAGCCGGTATCGGGTACCCGGCGGCAAATAGTAGGCAATGGCATCATACCCACACACTTCGCCGCCGGGTGCCCGGCACCGACTACCCGGAGACCGGGTCGCATGAAAAGGCAAGCTTCGCTGTATTATCAACTCTACCAATAAAATAGTTTATAATGTTTAAGAAATTAAATAGTCCCAAAAAAATTCGATTTCGGCAGGATTCGAACCTGCGCCCCTTCAGTACGGGTGTGCTCTACCTCTAACCTTGGGATTTATTTAATATCTTAGAGATTTCCCAGAGTGCGAGGCTTACGCACTTTAATGTTGTTTTTAAATGGTTAGCAACCACAGAAAATGTGGTGCTCATTTGCATTTACAATATGTATGAAAATGGATAAAATAAAGATTAAAAATTCTGTAATAGGTTGGCTCTCTAAATGATTATTCAAATGATTAAAAACAGAAGTTTATTAACTTAACGACGGATTAAAATATATAAACAAATTCGTCTTGGTATGATAGTAAACTAATATATATTAGTTTACTGTATGTAGTAAACTATAGTAGTAGTAGTAAACTAGTATGATAGTAAACTAATATACATTATATTAGTTTACTATCATATAACAATATATTTTATATATTATTTTTGTGTTTTTTATAAATTATTTTTGTGTTCTATAATCCTATAATACTTAGTTCTATTGTTTTCCAGCTTATCCTCCGACATAAGATTCCTCTAAAGTCTTCCACTTTTCCTGTCCTTGGCAGTGCGGTTCCATTCTGGGCCGGCTACCCTCCAAAAGTAATTTAGGATAAATAAAATAAATTTTTATACCTACCATCTAAACAAGTCTTGAAATGAATTAAAAGTATCTACAACAGTAAAAAATTTCATGCAAGCGGAGCGGAGGATCGAGTGCAATACATGAAAACGATAGCTTTCAATCAGTGCGTCCTACCCGTCATGACCTACGGAGCTGAGACGTGGACACTCACGGTAGGGTGTGTCCACCAGTTTAAAGTTGCCTAGCGAGCTATGGAGAGAGCTATGACCGAAATCGTTCGAATCCTTATTCGTAACGAATACATCAGACAGAGAAGCATGGTTATCGACATAGCTCAAAGAATT
Organism: Eupithecia exiguata; assembly: GCA_947086465.1. Classification (NCBI taxonomy): domain Eukaryota; kingdom Metazoa; phylum Arthropoda; class Insecta; order Lepidoptera; family Geometridae; genus Eupithecia; species Eupithecia exiguata. The sequence goes on along the minus strand of OX352238.1, from coordinate 6,514,653 downwards.
AGCATGCTGAAGTGGCAGCGTGCCGGCCATATCACGAGAAGAACCGACAACCGCTGGGGTAAACGTGTTCTTGAGTAGAGATCGCGATGCGGCTAACGTAGTGTAGGACACCCACCGACCAGGTGGGATTACGATCTGCGAAAGACTGCAGGCAGATGCTGGATGCGGCAAGCTGAAGACAGGGCGCTATTCCCTCCCATTTATTATATTCATTAGAGGAGGCCTATGTCCAGCTGTGGACTAATATAGGTTGCTGATGATGATCTACAACTGAATACTAGAATGTTTCTAAGATCGCCGCGTTTATGAGTCGAGTTTTTTGTTTTAAAATTACATTATCTTGACTACATCTCGCATACACCGTCCAACGTTATCTGGAATTCGGAGCATCATGAATCGCGCTACGTAAAGTTAGCAAACCCTCGTATAATCGCGAAATTCTCCTATGTATCAAATTAAACACTATTTAAACTGCCCCTTGTCAGAACTAGACATCATTCACTTCTTTTGTTTAGAACAAAACAAGCATATATATATAACAACCAACAAAATGTACAAACTGGTAAGGATCATAATATGTATATTCGTAGAAAAGACCAATAAAGTATTTAAATATGTCGGGTTGAGTTCACAATTTTTATCAATATATAAAAAAAATACACATCACGTTGTTTTTACTTTGTGTGGTCTCATCTAAATTTTATTAAAATAAGCGACGCATATAAATAAAATTAGATTTAAAATAGCTTCAAACATTTTTAAATGCAATAAAAATTTTATAGTCGTGCAGTTTCAAAGGTTAAACATGACACCTGTCTATGAGCTAATAGATACTACTTCCAGGTTATCATCGCCGCCATGATGGCTATCGTTGCTGCCAAGCCTGGTAACTTCCTGGCCGCGCCTATTGCTGCTGCATACACCGCGCCTATTGCTGCGGCATACGCTGCACCCGTTGCTGCCGCATACACTGCTCCCGTTGCTGCGGCTTACACGGCCCCAGTTGCAGCATACTCAGCTCCAGTGGCTGCTGCCTATACAGCGCCACTTTCTGCATATCCGGCCTACGCTACCGCCTACACTTCTCCCCTCCGTTACACAGCTTACAACGCCCCCGTTGCCGCATACACTGCCGCCGTTGCCGCTGCATACACTGCACCCTTTGCCGCACCTATTTCTGCTGCATATAGAGCGCCAGTTTTTCTGAAGTAAAACTGTTTGTATTTGGGACTGACCAAATATTACATTAATAATATAATTTCGCAGTATAACATTTTATTATTCATACGATGAGTATGCTATTTATTGACAAAGAAAATAACAATCAAATAATAGAATTAAATTAAAACTAGTATTTACAGATGGAACAATTGAGCTAACTGCAGACTGTTGAAAACAATCTACAGGTAGCTCAAGTGATCCATATCAATACAGTCGGAAGCGTGCGCTGGCTGCATTGCCCCGCTGTATGAGTATGTCCACTTTAGATATATAAGAGAGAAGATTCAAAGCTGATTCATAATATTTAATGTAAGGTGAATAGTCTATCACTTCATGCACACTATTTTGCATACTATAAGCGGAGAATAGTCAATGAATATTTAGAACGAGCCCAAAATAGAAGCAACAAGACAATGGCTCTATGTTTGTAGATATGCGATGACATCTATTGATCGGTTACATCATACAGGTGCTTGCAGAAGGCAGCCCGCTGCATTTACTCCGTTGTCATTGGAATATTATTATCACATTCAATCAATGAATTCAATTAATATGTTAGGTACTTAATCATTCCAAGGTTTTTTGTTATAGTGCTTACCTGCACTTTGGGCATATCTAAGAAATTAAATAAGTTCCCAAAAAAAAATTACATTTTTGGGAACTTATTACATTTCTTAAATCATACCATATCCAAATAATTTCACTCATTGTTGTGCCCTGCCTGACAGGGATGCTATGTGTAGATACCCAATAAAATGATACCTACACGCTTCAGACCACCTCAGACCGGTATGCATATAAAACTACAACCCTACTAATATTATAAAGCCGAAAAGTTGTGGAATGTGTATTAAATATTTTTATCATATACAGGGTTATTGGTAAATTAGTGACAATACATGAACTGCTGGTCCTGCCCATCATCACAAACACGTACGTGAAGGCGCCAAGTCTAAATTCTAAAAAAAATATAAGTCACCTCTGATACTAAATGAAAAACATCTTTGCCTGGAACCCAACGGGTTACTTCAGACAGATCTTTCACTCTCATATCTTCTGTTAATTCAGGGCAGAGCTGTTTTTAAGTTGAGTTTCAAATAAAACCTCTCTAACGAACGATTATCGAATTGCGAGGGGTGCCCATTACCAATACCAAAATTAAGAATCAAGACCTGGCGTCTTCACAAACGTGTTTGTGATGATGGGCTGAACCTGCAGTTCACGTATTGTCACTAATTTACCAATAACTCTGTATAGTTTTGTTACATCTCCAAAATTACGGAACAGATCAAGATGAAATTTGGCGTACGTTTAGGACATAGCCTAACTTAGATAATAGGCTTGTTAATTGTGTCGAAAATACGTGTGCGAAACCGCGGGCCGAAACTTACTAGTTTCGCAGAACTGAAACACAGAAATAATTGTGCATAAATATAACTTGCACAATTTTTTCTGTGATCCTGCACAGCAATATGTCTGCAAATAGGTATGAAATCCATTCAACAGAGGACTCTTAAATGGTGTTCACACCTCAAAAATACTTTTTTTTCGACATAGTTCAAAGTTGCAGTTTGCATTAAGATGAGCCGAGCCACTTGTGTAGGTAATTTTTTTATCCCGAAAGCGTCAATGGATCCTGAAAAAAGAAATGAGTTATACATACAGTTCAGAAGGTTCCACAGCTTGGAATTAAAAGGCAAAACGCGCTCGTGCTTGCACTCAAGGTGCCATCTACAACGACCCTTAACCTCTATGACGTCAATGTTAAGAATAGTCTTGGCAGGCGGGGTTAGTTAACTCTAGAAAAATGGAACTCTATTGTCATTCTTTGAGAGCTAAGAAACCTAGTTATTTCCACGACGTTTGATGGTTTTACAATGAGAGACATGCATTCTTCCTACAAAAAACAAACTAATAAATACAAATAAATTAGAACTAGTAAAGTATTTACAATTGAAACAGGCAGACTGTCTTCTTGTCTCAATGATTGCATGCAAACTTTAGATCCAGGAATATTCTCTGGGTGAAAGATCATTCGTATCCCACCTGGTATTAGGTGAGTGTAGAATCTAAAAAAGTACAAATCTTTTATTTTGAAACTAAAACAGAAGACGATGGGTTTACTTTAAAAAATACTTTGATGGCTAAATAACTTATGATTTGGTGAAGACATACGTAAGCTTCTAGAGAAAAAAATACAGGAAAAGGCAACAAATTCGTGGTCATCTCCAATTTTGATCAGATCCTTGAAGTCGTACCATCTGTTGATATGAAATAGCATCGTGATATTTGGCTACTTTTGTCACGACATTAATTCATAATTCATGACATTGGATTGTGAGTTGCAGAACCTTATTTAAGTGGTAGTAAGATTCAAATTAATAATCATTAATGTCAAGAAAAATATATTTAAAATACATAAAAGTTAAAATTGGATTACTTGATCTAATTCAAATTAGATACTTACGAAAACATAACTACATAATATTTGGCTAATTTGCAAAACAAGATTGTTCACAATTCGTAGCTCAGTATATTTTCTTGATCAGTCTTGATTGTTCTCATGTAGGTAGGTATGTTTACTTTATTCGAATATTTATTTGATTGAATATTTTGATTTCTCTCAAAATTCTTTTTGTGATTGACTCTACCAACTAAATCAAGAAAATGATCTCATCATTATGATCTACTTATAAAAAAAAATGTTAAGGATCTAATAAAATATTGACCTTTTTGATGTGAAAATATTTTCAAACTTGTTACAAATCACTCCTTGCTAATCACGCGCTTGTTCATCTTTTATAGACCAAATAATTATAGGACGGTTGTAAATTAAAGAATCTTGTTTATTTAACGAGGTTTGACATTTTTGATTTTATAATTAAATCCTACCTACCTATCGACGTAGGTACAAGGATGCTGGCTACCTCGAAGAAGAACATTGAATTTGGTACTCGCATAATCTTAATCTTAATTTCGCATAATCTTAACCTTAATCTTAGAGAAGATTATCTCCCTTTTTAAGATTTGTTTCGCTACCTACCTCTACGGCCCAATTCACACCGGGATGGTGTAAATTAGGCCGTAAAACCAGTTTGACATTGAAAGTGTGCGGCGCGTCATTGCCATTTCTGTGTGAATTGCGTCAACTCCTCTGATACACTTTAAAATTCATACCATCTACCACGTAATGTCCAGAGCGGAAATGTGCAGAGATATCAGCGGTGGAGACTAGAAGAGACGTTTTTCGGCCGATTCCACGTCTTCGGCGGTTTCGATGGGTCTGTTGATAACCTTGTCTTGTGCCTCTCTGAAGGTTTCTCAATAGATTTTCCGTCGTGGGGGTAGCGGACAGACTCTGCTTGGCGTGTTACTGAGTGTCAGGAGTACCGGTCTATGGTCTGAAGGGAGGTCTGTTAGCACGCTTGGTTCTGGGGTCGCTGTTAGGCCCTTGTGTAGTACTATATCAAGGACGTCCCCGTTACTATCCTCGGTATAGTGGGACCAGGTATCTGGGCCTATGATATCGTAGTGGTGGTCCATCGAGTCCTGGTATAATATGCGCCCGTTTGTGTATACCCTGCGTTGAGTACCACAAGGTATGCTTGGAGTTTAGGTATAGTAGGTCACCGGCTACTATTGTTGGCGTGTTCGAGTTTAACAGTTTTCTCAGATCTGCCTTGCAAGAGGTTGTGTGGTAATCCTACTGACACTAAAACACTTCACGGAATACTGTAGACCACGTGGAACCCCAAGCGAAATCCATAAGAAACATATCGCTGCCTTAGAGCATACCGCGTAGGTTTTATAGAAATGTCCAACTTTCAATATTAACGTGTAGGTACGTTATATGATCATAATATTATGAAAGAAAATTTAGTTAATAATTTAAATTATTGTCCTTGAAACAGTCCTTCGAGTGTCAAAAGATGAAGGTAGTCTTTCTTATCTGAACTGCAAAATTATTTAGTTTTCAACCAAAAAACATGAACAAAGATTTGTTCATATTTTTCTGGTTTTTGTGAACTTATAATGAATGTTAGTAGTATTTGTTACCTATAACACACCCGCGACGACATTAATAAAATAGACACATACTTAAATATGTACCTATCTACGAGATTGCATAAGTTATTCGACCTGGAACTCCAAAATCCGGTTCCAGAGCAAATAAATAGAGAAAAAAAGGCATAAATTATTGCCTCTCCATCAAGCTATTAGAAAACCGAATCCAGTTCAATACCTAACAACCTTGAGCATCCTCAACTTACAAGGATGTAGGTAGAATACCTGTGAACGATTCATAGCCGATAGAATGTTCTGTGTTGATACTATATGTACGTCGAACGCGTCGCGACGTCGCGTCGTCGCGTTCGACTTGACGAATTTTCAATGATACAGGGTGTCTAGAAGATTTAAAACGCAGATAGAGTTTTACTTTGTATGCTAGTAATCAATGGATATTTGAAGGAAATCCATACTATTTCCACGTCTTGAATTTTTTTTACGAACTTAGAAAAAAGGAGGTCTGTGTGCAGATGTGTATGTAGATTGTAGGTATGTTTTGTATAGATGTTCACCGGTTTATCCGTCAATTTGTTATTTTAGTTTGGTACAGAGAATGATCCCGGAGTGGACCCAACTATTACCGTGGAATTGGGTACTCTTTCTTCCACAAAACTAAAACAGAAAAGAGTGCAAAGTTGGTTTTTGTCAAAAGCATTTCATGCATTTTTCAGAAGTCGTGCACCATGTTTATGCAAGAAAACTTGATTGATCTTTCTGTAGAATATAGGAATTAGACTTAATATAAAAGCGTGCAAAGTAGGTTTTTGGTTTTTGTCAAAAGCATTTCATGCATTTGCATGAGCATGCTGAAACAAAGACGCGGAAGTCAGTGCACCTTAGACAAGGAGCTTTAATGATCTTTCTATAGAATGAAGGAATTAGACAAGACAAATTAAGTTATAGTTGAACTGGGCAAAACGCGAAGAAGGTACTTCCTACTCTCAAGTAACTATTTATTTGAGAGTAGGAAGAAGCCCAGATCGAATATCGAAATGGGCAAGTGGAACATAAATAAACTCGTAGATTACACACAATAGGCTATTTGACTACATTGAAAATAAGTTCCAAATTGTTATCATCCTAGTCAGTGATAACGAAAAAAAGCGTATTTTGATGGCTTTCATTAAAAAATATGTCTATTTTTGGTTAAAAAAAAAATGAAATGAAATTAAGTAAGTATTATATTAAGTATTATGTTCGATCACGTGAACGAAAACGCTCTGCCATTGATGGGGACGTCACTCCTTGAGCTTCAAGCTCTTTATGGCGCCGCTTATCTTTCACCGCGACTCCACCAGTGTCTCTTTCAGAGTGTCATACATAGAGTTTATATAATGTACTATATAAACTCTATGGTGTCATATCATAAAGTATTGGTGGGTGTGCAATGTGTCGAAGGGGATCTCTTTTTTCATTGGATCCATCAAGGGAGGGGTGATTTTTTCCGTCCACGGTTTACATGGTGTTGGTTGATGAACGGAGTTGTGGCGTCATCGAGTCATGTCGCCGGAGCCATGAGCGTTTTAGGGTGCCATTATTTTATTCTAACTTTAAAATTAGTTTTCACAGCAAATACGACGGGCCTTGAAGAAATATTGGTAACATTTGCATTAGTTTTTATCGGAGAATACGTAAGAAATAATTCCCAATATTAGTCAAATAGCCTATAGTCTCATTTATCCTCGCAAAAGGGAACTTGCGTCAATTTGTGAAATGAATGATTATGTATATAAGATACCTACAATTGTTAGTTTTACAATATAAACGATGAAATATTAAATAACAGCTGAAGAAGTTGAAGAACAGTTCAAGTTGAAGACAGGGCGCTATGGCACCTATTAGAGGAGGCCTACGTCCAGCAGTGGACTACTATGGGCTGACGATGATGATGAAATTACAGAAGTCTATATTGAAATCCCATCCTTTATTCCTCGTCAATAATTCAAGTCACGTCGGAGTCTTGATCGCGTACGTTCCAAGGTGCGTAAGCGCAGCCGACGCCAGAACAATAGAGGTCACGACCAGCTCCTATAAAACAAGCAGGATAGGCTACATATCTATCAGTCAGTGCAGAAAGTACTAACAATCAAAACACAATGTTCAAATACGTGAGTACTACAATTAATTTATATAAAGTAGAAGTTAATAGTTTAAGAACCAAAGCACTCACATTCTTATGCTATTAATTGCTTTAACCGTAACTACAGTTAATATTTGTTTATTTACATTACTTACTTTTATGTACGTTCTTGGTTCGCACTTTTATCAAGTGACTTTTACCGAATTTGAATAAAATATTTTCCTTTCGCCTTCAACTTCGCGGCCCATCTCGTGTGCTCCCAGGGACTACCACTGGTCTGCGGACCACGGATATCCGCTCGGAGTTATCAGACAATTGAGAATAGGTACCTACAAATTGGACGCAAAAGACATTTTGCAAATTAAAACTAAAATAAAATCTGCTGTCAGAATCAGAAATATTTAATAGTCTAAATCCTCGACTTCGCATTCGGATCTAACAAAAATGTTGTATTTTATACGACTAGATTGTTTACATTAGTCTGTATTTAGCTCAACTGTTTCAATTGTATCAAATGCTAGTTTTAATTTATTTCTCTTCTTTAATTGTAAAATTAGTTAAAAAAAAAATTTAGCGTCTGTTCTCCTGCCAAGGTACAATCTTGGAGTCTTCAAATTAGTGTGAATTGGGAAAGCGTGCTCTATCTTAAGCCACATCATTACTTATTCAAGTGAGACGGTGGCCAAACGCTAGACCATCGACAAAAAAAAATAGTATTTGAATTATTTTCTCGTTTGCAGTTGATCTTCGCAGCCTTTCTGGCGTTCGCCGCAGCGAAGCCGCTGGTGGCGTACGCTTCTCCCTACGCTTACACAGCACCCGTAGCAGCAGCCTACACCGCCCCGTACTACTCTGCCTACCCTTACTCCGCACCGGTCGCGTACTCCGCATATTCGTACGCTTCGCCGTACTCATACTATCTTTAAAAGAAAAGAAAAAACAAATGATCCCGATTGTACCCCTCTTTGAACAGTATTTATTGTAGTGTTTATGCACCAAATACAGTGGTGACTACAATGGTGTTTGTTTCATTTCAAATTTTCAAATATTTATATGTTTGTATATAAGACTTGAAATGATGTAAAGTAAGTTTTTCAAAAACTTTGCTGAATATAGGCAGTTCTGACAGGTATGTCTAAAGTTAGGGGGTCTATCTAGTACCCGATTTAAACAGTGAGATTATTTTACTATATTTCAATAATCAGGAAATACTCTACTGAGTTTCTGATGAGTTCCTTTATTTCCGATTAATCCCATATTTTCCATTGCAGCGAGTGAAAACTGTGACTTTTGCGTGTTTAGTGACCTTGTGATAACGTTTACTCAAACATAGCATGTAATCTGCTGATTATTTAGACAACCTTCTTTGAGCAAAGTCGACCTTTCGGGCCTACCCGAACAGGCGTACAGTAATATTATTACTGTCCGCTTTATGCCGTAATGTACTTCGAATTTAGAATTCTATTTAGTTTTGATTATAGTTAGGTGCATAAAGGTTTCATGCATACTGAGCAGTAGGTACAAGTTTCACTGGCTGGTTAGAATAAAAAAAGAAAACGCGAGAAACTGATAAAAGAGCATCGCGATGAAATTTTTTGCAATCAATTTTCGTGAATAAATTGTGAAAATGAACTCTTCAAGCAACGAATCCTCCTTTGAGTAAAGCACTATATAAGCCTCGGCCCGCAATAACTGCTTAGCTTAGCTTAGCTTGAGGCCAGCTTATCGTTCTTGTGGCCTCAAGCTAAGCTTGCTATGGTCTCGGCCTTCAAGCTTGGTCATCGGTCATATGCAGCCCCTGTTGTCCGCGCTGTAAAGGCCTCGACCTTCGGTCTCGAACGGTTCATTTCAGCTTAGGTACCTATCAAGGGCTGCATGGCTGACCGTGCTGTGATGACTTGGACCTGCGCGCTACGCTTCGCTTTCTTCAACCACGGCCAGCAACCCACCCATTACAGACCTCGGACGTAATGTACTTATTCGAATGATGGTCCGGTAAAGTAAATAATTTAATACCGAGTCCGGTAACTGGACTTTGTACTGTGGACGTGTCGAGAGATACTTTCGTGCCAACGCGATCAAAGAGGACATGAAGTTGCGTACTTTAATATCTTTAGTTGGTGACAGTGTATACGAGAGTTGGGTCACGGGGTCATGATCAAGTCAACCATAACAACAAACTGCACAAAAAAATTGTTTTGTAGAGTCGAGTGCTCACAATTAGATCATTTTGCCCACCACCACGAATAAAAAAGGTTTTTTTATCTCTCCGCTCGCCGATGACGAATCGTATATTATGTAGGGCAGTCTTTATTACTACTACTTATCGCCTAAAACTTGTATTAGTTTCTTAACAATTTTCTCAGCAACCGCAAACTCGTCAATATTTTCGGCCGTCTGATCGAAGCGACGCGTGACTTGACAGCTCGTGAGTATCTGGTGCAGCGCATCAGCATACCAATACAGATATTACAATAACCGATAACCGCTGCGGTAAACGTGTTCTTGAGTGGATACCATGGCTCGTCAAACGTAGTGTAGGATGCCCTCCGGTCAGGTGGGATGACTACCTATCTGCGAAAAACTGCAGACTGATGCTGGATGCGGCAAGCTGAAAACAGGGTGCTATGGCGCATTTATTTATTCTAAAACCAAAAGTCAGTTTTTTATAGATTATTTTTGGGTTGTGGTCGAAGCTGAACCCCCATTTCTTTTTGTTACACCCTTACCATTCTGTGTTAGTATCCTTCTGAATAAGCGTTTTATTTAGATAATTTTTGATTCATATTTATTGGGCCATTTCGATAAAAACGATCTTTTTATGGCATATAAGAGCATCATGAGATAGCTATGACATAACTTATAATAACTTATGGTAAACTAGTTTGTCGGCTCACCCAACATGGTATCCGCGTGCGATACAATGTGACCTTCTCGATAAGCACTATCAGTAGCATCAGAGAACTCATATTTTTTTAAAATAAGACAGGCCACGCGTGGCAGACTCAAAATTTTAAAGATCTACGTAGTCTCTTCCTGCTGCCTCGTGCGCTGCTGGCCTAATCTGGCTTAGGTATATGACCGGATTAATTCTATTAACTACCGTTCAGAACTTCTTTGAAACCTACCTCACCTGAAACTGGCATTTTGGAATTTCGAACACTTTACTGACGACTTCTATCCCGCGCGGTTTAAGAAACTTTGCTTACCAAAATTGGTACTTTCCAGTCTGATGATACCGATATAACCAACTAAGATTTTAAATGAAATAGGATATAAATTATATTTTTCATTTCGATTCATGGCGAGGCGAGTTCCTGTTAATTTGTGATCAATAATTACAATAAAAACCGAAACAAGTAATTAAGTACAACTGTTTTTTTTTAAAGAAGCGTTTATTTTCCTGCAATAGTATTAAAAGAACGAGCCCTAAACTCGAAATGGTTACGTCATTTTATTAGTGTTTCCAGGGCCACCTTCCGGTTTCCTCGTCAAAATATTGCATTGTGATCCCATTTACAAATAAGCATGACTAATTTCAAGTAGGAAAGTGAGTAAGATTTAACTTGCTTGCTGTAAATTTTACTACAGGCAGATATCGGGGATAGTAAACTATATTTTTGATTATACTACGAAAATTTATACTTGAAATTCATTTGAAAATCATAAGAAAATGTTTCAAGAGACTTCATGAACAAAGCGACATGACACCGGCAAGCTTTTTTGCGCGAATTTAATATGGGAGTAGTACCTCTCCAAACATCACAACAGTTTTTGTAATCCGCTTATTCCCAGTAGTTCTGTGCTGTAGTTCTGTAGTTCTGCGCATCAAAAGAATTTCCGCTATCATGCACCAACATTCCTAAATGTAAACAGGAAGCAGACTTTTCAAACCTGTTATCTTGTACCAACATCATTTTAGTTGATATCAAATTGGTCATCTAGCTAGACGATTTAGGTTTGGTTAAATATATATTTTTTGGTGTAGTTGTGCAGCTATATACCCAAACGCGATGCATGCCGGCTTACTTTTCAATCAGCCAGGGAAACAAGCCAACCACCATCTATAGTAAGGTACCAGTTTATCACCATAACTTTACGAATAAGCTCTACCTACCGCATAATGAACAGGATCTCATCACTCCTGTTTGAAAAAGCTGTTTCCTCAATGATACTTTTATTCTACTTCACCTCGTAAATTATTAGACTTGTTTAAGTAAACAGCCTTGGCTAGTGTCATCGCAAAATTAATTTTTATTGCATTTCACGGCTCTACCCACTGATTTTTCAGATCAAAATGAGTCTTAAACGTTCGACAGAAGTGTCACTTTGTTAATTCTATATTAATAAACATTAGGACGAATACCGGTTGTAGGAAGTTTAGTATAAAACGGGTGAGGATTATTGAATAGGCACATTCAGACCGAGACAGCCTGAAAACCACCAAGATGTACAAGCTGGTAAGTCACAGAGTTCAATTTTGATGTTCTTCTTACTTTTTAATAATCATTGTAGTAAAAATCAGAATTAATATTATAAAAACTGCAAATGGTCCAAAATGTCCCTAACTTATAAAACTTTGTTTAATAATAAGCTCATAAAATTAAAAGCCTAGAGTATAATTTCGTTTGGTTAAATTTTAAGATGATTGATTGATATGATTGACGACCAAAAAAAGTGATCAAACGCTCGATTTGTTGCAAAACATCGGAAAATAACTTGGCTTAACTAATATTTCAATTGCAGATCGCAACTTTCGCCGCCGTCTTGGCCGTAGCCGCCGCTAAGCCCAGTTTGGGTTACGTCGCCCCCGCTGTGGCCGCGTACTCGGCCTACTCAGCTCCGGCGTACTCGGCCTACTCAGCTCCGGCGTACTCGGCGTACTCGGCCTACTCAGCTCCGGCCTACTCCGCTCAGCTGTACGGCTCGGCGTACTCCGCGCCCGCCTACTCCTCTCTGTACTCTTCGGCTCCGGCTGTCTCCTACCCTGTTGTCGCCAAGAGCTACGCGCCCTACGCCAGCTACGCCAGCTACGCTGCCCCCGTCGCCAGCTACGCTGCACCTGTCGCCAGCTACGCTGCTACCCCAGCTCTCTCCTACCCAGTGGTCGCTAAGAGCTACGCTGCTGCCCCCGTCGCCAGCTACGCTGCCCCCGTCGCCAGCTACGCTGCCCCTGTCGCCAGCTACGCTGCCCCCGTTGCCGCTCCTGTGGCTACCACGTACGCCGCTGCCCCCGTCGTTAAGACTTACAGCGCTGCTGCCCCCGTCTACGCCCCTGCCCCCGTCGCCGCGTATGCCCCCGCTGCTGCTCCCTTAGCCCCCCTGGCTAACTACGCCGCCGCCGCCCCCGTGCTGTCTAGGTCTTACACCGCCGCCCCCATCGCCTACTCCGCTCCCGTAGCCGCCACCTACGCTGCCGCCGCTCCCGTAGCTACCACCTACGCCGCCGCTGCTCCCGTAGCTGCCACCTACGCCGCCGCTGCTCCCGTAGCTACCACCTACGCCGCTGCCGCTCCCGTCGCCACCTACGCCGCTACCGCTCCCGTCGCTGCCTACTCCAGCTATGCCGCCACCGCCCCCATCTACGCCAGGGCCTACTCTGCCTACTCCGTTCCCGCTTACGGCTACTCTAGCTACCCATCGGTAGCTTACGGCAGCGACTACGCCTCCTCTTTCCTGTGGAAGAAGAAGTAAGAAGCTAATAAAACCTTTTGATAGGAGTTCCGAATAGTCATGCTTGTGTTCGAGTAAATAAATTGTTAACAACTAGTTAGTATTTATGCTAGTTTTTCTACCCTAACCTTTATTAAAAACCTCATATTGTAATATACTTTATTATAATATGTAATACTCCTTGTCTTGTAAAAAGTCTAATATTAGACCGGTTCTCAAGGCATTTAAGTCTGGTCACTGAAGTTACTAATCTATATATATATAAATGAACCGCTGTTTCTCCTGCTCAGGCTTTTACTTGAGAAAAATATATTCTAATACTTCGTAGAAAGTCCTTGCAAAAAAAAAACATTTCATTAGACTTAGAAAATTTTAGAAAACTTAATGACTTAATGATAAAAAAGTTTTTAATAAAGGTATTTATTAAAAACTTTTTTAATGTAACCTTAGCCCCAGCATTATATTATACTCTTTGCTAAGCACGTTTTACATTACTGTCAGTTGTCAGTTTGAATTGAAAGAGAGGACAACGTCTGTCGGGTCAGCTGGTAATACGTAAATTAAATGTTATAATTATTTAACTGGGACAGTATGGGGCTATGATATGATACAGCTATCACCAGTGAGGAGCTACAGGTTTGAATAGTCAGTTCTTTTTTGGACTAAACTATTTTGGCGTAAACAAGATTTCGTTGATGCTGAATGACTCAGCGCGCCTCGTTTACTTCAGCTATTTTCACAGTGATATGTCGTACGGCATACTACTGTGGGACACCGCGGCTGATGCAGAAGCCGTTTCATTCTTCAGAAAAGAGCTATTAGAGCTATCTATAAACTTGGCTCTCGAGTTTGCCTAAAAAAACTCTTTAAAACCTTTGATATAATGCCAAAATGCCTTCTTTGTTAATCTGTATGAACATCATGTACGTCAAAAAAACCTATAGCTAGAAAAAAAAACTAGGCGACAGGCATCTAAATAATACCAGAAACAGAAATAAGCTCGCATGTATATCAACAAGACTTGGTAGAATTCATTCGTCATTTATTTTATAGGCTCAAGCATTAAAATATATAATAAATTAGCAAACCATTTAACAAAACTATCAGAAAATAAATTAAAAAATATTGTAAAAAATATACTCTCTAAAATAGCTTACTATAGTTTTAAGGATTATCTGGATGACAAAAGAGCCTGGGAGCTCGGCACATGAAATGCAAAAAGACGTATAAATTTATTTACTTTCAGCCTTTATTATGTATAACTATGGTCTTTGTCAAATAAGTTAATACAGATATTTCTTTGTTTCATAGCTTTAAGTACTTGACATTGTAAAAATGTTTGTTTACTTGTGTACCTACAACTCTGTAAACTTACTTACTTATAATAAATAAATTGAATTGAATTGAATTCCGTGTAACGGTCATTTCAATTTCTTGCATGAAAAAAAGCTCACCTTTTCAATGTCCATAATACATAAAATGAAAACGTATGGAATAGATTAATTCGCCTCGCCACTCCAATCAAAAATCATAGAACCACTCATAAATTTGTGCTTAAGTGTACACGTTTATTTTAGGTATGTGACAAATTCTACAATTGCGTTGCAAATTAATGAGATCTTTTTTTTTTATACAACCGAATAATCATTTGAAAAACGAAATAAATGGTAACTAATACAACTTTCTTGATCTAATAACAAAGAAAATTACAACCTTAGAATAGAAACAAATTAGAACTAGTCTTACAGTTGAGCTAACTGCAGACTGATGCAAACAACCTACAAGTCGCTCAACTGATCCATATACAATACCAGTCAGAAGCTTTTTCATTGCCCCGATGTATGGCAATGCTGATGCGGTGCGCACTCACCAGCACTCGGGTCACAAGCGTCGCTTCGACCTGACCCTCAGTTAATTTTTCCTTGAACTTGATCTTGATTTTTCAACCTCTGCTATGGTATCGGCTGAATTATCGTACCTACTAATGTCGTATATCTTGCAATTTTAGGAAATATATGGCAAAAGCTAGCATCTCTGCTTAGCCAATATACTTCATCCGAGATTGGTTTGATCTGAGCACTTACCTACTTTATTCAACTTATTACTTATTGCTAATGGGTCGACGACGTTGGTAAAATTTTTAACCGGCGAAGGCGGTTCACCTGCGACGAACGAGATTGCGGGTTTGATCCCCGCCTCGGGTCAAATGTTGAACGTTTTGAAAATATTTGTTCTCCCGTTGTTCTGGGTGTTTTCTTTTTATAGTAAAAATATGTGTACATCGCTATCTAGTACCCAATTATACAAGCTCTGCTTACTTTGGGGCTGGTGCACTGCGGAACGTCCCGCAATATTTATTTATTTATTATGTGTAGGAACACAATATTATAGATGAATATATTATAAAATATAGTTGGAACTAGTACGATGTAACTTAAAGTATTAATAAACAACCTTCGGTTCGGTCCCAAATGATCTGAATAAATCGGTAATAAAATTAATGTCATTTATTATGACTGTCTTTCGGTGTGTTTTCGTTAATGTTTTATCGTGGACAATGTTACTAAAAGAACACTTAATCGTGATTTCAAAAGTAAAATTAACTATTGAAATAACGAATCATAAAAAGCTGGACAGTTCGTATTATAAAGCCCCATCCAAGAAAAGTGGTTTAAGTTGTTTATATTTATTGATTAGAAATATCCTTGGTTATTACATGATTGTTGAGATTTTTCAGCCACTCTCTAGGTAAAATAATAATATTAAATTAGAAAGGCATGCAAAAGTTACTCAACTCTAGTACATAATAAGAGATTCTAGGCGCGGGCTCGCTTTAATAGGACAGGAAGGAAAATTCGCTCATGTCTGGAACAGTGTAGCAATTGGTGAGAAAGCATTATATTTTAGGATCGGAACGTATCAGTTATTGCAAATCTTACAATCAATACCAGTATTGATGTACGTAATCATGTATGACTACGAGAAGTAAATTTAAAGTAGCTTATGTCTTTTTCCGGGATATCCATATCAGACAGAGAGATATAATTACTTTTTGATTTATAAAATGAGCTCATTAATCCACCACAGCACAAAAACCAGATAATAGACAGCTAGTAAAACACTCATTTGAAGCTCGTGGCACGGTAATGTTATTAATTACCGTGCTCGTGCGAAGCTATTCTGTCATTTTAAAATGTATATTAAGATAACGAGTTAAAGCCCATATTTGAATCCACATTTTTGTGCTATGCTGCAGCGGTTCTATCCGGGTATGCGACAAGCTTTAGCATAAGTAATCATATCTGGGCCCTTATTCCACTAAATTAATCGCTTCACCATAAAAATGGTCTCAGAATTACACATTTTGGCATTTTAGCTTTGATGAAAAAACTACAGATGGAGGGACGCGTGACAAAAATGTCAAGGTTAAAACCATTAGATCAATCTCTTCGCGCAAATAGCACGCACTATCTAGAGTTTCTTTCATTTATTGACGACTCTGTGACGATATCGCCGTCATAGCCTGCCTATAATACTTTCTGACTTTGACATCATTTTAGGCAGAGACGTTATATTTAATTCTATATTAATAAACATAAGGACGAATACCAGTTGTAGGAAGTGTAGTATAAAATGCGTGAGGATTATTGAATAGGCACATTCAGACCGAGACAGCCTGAAAACCACCAAGATGTTTAAGCTGGTAAGTCGCAGAGTTCAATTAAAAAAATATTTTTTAATGTAAAAATGAGTAAATATGCTTTGTCAATGTCTAATTTCTTAATTCTAACTTCTAAATTCTTTACTAATACTTTAATTATAGATTATTTTATTCGATTGTAGAAATTGGAAATACTGGTAAGTAAACTGCAAACTCGAAATAATCTAACATTTTCAAATATTCCTTGTCATTTATTTTCAAATAATATACAGAATGGCTATTCCAAGGCCAAAGTCCAAGTCCGAGGCCTTAAAACCATGATAGAGGCAAGTCATAAATGGAGTCATGACCTCGATTTACGATAAAACAGTAACAGCATATATCGTTTTTTTTTTATTTTTCATCTGCATGTAACTGAACCTATTGATTTTTAAAAACATGACACCCTGTATGTGTTTTTATTTTCCTATTAATTGATCCCATGACTCCTTTCACGATTGTGCTCTTATTTTTTTCATGGTTTCAGATTTGGCCATCCAGAATTGTGCCGTTATGTTTATAACTAATAAAAAATAATTAGCACCTCATGAAATAAGTAAATACAAAATCGAAAAATAAATTAATACCTACCTACACAGAGATTCGCCGCGCGGCGCCGTCTGACTTTGATGGGAAAAGGAAAGGGTTAAAAATCAATAATGCGATTATTTGTAAAAAAAAATATGTACAATGGTCTAATTCATACCAAATTTTATTGCAGATCGCCACTTTCGCTGCCGTCTTGGCCGTAGCTGCCGCTAAGCCCAACTTGGGTTACGTCAGCCCCGCCGTGGCCGCGTACTCGGCCTACTCCGCTCCGGCGTACTCTGCGTACTCGGCCTACTCCGCTCCGGCTTACTCCGCTCGGCTGTACTCCGCCCCGGCGTACTCCGCACCCGCCTACTCCGCTCCGGCGTACTCGGCGTACTCAGCCTACTCCACTCCGGCCTACTCCGCTCGGCTGTACTCCGCCCCGGCGTACTCCGCGCCCGCTTACTCCTCTCTGTACTCTTCGGCTCCGGCTGTCTCCTACCCTGTTGTCGCCAAGAGCTACGCGCCCTTCGCCAGCTACGCTGCCCCCGTCGCCAGCTACGCTGCTGCCCCCGTCGCCAGCTACGCTGCTGCCCCCGTCGCCAGCTACGCTGCTGCCCCGGCTCTGTCTTACCCTGTGGTCACTAAGAGCTACGCTGCTGCCCCCGTAGCTGCTCCCGTGGCTACCACCTACGCCGCTGCCCCCATCGTTAAGACTTACACCGCTGCTGCCCCCGCCTACGCCGCCACCGCCGCTGCCCCCATCGTTAAGACTTACAGCGCTCCTGCCCCCGTCTACACCGCTGCCCCCGTCGTTAAGACGTACAGCGCTGCTGCCCCCGTCTACGCTACCGCCGCTGCCCCCATCGTTAAGACTTACAGCGCTGCTGCCCCCGTCTACGCCCCTGCCCCCGTCGCCGCGTATGCCCGCGCTGCTGCTCCCTTAGCCCCCCTGGCTAACTACGCCGCCGCCGCCCCCGTGCTGTCTAGGTCTTACACCGCTGCCCCCATCGCCTACTCCGCTCCCGTAGCCGCCACCTACGCTGCCGCCGCTCCCGTAGCTACCACCTACGCCGCCGCCGCTCCCGTAGCTGCCACCTACGCTGCCGCCGCTCCCGTAGCTACCACGTACGCCGCCGCCGCTCCCGTAGCTACAACTTACGCCGCCGCCGCTCCCGTAGCTGCCACCTACGCTGCCGCCGCTCCCGTAGCTACCACCTACGCCGCCGCTGCTCCTGTAGCTACCACCTACGCCGCCGCTGCTCCCGTAGCTGCCACCTACGCCGCTGCCGCTCCCGTCGCTGCCTACTCCAGCTATGCCGCCACCGCCCCCATCTACGCCAGGGCCTACTCTGCCTACTCCGTTCCCGCTTACGGCTACTCTAGCTACCCATCGGTAGCTTACGGTAGCGACTACGCCTCCTCTTTCCTGTGGAAGAAGAAGTAAGAAGCTAATAAAACCTTTAGATAGGAGTTCCGAATAGTCATGCTTAATATAAATAAATTGTTTACAACTAGTTAGTATTTGTGCTAGTTTTTCTACCCTTTCTCAAAAACTAAACTTGTGTTAGGTATATAGTAGAATTGAAAAGTGTTCTTACTACCAGTAAGAACACTTTTCAATTCTTTAAATGATGGCCAACGTAATGACTGTACATAAATAAAATTAATAGAGTGATGATGGTATCCTAACTATTATAAATGCGAAAGTGTGATTGTTTGTTTGGTTGTCCTTCCTTCACGCCCTAACTAAGCAACTAGTCGACTTGATTTTTGGCATAGAGTTAATAGTTGAAAGGATGGAGAGTAACAAAGGATACTTTTTGTCATGGTAAAACTAGTAATAAATACCTCCCTATCGGAACCACTTACGAACGACAAATAATAGGATAATAATTACAAGTTCACCTAAGGCATATAAAAAGAATCGATGAATTCATTATTTCTGGAAGATTATCTAGCTTAGTTTTGTTTTAAAATAACTGAATTCTTAAACTCAAAATTGATAAAAAAGTTATGAGCCTTGCAATGAATTAAGCAAGTAAAACTCTCGGTAGCAAATTGGCCGATCATGAGAGAGATTACTGTCTCTAATCGGTTCCCTGAGTCGATTCTGGGTCAGCTCCCACCGAGACGCTACCTACGTGACGCGACGCGTCGCGTTGCGCGTACTTTGATTAAAAATACAACCATTATTACTACGCAAAAAGATAAAAATTAATCTTAGGAATTGGGAGAGATTAGAAATCTTTTTTGTATGTTATTACTTAGTGGCATAAAACCCACCAACACGCACTGGACCGGCATAGTGGGTGTCCGAACCATCATAGACACACACTTACCAACAAGGCCCCAAGTTCTCGGCGGTTCTCGGGTTGGGACTGCCGATGACGGAATGCGGAAACAACCGGAGCCAGGGGTACTAACAATCACCGGGCGTGATCAATCCCGCATCAGACGCTATAATAATAAATAAATAAATAAAATAATATAATATGTAGTGTGGCTATTTCTGTATCAATTTAGTAAGGAAAGAATTCTGAAAAAAAAGTTGCTGATACTTTTTCACGGCATAAAGAAAATTCCATGTAAGTCTACTGTAATTTAGGTCGTGGATTATGTGTGGAGAATCCATGTAAGAATGAATAATCTACGAATTATTGCATTTCTAATTGAACAAACTCCGTAATTAGTCGAAAACTAGCAGCGTCAGAATATTGCAAAAATCCCTTGGCCTGCAAAACTAAGTAGGTACCACAACTAAGTATCGCACTGTTTCTTTTTTTTAGCTAGATATTAGAGATTTAAAAAAAAACGTTTCATAGCAAATTTTAATAGCTTTCTTTGAAACTATAGTAAACTATACATTAATAACATTTTTAACTTTAAAAAAGATAATATTTTTTTAATATTATTATGTAATGTTTTACGAAAGTAAAGTGAGCATCATTCGGACCCGCAATTCATGTGAAAAACTGTAATTTTTCTAGAGATTTTTACATCTAGGTACATTTATTCTCTACTACACATTAGTAACCTGTAGCGATCGAGAGCGTAGTTCCACGTCCGCATGATAGAGGGGCTGTTCCAAAAAAAAAAGAGACCATGATCACGTCTCGTTACCCCCTAGATAACTGACGTCATATTCTGGGTCCAAAATCAAAAATGTTAAATCGATAATATCTTTTTCCTAAAAAAACCGACCGTAGTCGCTGGACTTGGTATTCCCCAGGAGATAGATATCGAAATGAAATTGACTATACTATATAATAACATCATCAACAAGAACAGTAACTAATATAAAAGCTATAAATAAAATTAAAATAAATTATTGAAAAATATTTTAATTTAAATCAACTCAGACCATAGACCTATCCGCGCCACCATTAAATTAAATTTAAAAATTAAATGCCATCACCTAATTAGGAATAAAATGAGACTGCCTACAAAATAAACTTTCATTTGCAGAGAAGAGTTAAATATCGAACTGAAAAATTGTTTTTCTCAAAGCATGTTACTTCAAAAAAACTGATTATTTTTATTTGTTTTTTATAATTTCAAAGAAATATATCTACATATTTATTTTTGTACATTTGATATTTTATTGTGAAATAATTTATTAGATACAAGACACAAAGAACAAACATGACGACGGACAGATCACGACGCGTTCTCTTTTGTCGTAACCCTGAATTTTTTCGGTGACCTATTAAATTAGCCATTTTATATGCGGTTATTAATGGAGATTTTAAAATTTATAGCTTATTTCACAGCTACGCTGATCGTCTACTCCGCAAAATTATAGCGATATTATTTAGAGCTAGCAAAACGCCGGATATGTCAAGTTATCGCATTCAAATTATATATAAGCATAGTATCGTAAAAGATTTTACTTTCTCTGCCAACCTAGGCTTTATTTCCGGAAACAAAGCCTAGGTTCAGAGTAGCCCAGATAATGTAAGCGTATGTCTATGTATTTAATATGTAAAACCATTTTATTTAGGGTAATTTTTACTTAAATCCGGTTCTTAAAGCTGATATAAAAATGGATGAAGCTGTACAAATCTATATCATTCGGTTATAGACAGTCTGAACAAACACCAAAATGTATAAGCTGGTAAGTAAGTGGATACTTACTGATCTTGAAATAGGTATAGGCAGAGAATATCCTTATCGGGTAGATTCTTCCATATTGTGAGATTTCGATAGAGTCATAAGTTTAGAGAGAATTTCACGTGGATTAACGACGCGTTTTGCTTGTCTGTTATTGAAAGAAAGGGATTGGCGTTTATTTACATTTTTTTTTTGCAGTGTGTCGCTATTTCCGCCTGGCTGGCCATCGCCGCCGCTAAACCCCAGATTGCCTACTCAGTCATCCCTGATGTGTCTTTGGAATCCGTGTCTTACATTGATCCCGCTGCATCCTACGTCGCCCCCGCAGCGTCTTACGTAGCCCCTGCCATTTCTACCGCCTATTCTGCACCTGCAGTGTACTCCCCCTCTTACAACGCGTTTGCCAAGTCTTTAGCCTATTCCGCACCTCTGGCTTCCTCCGTAGGCTACGCCCCAACCGCTCCCCTCGTTGCCCAGGCACTCCCTGCCCCTGTGGCTTACTCTGCTCCTTTGGCTGCTAGCCCAGTCGCCTACGCCCCAGCCGCGTCCATTGTCGCTAAGCCTGTAGCGTACTTCGCACCCCTTTCTACCTCCGTTGCGTACGATCCATTTACCCCCACCATCGCTAAGCCTGTAGAGTACTCGGCACCTCAGGCTGCTGCCCGAGTTGACTACAGCTCAACCGCTCCTGTAGTCGCCAAGTCTGTAGCCAACTCCGCCCCTCAGGATTCCTCCGTCACCTACACCACAGATGCCCCCATCGACGCTAAGCCTGATCCTTTGGCTGCTGCTCCCGTCACTAACAACTCTGTAGCTTACTCCACTTCCTTAGCTGCTGACGAAGTAACTTACGCCCCAGCCACTCCTGTGGTCGCTAAGCCTGTGGCTTACTCGGCTCCCGTTGTCACTAAGACCATTGATTCGCCTGCTGCCCCTGCCTACGCGACTGCCTCACCAAGTCTGGCCAAGACCGTTGTTCAGAACCCTGTCGCCACCCCCTTCATTGCGGAGGCTCCCGTCGCCGCTTCCGTCATTGCTGAGACTCCCGTCGCTACCTCCGTCATTGCTGGGACTCCCATCGTGAAGACCGTTACCGCTGCCCCGCTCGCCCCCTTTGTCTCTGCCCCGGTGATCGCCAATGCTGCCCTGCCTGCCTACGCTTTCTCTTTCTAGTACATTCTGCCGTAGGCGCTTTCTCCACCACCTTCGCCTGGAAGAAGAAGTCAATGTCTGAAGTGAAAATGACTGATTAAACCGATAATATTATTTCTACTTCAATAAATTATTTACTACCATAAATAAATTATCACAACCATAAACAGTTTATCAATTTTACAAAACTTCTCCTTAGCACAAACAAATAAACTTACTGTTATATGTAAGTCTATTGTATGTAGGCTTCGATCAAAAATAAGTAGTTCGCGGCCTCCCCGGCAAAGCCGGAAATTTTTGATCGAAGTATGTAGGCTATCGGCTTTTTACACAATTAGAGATAATGCATTCGAAACCAATATCTAAAGAAAATTGCAAAACCTAAACCAGTTAAAATAAAGTAATAAATAGCTTATTTATTTTAGGGAAACCATCAGCACACTATACTTAATTATAATATTAACTTACCAGATTGCTATCAATTAGGAGTATCTTGCCAAATTATTATTCAAAGATCCGGTTCAAATAGGTATAGGTACTTTAAATCTTTTATTTCTGAAATAGGCATTAATAAGTAAATGTAGCGCCATGTTGCTAATTATTTTAATGATGATGATGACGACTTCAACTCGGCTTCTCTTGTCGTGTCGGCAGAGAATTTGCACCACCACAACTAATCCCGCGGGTGTCGTCAGAGGCAAGGCAGTAAGCAAGCGTAGGCAGCAGTGCCAACTGTAGAACAGATCAACCACCGAACTGCAGTCCCCACCCAACCCAGCTTGGAACTACCCCCTAATTTGCACCCCTAATGATTAGTCATTGTGGTGCTTTTTAGGGGATATTTCAATAGTATTAGTTGTTGTTTTTTGTTTAAGTTCGACGGGATAAATATTGAGCCCTTGGGAATATTTTTTGTGCCCAATTCGGGATCATCTGCCTTTCTTAAATTCACAATTCTTTCCATCGAAAGGTTGCCTGGAAGAGGCTTAGCGAGAAGGCCGCCCATTGTACTTGTCTTAAGTGTGATGTCTCTTTGTAGTGTTATTTTATGGTGAACAATAAAGTATTTTTGTATTGTATTATTTACTATAAAATAACGAAGAAAGAATTTCTTTATCGGTCCTTAATTAATAGACGGAGAAATTAACGAACATACATGAAAAAATACAGCTGAACATAGAACCTCTTCCTGAAGTACGTAATAAAACACCAAATATTTAGCAAAATAAAGCTCTACGTCTGACGCCGACGTCCAAACCGTCAGCGCTACGAAGATTCAGCGCCCACTAGTGCTGTGAAGGCAAAGTATGCATAGCTTCTTACCTTATCCGTAGGTAAATTGCTCATTTACCTACGCCTATTCTTATGATACAAATTGCGCCATGTGTCACATGTTTGTTCCGCTTTTTGTTCCTAAATAAAACATTTTTCAGAAGGCCAAAATAAATTCGTTCCGATTTATGTAAGCTAGTGTTACGCTAACAGTACCTATGTAACATTTTGTTTTATACGATTTCTGTAGGTAGTGTATATTTTTTATTATTATTATTCCGCAGTTGGATTTGACCCAGTGTTGGGTTAGAAAAAGGAAGTTTGTTTCATCCACCACGGGCTCTAAAATAGGTAAAACAACCCGTATATTTTAGGTACTAATCAGGAAGGTAACTATATCGTTTTTAAATGTGTATATTATATACTCGTTTTTGCCCCGGCTTCACATGCTTTTTCCGGTATAAAAAGAAGCCTAGGTACATATTATTCCAGGTGTATATTACGGGAAACGGGTTTTAGGATTTTTCAAAACTCATAAACAAGTTTATGCGGATCTTTTTTATTGAAATCGGGTTACAGGGATTTCCGTGTCTTACAATAAGGTTTCAGCTGATTTTGAGAAGTTTTTTACCCTAAAGTCAAAGCGATTAAAATCGCAAGTACTAACTAATATATGCATATATGGATCAGTTGAGCTACCAGTAGAAAAAAGTTTTAGGTAGGTATTGAACAATGGCGCTAGAGCCGTAACAGGTTCCAAAGATTTTCGACCAAACCGACTAGAATTTCGTGGCTTAGTTGGTAAGAGCACACCCGTACTGAGGGTGGGATGCAGGTTCGAATCCGATGCCGATGCCGAAATCGAAAATTTTTGGGAACTTATTTAATTTCTTAGGTATTGAACAATCTACTTACGTCGATACATTGCCATGAAATATATTTTTCCGATATGGCTTATAATATATATAATATACCGAAGGGGATCTCTTTTTTCATTACTTAAAATAATGAATAACGGCGACAATAAGGTATTTTGCGTAATTTTAGCATCCTGGCCATTTGCGTGATGGAATTCAGGTAATTTACGTAAAAAATTGTAGTCCTGGTAATTTGCGTTTCTGGTACTATGCGTCTGAACGTTTACCAAGACACAGGAAAGCTTTTCAGCCGAAAAACAGGCGTCGTCGTCGCGTCAAACTGGCAAGTGGTAGAGTGTATTTTCACAAACGATTTCAAACTACTTTTGATCACCCCAAGAATCTTGTCAAACTCAGACTTGGACCCTCACTTTGGACATGTAATTTTTATGTCTATTATTACATAGATTCCAGCCGCGACATCGCACTTGTTTTTTTTTGTTAACAGAAGAGATGCTTTTCCCTACCTTCTATCTATCTTACTAGAATAGATATTATTTACATTTGGATCTTCTGAGCCGTTAAGGCACTATAAGATGGTACCTTTTACGAACAGTCTGAATAACGATCACATTTTTAATAGGTAGAAATAAGGTTTGTACCTATCGGTAATCAAAATGTACAATTTCACACATTATCACAAATCGCCAGCCATATTAAAATATAGATTACAAATACTCGTAGAAATAAAACTGCTATGAAACTAGACGCATAAATTTTTTTGGTCCTCGGAAAATCCATTCACCGAACTTGGCCCCGTTTCACATTTTGTTTTGAGTAGGATTATAATTACCTATTCACCATTCCGGTTACAAACATTTTGGTATAAAACACACGCACTTCAGTCAACCATCATCATTCAGTCAAGACCGGCCTGAAAGACACCGCCAATATGTACAAAATCGTAAGTTTTAATTTAACTTTTTGTACCACTTTTGATAATTGCACGTAATATAAATGTGTATCAGATAAATTTTCATTAATTGAAAGGGATGGTAGAGGTGATTTTCTTGGTTTCGTAATTATAAACAAAGTTTTTAGTAGGTAATAAGTCGAGGCTAGCGAGATAGTAAATGGTTTTAAATGATAAAATTTGAGAAAACAATATTACCTCTTTATAAAAAAAACCAGCGCCAGCGTCTCTTACACTGCAAATAAATAAATAATGCTGGACAATTCACACAGCATTATCTAGCCCCAAGCTAAGCAGAGCTTGTGTTATGGGTACTAGATAACTGAACATAATTATTAAACTACCAGAACACCCTGAACAAATATCTGCAGATCGTAAAAAAAAGTTTCCAAGATAAATAGTCGAATAAGGAACAATTTATTAGTGCCCGTTTTAAAATGTCTCTTTTTGTTACAGTGCGTTGCCCTCGTTGCCATGCTGGCGGTTGCTGCGGCTAAGCCCAGCCTAGGCTACTCCTACGGCTCTCCCTACTCTGTAGGTGTGGCCCCTGCCCTCTCTGCCTACTCTGCACCCGCAGTGTACTCCCCCTACCTGGCTAACTACGCTGCCCCCTACGCCGCTGCGCCCTACGCCGCTGCACCCTACGCCGCTGCCCCTTACATCGCTGCCCCCTACGCCGCTGCTCCCTACGCCGCCGCCTCCTACGCCGCTGCGCCCCTCATCGCTGAGCCCTACTCGGCGTACCCCTACGCTCAGAACTACGCTTATCCTCAGAGCTACGGCTACGGCGAGCTCCCCCTCTGGAAGAAGAAGTGAATTGATTGAATGATCAATGTTAGATATAAGATTTAAAAAGTTAAAAATAATGTAATTCAAAAACATTAAGATGACATTTATTTTCCACTCCACCAATTCTTATCAGCAGGTAGGTAGTAAGTATGTTTAATATGAGTGTGCCAAACAGGATTACGCAAAAAGTTTTTGATAGCTTGATAGACTTCTTTCTCGCTTACTCTTACAAAAAAGATATAGACAAATACAACATTCTGTGAAAATAGCCTTCAGTCAAATCTCCTAAAACCATATTACCGAATTTCATATATGAACTCAATTATAGAATAGGAATTCTATAATTGAGTTCATATATGAAATTATTCCACTGCTGTCGAACTACGCAAAATAGTTACTCTCTATCCGGTAAGGACACTGCAAGGCGCCAAATTTATGGAAGGAGGCCATCGATCAAAAATGTCCGGCTTTGCCGGCCCCCCTTAGATTCACAATGCGCACGCCACAACCTTCAGTAGCAAAAGAGAAACATTTCGACATGTTAGGAAAGCTTTTCAACTAGTGTCATTTTAGCGTTCAGACAAAAAGCATGGGTACAAAAAATCTGAAAAAGGATGGAATTTCTTATTTTCAGTAAGTTTATATATATTTTTTACCCGTATATTGAGATATGAGTCATATACTTGTGAAATCAGCATAAAATATTGTTGTTTGGTTTGCCTATGTTAAAATATTAATTTTGTTCTAAATTGATAAATGGAGAGGCTATTTCTTCTAAATATTTTTTTTCATTTATAGTATGTATTAATATATTTTTCATAAAAATAAGTTTAATATTACTAGTTGATGATTTTTAAAATAATTAGTTGGCCCGCCCTAAAATTTCATTTGCGTAGACTCTCTAATAAAAGAAAGACTAGGTTCTTACCTACCTACCAGAAGTATGAATTTATAAAACGTTTATTTTTTTCCCGTAAAAAAAACTCGTGCAAAGCCGCAGACAGGAACCAGTTCTTTTTAATCTAGAGTGCCTGCCTGAAATTGTATTGTAAGTTTAAATTATTGTATGTCTGAAATGACCCTTTTGTATAAATACCTACTGTTGAGACACCAATTTATAGTTTCATCAATAAATAATTCGTTATCTTTACCTGAATTCTGTTAATTAATCCTTATAGAAAATAAACTGAGTAGGTAGGTATATAATTCTCAGGTAGGTACCTACCTACTTACAAAATAAAATAAAATGAATTCGACTCCACCAATCTCTTGTTCCGTATGGAAAAAACTTGTCAGGCTCTGCGCAAACTGTCTGCGTCAAAACAAAACGAACCCAATTTTGAGTGACATTTTTGTAAGGCTCTAGGTATCTACGGGGGAGGCCGCGAACTCCTTATTTTTGATCGAAGAAGGAGGCGCCATTTTTTTTTTTCGTCATCGTAAACAAATGCACAATTGCACAACACATACCTACTAAGATCTCAGGTCATTTTGTCATTTCAAAGTTTGACAATAACTTTGTGGTAGGAAACGGATTTTTCCGACAGTGAACAAAAATATCTGATCAACAAGCTGAAATGACATCCGGCTATATCTCCCATAGAACCGATAACTGCAAACGTGTTCTTGAGTGAAGACCGCGACTTGCCAGTGCAAGTGTAAGACGTTCTCCGGCCAGGTGGGTTGACAACCTACAAATGACTGTTGGCATCAGATGCTGGACGCGTCAAGCTGAAGACAAGTCGCTATGTCGCTCATTAGGGGAGGCATATATCTGGCAAGCAGTGGACTAAAATGAAAATATTTTACGCGGAGCGGACTGAAAAGTAAAGTAAATAACTGCCACAAGGTTTTTTCATATAGCACCGGAAGGGGGCATAATTTTAATCCTTTTCCAAACAAGATGTAGACAAATAAAACCGGCCAAGTGCAAGTCGAACTCGCGCACGAAGGGTTCCGTACCTATGAAAACGGCAAAAAAACACTTGATGTACCCCCCTTAAATATATGTTTTATGTTAATTTAATTATTTATTTTAAAAGTGGATATATAACTAAATATTTTGTGAATATTTCAAGCGTTTACCTGTTACCGTTATCAATATCGAGCAAAACGAGCAAAACGAGCAAAAAAATCACGTTTGATATATGGGAACCTTCTCAAATATTTATTTTATTCTGTTTTTTAGTATTTGTTTTTATAGCGGCTACATCATCTATGAAATTGTCTGACTATCAATGTTCATGAGATACAGCCTGGTGACAGACGGACAGGCAGACGGACAACGGAGTCTTTGTAATAGGGTCCCGTTTTTTACCCTTTGGGTACGGAACCCTAAAAAGTACCTGCGTCATTAATGTCGTATATGAAGGAGTACATACCTGTGTTCTATATAAGACTAACATAGGCTGATGATGGTGATGATATTATGAGGGAGAGAAAACTCTTGTAACGTGCTGATTTTTAGGGTTAGGTACGAGATCAGTTTCGAAACCATAAAGCTCTGCGCTCATGATAGGCTATTACTACATTGAAAATAAGTCGCAAATTATTTTCATTCTAGTCATTGACAATGTAACAAAGCGTACACAGGTGATTTAAAGAAAAAAAAGCCGAAACGGGTTTTTTTTTTTTCATGTATGGTCACGTGACCGAAAACGCTCTGCGTTTGGTTGCATCGCTGGTGACGTCACACCTGTCATAGATTACAGTGTGTGTTGTAGTTCTTGTATTGTACTGTGAGAAGTGTGACGTCATCGAGTCATGTCACCGGAGCCATGACAGAGATTATCGTTTTGGCGCGCCATTATTTAATCAAACTTTAAAATTAGTTTTTTTTTAACTAATGCGATGCATTTTACATTACATACATTACAATACGTTAGAATTATTTCCCAATGGTAGTCAAGTAGCCTATTCCGCTACCACCCAGCACAATAATGTGCTTTCAAATATGATAGAGAAGGTACAGAAACGCTTCCTGAGAAACCTCTACCGGAAATCCGACCTGTAAAAAAAATCTGTAGACAACTAGGTACGTACGAATGTACGTAATGTACGTGATTCTGACAGAATCCATACTTTTCTAGTAGTTGATGCAGAGACGCTTCGCTCGCTCGGTCAATAACTTATTTACACCATCGCAATTTAGAGCAACATTCTGAATTCTAATAACTTT
The DNA here is from genome assembly GCA_947086465.1 of Eupithecia exiguata. NCBI lineage: Eukaryota > Metazoa > Arthropoda > Insecta > Lepidoptera > Geometridae > Eupithecia > Eupithecia exiguata. Next base: position 6,485,046 of record OX352238.1, on the reverse strand, counting down.
TTAAATAAGTTGATTATTATCCTTTAATTCATATTTTTGAGGAGCAAAGTCATTGTTTTCGAGCGGGAGTGGTAAAAAAATCAAAGTCATATAAATGTTTTCGAATAACATTATATTATTTTAGTTTTTTTTAATGTCATATCTAACATTGATCATTCAATCATTTCACTTCTTCTTCCAGAGGGGGAGTTCGCCGTAGCCGTAGCCGTAGTCCAGAGAAGAAGCGTAGTTCTGAGCGTAAGAGTAAGGGTACGCGGAGTACGAGTACGGCTCGGCGATGAAGGGGGCAGCGGCGTAGGAGGCAGCAGCGTAGGGAGCAGCGTAGGGAGCAGCGTAGGGGGCAGCGTAGTTACCAAGGTAGGGGGAGTTGTAGATTGACTGAGCGGAGTAGACTGCGGGTGTGGAGTAAGCAGAGATGGCGGGGGCAACAGGTGCCACGGCGGCTACGGGGGCTACGGGGGCCACGGCAGCCACAGGGGCCACGGAGTAGGGGGAGCCATAGGAGTAGCCTAGGCCAGGCTTGGCCGCGGCAACCGCCAGCATGGCAACGAGGGCAAGGCACTGTAAAAAAAAAATTCTTTAACATCTCCTATTGTCAAATGTTCCTCAGGGTTAATTTAAGGGTTTTTTGAAAAATATTTTTTTCTTTAAAAAGTTTGGCGAGAAACAGGGCTTAAAAACTGACGGAAATAATATTTTTGTAATAACGAAAGCCCTAAAGAAAATAAAGTATAGTCCTCTCTTTATCAGGAGAGATTTTAAGTTATTACGTAGATACTACGACTCCCAAATATTAAAATGATTTAAAACTTACGACTTTGTACATATTGGTAGTGTCTTTCAAGCCGTTCTTGACTGAATGATGATGGTTCTCCGAAGTGCGTGATTTTTATACCAAAATGCTAAGTAACCGGAATGGTATCAAAATAAAATAAATTACATGTCTCATCTCCTTGACTAAATAAATAAACTCGAAACTATATCATAAATTAAAGCCACTTTAAATATTATCGATTCATACCTTATTGAACAAATTCTAAATAGAGCTTTTTAAGCTTTCGGGATTTTATTCGGGCTTTTTGATATTTATAATATTGAATAATATACACATAGATAACAATCTAAATAAGTATAACTCACGAAATAATGATTGAGTCGATAGAGTAATGGTCGTCTCGACGTGGTGTTCTTCGTATCTATAGAACTAAGTATATCTATAGAACTAAGTATAAATCACTTTTTTTATAGCCAATAGGCCTTCGTTTGGCCACAATCTCACCCGATGGAAAGTGAAGATGTGGCCGACGGTGTATCACGAAGGTCTAGAAGATACCTATTCACTCTTGACTTGAAGAGACCCAGATTGTAATTAACCGGAAAAACAGCAGCAGGGAGCGTGTTCCAAACCCCAGCATCGTCACAAAAAGTTGCAATAACAATTAAATGCAAACTGCAGAGTTTGGTCTTGGGTATTGAACTTGTTTACAATAAGTCACCCTAGTGGTCCAGCCAAGTCGATGATTCTTATATTTTCAAAAACATTCAGCACTAAAACCTAAAATAATTATTTGCGGCGGGTATCGAACCTTCGCCCACTAGGCACCACAACTGTCGTCGATGGCCCACAGTTCGATTTCTATGAAATGGTATTCTTGCTCTGTATGTATCAAAATGAAATGCTTATGATAAAGATTAAGTAGGTAAATACTTTTAAGATATTTATTATATGTAAGTAATATAAGTAAGGTATAAGTAAAACGCTTTTAAAATTTTCCGAAATAAAACAACAAAGCGTTTGCTTCTTTTCCAGTGGACCACACACTGGACAGAGTTTACAATTTCTTATACATTGTTTTCCCCGTTCTGGTTTCCACCTGCACTCATTTAAAGATGAGATTCAATAACCTTTGCTTTTAAAATGTCACTCTGGTATTTATCGACCTCATCAAAAGATACTTGGAACTAGTTTTCATTTTCAGCCTACATTATAATGTCTACAGATGTTTTATTACTGTTGTTATCATATATGTCAACCGGTTGGAAAATTTCCGTATAAATTGATCGAAATGGAGCAAATCGCCGTCATTCAGTCTCAAGCCGTCTGAAATCCCCACCAAGATGTTCAAGCAGGTGAGTAGTAAAAAATATTGTTCTTTGCTGCCCTGGTTGATACTAAGTGAAAGTGGCCGAGTCCTTAGTAGAGTCCGATACTTATTTGAACTATTTTTATTTCAGTGTGTTGCCCTTGCCGCCGTCCTGGCCGTCGCCGTAGCTAAGCCCAGCTATGGATACTCCTACCCTTACGAAGCGTCCTACGGCGCGTCCTACGGCCTAGGCTCCGCATACGCCGCACCTGCTGTGCTACCCGCATCTTACCCCTTGGTGGGTAGGGCGTACGCCGCCGCTCCGGCAATCGCTGCCCCAGTAGCTCCGGCGATCGCTGCCCCAGTAGCTCCGGCGATCGCTGCCCCAGTAGCTCCGGCGATCGCTGCCCCAGTAGCTCCGGCGTTCGCTGCCCCCGTAGCCCACGCACCTCTGGCCGCCGCCCCTATTGCTGCCGCTCCTCTTGCAACCACCTACGCCGCCTCTTACGCGCCCGCTGCCGTCGCCGCCGGCCCCGCTCTGGCCTCCTACGTGCCCGCCGCCGTCGCCGCCCCCGCTGCCGTTGCCACCCCCGCTGTGGCCTCTTACGTGCCTACCGCCGTCGCCGGTCCCGCTGTGGCCTCTTACGCCCCTGCTGCGATCGCCACCCCCGCTCTGGCCTCTTATGCTCCTGCTGCAGTTGCCGCTGCTCCTATCACCCCTTACTCTTACCCCGGCTACTCCGGCTACTCCGGCTACTCTCAATACGCTGCCGCCGCCCCTTTTGCCTACGGCAGCGCCTACGGCAACGGATTCTCTACCCCATTCGTGTATAAGAAGAAGTAAATGATTATTACAAACCATTCCGAACAAATAATGTAAGATTACCAATAAATTATAAATTTCCTACACAAAAGCTTTGTCTTATTCATTTTAAAGATTTTGAAATGTTTGATTCATATGTTTTTTTAATAGTGTAATTTAAAATTCATGTTAATCGCTAGAGTAACATTACATTCTAGTCTGAGTATTTTGTTTTGAACATGTCCATTGGCACTTTTCTTAGGCGTTTGGTCATGTCTTCTTTAAAAGTGCCCGATATCATACCTACCATGGCAAAAACTTATACTACTTGTTGTTACTAGGTACTTGTTATTAAATTACCTAAAGCGTAGTAAAGTACTTCTCCGAAATAAATTAATATGTTAATGATTTTCACATCCGAACAGTTAAATGCGAAAGAGTCTTTGTTATCTAAGTTTTATACAGTACAAAGTAGGTCTCGACATAGCGATCGTTATGTAGCGATCGCTATATTTACAGGGTCGATCAAAAGCAGCCTATTTCCTTCTCCAAAGTTTGTCAAAAGCAAAAAGATGTCGAAGCTCAGTTTAGCAAAGACACAAGTACCAATGCAGCGCTGCAGGTTTTCAGTGGTGCCAGGGTATTAGTGCAACACTAATCAGTTGATTGACGAATATGTCTATCACTGTTTAATATCTTTTGACGTCACTTATTCCAAGACATGTCTTTTCACATTTTACACCGTGTGTATAGCGACAAAACTTGTCATCGAAAGAAAAAAAGAGGAAAGATAACCAACGGGAAGTTTGTTGTAGAATGCGGTACTAAGACATATTTCACATCCTCGGTGCATTCATATAGAAAGACTTAGGTACGATCTCATTGAATCTCTACCAATCATGAGCTATTGTAGCTCCTAGTTCTTAATTATTTTAAAAACTATTTAAACAAGAAAAAAATAAGTATTTTGAAATGTACTAAATTATATCGTTCTTTCCACACTTGATTTTATGTATTGATTTTAACCCCCTTTGGACGCTTCTATGTCAAAATTCCGCGATAGATAACGCCTTACAAAGTTACCAGCACGATTCACAAGTCTTGTCTGTACATTTATCGAATTTCACGCAAATCGGAACAACCGGAACAACGCTTGGACGGACAGTTATGCTCGAAATTAATAAGTAACCATACAGCCAAATCAACTAAGATGCCACTGAGATCTTCGTTCGCTTCGCCAACTTCGATCAAAGAGTAGGTTAAGTAGTACCCATGTGCACTCTGCCTGTTGCCTGATCTTTTCTCATAGTCCCAAGAGTCTGCGGCCTATTCCGAGGCACCTACCCCTGGAGCGACGAAGTTGAGAAAGACATACATAAACGTCGTGCCGTCCACTGGACTGAAACGGCAAGGGACCGGGACAGCTGGTGATTTCTGGTGTCAGAGGCCATGATCCACTTCGGGTTACTGCTAAGGGTAAGTAGGAATTAGGATAGCATCGTCGAAGAATCATCCATAGGTGAAAGCAACTCGAGATAGATATATTGATAGAATAGTGTCAACCTTGACACTTTTTAAGCGCGTTCATTGGGAGTTATTTTAATAACTACCCGCAGTCCATCTGTAGATTTTTTTTCTTTCATCAAATGTTAACTGCCAAAATGTGTCATTCTGAGACGATGCCATTGTTATGGATCATCAGGACTCTATGTTCGATTAGAGCGTCATGATTATGACGCTGCTCTCGTACAAAGGTCATCATCATCATCAGCCTATATCAGTCCACTGCTGGATATAGGCCTCCACTAATGAGCGCCATAGCGTCCCGTCTTCAGCTTGCCGCATCCAGCATCTGCCAGCAGTCTTTCGCAAATCGTCATCTCACCTGGTCGGAGGGCGTCCTACACTACGTTTACCGAGTCGCGGTCTCCACTCAAGAACACGTACCCCACCCCAGCGTAAAAAGGAACACGTCGCTATTCAATATGTGGATTGACACGCCTTCCCAATGTATGTTAGATATCAATAAATATTTCATAGTAAAATGTTCAAAAACACACGTTTAAAAAGTTCCCGATTGGTTTACACGTTCGTTGAGACTGATTGATGATGATGATGATTAAAGTGCAAATTAATGGGAGTAGTTGCGGATCGTAAGAGAATATCCAAAACAGGAAGCTCATGTTCCTCCCACTCGCACGCGTGGGTGAGACCATTGGCCAGAGTGCGACCAAAAACAGGTAGACGCATTGGTTAATAAACCTTGCAAATTCCAATAGAATTAATCCTAATATGTTCCCTCCGTTATCCAAATTAAATATGTATAAATGAAAATATGTATTTTATTTTTACTTTTTTTAAAGATACAATTCAATTCAATGAAGAAAAAGCAATTTTTAGATAATTTAAACTACCTGACTTGTGGAACATACTAATCTCTGACCGTAGACCCCTTCGGTATACATTAAAATATATCAATATCTTTACTAACATATTAAAAACAGATAACTTGAAAGAAGACAAATGACTTTACATCAAAGCAACCTTATTAGATCTAAGAAAATGATCCTCTCCCAATAGCCGTTAGAGAATATTCACTTCGTCTTAGTAAAAAAATTGTCTGAAATTATATTTCTTTGTTTCAAGAAAACAACATGAAATTCAAGAAGCGAATTAATTAACATAAGACACCAGATATTCGTATAGTCAAGAGAGGTCTTCAACTGAAATTTTTCTTTTTATCATACATAGGTAAACTAATCATCATCATCAGCCTATATTAGTCCACAGCTGGACTAATATTGGAGTAAAATTATATTTATCTATAACTAGCAGCGCCTCGCGGTTTCACCCGCGTAGTTCCCGTTCCCGTGGGAATTCCGGGATAAAAAGTAGCCTATGTCCTATTCCAGACTATAATCTATCTCTGTGCCGAATTTCATTCAGATCCGTTCAGCCGTTCTGGCGTGATAAAGGAACAAACATCCATCCATCTATCTATCCATCCATCCATCTAAACTTTCACGTTTATAATATTAGTGAGATTAAGAAATTGATATGCTAGGAATAGTAACTTAGGATTTCAGTAAAATCAAATTAATATTTGGAAGATTTCTTTTTTATATTTAGATTTAATTCTCTTGAAGTAAAGTATTTTTCTTCTTGCTTCCACGTCCATCTCCGTGGGCCTCTTCAGGCCTCGCTCCTGGAGGACTGTCCTCTATCCATTTCGGTCCCATTGGTCCAACTGGGCTAAGCCATGGGGTTGAGGTTTTATCGACATCTTCAGTTAACAAATATTTCAGAGATTTCGCACTGATTGATACCACCTTTTATTGTCTTCTTTACGCGCTACACAAAGTTACTACCTACCAACCTTGCCGCGCGTCATGCCACCACACGCGCTACCGTTCGGCGGATATAGCGTGGACAACGTCCACCGGTCGATCGCCGATCGCTTCGTGTGCGGCAGCGAAGTAACATTACCTGCCCCCCTAGCACGGGGATTGTTGTCTAGGGTAGAATAGACAATAATGACATTGCATCGCCATACATTGCGTACATTATTGAAGTTGATGGAATGCATTTAAAATAATTTACGCATTGGATGACGAAGTGACGTAATTTTTCTCTATTCTACCCTAGACAACAATCCCCGTGCTAGGGGGGCTGATCTGTGGTGGCGGCGCGGCGGGCGGCCCTAACCCTGGGGAGCCTGAAAACTGTAGGTAAATAACTCAAAACTGAGCGCGAGTGACGGAGCACAGCTATTATTATAAATAATTTCTACTACTATTATTTAAATTCAATATGAATGTAAACAGGTTGACAACGACCCCAGTTTTTGTTGTTTGAACAATAACGTATAATCCCTTTCGCCTCGTTAAAGGATGATACGTTGTTGTTCTAACAATTGTTCAGGGTAAGTGCGGTTCTAAACGCGCGCATATCGAAAGCAGCACAAAAATAACTTAATGTATAAAACATGAACATTCTACTTAAAAGACCATTCCACAATCGACGATTATAACTATTTTGAATGTTTCGGCGCAATGCCTGATACGCTCAAGCTCAATCAAAGTATGGTCCGGACAAGTGGGCGATGTCCTTTATGATGACTACTAATGTCCGCATTATGATACAAACTGTCGTCAATAAATTTATTGATAGCAAATATAGATCGACCATGTCTTCTTTTTTTACAAGTGCAACCTACGAATGTTTTTTTATAAGTAGTTTATTGCTTTCGTTAACATTAAGAATCAGATCCGGTTGTACAAATTTGTATATAAAAACGTCCAATTCGAGCACTTATATCATTCAGTCATTGACAGTCTGAAATACTCTACTCAAGCAAGATGTACAAGCTGGTATTCATTTTATTATTTTACTTATTAAATATAGAAATAACAGTAAGATCTATCCCCATGTTGGCTGGGTCATCCGAAATGACGTTAGTTTTGATTTAGTTTTAAGACTTTTGTGAGACAAGTCAAGTCAATAAAGCTTACCATGACTAGCTTATCCTCGACCAATATGTGGATGGATGGTACTTATGAGTAGTCCGATCATAGTCACTTTCAAAATGTTAAGCCATCGATATTTAAACCTAATTTTTGTATCCTCAGTGTGTTGCCCTCGCCGCTCTGCTGGCTGTCGCCGCCGCCAAGCCTGGCCTAGGCCTCGGCTATAGCTACGGATCCTACTTGGCCCCCGTCGCATCGGCCTACTCCGCCCCCGTGTATTCCAACTACGCCCCGGTTGCCCCGGTTGCTGCCGTCGCTGCTGCCCCCATCTCGTACGCGGCTGCTCCCGTTGCCACCGTCGCCGCTTCCTACCCAGCCTACTCTGGTTACTCTGGCTACTCAGCTTACTCTGGCTACCCGGCTTACCCTGGTTACTCCGCGTACTCCAGCTACCCTGCTGTGGCTTACGCCAGTGACATCTCAGCCCCTTTCCTCTGGAAGAAGAAGTAAATGACTGATACTAATATTGAATAAACTGCTCGAAAATAAAAAACGATCAAACATTACCAGTTAGTTTTAATCGAAAATGTGTCGTGTAAGATTTTTTTTTTCAAATAAAGAAACCGTTCTTTATATTTAAAAAAAAATCTTACATGGCAAGCACATAGGCACATACATATTTATAAATAGTATAATTTTAAGAAATTAATAAATCCCAAAAATTTACGATCTCGACGGAATTCGAACCCGCACCTTCCCCTTCAGCTACGTGATCTTATCCCGCCGAGGTGTAAATCTTTGGGAGTTCTTTCGGCACAAACGCCGTCAGCGCCGCCTACAGAGGAAACAATGAAGTTATCCAATTCTGCTCAAAGACCAAATTTACATTTAGTTATTGATAGCAAATATATGCCGTCGAGATCGTAAATTTTTTTGGGATTTATTAATTTCTTAGAGATTACCCAGAGTACTAATAAATAAAAACCTTAGTATAATTTTCCTTGGTTATCTTACAAAAAGTATTTTAAAATTTTAATGCTATGAATGTGGATCTACGCATCGGTTTCATCAAATTTGTCAACAAGAAACTCATCTAGACTGTAGTATGCCCTGTCCAAAAGTCAAAAGTCAATAACTTTATTTCTTTAGGCTTACAAAAAGCACTTAGACAAGTCAAATTTTATACATACACAGCTTTATGAATTGTAACTATCAAACAAGAAACAAAATGGTATTGATTTGGTTCGCTCCAATTTTCCACTAAAATGGTCAAGAGCGGGGGGGGGGGGGGGATTTTCTAAAGGGATTATTAAATGAAAGGTATCAGTTTGTAGATGTCATATTTTTAGAATTTTTTTGAAAAAGTCGAAAAAATTGCAGTTTGAATTAAAATAGCAAAGTCTTACCGTTGCTATTTAATTGATCTTTTCCTTTTCTAGCCCCGTATTAGAGTAAGGTCCACTCGCAGTGAGCGGAACTGCACTACAACGGAACTGCGCGATATGGCGCAGCCAGTTATCCTTTGTATGAAATCCGATCAGTCTCATAGACTGATCGTACTAAGCGTCAGCGGAACTGCGCGGCTTTTTTGGTGATTTATTTTGTTCTAATTTGACGGGCAGTGCCGCGGCCGCGCAGTTCCACTGACGCGTAGTGCGCTTCCTTTAACAAAACAAAGAAACTAAAATTTTAAGTTACAAATAGACAGCGCGCGAAACACTTGCTTGAAGCTCAAAGCTATTTTTAACCCACTTCTAAAAAAGGAGGAGGAGCCTCTACATAAACGAGATTCATACATAATACATAAGCTCTCATACACCATAACTTTATTTCAATTAATTTTTTTATTAATCAATTTTTTTTTTAGGCTTACAAAATAAGCACTCAGACAAATCAAACGCTTATACTATAATAATAATAATAATAATATAGCCTTTATTCAAACTATTATATACATTTACATTATTTACAATTTTTCACACCTAGTTTGTTTGCCGCTTGGCACAGGCCACAGGCTTATACTATATGTAAGTATAAATAACAGCTTTATAATTAATTATTATTATCAAATGACAAATAAGGTGTTATTGATTTTATTCACTTAATTTTTGACCACTGTTGGATGTGGGCGGTGGCGGTGCCCTTATCCTTGCCGTAGTAGCTTCAGTGTGGAAGAGCGAGCTTGAGATTTATTTTAACCGACTACCGAAACGGAGATTCATGTTCTGCTAGACTTAGTTACTCATTAGAATTAGGATATTTTGTTGATAGTTCGTTTGTCTAATGCTCTTAAAAGAATCTTGAGTTAACAACATACTTCACAACGTAAGATTCTTCCACTTCTACGACGATCACTGGCCGTTATCTCACTAATATTATAAACGTGAAAGTTTAGATGGATGGATAGATGGATGGATGTTTGTTCCTTTATCACGCCAGAACGGCAAAACGGATCTGGATGAAATTTGGCACAGAGATAGATTATAGTCTGGAATAGAACATAGGCTACTTTTTATCCCGGAATTCCTACTGGAACGGGAACTACGCGGGTGAAACCGCATGGCGCTGCTAGTAATATTATAAATCACAAATTTATTTACTTAAATATCTACATAATAATTTCATCTCAGTTGGATGCCACTTTTATAATTTTGAGAGTCCGGATTTATACAGGGTTATTGGTAAATTAGTGACAATACGTGAACTGCAGGTTCAGCCCATCATCACAAATACACTTGTGAAGACGCCAGGTCTAAATTCTAAAAAAAAATATAAGTCACATCTGATACTACACACAAATAAATAATCCATGATATGGATCAGTTAAGTTGCCTGAGCTATGCTCGGAGTTTCCGAGCTATGCTCGGAGTTTCTCTGAAGGATAGGATTCGCAACGAGTACATCCGACAGAGAACCAAGGTTGTCGACATAGCTCAAAGGATTAGCAAGCTGAAGTGGCAGTGGGTTGGCCATATCGCGAGAAGAACCGACAACCGCTGGGGTAAACGTGTTCTTGAGTGGAGACCGCGACTCGGCAAACGTAGTGTAGGACGCCCTCCGACCAGGTGGGATGACGATTTGCGAAAGACTGCTGGCAGATGCTGGATGCGGCAAGCTGAAGACAGGGCGCTATGGCGCTCATTAGGGGAGGCCTATGTCCAGCAGTGGACTGATATAGGCTGATGATGATGATGATGAAGTTGCCTGTAGATTGTTTGCAACAGTCCACAGTTAGCTCAATTGTTTCAATTGTAAATAATAGTTTTAATTTGTTTCTATTATTTGATTGTTTAGTAAAATATAATAATAATTTTCTTTGTTAAACACAGTACCTACATCTACATGTAGGTACTTTGTTTAACAAAGAAAATTATGGTCACAACTACGTCTATCACGACAGTTAGGAAAGTACGTAGGTACTTTCCTAACTGTCGTGATATTGGATAAATGTAGGTAAATGTCGAGTCATTCGTCAATTCACACCATCCAACTCGTCCCAACTTCTATGAGTTGACGGATCGTATCAAAAAGCTATATCTGCAACTCACACCACTTTTACTATGGGTGAATTTTAGTACAGTCAACACACTCGTACCTACTGACAATATTATTTAAATTCACGGACTTAATTTATTTTTAGTATTTAAGTTGCTATTTTTTTATAATTAATAAATATTATCTTATCATACATTTATAGATTATCATGACAGTTATGTTAGGTTAGGTCAGTATTTACTTACGAAATAACATGTAATAAGTACGTACTTACGAACCTACTGAATATAATACTCAGTGGTGAAGATATTTGATAGATTGGATCTACTTGCTTTGATTTATCATTAATGGAAATGTTCCTGAAGGTCAGCATTAAGCTCTGCGCTCATTAATCGTATACAGCTACCACCCAGCATATATGCATTCAAATATGGACTTTGACTCGTTATCTTTAGATAAATTTTACAATAACAAAATGGCTTCTCACAAGCTTCAAACGAGTGTTCCGCGAGCTGTCTGTCATCAATATAAAATTCATCGAAATGTTACGAGTTAAGGTTAAACAAGTTGCTCGTCTTTCCATACAAACGTTGAAGGGTCGCTACACACTGTTTGACGTTGACCATCCAAAACTAAGGATTATATCATTTTATCTCGTCATTATCTATGTCTGTATTGTATACACCATAAACCGTAAAAAAGTATTCATTTAAAAAAAGCTTCCAAACTTTCGTATTCCAACACTAATTTCAGCCCAACTTTGGGCGAAAATAAATAATATACGGAGAAAGAAAACGCAAAACTTAAGCCCGTTCCGAAATAGTTAAGTTATTAAAAAGTTGAAATAAATGTATTTTGAAATGATACAACCAATAGTTTTTCTGTAATAACCCTGCTAAAAGTCTATTCACATATTTTTGCGCGGTCATTTTACGAATGAATCATTGTGGATTTCATTCTAGCGCGCGGGTAACAGAAGGGAAAGCGAACATTGAGGCGGATAAGACATGTGGCGGTAGAATTGAAATAGATAAAGAATATATAAAAAGATAGCATACATTTAGTCCGCGCCCACTGATGACTTTGCTGCCGCAACTTGTGCAGCCTTAAGGCCCATATTTGAATGCACAATGCGCCTCTAATCTGCGACCACCTTTAAATGACAAACAGGTTAATTGCTCAAAACATAAATCTGTAACCCAATTAATTAATTCCAATCAAATAATAAAATAAAATTAAAACTAGAATTTACAATTGAAACAACGGAGCTAACTGCAGACTGTTGCAAACCATCTACAGGTAGCTCAACTGATCCATATCAATACCAGTCGGAAGCGTGCCCAAGACGCAGGCTGCATTATCCGGCTATATTTTTTGTTAATTCATATTCATTATGTCGTGACATGACGATTTTGTCGTAAAAGTCTCTTTGGATTTGGCATCCGTACTTAGACTCATATTACGAAAGCTTACTTAATCATCGATCTATGCTTGACTAATATTTATCCCACTAATATACTAGGTAAATGTGAAAGTTTGGATGGATGGATGTTTGTTACTCAATCACGCCAGAACGGATGAACGGATCTGGATGAAATTTGGCACAGAGATAGATTACAGTCTGGAATAGCACATATGCTACTTACTAACTTACTTTTTATCCTGGAATTCCCACGGGAACGGGAACTACGCGGAACCGCGAGGCGCTGCTAGTGTCTTATAAAAGCGTTACTCAAGCATAGATCGATGAGAATGATGCTAAGTAAGCTTTCATAGTATGGACCTTAGAGAGCTGACCTCCGCAGTACTCGAAAGGAAAGAGGAACTCGAGTGTAACAAAACTCACAGATTACCCCCAACGATTACCCCCAATTCGGGAACGGGAACAACGCGGGTGAAACCGCGAGGCGCTGCTAGTGTCTTATAAAAGCGTTACTCAAGCATAGATCGATGAGAATTATGCTAAGTAAGCTTTCATAGTACGGACGTTAGAGAGCTGACTTTCACAGTACTCGAAAGAAAAGAGGAACTCGAGTGTAAAAAACTCAATTCGCCCTGATGAACTACTTTTAAGATTAGACTCGATACGGTAAATAAGTAAAGGCCCGTGGATATGACTTTTAAGATACACTTTAGAGTAGGTTTCTAAACCCACGCTTATTAACTGTGTGGAACGGATTAAAACAAAACCAATCTTTATTTTTATGCATGTGACATATGAAATCCATAGGTCAGGTATTAGATTAAGAAAGATGCGTCATGTCCTATCCGATGTATGGGTCAAAATAATAAACTAAAAAGTAGCCAAAGATAAAATAATATACACCTATTTTGGGACTGTTCATCTGTTTGTTGCAACAATTCTTTTGTGTTATGACAAACAAGACATGGGTTTTTTGCTTTTTTAAGAAAGTATGTAGTTAAATGGACTGTTTAGGAAGTAGACAAAAGTTGGATTTGAGGAGTGAAAATGCAGTAAAAGAACAAGACGATTTAGGAAGTGGTCAACTTTGGAAGTGGTCAAGCTAGGAAGTGGACAAAGTCATCCTGAGGGAATGTTCAACTTTACTTTTTATAGCGCTGTAAGAATAAACGATGCTCTTTACTCTACCATCATGGGCCACAAGACCCGAATTATTTAGAGTAAGAAATAGGTCAAGCAAATGGAAAAGCTATATTGGGTTCAAAGTGATTTTACCATAACCTGTCCGACCCTCGGATTTTATTTATTGCTAGCCTATCGCATCTGTGCAGAAGGCGAAATTATTAATTTTATCATCATTAGGACTCAATCCGGTTGTTCATTATTTTGTATAAAATGGCATTATTTGACGAAAGATCATCATTCCTTCCGAGACAGTCTGAAAATCAACTGCCAACATGTTCAAGCTGGTGAGTACCAAATTTAATTTACTACTTGGTAGTAAATTTGAATTTCAATTCAAATAATCATCATATTAAACTTCCTGCAACAGGAAACAGGAAACAAACTGAAGCTGATTTTAATTCGTGAAACTCATGAAAAAAAACGTTTACTGAAAACTTTGTAGGTCCATTATAAAATCATAGAACCAATTTCACCCAACATTTCCAAATTTTTGTTTCAGACTTTCGCTCTTGCCGTGCTGGCTGTTGTCTCAGCCGGGCCTTCAGCCAAGCCCTCAGCCCCGGGCTACGCTGGCGCGTCATACCTTCCTCCCTTCTCAGCTTCCTACCAGCCTGCCGTGTACTCTGCGGGATACCAGTCACCTGCGCTGTACTCTGCCGGACAATCTGTACTGTACGCTACCGCTCAGCCTACGTACGCTAGCTCTCAGCACTTGTACGCCACCGCGCAGCCCTCGTACGCGTCACCTGCTGTGTACTCTGCCGGTTACTCTGGCGGTTACTCTGCCGGGTACCCATCTTCAGTCTCTTACGTTAGGTCCCCGGCTGTCGCATACAAGAGCTATGCCGCCGCCCCGGCCGTCTCGAACTACGCCCCTGTTGTCGCCACCGTCGCCCCGGTGACCACTGGACACTATGCCACCGCCCCAGTATCCACCGCACACTATGCGACCGCCCCAGTATCCACCGCACACTATGCCACCGCCCCAGTATCCACAGTATCCACCGCACACTATGCCACCGCCCCAGTATCCACAGTATCCACCGCACACTATGCCACCGCCCCAGTATCGACCCCACACTACACCGCCCCAGTATCCACCGGTCTCGTCTCAGCCGTTAAGCCTTACTCCGCGTACTCCGTCCAACCTGCTTACGCTGGTGCATCCTACGGTGCCGCCGCCTACCCCGGATACTCCGCCTACTCTGGTGCTTCCTACGGCGGCGCCGCTTACCCCGGATACTCTGCCTACTCTACCTACCCGGCGTACTCAGGATATTCTGGCTACTCAGGCTACTCTGCGTACCCTAGCTACTCAAGCTACTCTGCATACCCTAGCTACTCAGGCTACTCCGGCTTCTCTGAGGCCTACCCCGCCTCCACCTACGGCAGCCCCCTGTGGAAGAAGAAGTAAGCCTTACGCACTCGGCTTGGAATATAACAGCTCTTCGCGGAAGAAGCTGAATGAACTGAACGCTTGGATGAAGATACAGTATTTGTTTGAAGGAAATTAAATTTTGACCAAAAATATGGTTTATTTTCATTACCCAGTAGGTTGTTTTTAATAGGATCGTAATTCAGTAGATCTCATTATCAGCACTTATTTCGTTTTCTGTGCTAAAGTAGAGTAACTAAGTACAAATAAAACAGTTTTTAATAATAAAATTCATAAGAATCAATAACTGCAAGTTTAAATAATTATGAAAATGACTGAGTTGAATTTTTTTTGTACATATATACCTACATACCTATTCATATATATGAATAAGTATGTAGGTTATTATATTCTGTTAGTAGGCAACAGCGGTGAGTAATGGATTCGCCACAACTTTTGTTTCTCGAGTACTAACTCTACAAGGTTGGCGGGAAAAATGTATATTTCGGTTTATGACTACCCACTCAGATTATACATTCTTTTGTTTTCTCGCAACTATTCATCAAGACCTTGACAATACTGTTGAATCAATTACTTCAAACAATCCATACAAAATTTCATTTTCTAGTCCTTTTTTTCTAACCAGGTTGAAACATATAAGTAGGTAGTAATTTTTCATGACATTCAGTGTCATTTGAAAATTCAGCAAAACTGGTTTACAAGATGTACAAAGAAATCGCGGTAAGGCCTGCTAAAGTTAACATTACTAATGTGATCTTCTTCTAAAAATATACTTATTAATTTTACGGAATTTTGTTTCTCCGATAAAATATTCACCTATATTTCAAAAATCAGTCACAAAAACAAAACACTTTAAGTAAATGTTATGGATGAGACATTTTAATAACCATAAATAATTTAAGTTTTAAAAGTAAAAGGAGAAGGAGTCATTCCTTTAAAATGGCCTTAAATGGGACTAAAATTAACTAAAGATAGTCCATCTACTCTATTGGTCATTGCATAAGAAACATTTTGGTCTATCCCGTGTTGGCGAGTCTACGTTTGGCTACAAAAAAGCAAACGTTTGCGATGCCTCGGCCAACATGGCGACGGATCGTTACTACCTATTAAGGCGTATATGAAGGCAAAAACACGAAAATTAGGTGTTTTAGAAACCGTTTTCTGACAAAAATATTGACTGTGGAGTTTTGAAATTTATATATCCTGTAACACATATCTTGAAGAAGTGCTTGGCGGTCCCAAATGTTTGCCGTTAATTATAGTTGAGTTGTTATAGTGTTAGTTATAGTGTGTGTTTAGTTGCTTCGAACTCACTTTTTATCGGTGTCTCAAATTCGATCAGTACCAAATTCCGTATAGTGATTCACATAGTTCATACCTATTTCTTGGCGGTCCATTATCGTCGAAAAGCAGTCAAAATAACGATATTAAACGTAAAAACGTATTTTTGCCTACAAAATCTGTGATACAAACCTGACCAGACTCGTCACCTAACCGCAGAGGATCGTATTATTTGGTTGATTAGGGCACTACATGGTATGCTGAATCGAAAACAAGCACTCATTGCTGCATATAGGCGCGCGGACATGCCCAAGGTTATTTGCCTTACTATTCGCCTTAACCAACTCATTTGCCTCTCCTCTACAGATAACAGTGTTGGTCATGCTGTCCTCAGCCACAGCCCGACCGGAGCCACAGTTTTTCTTCAGCTCTCCATACACAGCCTTATCAGCAGCCTATACCGCTCCCGCCACGCCTTATGCTCCAGTGGTATCAGCCGTGCCGGCGGTACCCGCGGTGCCTGCGGTATCTGCGCTGCCAGCGGTGTCAACCTTTCCCGCGGTGCCAACGTTACCCAACACTTATCCCGGCGTCTACCCCGTAACAGTAGATATGTACTCTTATGCATACGGAACCTCGTTCTCCGAAGTTCCTGTGTCCATGCCGGCAGCAAACTACTTCTCAGGCGCCTACAGTCTGCCTTACAGAAGCTACAGTGCAGCTTATGCTCCACCTGCAGCTTATGTAGCTTATCGGAAATAGTTTAATGAATTTAAATTAAATTGATAATTACATAAATATATAGATTGAATATATTTATAATAGAGATACGATGTGATGGTAGTAGCTGTGTGTAGTGGTATTAAAATAAACACAACTGCATTTGTTTTGGTATTATTTTCTTTAATAAATGAAAAAAAGGGTAGGACGCGGGTTCGAGTCCCGCCAAAATGTTTTGTTATCCCAAAGTGCAGGTAAGCACTATAACAAAAAAAACCTTATTATTTTCCTTGTCACTCTCTAATGTAAGTTCCTTTATATGTGTTCATAAATCGGTGGATTATTTTTGGTTTTATTTGGACGACCGATGTGGCGCGGTGGGCGAGGGTCTGCCTGCGATGCAGGAGGTTGCGTGTTCGATTCCCGCCTCGGGACAAGTGTGTGTACGATCTGCAGACATTTGTTCAGGGTGTTCTGGTCGTTTTCTATGTATGATAAAAATATTTATCTATGTATTGTATTATATTATGTATATCAGATATCTAGTACCCATAACACAATCTCTGCTTAGCTTGGGGCTAGATAATGCTGTGTGAATTGTCCAGCATTATTTATCATTATTATTCCACTAAATTATTCCCTTCACCGTTACAATGGTATCGTCTCAAAATTACATATTTTGGGATTTGACCATTGATGAAAGAAACTACAGATGGAGGGACACTTTTGTGTGGTGATCCTGAGGATACCGACCTCTTAAGAGTCCGGGCAACAGAATTCGCCAAACGGTGAGATATGTTGTGCCACATATACACTTACACACACGCTGTGTGCGTGTGTGCTCTATATAATAATAATAATAAATATTTATTCACAAAAGGTAGGTTTACAAAGTCGGTTACTTATAGGCTAATTTAATGCTTATCCTAACGGTTGCTGTTCTTTGTAGTACCTACAAACATACCTACTTGCATCAAACCTATCAGGGTCAAAGATATTGACACCTCGCTCTAACTAAGTTCACAATAAACTTGTGTTTAGACACGAGGGCTCACACCTCCGGCGACTTTAAAGTTCATCATTTAAGTACAATACCTACTAAGATCTCTACAGCGATTTACAAAAAAGAAATAACCAAACAATACTTGTACATACATACTATTAACGTAATAATTAAAAAATAATAATAATTATAAATAACAGACATAGAATAAAGTACATAGTAACAGAAATAGCTGAAAATATTAATACACAAACATATATATGTGCGAATGACCATGGGATGTTATTACTGTCTATTCTACCCAAGAGAACAATCCCCGTGCTTACAGCTACACACAGGTACTACAGCTTGTTATCCTCCGATGAGATAGATGTCTCAAAATATTTCTGTAACAATAGAAATTCTCTTTCAACTTAACAGAAGGTCGATTAACGTCACTAAAATCATAAATGCTCTCAATCTACCAATAAAAAAATTAGTTATAGCTTACTGTGCAATATGTTCCTAAATTTAAAATGTCACCTATCATTCTAGTAGATCTTTCAAATCTCACCTCGAACCGCACCTCGAACATGAAACTAGTTTTGTAAAAGGGCATCTGCTTCTACCAAGAGACATACCTATACTTTATCTGATATATCCGATTTATATTTATGTTGTGTCTATGTATATCATAGACACAACTGGTCAACTGAACTAGTTTTAAAGGCGTATCCACACTCGTTCAAGGTTGCGGTGGACGTTATGCAATTTTAGCAAAATTTATTTATGGCCAATAAATAAAAATTAAACACAAGTCACTTCACCATTATAAAGACATATCAGGTTACGAATCGGATTTTTATACAAAACAGCTTTCTTGTTTTTCTGCTTCTGCATTAGATTAAAAATTCTATGGGGTTTGAAGATTTTTGTATGGACCGTGATATGCCATAACATCGGCTAACACACTGTTTTTAGGGTTCCGTACTCAAAGGGTAAAAACGGGACCCTATTACTAAGACTTCGCTGTCCGTCTGTCCGTCTGTCACCAGGCTGTATCTCATGAACCGTGATAGCTAGACAGTTGAAATTTTCACAGATGATGTATTGCTGTTGCCGCTATACATGTACAAAAAATACTAAAAAACAGAATAAAATAAATATTTAAGGTGGCTCCCATACAACAAACGTTATTTTTTTGCCATTTTTATAGATAATGGTACGGAACCCTTTGTGCGCGAGTTCGACTCGCACTTGGCCGGTTTTATTTACGTGAGTGTTTATCTCCGAAACCTGACGCTTTAGGACATTGTTCATGGACATTTTCTATTGGTAAGTGTCCTTTATCCAAATAAATAGGGTGCCAGGAAACATTGTGTACTAAACCGAAAGGTGGTGATTGTGGACCCCGAGGGGATCAACTTTTTTATAGTTTTTTAGAATTTCGGATATATTCATAATTTTTTTAAAATAAGATTTTTTATATTTATGCTCTTTTACGTGTATTCTTACATAATTGTTACTGTTTTGTAATTCCAAAAGATTGACATAATTTTTTTGGAATAGTTTCACGAAAAAACACTGGAATAGCTGAAAAAAAGCAAGTAAATACTGCAAGAGTGCGTGTAAATGAATACGAATACTAAGAAAGAATAAAAGATTATTTTTCAAATGTAATTATAAGTACCTACATACATAATTAAAAAAAATTGCAATTGATCCTCTCAGGGTCTCAATCACCCCCTTTCGGCTTAGTACACGTGTTACGTAGCACCCTGTCTAACAGATATTGATCGCCGCGATTTCGAAAAAAAAGTGGTGGCCGGTGTCAAAATATTCAAACCCTAAATGTCTAGGCAAGCTAAGAGTATGGTGCT
Source organism: Eupithecia exiguata (assembly GCA_947086465.1). NCBI lineage: Eukaryota > Metazoa > Arthropoda > Insecta > Lepidoptera > Geometridae > Eupithecia > Eupithecia exiguata. Next base: position 6,465,332 of record OX352238.1, on the reverse strand, counting down.
GGACGATGAATATGGAGCATCATTAAAAAATCAAATACAATTTGCTCTTCGAATTCTAGTTGTTCAATTAACAGGCTTCATCTTGCATACAGGTTTATTTCCCTAGGGTCAATGCTTTTACAGGTTGAACGAGTATAAAAGTGCAGAGTCCCTTCGAAGGACATCATTCACCCTTGTGAAGCTAAGCCACTCAAGATGTACATGCTGGTAAGTAGCCTTACTTTTTTTGGTAAAAAATACAGTATACCAAAGCACGGTATTTCACTGCATTATAATAAACGTTCGTTTTCAATATATGTATGTACTATTATGATTTTTTTAGGGTTCCGTACCCAAAGGGTAAAACGGGACCCTATTACTAAGACTCTGCTATCCATCTGCCCGTCTGTCACCAGGCTGTATCTCATGAACCATGATAGTTAGACAGCTGAAATTCTCACAGATGATGTATTTCTGTTGCCGCTATAACAACAAACACTAAAAAACAGAATAAAATAAATATTTAAGGGGGCTCCCATACAATAAACGTGATTTTTTTGTCGTTTTCATAGATAATGGTACGGGACCCTTCGTGCGCGAGTCTGACTCGCACTTGGCCGGTTTTTTTTTTAAGCTTTGTGACTTTATATCAAAAATATATCTCTAGTTTTTAAAAGATTGTGATCTTTGTGACATTAAGGAACAAATTTTATGATTTAATTAGTATTTCGAATCTATTTTTCCAACTTTAGAAGTCACAAATAATGCAAATATAAAATCAGTCTAAGGAACTCTTTTAATTAAATTTATTATCTACAATACAAGGTTACTGTCTTATACAGGATGTTTGGTATCGAATATGATGAGAGGCGGTCAATTTGAGCTTTGTAATTTGAAGTCATTCAAAATAACAAAACATAACGATTCACTGCACGCCCCTCGAGACACTGTAGATTGTGCAGATGGATCATGAGCCTCCAGGGCCATGATAGTCTTAATCATGATCCTAGCTAACAAGTATCTCTTAGGTCCGTATTATGAAAGCTTGCTTAGTCATCGATCAATACTTGAGTAACGCTTTTCTATGGCATAAACGTCACTTAAGCATAGAGCTATGACTGAGCAAGCTTTCATAATACGGGCCTTAGTTTGACCACCTATGCTTACTTTACCTATGATGTTTAAATGATTTATTTTATTCTTGTTTTTTTTCTTGGACACGCTTCCGACTGGTATTGATATGGTATTGATATGTTGAGCTACCTGTAGATTATTTGCAACAGTCTGCAGTTAGCTCAATTGTTTAAATTGTTAATACTAGTTTTAATTAATCATATTTCTTGATTTTCTTGATTATGAATTCAGAACACATAACTAGAAATTACGTTTGCAAACTGCAACTGCCGTTGATTTTCTGTTTTTAGTTACAACATTTGTGCCTTTATTACAATTACAGCCGGTTTCTCGAACGCAGATCATCTTCATAATTTATTAATCAAAGATCAAATCTCTAGTCAAGTGTCATATGGGTTGCTAGAACGTTGATTACGTACTTTGATTTTGAACAGACATTAGTTGACCAGTCTGTCAAATCATTGAAGCAAATCTCTTGTAAAACATCAAAATGGGTTTCTGGAACGCTAATTAGGCATTTTTCTTTGGTCAAGCGCTTGTCAAATCAATGGTCAAGTAATAAGTGATTTTTCTCTAATTAGCTGAAATTATTATTAAAATTTACAGTGTTTAGCTAAGCTCTAAACCAGGAACGTCTAAAAAATCAACAGGTTGGTAATCCAAAAGTGTAATATCTCACTAATCTCACTAATATTATAAACGTGAAAGTTTAGATGGATGGATGGATGGATGTTTGTTCCTTTATCACGCCAGAACGGCAAAACGGATCTGGATGAAATTTGGCACAGAGATAGATTATAGTCTGGAATAGGACATAGGCTACTTTTTATCCCGCAATTCCTACGGGAACGGGAACTACGCGGGTGAAACCGCGAGGCGCTGCTAGTATACAATACTTTAGTAATGTGTAGCATAATGCCACCAAGCAAGTCATCATATCAGCCTGAAATCATCCACTGCTGATTATAGGCCTCCTGCCGCTTCTGTTTATATATAATATTTCTAACAAATAAAGGATAAATGAAAGGAGAGAAAAATCATTGGTAAATTAGCAATTGGAAAACGGTTCTTGTTTGTCAATTAGAGCAGTCAGAGTAATTTTTTCTCTTTCGGTGTAGTTTTTGCCTCTGCTGATAGTTTTTTCCGTCATGATTAATAATTTTGGTTGATTAAAGGATCAACCTAAAATTAGTACTTGGTTTTCTTTATATTCCAAAAATGTTTTTCAATATTTAAAGTTTCGCGCCACAAACATCGGACATTTTTGAAGTTAATGAGTGAATGATTGAACTGAAGGAATGATTAAGATTATGTGTGACCATATGAAAATATACACTGATTTGACAATCGTAAGATGATCATTCATTAGCTAATAAATGCGTAATCAGCGTTCGTGCAACCCGATTTGATTTGACCAGTGTTTCAAGTTGATTGCTTTGTCAACTGATTTGCGATTTGAACAGCGTTCGAGAAACCGGCTGTTAGAATCCCAGATATTCCATGTCAACAAAGACGTTTATGAATGAAAACCTTCGATCAAAAATTGCCGGCTTTGCCGGCCCCCCACTTATTTTTGATCGAAGATGAAAACTTAACAAAAACTAACAACAATTACAGAAAACAACAAGGTAACAGTGACGTTATCACTAAAAAGTAAAATATAAACTTCGACAATGGATATTCTCACATGTGCTGTGTGTGCAGCGAAAAATGTTAAAATTTGAATGCGAAAACGAACGAGAGATCAATTCAATGATGAATGAAAGCATTCAAAACGAAAAATTGTTTCGCTTAAAAGCTTCTGTGCTTTGCTTCGATGATACCAATGTAGTTAAATATTTTCCACCAATATTCATTTTGTTACCACTTTGTACCTATACAAAATATATCCAGGTTTTTGAATCGGGGTATAAATAGACCGTGACATTTTACATGTATAAAGGGTATTGAGTAAATGGCCTAATTCATTAGTATTATTCCCGTGAGAGTTTTGTTTTTGGGGTGTTTCTATACGTGGTCATTATTACCTCAAAGCATCTAAACAGCTGAGGTGGTTTTGATAAATAAAATTACTCACCTGCATATGGATGAGGGATAAGGTATTTTGCGAAAAAGTATAAAATGGGGCAGTGAAACTGACAAATCCAGCGAAGATCCAGCCAATACTGTACGTGGCCATTCTGCTACGCATAGTACGCAAATGCCATGCCTGAGGGAAGCAGTTAACTAGGTGCTATCGTAGTTTAAATTAGCTTTTAGGATTGCTATTTTGATTAAATAATTTTTTTACGTTTAGCTGAAGTTCCTCACCATCCTGGCCGTAGCTTGCGCGGCGCCCAGACCAGAGCCTGCGGCCGACCCCAGCGCGGCCATCATCGCCCCAGCACTACCCCACTTGGCCTACGCTAACCTGGGCTACCCTGCTAGCTACGCTGCTAGCTATCCCGCAACCCAGATCGCATACAGCGCACCCCTCGCTTACCCCGGCTACTCAGCTTACCCCGCCGTACCTTTGACTTACAACAAGATCTACTAACAGTTATACGAAGTAAATACTTCAAGAATGGAATAATAAATTGGAGTTCTCTTGATTTGGTCTTTGATTTTGATCTTCATACATATGTATATTTAAATCTTTCGTTGCATAACATTAGGAAATAATCAACAGGTGACACCGGTAGGCTACGTCTATTCTTGATTAATTAGTCGTTAGCACATTTGGTGGCTTCATGACATGTGTAGCAGTTTCAATAACCTGTTTATATACCTATCAATGTCAATATATAATTATAAAGGAGGAACTGACACACTGACAGACAACGCAGAGATACTGAACTGATCCACTGCTTTAGAGACTGGAAATTTTAAGTGTTCGTTCCTTTTAGGTTGAAGAGGTGTACTAAGAAAAGAATTTTGAAAATTCACACTCTAAGAGTTTTAAAATAAGAGTGAAAGTTTAAACAAAAATGATCTGTGTTTCAATAAACGCAAGCATTAGAAAGACAGAATTTAAAATCCCCTTTTCCCTTTCATGACGATCACATATTATATCCAAGTTTTAACGTAAAAATTTAAGTTTAAACGCAAATGCTATGTACTCTCAGCAAACGTTAGCATAAGAACGATAAAATTATGCATATAGATTCCTCTTTTATAATGATCACACGTTTGATTTATCGTTCTTCAAAATTCTGACGGTGTTTCCTTTATCATAAATTAAACGAAAAGTTTTAACGAAAATGCTCTGTATCTAAGCAACCGTTAGCAATATAACAAAAAATTACATGTTGATTTCCCTTACAAAAAGAACACACCTTTCATTCATCGTTTTCAGAAATGTGGAAGTGGTTCTCTTCATCAATATAACTATGTTATATTGTGTTTTTAATATTGTAATATTCATATTGAGGAATACCGAAAAAAATCCAGTTGATAAGTAAATTTCGAGGATACATGAGGTGACAGAATGGTTGGTAGGTTTGATGATGCAGAGAGCAGTGAGCCTTAGAGCAAAAACCGACAGGAGAAAACGTTTGTCGATAATCGTGAAGATTATGCAAAGTATAAAAATATAACATTAAACCCCACGCGGACGAAGTCGCGGGTAACAGCTAGTCACTGCATATAATTCAAGTTGTATTACTACTTCAAAATGTCAACGATTCCTGTTTTGAAATTCGGCTGGTGAGTAAACCTCGGATGAATGAATAAAATTACCTCATGTGGTATGAGGTAATTTTATTCTAGAAACGAAAATAAAATGAAACACCTACATAATGCATATTAAACTATATTATCACATCAGGCAAATCATGGTCCGAAAAATCCAGTAAATCTATTCTTAACGTACGTAGTAAGCTCCAGAATAGGCATATGGGTAGGCAGCGGCGGCGGCGTAAGGGGAAGCTGCATAAGCAAGGGGGGAGTTGTAGCCGGCGTAGCCAGTGGAGTACGCCAGGGGAGCCACGCCGGGAGCGGCGTAGCTGAGGTACTGCGGCTTCGGGCTGGCGAAAGCCACGGCTACGAAGGCGAAGAAGGCGAACTGAAAAAGTTAATTATTAAAAGAAGAACGTCGATTTCTCTTTTGTTTTTTTTTGAGAACAGAACCACACAGATCCTAGCAAAACAAAACTTTGAATTTGGAAAAGGTACTCATAAAAATGAAATAGTTGAGCTAACTGCAGCCTGTTCCAAACAATCTAGATTAAGCTCAACTGTTAATGGATTTTCTTGAAAATCATGATCAATAGATGATATAGATTATATTAAGAAGCTCTCTGACTTATCGTGAGACGCTGAGAATAGGCAACGTCTCACGTGAGACGTTGGGAAGACTTTTCGTGTGACAAATATTTTTAAACATACGCGATCTGAACACATATTTATAAATACTATTTATCGGGAATTTATCGCGTTTATTTACCTTATTCTTTCCGATTTTTTCGTGTGACGACGTTGGGAATAAGCCATGAATATACAACATCTCACCCTAAACGCATTACCGTTTCCGATCCGTCACGGGTAAAAATAAGACATAACGTCGCGAAAACGGTAAATTTAATTGCCTTAAATTACTGTCCCATTGGTAAGACAAAAGCGGTGGAGGTGGACCTCAATCCATTTCAATTTAAATTACGGCACAATTTCTGGTAAATCTATTTATTACTTGTGACGTGTAACGTGATGAATCGAGTTATTCAATTTAGATCTATAAATGGTTGCCAATAACCATTTTTAGGATTCTGTACTCAAAGGGCAAAACGGGACTCTATTACTAAGACTCTGCTGTCCGTTCGTCTGTCCGTCTGTCACCAGGCTGTATCGCATGAACCGTGTTATTTAGACTGTTGAAATTTTCACAGATGATGTATTTCTTCTGCCGCTATAACAACAAATACTAAAAAATAAAATAAAATAAATATTTAAGGGGGCTCCATACAACAAACGTGATTTTTTGCCATTTTATAGATAATGGTACGGAACCCTTCGAGCGCGAGTCCGACTCGCACTTGGCCGGTTTTATTAACTTATTTTTGGGAACATAACTGACATTGACAAAAATATGATGATGACTAATTCATAGCCAGACTACGGTAATAATTTTGAAAGGATAATCTCGGTAATACGGCGTAACAAGCTCATTGTCCGCCCTTATTATCCTGAGACAGAGGTCTACCAGGGCGATTCATTCAATGTGAAACGAAGGGCGACGACTCCATAAAAAAGGTTGGAATACTGTTGGTACTTTCGTAAGTTGTGTATTTGAAAAAAAAGAACTCACAATGGTCCACACTTTTTATTTTTTTGTGTTTATGCTTTACTTTAGTATTTCATTAAAAATCTATTCATAACAGACTATATTCTTATTTAAGATTTAAAAACAATACTATAAACTTACATGAAAACACTTGACAAAAGATAAGAAGATAAAGAAGGATCTTCGTTAAAGATCCTTTTTTTCTGACACTGATAAGTGCAACTTCTCTCTGTTTGAAAATCAAAGAAAGCTTTCGCGTTACTTCTCATCTTCGTATCTTTTGTCAAGTGTTTTCATGTAAGTTTATGGTATTGCTGACTCATAAATCTTAATTAAGGTTAAGGTACTTAGGATAGATTTTCAAAGAAATACTTCAGTAATGCATAAACACTAAGCATCTTCGATGAATATTTTGATAATTAATAGTGAAAATTTAAAAGGAAGAAAATATTTTTTGTACTTACCAGTTTAGCGAACATTGTTGTATTGGTTGGATTGTACTTGAAGTAGCAAGTGATAATCCTAATGACAGTGTCCAGGTTTATATACTTGCAGTACAGATTTGGCCACGCCTTGAATGGTTGACTTGCTGAACAAAAAGTGTCCTTGATCTTCAAAGTAATAGATTCAATTAGGCAGGAGTTAAGTACATGAGGACCCGTTGGCGACCGATGTGTATCAATGAGTAATCGATATCCGTGTTTAAATGCCTATTGTTATTTCAATGTCTCTATGTAAGGAAGCTTACCGTGTGGTGACTCCAAATTAGCACCCTAACTAATCCCACAGGTTTCCTAGGTGACGGGACTAATCATTTATTTGCACTGGAGGCGGGTAGCAGCACCTCGTAGGAGAAAGAGATCTAATACTGTATTGCTATCCCCAACCCACATGCAGAGCTTGGGGAATGACATTAACCCCAATGATAAGAGCCATTAAAGCGCTTGGATGCCTATGTCCAGCGGTGAACTGGTAAAGGTTGTGTGGTGATGTAAAAAGAACGTATTTAAATTTATTTCTAAGCACTGTAAGTTCTGAGTAATTAGATGCTATTGAAATTTCAATGATGATACATCATTATTGGAGTCGGTTAAATCTATACTCATATTATAAATTCGAAAGTAACTCTGTCTGTCTGTCAATCTGTCTGTCACCTTTTCACGAATGAACGGCTGAACGGATCTAAATGAAGTTTTGCAGGAAGGTAAATGGTATCCCGGGGACAGACACAGACATAGGCTAGGCTATTTATCGGTGAATTTATATGATCATTTGGCGTGTTTAAAAAAACTATAAACCGGAAGCCTTATAAACCGCAAGCCTGGATAATCTCTAACAAATTATATAAGTTCCCAAAAAAATTCCTGGCCTGCCGAAATCGAAAATACTATATGTTACTTATTTTATTCTATATATTACTGATTTCAAATTTCTGGATAATGAAAATGGGTTTGAATGTTTAAACCGGAACAGTTCCATAGCGCGATCTATTTTTTAAGTGGCGACATCTAGCTAAAAATCGAGTCATCAAAATCATTTGAGTGGTTGTGAAAATGATCATGTGATGATGTTTTGAATTCCTCAAGGATCAAACTTTTATGAACCTACCTCAAAATGCATCTTTATACAACAAAAAAAAGAATCTTAAAAATCTATTAAAATTAGCGACGATTGAAGAAGTTGTATCTAGTCGTGAAGGTATTACATAAGTTATTTTTTAAGCTGGACGGGCTAAATACTAAATGCTAAGAATTTTTTTTATCATTTCGTCATTTCGGGATAATTAAAGACACAATATCGAAATAATTTTTAAAATCGGTCCTTACCCTCACCAGATTCATTTGAGATTCCTGACAGGTGTAAGTGTGACATGACTCATTATTTCGCAGATATCTTGATTATTTTGTACAAAAGCCTAGCCTATCTATACATGTACATATATTTCGATTCTCCATAAAATTGACGGTGATATCGAGCAACATAAGTGCGGAAAAAAATCATACAGTCGAACATAGAACCTCCTCCTAAAGTCAGTAAAAAGAGGTATTGTTCGCTTAGTAATAGAATAGGAATGTAAACATTCTAAGATAAATGTTTTTATAGTCGAAGCTCTTTAAACATCTGTTAAGTTAGTTTATTAAAAGCTTTTATCTATCACTTATTCGGCAGCTAAACTTAATTTCAAGAAATTCATTTTGAAGCCAACATTTAACAGCGAGCACTTTTACAATATATCATAGAGTTTTATTACGGGTCTATAAAAACTAAAACCAGATTGTCTTATGTATAAAATTATTATGGTTTATGGTTGTTATATGTAGTATGTGACTGACATTTTGTGTAACGACAAACCGCACGCGTTAATTGAGTAAACTTTTTGTGAGGTATCGTAAATCTTTATTCTATTTGTTCAAATTTTAATTTATCTCACAGATTTAAGCAATAAAGTATTTAACTATTAATCATACTCTTAAATCAAATCGAGCACTAATCTTAAAAGTAAATATAATACAGTGTTTCAATAGACTTATAACGCTAACTAAATCATAAAACCAAATCCAACAGTTTATTCTAATCAGTAGTATCCATATCCATAGCTGTAAGGAGATGCTCCATAAGATCCGTAAGAGCCATAATATCCAGGGTTGGAGTAGCCAGAGTATCCCCCCGCGCCGTAGTATCCAGGGTATCCGGATGAATAGCTGTTGTACCCATAGCCACTGTACAATTGAGGCCTAGCAATCGCCACTGCCACGAGAGCGAGGAAAAATACCTGGAACAAAAGACTGAGTGATTGCCGGTCCCTGTTGTTGGTGTAGAGTTAAGTAGAGCACCGATTGCAAAACTATCGGAACGTAAATGTACAGCCAGCAAGGGAATCCATAAACTAGAAGCCGTTATTTTGTAAATATATTCGTGCCGGTTTGGATTCCACTGCCAAAGGCTCGTTGAAATAAATAGTAGTCTCATGTGCTGCTTTTCTTTTAAAAAATATGAAAATATTATTAATGGGACAGTACATTTATTTCAACGAAGACACAAAAACAACAAAACGACCAATTAGAACTATTTGTATTGATTGAGTGCACAGAATGCTGGCAGCATTGCCACGTAGCCATGCTTATTCGTTGACCGAAATAGAAGCCAGCATTCCGATCAGCCGTGGGGTTTATAAGTAGTTAAGTAAGACCCAGAGGACCAAGGGTTTCGACCGCAAACGGCTAAAATAGGTACCTAACCTCGGTCAATATTAGCGTATTAATTATTCGTACCGTCAAACTAGTGTTAATATTCTTAGCATTTTGCTTTATAGTGCGTTACTCGCACTGGGTAAATCTTCTACGAAACTGCTTGTTAATATTCTATGTAATTGAATTAATTTTGTGAGTATATTGAATACTTTAACCTAATTAAATCGTCAACCATATATTTTTCGAGGTGCCCACAGAATTCTCTACGCTAATCAGAGTTAATGTTTTTATTCCTATCTCTACCACTTTTCGTGACTATTGTGTATCAGTCTCTTTGTTGGCTGTTAAACAGGAGGAGGAGTCTTTTTTTTGTATGTATGTCAGACGTGGTTTTATTAGAAAAACTTTTAGCACTGTTCATTCATATAATAATTTAGACTTCCGTCGACTGGCATTGCCCTAGGTAAGCTATAAATGCATAACTGAAAAGCTTTTTTCTTACGTAGAAATGAAAATGTTTAGGGTAGGATTCTGTTAGCAGTTTCTTCAATTATTCTGCGAATACGCCTGGTCACTGTCGCCATAGAAGTACTTTTATATGATCATAGAACTACTGTTTCGCTGTTATGTGTACATAATATCTGTGACAGAACTATTACAGCCTGTGCCACTATTATACTCACTACGTATGTTTGTGATCTACACTCATAATTTTTATATTTAACTATTCAAACATTCAAGGAGGATGGATTTAAAGAATTTTTTTTAAAAGTTCATAACATGGTTTCTTTCAAATTCAAAGTTTTTAAAAGCTCTTTCCTAAATACACTAAAAAATACATTATGTTCGTCTCGTATATAGTAGGTTTCTTAAAATTCTTATAAATGTTTCAAATGGAAAATGCTAACACTAGCGAGTCCAAAAAAACACACTAGTAATTGGTTTGAACCAGATGAAATATAGAGTAAGGGTTCGTTATTGATTTGTATGTGAATCGTTGTTTTGCTTATTAATTGAGGTACTTTAAACTAAAATTAGTATCAGAGTTAATTTTCAAGGATTGCTCTGAGAGAAAAGTCCCTATTTAGCTGGTGACTTTGTTACTGAGAGAGGCTAATTGAGATATTTACGTCACTCCCTTCACGTGACTGAGTACCAACGTGTTGGGAAGAGAATTTTTTTTTTCTAATAATTAATTTTCATCGTGATTTTCCTTACAATTATAGGTCGGTTTTTGTTTAGAAAAATGGGAATGGATCCTGTTGTGGATGGGACACAACAGACACCACCTTAGTTTAATAAAATTAAGTGGACCAAAAAGGTACTACGCTAAACTTACCAATTTGGCAAACATTTTTTTTATTTCGAGCTACTTAAAGTCCAGGCTTAACTTATACACTTTAACTTTGCAGGCAAACTGTTCTGATTCTTATTACTCCCAACCTTTATAGTATGGATGTGTCCTTGGGACTGTTGAAACAATAAAAACCTCCATATGAATCTCCTTTGGGAATCAATGTAAATGATTATCAACACAGTCAGACATTTAGAGTACGCGCTCTACATTATAATCAGGCTGCCTTTGTTTAAGCACTTAAATGTTTGCAAAAATTACTCGAAATAAGTACAGCACGTAAACTTTGCATTTATTTAACGATACTACGCATAATTGGAAATCCCGACGGCTTCTGCCCAAAACTCTATAATAGAGTAGGTACCAAAACAAAAACTGGCACAGTCAACGGCCAAAATTGAACAACAAAACAAACCTTTCGGCAAAAAAGCTCGGCTATAATCCGATTAACCCAGGTTATTCAGTTCCTCCTATTTTTAAGAGATAAAGATGAGAAGGTAGTCTTGAACATTTTGAGTTCTTTGGTTTTAATAAAGAATCAGATTAAAAAAAAATCGAACTGTAGTCTTGATGCTGGGAAGAATTATTATCTTAAACCATCTCTGTGCCTGATATCCAGTCAAGAGCAAACTAAATACGCGGAAATGAGTTCAACCCTAATGCCTCGGCTAATGATAACAAGCTCCTAACAAGGGATGCGGATGTTGCTTTGACAACGAGAGCAACGCCCCGACGCCTTGTTGACATCTTAACAAAACAAATCCCAACAAAGATCAAGGCTAGCTTTAATGTATAAAAGCTCTGTACGCTAATGCAAAGTATGTTTCAGTACACTGGATCGCAATTAGACAACATGTTCGCTAAATTTGTAAGTGAAGTTCGATAAAACTTTTATTTATTTCAATTTTCAGCCATTAGGCTCTATTATTGTATTAAGAGGTCCTTTCCATTCCCCTTATAGCCTTATGGTATGGCGCCATAGAAAGACGACTTAAAATACCTTTACAAGAGTTACAAAAGAAAATGTTACCCTGACTCTGAAACTGGAAAATAACTGAATCTATCCACTTGACTCTATCTTATTATCTTGCATATTGTTTACCTCTCACGGGTTGTGTCAGTCTGCCGTCCCATAGGATTAAGAGAGTGGAGGAAAAGTGAGTGCCTTTGTGTTTAATACATTACCTACGTGTGTACATTACACATTTGTGCAGTAGAATATGGAACAGTACAAAGGCGTTACTAAAATAAATAAATACATATTATTAAATAAATGCTTGAAAATTCATACAACATTATCTACCCCCAAGCTAAGCATAGCTTGTGTATGGGTACTAGATAACTGTTATACATAATACATTACACTAGGTACCTACTCAAATAGATTTATTTTTTGTGTGAATTGTCTTAACAATAATAAAATGTCTTGATAATAATAATGCTTGCATTATCATTATTATTATTAAACTCGTAGAATATAAAAGTGATTGTGTTCTTCCACAGTTCGCACTTTTCGCCCTCTTCGCCGTGGCCCTCGCGGCTCCGAACCCGGCACCAGCTCCCAAGCCCCAGGTCTTGGCTTACTCCTCAGGATTTGACTACGCCTACCCTTCAGCCTACGTACCTTCAGTCGTCTCACCTTACGCCGCTGCACCATTGGCAGCGTCACCTCTTGCTTACTCTGGATACCCTGCATACAATGCTCTCTATTACTAACTAAGCACCTGATATTAAAATAAATCCACAACTTGAGCTATGTTACGAAAAAGTTACCATCTGAAAAATATTGCTCTTTTGGTGGTTGAGAACCTTTTACGAATAATGGCTTTGATTGTACCTAATTGTAAAGAAATAAATGAAAAGTTAACATATTTGATTTTTCATTAAACATATAAACAAATCGTACATGGAGAAATAAACCACCCATCTCATCTAGCCAACCATGCCTCATCTAGGCATGGTTTTCAAAATATATAAACGAAAAATTTTCGAGAACTTAATAGTTCACTACTGCTTGTCAAGTCTTGTAGGGGTCAGCTCACACCGAGACGCGCCACGACGAGACATAGCGCGTATTTTAGGATCGTGATTCAAAACACAACTTTATTATGCAAAAACAAAAAAAATTGAGATAATACGAAAATGTCTCGCGACTGTCGCGACGTCCCGATGCGCTGCGAGGCATCTCAAGGCGCAGCGCGGCGCCCGCGGAAAGTCGCTGGCAATCGCGTCTCGGTGTGAACTATTAAGGAACTATTGGATCGTCGATGTACCGCATACGAAAAGTAGGTACTGTATCTCTTAGTGTCCGGTATGGGCGCTACAAGGCACTAATATGTGATGTGTAGTAGATAATTAGTGGTAGTGGTTAGCCTAGTTTATTTTTTGGTCTGTTCTCACAAAATTTTATTCGAAATTGTAGGTATTTGATTCAAAATATAATTTTTCCGGACAGATTATTCGTAACGCCAACAAAATGGCTCATAAGGGAGATCAGCATTTAAAAACCCATGCTGAGGCAGAGGCCATTTTGTGGCTTCCGGGCTCACACTTATAAGTATATGAGACGAGTATATGAGAGCTCCGAGTTTTTACTCTATGAGTTTATAAAGTATGTAGTTCTGATGGCAGAAATTTGTTAATATATTAAAGATTATTTATAGGGTATTTTTGTCACCCCGTGACCACGATCACTGTAACGTGGTTGAATCGTTGGCGTTGGGGAAATAAAACAAGAGGTACGCGATAAATACCCGATAATTAATCTATAAGAAATAAACCTATTTTATTTTATTCTTAATAAACGAAAACTTTTATAGTTTTCGTATACTATGCAAAATTCATCTTTTTACTTCAGGAGGAGGTTCTATTCTATGTTCGGCTGTATGATTTTTTTAAATACATATAATATGTTCGTCGATTTCTCCGTCAATTATAGACCAATTCTCAAAATTCTTTAATTTTTATTACGACCTCTGTGGCGCGGTGGGCGAAGGTCGACGTCGACGTCCTGCGACGCAGGAGGATCGTACAAATATTTGTCCCAAGGCGGGAATCGAACCCACAACCTCCTGCGTCGCAGGCAGACCGCCCACCGCGCCACAGAGGCCGTAAAAATACAATCAATAAACACATATCACATGAAAATTTTCACAATCGGTAACAAATGGTTTCCATGGCAACAGGCGTATACAAAGAAGTCTTTTCATTCGTCGTTTCATCTATGTGTCATACATGACTCATCAATCACATCAAACTAAATTAGACTCGAAGTGATCATGTCAAACCCATTTTCTTATAATAATAGGAAGTCTATTATTATAAGAAAATAGGAAGTCGAGTCAATTTGATGTGCAATATGAACGGAAGGTCATGACAAATAATATAAGCGTAGAATGCTCTAGAAGCGTTTAAAATAATAAATTATGTGAATCAATGATGTGATCTGATAAAAAATATGTTATTTATAGTCACTCAGTCTTGTATTGAATATCAAGTAGGTAGATAGGTGAAGGTGACGTAAGTTGCTAAATTACTGAAATACATCTAGTATTTTAATATAATTATTTTGCTATCAAACATATTCTGTGTCTGCCGTCCTTATTTCAGGATCATTATTTTGACTAGGCACTGTTTCTGTAGACCAGTGGTAAGACAAATAATTATTTTTTTATACCATTTATACCTGCCACACGAAAATATCTATTAGGACTACATAACAAGCTGAAAGTTTCTGTTTACTTCTTTACTCATAAGGTGTAAGCGCACTACGCGTCAGCGGAACTGCGCGGCCGCGGCACAAAGAGGCCGCGCGGCTTATTTGATGATTTTGTTCTAATTTGACATAAAGTGCCGCGGCCGCGCAGTTCCGTTGTCGCGTATTGCGTTTCAAACTTTTGATCAAATAAATTGAATGAAATAGAATAACAAGAATTTGACGTGAATTAAAAAAATATAAACTGACTTCCAATTCCTAAATACCTACTGATAACATACAGTCTGCTAGGAGGCTTTATGATAGGATTTATCTTGGGACCCTTGCGTACAAAACCGTAATAAAATCATTAGTCCATAGTATCCGTCATCCTTCGTTTTAGGCGATCTGAAATCCGTCCACTTTGTTAGACCTCTTGTTTACGCCCGTCACCATGGAAACCATTAGACCAGTGAGTGTAAATTATCGTGAGATGATGTTTTATACACGTTTTACAGTGCACATATAATTTTTTTGAGAATCCCTCAAAATTTACCTTTAGACGACAGCGAAAGAATCATCAAATTCTATTGAGAATTGGCGAAGAAATGGCGAAGGCTGACTCACGGGGGGAACATCGCCAAATTCTTGACTCCGGAAACAATTTAAATACTACATTTAATTAAATTAATTAAATAGCCATCACAGTTCACTACTAACGCGGTGTCCTGCGTGGGCGATCTGGATGCGAACGCGAAAATAATAAACAGTCTAGTGTCCTACGTGACCAAACACACGCAGATGAGCTGCGGCGCGGCGCGAATTGAAGCGAAAGCGATCAATTGGTTTAATACTTTCGTGCAAGCTGTAGGCTCAGCGCTAGTAGAAAAGAAGATTACGATTTATGTAATTGATAACCATTGGCATCTTATACGAAAAAGGCTTAGAATAGTAGTAGATACAGACGACGTGTAGCCAAAAATATGCGTCTAAAACGTCTCAGTTTCCTATTCGTATTTGTGCGCTTCGTGAAAGCACTGAAAGTCAGTCATATAATTATAGAATCGCTTTTGCCTTCAAAATGAAGAGAATTATTGACTGACCGTGTTTTACCTCTATGATTGACGTGTTTGAACAACTTAGATTACGGGAAAACATTTGACTCGTTACTTGCACCGGCAAGTAATGAAGTAATGAAACGTTTTTTCGTGATTTTTTTTCGCGTTTTTTTTGGTGATTTAAGAAAAATTAAAAGAACTCAAGGGTTCTTATTTTTCTTAAATCACCAATTGAAGGCATTTCTATGACCAAGCTATGTTGATAGTGCTCTTTCTACTTGCTTTTATAACATCAATGACGCAAACGCGACTGCCGCTGTCTTGTCAAAGTACAACAAATCACTCAAAATCATTCTAAATCTATCATGGAGTTTGTAAGAAACCATTCGATCGTTGTCATTCAACAAAAAGTAGTTTCTCTCGATCCAGTAGGGGCGCTACAAGGCGCTAATGTATAGGAAGGACTCGAAAACGATGGAAGAATTCGTTAGATAATGCGCACATCATCATCGAATCCTATACTCAACATTCTGAACGCGCAATCGCAATCGCGCAATTTATATCGGTCGCAAATCGCACACTACTGGCGATTTATGATAGCTAAAACCATATAAGGCTGTAATCATCAACTAACGCCAGTCTTGTATGTCACATGGGCTATTTTGGGTCACTACTTATCACGTTTTTAAAACGTGATCCAGGCGTTTACAAAACCCAGAGAAGACTTTTACAGCTCTCAAACCTGTTAAGGATATAAGGCAGTTATGCAACTCTATAACTGAATTATTTATTTCCCACGCTCGTCTATATTCAAATTAAATGCTCCAGTTTTAGTCAACAAGGACAAAAGTAACTCATCAAAATAAAACAAAAACCTTGAACTTAAAACACAATAGAGTGTCCACACGGATTTTAAAGATGACAAGTCTGAATGATTGATTTGACGGATGGTAAAAAAGGTTGTGACAGATCTCTAATAATAATTTTAATAATTAAATCAATGGTAGACTTTTAACACAGCACAGGGTCCGAATTCTACTAAATTAATCGTTTTTTAATCAAATAATTACCATATCAATGGTACCGTCTCAAAATGACACATTTTGTCATTTTTCTTAGATGTAAGAAACTACAGATGGAACGCATGTTAAAAGTGTCAAATTTATAAAACCATTCTATCAATCTCTCCGTGCAAATAGCACGCTCTATCTAGAGCTTCTTTCATCAATTGACGATTCTGTGACCATAAAACTGTTATAGTAAAGCGATTGTTAAGCAGGATCCGGCCACAGGTAGGTTGGTAATTCATCATCAGCCTATATCAGTCCTCGGCTGGTTTATAGGCCTCCCCTAATGAGCACCAGCTTGCCGCATCCAGCATCCAGCAGCCAGCAGTATTTTGCAAATTGTCATCCCGCCTGGTCTGAGGGCGTTCTACACGACGTTTGCCGAGTCGCGGTCTCCATTCAATAACACTTTTACCCCAGCGGTTGTCGGATATGGCCAGCCCACTGCCATTTCAGCTTGCTAATCCTTTGAGCTATGTCGATAACCTTGGTTCTCTGTCGGATATATTTGTTGCGAATCCTATCCTTCAGAGGAACTTCGAGCATCTCTCCCTCCATAGCTATGAGAGCTATGCTCGAAGTTTCTCTGTTGATTCTCGAAGTCGCCCAGCGAGCTCACTGGGCGACTTTAAACTGGTGGACCAGCCCTATCGTGAGTGTCCACGTCTCAGATCCGTAGGTAATGACGGGTAGGACGTACTGATTGAAAACTTTCGTTTTCAAGCATTGCGGTATGGATGACTTGAAGACTCGACGTAGTTTCCCAAATGCTGCCCAACGTAGCCAAAGAGTTCATTAAGAACAGCCCCTCTTTCTCAAGGAAGTTGAGAAGCATTTGCCCCCTGTGATTTCTAACTCCACAACTATGCGAGCCTATTCCGGATTCGTTGCCAATCTGGGTTCCCCCTTACCGTTAAAGGTTAAGGTTGGTACTTACCTAGTTTTAATCAGTGGTGGTTCTCCCTGAACTTCTGGCGGCAAAATGACTTGCAAATATCTGTATATTTGCAAGTCATTTTGCCGCCAGAAATTTAAGTAAATTCCATTAAATTTAAAACGTAATCAGTTAAATCACAGATGACAAAATTCAATCATCTGTGGTTAAAATTTATTAGGTCATATTGTCGAAGTCTTACAGTTATAAAATAAACACCAAAGCACTTGATTCATGGCATAACTAGGAATTCCTTTCTCATCAGTCCAAGTTCAGTCTTCCCTAGTGATACACTAATCTATCTTTGGACCAAAACACAAATGTTACACAATCTTTATTAATCCTACATACATCTGCTTTATCGCTGTAAAAGGCGGAGAGGTTTTGGACCATTTACAAAGGAACGTCTAATGCAAGGTGTTATCTAGATATAAAAATTTAATAAACCCTAGAATAGTATGTAAATAAGGCCCAGACTCCACCAAAGCGGAGATGTGCGGAGCAGGGTTGTTGATGATGCCGTTTTTTGACACATCAGCGGAAGCTGATGCTGATTTTTGATCTTGACATCAGCGGATGCCGATGCTGATTTTGGCCAAGAGCGTGTCAAAATCGCCAAGTGTGCTGCACTAATTATATTTAATGTAGATGATTCTTCCAATCGAAACCGAGTCTCGAAAAATAATGCAGTTTATGAGGGTTCAGTACCCAAAGGGTGCCAACGGGACCCTATTACTTATCCTCCGCTGTCAGCCTGTCTGTACGACTATCAAAGGACTGAATCATGGTTAAAAAAGAAATACGAATACAAATGAGCAATGAAACCTGTAGGTATTTCACCTACCACGCGATGTGTAAAGTGTGACGATTAAATAGGTTTGTGCTTGTTTAGGTTCCAAATTTGTACAAAGATGCGCTTTAAACCTTACTCCCTCGGATCATGTCGCGATTAGAACATCAGCATCAAAAATCAGCATTGATCAATGCGGATGCTGATGCTGATCTTCAAAATTATGCTGATCATCAGCGGATGCTGATGCTGACATTCGCAACAACCCTGGTGCGGAGATCTCCGAAGCGGAGACTCAACGAGACGTTTTTCAGCGAGTGTGTCTCCACCGAAGCTGTGCAGAGGTGCTATGTGCCAATATGTGTGCTGGTTGGAGCGGAACTGAGCTGAGTGCGGCGAGCGTCGGATAAAAGCATCTCTTCTCCGCTCGTCTCATCTCCGCTTTGGTGGAGTCCGACCCTAAGCTTGTTAGATAGACCTTTCAATGTAAATTATTAGATAATTGCTCTAAAGTTTAGAGACGCCCATTGCTTATAAACCGCTGTAAATAATGTTAATTTTGTATGGTTTCTAGTTCCTTAAAATGAGATGTTCCGTGTTCGTCCCACTCGCTTAACACAGCTGCAATTATCAATCCGCCTGTCAAGCGTGGCGATTATAAAAAAATAAATAATTATTGCACAATACATACAGCATTATCTAGGCTCAAGCTAAGCAGAGCTTGTGTTATGGTTACATCTAGATAACTGATATACATAATGAAATACAATACATAAATAGATATTTTTAGGGTTCCGTACCTTAAAAGGAAAAAAGAAACCCTTATAGGATCATTATTTGCTGTCCGTCTGTCCGTCTGTCTGTCTGTCAACCCTCTTTTCTCAGAAACGCGTGCAGGTATCGAGTTGAAATTCTCAGGTTTTCTTGGAGCCGCGATATAAATCAAACTATTTCAACGCAATCAAAAGTTACAGCACATTTTTTTAATTTTCCAAGGAAATCACGTTCTCAAAACTGTTGGATCCGTTCAGTAGTTTTGGCGTGAAGAAGTACCTAACCAACATCTATCCATCCATCCAAGCTTTTGCTTTTACAATATTATCCATTCAAGACGGCTTAGATTTTTAGACAATAGATTTAACTGTAAATATTGTTTGTAATTATTGTATTATGTAAACTAATAAATTATATGACCTTTACATGGTTATTGGTAAATTAGTGACAATACGTGAACTGCAGGTCCTGCCCATCATCACAAACACGTTCGTGAAGGCGCCAAGTCTTAATTCTAAAAAAAAATGTAAGTTACCTCTGATACTAAATGAAAAAACATCTTTGCCTGAAACCCAACGAGTTACTAAAGACCGATCTTTCAATCTCATATCTTCTGTTAATTCAGGGCAGAGCTGTTTTTAAGTTGAGTTTCAAATAAAACCTCTCTAACGAACGATTATTGAATTGCGGGGGGTACCCATTACCAATACCAAAATTAAGGATTAAGACCTGGCGTCTTCACAAACGTGTTTGTGATGATGGGCTGAACCTGCAGTTCACGTATTGTCACTAATTTACCAATAACCCTGTATTTAATATTAAGCTACAACTTAAACTAAACGTTTCACTTAAGTTTCATTAAACTTAACCCTTTGTAACAACAACATAACATTGGATTTACATCATAAGTTATAAACAAACATACCCAAACAACCCTTAATGTAACGGTTAACATTACATAAGGCTAAAAGATACATAATAATTGTGATGGTCAATGATTGTGCGAAGGACCTCCGGGTGTGTGTCGAGTGGTGGGCCAACTATTGCAAACAACGGGCGGTGCGGTACGGGCTCGGACTTGACAAATAAACTCTTGTGAAACCAAATATTTGACCAAGAAGGTCGATTTCCTGACGTTAAGGACATAGCACATACATTCAGCCCCGCCATCGCGCATCGCCACCGCACAGCTCAATAAACATTCAACTATGGACTTTGAGTCGTCACACCGGCTTATAATTTCCACTGCCCAACGCCGCTACACGGAGCTCCGGATGAACAAGTGCGTCAAAGGCCATGAAAGTGTTAACTCTACTTAGTAGGTATATTTTAGTTTAGTTTAACCAAACTACTTAGATAATAGTATATTTTTTAACAAGGGACTAAACCACCTGATTTTAAACGTAGTTGTTTATACTCCAGAGCATAGCGAGGGAAGTTGACCAGACCGAGTTATACTGAGTGGTTTTAGCCCACGTGCCCGCGGTCTCGTTCGTGCTTTTCCGGGATAAAAAGTATGTCCGTCTCCGAGATACCATCTCACTGCCAAATTTCATTGAGATCCGTTCAGCCGTTTAGGCGTTAAAAGGTAACAGACAGACAGAGGTACTTTCGAAATTAAAATATTATCAAATAGTATGGATTAGTAGGATTAATATTTTTGTAGGATATTTCGCCGATATCTCCGTCAATTATTATGGATTCATTTTGATGATATTTTGCTTTTGCTACGATGATCCTTTAAGAGTTTTTTTCCCGAGATAACTATTATTATTTGCACCAACAATGTCTATTTTTTTCAATCACGAACATGTACAATGTACAATATACATTTGATGTACCTACGCTTTTAAGAGTCCTTGTAGGTATTAAAATTGCAGAACTGGTCAACAGCCAAACCTTGTTCGGAATAATGATGGCTTCTCGGACTCACGAGGTGGATAACAAAACAATACAGTAACCACTAAAGATATAATACCTATAGACGTAACTTCTGACTGGATAACACCTAGTACCTATATTCTAAGGTTATTTTCGCGAGAACTCATAATAAAACACTGTTTTAACCGGATTGATCGCGATTATATTATATATTTTGGATAACACCTACCTAATCTGTAAACCATTTTAAACTTATCACTAGTTGTACGGCGATTTCTTTTGTCATTGCTATACCTGCAGAGTAATTACCCTCAGTTTCCCTCATAATATGTGAAAAGAATATGGGAAAAGATGTGAAAAAAACTTTAATTTGCAGAATTAGACCTACTATATTGGTACTACATTTAGGCAGTTAAGTAGTGATACTAATTACTAAGTCGCGTAGATAAAAATTATAACCGGCCAAGTGCGAGTCGGACTCGCGCACCAAGGGTTCAGTACCATTATCTATAAAAACGGCAAAAAATCACGTTTGCTGTATGGGAAAATATTTTTGTATTATTAAAATTAATTTTATATTAAATTATGTATTTATTTTTAAAGTGAATAATGTAACCCAATATTTTGTGTATATTTCAAGCGTCTACCTGTTGCCGTTATCAATATCTAGCAACCAAATCACGTTTGTTGTATGAGAGCCCTTTCAAATATTGGTTTTCTTCTATTTTTTAGTATTTGTTGTTATAGCGGCTACCGAAACACATCATCTGTGATTTTCAACCGTCTCACTATCACGGTTCAAGAGATACAGCCTGGTAACCGACGCCTTTGGGTACGGAACCCTAAAAATTAAATCGAAGTTATACTTTTAGCTTCTCTGAGTGTTATTTAATATTTTTGAATATTTCTTTAAACCACCACCAGTTCAAAATAAACAAGGTATGTAAATCGGAATCAGTTTATGATTTAGGAACGAATGGGAAATATCTGGTGTTTTTCTTTAATCTGCTGATTTTCTGAATATATCGTCATCCATACCGCAATACTTGTAAACGAAAGTTTTTAATCAGCGCGTCCTATCCTACCCGTAATGAATCACTTTAGTACCTATACTTAAATGCGTGGGGCGCTGTAAAATCCAATAAATCCCTTTATCAATTGTTACACGTAGTGACTATTTGCATTTTCATTTTGCTTGTCACCTACAATTAGAAGTAAGCTACATTCGACTAAACCGTCAATAACAGGGGATTAATAGCCTATTTGTGAACCATTGTTTCATGTGTTGCCTGTCGGCTAATGAGATGACCTTCGTAATCCACTCCCACCTCAAAAAGCCATCCTATACATTAGTACCTACCTGTTACCCTACCCGATATACCGATATCTAGTCGAGCCGACTTGGCTAGAGTATCATTATGTTTGAAGTTTTATTCTTATACAAACACGTGGTTCACTTACAATGAGATACATGTCATGAGAAACAAATTAATCTAGGTTTATTATGTTTAAACTAAACTAACCTCTGGTGCCTAAAATTAAATTATAGTTAAATATTATCTATTACTAAATATAATGTAATAATGTTTTACAAATACTTAACATTATAATTGTTAAATAATATGAAGTTGGTGTCCGCGATAGCTATTTGTAGTTTTGTTTTGATTTATACAGGGCGTTCGGCACTACAACGTTGTCATAATTATGGGAACTGGGGATAGGTGGAACCACGTGCAATAGTTTGACGGATTTTTGAATCCTGAAAAGACTAGAAAGATTTGAAAGATTTTTAAAAAAAAATAGTTCTTCATTTACAAGATTTTTTGAAAAAAATAGTCTTGCCCTGTCCATCCTCCTTCTTTCATAGATTCCAAGTTGACAGAGCGGGTGAAATTGTCTAAGGCATTGTTAATTGTGTAATTGATTTAAAAGAAATCAGTATGAATTGTGAGGTTGAAATTTTAAAAGAGACCTATGGGGGCAAGAATAAAGGTATTAGTTTGAACATTTCAAAATAGTTTTAGAAATTTTTGTAGGATTCATATTTTTGAAATATTTTGAAAAAGTCAAAAAAATTACCATTCGCCGTATCTTCGAACTTTGCGGACCGATCCATGTAAAATGTATGTGGCATTTGGTGGTAGATATAGATCTATATTTTCGCGAGGTCCCTTTTGTGCAACTGAGTTTGCTCAGCTGCAAATAGTTGCGCAACGGGGCTGCCCTTTTGTGCAACTCATTTTGTTCCCTTTTGCTCAAGATATATAGGGAAGTCTGTTAAAAACACCTTTTGATCTGACATTTCTATACTACTTTCTCTTCCACTTCCTTCTGTACGTCTATACCCTTGAAAACCGCATTATATTCAGCAATCTACGAATGTTTAATTAAAATATCCTGCAAGTAGGATAGCTCCACATCCCTGCCGTCACAAGCTATGTCCAGCAAGAGACGTGTATCAAGATGATATGACATATACTATGTTTGTTAAATCTTCGAGCCAAAATTACCGAACGAATCTGGCTGAAATGCTTTATTACGAGAAAAAGCGTGTGAAGCCACGAGCAGAAGCTGATTTATAATGACTGTAAGATAATCCTATCCTATAAATATTTAGTCTGATTCACAAATTCTGTTATTCAACAGAATAACAGAATTTGATTTGCAACAAGGCATAACATCGAGCAACAGCTCGATGTTATGCTTTGTTGCATAATATCGAGCAACAGAATACACTGTCTCTTTAATGAAGGGATTAAAGAGTCCCCTTTTAGCATAATCTCTCGCTAATGACTGACGCAACGTTAGCCAATCACTGAACTTTGTTTAGGGAATGCTGGTTTGTAAGTAGAGGATTCAATCCCGGTCTTTATTTCTAATCTACTACTACTGACTGCATTGCCCCGGTAATAACGTCATTGTGTATTTAAGAACATTAAGAAATGTTAATAAAATAAAGTAAGATGTCAACAAAATAAAACTTAAAGCAAATAGACTTCCAAAAAAGTAGTAACGATTCCAGTTTTAAACAACCAAATAAAAGGTTTTATTACATGGGCCGTACCGCTACCACACAAAAATAAGCATTGAAACAGGGTCCAAAACTCGTAATCCTTAAAAAAATTATCACTTCTCTTACTCAAAATAAAGGCTTAGCAGCGTCTCGTATACACGCTTGAGAATTTTTATTTGAATTAATTTTTGAAAATTGAACTGAAAGCGCCTTCTTGGTCATTGTTGGATGTTTTGTAGGGACTAAACTAAACCATCCATCATAACTCGGTCTTGTCATCCTCCCTCGCTTTGCTCGGGAGTATAAACAACCTCGTATATATAATAGGCTGGTTTAGTCCCTAGTTGAAAAATGTAATATTGCAGCCTTGCTTAGCGCTAGCTTCAACCGCACGTTTGATGATGGCTATTTGCCGACCGTGCGTATACAACGAGCTTTTGCCAAAGACAATCGGGCAGTATATGTAAAACTAGATAAGTTTGATGAATATAATGTGAAAACAGTGAATCCCTATAATTTTTAAACGGCGTGCTAACTTCCTAGACGCGTTATGTTACTTTTAGTTTCATTCAAATGAAACTACGTGGGCTCGGGTACCTAAGCACATGGTATACGCAAGCTTTGTTGTTTTGTACTTATGTACGCTTTTGTATGGCCTTTACCAACGCGTCATAGTTATGTGATTTTAAAGGCTAGTTAGATACGCAGGCTACGCGGTCTATAGAGGATACGGATTTTTAAGGCTTGCTTGGTTAGGTACACAAGTCCGAAAATCTGTGTTTTAATAATTGGCAACTCACCCGCCTGTTTATTTATAATAAAAATGTGAATAGTAGCCGGAATGGGCGACAGCTGATCGCAACTTCAATCCATAATATTATCATGTTCGTTCATACCAAAAAGGATAAATAAATAAATAATGCTGGACAATCCACACAGCATTATCTAGCCCCAAGCTAAGCAGAGCTTGTTTTATAGGTACTAGATGACTGTTATACATAATACAATACATAACATACTATAGTTCTCTGATTTGATTATTACTTACTCTTACAAAAGCCAAAGAAGGGGCTTTTGTTGGTTTTGTTTTGGCTTTTACAAATCGGAGTACTTTGCTTAAAAAACTATAAAGGCTACTTTTTCTTTCATACTTTACCCAGATTACACAAAATTGGTAAGCTAAAGAAATAATAAAAACGTCACGAAAAAAACTTATGCAGGTAATCTAACTCTAACGGTTTGGTTTGGTGTTTTTTTCATATTGCAATAATGTATGACAAATTTTAGTTAAAAATATAGGTATTTAAACCACTCTGCCAAAATTATATCCTGTCTACTAGGTGACATGACAGCAATAACGCGAAATTGGATATAACTCGTCGACCTTTTGTTATAGCCCGGGGACATCCTGGAAAAACATGTTTTATAAGACATAGAAGATGATACCGCCCATTCGATTTAAAAATACCATATGAAACTTGTCATATCTCGTGGACGAGTTGGTAGGTAATTAACAAATATCTCAATCGGTGTAGCTTCAAATGAGACTATTAAACATATAATGATCGATATTTCCGCTGATAAAAATATTGTAGAGTTTACAACGTAGAGAATTCTGTAAGTGTCTATCTTACTTTAGTGTAATGAATACGTCAGCTATTAGATATTAATTAGCCGATTAACTATTTGTCGTTAATGTCTTCTCCAAAATACACCTTTTTATGACAGTCCTACGTCCAATAATCAGAGTAAACAATGTAAGTTTACAGCGTAGCGTCGACATATTCAATAATCTACAAGAATTTTTCAAATCGGTCCAGCAGTTTCGGAGCCTATTCAATTCCAACAAATCTTTCCTCTTTATAATATCAGTGTAGATATAATAGTTACCCACAATGTTATTAGTACCTACCATAATAATATTACTTTTGAGTAAACTTTAATAAACTATGTAACAACAGTTTATTCATGACGCTCTGGGATAAAAAGCGGCAGTGCCTGCGACAGCGAATAAACTAGGTATTTTATTTACATTATAAGGTGCGTAGCTTCTCCAACGTGCCTCTAAATGTTAGGCAACCACTTCGGCCACAGATTAAGCTACAGTTGTAGCGAATGTAATTTACCGGAGCAAGCTACCAATTCCGAGAACTGAAGACCGTCAAGTCCCATCAAAAATTAATTAGGGCATTCTCGTGTCTTGAGCTGCACGTGGCAGAGGGTTGTTTTCTAAGACACGGACGTCACCACACCACATCAAAAATATTCCATCCCCAAAAAAGATACTTCAAAGAAATCTACAATCATACATGATAGAAACAAATAAGACTTAGTATTTGCAATTGAAACAATTGAACTAACTGCAGAATGTTGCAAACAATCTACAGGTAGCTGAAATGAAACTTTTTTTGTATTTTGATTTTAATAAATTGTATTTATTAGGTATATCATAAAAATTTTGCTTTGTAAACTGGTTTAACCCATAATATCGTTATTTGTTATTTATTAAAATCCACAGTTCTTACATAGAGGACTTAATACAACTTCAGAAAATCTAAAATTTTTACATAAAATAAAACAGAGTTACGATAAGTACATAAATATTCTATAAAATATAATTTACTTTCCAATGTAGGGTTCTGTTACTCAGTGTACTGAAAAAACAACATTAGGAACCTACCAGAAAGAGAGCTTCGAGAGAACTTCGTTACTTTTGGAAGAATCCATAGGAATTCCTTACAGCAAAGAAAAGGTGTTTTTTAGTGTTTTCACGTGACCAGCTGCGAGACCTTTTGTCCAACTCTTAGAAATATACACGAAAGCTACTTAAAAACGAGAGAAGCCTGTAAAACTAGGCTACTTAACCTTGTTTATATTCCCACTTCCAAGTTAGGTCAGCAATTTAGCCCGCTTAAAAGATCAAAGGCATTTTTTTTGATGAAACAACAAGTCACGAGATTAAAAGGATTTTTATGGATTCTGGGGCACTCTGATACCTATTTTTGACTTCCTTTGTTATATCATTCTCATCATCATAGCGTAAGTTATTAAAATTACCAAAAAAAAATTAAAAAAACAAGTACCTAGATAGTTCATCAGAAATATTAAAATAGGTACTAGCATGCAAATGTATTTTTTGTTCATTTCAAAGAACATAAAGGCGATAGTTCAATCAACATAATAATTTAAAAATGTAATATGTATATTAGCTTTTTGCTTTATAGTGCGTAACTCGCACGGGGGTAATCTTCTACGAAAATTTAATAACGTCTCAAAAATATTGTTCATTTTATTGATCTTACGGTTTCTCAGTACTTATTGACACTTCATAGCTTCTCAGAAAGTAGAGAAGGCATGATTTCACGTTGATAAATTGTTTCTTTGAACAATTCATCACCAATTACTCAGAATTCCAAATAAAGCGAGGTGAAAAATATTAAATTAGAATCACCATCCCTCGGCTCTTAGTAACCGCTCCGTGCGTCACCAAAATATTTGGTAGAAACGTGGTAGAAACGCATGTTTACTGTGATCGTGAGCGACTTCAGCAAGAAAATCCTTTTCGTGGTAACATTCCGATGTTTTAGGTGAATATCAAAGCGAGTAGGTACTTATGGTTACCTAGTCGCGTTTTTTTATTAACTTGGGTTCCGGTTATTCCACCTAAATCTATCATTTGCACTTACATTTATCTATTTCTGAGTAACGAGCATGTAAGTAAAAAAGAGGTTTAATTGGCTAAATCCAGTTTTTTTATTGTTTCCAACCATATAGGTTGGTAACCACACCTACTCGCCGCCGAAAGGTTGTCTCCCAATAGCTTGGAGTAAGTATGAATTAATTAATTTCTATACCCCCTTTGAATCGTTCCATTGTGACTCGCAGACAGAGAGGTAATGATTGACATCGTATTGACATGCTCGTAAACAAGGATCGTCGCCGCAAAACCTTCATACCTATATTAATTTCTTCTCCTTTGGTTACAGTAAACGTCAAAGGATTCGACTTTCGATAGATTGACACCATCCATTATCAGATTCAAGTTCATTTACTTTCAGAAATTTACTGTTAATCACTGATAATGAGAAAAGTCAATGGTCTCGTATACCTAGCATCGATAAGTTCACTGATAGTTTATTTATTATTGATGAAAAGCCTTGGTTACTTGAATTTCAATAGTCAGTATTTGCTATAGTATTTGTAATAGGCGTTATCGTTGATAAATGATTGAAATTGCGTCTCACGTGCACGTGCCACGCGTACCATCTATCGATCATAAGTTGTTTAAATTAGCGGAACAACATAGAGAGGTTTCTTAGTTAAGATTTATAGACAAGTAAATATAAAACTAATTATAATAAATATTACTTATTTAAAAAAGAACATTTTTTTAAAAGTTGTACAACAAAAAACACATACCTACTTACTTATCCCAAATAAGCAACTCGATTTGAGTACATTATCGTCTCAGCCGTTGGTCTTTTATCTACCTATCGTAAGAAAAGCTGTTACGGGAACTCTATCAAGTAAAGCAAGAAATCTAAGGTCGCAGATAGACCTCTGGGATTTTCAAAAGGACATAGGTTGCGTTTCAAGGAAACCGAGCAGGTAGGTACACCTCACGCAGTGAAGGACGGCCATGGGCCGAACGACGGGTGTGCATTACGTGTACCGCTGCAGGAACGGCGCCAAAGCTTCTGCGCATGCGCTAAAACACTCTTAAAAGGCCTGCTCCGCCGCGCCCGCCAACAGTTCACAAGACTAACCCGTGAAGTGACTTGAATATTCTCAACAACTACACGACACGCGATCGTCGAAAAGTTTTCAAACATTAACATTAGCAATTTACAGTTGTCGGCTTTTTCTGCTGTTTTGACATCTGAAAAAAAGTTAAAAAATATCATGAAGAACAAACTAGGAGTCAACCTTTTTAATACCAGTGAAAAGTTCGGCAGCGATCTTCCAGTCAATGATGTGGAAGGGCAGCGCTCGCCGAAGCCAGGAGCGCGACGGGAATCTGTCGCGCCGCTGATAGTGATTTGCCCACCGATGGAGGACATGCCGGTGCAGACCACCCAGGCTCGTGGAGGACGCCTTCTGAAAGCCCTCAGTAGACGCCTCTCTCGTCGCAACGATTCGGATTCTTCATCAAACTCAAGTTCGAGCAGCAACGAAAGTGTATCCGGAGATCAGATTCGATCCGAAGACCGGTCATCCTGCTCCGCTAGTGACTCTGGCAGTGACGGCTCCGAGCGACAACGTCGTCACCGTTCTACTACTGTGTCTTTAAGGCGCGTATTCCAAAGTTTGACCCTGTCCAGCCGCTCCCAGTCTTGCTCTCCCACCGAACGCTCCAGGAAGAAGCAGCAACAACCTCAACGCATCCTGCGCCCTCCAGTCACGTACACCTATGTACGAGGCCTCTCCGGACTCCCGACGCAGAGAGTACCGCGACACACCGTCTGCTACTCCACCCTCGGCCTCAACCGATAAAGAAATCAATGGCTTTATTGACATTTTAGACCGGACACGGGCTGAGACAAAGACTGGTTAAGTTTTATGAGTAGAAAGCTAGGGAGTGGAGTTCTTATCATATCAGTAGAGGGTTGCTGGAATGAAAGCGGTAGATGATGATACAAGGGTGTCTTCGTCAAGGACCAAGAGAGGCAATGGAGGACGCGCGACCGGTTGGAAGCGTCCCTCGCAGAGCCCGCGCCACGCTGGGCTGTGACACGTTTAATTCATTTTAAGAGACAATATATAAGACTGTAAACGATCGGGAGTTTGATAAATAATCGATCAATAGTTATTGAGTAGGTACAGCATAGTACAGACACGTCTTCAAAATATTGTAATTAATTTAATAATGCACTTTGAACACAAGTTTTGATTAAATCTAAATAAGATTAAATTTTCAGTCACTGTTGTCAACTTATATCTGGTAACTAAAAAAATATGAAATTTTAATATTGTATAATATTTGAAAACACTTAAGCATGAAGTAATTGTATTTTTTAAAAATCAAGCATAGTGCCTTTGCCACCTTTTGAACTAAATAGTTTTAGACTTAACGTATACAATGGAACTGTGTAGACAACTTACAATGAACTTTGAAGCATTTCTCTAAGGAATTAAAATTTTCTGATTTACAGCATCACGAACACGTTTCACAGTAAATATTTCACTATCACGTACTATAAACTTTCGAATTTAATATATGTACCTATCTCTAGGCGAAATATTTGTCTACGATTTACGAGTATCATAGTTGTGTAAAACTATCAAGTTGATATTGCTGTACCCATAGGATGTAGGTAGTCTAAATATTTATGAGGTAGTTCTAAGTTATTTGTAATTATAAGATGGTTTTCTTATGAAATAAAAGACAAAATATAAAATAATACAAACATTTTATTTCCTGATTCCCTTAGAAAATAAAAACAAGACTGCTGTAAGAACAAGTAGGTCAGATACAGCATTTTTTTCTAATGTTACAACAGATAAACGCACAAAACCTGTTGAGAAAAATATAAAAATTAGGTATTCAAAAGCCCTGCAGCATTCATGATGGCTGAATTATTGATTCGGTACCGTTATACCGAAATAATACCTAAATATTATAGGTAGCCATATAATACATTACCTACTAATGAATAGATTTCATAAGAAAAGCTGTTAAGCTTGGTCATATTAACATTTATCAGGCATACTAGATATAAATAGGTAGGGATAGCTCCAGAAATCACCGATTTTTTTTAATTGTGCATAAACGGGCTTATATAGGAACTAGCTTCTGTCCGCGGTTTCTCACGTACTTTACCGGGATACAAAGTAGCCTATGTCCGTCCCTGGGATCCGCATACATCCCTGTCAAATTTCATTACTGGATGTGTATATCAAAATGTATAATCTGCTGCCTTAGAACCAGATGATGATATGTCCAAATGTCCAGAACTTGATTATAATGTTTTCTTCGAATATTTCTCCCCAAACCTGGCGCACAGATTTCCTCGCGACTTTACCGCAATAATTGACCAATGTTTATTACACAAAGACCAATAGAAAGGCTACTCGTTCAACGAAAACCTAGAAAAGCATTCCAGCACTCGCCTGCAGTCGTCGCTCCGTCTGCCCACACAGTTGCCTGCACGTGACATGGATATTGTATATTTTAATTGAGTTTCATAGTTCCTCACGTTTGTTTATGTAAAACATAGGTTTCATAGGGCAGTATGCACGCGGTACGTGAATGGATATATAGATAGATACGTAATAAAGTTGTAGAGATCAAATTCAAGTAATGTGAATAATTTGACTCCTA
This sequence comes from Eupithecia exiguata, assembly GCA_947086465.1. Classification (NCBI taxonomy): domain Eukaryota; kingdom Metazoa; phylum Arthropoda; class Insecta; order Lepidoptera; family Geometridae; genus Eupithecia; species Eupithecia exiguata. Next base: position 6,433,885 of record OX352238.1, on the reverse strand, counting down.
TGTAATACTGAAAATTTGTTGGGGTAAGGATCTATTTTCCACCTAAGAAGGATTTCGTCTATCAGGATATCTAAATAAATTTTATGATCACACTCCGGCTCCAATATTGTGAAGCCTGATCTCCAACGACTAAAAGTAGCGAGGTTCTTCTTGTCTTCTCCACAATTCTTTTTTGCAACACATGAAAATCTTCAAATACTTACAAACTTTCCTACTAAGTACCTATACTAAACTATTCTTGAACCGAATGGTCTGTTGCGTGACGATGGTAAGAGGCCCGCCGGTGTGCCTCTAGTCCACTTGATGAGAGTTGGGGAGGCCCAGGAATAAAGAATTTATTGTCATACTTACCCTATAAATAAAAAATAAGAGTTATGCCTGTATCGTCCAATTGTGTGGGACGATACATGACTAAACTAGGTACCTAATCTACTTGTAAGGTGTCTCAACTCAACATGAGTGTCTCTAATTAGTCTCTACCTGCCTACCAAAAAAAGACGATTCCAACGAGCCTGACACAATTTCGACGCTGCATTGCAGTGCTTAATACATTTTATAGGGCAGTGGATTCCCGAGGCCGAGGTGTATTTAAGACTAAAGTTGGACAGAACGGGCCGAGGTGAATGACCCCAATGCACCGCACCTATCGATCGATCAGATGCTCTACTTGATAACCGAAGTCTATCTATGCAATATTGAAACTGAATTGTATTGAAACGATTAAAATAAGCTGATTTCTACTATCTCATTATCATTGATTCACCTACTTAGTCCTTTGTAAAAAGTATAAGGCTTTGGGCCAAACATAACCTACCCCTATTTGTTTGTTTAATTTTTTTTAACCTAGTTGCTTCGCCTCTGTTTTTACATCTATGTTTAAACTATACAAAATAAAACTTTTACAGAATCAATAAAAATTATAGAGTAGCCTATCACAAACGGCCCAGTGGATTTTTGAATAATAATGCTAGTGTGCCAATTGAAACATTTTCAGGAGAAACACGTCATATAAACGTGATACAAAAATTTTACAGTGTTCTAAATATAGAAAGGTAACTTACTTATGGTGCTTAAATATGAAATGGCTCACGGTGACGCATAACAGGAAGACTTCATTGAATACGGCGGCCCCGTGCTCAGGTCCCTCGTGCTACCTTAAGTTTTTGTTCCATTTAAGTTTCACAACGTTATATATATGGTTTGTTTGTTATTTGTATTTTAATAGGATTTGTATTTTATCCCAAATTGGCTTTTGCCTGCGGCATTGAACGCGTCTGTTTTTCGGAAAAAGTATCCGGAACTTCATTTGTGAAAATTTCAGGTAATCATAAAATGCATTTACTACTTTTGGCGTTGCCTCCGCACAAGAATCTATGCTTATTTTATGACACAGAATAAATACCTTTTACTTTACTTAATTTTCTATTGTGGCACTAAATCTCGCTTTTTTTATGTATGTATTTTTATATTTATATTAGGTATGTATTCTTGCCTTCGGCCGCGTACGAAACCGGAGTCTCGTAACCAGGTACGGTAGAAGAAAAAAATTTCTTTTCTACTTCTTGTCAAAGATTGAAACGATTTAAATCTTTGCTTTTAATAGTCAACCACTCATATAAAAGAGAAAGTCGAGACCCTACGTCAGTGGGGTACCGAGGCTCTGCGGGTTTTAAAACAAAATATCTGAGCGCCTGAATGGCACTGTCGAATGGCAGAATAACTACCTTATTAAAATTATGAAAAATTAACGATGGGAAAATATGAAGAAAATCGTTTATAAGGCCGTTTGTGTATAATATTTATATATAAGGCGACTGCTGGACATAGGCCTCCCCTAATGAGCGCCATAGCGCCCTGTATTCAGCTTGCCGCATCCAGCATCTGCCAGCAGTCTTTCGCAAATCGTCATCCTACCTGGTCGGAGGGCACACTACGTTTGCCGAGTCGCGGTCTCCACTCAAGGACACGTTTACCCCAACGGTTATCGGCTCTTCGCGAGATATGGCCGGCCCAGTGCCACTTCAGCTTGCTAATATTTGAGCTATAGCGATAACCTATTAGTCGACCATACGTAGTTCTATACATGTAGTAAGTTATTCTGTGATCATACCACCGTCACCCATAATAATAGGAGGGCTACCTGATGCATATTTTATTGCTTCCTTCCAAGTCAGCAAGAAAATATGAATCACATAAACTAAAAATTTTGTCCCCAGGTATAGGCAATTGGGACATTCACTGATGCACATTCAGGTTATCTCTAACCGACCAAGAATAGATGACCCTACCCTATCTAAAAATAAACTACCTACGTACGATGGAAAAGTAAGAGCCTAGAAATTGTTGTTATTTTAACCTAATTAGGGTTCAGTTTCTGTAGGCCGATAGAAATAGGCACCGGTCTATTCCAGATACAAAAAATAGAGCAGTGTGAAGTCCAACATAGTGTCCTGTTATGAAAATAAATAATACCTTGTTAGATAAATAATAACCTAATTCATTTAGGTATGTACGTATCTACTGGATGGATCTCTACATGTACCTATGCGACTGCATAACGTGTGGTACGCACTAAACCTACCTGCCTAACTAAGCAAAGAGCAGCAAAATAATTATCTACATACCATTTGTGTCAGAGCGTCAAAAAAATTCTGAAAGTTCTAGCGATAATCAAAAAGAAAAAAATCACTTTAATATTATTTTCAAGTTCCTGTAAGCTTTTATTTCATTGTACTGCTGTGGAAATTGTCCGCCATGTTTTTTGTTGAACTATCGACTCTCGAACACGTGTAAAGAATTAAGGTTATTTTTATCCTAGAATTTAATAGAACACAGATTTATTCCTCTAGAGGAAATTCAATTTGTCGATTCTACTCTAAAATCATTATCATCGGATTGAAACGAAGCTTCATTTAGAAATTTAAACCTGATTTCAATCAAATTGGAACATAAAGTTGCTTTCCCTGACCGTTCTAAATTTAGATTTTGATTCCTGGTTCTATACAGGGGCCGTCCAAGCTTCAACAATGGTCCGCACGAAAGCTACATGAAGACAGCGCTTAAGGCCGCCGCACCGCCACACTGACAACCCGCACACAGCCAGCCGTACACCTGCTTACGTGATAGCTTCATTGAGAACACAACTGTACACCATCCAACAGCTTTTGCTCTCCTATGTACACGCAGCCAGTGTACCACAATCAAATCTGCCGGCAGGGGTGTACTGCCTACGTCACGCGAATCCAATTTTGGGTCAGTAGGTCACAAGAAAGGACTGCAGCGGTTGTGCGATGCGAGGGGTGGAGGTAATTTTTAAAGCCAACAACGTGACGTCATCATACAAGCCTTGGACCCCTCGCGCCCCGCTAGAATGATGAATGAATTGGTAGATTGGTGCTAACTAAAGCTAACTAGGTCATAACGTCATAATTTGAGACTTAAGCCATCATTTAAATCTCCCTGGTAGTTTTTTTTAAATACTTAAGAAGTAGGTAGTTTGTTTGCTTCACAAGTTTTTTTTTTTTTCAAAAATGGAATGTATTATCTCACTGGTTCATTTATCTTAAATCAGTGAACAGTAACAACCTTGTACACTTTGTACTTACAACGGGCAGGTAAATAAACAATTGTGGAAACGTCTGTCCACCATGACCCGATTCTCCAAGGATAAGCTCTCCTTCGAATAAAAGACTTTTCTTCCTCGGAAATAAATAGGCACCAATGCACTGACTATATATCCTTCAAAGTTCTATTCTCTGACCTTTTCCTCAGGACAACTGGCCCGGAAGCACTTGCATTGGCTAACTGAATTTGTATACGCACTTATAGTTCGCTAAATATACTGTTCGCCTGCCCTTTCAAGAGGAAACTAAATGATGCTTTTAAACAAACGCTTCCTGCGACAAGTCAAATTTAATAGTTGATTAATATGTGACAGGTAAAAACAGGACCCTATTACTAAGACTCCGCTGTCCGTCTGTCACCAGGCTGTATCTCATGAACCGTGATAGTTAGACAGTTGAAATTTTCACAGATGATGTATTTCTGTTGCCTCTATAACAACAAATACTAAAAAATAGAATAAAATAAATATTTAAGGGGGCTCCCATACAACAAATGTGATTTTTTTGCCGTTTTTATAGATAATGGTACGGAACCCTTCGTGCGCGAGTCCGACTCGCACTTGGCCAGTGTTTCAAAGCTCAATTTGCAACTGGTGTTAACTGAATACAAGTCCACAAATAAAGGTCCTATATATATTTTTAAAACTGTTTTATATTGATTACATAAGTTCCTCCCACGTTCGAGAGTTTCAATACAGAGGAAAATTTTATAAAGCACTAGCATCTGCTCGCAGCTTCGCACGTGCTTTTCCGGTGCTAAAAAGTAGCTCACGTCCGTCCCCGGGATACCATCTACCTCCCTGCCAAATGCCGTATGGCGTGTATAGGTAACAGACAGACAGAATTACTGTCGCTTTTATAATATTAGTAAGGATATGCCTATATTACGCAATATAGGTATATCCTTACTTATTGTGAAATGAACTCACAGGTAGGCACCCTGTGAGTTCATTTCACAATAAATATCCAATCGTTTGTGAGTATCGTAAGCTCGAAAGTATCCTCCTGGATTTATTTCTGGCAGGAGGGAGAAATGAACCTTCTAGGACAAAATACGTACAGTACATTCAAAGAGAAAAATTACTGATATTTTCTGATGAACAATATAATTTTCACAAACGAAGAAGACACATCTTATCCTATCCTATTCCTTTAACGCTATTGTAAAATATAGTATATATTTAACAAGGGGCTAAACTACTTCATTATGGACGAGGTTGTCTATACTCCCGAGCGTAGCGAGAGAAGATGACATGACCGAGTTATAATGGGTGGTTTTGGCTGCGTGAAAAGATTTTTTGGGTGATATTCAACGATTTTCGCGGTTGACTATACTTACACGTGTTTCTGTATCTTTTATTTTGGTAAAAAAGTAAAATCTTCAAGATGGCAATGGCCTGGAGGTATACTTTGGAGGTTTACTTACATGCGATTACGAAGTTGACGGATGACGGATCTCACGAAATGACTAACGGCCGAACCGTTCTTTCGATTATCATACTGAGTATTAATTAAATGGGTAATGTAATGTCTTAGAGATCGAAAACGCAAGGATCCACTGGTAACCCGCCGGATCAACATGGGGTAAGGTTGTTCGTTTCGTACAACAAATAATCATAATACATCACTCGCTTAGGTGTGTGTTCACCAAAATATAATCGGACAATTAGGCAGCTTCATCGGTTAACTATGACGTTTAATGTAGGTATGAAAATTTGTACCTGAAACGTCAAAATAACTGTTTTATATTTAACCATCTGTTGGTGAACTCGGGTTCACCAACAGATTACAGACAGCGGGTTAAATTAGGCAATTTAACCCGCTGTCAATCTTGTCCTAGGTCACTCGAAACTTTATATTTCTTCTTTCAGGCATCCTTGGCGTTGTTTTGCAGTCCAAATGTTAATATTAAAAATAATAATAGGTAATATTAAAATATATCTTTAACAAAGAAAATTACAATCAAATAATATAATTAAATTAAAACTAGTATTTACAATTGAAACTATTGAGCTAACTGTAGACTGTTGCAAACAATCTACAAGTCGCTCAACTGATCCATGTCAATACCAGTCGGAAGCGAGCCCAAGACGCTAGCTGCATTGTCCCGCTGTATAGCAATGCTGATGCGCTGCGCCAGATACTCGCCAACTCTCTCTCTTATAATATTAAAAATGTCAAGTTGAATATGAAGTCGAAGCGGCTCTATTGTCTGAACAAAAACTGAAGAGAATTTGGTTTAGTGCTAACGAGATACCTCATCTATAATTACTTCTTCGAAATAATTGTTAGCTATGTTTTTTGTCACTTTGTTTTTTTGTATCGCTTAATTCCAGCATTTCTAACGTTTTAATAGAATTTCTTAATATTTGGCATGCTCAGACAATTCATTGACATAACCTACCTAACTATCTACCTGTCTCTGTAAGTATTTCACTTTTTCCGTAGTTTTTTTTCGTGGTGTGCATTAAAGTGCCTTGTATTGTACCTACGAATGGGTGACCTAATTGATTACATATATTAATATTCTCTGATATTTATAGTCAATAAGTTCTGACAAATTTTATGTAACATAATGAAATGCAATAAATAAATTATAAATGAACTAAAAATCATACATAACCGAACATAGAACCTCCTTTTATTGGTAAATAGGCTAAAAAGGCAGATGGCGTGGCGTAGTACGCTCAGTAAGAGTCACGTGGTTCCCCTTTGAGTACGGAATCCTGCAAAAGAGTTTTCTAATCAAATCACAAGCTAGACTCGTGCGTGAGCGAGCACGTTGTGCCACGGAATAACTTGTAGTCACTACACGTAGAAATGCGTAGAGTCGGTTCACAATAATCGAGAAATAATAGAGTAAATATTGCTGATTGATTTTTATTGAGATGTCATTTATGAAACAATAATGTTGCTTGATAACGTCTTTGAACCAAATCAACCAATTTCTTTCAATAAACCAATTTCTTTAACATGTAAATATAACAAACTCTGCTTGTTCAACCTCTAGTTGAGGCTGGTGAGATTCTCTTTGATTCTCTGGAAATATATTGACAGAGAATCAGAGACTGGTAATAAATGACAAATAATAGATAATGCTGGACAATTCACACAGCATTATCTAGCCCCAAGCTAAACAGAGCTTGTGTTATGGGTACTAGAAAAATGATATGCATTTGTAATACAATACATACCTAGATAGTTTTTTTCAATTAATAAGTAGACATAGAAAACGACAATAACATCCTAAACAAATATCTGCAGATCGTACAAACATTTGTCCCGAGGCGGAAATCGAACCCGCAACCTCCTGCGTCGCAGGCGGACGTTCGCCCACCGTTAAAATAAAGTAATTATGATTGTTTTGAAATAACTAAAAACAGACTTCAAATTCAAAGTATAATACTTATCCCGCAGGAATAATTTTTACCTCGGGATCAGTTTCCGTACAAAAGCGAAAGAATTTTCTAAATCGGTCCATAAATGACGGAGTAATTGACGAACATACATAAAAAATACACACAGCCAAACATAGAACCTCCTCTTTTGTTTTTCGTGTCGTCGGTTAAGGTGGGTGCGAACCTCTAAGCCCCATACAAACGTACTTTCCGATTCATTCGGAAACTACGCCTCCGATTTTGTAATTTTGTATACATATTCGGATAAGAAATAGCTATGTTTGCACCTTTTTAGTATTTAAAAAAAACATACTTAATTAAATGAGAACAAATGTAATAAAATCGCTTGAAAATGAATTTAAAATAATTTTCACTCTTATTTAACGATGAGTTTGTATTTGAAAAACCAAAACGGTACAAATTTATATTTATATTTAATGTTTCTTATCCGTTACGTACGCAAAATTTCATTGCATTATAGGGTGTAGTTTCCAAATGCATCGGAAAGTACGTTTGTATGGCACCCACCTTAATCAGATGCCCTGCTGTGATCGCGACCTAGACAACACGCAACAAATTGCTTTATCTGTCTTTAAAAGAAACTTTCCCATGGAAAACTCTGACTGAGAAATTCTAAACAGGGGTACGTTATACTAAATCTGTTTCTGTATTGCCTGCCACACCACCTCACCATAAGATCATTTATACTGAACTAATAACAGGAGACACCCTTTATTATTACCCGACCAACGAAGGAGGGTTATAAGGTTAGCACCTTAAGTTTGTATGTTTAAAAGTCAATAAAACAGTATTTACTGAATGTAGAAAAACACTAACCTAAACCGATATGTGCCCAATCGAACCCACTAAAATCTCGTAAAAAAATTATATCCTGTATTATGACAACAACCGGTAAAGTAAATAATAAACATCAAATCTGTCAAAAAAATTGCATTTTAAAGCTGAGCGCTCACCTATTGACGCTACCTGCAGGCATTGCCGGCAGTCGTCGAACTTCCTACGGCATTTTACTGAAATGCAGCGGGTTCGCTGCCGATAGGTGCGCGATGCTGCATACTATTTCATATAAAGATTTAGAAAATTCGATGACTGCAGGAAATGCCGCTTATGCCGCGTGGCAAGTTTGGCGCTCAGCTTAATAATACGTTACTGACGAGGTCAGAAATGGCATACACTTAATCGAAATAAATAAATAATAAATAATGCTGGACAATAATTTACTATTTAATAATCGTATATTATGTATATTGCATAGATAGATATTTTTATTATACGAACACATAGAAATACCCAAAACATCCGGAACAAGTATTTGCAGATCGGACAAACATTTGTCCCAAGGCGGGCATCGAACCCACAACCTCCTATTTTTTGAATTAAATTTATGGGGTTGGAAGCAAATGTTAACACTCCTTAATGTTCTAAGAAAACTGTAAAAAACAAGCTCCCAAAGGCATGGTGCTTGGCATGGCCTCTGGGAGCTTGTTGTTTTGATTCTTAAAAATATTTATTTATAAATATTTGTAAACTAACAAAACGACTAAAGAGATACTCGTAAACAGATGGTGTTTACGCTCGTAGCGTGCTACGGCGTAGAACCCAGAGCTACGAAACGCTTCAGGTATACATATCCATAATGCGTACAATTTCGCCTTTCTCGATTTCTTCTCATGACAATGCATTTGTGTTCAATACAAGTCAAAAAAAAACACAACTCAAAGTGCTTTATTTCCTTTAGACCTTACAGGACTCTTGGGTACGTCACAAAACTCAAGTTAAATAAGTTTTTTTTTCATTTATTTATATTTCACAGTAGGTAAGTACTTTTTTATTTAAAAGCTAACTTAAACCGTAATTCGGTTTGTCCGTAAACCTCTTAGTCTCTATGATATACCTAATATAATAAAAAAGTAATATAGTAAAACTAGGAAATACAGTGATCACTTAAATTTTTTGTCAACTTCAATCTTTTTACGGTAAAGTAAAGAAGCGAGCAAGAAACCTTTACCTTTACCGCATTTGTACAGATTGGAAGGTTGGTTCTAGTCCCGCCTGAGTCATAAATTTTTAGGTAATTAAATTCTTAGGCCTGCATTATCAAAACTTGCTCTTCGATCTATGACAAAAATCTATGATTTTCTATAGCATAAACGTCACTCAAGCAAAGATCTATGACTGAGCAAGTTTTCATTATTATGGGCCTTCAGGACCTTTTCATGGCTCCTCGAGTACTCATCGCCGCGTCGTAGTTGTCTAAGTGGGCGGATGGGCGTAAATCCCCATCCATTGATCTTTCTGACGTAAACAAGTTATTATTAAGAGTGTTAAAGTACTAAAAAGATGAGAGAAAAAATCATGATATTTATTATTACAACTACTAATAAAGACTTGAAGAGTTTTGTTAATATTTTAGCGTATTTTAGTAATGCTATGACTAAATATTTATGGCTATTTTAATTTCCATTATAAATTCCAAAGTAACTCTATCTCCTACTTTTTGTAGTATTTCAGCGATCAATTCAATAGATAATTCACAATAGAAACTCTTTAACAAGTAAACTGTTGCAAACTGTCACAGTCTCGAAAACTTTTTCTGTTTTGGTACCTATTTTAGAAAATTATGCTAGAGTCTGAGGTATGAAAAAATACTTAAAGATCAAAGGAGCTTAACAGTTTTCTCTTACAGAATTTATTATTCTAAAATCAAGAACTGCGTACTACACTTGATATACTATCAGGTGACGAGGCGTAGTACCGTGCGTGGGAATGCGTAGGCTTCAATACATTTTGTGGTCACTACACACTTATATTCTACTTGCTACCTGCGGTTACGCGCTTCTCAGGTAGCCTATATCCGTCTCCAGGATAACATTTACTTCCCTGCAAAATTTCATTAAGATCTGTTCAGCCTTAGGCGTGAAAGATAACAGACAGATAGACAGAGTTGCTTTCGAGTCACATCATACTAATATTATAAATGCGCAAGTTTGGATGTAGTGATGGATGTTTGTTACCTTTTCACGCCTAAAAAATAGCTATTGAACGAATCGGGCTGAAATTTTGCATTCAGGTAGTTTTAAGTCTGGAATAAAACAAAGTCTTTTTATATATTTTTTATCCCATAAATTTGTTCCCATGGGGTAGAAATAACCTTCTACATCATACATATCATCGTAGAATATAAATATCTAGCGGGGTGTAAGGGGGACTCCAACATCTCGTCTCCCAAGCCAACCTAACCTGCACGTGGTGCACCCTGCTAGGTAACGAACTAGGCTCTGGTGAAAATATAAACAATCTTCTCAATAAGATAACTCATAATTTACCAATAACCCTGTATATATTTTTTAAATTACGTAAATGATATGTTTCAAAAGGACTATTTCATGTTTCAAAAACATTCTTCTTTCACTGCTCGCTAACCAATCACAGCAGAGGTAATTCGTCATCACCAAAGAGTTTCCTTAGCACGTCATACTGATCCTCCCACAATAGTTTATTGCACGACTCTCCGTAGGTAGTCATTATTATATAGGATATTAAACAGTGCCGTAAAATACTGACGTAGGTTTTAAACTTCTGGTAAGGCGTAAGGTTAGATCGATTTAATACCATCGGTTCTTAGTAAAATTATCGTGAAGTGATAAAATTTTACGCAGGCTTACATCAAAAGTCTCCTGTCTATTTAGAGCATAATTTGAGATCTTTTTAACCCTGTTAGATCAGATGAAAATAGAAAGGACACCCTTTCTAGTAAATATAATAACAGTTTATGTAGATAACGCACATCATACGACCGACGACGTCTATTCTATGCTGTGGATGAAATGGTTACTAGAATTTAAAGGTGCCTATGCCAATAGTATCAATAGAACACGTAACTATCCGAAAAAATGTAAGCGCTCACGATTTTCCATATGGTGAATCGGTCAAATTGCTTGCATTCTGGTAACAATACGATAGCCAGTCTTTAGGTGTGTTGTGTTCTGTAACAATCCATTTGCGTGGGTGTGTTCGTCTTAGAAAACAGCCACGTTTGTAGCGACACGCAGTGGTAAACGTGCAGTCAGTGAGGAGCTATTCCAGCCAGGTTATATAAACCCTGCGGTTGTTTTTTCTGTCTGAGATGCGCTCGTTCCAGCCCACGAGGCAAAGATATCTTTCGCGATGGCCAGTGAGCGTCAAACTTTATGGTAAGAATGCATGTTGGCCGAGTGAGCACAAAATGTCGTTTTTTTTTCGAATGGATTAATATCCTTTTGACCACAGATGGCCATGACAGCGTTACCGAGCTTTTGGGGAGCGCAGACGGCGGCGCCTCGCCGGTAAATTTAGGTTGGGGCAACACGCACAAGGGTCACCACTTAGATGGCAACCTCGACTTGGGCTGTTGCCAGATGCTATAAGAGGGAAATAGAGGTTTCGCCTTGGTGCACAAATGCACCTACGGGCGGTAGCGGAGAATTCTTCGACCCAGCATCCGGTGGGGTCAGTTTTTGATCGGTGTGTAGTCTGCGAAAGCGAATCGGTAATTGTTGGCGTCACCTCTAGGTTAGCGTCGGTGATCGGATCAACGGGGTCACCGAGAACGTGTCTCGGTCTACGGAGAGATATTTTGTTTAATTTGGCAGCAAAAAGGTTCTACCGTACCGGGATGCCACGGCGACGTCGCTGACAACGCATCCAAACTTTTCATCCTGTCTTGTATGGCAGATAACTCACTTGGCGACGGTTTGTAACGTCGTCTGTCATACAATCGTCGCCGCAGCACTGTCGGGACATCGCCGTGGCATCCAGGTAAGATAGAACCCTGAGTCAATAAAAGCTCGTCGTGGCTAAGACAACAAGAAAATGAGCTAAGAGACGTAATCCGCGTATTCACTAAGAACGTCACACTACTACCTACCTAACTATACCTACGTACTTTATGCCATGAACAACGAAATTCTAGCTTTTTCGCTAAAAATAATGCACTATAAATACATACGCATCCCTTAAATATAAATAGCGTAACTGGGATGCAATGACGTGCATATGTGCGAAGCCGTAACTTTATTAATAAATCTGAAACGTATTAGATGTTTGAAAAAAAAAGAAGATCGCTTATTTCTCAAGTTTTTACCAATATCAAGAGAATTGACCGCTGAAGTGTTTTCAATGTCGACTTGTGAACTCTATTTCCTGTAAGGTTATCCACCTGTCCTTTATCTCTGAGCAAACACAATCTTGAACGACAATCTCTTGAATGTTATGCAAATTACGATAAGGATAAGTAAGTGTCCGTGAACTTTCAGAATATATGTACCTCTAGAGATTACAGGTTAACAATTCTCCAACGAATCTATGAGTGTTTACTGCTTCATTTTTTGTTCATATTTTACGATACAATTTTAGATCTCTGTATCAAGATAAAAGCTTTCGTTAAATATGCCCACGCCGTTCCATGCACGTGCAAGAGACGTGACGTATCAGAATGAAAAATATAATTGAAGTTATTTTTAAATAAATTCAGTTTCTCAATTAGTCAGTATGTTTATTTTTATGTGTGTATGTTACATGACATCTCCGGTATTGGTTAACCGATTTTGCTGATTCTTTCACTATTGTCTAACTAAAGAATCGTCCCATATTTTTTTTACTGAAAACACATTTTTTATATATCACAATGAATGAATGTGAAATTTTCGAGTAGTAACTACCTAGTACCTCCTCGAAAAAATTATTAAAAAAAACCCGCGTTAAATTCGAATTTCACATTTCTAGGAGGATTATTCCCCTCCCAAGGGAATTTGATGTTTTTCCAGGACAAAAGTAGCCTATGTTACTCTCCATCCTTTCAACTAAATCTACACCGAAAATCAAGTCGATTGGTTGCTTATTTAGGGCGTAAAGGAAGAACAAATAAACAAACAAACATACTTTCGCATTTATAATATTAGTAAGGATTTCAAGTTATTTCACGTAATTTCTGAAGGCCGAAAAATATATTAAAAATACTGCTTTTAAAATCTTATAGGTTCGTTATTCGTGGAAGGTTCCATTTTACGGATAAAGATCCAAAGCTAATTAGTTGGGTAGGTTTTACACAATTCCACTTTTCCCGAAACTTATATTTTCATGTGCTATTTCACCTTTTGTGTGTTTCCAATAGCTAATCCAAGGATATTCTTAAGAAATATGTACAGTCATTAAATAATCAAATAATAATAATTATCAAATAATCATACCGTTAAGAAAATGAATTAGAAAGGTTGAGAACCGATCAACCACGTTTTACAGGCACGAAGTCCACCAGTCACGTGTAGCATCACATTTTTCTATTGGGTGCAGACGTTCAATCTACGACTATTTCATTCTTAAGTACATGTTTATGTTTATACTAATTCAAATACAACCTGTAAGACCTGAGTTTGGACTGGCATTTTAGCACCCAAGTGAATTAGCAATATTGAATCCAACGAACTTTTCACTTTAAAAGTGTTCTTCGACCCATACCTACCGACCGAAGATGAACTCAATTCTATTTGAATCTCAATACTTTTAATCTAGTCAAATTAAACTCAATTGTTCTCAACTCTTTGCATGCTTCTCCAAACATTTAGCCCAAATAAAAATAAGGTGACATGGTTGACTTTCATATAACACGGATTAGAACAATTTTGAACTCTTGAACTTTTTGAACTTAGTAGAATAGAGAAGATGTTTTTACCTAGTACCTAGTTCTAAAACTTTGTATTGCAACGTTACAGCTAAATCCCTAGAAACTTCTTGTTGGCAGGTGCTCCTATGGGGAATAAAATCGGTGCTCCTAAAATTGGTGCTCTAATGGGAATACTTCATCATATCGTTCATTGAACTCCGAAAAATAATGCGATCGGCAAAACCGCGAGAATTACTTCGAACGAGACGCAATCAAAAGATTATTGTTTTAAATTTTCCGTTTACTTAATTATTACTTAACACGTTCAGTCGATTCGATCCGATACCAGACTATTGCGCATATCCCGATATCTAGCGGTGTGGCGTGAAAATTCTAGGTCCTTTCGCTGGTGCGGGACGGATATCTCTGGAATTTTAAGGAGTAGGTACAAGAGGGACAAATATAATTTTTTGCATGGCTCCTCAAATGTATGACGTAGATATAAAACAAGATAAAGTTAAAAACTAAAACCCGACTTCGTGAAAGTTATAAAAGTTTGAAACATTTAGGTACATTGACAAAATAGAATGACGTATCGGTCATATTTGATAGGCATAGAGTTGAAAATGAAAATAGGTTGTAGTATTGTAATTTTTCTCTATGGGGCCTGCAGCCTGCGGCTACCTAAACTTTAATACGCGTTTTGAAGGCTTATTCGGGGTCGGAGCCCTAAATCCTATAGCCTATAACCATCGGGGTATTGAGACGAATCAATCGATACATAATTTGTTGAAATCGAACCAGTAGTTTCAGCGCTACGTGGGAACAAAGAAATCGGCCACATACATACAAACATACAAATATACAAACATACAAACATAGGGTGCTAACCTCATAACCCTCCCCTGTTGGTAGTCGGGTAAAAAATACGAGTACGATTCTACCCGATGCGGTCGAAAGGCCCTGATAACCCGATATTAGCACTGAATTTAAAGTCAATCGCCTAATATTGCGCACCGACAAACATCTTTGAGGTACAATAAAGTACAGTGAAATTTTGAAATTATGAATTAGAGTAGGATATTTTTTTTATTGTCACGGGGAGAAGATAAAAGAGATCTAAACAACAAAGGTAGAGGATGATACATATATATATATATATAGATGATGAAGAATAACTGCCGGCCTAGTAAGCCCCTCCATATTTACAAGTCCAACAACAGGACACACTATTCAAGTAGATACTTAAAAATGCAATTCCTAATAGAACTGCCTTAACTCCGCGTGATACTCAAATGGTATAGAACACATCGTTGTTGATAATTTTGCTACAAGAGAAACCACTAGCCTAAAATATAAAAAAAATCTAAAAATCGCGGGTCGCTCCTCTCCTTTATTTATTTTCTGTCTTTTTCTAATGAAACCCAAATTTTAAGAATTTTTTCACACTTTTTGACACTCAGACTTCGATCAAAAATTTCCGGCTTTGCCGGGAGGCCGCGAACTACTTATTTTTGATCGAAGCACTCAGATCAATCTGGTCAGACGGTGGACAACGTAAACAATCCCCACCATGACAAACACAGTATCTAACCAAAATAACTGCCGGCCTAGAAAGCATCTGTATCGGAAACACATATTCCCATGTCCTCTCCTTCAGTATGAAGTTTCAAGATTCTTATGAACATTAAAAAGATATGAAGTGTTTTATTACAAATCCGAGGGAAGTAGGGCTAGGTCGTGTCGTGTTGGCCTTAAGAATGCCTTCAGAAGGGTGAATTTTGATTATAAATAGGTTATGTAGGTACCTACTTCACACATGACCTAGTTGAGATAAGGTTCGTGACTTGCAAGTCAAAGAGGTGATTAGCCAAAGGGAGGAAAGCTATGTCTACTTTTATCAAAAATGAGACCTCAATCTACCGCCGACAGAGGTTTGACATTGTAGATTAGATATTAATTTATTTATTAAGGACTTCCAAAAGAAAAGAATCATATGGCATGCGAGATAGCAAAATAGAGTGCTCTTAAAGGATACCACAAAAAACATAGACACGTGTTTATCTAGTGTTTATCTAAAATCTAAGCAAAGGGTGCCACAGCTAGAACATATTATGGGTCGACTAAACCAACAATGCAAATATAAAAATAGTGTGGTAAAAAATAAAATCTACACAATATAAAACGGCATCTAGCCTATAACGCGTCTGATGGACGCTGAAAATACGACCAAAAAACGACCAGTTTTTTTTGTATACCTATATTTAAGCACAAAACTGTTGAAACGAAGAGTCGGTTACTGGACCTAAATAACTAAAGTAGAGTAAATGAAAGATTAGGTAAAACCATAGACTTAAAATTTTTCACTATGGCCAAAACATATCGGTAGTGCAAATATTATTTTGTCAAAACGCAATAAAGTGCATTTTCCTTTGAAATATTATAGTGCCTAGCCTAACAATAGACCTTCGAAGTGGCGTCGCGCTCTCGAAAGGGCACGACCTGCGATATCCGTGTCAAGGATGGCTCCAAAAATAGATATTTTGAGTCTGTTGTTTAAGTCTATAGACAACGGTCCATTTCCACTTGAAAGAGGGTAGATTTTTTCGTCCTGTAAAAATAAATTTATTGCCTTATGATCTTTAACCAATAAAAGTTATCTACCAACATAACTAAATAAATGAATGTATCTAATTTATTTTTCAGGCTAGCCTTACGAACGTATGATTCAACGTACCTTATTATCAAACTGCCAATCTTAAGTATCCATAATATAATTGTAATTGTAAGTTGGTAAGACAAAGCTTTTAAAAAAATTAATTCATGTGAATCCCCAAAAACGAATATATTTTAGAGAACAAGTGCCATCTTAAAAGCTTACAATTTAATCGGCGTATGTGTTATTTTAGCTATTATTTTGTACCCAATCCCCATTGGATATAACCTCGTAAGTAGATGAAGCAGCGGGTGAAATGACCTCCAGTTGTGTTTATTACCTGTGTCCCTGGTCCACAAGTTATTTATAACCAGGAACTTTTTCTTCAAGGCAGACACCTTCCCAGAAACAAATAAATAGAAGACCATGAATTAGGCAATTTTGGCAGTGCTAAAGTACTTTACTATAGTTAAATGCAGTCAAAAATATCTTCCAATCGTAATTATAGGTAAAACATTAACATTTGTTTTTATTTTGAAGGTTTTAATTTTATCATATTAATCTTGATTATTAATTGGTGATGATGATGACTCAGTTAATTATTAATTTAATGAACCGGCAATGGACTCGTCATAGCAATGAAGTGCTTCGGGGTTCCTATGATTATTGTTATACAAATATATATTTCTAGCAGATAATGTACTGATGACCTTGAGATAATGCTTATAAACTTGCTAACTATTTAAATTTAAAAAAATACAATTAAATAATAAATAGTATTCAAAATGAATAGCTTTAGACGTAGAACTGATATAAATAATAATAATAATAATGAATTTTGCAAGCCTGGACGACGCAGAATGAATAGGAGTGGTTTTTTTTATAACTAAGACCTATTTATTGTACGTAAGTTCGTGCAAATAAATGATTTATGATTTAGATTTCACGCGACCGGTGGAGGTGCATTATTTATTAGTATCATCTAGCGTTCTAGAGACTTCCACGCCGGATATAGCTGCTACCAGGGCTGTGATCTAGTTTTGAATGGGCTTGCGGAGGCTCGTCATGACGTCATGGAGGCGTATCTGTGACGTCAGCGCGAAAAGTAGGTCGCGCGGTCGGCGACCCCGGCCGCTGCAGTCGGTCGCTCTCTCACTCGTCCTTGGAGGCGAGCCGGAAACGTGCTAAACCTCGTTTTGAGAAAACTGAGAATTTCTTAGAACGACACTTAGGTATAATGCAAAAATAGGCCATTCCGACTAAGGAAAACCTCTTAAAACAAAAAAATCTGTAAACAAAGGATTTAGGTACCTACAACCAACCTTTCTATACATCATGAGGAAAAGCACCATTACCTAATCTTCTGTCGACTAGAATAGTGTATTTATAATGATAACCCACTATCACAAAGCTCCAACAATGGTCATCACCTATAAATAAGCCTTCAAGCATGTCCAAAGGGTCGTTACCAGTACAATTATAGCCCAAATAATATAGTAAGATTTTTGTATCATAGTGCGTAAGCCCTTGTACTCTGAAATCCTGCCGAAATCGAAATTTTTCAGTAATTCAGTATATTTATTCACACAAGACATGGTACAATAAACATTGGTGGAATAATACAGTAGAGCTGCATATCGCGCCCGAGTACAGGCACGTGAATATTCCTTACTTAACTAGTTATAGAAATTACGAACCTTAAAATTAGATGTCATTGGAATAGGAGGATTGGAACATTAAAATTAGATGTTTTTGGGAACTTATTTAATTTCTTAAATATAGTAAAACCAACGGTAGAGCCACCGCAATAAAAACCCAAGTCCCTACATACCTTTTATGTAAAATTCCTTGTTCTACGTTTAAACAGTCATATAGAAATTCAGCAGTGGATGTAATGTATGTGTGCTGGAAATTAAGAACATCATTAAATTTTAATATTTTCCTTACTTATCCCCGTTTGCCTAGTTCCGGCAGTACCCTCTCGCCTCATTGAGGGTGCGAACTAGGTCACTCGCTGCAGCCCCGAGGGTCTGGGGGCCCGATCGATGTGCCGGCGTCAATGAGAACAGGCCGATGCTCAAAATGCCAGCCTATAAATAGCATTGAAGGTAAAAGGTAATGGGCGTTCGATGGGTCTTGGTTTACCTTTGAACGTGCTCATTAATAAGTTTTAAAGATAAAAGTTATAAATATTAAGTTGGGTATGTGTGGGCACGATGATGATCGAGTTGTAATAATTATCAAGGTAAATCAAATAAAAGAATTTTAATGAAAACTAGTATTTACAATTGAAACAATTGAGCTTACTGCAGACTGTTGCAAACAATCTACAAGTAGCTCAACTGATCCATATCAATACCAGTCGGAAGCGTGCCCAAGACGCTAGCTACATTGCCCCGCTGTATAGCAATGCTGATGCGCTGCGCCAGATACTCACCAGCTCTCTTCACCTCGGGTAAATGCGTTTTGGCAAATTTATACTTACATTGTATCCAATCAAAAGTTGTTTATTTAAGTACATTAAATGCACACTCACACAAATATGAAGTTCTTAAAATTTAAATAAACGTGGACAAAGTAATATTTTTTAGACTAATGTAAAGAAGCGACGAAGAAACCTTTAGCCTGTTATTTTACGAGTTGGAGCAAAAATATATTTATTATGTTATGGTTATCTACAGCCGTGGCCAAGCGTGGCGGACTTGGTGGAGTAAGAATTAATATATAACAATCCATAAGTGAGCGGAGCTAAGACCTTGAAGACTATTAAATCCCAAAAATTATAACCTAGTAAATTTAAATCTTAGTCATGCCGTAGGTTAATCGCTTAATCCATGACCCCGGGCTGCGTCTGATGTTCAAAACTATCAGATCTGCTTGCTACAATAACACCCGCACCCACGCTTGATTGCGTGCAAGGAGCAAGCCAACGACCGGTGAGTCAATTACCTTCCTTATAAACTAGAGCAGATGTTCTGAAACCGAAGGATCCCTGAGGGTCTTTCTAAGGCATCATTATCGGCAGAGCAAGTTAAGTGCAAAACAAACAAGCGCGGAACCAAAGTTCGTCGAAGCTAAGTTTACCTTTATATAGACTACATGAATCAGCAAAATTAAAGCAAGTTGTTTTTTTTTTATATATTAACAAAAAATTGTGATTGTTTTTTGTTATTTCATACAATTATCCACACTGTTATGGCGCCACAAATCCAGAGTGCTTAGAGTGCGCATTATCTTACGAGTACCTACTTCCTCATTTTCATCATTTTCGAGTCCTTCCGATACATTTAGCGTCTTGTAACGCCTCTACCAGATTGAGAGAAACTACTTTTCGTATTATATCCATAGACATAGAATTTTTCACTATGATTATATCAGCCATCCAATTGTTTCTTACAAACTCAATGTAACAACTAAATTTGGAATGATTTTGAGTGATTTGTTGCACTTTGACATGAGCGCGGAAGTCACGTTTACGGCATTGATATTATAAAAGTAACTAGATGTACCACTACCAAAAGTGCTTGGTCATAGAAATGCCTTTAATTGGTGCTCTAAGAAAAATAAGAACAACATTTCGCGCGGTGCACCGAATCTAAGTTTTTCCCTTGGGATCTATGAGCGTACCAAGTGTAACCCAAACACGTCAATCATAGAGGTAAAACACCCCTACTCAACTATTATCTTGATTTCGAAGGTAAAAACGAATCTAGGTGTGAATTGACAATTATAATTATAACTTCAGTGCTTTCACGCCATCGATCAAAAATGTCCGGCTTTGCCGGCCCCCCTTAGATTCACAATGCGCACGCCACAACCTTCAGTAGCAAAAGAGAAACATTTTGACATGTTAGGAAAGCTTTTCAACTAGTGTCATTTTAGCGTTCAGACAAAAAGCGTGGGTACAAAAAATGCAAGAATCACTCGTCCAAAGTGCTGAAAAAGGTTGGAATTTCTTATTTTCAGTAAGTTTATATATATTTTTTACCCGTATATTGAGATGTGAGTCATATACTTGTGAAATCAGCATAAAATATTGTTGTTTGGTTTGCCTATGTTAAAATATTAATTTTGTTCTAAATTGATAAATGGAGAGGCTATTTCTTCTAAATTTTTTTTTTCATTTATAGTATGTATTAATATATTTTTCATAAAAATAAGTTTAATATTACTAGTTGATGATTTTTAAAATAATTAGTTGGCCCGCCCTAAAATTTCATTTGCGTAGACTCTCTAATAAAAGAAAGACTAGGTTCTTACCTACCTACCAGAAGTATGAATTTATAAAACGTTTATTTTTTCCCCGTAAAAAAAACTCGTGCAAAGCCGCAGACAGGAACCAGTTCTTTTTAATCTAGAGTGCCTGCCTGAAATTGTATTGTAAGTTTAAATTATTGTATGTCTGAAATGACCCTTTTGTATAAATACCTACTGTTGAGACACCAATTTATAGTTTCATCAATAAATGATTCGTTATCTTTACCTGAATTCTGTTAATTAATCCTTATAGAAAATAAACTGAGTAGGTAGGTATATAATTCTCAGGTAGGTACCTACCTACTTACAAAATAAAATAAAATGAATTCGACTCCACCAATCTCTTGTTCCGTATGGAAAAAACTTGTCAGGCTCTGCGCAAACTGTCTGCGTCAAAACAAAACGAACCCAATTTTGAGTGACATTTTTGTAAGGCTCTAGGTATCTACGGGGGAGGCCGCGAACTCCTTATTTTTGATCGAAGTTTCACGCATACAAGCGCGTATTTGTCGCATTTTTGACCTACACCTCGTTTGTACCTACTACCATTCTAAGTCTTTTTCGTATAAAATACCAACGGTTCACGATTACATAAATCGTAGGTAATCTTATTTTGTTTACTGGTACCAAGCCTACAGGCCTCACGCCAGACCTACACGAAAAAAATAGGGGATCGCGCCAGCTTTAAAAATGTATCATGAAAATCTAATCTAATATTACCATAGAGTAAATAAATACCATAGAGTAAAAAAAAGTGGTACTATAATATCTCTATGAATATTACATTGAAAGTAAAGGATACAAGTTACTTTACTTACACCTTAACCTACAAGTTCTAAATGAAATTCTGTATATTTTTAATATTTATTATACTTGATGATGCAATATTACGTAGCATTGTTGCTACGCGAGTGATATCACGTAGGCCCGCTACGTGTCTCCGTGAGTCGAAATTTACTCCGAGCTTTGTTCACCACAAGCTCAAACTGACCGAAATAGATTGTTCCATTTAAGCCTTAGTAACGTAACGTGCAAATATCAAATATCAAAGTGCTTTATTTCCTTAAGACCTTACAGGACACTTGGACACGTCACAAAATACAAATTACATACGTAAAACTAGGAAATAAAGTGATCACTTTGATTTTTTGTTCACTTCAATCTTTTTAAGGTAAAGTAAAGAAGCGAACAAGAAACCTTTACCTTGTTAGAATGTTAGTTTTCGAGTTGGAGCAAAAGTCGTCCCAAGATTTTTTATCGTCTCTAGATAATCTGATATTTTGTAGTAAGCCTTTTTACAAAGGACATGCTTGACAACTTGACAACTTGTGCATGCCCTATGAATTAAAAAATTATTAGGTTGTGCATATGTATATTGTATATAACGGAATAGGCTCATTATTTGTTAACTGCGGGCGTATTTAGGTAATGCCAGATGGAAATAGAGCTCTGAAACACTGTCCAGGCTTAAGGGCTCTGACTACATGAATCGCGAGACCATTTCAACATGGATTTGTACCGATCTGCTACCGTCGTCGTTAGTATCATCTACCTAGTCTGTGGCTACCGTAACTAATTAGGCCGTGGACGGAGGAAATCACCCCCCCCCCCCTTAATCGTTGAATTAGGCACATAAACTGAATCCTTTAATTCCTTCTCTGTCATTCTCCTGTCGAATTAGTCCAATGTCAAAACCATAGACGCTTGAGATTCGCATAGAGTAGAATTAGGCGCATTGCAAAGGATTAATGAGGTTTTAACTCCGAAATAGTATATAAAATACGTAGGTACAAAATAATGTCTTACATTTAAGAGATAGTAGCCCTGTCTAAAAATCTCAGACGAGTGTCTTTGTTATGAATAACTTAATTAAACTTTTAGTTGAAATCTTTTCGTCTTTCATTTGGGGATAACGAAAAAGTATACTGTAGATTAGTAGGTCTAAGTGAAACTACATGGAACAGTGTCTATTGACTATTATGTTCTATCAAATAGTGTAACCTGATTCATTACAAAAGTAAAAGATAAACCTATTTACAAAGTAACAAGAGTCGTTTGACTACAATGAAGGCAACGGGCCTTTAGTTTGGCAGCGATTTATTGCTCTTCTGTTGTCGAACAAACAAATCTAAGTGCAAGAAAAGTTGGGAGTTCAACGACCTTCCAACATCCTCCTGGAAGGGACTCGGAAAACGTTTGTAAAGATATTTGAGCAGCAGCATTAGAGTTCCATAACTTGTGAAATGATTTTAGATTACTATCTATTATAATTAATATCTTAGCATTTTTTCGTTTTCAGACAAACGTGCACACAGGCCCGTAGGGACACGCCCTTAGGGTTCAAAAATAACATACATATACATATATCTAACGAGACCAATAATTTTCACGACTCGCTCCGCTCGCCGACATCGATTGAATGCCTGTATCTGGCCTCGTTCGTGGTCACTTTGCTGAACACTGCAAAAAATCTAAGAAAACCACAAATTTTCGCGGCTCACTCCGCTCGCCTATAGGCGCTATAAATGTTATAATTACGTTTATAACTTCTGACTGGCTATGGTTCGGAACTCCAACACCGCTGTATTTTTGCATGGCGGAAAAAATTAACAAAGATAATAGGTACTGATAGTGCTTACACGTTTTCGGTAGGGTCACTGTCACGCACGTCGACGTGTACTGCGTAATGATGAAGAGAACAAACGCAACATAATATACCAAACGCTGTAACATATGATACTAGCTGTTAGCTTTTTGCTTTATAGTGCGTTACTCGCACTGGGTACTAGCTGTTGCCCGTGGCTTTGCACGCGCTCTTCAAGTAGCCTATGTCGGTCCCCGATACCATTTACATTCCTGCCAAATTTTATTAGGATCCATTGAGCCGTTTAGGGTTGAAAAGGTTACAAACAGACAGAGTTACTTTAGAATTTATAATATTAGATTGGAAGTATGGATTTCATTTCACTATTTCGTTTTTGAAATATGTATTTACATTGATTTTGACATAATATAACAACAGATTGTTAAGATTGGTAATGCGTAGAGTAGGTACAGACAGGTAGGTCATATTGAATTACTGTCCTAAGCCTCAAGGAAAGACAGTCGTGGCTGCAGCATCACCATCAGGTTATTTCTGTCACTGTCTTGTATTGTCACCAAAAATTAATAAGCATGCAAAATTTTAAAGTTATTCCTTGAGAGGAAGTGGTATTAATATGGCTTCTAAGATTTGGCCAAATCATACACGTGAAGTTACCTAATATAAAGCTTGTGATATCAAAAACATTATGATAATAAGGGTTTTCATCAACTTTAACTCCATTCCATTCCATATAATGCGTTCCTATAAATCATGTCTTAACTAGGGTAATTTGAATGACCTTAGCTTATCAAGTCGATAAGCTTAGGTCATTCATCTTGGTGTAATCAATAAATATATTGTATTGTAACGTCTAAAACGAAGCTTCAATAGACTTAGAAGTCTTGGAACCCAGTTCACACCAGTTTCACATTTCTTGCCGAGTTTTATTCTAAACGTTGTTCTATTCCTGCGTCGTGCTCTGAATGGCTTAGGATGTTGCCCCGTAATTTAT
This sequence comes from Eupithecia exiguata, assembly GCA_947086465.1. Lineage (NCBI taxonomy): Eukaryota > Metazoa > Arthropoda > Insecta > Lepidoptera > Geometridae > Eupithecia > Eupithecia exiguata. Next base: position 6,409,694 of record OX352238.1, on the reverse strand, counting down.
CATGTTTACCATTTTCGTTAACTTTGCTGAGCTTCTTTCAAACATTATTGGTGCGTGAAAGTTACACCTAAACGGAAGTAGAACGTTATGTACATAAAGAGCCTATTTTACTCGTCAATATCAATAGATAACCTAAAATGTTCGTAGCAGCCTACGTGAAATTAGTGTGTAAAATTTGTACGCCTAATGGCTGATCACAGAGCTCTTAATTTAATGTATAAACATCCCTGTAATACTGTGTATCACAAATGAATATATAAACTTGAACTTGAAAATGTTAAATATAATAAATATTTTTAAACTTACGCGATCTGAACACATATTTATAAATACTATTTAACGGGTATTTATCGCGTTTAATTACCTTATTTTCCCGACGTTTCGACAGGTTTACACACTGCCGTGGTCACGGGATGATGTCATCCCGTGACCACCGGGAAAATAAGGTAGTTAAACGCGATAAATACCCGTTAAATAGTATTTTTAAATATAATAGATTATTTATTAACAAAGAAAATTACAATCAAATAATAGAATTAAATTCAAACTAGTATTTACAATTGAAACAATTGAGCTAACTGTAGACTGTTGCAAACAATCTACAAAATGTTAAATACAATTGATTTTGATTACAAATATATAATAAAATTAATGTATCTAACAATTTGACTGCCACCGACGAACATAGCTTATTTCGGTGGTTTGTTACTCAGCGACGCGCCTCTCCGGGTGGTATTGCTGATGCTTAGCGTTTATGATTATGATTTATCATTGAAAAACGTCCTAGTTAATCGCCAAAAAGGTCTAAAGATTGACTTACCTACAGTCGTTCAACCTAACTAAACGGCCTCGTCATTTTGTTCTTTTGTGCATCAGTCACTTGAAGAATATTCTCGCGATCAATCATCGTTTAGGAAAATTATGTTTGCTTGTGCTTTAAAAGTTACGCCTTTATGGCTTTTTATATCATTATAATGTCAACAGCCTACCATTTATGCTTGTGAAATGTTTGGTTTAACCAAAATTTTATGAGGATTTTAATATCAAACTGTTATCAATATTGAAATCTGATAGAGCTGATAGACATTGTTTGATAAAAATCATTGAACATGAATGAATGAATACTTTATTGCACTTAAAAAATAACATAAATAATCCTTATATCTAAATTATGATAACCAGTTCAATAGGCATTCATTAACATGATTATTTTTATCAAAAACCAACTTCAAGATAAATCGAACTCAAGTTAAAGGCCGATGAAATCGAATTAGTAGAAAACATCCTATTAAGGGCCTATAACTCGTTTAATTGTTTGTCTCGTCTCGGGGGACGCCCAAATAATGTCCAATAAACAGACAATGAACTACACTCAGCTGAGTCAGGGTAAATAAAGTCAAGGCCAGTCTGGTGATGACACAGAGACGATTACCCTCAATATTGGATTTCGTATTCACAGATACGTGAATTTATTGATTGATGTTTGCTTAGGTCCCATGGATACCTACAATTCCACGGAGTAATTTCAATTTTACCACTCCTGCTCGAAAACGGTGACTGCTGCTCAAAAACAGTGTGCATAATCGAGATTTGCTCAGATGTGGAATAATAGTAGATTATGTCACAAGGGAACAAAATAATATACCTATTTAGGGTGGAGCGATTTCCTGAATCCGAAGCGTAGCGAGGGATTCAAAGTACATCGCTCGAGGTTAAATCATTTTGGTACCGTGTGGCACACTCTGCATTTCATCATAAACCATGAGAAAAATTCATCATACAAGAAACATAAATAAGCGATGCTTTTAGTAGTGACGAATATTTATATTTTGGTACATGACCAAATTACAATAAAATGTTCATAGGCTGGATACTTTTCTCGTGATTTGTTTGGAAGTAAATTGTGTATCACAGTTTCCGCGTTTAATTTTGTATTTTCTGGTGTTAATATTTCACTATCACGGCTAGAACTCATTTTTTAAACAATTTGTGGCGAGGTGTGAATGAAATTAAAATTGTCGGTAATACATAATTTGAATAAAAAGTTATAACAAAACGAATAAAAAGTTCACGCGTAACTTTTTTTAAATTTGGATAGCCAATGCCGCGTCGGCACGCTCGCTTTTTTATATAATGGTTTTCCAAAATCAAAAGTAATTTTGACACTGTTATTAAATGCGCAAGAATGACCTATTTTGCTTGCACTTATCTTGAATAGTTAATAATAAATAAAAATAGTTAATAAGTTAATAATCTTTAGATATTCTCCCAAACAACAGGTACGTACATGGATTTTATAAGGGAGTTGCCATAGAGCAAAAAAATTTTAGTCCCTAAAATTCTTGTATTCCGTGAGAGTTGCACCTCTCTCATTTTAGCTTATCGAAAGGAGGAGGTTATACCGCAATCAACCTTCATAGAAAAGAATAATTTCGTTCGTTCGCTACGTAACAAAATATTTTCTCGCTATAGTCGAGGTGAAAAGTTGTATTGTTTTTTGATTCGTACCTTTGAAATCCCTCGCTAGCTCAGCAGTCTATATTAGAGCCACTCACTACTACTCTACTCTAGACTGTTTTGCTAGCTCGGAATTTAATATCGGCACTTTCATTCAACATAAATAAACGTTTTGCCCACTTGTTGAACAAAATATAACTATTGAAATGAAATAAGTACCCAAAAATTTCTTAGAGATACCCAAAAGTGCGGGTAAGCACTATAACAAAAAAACCCTCAAAGAACCTTAGAGTTGAGCAAAAGCAACACCTCTCATCAAACGAACTAAATGCAACTTTGGTCTTTGAACAGGTTTGGTTAAAATAAATTGTGATTTGTTTACTATCTGAAATAAATCTCTATATCTAAGTGCTTTTTTGTAATCCTAAAGAAATAAAGTTATTGACTTTTGACCTTTGAAATGACTATTATTATTATTATATAATGTTACCCCTGTAGGTGGACTCCACTACCACCGGCGCTAGTCCGTAAGAGGTCCACAAAACAGTAAACATCTCTTTTAGTTAGGTTTAGCGAAAACAAAACGTGATACGCATGATAACGTGCCACACACGTTTTTTACGCAATAATACACGTAGTGTTGCTAACGATTACACTGGACCGTCATCAATCTCCAGTAAGGATAGTTCTTCGCACGTGTCTTCATGTCACTGAACTTTACACTGATACCCAAGTTCATCCGACCTTCCTGCCTGTAAGTGACTACAAAGTACTGTAAGACAATAAAAAGTACTTTTTTGGGTACCTAGGTACCTATACCTACCTTATTTTATTATGGTTCCAGAAATTCATTATTACTGATACCCGCAGGTGGACCGATGACTTGGTATAGGTCGTAGGAAACCAGGAGCTGGAAACGCGTAGCACAGGACTGGTCATATTGGCGATCTTTGGAGGACGTCTATGTCCAGCCGTGGACGTCTGTCGGTTGAAATATTGAATGCTCATAAATAATCAAATATTGAAACACGAATACTGCACATAAAATGAACACCTTTTACCATGCCATGTTTGAAGCAAAAATTTTGAATTTTGGTAGCACCACTACGAAAAGCACTAGTTCGTTTCACTTTTCGTAGCGCTTGCTACGAAAACTGATACCTAGTTTTTTTTATTATTTATCGAAGTTCTAAGCTAAAGTAAACATCTTGATTTGATGTTTTCTTATTACCATAAAGAAATCATATTTTAAGTTACATTCACAGTTATTCATAACAATATTATTAAAAGGTTCCATTACATCACAACGAAACTATCTGTTTTTCGACAACGCAAATTATGCAAACTCGATTTCATTTCATTGGGTCTATTTTGGGTAGATTAGGCGATTGACAGACCTCCCACAGCGTTGTCAACACACCCTTGACGACCGATCAGAAACACAAGCTAGGGCCCCGACTCTGAGCAACTATATTTATCTATTCTCTAATATTAGTGCGGTTATAGATTCAAAAAATAACATTCCCGAACCTACAAATCCGTCGCTGCTGGAGTAAACTGGAATTTTTATAAAAACATCTTATTGTCCCCCATTGGAAACAAAAATTAATGTAAAAACTCGCGAAGTTCGTTCTGATAGTAGCTTGACCGATAAAAGAGCTGTAATCATTTAAGATAGCTACCAATTTTCCTAGCAGATCCTAATCAGAATCATAGTTAAAAAAAAAATGACTTAATTTGTGTCTTGTCAAGTTTTCTATCCATCGTATTTAAATGTCATGTAGACTGGTGGTGCGTGTTTTGATATGATTTGTTCGTTTTATTTTCTGAAAATAGATTGAGTATTGATACAAATATCTAAGTTCTTTAGTAGGTGGCAAACTTACTGCATTAAAACCTAGGTAGCAATCATTTATTGTTTCAAATTTACTTGCCGAGTTTCTACTCAGCAAGTAGGTAAATTTGAAACAATGAATGTTGGCTGCATTGCGATACAGCAGGGCAATGCAGCCAGCGTCTTGGGCACGCTTCCGGATGGTATTAATATGAATCAGTTGAGCTACCTGTAGATTGTTAGGTTGTGTGTAGATAATAAGGTAGCTTTGTATTATAAATATGTAACTTTTTTTTTTGTATTAGTTCCGTTTGCACTATCAACCAACTTTTCTTGTATCTTTTTTTCCATCCCAAGGTTGCCTGGGAGAAATCGCTCTCAGCGATAAAGCCGCCTTTTGTACTGTATTATGTTTATTTTAGATATAAGATTATTTATTCATGTTTATTTTTATTGTACAATAAAGTGTTCATTCATTCATTCATTCATTGTTTGCAACAGTCTGCAGTTAGCTCAATTGTTTCAATTGTAAATACTAGTTTTAATTTAATTCTATTATTTGATCGTAATTTTCTTTGCTATTAAATGTGTAATTTAACTTCGAAATTAGTCAAACATTACAAAACCTGCAATGTATCGTGAAAAAATGAAACTAGTCAGTTTTAAGACCTCGTTCCACGCCACACCGATTGATACGGGTGATAATGTAATCAAATCATCCCCTCAAAGTCGTGGCCAGGGTATTTGCAAGCTTGGCTTAAAGCTAGTACTTTAGGTTTAGGTAAGTATTAATTAGTTGCGGTTGGTTTCACAATTTTATGGAAATAGCTTAGGGGTTAGGGTGGTATTTTCAAATCTGTTCGCTCCATCTGCTATTTTCAGTGTAATCAATTTAAATACTGGTTATCTCTCATATTTATCACATACCGGTTTTTAGTTTTTAACTTTTGATTTAGCTTAGACAAATAAAAGCCGATGCTCGGAAACAGGTTTTAATAAAAGTCTAAGTCAACTATTTTTAAAATATATATATGTATATGTACACAGGTATAATAAATTTAAATATTTTTTTTCTCTTCTCCTTTCGGACCATGATTTCGATTATGTAGATTTAAACGTGATTTGAACAAGTAACAAATTGTCTAGATTTAATTTCATCTATCTAGTAGGCTGTTCTCTAGATTTACGATATGGTACCCCTAGGTTCAAGCAAGTAGCACTGGTGGTAAGCACTGCCAAGTACTCCAGTGAAATAGGGGATATAGTTGTAGATAAGGTATTGATTCTCTTCAGCGGCACTGGCGAAGGTGTGAGTGTTCTTCCTGCTCTCTCTGACGAAGAAATCCATGAAGTAACGATTCGCTTTGACAGCGTCTACAGAGTGGGGGTAGGCCTTGGATAGCTTCCACTCGTAAGAGCTCTTTTCTGGGTGGAACTGCACACCGTAGAATGGGTATCTGAGAAAAAAAATCAGCTTATGAAAATGCTTTGCAAATCGATCGATCATGTTTCATTTTATTTGTTTGCTTGAAAACTAACTTCGATCAATAAATAAAACGTCAAGTGCAAGTCAGTGAGTGCAATGAGGGTTCCGTATAATTGTGTAACTAAAAGGCCTTGTTTCTTGCCAAATACCATGATTCTAGATCAACGGGAAGTAGGTACCCTAAAGGTTTTCGTAATGTATAAAACTTACCTCGTGTGTTCGATGCTGGCTATGAACTGGACGCCATATTCGTCATCTGTGTACGAGGTCACCTTCCAGTTTTTAGTGAGGTTGTGAGATTTCAGATTCTGTAAAATCACATAGTGAAAACACAAAGTGAAAACCATAATTTAAGCTTTCTAGGATATATGCCCGTTCTCATAAGGACACTATAGCAGCGCCACCGGTCGCGCCAGATAGAGCCATAACGTTTTCTAGTTTCAGAAATATATGACTTTGTTGTCTATAAGCAGGTGCGCGTTGAATTATTTTGTTTTTTACGCAAGTCCAGCGTCGTCGTAGCACGTGCTACGAAGTTCTACGATAAAATATTTGCATCTATACCCCTGTAGATGGGGAATAAGGTTATTGAAGGTATAGAAAAAGAACTCGCTTATGTGAAAATTGAAACTATATGAAAGTGAACCGCGTGTTTTTTCAGAGGTATGCGGAATTTAGTTTTTTGTACAAAAGCGAGTGCGCGTTGAAGTCTTCTGTTTGCTAAGCGGCGTAGCATCGTAGCAGGGGTTATGAAGTTCTACAAAAATGGTTTATCTTTAAGAAAAAAAAAGTGGGCAGAGGAAAATGAGAAATATCACAGGAAAAATAGTAAAACACATTGGTGAATTCCGCAACTCGGAATTCACCAATGAGGATTGATTTGATTGAAGAGAGGAGGACATTATAATGTCTCAAAAACTAACGTAAAGTGTCCACATCCACATGTCGCAACTGTCTCAAGCGCAAATGTCTTGATAACTGCGAGAACTATCCAACTCCTGCTATTATACTAGCGGTAGAAATACTGGTAAAATTACTGGCTGGTAACCAAAAAAAATTACTTTGAGAGTTCATTTATTTTCGTCGTCGTCTTCGTTAGCTGCGAAACTACTGCTAAAGGCCTATGTCCAGCTTTCGACTAATATAAGCTGATGATGAAGATGCGAAAACTGCTTCGTACTTCCTCTCTCCTCTCAATACTTGTATACCTTTTACGCGGAGAGGGAGATAACTAGTCTTTTTGCAAGTTTACTTAAGTGTGAGTACCCATGAACTTTCGTGAATCAACTCTGTATGCCTTTATACAGTACTGTACTTATCGTTACCTCGTCAACAATGCAGAACTGGTGAGCATTAACAGTTACGTCCTCATGTGCCAGCAGGTCGATGACTTCTTCTGGTGTATCCTTGAACATTTTGCTGTCTCGGAAATCTGAAATGAAATCCATAAATAAACATAAGATTTCGTAACTCGAACAAGTCACATAATATATATTAAAGAATGCAATGTATTTGAGTTCAATCGAGATTATAGCTAAGGATCCGATCTAGGTCCAAAGTTTGTTCAACCACTACTGATTGGAGTACCTAACTTAGTTAGTTATCTTTGTATTAAAATACCTAGGACCCAATGTTGTGTCCGATTGCTGGACAAATGGTCTCTTATAAATACAAAATTAATTTATTTACCATTACAAAAACTACTTTTACAGTTTACTGGTGGCCCCGCACTAAGTTCAAAATCTTAGGTATTTATTAGAAAAAAATAACTTCTCACGATAACCAGCCGCTTCCACCTAAGGTATATAACTAAGAGTTCCATATAACAGAGTTACAAAAAACTTACCAGCAGTAAAATCAAGCGGATGATTCCCGAAAGAGTAGCAAGTGATCCGGTTCTCCTTTTCCCCGCGTCCACTGTCCAGGATAATCAGCAACTCAAAGCCGAGACAAGTCCCAAAGATAGGGAAGTAATCTCCTTCATCGTTCAGCTTCTTGGCGATTTCGAAGATGTGCTGGCCGGCGTCGGCGTAGCCGTTGGATTGGTTGAAGTAGGTCGCTCCGCCGGGTATTAGCACGCTGGAAAGATAAGTAAAAAAATTCTGCAGTTTTGTAAAATAAGTTGTTCGGAGAAGGCCTATGCTCAGATGTGGTGAAGCGGCAGAAATTGATTGGATATACAGAGAGTCGCTAAGAGATTCACTGGTAAAATCTACCAAGTTCCTTCATGTTTACGCTAATCTAGTATAGTTTGTAAATTGTGTACTGTGAAATGGTACTAGGACAGCTACTTTGGAGGTAGAACTTCGTCCGGACCTATCACCAGGGGAAGGCTTCGTGGTAGGTAGGTTCTGCAGTGCAGGCAGCAGAACATTATTTTATAATAATTAGGTAATTAACCTATTATATAAAATAGTTCTTATTAAAGAATATACATATTTAGTCACGAGCGGCAACGGACTCATGTTGATGATGATAATTGATTGGTAAAAAAGATTATGTGGAGTGGTAGAGGTTGCATAATTTCTGAGTTAATACGGACTTACAATCAAATTCAATCCGCAAGAGCGCGCTGCTGGGGCGGCCGTCGCTGCACACGGAAACGCTAAACGAACATGACCGTGTATCTACTTATCTATTTATTTTCGTTAAGTTTAGGAAATCATGCAAGGCACAGGCTGGTTAATGAAATTGTACGATTAAATTTACCTAGATAATAATATAAAAAATCAAATACCTACCCATTTATTTTCGAAATGAGGTCTTCGTAATAAGCGCGATCTTTGCCGATCCTGAAAAGAAAGAAAAAGGTTTATTAACTACCAAGGTAACTACTAGGATATTGGTGCATTACTAGTAAGCAGTTACACGAATATATTAGGATCACGGACATAGCACTAGGTAGACCTTGGTAGAGTAGGTCCGGAATCGTTAAGGTATGCGAAATTATTAATACTTGTAGTTGGAAAACTCACATGATAGGAACCACCCTGGCTCCAGCAGCCTCCACGTCCTTCACATAGGAAGCTGCGATGTAGCTCGTAAAGTTCTCTTCCGGGTACTTGCCATGCAGATAGAACGATTGCTCCTGTGACAACACGCCTATGATCGGCCTATCGTTGACGATACCAGCCTCGTCATTCCTGACCACCACAGCGCCTTTGCTCTGAAGGATGTAAACCAGAGACAACAGCAGTGAACCCTTCATGATGAGCAACCCACTCCAAGTGTCAAAACCCCCGCAACACCACCTTAAAATATAGGTACACACTTATCACAAAATCTTAAAATCACTAGCACATCAATGTAATTAGCTAATGGATTTTTTATCAGATCTTGTTGATTTAAGATAAAGACCAACCTTATTAATAATATGTTAAAAACATCGTTTATGATGCAGACTTGTATATTTTGTACGACCCGAGTTTTGTGCATCGGTTTTAGAGAACGTTGCCATCGTTTGTCTAAAAATAAAAGTTCTGCTCTAGAATTGACTGCGTAATATAATTTGGAAACAGTCAGTCTAAACATTGTTAGTGATATAAATAAGTAGGTATAAAGTATGGGTATTTAGTGTATTCATTGTCATCATCCCCAGTTTGTAAAGGCAGGTAAGTGCCCAGTGGCTAGCACTTAACTACCCACTATTAGTTTATGAGTTAGATAACAAAACTTAGTTATTAGGAATCTACATTATAAATCTGAGCATCTTAAAGTCTGCTCATCATCGGAGGTTCTTAAAAAGTTGTTGATATTTATACCAGTAACATGACCTAAATCTGTGATCTTTCTGTGATGGCAGTTGAGCTGAGTTTTGTGGACACCCAGGTATACAGGGCGTCCCACAGACATGCCACATGGAGGGAAAGTACCTTGAATATTATTGTAAATGGAACATTTTACTGAAAGAAGACATTATTTGAATTTAAAAACTATTTAAACTGCATTCATAGATATTTAAATAATTACATAGTTGAACCGGGAATCGAACCCGTTCCACGAGAAAAGTAATCATCCTGTAGTTTTATCATACCGATCGAAAGGCTTCATCATCAGGATTACTTTTTGCTGAATAACATAGTGTCAGAAATAAAAGGAAGACCATCAATTTTGATTAAATATTTGATTATTTAAACATTTGATGTGAAATTTAGATCAGAAAAATTAAAAGCTGGCATTGCCGTAAGGACATGCAACTGACATTATCTTATGTACCTATTACTAATAAATGTACCCACTTGAGAAGTACGCATCTTTACCCTATTATAATTTAAGTACCTACATGATAAAATGATGAAGAGATACGTAATTAGTAGGTACGTATGCAACAAATAAAGCCGTATCCTGAGCCGAAAGACAAAATATAAAGAAATAATCAACAGAGTGCGACTTTGTATTCAACAGGAAGGGACTCATTTTGAGCATTTGATAAATTGATTGATTTTATATTAAAAATGTTAAAATTGATGATCTTCCTTTTATTTCTGACACTATATTATTCAGAAAAAAAAGTAATCCTGATGATGAAGCCTTTCAATCGGTACTATGATAAAACTACAGAATGATTATTTTTCTCGTGGAACGGGTTCGATTCCCGGTTCAACCATGTGATTATTTAAATATCTATGAATGCAGTTTAAATTGTTTTTTAAATGCAAATAATGTCTTCTTTCAGTAAAAGGTTCCATTTACAATATTCAAGGTACTTGCCCTCCATGTGGCATGTCTGTGGAACGCCCTGTATAATGACATTATTTTTTTAGGCTACGATAAGTGTACCTACGTATTACATGGATAGCACCTATGCCTTTTGATGTTGATAGCTGATTTGAGCAATTGAGTGGATAGAACTATAGGTGATGAATTTGGACTTGTCTATAAGTAAGTATCTACTTATTAGGTAGAGTATGGTACCTACACTTTATCTTATATACAGGATGTGTCGTAAAAAGTAGATAATCCTTTACGTAGGGTAGGAGGCACTATAACTTTTCAGTTAATAGATAGTAAAGGTAGTGGTCAAAGTGCCACAGTTTCGAGTTATTGGTAATTTTTTTGAAATTTTCAATATTTTTTGCCCTCCTCCATTCTTTTCGATGCAAAGGTCACAAATAAAGGAATTTTCTCAATCTGTTTGCATTCTTGGATGACTATACCACAGATATACCTAATTACTAATACAATATTTTTCTAAAAGTTTAATCTCTTCCGGTATCAAAAATGTAGAGTCACTGAGTTCCCAAATAATATATAGATAACTTGCCCACTTCATTGGGATTCCGAAATCCTAACACTTGGTATTTTCTATTCCTGCTATCATGCGTAAGTGAATTATTTCTTCAAATTACAAGTAAGATTAAAATTCCCTTATTGAATTGTAATTTTGGCAACAAAATTAATTGCTTAAGAAGGAAATTTACTAAAACCAAAACATTACTACATTTAAAAAATATTAATTGCATTAAAATTTCCTACAATAAGTGCGTGTTAGGTAGGTAATAGGTGTTAGATAGGTATACCCATATATTCTCTCAAAATGTATATTAATAAAGGTACCTTTATGTTTTCTTCTGAATTTCCTGATATAACTTGCACTACATAATATAAATTGAAATGCGGTACACAATATTATTTTGAAGAGCACTTGAATAAATGGTAAGAATGTTACTGATACGAATTGATAATACATCTTAGTTATAGGTAGATAAGATATTAATTTTCCTAATGTTCCTATTGTGTAGGTAGAGCTCAGATGAAAACTCTTCCTCAGGCTGTATTTTATTTGCAACACCACCTACTCATTGTTTACAATACTGACCAAAGAGATTAAAAGCACCACGTTATAATACTGCTGCAAAATTGTGACAAAATCAATGAATCTCGAGAGAAAAAAGTTATGCAATGGGTTACTATAATACCTACTCGTACGTAAGCTACTTTCGCATGCGCATTTCCTTCTATCCAGTGTAGTGCTAAATCATACTTCCCTCTCGTAAGCACAGACACAATACTAGCTGCGCCCTCGTAAGATAGGAATAAGGTACCTACCTACTAGAATCATACCATACTACCTTATTCATACCTGATAGGTAGGTATTCTGATATTTAAAACGGTTGGTAAGCAGTTTTCGGGGTCAATGCGGATAATCCGCGACCGGCGACGCGGGGTCCGCGACAGGCAAAACGTGGACTTAGGACTTGCATATTTTAAAAGAAGTGAGAAATAACACTTGTCAGCAATTTTTTTTTGCAACAGTTTTTTTTCGGAAAACCGGCAAGTGCGAGTCATCTCCCAAACGGCGGGTTCCGTACCATCGTACATAGCTACCTACTTCGCAAAAGGATCCCTAAAAATAGTTTTTTTTTTAAATTGCAAAAAGCCATCATGACGCGGTCACCGACGTTGCTTAACTTCAGTGATCCGTTCTCAAATTGCTATGGACAGGACAATATGGACCCTTTGATTGATAAATTTATTTCATTTCTATTTATTTGTTGTTTTAGCAGCAATAGTGATCTATAACCTGTCAAAATTTCAACTGTCTACCGTCTACCTACTATTACGGTTCAAAAGATACATTCTCATAAAAAGTGGAGCAAAAATATAATTTGTCTTTTGTATGGGGCTCCCGGGTCCCTTTTATTTTAATATTAATTTTATTTTATTTTTATTTGTTGTTATAGCTGCAAGAGAAATACATAATATCTACCTTTTACAGGCGAATCATTATAAATTTTTTGATTATAACTGTGATGCATAATAATTATCATTAGTGATGTTAAGACTGCTTTTATTGTAATATAAGTTAATATTTATTACTATTTCATGACAAAAGTTTTTATTTTACCTCACGTCACCCTTCAAATATTCGATGTAGTCAAAACTATATTTCTTATCCAATAATACTTGATCAAAATAGGTTAAAAGTTAACTACAGTAGTTAGCGGCACTAGCGCACATAACAACATAGAACGCTTTCCGAGAACGCTGGTTCAATTTTCAGTATTTGTCTCGGTGGCAAAACAGTAGGTAGGAACACGAGCAATTCTCTCCCTGCGTTACTAGGAACGATCGGGAATATTTTTTCCCGATTGTTCCTAGTATGATCGTAGCTAGGAACAATCGGGAATTTTTTTCCCGATTGTTCCTAGTAGGAACGTAGAGGGTAGGGACAATCGGGAATAGGCGGTTCTTATGATACAGCCCGCAGACGGACAGACAGCGGAGGCTTAGTAATAGGGTCCCGTTTTCACCCTTTGGGTACGGAACCCTAAAAAGGGGGTTAGTGTGGATACTGAAATAAATACTGAGTATATGAGTAATGGACCATATACAAATGAAAAACAACAAACGCGTAGGGTATCCGCTTTAAGATCCAATGCAACAAAATCGTACCGATACGTGTCTGTGGCACAAGGCTATGGTCTATGTCTATGGTATCAATCATTGAGATTTTTTATAGTCTGTAGTTCTAGGAAATATTATTCTAGCAACACAAAATTTCAGTTGTCAAAAGAAAAATGCCGCTGCCAAGACGGGACGTAATGATAAAGGTATTTTGATGTTATTTCAGCTAAATTCTTATTGTTTGCTACTTTATTCAATACCGTTGAATTCAAAGGCCTCTAACTAAAAATGTTATCTAATTTCGGTGTGTAACATGTTCAATGAAAAGTTATCAAAGCACTTTGTTTTAGGTTGGATTTCTGCGTTGACAGTGGAATTCGCGTATTTTCTGTATTTGGCGAAAGATAGGTGTTGAAAATGTTTGAAATGGTGAGTACCCAAATGCTTTCTTCGTAAATTACAACAAATTTCATTAGTAAAATCTCACATTGCGTATATGGAAAAACTCAGTCGACACACTTGTATATTTTCAGAATGCCGCAGAACCAATGCAGGTGGATGTTCCACCTGAAGACAACGAGAACAATGAAGCCGAGTGCTATGTAGTTGAAAACCCCTCCTTAGACTTAGAGACATATGCCGCCGCATACACTGGCTTTGCAAAGCTCTACAGGCTGATGTTTGTTGCTGATCATTGCCCTTCTCTGAGGTTGGAAGCACTTAAAATGGCCATAACCTATATCATGACAACATATAATGTAAGTTTTTACCAAACCCTTCATAAGAAGTTAGCAGAAGCTGTGGCAGCAGCTGGTTTGCCAGATGTGACAGCCCAGATGGGATCGCAAGACATACCTTCCATTGATACTCTATGGATTGAAAGTAAAACAAAAAAAGCAGCGATAAAGCTGGAAAAGTTAGATACAGATTTAAAAAATTACAAAACAAATTCAATAAAGGAAAGCATTAGAAGAGGACATGATGACCTGGGAGACCACTACCTTGACTGTGGAGATTTAACCAGTGCACTTAAATGCTATTCGAGAGCGAGAGATTACTGCACAAGTGGCAAGCATATCATTTTGATGTGCCTAAATGTTGTAAAGGTCTCAGTATACCTACAAAACTGGGCCCATGTTCTGAACTATGTATCAAAAGCAGAAGGTACACCGGACTTTAATGAGGTGCCTGGAAAAGATTCCAATCAATCCATACTGACCCGCCTTAAATGTGCAGCAGGGCTGGCTGAATTAGCAACAAGGAAATATAAATGTGCTGCAAAACATTTTCTCGCAGCCAGCATTGATCACTGTGACTATCCTGAGCTTCTTAGCAGCAACAATGTAGCTGTGTATGGAGGACTTTGCGCTCTAGCTACATTTGATCGTTTAGAATTACAAAAACAAGTCATAGTTAGCAGTTCTTTCAAATTATTCCTAGAACTAGAACCACAGTTACGGGACATCATTTTCAAGTTCTATGAATCCAAGTATGCTTCATGCTTACGATTGTTGGATGAGATAAGAGACAATCTCATGCTGGACATGTATCTGGCTCCACACTTGAGCTCCCTTTACATGCAAATAAGGAATAGGGCACTGATTCAGTACTTCAGTCCGTACCTGTCTGCGGATATGAGACTGATGGCTGCAGCTTTCAACCGGACTGTGAATGCTCTGGAAGATGAGTTGATGCAGTTAATACTTGAGGGGCAGATCCAGGCCCGAATTGATTCACACAACAAGATATTGTATGCTAAAGATGTTGACCAGAGGAGTACCACTTTTGAAAAAAGTCTGACCATGGGGAAGGAATATCAGCGGCGGACATCTATGCTTATTCTGCGTGCTGCCATGATCAAGAACCAAATTCATGTCAAGGTAAGAAACCTATTTTATACTACTACTGGTACAAATTATTAATTTGTGTCTAACTGTGCCTGGCAAAACTAAGCCTTATTTAAAAATTAAACGTCAAGTGCGAGTTAGCCTCCCACATTAAAGGTTTCCGTACAAACTTGTTCTTGTATGTAAAGTGAATTAACAACAAATTTACGGTTTTTAGGGTTCCGTACCCAAAGGGTAAAACGGGACCCTATTACTAAGACTCCGCTGTCCGTCTGTCACCAGGCTGTGTCTCATAAACCGTGATAGTTAGACAGTTGAAATTATCACAGATTATGTATTTCTGTTGCCGCTATAACAACAAATAGAAAATAAAATAAATATTAAAGGGGACTCCCATACAACAAATATGATTTTTTTGCCGTTTTTGTAGATAATGGTACGGAACCCTTCGTGCGCGAGTCCGACTCGCACTTGGCCGGTTTTTTATATTTTTTCCTTTACTTGTGGTTGCTTACCTTGCTTCTCGCCAAATTTCGTGATTCTAGGTCAACTGGAAGTACCCTTTAGGTTTCGTGTCCATGTGATTCCCATGGAAAATTCCAAAAAATTAGGCATGAACAGCTGTAACTTTTGATTGAGTTGACTAGAGAACTGACTAGAAGTTTGATTTATATCGCGGCTCCAAAAGGTTACGAACGTGAGTAGGTATATGGTGTGAATTTCAACTCAATACGTCCACGCGTTTCTGAGAAATGAGTGATGTGATGACAGACAGACGGACAAAGTGATCCTATAAGGGTTCCTTTTTTCCTTTTGAGGTACAGAACCCTAAAAAATTAAGAGAATAATTGAGTGAGATGTCTGAAATACCTACATCATAACATCTACATTTCTTATACACAGCTTTTTAACAAACTCCAAATTTACAGTCTATATAAATATTATAAAGAGAAAAGATTTGTATGTATTTTTGCATGTAACAAATAAACTTAAAACTACTAGTCCGATTTCAAAAATTCTATCACCATTAGAAAGCTTTCTTTTCAGGGAGTGACATAGCCTATATATTTTATCCCAAAATTCCCACGGGAACGGGAACTATGCGAGTGAAACCATTAGGCGCTGCTAGTTACGTAGGTATAAAACGAATGATAATGTTTCTTTGGTTTTAGAATATTGGACGTGAAGCAGGACCACAGAGTGGTGAAGCTCCTGGCTCCAGCACAAGTCTCACCCCAAGGACCTTTGACACTGTGCCTCTGTGATATCCTACCTAGTGTCTCACATGAGAACATGTGTCTCATTAATGTCCTCTTGTGGAAAGAAATAATCAGTTTAAACCTAGTAATTTTGATACACAAGCTCATGTTACAAAGCCTTAGCATACATGTCAAAGTGAGATTAGTGACATGCTGTGCCATTTTCTGGTCCACAGTTTGGAAGCAATAAGTACTGTACATTGTCATGTGAATATAGATCTTATCAAAATGAACTTTCCTTGTACTGAATATGTGTCTGCTTTTGTTTTTTGTTTAACAAGACTGCAGGAGCAAACCAATAACAGCTTTACTGTTGTTTTTTTTTAATGTTAAGGAAATTGTTTTGTCTACACAAAACGCTGGAGCAAGCATTTCTGAACATTGTTTATACTGAACTATATGTATGTAACCGCAAAAATATGTCTTACGTAAATTTTGGATTAAAATTAAAAGACAACTGGATTTTTGTATTTTCAACTAACTTCCGCTAATGGCTGCGCACGCGATTTTTCCTTATAAAAAGCACCATATGTGACCCCAGGAAACCAACTAGGTCAGTTATTAACAAGTTTGTGGTATAATGCCTCTGTCTCTGTAATAGTTTTGTTTAGTGTTAGCAAAAAATCCGATTGTTTTTGAACTAACAATACTAATCCGGATATCTAATATTTTCCTTTCATTGTAATTCTGCCATGATATTAGAGCTAACACAAAAAATAACACACAAGCGGCAGGTCGCGCGCGCTGGTTGCTTTTGGCACTTAGTTGGAACCGAGGGACATGTCGCGACCGCATGTCGATACGATAGTGTTGCTGAATAGCTGTTCGGATCTCTAACTACACGTCTCATCGTCGTTTGCGGTCGCGACATCGCGCATCCTTCGGTTTGGACCTGACGTTAAATTCAAATCTGATCGAAACTGAACAAGGGTTTCAAATTAAGGAAAGAAATTCTGATTATTTCTTTGCTTATCCGTTTTTAAGAGTTATAATATGAAAGAAGTAGTGGCGCTAGTGTCCCTGCTCAATTTGCCATAAGATTGAAAATAAAACATTAATTGCTACATAGTAAATCTTTATTATGTAAATTGGTCTGATAAGCTTACAACGAAAAACTAGTTATACTGAAACATTTGGCAGGTCTCTATCCCTGTTATTTAAAAATACATCTCTCCACCCTTAGTAATAGCTATTGCCTAGTATCATTTCTTAAGTTTTCACATTATGACGTTTGTATGATTCCAAATTTCCAATTAGTTTGTAAGCATTATTGTACTTATGCCGTTGTCAGCTATCCTTTTCACTGCAAGTTATAGGATGCAAGCATGTAGGGCAGGCCCCATTCGCGACTCCAAATGCAGGTGGCCGACTGCCCGAACACGCCACTAGCCACTGGAACAGAATAACATAAAAAATTATTAGTTTTGAGTTTTGACGCTTGGGACATTGCCCTCCTGCATACGTCGCCACAAGTAGCTGCCCAAAGCCTCCCTTAATCGAACAAGAGCACATGATATAATAATTATGCTTTAACATTCTACTGTTCAGAATGTACCTATGTAGATCTATTACACTTTCAAAACCCATGTAATAAAATGTGGGTGGTTTGTGAGTGTGATGTTATGGTAAATTATTTTGCGCGTGGTGGAAACAAGCAGATAAATTACTATGTTCCTATCAGTCTTCACTTGGGGTTTGTTTGGGTCTAGATGGCTCTGCGTGATGATATATCAACAATAAATCAATAGTTTACCTGATATAAACAGTTTCTGTGGAAATAAACACCACAAGTTGGATTCTGGCAAAGTGGCAAAGGCAGTGCTGTATCATCTGGCAGAGTTTCACACAGACATATACCACATGAAGGTGCTTCTTTAGTGCTATCAAAAACTACACCATTTGTTGTATTGTTAAAAAGCACAGGGAACTCTGTTAAATCTGAAATTATAAGAATATTAATTAATTCTAATAACTTCTAACTAGTTCAAAGTTATTTTAAGAATTTGGAGGAGGTCTTTACTCAGATGTTATATGTTATTTATATTAATAATGATGAATTTATTTTGAAGCCTTACCAAAAACTGACATAATATTTTCAACAATATCTTTATCATGGTCCCATGATAGGAGCCCTGATTGCAACTTATCATGCCATATATCAGACTGTCCTACAAGGTGAACATTAGTGGCCAAGCCTGCTGTTGTCACCTCAATATGTAGCCAGGTTCTAGTATCTGAAAAAAAAGTAGGTAGTTTAAAATTGGGGTACTGGGTTCCACGTAGACATATTGCATGGGAGTGTATGGTATAGAGCTTAAATCTTGCCTCCTGAAAATTTGGTAGAGGCAAATAAATATTTGGCTGGCCTTGGTGGTCTCACCCAGCGTTAGAAGCAACTCCTTCAATTCAGCCCATGGATGTGGTAAAAGCTGACTAATGAAACCTACCAGAAGAAGGGCATCTTCCTGCCGAGTATTTTTAACACCCCCACTGAGATCACCAATCTGATTGCCAGTTATGGTGAAAATAGCAAAACCACTTGTTAAAGGTTGTTTACACATTCAGCAGCGGATGTATATGCACTGGGAGGTCATTACATGATAAAATCAGGTCATGTAACATGTATTACAAACCTAATAGTATTCTTCTGTAATCATCCTTAAATGATGGATGTAATGGTTCCATTATTGTACACAAACGATCTAAGCGCTCCAACTCATAGAAGTATGAAGATAAACTATTTACATAATTTTTATATGCAATAATTATTTCTTCTAAAGTCATATACTCTTTTTCTTGCAGCGTTGAGTATGGCAATGTTACTGAAATTATAATTAGCTTTTTTGGACCTTTGTACTGTATTAAAACTTCATGTTCTCTTACACTGAAGTCATCCCTGATAATACATTTAATATCTCTCAGTGAATTACCAAAATAAATAGTGGTATCACTGGTTTCCACTATTCTCTTTATCTCGTCTAGCAAATCTTTATCAACTAGTTTTAGTGTTATTATACTCAACATTGGTATGTTGGGTCGAAATAAGGAATGAAGATGGTTCACGAAGTCATCTTCCTGCTTTTCTGCCAGCGATTCTTCTTGCACACTCATTTTTAATTTCAGTTTCGTTGCATTGCATTCTTTTAAATAAGTTTCAGCTAGATAAACGAACGAAACCTAATAAGTACAGCGTAGATGGAGTAAGATCTTAGAGTATCGGTATATAGAGACGGCGTATTGTTCTATAGGAACTTTCGGTTATACAAATATGATCTAAATCGATATTGAACTCATAAACTTATAGCTATCTCGTTTTATCTTACCTACAATAACCAATGTAAAAAGAGACATCAATATAATGTGCGAAACCTATTTTTGGCAACATTGAAACGTGACGTCATAGCAAAGCATGATTGAGGCCGGTTCGCCATTTTACTTTCAGGTATGTAAACTGTCAACGAGAGTTGCATTTACAGTAAAAATGCTAAAATTATTTGAGTTCGGGACTTTTTCATGTGAATACTTATATAGTAAGCGAAAGAAAGCTAATAGGAAGATGCCAAACAGCAGTTTGGTAGGTTGCGGCTTAAAAACAAGTGAAAATCGTCCAAACATAACATTACACCGGTACGTATTCTTATTTTGCTAAATTACCAAATAATACAATAAATACCTTATGTGTTGGCTTTCATAGGAATAGTTTACATAAAATTCATACCGAATGTAGCTTATTTTTGTAAGTTTTAAGTGTAATTAAAGAAAACATGAAACTGTTTGTTTGGCGATAGTGTTGTCCTTCAAGGCATTTTTCATAGGTATCGATGTTTTCAAGTGTAAATTGTAGTGTATTAATTTTCAACTGGTTTTTACGTTCTAGGTTACCCGAAAATTACGGTAAAAGAAAAAGTGACTGGACTCAATTGGAGTAGAAAATTTGAAGTTTGGTACGAAAGATATTTTCGTTCGTTCTCTTCATTTTGAAGAAACTTGCTTCAATCGAACTTTAAATAACAAGACTGCGAGAGGATGCCGTACCGTCACGAATCTTTTTAGTAAGTATTTTACTTGACCTTACTCCCACAAACTTCTATTGCAAAGTAAT
Source organism: Eupithecia exiguata (assembly GCA_947086465.1). Lineage (NCBI taxonomy): Eukaryota > Metazoa > Arthropoda > Insecta > Lepidoptera > Geometridae > Eupithecia > Eupithecia exiguata. The sequence goes on along the minus strand of OX352238.1, from coordinate 6,389,361 downwards.
GCATATATGCATTAACAAACTTGACTAGGCCTTTATTTTTCCAAAGGGCTTAAATTTTGATATTAATGAATATTAAGTTTTAAGTAAATAAATCTGACCCAAAGTAATATTAAAGCCTACCATACTTCAAATCCCCTCTAAAATGTACATTTCCATAAATCCTCCCTTAGCAAATTATTTCCATGCAAAATAAAGTTATTTCGCAAACGATGTGGCACGGTGGGCGAAGGTCTGCCTGCAACGCAGGCAGACCTTCGCCCACCTTTTTTTTTAGAATTTCTTTAAGATTTTAGATTTTTTTTCAAAGTTGAACTACCCAGTACCTTTCTAGAGTCTATAATTGTAGGCTGACAAATAATGTTGCATTATAAATTTATTCTTCATGTTTGTTTCAGCCACTAGTGCCAGCGCGATCCAGTACTTTAATAGAAATAATGTAAATTTGAGATTTATACTGTAAATGAATGAGACTGATTACATTAGGTACTTGTAAAATTGAAAATTTAGGTGTAGTATTAGTTGAATTTTTGAATTAGGTAGGTATATTGCAAATGTGTAAATGAATGAGACTGTTGCATTGCTTCTACAATCGAAAATACAGGTGGCGTCTGTGTTAAATTTTTGATTTATACTGTAAATGAATAAGACGGATTACATTGCTTGTTTAATTAAAAATGTAGGAGTCAGGAGTGTTAAATTTGTGATATAATATAATAAATGAATGAGACTTGTTGAATTGCTTATAAAATGTGGTGTCTATCTTTTTGTGATTTATATTATAATAATAAATAATACTAGCTGTTCCCCGCGGTTTCATCCCCGTTAAATTCGAATTTCATATAATATCTAGGGGGATATTCCTGTAACTCTACCATGGGAGTTTGTTATTTTACTAAGACAAAAAGTAGCCTATGTTACTCTCCATCCTTTCTTAGTTAGGTTCCGGTTTCTTAGTTAAGCCGTGACTGAATGACAAACAAATACACTTTCGCATTTATAATATAAGCATAGATAGCGTCTACGCTAAAGATACAGATTACACATTGTTATACCCATATTGTTATACAAATATAAATATACTATCTCACAAATCACTGTTGCATACAAACAATATATTTTGCAATTAAGTAGCTTGTTGTTTCATTTCAGTAGGTACCTTTTTTTCTTAAATGAACACAACGTTTATTAACAAAGAAAATTTGAATCAAATAGTATAAACAAATTAGAACTAGTATTTTCCTACAATTGAAACAAATGAGCTAACTGCAGACTGTTCAATAAACTGGTTTGGTGAACTTTGATCTTTAATTCTAAGGAGGTCTGGCACGTGTCTAAACGCATGAGTCTTGACTCGGAATATACATGAGAAAATTACCATTGTTATAATAGCTCATTTTCTTAACTTCTCAGTGGTTGCGTCTCATGAGCGCGGTCGAGCCATAGTTGGGTACGTGCATTCACATACTTTGTATCTCTAATTTAAGCATTATAAGACTATATGATTATAGAATTCTGTTTCATAATCGTGGTGAAAACAATAAAATCACTACGAAACTGCTAAAATATCGTCACAATAATACTTGTTTCGATAAAAATATCGAGGTACAAAAGGGCAGCACTACGGAAAGGAGCCATTTTAGTTTCTAGGTAAGTTTAGATATACATGTTTTTTTCGTAGGTATGCCATCTCTAGGTATACTCTAAGAGTAAGATGGATAGTATTAGTAAGTTAAGTCCCAGTACTCCAAAGAGTATACAATAACTACGTCATAATGGTATTCTATACTGTAGGAACAGCGCGGCTCTTACGTAGTTATTGTATACTCTTTGAGCGCGGCTGCTTTGAGGAATCCAAAAATGGCAAATGCTAACATTAGCGAGTCCAAAAAAAAAAAGGCACTATATAGAGCTGTTGCTTATACCCATCTCTTAAACGAAACTTAACATCGATACCTGAACGTTGTTTTATTTCTATGCTCATTAAATTAAAAGTTTACCTACTCCCGCATACGTAGGTACCTAATTTAATGATGTACGATACTAAAATACCACCTACCAGACATGAAATTACGAACTTAAAGTCAGGGTAACAAAATTGTATGGCAACACCACTTCGTATTACTCTGTCCCTTTTTGCGGCCACGCATGCCACTCGTAAAATACTTACCTACTCCATCTACGTTTTAAGCAGGCATTTTCTTTTATGGCAAGGCAAGGCAAGGCAGATAAAGTTAGAGAGCATAAAAACGAAAAACTAGCGGTGAACTGGTTCTGTGACGTCACACGCTCTCGCGGTGGCTACTCAGTGAACTTCGTTAGTAATTCCGTCATAACGTCGTCAATTTTTGTCGTGTAACAAAATTTTTGCACTGCACTGAGCTAAGAAATCCTTTTAACTAAAAAGGATTTCTTAGCTCTGTAAATCTGCATTCTCAACTAAAAACGTTACGGATCCTCATTCCGCTGAAGGATCTTCAGAATAATTTCTTGCTGCCGATGATGACATCAGAATTTCTACAAAGTTCTGTTGTTCTTACTGTTTATCTGAGTGTTATATTTTTTTTTTCAAACATCGCTGAGTTGGCAGCACTCCATGTAGATGAATCGTATCCAGGGTTGCCAACCGTACGAGGTTCCTCGTACAAATACGAGATTTTTGGTCTTCCGTACGAGGTACGAGGGCACTATCAACCTCGTACAATTATGTACGAGATTTTGACATAACATAACACTTGTCGCATTGGCGCGATGATTGTCTATAGTTCGCTCGCTATCCCATGAACCAAGAAATCCCCAAGAAATAAAACATTTCGTTCTTCGCATTATTTGTCTGTCGCCTTGATCACACATGTCATAGCGCCAACCAGAGAGGTGTAACTTCACAAAATAAATAAAAATCTCGTGCAAAAATAAAAAGAAAAACGATGCGAATGAGGATGTTCCTGATATAATATTTGGAAATGAAAACTGAGACTAGAAGTACATAGTTACCTATGCAAACTTTTCAACCTACAAACAAATCTCGTTCATTAGTTATTTACGATAGTAATGTTAAGGATTATTTTAATACAAAGTGATGTTTTATTTAGTAGAAACTTGCAATAGTTTATTTCGTTGTGTAAAACGTCCTAAATTCAACAGTTTGATATGCATTAATTTTGGTTTAGTCACCTTTTAGAGGCAAGTACGAGGTTCGAAAGCCATAATACGAGATTTTTAGCTGCTTAGTACGAGGAAAAAAATTCTATGGTTGGCAACCCTGATCGTATCTTGCAGAGCCATAAGATAAGAAGTTGAGTTGAAGGTAATGTCTGTCTTGTCTTGTTTTGTTGCCTTGCAGTCTACTCTCCTGAGTCCGAAGAAATTTAAACTTAATCCCAGTGAGAACTAAAACCACTATTGCAGTATTTTAATTCTATTTGTATACTCTTTGGTATTTGCAGTCAAGGAACGTAAAAAATTTCTTTGCAAAAAACTAATAATAATAAGTAAATGCATACGTCTTGTTTATTTCTACCAAACGTGAACGTCGTGAACAAGACTTGCATAGTTATTGTATTCTCTTCTCTTTGAGCAAGACCCAATTATGATGATGCCAATGAAAGGTAAATTATTTTCTTCATTATTTAACCATCGTTCGAAAACTGCGATGAACCGCCTCCAATGCCGCCATTATGAGGTATTTGATTGTAAATAATATCTCTATTCTATGTATCAATTCGTTATTCAGGCAGGAGGGACCGGTCCAGATCTCCTTTAAGAGTTGATAATGTTGGTCGAAGAAGAGATGTCCAAAATATCGATGGTAAAGGAGATAATATGAACTTAATGAACCAGATGATGATGCCTGGCATGTATGGTCAAGGTATGATATTTAATACCTATATACTCTATGCCTTTGGCATCGACATTCCTTACACGGTACTGGAGTCTTGGATTATCATGGCTTATATCAGCCAGAGTGTATGTGGTTATGTAGCAGCTATGGCATTGGCGGATCATTCCCAAGGCGAACTGCTTAGGGGCCCGAGGTTACAAGAGGCACTCACACAATATAAAAGATGCTTGAATTCTATACAAGTAGGTACATTTAGATCTGTATTATGTGCACCTATGGTCCAAACACATATACATAGTTTGGTTTTGGCTACGTGGGTCAATGAGATTATCCCTATACTGCTGTGGCTATGATGCTGATATGTGTCAGGGGTGGCTTAAGCGGGTGTGCGAGGCATCTGTTGCGATTTGTTTTAAAAGACACCAAAATCATAGGGTAGGCTGTATTAGAATCAGGGGCTCCTGGCCAGTGTGCGGTGCGGTGTACACCCGCTATGCTACAATTTATAGTCTATAGGTACTCGAATCTATAATATTAAATATTTTAGGTAACATGATGATGGGTGGGATGTACCCAAATATGATGATGCCAAACAGTATGATACCTAGCATGATTCCATCCTCTGGATTAGACATGATGTCAGCTGGTACAGGTATGGACTTGATTACCCAGCCTCCCATGGATATATCCCCATTAGCCGGGCAATCTGCAGCAAATCCTAGTCAGATTGACATGAGCATGATGGGTGGGATGATGATTGATCCATCCATAATGGGAAATATGGCAATGTATGGAAGTACAGGTGGCGGAGACGTTGCCCTGCAAGATAAGAAAGATATTGTGCTGAAACATTGCAAGTTGAGCCCACCAGATCTAGGGACTCCTCACCCTCCACGGAGGGCGCGTCCCCCCGGATGCCGCACCATTTTTGTTGGTGGACTACCAGATAAAATCAGAGAATCTGTTGTCCGAGACATCTTTGAAAACTATGGTCGTATTCACACACTAAGATTATCGAAAAAGAACTTCTGTCATATTCGTTTTGATAAAGAAAATTGTGTTGATGCTGCCATGGCTATATCTGGTTATCGCATCACACTTACCGATCCCAAAGATAAAGAAGGTGAAGAAGATGAGAGTTCACATTCAATTACTGGCTGGCTGCATGTAGATTATGCTGCGGTAAGGATCATTGCTTTGTACTACTTAATGATTATTTTGCATTAATCTTAAATTTTTCACTGATTTCGTTTTTAGAGTCGCGATGACCAGAATGAGTTTGAAAGGCGCCAAAGACAAGTAATGCGGCAACAACAGCAGCAAATGCAGCAACTGTCCGCCCAAGAGATGGCAAGTCGTAGTATGACGGCCTCATACAGGCGCTCCCCGTCGCCCCTCCGGGTTCAACCATACTCTACCACCGCCGTTATGCAACTTGCGGAAAAAATTAAGAATGAAGAACACTTCGCCAATGCTATACCTGTAAGTTCTGTAATTCGGCTCATTGTGAAAACGCATTACATCAAACATTTATTTTCTACATTCAAGCCAAATTTTTGTAACCAAAACAACCACAACAGAAAAACGAAAACTCACTTGCTAATAATTAAAATAAACTCGACCAGTCGTTGAGTTTCAGATATAATTGTTTCGGTATCTATTGAAGGCAAGCTCAAGATAGAATTTCAGGTTATTTGTTGGCGGTTTGTATATAAACATTAAACCTACATTCAATTTGGCTGAAGTATAAATAGATCCTTCCCATGCTATTAAGTACTTAACTACGGAGTAGGTATTTCTACTAATTTTTCTGTCCTGATTTTTGTAGACATTGTTGACATGGTTGGAGCGCGGCGAATGCTCGAAGAAGAACGCAAATCAGTTCTATTCTATGATCCAAGCAACTAATGCGCATATACGTCGCCTCTGCAATGAAAAAATGCAAGCTGAAGATGAGCTTGTTGAATGCAAGGAAAGAGTTAAGAATAACATACAGAGTATTATCATCCAGCGTAAGTAAATTTTTACATATATTTTTATATAAAAATGGGCCACACACTCTCAGTCACACAGTCTAAGCTAGTCCTGGTCAAAGTCTCTCTCTTACAAAAAATTTAATACTCAGACCAAAATTTTCAAGGTAAGATGTAGACACATTCCGTAGCAGAATAGTCTGAACGCGAAGTCGAGGTATATTGATAGATTTATGTGTATCAAATAGTCACTCTTATGTAATAATATAACACTGCACTCTATGGTCAATCACAAATGTGGATCTACTGAGCTGAGCCGAGCCTTCAAATAAAACAAAGAATAAAACTCCTATCACCAAAATTAAAACATAATTTGGTATAAAGTATTATGTTGTAAGTGTGATGGCAATTTTACTTTTATAATTTGCCTAGGTTCTGTTTAAATAAATCAGCCGTTTTAAGTAGCATTAAATGCATTACGTACCGGGTACTAATAATGGCAGTTATGGCATAAAAATTATAAAAGTATCTTGTCGTCAGTTGTAAGTTTTCGCCACCTAAACCACTGTTTATCGTTTTGGACAGAATAACTGCACCTAAAGGTGTGAGCTCTCTAGCTATAGATACATTTTGAAACTACTTAGTAAGTGGACTCACAAAACTACAAGCATAAAGGTACAAGTACTGGATGGAATGGAACTCTGTTTGCCCAAACAGACCTATATGGATATTTAACAAATCCCCGTCTTTGCTAGGTAAAACGCGGTATGCTGGAGGTAATAAGCACACTACAAATCGTCATCGCTACAAGCACTAAGTACTTCAACGTTTACGCATCCTGACAGTAAGAATAGCTGGTAGGTATACTTGTAGGTAACATCAGAGCCTTTGCTTTTTCAAACAAAACAAATCTCGAAGTCCATGACGACAAACAGTGTAAGCCGGAACTGGTGGCGAATTCTTCATGGGTCCCTCTATGTGGGTCACACTGTCCCGTGTTGACACTACTCGCTCTCTGTACGCGCGTATTCCGCTGCCAGATCAGACGCGTAATAATGGAACAAGTAGCACGTTCAAACCGAACCCTGTCGACCAATGTGAACCTGAGACGGCTGGTCGCTAATGTACAGTTTGACGGTATGTTCGGTCTAGCGACGGCTTCAATCCTCTCATAACGATTCTTTGTGAACCTCAGTCGAGCAGGTGGCGAAAGTGTTTACTGCAGCGGGCCACCAGCGCGCGTGGGACCACTTCACTAAACCGCAGAGGAAGAATATTGAAACCTGGCAAAAAATGACACAGGTATTCGTTTATTTGGATCTAGTTTATTCCTGTAGATATTAATGGAATCAAGCACATGTCAGCAGCCAGCACGGTATATTTAATTTAATGTATTAGATCATCGGTCAATCGAGGGAAACAACCGCTAAGAACAAATTAGCGTAAAAAATGATAATGCTTATTATTATAATGAGCCCTGGGAGTCTGGAGAATCCGGTTAGAGGACAGGTATGGTTCATGTTAGATTGAAGAAGGTCAAAGAATTAAATTATAACATATAAGTACTTTAACATAATATTTAACTCAGAGAAATTACCTACATCAAAATTGTTTTTCAGGAGTTCAATTCTATGAAGGAAGAGTTCAACGAGAAATTCTATTCGGAAGACAGTGATCCTTACAACAATGGCTACAATAACAAGGCTTTGGAAATTGGCGCAAGTAATAGTGAGGAAGTTCTCCAACTAAAAGTAAGCAACGAAGACTCTTCTTTAATTGAATGTTGGGTTAAATGTGATCCAAATAAACTAATTTATGAAATAATTCGTTCTAGCGGGAGAATGAGAGTCTGCAGTTCCAACTGACAGCGTACAAAAATGAAGTAGATGTCATTAAAGCTGATGCTTCGAAGGAAATGGAGAAGTTCAAAGCTCAGTTCATAGCTCGACAAGCACTGCAGGGTGCTCTGGACCTGAAAAATGTAAGTGTAGCTTGGAGTTATCTCTATTTATATTGGCTAGGTCCACAGGAGGTTGCAGGCTCAATTCCAGCCTTGGGGCAAATGTGTGTACGATCTGCAGTTATCTAGTACCCATAATACAAGCTCTACTTCGCTTAGGGCTAGGTCATGCTGTGTGAAATTTCCTGCATTAATTAGTTTTCCACAGGATTTACAAGTTTCACTATCATTATTGTACTCAATATTTTTGTATCTCAAACAGCCGCCCTTGCCGCAGCCAATTAAGAAACCCCCTCCGCCGCCGCCGCTTCCTGATGACCTGGATGCTAAGCAAAATGTTAAAGAAACCATTGACGCTGGCTGCGGCGAAGCCAAGCTGATAGGTGTTATGTCAGCGTTCTTGCAGGTATGATCATGAAAACTATTGCTTGCTATTTCACTTTTGCCCGCGGCTTCGCTTACGTGATATCTGGATTATTTCATAACGGAGTCTACGCACCAAAGTCGCCGACCAGCTGTGGAATTACGCTAAAACCACCCATGCTATAATATACATTTGCAAGCCATTTCAACGGCCTTACAAGCCCTTTTCATGGTCTGGTCGCCATAACAATAGGCTACTTGACTACTACTGGGAAATATTTCTAACGTATTTTCTGATAAAAATAATGCAAAGTGTAATTAACATTTCTTCAAGGCCAGTCGTATGAGTATTAAAAACTAATTTTAAAGTTTGAATAAAATAATGGCTCGCCAAAACTAATCTCAACATGAAGACGTGTTGTTCTTCTTGTTGAGGTTATCGTTTTGGCGAGCGACCGTTATCTGTGTCTGAGCTGTGAGTGTGACGTCACTAGCGATGCAACCAAACGCAGAGCGTTTTCGATCACGTGATCATATATCAAAAAATGTGTAATTTTAATCCCGTTTTCTTACCTAAAATAGGCTTTTTTTTTAAATTCACCAGATTATTTTTTGTTACGTTGTCACTGACTAGGATGAAAACAATTGCAACTTATTTTCAATGTAGTCAAATAGCCTATTACAAATTACGAAAGCTATTATAAGGGCTTTCAAATGTCAATATAGGATGGGTGATAGCGTAATTCAACAGCCCCGGCGGCTTTTGATGGACTAAGTTCCTATTATGTCGCACCAACCCGCAGGGCTGTGTCGCCGACTTTAGGGATAGTGTGTACTGTGTAGACTCCCATCACCACTACAAACAAAAATACAAGGATGGTCTTAGGGCCCTATCTCATTAGGACACCATAGTTGCGCCACCGGTCGCGCCACCAACAAAATGTGTACAGTTGTATGAAGAGTACCTCACCTGGTATAAGCTTGCTTGCGCAATCAAATTTGTTGCCGCAACCAAATAACCCGCTAGTGGCGCAACTATTAAAATGTATGGAGCTATTTGGTGTCACACTCACTCCACTACCAGTTGGTGTTGGTGTTGTTTTGTTGTTTCTCGCTCCACCATGGTGTCTTAATAAGATAGGGGTCATAATTGAATTATTTTACTTTTAGCAGTGATATCTAGTTATTATTTCGCTTCTCTTTTGTTCGATATCTCCTTCTAGATAGAGCATTATGATGCCTTCATTGTGTTTAAAAAATTAACTAACTGGTTATCACTAAATTAATTTGCAATGGGATATTTACCATGATTTGAGTTTCGAGGTTGTTTTTAAAATTTTGTTTTGCCCGTTACTGAACCACATTTATTCCGCAGGTCCACCCTCACGGTGCCAGTCTCGACTACGTATTATCGTACGTACGCGCTCTATTCCCAGCGGTTTCTCAAGCCTCGGTGCACCAAGTTCTTCAGAAACATACGGATGTATTTGAACGCACAACGAGCGGAGTGGGCGCCAATATTGAGCATCGTTGGTCTTTTGCCGCGTTTAAAAAGCAGGAGAACATTTCCTAGCATATGAAACGTAAAGTTTCACTGCCACATTTCAAACCGTTTAGCATATCATTGACATACATGAAGAAAGATAATCCGTAAGTTTTATAATGAATACATTGTTCTTGATTTCAAATAACTTGTATTAATATTTTTAAAGTCAATGGAGTACACACCCAATACACAATTATATCAGATAACGAAGTTTCGTAGTTATCATGGAATAGCATTTTTTTGTTGTTCCTGTAACCCTTTTATAGTTTGCATGTACTCGTCGGTAGCTTCTTCTAAATCTTTGTCAGTAGGTGTCGCGTCAGTATCGGACACCTGCGCTCCCCCGTCACGCTCTTGGCGAGCTTTTAATCTGATTTCACGCATGCGAGCTTCTAATATCCGCTCCCGTTTGTTTTCACGTTCCAAAATCTATAAAACCAATTGTAATATATTAGTTAACAAAATAGTCACCAAACTCGTTGACATCAATTAAACAAAGGTTTTTTATTAGAAGATCTAGGAAAACGCTAGTTGTATAAAAGTAGAACAAAAAAAATTTTTTTTTGTGCTTATGTTAGTATAAATAATAGTTAAAATAATTTAGTTAATAACTTAGTTAGAGTTCGTAATTTAACTGTTAAAATAAAGTACAATTTTATATGATTGATGTCTTATCTTAAACTTACGTGAGTTAAAAGCTGTTTGTCATTCTTGTCAGCAGTTCCTAGATTCGGCGAAAGCTCAGCAAGGTACACTGTACCTTTACTGCTGCCACAAGCTACTAGTAATCCCTGTAAAATAATTAAAATAGATAATAATAACCAACATGCAATAATAATTACTTATTGCGTGCTATATTCTAAATACACATAGAGCTAAAATATACACTTAAGCTAAATATAAATGTAACTTGACAAATTATACATATCGTGGTTGCATTATATTAACTTATCTTTGATAGAATAAAATTTATATTAAAAACAGATTGTTTCAAAGATAACATACTCCTTCATGTGGTCGTAAACATAACAATGGCTCGTCACAAAGTTGGGCCGTTACGATGGGTCCACTACGACGTCGTAATAGATCCCAGCTCGAAAGACATCCGTCCCATTGCGTTATCAGCATCACTGAAAATCTGTAAATTTTGGCTAAGTTAACTTTGACGACCTCTGTGGTAGAGTGGGCGAAGGTCCGCCTGCGACGCAGGAGGTTGCTGGTTCGATTCCTGCCTCTGGAAAAAAATGCTTGTACGATCTGCAGATATATCTGACAATTGTTGATTTTAAAATACTTAAACAATATTTATGTAATGTATTTAAGTACATATATCAGTTATCTAGTAACCCATAAGACAAGCTTTGCTTAACTTGGGGCTAGATGATTCTGTGTGAATAGGCTATTTAACTACATCGAAAATAAGTTGCAAATTGTTTTCATCCTAGTCAGTGACAACGTAACAAAGCGTAATCAGGCGATTTTATTAAAAAATATGGTTATTTTAAGTTAAAAAGGGGATTAAAATTACACACGTTTTGACATAAAATATGATATGATCACGTGACCGAAAATGCTCTGCGTTTGGTTGCATCGCTGGTGACGTCACACCAATCACAGATTACAGTGCGTTTTGTTGTTCTTGTTACTCACACTCACACCACACGTGTGAGTGGTGTGACGTCATCGTATCATGTCGCCGGAGCCATGACAGATTATCGTTTTGGCGCGCCATTATTTTATTCAAACTTTAAAATTCGTTATTAATACTAATACGACTGGCCTTGAAGAAATATTAAATATGTTTTGCATTATTTTTATCAGACAATACGTTATAATTATTTCCCAGTACATAGTAGTCAAGAAGCCTATTGTCGGTCGAGCATTATTTACTAACATGTATGTTATTTGTCGCCGTCTTACCTAACAGGGTTCCAAGCACCGTCCGTCAGCTTCGTTCGATGTGAGTAAGTCCAAAGAATTGACGATTCTCTACAATCTTCGCTCCATACCTTGGCGGTCCAATCCCCCACTGTTAGGAAGTTCTTCAAGAAAGTAGGATTCCGCTTCAAGGAATACACAGGGCCAAAATGAGCTTCGTACTGAAATTATTAGGGGTTGGGTTGGAATACAATCAATTTCATAATTTATTTAGTTAAAATCTTGGTTTTCTTGCACCTTTGTTGGAAGTTTTTCCATATCATTTTTTCCTTTTCGGTTGCCACCGATTACCAGTCCTGTTTCTGTCCCCACCATGAATCTCGTTGGTATCGTTGGTTCATACTCTAGAGCCGAGATTCCTATTGAGTTCTCGATATTCGCTGTATCTGTTGGCAATTTCACTATATCGATGATCATAGAGTAGGTTGGCTCACTCATGTTTCGTGTATCCCACCTGAAACAGAATTATAACTGGAATTTTAGAACGGGGTGTTCTCTGAAAGATAATCAGATAATTAACGCGTCGTCGTTGGTTAACCTTAGCGTTGTAATATTTTATGAAACATCGATTAGCGTTTAGAAAAACACCATTTTATTCTTAACTAGATATAACTTAATTCTTCTAAGATTACCATTTGACTACGCCATCAGGAGAAGCGGATATGAACTCAGCCCCGATTTTAGAGTTTATGAAGAGAACGTTACGTACAAGATCACGGTGCGCGACATGTGGTGGACAAATGCTTACTGCTTCTCCGCCCTTTCGCATATCCCACCAACCCACCTGGAAAAATACTTCATATAACAATATTTTGTACCTAACTATAGCATGGACGAAATAATTTATCTATAGTATTCGCGGAAGATTCATAACAAACCTCATTATATTTCGTACGAGCTTATGTCCGCGTTTCAATCTCTTTTTCGGAGCCTTTCTGTAGTTCCAGGCCCCGAACTTTAAGTGTGTCAAAATTCAAATCGATACATTGAGTCATTTTGGCGTTGTCTTTATACAAACATCAAAAACTTGCGCCTTTATTTTATGATTTGAGTTTTTCTATATTTCGGCACAGTTTCATGCGCCATGATTACGGAATAACCACTAACTAGGTAATAAATAAGTGAAGTTGATTATTATAGAAAAGCACAGATATAATAATACTATACTAGTAACCATGTTATTAGAGTTCTTAAAAGTTCTTAGCCTTTATTAGTACTAGGATTCATACCTGACCATTCATCATTCCGCCGACCAGAGTGTGTTGGTCTCGCGGATTGTATTGCAAATCAAGTAAAGGCTGTGGTGGCTTGATTATAAGCTCAGGAGCATTTGCATTGTCTGCAAATATATATATATTTTTTTTTTATTTATGGTCTTAGTTTCTCTATTATTGTAGGTATAAAATGTGTATTTACCTACACGAGTCTTACCAATGTCCCAAATGTATGAATTCTGTGGAGTTCTGTTGTTTCTCATAAGTTCCACGTCGGCATGAGCCGCTGCTAACTTAGCTCCGCCGTCTGACTGCCATGAAAGTGACCTAACAGCTCGCTTGGCTCCCGGCTCCCTGTATACGTTCACAGTTTGGCAAGTGCTTTGCTCTACAGGCGGTATTGCCGGCATTTCCGTGTAATATGTTTGATACATGTCTATAGCGTTGTTTTGTAGAATATTGTGCTCCATGCTCTGAAACATTGAAAAATATTAGACACTAGTTTCTGCCCGCGGCTTCGCACGCGTTGTACTATGGAAACGTTTATGGGTTATTTCTATCTCATGGGAACTTATTTATGGGTTTATCAGTTTTGCGTGAAGAAGTAAAAAACATCCATCCATCCAAACTTTCGCATTTATAATAGTAGTCTGAAGTGTGATATTAACAGAGCCCTGATTTTCTGGATAGAATCGGCTATCGAGACGTTCCGTTTTTGTGAATGTGATCTCTAAATTGTATCGTATATTATGATTAGATAGCATACATGCCCAAGGTGCATAACAGCGTGAATATAAGCGTCATCTTTCTCTATTTTGCGGCGATATCGTGTGCCTGCCTCGGGATCGTTAAGGTTGATATCCTTGGGCCAGCCTCCTTCTATGTGGTTGATGCCGGAACTTGTGTATTCGACCCTGCGCCAACATAATTATTGAACAGCTTCGCAGTTAGAGTCTTCCCGAGATTTTTTTATTTTTTATATTACTTAAAGTTTGATAAAACTAAGGTAAGTAGGTACTCACCTTTCGGAATTTACCCAATGCTCCGACATGGTTCCAGTGTTCTGGATACCAATATGCACTGGATTTCGAAGGATATAGTTTTTATAGAGAGAAGGATCGCAAGGAATACTGACAGTAATCTCCGGGCCATGGTCTTCAAATAGAAGCTCTTTTCCAAAGTATTTTCTGCGTCTTGTGTATTCGTAGGTCGGTTCAGTCTTTTCAGGCTTCTCAACCATACTTGAATGCCAGATTTTAATATCGTAGCAACGTACAAACGACGCATTCTACCCAGGTTTATTTGATCAATACAACCCTGAAGGACATTTTAATTTTACGATCTTGTTGTCAATAGTAGCAAAATAAGTCCGGTTTATTGTTTAAATAACGAAACATCTTGCGTCTGGTAGAGTCGACTCTATATTAAAAGACTTATTATAGCTTTTAGAAAAACATATTTCCAACAAATTTTAATTTATTACTTCTAATATAAAGGTATAGGGTCGGCTGGAGTTGCTCGCCGCAAAGTCAAAACAATCAAACGAGGCAAAGCAACCGCTAGTTTCGCCGTGCACTGCTCTAGAAGTATTTTCCACCTGACTGCAGCTCTGTCTTCTGGTGACATTTTCTTCAACTGCTCTGACTGATAAAGAAAAACAGAATTTGTAGGTTCACAACTGCTAAGTTCACAAGACAGGCAAAATAAACATATACCCTAATAAGGAACGTAACGATAAAAAAAAAATGGCGGATCCACATTGCTATTACAATGTCATCTTACCGAATAGCCCAAAATGTCTTCGAGGACGTTGATAGGTAAACGTGCATTCAACTCTCCTGTATGGTCCGTGAATCGCACCTTTAGTTCTTCGCTATTGATTTGCCTGTAAAAAAATAATTGTGAAAATTACCTACAAGTCATTTGAAGGGCCAGACATTTTGAGATATAGGTAGGTACTGCATGCATCCTTCCTAGTCGTGACACGTCAGGATTGAAGGAGAACATCTTACCTACTATCTAACCAGCCGGTAACACCCTCTGCTATAGGATTAGGAGAGGCATCTTAGTCACGCCACTGCTGGCATGCCGTCTTGTTGGCACAAGACTGCATGCCAGCACGGGAGCGCTTTGACTTCCAATTGCCTTCATATATGCGTTTCTCAGCCATAAGAAAAGGCAGTCTTCAAAAATTTTAGTTAGCTAGGTACTCCAGTGTCGATCAACGTACATCGGTGAAACAAGGTCGTCCAAGTCTAGATGCGTGAGCACCGCATGCAGGGACGCACAGAATGGCACGGCGTTGACCAGCCTGTCCCGGATCTGGGCCACGGATGCGGCGCAAGCCCGCTCGCCGCTCCAGGCCGCCCAAGCTGCTGCTTCGCCTCCACCCGCTTGAAGCAAAATTTTGAGAAATAAAACTTGGCCTAGATTAATTCATTCCATAAAGATTTCAAACTCATGGTGTTCTTGAGTGGAGACCGCGACTCGGCAAACGTAGTGTAGGACGCCCTTCGACCAGGTGGGACGATTTGCGAAAGACTGCTGGGAGATGCTGGATGCGGCAAGCTGAAGACAGGGCGCTACGGCGCTCATTAGGGGAGGCCTATGTCCAGCAGTGAACTAATATAGGCTGATGATGATGAAAGATTTCAAAGAAGGTTTTTGGTCTTTTATTTAATTCAATATGCACACCACAGCATCTAGAGTGGTGGTAGTGGGTGGTCTAGAGTGGTGGTGGGTGCATCTAAGTTTTATGCGAAGAATAAGGAGGTACCTCCTTACCTACCTACATAGACGAGTACCAGTAGGTACTTACCTAATGCTAGGACCGTAACATTTAGTTGGTTTTATTTTAGACCACAGTTGAATGACCCCATGATGAAGGATCTGCCCAGTGCTTTATAAAAGCTCTGGCTGGCGGTTACCTACGGTAGCTGTTGTAGCTATAGGTAGGTAGTACATTTATTGACAATGACACTACCAGTAGTGTTATTGCCAATCAACGACACTACCAGGATAAAATTCTACAATCAACACAGAACTTTTGTTAGGTATTCATTCGACCATGCCTGAAATGACATCTGAGGCTTAGGTACCTACTATTCACCCTTCGAATTGTGAATTTTACTAGTATAACAGACAGGTAGTCGTAAAACAAAGCCCCGATCAGTGCTTATAAGAGTCTATTCTTACGTGTATTAGCCTGGTTCCGTATATAAAGTTGCAAGGCCTCTGCGTCCGCCGTATGCGGCTGGTGCGTAATCACGGTGCGTGCGCAGACTTGCACTTTCGCCGCGCACCCGCGCCATGTTACCTTGGCATCCGCTATGAAAAGCACGCTCTCTAGTGCACGCCAATCTTCTGCTCTGAAATAACGAAAACCTTTGGTTCGGGTCTGTTGTGGTGGAATTCAGTTGGCTGGACCCCCTGGGAAGGTTCCAAATAACTACACGTACTCGCGCCAATGTAGGTACTGACGGATGACTTTCGCGAAAATGTCCTGATACCGTCAATACGCACAGGCGCGGTTCGCATCTCTCGCCACTTTGCGTGACGCGGCTCACTTCGCTCGCCACGCTACGGGAAGGTTTGCGGCGTCCCTAAAAGAGCTGTTTACAATTATAGATACTTGTAGGTACCTACTGAGTAAGTACCAGCTAGAAAAAGCACCTAAACACTATTTTCGCGCTTGATTTTAACTATGTTGCCACAGAATGAAATAAAGTACGCTCCAAGAGCTTTCGTTTCATCATAATTTGAATTGAGTCGACTTTCCATCCAACTTTGAAAACGGGGCCAAAATGCCCATGGTTCTTTGTTGTTTTTTATACTTAATGGCTTGCTGAACACTGAACTAGTTTAAAATACTTAGTTCTGTATTCATATACATTAACTTCAAACACGTACCTAGTTAGCAGTTCCTTGCTGTTAAGTGCCAATGGTCAAATACTTGGAACTATATAATTCATGACAAGACAACCTACACTAGTCTTGGTAGAACACAACTACCTTTTTATTATGTAGGTACCTACTCTTACCTTTGAATCGTATCAATATCAAACATGTCCAGCGCGAGTGAAGCTGGTGATGTATTGTCCATTATTTCTACGCTGCGTACTGACATGTCTGTACCTTTAAAAAATCATCATTAGGCGCAAATAAGGGCTCATAAAAATTGTACGATTATACCTACTCCAATGCTGTGTTTACCATTTTTAGTTTTAATACTTTTTGCCGGCTTCACGGATTTCACAACCACCAATAGATCCACAAAAACGTTGTCGTTTTCTGTAAAGATATTTTCCACAATGACTGACTGAGGTAGGTAATGAGACTAGGTAGGTAGTAGGTAACTACCTTTACCTACAAGTAGTGGGTAGTTTAAAATTTAATATTTCCAGTAGTTGTCAGTTATGCTTAACAACCCAAACCCTGCCCTGTACTTCTATTTTTGTACTTCTATTTCTTTCAAGATAGGTACCTAATTTCTTTCTGTAACTAGGTATTGCTTTTTGTCAAATAAAGTCTACGACTAGACTACTATCTGTGTAGCTAAACTTGAACGAAAAATTACCTGGTAATTTTATTATTTCCGCGAGTCCATAGTACCCAGAGGAAGGTTTTGTGGGGATATGCAGGAGAGGCAAGTATGAGCCGAAAGTGTCTCCACTATGTATGCTTACGTCGGAAAACCCTTGATTTAGTGAAAGGAAAAAAGGAGAAGATACCTGTAACAGTGAAGGTAATTGACATAACGTTCTGTCTAAACTAGGCATCTAGAATATGGTACTTACTAAGTTAACTAATTATTATGAAATGAATTAAGTTCCCAAAAAATCGATTTCGGCGGGACTTTAACCCGCGCTCCCCCTCAAGTACGGGTGTGTTTAGGAAATTATTTCATTTCTCTCCATAGTGCGGGGTATGTATGTACTATAAAAACAAAAACCTTAGGTAAGATAATTAATGTTTACATACTTGAGGTCGATACAATTCGTTGGTGCCACTTTTAACGCAGATTTTTGGAGACGTAATTTCAACTGGAAGAAAACGAAATTAGTAGGTAGATTCCACGTAATCGATCTAAGATGGGAGGTGGGCAGTATACATACCAACATCACCAACAAGAAATCTTTCGTAAAAGGTCAACACA
Source organism: Eupithecia exiguata (assembly GCA_947086465.1). NCBI lineage: Eukaryota > Metazoa > Arthropoda > Insecta > Lepidoptera > Geometridae > Eupithecia > Eupithecia exiguata. The sequence continues at coordinate 6,371,374 of OX352238.1, read as the reverse complement.
AAGTATTCAGAACCCCATACATCAACATTTATTGTGTCGATATCAGAATCCCTCAACGTAAATGAAGAAACTCCTCTAGATTCACCATTCTTCTTCTTTAAACCAATAATACGTGGGCTGTTTTTTGCAATGACGATACCCACAATAAGGCCATTCTTGAGGTTTGGATTGAGATTATTTATACGAACTTTTTGCACACCAGCCATTTTACGTTTGTTTTCCCGCTAAATGAACGATTGAATGACAGTGATTGATTTGTGATGTCACTTCCCTTTGTAAGTCATCAAATTTAGGCATCGTACAAACGATCCGATCCGTCAATTCGTTCGTGGTGGACGGAGGACGAGGACGGACGACGGACGTGGTCTCGGTAGAGTATTAAATTATTCTGTGGACGTGGTGGTTCCACAAGACATAGAAAGCATAGACAACGAAATCGAATCAGAAAATAGCCTTACTCTTCTGTAGGTAGGGAAGGGAATGGAAAATTGGAAATGTCACTCGAAAAAAGCGCGAAAAATATATTATGTTTGTGTTGTGCTTTTGATGTCTTGTAATTATAAAATAACCTGAAAATGCTTTTCAAAAGAGAACCCGGTTCATCAGAAGTATCTAAAAAAGATTTTAAAACAGTTGAGCTCGAACGCCAAAACCTTTATTACAAAGATTGTTCAAATCGTTTTTACCAAGTCTCGAGAGATTTTTCTAAACAATATGCTCACATTTATTCTGCTAGGCTGAATACGTTTAGAAATATTTTGGCTCCAGTGATAATAAAGAAATGGTCGAACACATACAAGATACTGAAATTGTGTGAGCTTCGCGACAAGGGAACCCCTTGTATTATTGTTGGCACAATTTTCAAGCACCAGGAATTAAAGCCTAGTATTTTAAAAGAGCTGTCTGATCAATTAGAGATTATACCGCAACCAACCAGGTAATGTATCCAACACTTCTACAGTTTTGTACCTCATGAATGTGATCACATGATCATGAAACATCTTATTTATAAAATTTTATATTTTAGGACTTACTTTGTTCATGATACGGACAGTGTGGTGCTAGAAGATGAACTTCAAAGAATAAAATTGGTAGGAGACTGCATCCAAGTACATGAGGTGGTTACTGGTGTCGTGTGTGCTGTTTTGGGTAAGGTTTCGTAGAAGTAGTTCTCTTAGGCCTTTACAACTTTTCTTCAGTTATGTTTTCTTTTCTTTCTAGGTTCTGAAGATGAAGACGGAATATTCTCGGTCAGAGATGTCTGCTGGCCAGGGTGTAACATACAAAAGCCTCTTCCAAAACTAGAAGATGATAGGTTAGTGTTGGTCTCCAATTTTTTAAACAAACCAATAGTTTTAATATTTTACCTGTAATTTCATAATTTAAAAAATACTTTTAGGTATGTGGTGATCATGTCTGGCCTAAACATGTCTTCAAAAACAGCTGAGCACATGTTTGCATTGCATTTACTTGTGGAGTGGCTGTGTGGGCTAGCTGGTACATCAGACTACCAAGAGGGAATCTCTAACATTGTGAGAGTCATAGTTGCAGGTAATAATTCTATGATAATCAGGCCTGTGTTATACTCGAATAATTCAAAAAAATACAGTAATACCTAACTATGGACAGTTTTTTTTTTCAGGGGGTGTATTTGCCAACCATTCAACAGAAAAAATCCTAGATGAGGCAGATGTGATAGCATCAGGTGAAATAGTAGATTCATTTGCTGCATCTCTCAGCTCTGTAGCACCATTGGACCTAATGCCAGGTTGCAAAGATCCTGCTGGAATCATGTTGCCCCAGAAACCTTTTCATTACTGTGAGTAGCTAATTCTATTTACCTATAAGTAAATGATAATAACACACACACAGGGTGCTATGGTGCTCACTGACTGAGGCCTTTGTCCAGTTGTAGACATAGATTTATGATGATAACACACACATTACTATACATTTTAAATCATTGTATCATTTGTTACAGGTCTGTTCCCAAAAGCATCAGAGTACAAATCATTCAATAGAGTATCAAATCCATATGAGTGTGATATTGGAGGTAAGAATCCATTCTAAATCTATTTAGTTTCATTGGCTTTCAACAGTGTCATTTGATTAACCATAAATAAATATCATTAATATCATTATTTCTTTTAAATTCTAGGTTTTCTGTGCCTGGGCAGTTCAGGAGAACCAATCAAAGATATAATGCGGTACAGCAAAATAGATAATAGTCTGGATGTGATGAGAAAAACCCTAGAATGGCGCCACCTTGGACCAACATGTCCTGACACCGTTCCTTGTACACCCTGCACAGACACAGATCCATTCACTATTTATAACTGCCCGGCTATTTATTTCTGTGGAAACTCTGAGCAATTTGCCACTGAATTATATAATGGTAAGTCTACCTCATGCATATATATTATTTTACAATAACAGGCTATAATGATTGACTCATTATTTTACAGTTTTTGCTGCTCATGTGTATTATTTGTGTATTTTATTTGCCAATTAAATTTGTGATTTAGTTTTTATTGCAACTTTTTACCAGTCAATAATATAAGTATCACACTTTAGTTATTAATTTTATCATTGCAATAATTGATTATTATTTCATCTTTTTAGGAGCCGAAGGTCAGCAAGTGAGATTAGTGTGTGTTCCTGATTTCTGTGAATCACAGACAGTGGCAGTTATCAACTTGGCTAATCTAGAATGTTACAGCATGAAATTTTCATAAGTAAAATGGTTGAATCAACAGGGTAATATTATTTTTATTTCTAATAAAACTGTGTCCAAACTGTTCTTTCAATAATCATTTTTTTATGTTTTGAGATACATATCAATTTTGTTCAATTGCTTTATAGTTCCATTTGTTAGATCCAATACTTATATCATCATAATAACATAACCTGCTGGTAGATGGAGCTTATACAAATTATGTATATTTTGAGCCTGGCAACACTGGCCACGGCTTGACCATAGTTTCCCGCCTCCCCACATTCCCTCGCGTCGTTCCCTCCCTCCCTCCACTCCTTTCCCCCGTTCTATTACTCATCAATGGCTCGAAGTTAAAAGACGTGTGTTTATTTTTCTCGTGCTTTCATCGCGCTCAAGATGGGTTTCTAGTAACCAAAGCTGCACACCTGCGTGTGCCGTTCACACGATATAAAAATGTTGTAAGTACAATAAACAATACTACAAAATTTCGTACTTTTATGGAATTAATACAACATTGCCCTAATGGTTGTAATATCCGTGCAATACCTCAAAGACTTTGCACGATTTTGTGATAACCCCCGCGTAAAAAAACCAAATTTATTTCCTGTTTAGCCCAAACAGATAGGTTTGATTCGTAAATGCCAAGATAATTTCTCGTAACCTGCTTTCACCGACGCCGCTGGAGGGAGGCCTATTTATGTTGTGTTGCGACACTCACGGTTTACAAGCTCACTACGAGAAATCGCTCATGCCTTTCACGCGTATATGGTATGCTAAGCGCGAAGTCCATACCAATTAGTTCCATCAATGTTTTATGCTGACTATGTACCTATTGATAAAAAAGCCATAAGTTTATTAGGATCGTTTTTTAGATACATAACTAAAAATACTATGCACTATTAGTCCATTACAAAGCTATAAAATTTTATTGTTTAGATTTACTAACACATAAATAGATGCATAGGTACAACATAACATTTTCATTATCCAGATAATTTATATTGATAGTTATGAACACCAGACTAGTTTTAGTGTAAATACCTTAACAGCTATGTACTTCATCTTAAAACTTAAGAAATGATGGTTGGTACATATATACCTAATCCATTCTATTCAGTTACCCAACACTCTTGTGTAACTTTGCCTGGTTGCGACATTCACTAAATTACAATGTTGTAAACATTTCTGACAGTTCGCTGCTGCACATGTCTTGATTGTAGTCCTTATCATATTTCTAAAACTTAAATGCTTATTTTGTAATAATACTTTGTAGGTAATGAAATTGCTGATAAAGCACATTCTTTTAACACATGCTAACAATTAGATATAACTAAGTAAGGTTTCATTTAAATAGATCCGACTGGAATTGATAGGATTTGTGCCTTAGCCAGAATTTTCTATTTATCTACTACTACCCATGTATGTAATGTGTGATTTTTTAAAAACACTTATATTTATTTATATATTTAGAACTACCAACGGAGGATACACTTATAGACACAGTAAAAATCACATAAGGCATCACCAGTTACAGGTGGTTACAGCTTACACAAAAATTTATATTCAAGTAGACCACAAGACTTTATTTAATAATAAATTAATAAAGGACCGTAAATAGAGATATATAGAAGATATACACAGAATAATCATTATAGTTAGCTAGGTACTTACATTGGAAAATTTCTGAGTCAAAATAGATATGTTATAAAAACTAAATTTTTGTACCCGGGATTCTTGACCTTATCTCAAGTAAATTATAGCCATGGTATGACAAGTCACCATTCATAGCATCTCTTATCTTTATGTCAATAGTTCAAAGCCAGTTGGGATCATAAATAATGGTCCTGTGATTAATAATCCTACATGAGTTCTGGGTGTTTTCTATGTCTAATAAAAATATCTAATTACATATCTAATGTATTTTAACTGTTTTTTTTTATAAAACAGTAACAGTACAGTAACAAAACAAAACAGTAAGTCTGCTTAGCTTGGGGCTAAATAATTCTGAGTGAATTGTCCAGCATTATTTATTATTTATTTATAAGATAAGAGTTTGTCTGATATACTTAGTTGTCAATAACAAACATCTGTCTATTAATAGTGGTGGCTTCATTCAAATACAAGTTTACTTCTACATTAGGTTCAGTGAGATAATATAAAAAAACAGAAAGAATAATTATTACTGCAAAATGTGAATAAAATAAAACCGGCCAAGTGCGAGTCGGACTCGCGCACGAAGGGTTCCATACCATTATCTATAAAAACGGCAAAAAATCGTGTTTATTGTATGGGAGCCCCCCGTAAATATTTATTTTATTCTGTTTTTTAATATTTGTTGTTATAGTGGCAACAGAAGTACATCATCTGTGAAAATTTCAACTGTCTAACTATCACGGTTCATGAGATACAGCCTGGTGTCAGACGGACAGCGAAATCTTAGTAATAGGGTCCCGTTTTTACCCTTTGGGTACGGAACCCTAAAAAAACCAATTCAATTTTAATACTAACTTGGGAGTTTAAATCTAAGTTTGACTTAAGTACAACCTCTTGTTGTACCTAAGTAAAAAAGTATCAAAAACTAAATGTGCATTCAATGAATATTTGAATTGATGATGATGTCCTCCTAGCCGAATTTCGACCACGGCGGCCGGCCAGTTGCAACGGAGACTAGATGTATAGCCGTAGGAAATATCGTAGTGCACAAGTGTGTGCACAAACACTGGTTAACTCTCTATTCCCTAACTGCCTTAGACATTTTAACCAGATTGTCTAAGTTAACTGCCATAATCCGATGGGACGGCACATGTAAACTACAGTAAATTTTATTGCGTAAAATAACTAACTAGCAATAAAGAAAAAAACCGATACAAACAAAACAAATAACATAGTATAGTTATGGTACTAGAAAACAAACTCAAACATAAATTTGAACTCTAAGTACAAATTTATGTTTGAGTTTGTTTTCTAGTACCATAACTATACTAGGTATGTTATTTATTTGTGTAAAATTACCTGTTTTAACTAATCTTTTTGCTGTAATTTTGTATAAAATTACAACTTCTTTCTAAACTGACTATAATAACTAATAACTCTCCCCTGTTGGTAGTCGGGTAAAAAGTCAAGAAGTTTTAAATTTCTGCTATTGTATTCTTTGAACTATCATAAAATTAGAACCACTGCACCGATTTACTCGCCGATCACAATATTAGACTTGTACCTATTGAGAAATTCCTATCCTTTAAACCTCATAGAGAAAATCAATAACATTTAAGGCCGTGTTATTCCTTTAACACACTTCTGTCCATTGTTGGGGTTAAAATGCATGTTAATAAACTAAGTAATACTAAACGGAGGCGCATGCCGCCGTTCCACAATTTTTTTATGCTATGCTTCCTTAAATCACACTACCTATTACTTATTCTGTACCTCATTTGGTTGACGTCATTTACAGTACTAGCATTATATAAGTTTGTATAGTACCTCTGACGTATCAACGTCGTCGTTACGGGGTATGACTAATCTAACTCATGTTTTCTCATAAGGTTGATCGTTTCGGCTTGGCGCGTGATATTCTTTTTTTATGGTTCTTGCATTTATTCTGCAAGGAAAAAAAATAGCCAAAAAGTAATTTGTTGGAAATTGTAAACTATTTTCTTTTAGCTTATGAAAAACTAACTTCGGTTCATTGTTATTCGTGGAAAATTATTAGGGACTTTAATTTTTTGAAATTTTGGCCTAAAAATCTATTCTTTTCCCAAATGGCTCAAAATGCAATTGAATCGAAGTTGATTTAATGATGGGTTCATAGCAAATAGTTTAAAATTACTTTTCCGTTACTTTTTTTCTTCGTAAGTAGTAGTAATGCAGAAAAAATTTAAACCACAAAAAATAAACTTGCCTCAACACAAGACGATCAACCTGACATTGGCTTCTGTACAAAAGCGATTCATGTAAACAATGACTAAAACAATTGCAACATGTGAGGTAAGGAAAAAGCGCGTAGTACCTACACTGTTTTTTTTCTCATTTTTTAAATTACTATTTTGATATTAATGCAGTCATGTACCTTTTTAAAACATCAAATACTGCACTTATTATTAACTACGCAGTATAAAAATTAGTCATTCATTAAATAACCCACCCCTGACCATTCCCGGTGCAAAGGTGCCCATAACACTTGCAGCCTTGCCTCGCTGAATAGCGATGGCAATCCTTTGCACTAAGAATGACCCGGAGCGGGAGTCTCCTGTCACTTCATTAAGTCTACGGCCTAATTCTCCCACTAAAGACTTCGCATCTACACTCCAACCACCCAAGGTCTCCACTGCTACAGGTACAAAATGGTAAAGCTGCTCCAAGGAAGCGTACTTAAGCCTTTTTTTTGAGCAGGCGTCTTCGGCAGCGGCAGATGCAGAGATATATTTATTTATTAGAGATATTTTTCATGTACCTACTATATCTGTTTTTTTCCTATTATTTCCAGTGCCGCCATGGCGCCCTCACCGGACAGTTTTGTCCTTCGACAACAACAAATATCATCCCCACCAATCTTGGACATCTCTGGATTTGTTCTTCTATCCGTGGTAAGAATAACTAGACAAAACTTTACGTTTACAATTAAGTACCTTAGGTCATGCATGTATAGTCGAACCAAGTCGCAAGGCATATTAAAGTTTTGATGCTTCGTCGCCTCGTCGACGGATTAATTATTGGCTGGATGAAGCAAAAACCGGTTCAAACCCTGCCTTGGTCATGATGACGAAGAGCATTTAGATTATTTATGTTGATTTTTGGTAAGTAGCTTTTGCCCACGTCTTTGCTCATTCGTTACCAGGATGCACCTTAGCAATATCTAATATCGGACGGCTTCGAAGCCATCATCCGCAAAAAAACCGCATCCCTGATCCGCAGAGTGCGGGACAGCCACAACAACATCCTGAGAACCATAGCGGATAGGTTCTCATCGCCGCTGTGGGCAGGCCTGGTTCGCAGAGTGATTCCGACAAACGTCTCTTCACTATGATGATCACTCTGGGAACCAGGCATGCGTTTTGTAAATAATATTATTAGGTATTTAGTGTAGATTTTATTTTATTATTATTTATTAATATCACGCGTGGATTATGTAGCTAAATAAGATTGAAAGGATTTACAGAAACGGACTGTAGTTGTTCTGAAGATTTACTATTACAATCATAATTTTTATTCATTTCCTTCTTACGATAAATAAAGAGATAAGTAGGAAGCCTTTATCGGGCCAATAAACCCTTAAAAAACAATGAAAAAAATCTCTCGCTATTTAATTCAGAAAGAAAAATATAGTTTATATTAACGTTTTAAAAAAATCATGTTAATCGTATACTAAGGGGCGTATCGCACCTTATAAAATAGGTGGCGGCGCTAGTATGAGTCGGGGTACCGCCTTTCGTGATGTAAGACTATTTTACTATTTATTATTCAAACCTAAATAATATGACAGCAAATAATAATGCTATGATAGTAGCATTATTATTTATTGCGCCTTGCAATTTCAAATGTTCACGTTCAAAGTACGTGCAATTCTCAAGGACCTTACTAATGATAAGTTATGACTTTCCAGAGCCAACAACTCTCGAAAAATGAGCGCAAGTCCGTTGAACCGGCTGTCGGCTTCGGCCGGCGGCCTTCTCACCAATGAGGATTGCTTCATGCTGCTCGATATTGACATCTTCAACGACGACAATGGTGCGTATGATTTTCCTATCTATATTTTGATTGTTTTTTTTTTCTACGTTTTCTGCGGTCGGGCTCGATTTGGCGGTGCAGCAGAATCTACAACTCACCTCGTGAATTTCGTAAGAGCCGACTAATGGCCCTAGCTCATTAGGACACCATGGTGGCGCCACTGCGCACCGTGGTGTCTTGAGCTACAAAGCGAGAAACACCATGGGTCATCAACGTGGGTGGAGTGAGTGAGACGCCTTAAAGCTATATAAATATTAATGGTGGCGCCACCTGCGGGTGATTTGGTTGCCTGCAGCAAATTTCGGTGCGGTTCGGGGATCTACCAAATTCCTTTGGTAGATCCCCGAGGGCTTGACAGCAACAAATTGTGTAGTTTTATGGAGGGTATCTCATCTGGTATCAGCTTGCTTGAGCACCGAAATTTGATGCAGGCAACCAAATCACCCGCAGGTGGCGCCACCATTAATATTTATGTAGCTTCTTTCTGCTGCGATCACCACTCCAGGCAGATTGGTGATCAAACAAGAAGGTTCTGCCAAAATCAACGCTATTGACAGGCGCCAAATGTGCCGATCGTGGTAATTATGGCAGAATTTAGCTTATTTTTCTAAATATTTGTTAAAAGTCCAATCAAGAGTTTTAGGTGAAAAAAAAGTTACTCTGTATACTAGAATAGGTACTATTCGGAAAACGCTGAAGGTTTTCCGATAACTGATATACATAATAAAATAGAATACACAGATAGATATTTTTATTATACATAGAAAACGACCAGAACACCCGGAACAGATATCTGCAGATCATACAAACATTTGTCCCAAGGCGGGAATCGAACCCGCAACCTCCTGTGGATCAAGCCAATAAAAATAGAGATAGATTTTGCTCGCCCACCGCGCCACAGAGGTCGGCTAAGTAATGAATATACCCCACTTTTCATAGTCCACCCAACAGAAGCAAACATAACTACGGCAGGTGCTTTTGAAAGATAATAGTTTGATTATCTCATAATAAATAAACAGCTGTCGTCGGGAAATGTTAGATTGATAGATAACTCTTATCTACAACAAGGCATATAAACTAACTAATAATAAATGGAGTACAAAGAGCGGGAATACCACGTTTTTAAGGGGATGATAGCCCAAAATGACATACGGACATAACAACTCAAGACAGGGGCTTTGCTATATGATGCCCTGACCCCAGCTACCTGTTTTAGTCCTTAGTAACTGAACGGGAAGTACCCTATAGGTTTTGGTCCATGGCGCAAATCAAAAAATATTATTGACTACAATATTACAGTTTTCGAATTTTTCCCTTTAATTGTGCTATAAGACCTTGCCTTTTTGCCAAATTTATGGTTCTTGGTCAAATTGAATTACTCTATAGGTTTTTGGTCAACAAAATGATCCTATAAGGGTTCCTTTTTTCCTTTCGAGGTACGAAACCCTTAAAATATGAATATTCAGATGTATACAGACTCGCTGACGACAAATGTTCGTGCGCCGCCGCTGCGCCGCTGAAGCTGTTAGAGCCAACCTACCTACTGGGATTGGATCTATAAGTACGGTGTTTGTCGTACTTCCTCTACCTACGTGTATTAAGGTTTCTTGGTCGTTTTCGCACAAATGTACTTAGGAGACTTAGGAGTAGGTTTTACACGAATACGAATCAGAAACATAGATCAGGGTTTTCGTTTTCCGAAGAAACAAAGGTTTTAGTCTACTCTCCCTGCAGCAAAACACTGAACCACACAATAACTGTGATAGTACTAAAATAGGTGCTTCTTCAAAGCTTAAGATTATCACCATATTATCTAATAACTGAACAGCTGCCGTCGGGAAATTTCAGATCGATACATAACTCAATTTAAATCGAATTGTACTCAGTTCTCTTGTACTAAAGCCTTTTATTCCAGGCCTAGAACTACCTGTATGCAATTTCAGCCCGATCCGTTCAGTAGTTTTGGTGTGAGGAAGTAACAAACATCCATCTATCCATCCACATTTTCGTTTTTGTAATATTAGCGTGATTAGGCATACAAACAGCGAAAATTCTGTAAAACGGGAAATAGTATTTAACCGTCTAAGTATTTAACACAAAACCCTTAACACACAACCATCAAAACATGGCAACAGGGCAAGTAAGATAAAAATTCAACTGGTGCAAGCCAGATAATAATGTTGATTAACCAGTAATTACAACTACATTTTTGATAGAACTGGCTACAACCGCTCATCTCTGCATCTGCCGCGGAAACTTTTGACACTTCTCACCCGACTGATACCTAACTGATAAAAATATAAAAATCACCTTTTGGGCTCTATTCATGTGCTTGTAGACAATTAAATATATCGAACGCGACAATTGTCTTGTACAGAAGTACAATATCTGACGACCGATGTGGCGTGGCGGGCGAAGGTCCGCCTGCGACGCAGGTGGTTATGGGTTCGATTCCTGCCTTGGGGCAAATGTTTGTACGGTCTGCACCGTATTTGTTCTGGGTGTTCTATGTGTAATAAATTATCAATCTATGTCATGTATTCTATTAAGTTCAGTCATCTAGTACCCATAACACAAGCTCTGCTTAGCTACTAGACGGGACTAGAAGGTGCTGTGTGGACTGACCAGCGCTGTTATAGTATTATATTTTTATAAGTATTTATATGTATATTTTAAAACAAATAAATTAAACTATAAAACTCCTGCCCAGCTGCAGGGAAATAATGCAGGGGTTTTAGTGAAATAGGTAGTACCTATAAATTTGGGAAGTAAGTCTATTTGACGTTAGCAACCAGACGTGATCGTGACGCCTCTTTTTTGTATGGGAGTTGCGTAGTTCCCTGTCCGCACGATAGAGGCGCTGCTGCTGTACCGAATCCAATAGAAAAAGAAGACGTCATTGTCAGGTCTCGTTACTAACATCAAATAGACTCACCCCCCTGGCTATAAACAGAAAATAATAAATCAAAGCGGAATTTCACCATTCTATTTTTCAAAATCTAAGCAAATAAGAAATACGTACTACGTATTTATTTACACTTGTAAAAGCGATGTCATTTATTTTGAGCACGTATAATAAATTGCTATTATTATTTTGTAAGGATTGCTAATTGATAAACCGTTTGCCGTCGCATTATTCATAGGCAAAGTTTTGAGACTCCTCGTTCTCAAATGTATCTTTTGCAAACATGTGACCGTGAAGAATTATTATTCCTATTTGACTTGACAAACAATGATAAAATAAATTTATCTGAGTTTATCTATTATTTATATTCTTTTAAACGTTACCTACTTAAGTGAAGATTACACGGTGCTCTACGAGGCAGATGTCGTCATAATCAAGTCTTAAATTTAGTTTAAAAATTAATTGACCATGATAATAAAGAAAACCGTTGTGTCATGCCATGTCATCTAGGTATGTGCCCAATAAAAATCGACCCGACTTTATATCAATTAAAACCAAAGCTAACCATTGTAAATTGTCTCAGCCCCGAGATTTGCCATCATTTGCCATATTATATAAATGTATTGTATTAAATTATGTATATCAGTTATCTAGTACCCATAGCACAAGCTCTGCTTAGCTTGGGCCTAGATAAAGTTATGTGAATTGTCCAGCATTATTTATTTATTATTTATTAATCTCTCCAGTCTCATCAAACAAAATAATCAACTTGACCTCAGGTCTAAAACAATAGGAATTTTATAAAAAGATGAACGCATCTGCGCAACCCCCTGCTAAGAGATCTGCCGTCACATCTAGCGTTATTTATTAACCTCCCAGTCTCACCAAAACAAAATTATCAACATGACCTCAGATCTAAAAAAAATGGAATTTTATAGAAAGATAAACGCATCTGCGCAACCCCCTGCTAAGAAGATTTCTTATCTCTCATTATAATTAGAACTGCGCGTGATGGAGCAGATTTAAAGCGTCTTGGATATTATCGCAAAGGAGATAAACGGTGACCATTTGACACTAGAACACAAATTATCTGTACGTGTGTCGATGCCGAACCCCCCACGAACCGCGCTCATGCTCGCTGATAAAACCACTGCAGGGTCAACTATGCCTTTTTATTATCCTATCCTCATTCGAGTTAATTTCCATTGCTGCGTTATCATTGCTTTTAAACCCTTGAAGTACGGATTTGCGTTGGCGTTGAAGTCAGATAGAAACTCAGTCACCCATAACACCAAGAAAGAACATGAGACGAATATAAAAATATATATCCAATGGGAGAATGCGATATTAGGTATTTAAAAGGATTGTGTAAGGGTAGGGATTTTCCACTATGTGCCGAAGGAAAATGAATAGAATAGAAAGATTTTATTTGTTTTACTAAATTAACAAGACATACAGCTTTTTATTACAAATATTAAATTATATTACATGTATTGTATTGTAAATTCAATGTAACACAAAAAGGCCACCGGCTCAGCTTAATGCTGCTGTTCTACTTTTGCCATAGCAGTTAATGCTGCTGTTGCACTTTTGCCATAGCAGTTAATATTAATAAATAAATAGCAGCGCAGGTTTTCAACGGTGCCAGGAAAAATACCTAATGGAAGAATACCTGGTATGCCCACTCGGCTTCAGATAACGACGGAACGATGATGAAATTCAGTAACGGATATCATAATTTGTTCGTTTTTTGTGATAATATTGAGGCTTTCGTATATGTAGGTAGTGCCTATAAAATGACATCAAAACAGACAGATAGGCAGAAGTTGGTGACCGACATCATATAATTTATAAATAAATGAACCGTGGAAAACTTAAAGAATTAATACAAACATTTGTCTTTCTCTGTTTAGTCTAAACAAACATATATTTGTGATTGCAACAATCAAGACAAAGAAATTAATAAATCCCAAAAATTTACGATCCCGACGGGATTCGAACCCGCACCTTCCCCTTCAGCGCAGGGGTGCTCTTTTTCCAACTAAGCTACGTGATCTTATCTAGTCGGCCCGAAAATCTTTGGGAGTTCTTTCGGCACTTACGCCGTCAGCGCCACCTACAGAGGAAACAATGAAGTTATCCAATTCTGCTCAAAGACCAAATTTACATTTAGTTCTTTGACGAGAGGTTTTGCCGTTGCTTGATTCTAAGGTTTTTATTTATTATACTCTGGGTAATTTCTAAGAAATTAATAAATCCCAAAAATTTACGATCCCGACGGGATTCGAACCCGCACCTTCCCCTTCAGCGCAGGGGTGCTCTTTTTCCAACTAAGCTACGTGATCTTATCTAGTCGGCCCGAAAATCTTTGGGAGTTCTTTCGGCACTTACGCCGTCAGCGCCACCTACAGAGGAAACAATGAAGTTATCCAATTCTGCTCAAAGACCAAATTTACATTTAGTTCTTTGACGAGAGGTTTTGCCGTTGCTTGATTCTAAGGTTTTTATTTATTATACTCTGGGTAATTTCTAAGAAATTAATAAATCCCAAAAATTTACGATCCCGACGGGATTCGAACCCGCACCTTCCCCTTCAGCGCAGGGGTGCTCTTTTGTAGGTGGCGCTGACGGCGTAAGTGCCGAAAGAACTCCCAAAGATTTTCGGGCCGACTAGATAAGATCACGTAGCTTAGTTGGAAAAAGAGCACCCCTGCGCTGAAGGGGAAGGTGCGGGTTCGAATCCCGTCGGGATCGTAAATTTTTGGGATTTATTAATTTCTTAGAAATTACCCAGAGTATAATAAATAAAAACCTTAGAATCAAGACAAAGTTAATTTTAGGAACATTGTTATCGGCTTAATTTCGCACATGTTTGATCTTCCATTAGATAACAAATAAACATGTACATACTCGTAGGTATGTACGATTTGTTAGATGTGAAGTCTTTTCATGTTCAATAGTAAAGATGGCAGTGACATTGTGACATGCATTATTATAATTAAATGCACGGGAACTGTATCCTGAGATCCACCGAATAGTAGAAACTCGTAATATGAACATTATATGTTGCCAAGTCCACGAAATTATCTTAATGCGTTATTTTAACTTTTATTTGCTTAAAAGATCAAGTTGCTATGCCGAAAGGGTGGGTGTGTCTTGATAGGAACTTGTCTTACCAATAACTGTTTACCAGGCCTGATACTGGCCTGTTACTGACGTCAGGCATTGGTCAAAAACATATTTGTTTCTCATCTTCGGTCCTTGTTCGTGTTTTCAATTGCATATCGAAGCTATTTTCCACTGTTTATCTTGTATCCAATGAAAATATATTTTGTTTTGACATTTAACTTTATAACATGTTGTTTGTCACATGTATGTAGTTACGGAGTGGTATCCTCATTATATAATACTAGTTTCTGGTCGCAGGTTCGCACGCGTTCGTTTCTATGGAAAAGTTCAAAGCTATTTTTATGCCATGGGAACTGATGGGAACTGAACATATTATATGTAATAAAATGTCGCCTATGTTTTGTTCGAGTTCTATACCTATATCTATGCAAAGTTTCTCGGTACCCTACCGCCAACCTCCTACTCAATGCTGAAAAAAACAAATGCATAAAATTCATGTTACCAAATGTTAGAGAACTCCCAACTAAGATAATGCTAAAGGATGGGAATGTTGACCTTGTCGACTGAACTGTTTTCCTAGGGTTACATATCGATTCCTCTCTTCAATGGAGACCGCAAATTGATGCTCTCCTAGGCAGACTTAGTTCAGAAGCCTATGCGGTTCGGACCTGTATCTAAATCACTTTATATTTAGACTAAGATAGGTAACTAATGATGTATTAGTATAAAAGTCATATATAAACTTACTAGTGGTTTATTTTCCACTTCTTCCAATTGTGGCAAAAAAAATTAAGTGGATAAAATCAATAGGTACCACAAAATATATACCCTAAATAAGAAAAAAAATTACCCCATTCTTACAAAAAAATCTTTATCACATTATTATGTATTTAAAAAAAACATAATTTAAAAAAAACATCTCGGGGACGTTATTTTTGTAATTTTTTTCTATTCGAGATGTAACCTCATCTCGAAGATATTGGCCAGAATAGGGAGCGGGGCGTTACTTTGACGTAATATCGCGCGAGAGATATCGTTCATATAAATATCCACGGCTTCAGAGTCCACGCTGTATTTTGTCCCCGCCTCTTATCTAAGCTCCTACCTTGAAGCTTCTACGATAAATTCTAGCGAATTACGATAGTTCGACAAAATATTCCTTACACAATATTAATAAAACTCGGAATTTATTTTTGTGCGAAAATGTGTTGTTATAAAAATAACGGAATTTTGTGTGACATGTGTAGAGACTTCCAGCTGGCCATTTTACATAGTAAGAACCCATTTTTATTATTATTTTATTTGTTTTTATCATTAAATTCAAATTTCATACATCCTTATTTCAGACAACAATAATAAAATACAAAATTACACATTTAAAATAGCAATTATCTAAAAACAAATACAACAATTAAACACAGAAAATACAATATAGTTAAATTCTCATATAGATAAGTCAGTCAAACTAACTCTAACCAGTTTTTCGAAATAAGCTAATATGTAGATTACAAGTACCAAATAAAATATATTTTTATTAACATACTGACAAATAAAGTTGTAACTAATTCGATTAAAATATATTTGATAAATGCACGTGTGTTAAAGTCACGTCTCGATTCACGTGTCAAAAGTTGTAACAAGATTGCTAACAAACAATTTGAATGTTACTTTTTTGCCATTGAAAATTCGATCTACAAATCGAATATTCTACTGATTAGGAACAGAGTACAGTTTTTTTTAAAGGATTGTTCGAGTAACGAATATGCTTTTTTTGTTTGACCGCAATGTAGGTGACATTGCGGTCAAAAAAGTTAAGTGTCTATGTGGCCAACAGATATCTAAACTTTAAGAGTCTATTCATATTTAACTGTAGAGCTTCTGTGTTTGAGGTCTGGACAGGTTTGGATTTAGTCTGTACCTGCAAGTTATGCAAATCGCAGACAGCGCTAAAACATTTCGGATCGACCAATAGGAAAGCAGACGGAGACATTTTGATCTAATGTGATTGGTCGATTCCACACCGCACCGCGTCGGAAACGTACGTTAGTTGGAGAGCGTAGTATCTCTGCGTTGATCGGTTCAGAAGATGTTTCCCTTTTTGTGACTTACAATTTGATAATGATTAATTTTCAACGTTGCTGATGTACCCTTGTTCTGTGCCTAACTACCTATAGCAACTTATAAGTATTGCGGCAAGAAGGTCTCAATCGCGAATAGTTAAAGAAGTTAAGCACAATCCTCCACCCAGATGGGAGAAAAAGTCATAATGAATCTGTCCATCACATCTAAAGTTTCAAACTCTTGTCCACAGATCTGCTCCAGAACTTCCCAGGCGCTGCAAAGAGCGAGGTTTCGTTCATCCACGACGACGTGGCTACTCTCTACCCGCCGTCGCCGCCGGAAACCAAACCCAACCCGGCGGAGCTCGCCAACGATCTACTGCAGCAGCTGGAAACTGAATGCAAACAAGGTACTTATACCAACTTCCATTTACGATTGTACAGCGGCTAGACAGCAGCGAACATAATGCGCGAAACGAAAGTTTTCAATCAGTCATGACGGGTAGGACCCGACCTACGGATCTGAGATGTGGAAACTCACGGTAGGGCTGGTCCACCAGTTTAAACTGAGAGAGCTATTCTCGGAGTTTCTCTGAAGGATAGAGAGGCAGGTGCTGGATGCGGCAAGCTGAAGACAAGGCGCTATGGCGCTCATTAGGGGAGGCCTATGTCCAACAGTGGACTAGTATAGGCTGATGATGATGATGAACATAATGCCGTGTGGTGCCGGCTTAGAATTTGCACCACCTCAACTCTTCCCATGGGTGTTGTAAGAGGTGACTAAGGGACATACACCGGGAGGACGGGCAGCAGTGCCTTTGCAGAATAGATCTACACCGAACTACGCTGGGCATGGGTTGGGGCCGCATGCCCAGCGCGGGGATTATGGCCATCTAGGACCATTATGGTCCTGGCAGAAGGTTATGGTTAAATTGTTATTGAGTGGTCTGGGAAAGATAATGGATGCGGCATCTGAACACAGCGCCATGTCACGCATTGGGGTAGGTCCAGCGGTGGACAAACTGACGGCTGACAACAAACAAGCTGACGTTTCGGCTCCGTTGTCGGAGCGACTGGACAGGCGATGGAACTCGAGAGGACAAGTTATTGGTTAAATCTCATTAAAATACATACAGCCGAACATATGAAGAACCTCCTCAATTTTTCGAAGTCTGATCCAAAGTATATGGATACTGCTTCCAGCCCATTGTTCTTGGCCTCTGGTAGGAATATGCCTTCTTTTGCTTGTGTCACTAACGTCCACGTGCCAAACTTATATAGGTTCGCTTTTAATGCGGTGTGAATGGGTGGGTAGAGGGCGCTGCGGTCACTTTATATTTTTAAGTAAGTCATAAATAAGGTCCGAAATGATTTTCAATCTTTGCAGTGGCTAATCATCTCGCTTTACGTGGTTGAACGCATTGGTAACGTATAGGTGACGGTGGCGCCCCCTACATTAAATCTGTCAACTATTAGACCAATAAAGATGTTGCATTTTTATAATTCAGCTTTCAACGCCATCTTGGGCCAAAGCACAAACTTTTTTAATAAACCTAGGAATCTTACTTTACTGCGTCGTCGTTTCAAATAAGTTTTTATTTTAAAATTAATAGACCTTCGATTAACCACAATCTCACATAGTGGAAAGTGACGATTTGACCGACACGATGTATCACGAAGGTCGTCGAAGACATATAGGTACATAACATGTACCTTTAAGTATGACCTAAATGTGTTAATATACATATATTATGTGTTTATGCTTTTACGAAAGTTGAACCCAATAGACGTAAAACAAATTTATTAGTGCCCTTAATTATTGTAAATTAATACGCACTGCACGGCCAATTGTGTAGAATGACGCTCAAACTGGTTGATAACACCAGTTACGCACATAGGAAGGGCCCGGGCGAGGTCAGAAACAGCGTGTTCTCGATTGTTCACTGATTTGACAAATAAGCTCTAATCTTGTTATTGTTGCTAAGTTATAGCTTTCAACTTAAATAAGATGATATTTGACACAGCCCCATCTGCCCCCAAAGTAAGCAGAACTCTGTTGTAATGGGTACCAGATGATTGATTTACAAATAATGACCCGAAATAGCAAGTATTTTGAGTTTTTAAATAAAATTCGTAGAGATTTCAAAAGAGTAAAGAATTACCGCCATTGTAGGTATCATAAAATTAGAGCCAATAAGGGCGTTCGATTTGCTTAATGTTTTGCCAAAAATTACTTTTCCGCTAGCTTTGTTCCATGAACAACGCAAAAAAAAAAATATATATATTTTTTTAAATCGTGAATATTGAATCTATCTCGCAAAGCAAATCGATCCACCTTAGGCGCTTTTTAGGGAGGTTTATGATGAACTAGAATGGAACTAGAACACATCTACTTACATCTACCTACTGTAGATGTGTTGTTTTTTATTATTATTTTTATCATAAAATAATTTGATTCGGTTAGAGGAGTCTCTATTGTTGTCCGTGAGTTGTTGTGTCTTAACTTCAGCTTTCCTTTAATCACTTTAAAATAAGGTACACATAATTGGGTCTAATTAACTTATGTTCAACCTCAACCGCTTATAATGGTCCACTGCTGGACGCAGCTTTTATCTCATGAGGGGTAATGCTCATAATCCCCAAGCTGTGCATGCGGGTTCGGGATCGCAGTTCGGTGTATGTCCCCTATTTGCCTCGTACGACACTCATTGGAAGAGTTGTGGTTGGTGCAAATTCTAAGCCGGCACCACACGGAACTAATGTTCAATTAGATAAAATCATCTTAAACTTTGTGTAATAACTAATTACTATACAAAGTTGTGATTAGAATGAATTTAAGACGATACCGAGAGAGATATACGTTGGTACAAGTTAGTAGTTTCAAGTCGTGTATATCTCTACTGACACACCTCTAAAATGTGTCTCCCATTATTTGACTGCGTGACATGATTACTATTTATCATAGTTGACAAAATATTTATAACTAAAGATATACTTATAATTGCTGATGGTACATATTTATTTTAACTTAGCAACCTAAATAGAGAATGTAATTTTTTAGGAAAAAATTGAGCTAACAAAAAACGTCATAGTTTTATCTTTTGCCTTAAACAAAGGCTATTAAAATCAGTGGCATATAAGCGACATTATCAAAAGTAACACCGTTCGGTAGTTAACCTACTTTGAAATGGTCTTATTTCAATTTAAACGAACCCCTAGACTAATAAATAATGCTGGACAATCCAAACAATAAAAAGAACAGTTACATTTATGAATTTACGTTATTATTAGGTTTGTATCATGGAGAGTCCGTTACATCACCGTTACAACATTATGTTATAAGGCCCAGTTTATGTACGTGGTGACTAATATCTTGGCTATAAATCTGTCAAATTCACCTGAATCAAATTGAATCTAAACATGGCCTGAAAATTGTAATCTATGGGAAAAGGGGGTCCTTTGATTACAATTTTCCGGCCATGTTTAGATTCACGGATAAGGCTAGTTTTTTAGTTTGATAGAAAACAATTTGTTAATATCTTTTTCGAGAAGGAAAAATTAATGAAATTGGCTAGTTCAATAGTTTGACGGCAATAAGAAAAATTTACACAAAAGTTGAATAAATATAACGAAATTATAAATCAGATATGTATTGAGAAGATTTAACTTATGAGACTAAATAATGTTTGGGCCTTATGGGGACATGTAGTGACACATTCATGCTAGCTAACTTGATCTAAATAATAACCCAATTTATAATATTAGACGCTTTGAAAATATATGGTGTGTAAGTAGAATTAGGCATTAGGGTATTGTTGCACTACATAATTATTCTGTGGTTGTGTGGACATAACATATTTCCGTACCAACGTCTACTATAAGTAAAAAGTTAATCAGTGGTAAAAAAACCTGCTTCCTTAATCATAAGAAAACGGGCAAAATGAAATTGTATTGATTATGCCCCTTTTCATAAAATGACCGTTTTAAATTTTTCCTGTACACGTTTTAAATCAGGTTTTGCTACTGTCTATTTTATTTTTTTGCTTGAACTCGTTTAAGAATCAGTAGTTTTTTTATAGTTAGCAGACCTTTTTATGACCACAATCTCCACTGATGGAAAGTTACGATTTGGCCGAGATGTATCACGAAGTAACCTGGCCACAAAATTATAATGATTTTGTAGTTTTCTTAAGTGTGTCTCTCGAAGTGTTGCTTTACTGTAACAACATTTTGTTTTTTGTTCATTTTGCAACCCCCAATAGGTATGTATTTTATATATTTTTCATATATTTTGTCTGTTTGAAGATTTACAAGAGCTGTTTCAAATCTGTCCTATACTCATTTTCAGGTTTATAGTAACAGGTTTTGCTACTTAAATAACAAATTTATGTATTTTAGTTTTAACTTGTTTAAGCATTTTTTTTGCTAATAGGACTTGTCTTGATCATTTTATGAAGTAGTGATCATTTTCTGATGTGGCAGGTTACTGTTGAATAGAATTATCGATAAGAAAACAATCAAACCATTCAAGGGCACCATGTTTAAAACAACATGTAGTTTTTTATTTACCAGAGTCGAGATTTGATCCATTGATGATTAACCGTGAAGGCCGTCTCAACTTTAAACAGCTATTTTCTTTCTTTACTTCCTTGAGGTAAGTAGGTAGATCTTGTGTTTTGGTTTTGATTGTATAAAAATTAAGGAAAATCGACTTGGCACAATCCAGTTTTCTAACAGGAAAACTCTGCCAATGAATAACAACAAATCTTGCAACGATTGCTAATAGAAACGTAAACTATTATTTTTAACTTTTTAGTTAAGTTAGTTGTTTAACTTGTTAGTTAGTTTACTCTAGAACAGTAAATTAATGCTGATTCAAGTAGCTGGGCGATGTGGAAATGTGAATGTTGTTGTGCATTGCACTTTCTGCGGTAGGTGTCTACTTAGTATAAGCGATGGAAGGGGAAAGGCTGCGGCGCGCGGCGGAGACGTGCGCGCGCGCCGCAGTACGAAACCGCGAAGCGCCGCGCTAGCTAGTGACCGCATGTCGATCTAACCCGTGACAATAAATTCGCTTATTAAAGTTCGTTTCGGGCGCTTGCGCTCGCGTCCCTGCTTATGTCGTGCGCCATCGCCGATGCTCCTCCTGGACGCCGTTAGAATGAAGTGCCACTATCACTGCATCTGGAACAAAGAAATAGTTTTCAACTCACAAAAACTTGTCAAAAGACGTTAGGCCTGAAGCCTACCTTGATCGATCAACGACGACCATCGCTCGCACTCGCATTAGAGGATTTCATTATAAAGGATATTTACCATTGCCCATATAATCTCAAATAACATTAGATTGTATATTAGCAGTAAGGACAAGAAAAGACATTTTATTGTAGTTCGTGAAGGACTGAATATTTGAGGCGTAAAGACCGGCTACGTGATGGCACTAGCGGATTTGTATATGGGTACGTGGAGTTGCAGTTTGTATTCCTTCCTACTATTTGTTTGTTTTTGTACTCTTGAAAGTCATCGTGGCAGAAAGGCCTTCAAGGCCTGTATGCCCTACTTGTTTCGATTACGAGCGCAACATAAACTGTACTTATTTACAGATTTGGGTAAATCGGTTATGCTGTTGTTACGGTCAATCAGGTTGATATCTGGACATTGGTGGTTAAGTAAAGCGATAATTAAACTGCGCAACAAACTTGTTTGCTCCGTGGTCGATATCAAATCATTTCGATATTACAACCTCCCAATGTGGGTACTGAATACGTTGTTTCGCCGTTCATAACCTACAAATACGCGTTTCGTTCCTGCTCGTAACATTAAAGCATACGAAACAACAACACTAGGATTTGCTGTGAAATATGAATACTTTAACTTACTTTGTTGAACTGCACATAAGTAATAAGGACACGTGTCCCTATGCGCAGCGGAGTGTTGAATTTATTTCGCTTATTTATCAGTTGTCATACTGGTTGCTGATGGAATTCATATCTTATTGCTTTGTTGTACCAATGCATAGAGAATGGTTCAAGTCATAGCATTAAGCGTTTCTCGATATTTTGGGTTGGTCAATCAATTGAAAAGCTCTCTACATAACAAAGACATGTCCACTATAACATATATCCATCCCTAGTATTAATCAATTGTTAAGCGTAGGTATCTTTGCTACATTTTGGAACAGCGCTAACCTCCGATTCAAGATTCAGTAACCAGTTTTGATATAAATAACTCTTATGACGTGGAGCATACGATTTAAAGTTGTTTACAAAGCTATTCCCCTGTATCTTGGACCGCGGGTTCTTGTAAACCAGTTAGCGGACAAGGTGGCCTCGCTGCTCGCCCAATAATTAAAGCGACACATTGACCACTTTATTTAATTCCTACATATTGATACCAATATTACGATCTACCGGTGCCTTTCCAATACCACGCTTTGAGCTCGTGCATTCAATAACTTAGTTTATTTATACCTAGTTGTATCACCTTGATAAGCTCTCTTGTTTTGTTATTATTTGCAAGCAGCGAGGTGGAAAATAAGGATCTACCCAGCTGCACTCACCTTTTTAAATTTGAAGGATTATTACCTATTAATTGCGGTAAATCCGACAAGATAAGCTCTTAATAAGTTACCATGGAGAATTGAGAGGCCATAAGTTCGAGATAACTATTTTCGGGGACGGAATTTTCCGAATAGATCTCGTTAGAAGTCGTTGACTCTAGCGGTTAGCAAACGTCTGCTCTAAATATCAGTAGAGCAGAGACGTTTGCTGGTTATCTGGCGATTTGGTAGCGGGTACGGGCACATTGGCTCGTAGCTCTGATTGCAGGTTTATCTGGGGTCAGGGTGCCTGTGCAGCCAAGCGCTTTGTTGCTAATCTGCAAAGAAACCTCTAGAAATATAACATGCCTTATCCAATCCCACTTACATTATAAAAACGAAAGTTTGTATGTATAATGTGTCTAGGTATGTTTGTTACTCCTTCACGCTCAAACTGCTGCACGGTATTGAATAAAATTTTATACCAAGATATTTTATATCCTGGATTAAAACGTCGGCTACTTTTGATCCCGGAAAGTGCAGTGTCCTCGTGGGATGATCTTATAATTCAAATATGTTTGTTATTTAATAACGTGGGTAACACCGCGGGGCGCAGCTGGTAACACAATAATGCATTTACTTAGTAATGAAATTAGGATTGTTGGTTTTATGACAAAAACCGTGACATCGAAAATTAAACCTCAATCGATTCTAAAAAACTATCATAATGTAATTACCAAGTAATTGCTGCTTCCATTAGCTCTCAATAAACAAAGTTTAATTTATTCTTATTCAGGCCATTCAATTAGTTGTCTTTTTAATATTAATACATAGAATATTTAGTATTTTCTACCTACGTACGGATCTGGTCTGCCCTGACAGTTTTATTTATTCTCAACTACTAAGTCCCTCATAACAGTTATGTAGGCCGGTCACGTAAGGTCCTTAGATTTAATAACTAGATTTAAACGGAATTTTAAGTGTTATTCTGGAAGCTAATAGAAACAACAATTACATTGTAAAATAGACGAAATATATGTCAGACAAAAGTTAAGTACCTACCTACAAACTGATCCAAAATATGCAAACCAGAACATCTCAGTTACAACGGCCCTACCAATTTATACTCAATTGATCACTGATTATTACGTCTGACGCCTCGGTCAGTGTCGTATCAGCATGTTTTATTTTCATATATCAGTAATACTGTCATATCACAAAACAAGATAAATTGCTGCCATGTCAATTTTAATTAAAACTCTTGATTGAACATAGCTTATAGTTGCTGGTATGCAAGACAATATATTTGAAACCAAATTAAAACAATACCTTTAACATAGATGCTATTATAATTAAAACGATTATTTTTAACAATAAATGATAATATCAAAACCATGAAAACCACCTACTAATAATAATAACTTTAACTATAACTTCATACATTGCTACAAACATTTTTTTTTAATGAATACCTTCCATCGAGTTAGAATTCAATACAATGATACCTACTTACCAAAATCGATATATAATTACCTGATCAACTACAAAATTATTGAATTACATTGTTCTGCTAAAACCTAACCAAAGATTTTTCTAGAAACGCGGTCCGCTTCCACTCTCTATACCTCTTGCTACGCCCTATTTGGATACCATTGTGTCTCTTAAACATTACCTTAAAACTAGGACCTGAAAAATGTACACAATGATTGCAATGAAATATATGAATATGGTAGATACAGACTTAATTTTAAAAGGTTAAAATAAAAACATAAACTACTCCAAGTTGATTTGTTCTTTTAGTAGGACTTAAGTATTCAAGGTCCGCTGCGATAAAGTTTAGTACGTCTTGGAAATTCCATTGCCTACTTAGCATTTTATTTATTTACTTTAAATTATTTTACTTAGCCTTTTAGCAAATAAAATAATATAGTGAATATCTACTTCTAGTCCTAATATAATCTAGCGACTAGATCATCGGTACAATATTAACCAGAATAACTGGTTTTTCGGTCACACCCTGCGCCATCACTAGTTTTCTTTGCGTTAATGGACATGGCAAACCGCGAGCAGGCAACAGCAAACTATCTATCTATTAGATTCTGAACCACCGGACCAGGAGTCCGATGATGTATATCCTCCCGAACGGATCTCTTCAGCCATACACGAAAGTGCTCGGCTGACTCATCATTCGTATATGCAAAAAAAACCAATAGAGATTTCACAGGACTGGATCATAGGACTGACTTGACTAATTTCTAGTCAATGAAAGCTTAAGCCTAGAATCAATAATAGTAGAACCCTAGATCCTAAAATAACTCGGTAACAATGCACTTTCAGTAGCAATCATGCCTAACGACCAACTTGATCTGATTTAACCTTTCTCGAGCGTGAATTGAATGGGAGAATGTGACACAACCAGCCTACTCGTATTTTACCACCAGAGCTCCGTGATTGCGCAAACAATATCAGCGTTCAGGCTACTGTCGCGTACCAGCCTTTTTAGTTGTTTCCTTCTTGAACGAATGCATTTGTAAGAAATAAAAACAGTTATTGCCTGATTTTTGATTTGCAACTAATAACATAACTGCATGCTGCAATACATTCGACGATCTATCAATTTTACATTTAAAATCATGTAAACATAAAACTAATTTCAACTGCTTTTTGAATTGACTAGTAAAGAAAAAATACAGTTGAGGTTAAATGTAACACAGTTTTCTATGGAACCCGTGTGGACAATAGCCGGCTGGCTTCCTCAACGTTGGTAGAGCCATTATCTCACCAACGAGTGCCTGCATTGCTTCGCGTGCAACATGAGACATTGCTTATTTAGTTCAGGGCGCAATACCTACCTCGCCTCGTACCTCAGTGCCAATATCTTATTGTTGCAAATCAATTATAAGATTTTGTATAAATTTGTTCAAGAGCTCAAGGAAATTTCCCAACAAACTGGCTTTATAAATATGTATATTGTGCTCGTGTTGTTAATTTAATATTTATGGAATTGATTACTATACGCCCATATAGTTTTGACCTACTCTTGTTGATTATACGTATTTCCGCAAACGAATCATATTATGTAACGTAAAAGCCACGTTGGCGTAGTGAAATCTGTATTCATGAGCGGTCACGACTTCAACGATTCCGATTTTTTACGTGAATCTTAAGAAAAACGAAAACTGAATTATCCAATGCAAAAAAACTCAACATGACATTTTCATTGTTTCAGAAAACCTGTTTTCCAACTGGCTGGAGGAGAAGGTGGACCTACCTATATTTGAGAACATCCCTCAAGGCATAGTATCGCCGCCGGCTCCGCTGTACATTCCGCCGCCGGCCGCGCCTGTACCGGCTCCGCACACCGAGGATCTTTTGAGGGAGTTTGAGACCGTGTATGGAGTGGTGGAGTTGACTCATCTCACGCCTCCGCAGAGCCCGCCCGGGCCTGCGACACAGCTGTTAGTCAGCTACGCGCAACAAGCGCAGTCCGCTCAACCGGATCCGTGGCACCTCCATCAGCTACAGCCGGCGTGCGAGTACCCTACCTACGAGGATGGAGTGGTAGATGAGTTAGTCCGCAGCCGCGCCGCGCAATTACCATCCCCGCATTCCGGCAGCAGCCTCAGCTCGTCCCCGCCGTCGTCCCCGCGGTCATCCACCGACGAGGAGTGGAGCAGCTCCGGCTCGCGCCCCAAGCCTTACTCCCGCCACTCCGATGATCGTCGCTCCCGCAAGAAGGAGCAGAACAAAAACGCGGCGACTCGCTACCGCCAGAAAAAGAAGGCAGAGGTGGAGGTGCTCCTGGGCGAGGAGTCCACGCTGCGCCAGCGCCACGGCGAGCTTGGCGATAAGTGCTCCGACCTGCAGCGTGAGATCCGCTACCTCAAAGGCCTCATGCGCGACCTTTTCAAGGCCAAAGGGCTCATCAAATAAACCGCCAGCGCCGCCACCGCTCCCGGCTCCGATACATAATTTTGCGCATTCAAACGCGCTGTTGATTTCTCCCACACGAAGCGTTTTAAGGAGTTATATTTTTATATGATTTGACGTCTATAATTTTATATTTAAGTACTTACATAAGTCTGGTATTGTTTGTATTTCGGCTTTTCGAGCAGCATATTACGATCATCATTAGTTAAGCAACATCCAGAGAAAATATTGGTGGCGCCTTTCATCTTTCATTTTCTTTATTTAGAGGATAGGTCGCATTCGTTGTTAAGAAAATGTACGTTACTTATTATTGTTGCAAATGATCTGCAGAATTACACCTTTACAATGTTGTTATGTTTTCTTACAATAAATGGAATGCGATGGCGAAATCAGTTTTGTATTATTGGCATACCTTTCTATTATATATCTTCGTGTATTTGACTGTATCCTTATTATAGCTTTCAATATGGAATGTGTTTTGAACTGGCTTCTATCAATTACTGCCAGTAAACCTTGTAATTAATAGACAACAAATTATTATCGAGGGATTAGAAAACAACAGGTCTGCGAGCTGCTAATTTCTAATGATTGCTTTGACGTAATAACAGTAATTGCACACCTTTTGTGTACAAATTATTCCGAGGTTGAAGCACGAATTTTGTAACAGTGTGTTAGGAAGCTATCGTAACATTGGAATACTTCGGTAGCAAAGGGCATAGAATAGACCTTCGTTTCAATATACCAGCCTATTTGAGAAGTTTTAAAGGTCGAATTATAATTCATAAACAAGTTTATTTACAGCAACTAGAGACGTCTACTAATGAGATAAAAACAGGCCGCGGTTATCACGTCCACAATCTTGACACAAGGAAAAGTTTTCTAATAAATAGTGAGACAAGGGTAAGTTCAAACTGGGTCATGCTCATGCACGAGATAAGAGTAAGTACCTACCCAAGCACATACCTACCTACTGCCAGAAGACCACGACATGGGCTCAACTCCGTCACATTCGCGGAGCGAGGAGACCACGAAGCGGGCTTATTTTTTAACTTGTTATTTCTTACCCAATACACCACATGAAAATAAATGTATTCCTTTCAACAAGCCTTTTGTATTACGGGTGTTAGTTTTTAGTTTTAGAATGTTTATTTTTTGTTTTAATTTTAAATCGGTCGCATGTAGGTACTTTTTATACTAGTCTACACCTGAGAAACAATTCAGAAAGTTGATTATTCCTGTTAATCATAACTTAAAGCTCGTGATTGCAAGGGTCCTAAACAGCTGGACGGAAAAGGAATTTCATTTCTAACGTGTTTAGCGAGAGAGAAAAGTGTATGGAAGTACATTTCGAACGAGTTATCTTTTTTAAATTTCTGAAATAGTAGCCGGTAGCTATGTTTATTTTCAAAATAGGTCAAACGACAAAAAGTTTTTTCAAATACATAAAAAACATTTTAAAAGGGTGAAAACATCGAACATTCGTCTGAACTCGAATTTAAACCTGTTTCCGTTGCGCATAAGCAATTACGTATCGGTACGATACCAATTGTTTTAGTGTTAACTTTGCAGTGCTGTTACCTTATTGTTTTCTGTTATTTTATATTTAGATAGGGTATAAGTACTCATGTATTGTTGACATAAAATATCTTGGTTTTTTATTTTAACCAATAGGTATAGGTAATTATTATTAAAGCGAGATCGAGAGAACCGGAGACAAAAGCGTATGGTCTTTAGGCCCGATATCATCAAACATAATCTAAAAGGAACTAATTTCCTTATTCAGTTACCACACGGAATAATTGAGTTTAGGCAATGTAACATCATTGACTTTATTATTGTGAAGACGGGCTTTTGTTCACAAAGATCTAGGATAATACTGGGAGTTTTCCATGCTCTGAGGTTTGTACCTACATAATATTCTGAGTTTTTAGGTAGGTAAGTACCTACCCAGGCATTGAAATGGTTTTGACAACGCTATTACGTGCGTACTTTTAATTTTAGGGGCATGAAAAAAAAAGTGTATGAATGCTACCTGCTTTCCCTTATTGTATACCTACTTTATGTTAAAAAAAAACATTTATTGCTTTTAAATTTCTTATTTAACCTAAACTAGAATTAAACACAAAAAATACTAATAGGTTAAGGGAGCAATTTCAGTATTGTGTTGTGCTGAAAGCAATGCAAGAACATGCGGCGCTGATTTTAAATCTACTCTCGTCGTCGTCGGGTAGGTGGTCACCAAGGGGTTGGGGTAGAGTTAGGGGGATGTTATGATCAAATCATGTGTGATACCTAAAATAAGTTAAGTATTTTATATTATACCTATACCTACCTAGACTTTTATGGGAAAGCGTAAAAAGTACCATACCTAATTATAAATTGAAGATGACATCAATGATGTAATATAATAATGACGACCTAATTACGACTGAGATTTTGAGTCTGCATTTATTCGCAGCACAGGACGTTGATAAAAATGTCTAGACGCGAATTCAGCGATATTGCTCGTGAAAAATGCGTACCTACAAGCTTATGGGAATGGGCTGAATGTGGACCTTGATGGCATAACTACCTATATTGGTTTTCTCCTTATGCATGATAAAACACAGTTACTGACCAAATGCGAGTACGACTCGCAGACGAAGGGTTCCGTAAATACCATCGTGCAATATAGGTAGGAATTGTCAAAATCGAAAAAATAACGCCGAAAAAATCACGTTCTCTACTTAAATTTTTTTTGATTAATAGAGAAATACAAACAAAAAATATCAAAATTTCTGCCTAATAGGGTTAATGGGTCCAGTTGGCACCCTTTGGGTACGAAACCCTAAATATATTATGATAAAAAAATAAGTAAGTAGGACCGAATACTACATAACTAGTTCTGTTCTAGAATCTTAGATATTTTATTGGCGGAAAATATTTAACGTTGTTTGTATCACCAGAACAAATTGCACAGTTTTAAACAATTTTGGGATTCGACAGCTTTCGTTTATTACTTCATTAATCTTTCCCTATTCTTCCCTATCCTAGTGTAGGTACAATAACATGTATCAAAATGAAATAAATAATTGAAATGAAAAGTTTTTCGTCCGTCGTCGAATATGCAAGTTTTTCGCTGCGCGTAGGTACCTATGCCATAAGGCATGGTTGTAGTTTTTGTTTTTATTGGTTATCTTGTTCTTAGCTTGTTGTTTTCTGTTAACGATAACAGTTTTTGTTTAAGTTTTCATACATGTCGTTGTCTAAAAATATAATTATTGGATTCTAAACCGAGTAAAGAGAGATATAGACAAGAGAAACTTACCTCTGTATTTAATATGGAAAAGGTTTCGCAAAAAGAACGAAGGTCGCTGAAATCAAAACGTGACGTTTTTATTTTCATACGCCCGGGTTCATTATGCCCACGGGTTTGTTTAGAAAATATTTTTGTAGGTAGTAGAAGGTCTTTTCCCCATTACTTTTGTTTGGACTCCAAATACGATGATTCGTCATGTTAGTCATGTTGTCATAGTTAAGGTATCAATTAAGTTTTACTCGTCACTTGTACTAACTATAAGTCAGACATGTAACTTGACTAGTATTTTCTTGTACCCAGCTCGATTAACGCATTCACTGCCCAGCCTTTGCGGTTCGGAAGTTCGAAACTACTTACTATAACCATGTCACTAATAAAAAACTTTTTGATGAAACCGGTAAAATATTTTTCAATGATAGAAAAACAGTGTTTTTCTGACAAGCCTAATATAAAAGCTGCGGAAAATGTCAGAAAAAACCTTTCCTCATACAATAAAACGAGATATTTGGCACGTTAACCGAAAGGGCTTGGCCTATAACCGTGTAGCATGGTGCCTCCACGGAGCCTACGACGCCCACGAGAGCGTTTAGGACTCCGCCCGCCCTACGCGACACCCGCGCAAATTGTTTTGGATATCAGTCATATGCCATTCTTCTAATAAACACGTAGCTTTGTTTGTACTTAACATTCTTCTAATAAGCCCGAAGGTTACACATGTAGCTATCAATTCACGAATACTGGACTAGACTATAAAAATGTACCTACTTACTAGGTACATACTAAATTTTATCCTCGATTTTTTAAAGCTTGTTTTGTACTACCCATCATCGGCTCGGATTTACCTAGGTATTTTATATAGACGCATATTTTAAACGAATAAATGCTACAAACTTTATCCTTCTACGAGCTACTGTTAATTTCAATAGAATAAGAAAACGTTCAGCTTCTTTCGTACTTTCTTGTTTATCTTTATAAAACAAATTTCGCTCCATTGTCTCCCATCAAACAATTTCCCAACAAAGATTAATTAATTAGGAGTTCGTCAGATGAAAGATAATGTTACACACGTAGGTAAGTACCCATTCCACGTTCAGGAACGTATTTATACCAAAATCTAAGTGGGTGCTGGGTAGTGCTGGGACGACGTGCTCACCGCCTAATTGGAGGGATTATCGCTGAACTATTTTCACCACACAGGGTTCAGTGAGATATCAGCCTTCTTTATCGATCATAGGGGGTAGGAAAAAGGTAGAGCCTCTAGTAATGACCGAGAATTGAATTACTTAACTATCGTGGAACGACATTTTATTGCCTATATCCATAACAGTCATAGGTTAGGTACCCACGACATTCCACTAATGAACAAGGAAAACAATGGTACAAAAAACCGAAACAAAGCAAAATAGTAGCGCATCCGCTCCGCTTACAAAGAAACTGAAATAAAACCATTGTTTTTCCTATCGCATTGTGATTGCAACAACTCATCCGCTCACCTCACCAAGGATGCTGCAAATTGAAGGACCCGTGATATTGGTGAGTAGATGCGGGGCGAGGTCGGCTCGGCGCGGGGCGGGGGCAGAGGGGCAAGCGGCGCAGGGGGTGCCTCGACCGCGCAGGGCGGGCGGCACGTAACAAGTGAAGCGGGCCCGGGAGCAACAGTCTGCTACAGCCCGGCCACGCGGCCCCACACATCACGACACGTGCCGCGATCATCTCATCATCGCGCCCCGCGTAAGTAACCTTCACTTACTTACCTGTAGATCGGCCAGTAGCTCAAGGGCGTCCGCGCCGCCCTTCGCGCGGCAGCTTTCCCTCGGCTGCGTCTCCGGTCCAACCTCTGACCCTGACGGCCAGCGCGTGCTCCCTTTTCACCTTTCGTGTACCTGGCTCAGATACGATCGCGTTTCTTACTCGACAAATACTTACCTGTTGAATGCATGACGAAACTAAGATTAATAATAATCGCAGCTTAATTAATGTGAGTTTATTATACCTTGTTAACCTTTGAATAACGTATTGCGTGAAATGGCGCCTGAACTTGTTACGGTCGTGTTTACGATAGCAAACCCACAATTTCTTAATTTTGCTATTCGTAGAGCTTTCGTAGCACCTCTACAAGCTTTCGTAGAGGTGCTACGTTAGGAATTTTGATACGTTTCACCTTCAAAATATGCATTATTCTGGCTATGTTGGCTGGTTTATTGAATAGAGACTTTTTTGGATACTAGCTTATTTATCCCTTATTGCAAAAATCATAACGCAGTTGACCTAGAAATCATTGAGAAGAGCTACTATTCCGATGAGCACCCGTTTAATTCGCATGTGCAGAGAATACCTACCTCCATTTTCCCATCAAGGACGGTAAGAGGCACCGAATCTTAAATGAGAATACGTTTCTTTTAAGTCGCCTTCTTTATAATTCAGAATTGTTTAAAATGTTTAACTGGGGCTGAAGCTTATTTAAATCATCAATTTAAAATCCTTTTAGAAAGTTCAAACGCTTGAGATATAAAGCAGTCGGTCTTCATTGCGAACAGTCTCTGAATTTTTTAGATGTCTGTGTTGTGCAGATTAGAGCTCTGAACGCTTTTTCGTCAAAAGATTAAGAAAGGTGAGCTTTAACTTGACGAAGCTACTCACCTTCGGCAAGGATTTGAGAGTAAGAGATAACAATGAACCAAAGCGTATATTTTCTGTACTTGGAAGTTCGCCTCCCTTTGAAGTAATACTAGTTCCATTACCTAGCGAAGTCCACAAAGAGATTTGATTAACGGTCGGACTGCTACCGAGTAAACAGACATAGTGTGGACGTCAGGGAGCGGACCTGGCTTTATCTAGTTATATTCCATGCATATCAGAGTGATCTGCATAATAGATGGGGACAGCGTTTGACATGGAAGATGACTTACCTATCTACCTATTTCGTTGTAATGCCTATAATGGTTAGTTTGGTATACGTCTATGTCTATGACTCTGTTAATTTGAAGTTTAGTCTAGCTATAAACTGAAATTCGCGGCGCAGTTTTCGGTTCCTATAAAATTGTATGATGAGAAAATGTAGAGTTAAAATGTATGGCAATTCCTAAAGGCAAACCTAAAGGGTAACTCGTTACGGCCTGTAATTCGGGCGGTGATTACAACATATTGAACAGCAAGCTACATTATTCTGTGTACTAGCTGACCCGCCCGCCAATTCATTTGCGTGGACTTAAGTAATATCCTTAATAATGTTGATTTCTATGTAAACTATCAAAGCCAAAGTTTTGCTACAAATCCTTTACTATGTTAAAGTTATTATGAGAAAACCTTTAAAACCCTCCATGTGGATTTCCAAAAATACGTTCTTAGCCTACGTCCTAAAAGGAAACTCCATTAAAAAATTCAGGTTTGTAACTCTTGTAGTTTCAGAGATCTCCTGATGAGTCGCCCAGTTTTCTCTAATAAAGATAGAGATTATGGGAACGTTTAACAAACCTTCCGTCACTATATGTAAACGAATAGTACCTACATCTCTAATGTACACCCGAGTATTATTTCCCAAGTACCTACCACGCGTTTAAAGCCAGAGATATAAGTTTCGGTACACAATAACATACATACGGACGGACATAATAACTGAAGAAAGTGAATTTAAAAAAAAATCTATTCATAACAGATGCTTACGTCTTATACAAAAAATTTATGCAACAGCCTCGTAGTTTTTCTAGTTCCCGAGATTTCTGGATAAGTCAGTGATTGGCTCAACTTTGACTCCTAATACCCTTGACCTCTAGGGTGTGAATTTCAAAAATCCTGAAACACGTGTCTATTTATTTTAAGTCAACTTTCTACGCTACAGTTTGACGGGCCAACAGTTACTGTTCTAAAGTTATTATAAAAATGACCATTGACAACATTTTAATTACTTTTGAAAATGAATTTCCAATAATCCGTTCTTAGTCTACGTCCTAAAAGAAAACTCCATACAAATTTCAGCTTCGTAGCTCTTGTAGTTTCAGAGTTCTCTTGATATGTCACCCAGTTTTCTCTTCTCTTTTATAAATATAGATAACAATGTGCTCTAACAAAGTTCTGTCACCGAATGTCCTAAGCCAAATACAAAACCACTCGTAAGAGGCTCTTAAGCTTATGTAGATACTTACCAGGTATTCAACTATTCACACAAGTACAAAGATTGATTCAAGGGTCGTCCAGCATAACTTGAACTGTCAACTGTTTCTTATTCGGATTCCAGTTGCGGTAAAGTTGGGAATGTTTTTGTTTCGGTCTCACGGGAGTACGATACTCTTATTTTAATTAAACCAAGCTACGAGGAAATCGCAAACTCAGCAAAATGTTCAAAACTTTTTCAGTTACCAACCTGCTTCGAAATACAGTCACAATCAGAACTTTAGCCATTGCGTGTGACCTAAATCTTTGCATAATATGATAATACGCGAATGTAGGGTATGAATATGATTCAGTTGGACATGCCGATTCAGCAAGAGGCAGCTGTAATATCTACTTGCCTTACTGTTTTAATTTTAGATCGACTTTAAACGTGAAGTCAACTCAGTTCCACTTTAGATTTTTATATACACAGTTACTGAAGTACCTAGTCCCTATCTGCTCAACTTTTCTAATTATGCTTATGTAACGAGTTTATGGCTTCTCAGATATTATAAAACAATAACCTATGTTTATTTCTTTAAGCTTACAAAAGAAGCTCATACATAAGTCAAATAAACTAAAACATATTCGTTCTTTAAATCTCTCGACTCGGGGATGAAAATGAATGAGTAAATTCTGACATTAAATTCGTAGAATGTTGAACATGTTGGCGTGAATAGTGTAAAGACCAGAACATCAATCAGCATTTTACGAAACGCAATTTGCCCCGAACTTAAACTAACTAATAAAATCGGTAACGACCCTGTTAGAGCAAACTAATTACTGCCTATAGCAATAGTTGCTTGCTACAATGTAGTCTTGAGTACCTACTGGTACAATATTGCATGCTTGCACGCCGGGACGTGACTAAATATAGGCAGCCAAGTTTGCGAAGACTTGGGCACTTCGAACATACATCTGTATTCAACTAAGTCTCAGAGTGCTTCTAAGAACTTCCGGACTTAAATAATGAAATAGCCGTGTAGTTTCCAACTGTGGGACATCTACTTTTTCTTATAAGAAGTCTTACCCAGACTTAGGTACTTTGTACCTAACCTATTTGACCTAGCAATATAAAATTATATGAAACTGAATTTTTAAAGGCCGATTCCCCTTCATAACCGGAGCCCAACGCAATACGCATTCTCATTTATAACACTTTGCTGACCCAACAGCGATAAAACCTTTTTTATCGCTCTGAAAAGGATTTCTCAGGTTCCACATACAATTCTTTTCTTATATGTAATAAAATAGAAAATGGCAGGTATACGCGGTCCGGAGCGTCCCTTGGGAGCCACCACATAAATTACTATAATTAGTAGAATACTAGCTGGAAATACAATGCCGGCTTCTGTTTGTATACTAACCCCATTCCTCATAGTAAGTTTATATCCCCTGGTAGGTCTGACCTCTTGTCTTGTCTAGTTCTCGCGATTTATTTATAAACATTACAGATTACTAGCATATTATATGGTATCTCTGGTGTGCTATAATCATCTTTCCTGAGCATTACTTTTGTAACTCCTATTTGTTTCTAAGTACTTAGTCAATTCAACTCAAGTTCGACGAAAATATGTCTTAAAAATTTATAACTTACGCAACTCTCTATCTCCGGAGTTTCAAAAAATAAGAACCAAAGTACCTACCTACGGGAGTCTACAACCAATGACTACGCAGGAAGTGATTTGCATGCTAAGCATTGAGTGTAACTACCTCGGGTGACCCTCGCGCCTCGGCAAGACTTATTCCCTGACTTATTCGGGTTTAAACCACCAAGATAAGGACGTCTTTACGTACTATAGTCATTCGATTCGATGGCGGGCAGATAACATATTATATTTTGGAAGCTGAAATGAGAGCGTTGTTACAAAAGGATTTTTTATATCGACAAAGGTCAATTTTATTGCTGCCAGAGGGTTACACAAAATTATGTTACAACCTATAATACCATAATAAAGAATGCCCTCGAATGTGTATTCTCTATTCCATGGATCAGTTGAAATTGTAGAGGTCTTGTTGAAATCAATCTGCCTATTGTTAAACCGTGCGTTAAAGTATTTGGTTCTCTTTTTCAAGTAAAAATTTCATTAGATTACATTCACTTCCTACGAAATTTTAATGTTTTAGGTAATTAAGTATAGGTAGGTTTGTGTAAGCTGCCGCGTAAAGACACGTCTTCACATTGTGATCCCTTAATTAATGTAATTATGGTGGTATTAATGATGTAATTATCCTTTTCACACGGAGAAATATTTATCGTGTGAGGAGCCCGCTGTTGATACAATTAACATCGAATATCGTATAAACTTGCTCTATTGCCGTGAATCCAGCCTAACTTTATTTATAAATACTATTTAACGGGTATTTATCGCGTTTATTTACCTTATTTTCCCGACGTGCCGACAGGAGTTTGACAAGTTTGACAGGACAGGTTTGAGTCATCCCGTGACCACGGCAGTGTGTAAACCTGTCGAAACGTCGGGAAAATAAGGTAAATAAACGCGATAAATACCCGTTAAATAGTATTTATAAATATGTGTTCAGATCGCGTAAGTTTAAAAATATTTACAGCCTAACTTTATTTTGCATCTGCTTTTCCACTTGGAATAAAAGCGATAAAAATTCGCTGATCATCGTCTACGTTCACATCCGCTCGCGAACGAGAAGGCGTGTCCATCCAACCGTTCACCTCCTATTGTTCTAACTTCAGCAAACATTATATTTTCACCATTTCACCCCAATGCTGGCGATTATACGGTTTCAGTAAGTTTCAGTGGATTTACAGACAGTGGCGTGTCGTTTATTGGTCAAGATAAGTTTTTGTTCCAAAAATTTGCATTCCGATGCTTTTACGGACTTGGTTTTTACAAGCCTTAATTCTTTGTTGCACGAAAAAAAATACATATGAAATATTAAACTAAAAAAATAATGTTAAGGGTATCGTAACTTAACAACTAAAACGACTTTATATAGCACTAGAATCTGGCCGCGGCGAGGGCGTCGCACATGGCTTTGCACAATAAAAATTATGTCATCCCGGGATTCCATTCTATCTCCATGCCAATCATTAAGATTTGTTCAGTCGTATTGGTGTGAGGAGTTTAGGGGAGTCCTATGTCCAGCAGTGGACTGATATAGGCTGATGATGATGATAATTGGTGTGAGAACGTGATAGACAGAAATATAGACAGATTTTCGACTTTTTAAAAGTAGTTTCGATATTCTTTTAAACGCACTAGAAAACAGATCTTTTCAGCCTTAATTATCTCGTAAAACGCTCTTTATATGTCATGTATCTCTCACCGAAAGCAAGTGGCTTGTGTGTTTATTAAGTTGTGCTTAATTTTAAAATTTTGAATCGGATACTGAGAATGTAACTAGCTATTTAGTTATTTCCACAATACTTATTTGAGCTCGGTTTAATGGAATCAGGAATTTCATTTCATCACATACAGCTAGATAATTTGCCTTCAAAATAATCTGAGCTATATTCTTATGAAAATGCATAAACCAGTTTTTAATAACTGGAAGACTTAGTAACTGTAGAAATTATTATGGTAGATATGTACTTTTGCAAAATGTCTATGATATTTTTCTATTAGAACTGAGGGCCAGTCTTACCGGTGTATACATAATATAAAACTCTCAGTAATTTTCTTATCGGTTTAAAAAGGAAGACAGGCTGCGGAACAAAATAATTTACCAACCTCCTTATTAAAGATAAAAGCTTCTCGCAGTAAAATTCGCCGACGGCTACACGAGTTTAAGTACTTACCTTCGTAAACCATTGCATCCATGGTGTAAATCCCGGTTATTCTCAAAGCGTTTTAACCAAGTAAATAGGTACAGAACCTACTGCGTACATAGTAGGGTAGGGTTGCCAGCAAAGTAGGGCTAGGGAACAGAAGATTCTTGAGAGGTTTTATTAAGTGATGCTTTAAATAGAAGAATAGAGTATGAGAAGTTTATGGTTTATTATTCTTCATCCATCATATATGTAAAATTACAGTTTCATACTAAACCAATACGTCCCAACATACACAATATGAAGGGATGCGAATATTTAAAAAAAATTAGGTACTATTACAGAAATTAGCCTTTATGTACTGTGAGTTAAATAGGTACAATACGAAGTAGATACAAAAATCTATAAGCTAAGTATCTAAGTGACCATATGCCAAAAGTTGGATATTATGCTGTCTTTTAATTTAAGGCAAAAAATCTTCCGCACGTGGTTTTTGAAAAAAAAAACTAACCGTACAACTTGATCTTGGTGAATCGTTCTTGTGTTTACAGAGAATGTTTCAGGTGTAGAGCCTACATTATACAGCCTTTTGTAAAGATAAGCCAATTTATTGTCTTCGGTCCCGTTTGCCGCCTTTTTTATTGTCCGTGCCGACCGGCATTAGCAATATGCTCCACACGTTATGTTCTAAACGAAAACTAGAATAACGCTATTAGGTTTCCCTTTTTACTTTTTTTAGATATACTTTATTAGTAATTGAGCTGTTGGTTACTTGGTGAGGCTAGGACTATTTTCGGAATATAAATCAAAGGACTACGGACATTTTTGGCCCCTTTTTCATAACTAAAAACCTATTTATAATCATAGCTACTTAGTGACAGCTATTTATATAATTTATCACAACTTGACTTTTTTCTAAAAAGCACCAAAACACCAATTTTGCGGTCGATTTTAACTTAACTCCAATAGAATGAAATAAAGTACGCTCCAAGAGCTTTCAAATGACATAATGTTTTATCACTGTTCGGTCAGCTCTGAAAACGGGGTCTAGTCTTCATACAAAAGTGGAAAAACAAATAGTTTTTTATATTTGTAAATTAATTTGTAAATAAATTAATTTGAGTTTATTCTGATGATAAATATATAAATGGTCTAAATGGTGAGTCTTCTTGGTTGCCACCATAGTTCTATTTAATCCCTTTGATAAAAAATCAAGCCTTTCCACGGTTTCAACCGTTTCTGTTTTTGCACGATATGAGCTTTATGTACTTTTGTCAGTGTCAGTCAACCACGGTGAAGTGACTAAAATGTAGTAAACCTGCGCTTTGTTAAATTCCTATACAACGTAGCGCTTTCTATACACCCTTTGGAACAATATTTTCATCAAAATACCGCCAGGAGATGAGAGGCTTAGCAAAGTGATTTCAGTAGAGCGGAAAATCATTATTGTACTGCCTTGCACAGCTACGTTCCTCTGTAGCAGACATGCAGCTGTTCAAATGATAAAAGTGCTTTAAAGCTGTGTTAAGAAACTAGCTTTAACCCGTTTCATATTGCTGCGCGTACAGTCTACTTATGAGGAATCAGCGGTTATTTAATTAAATAGTTTTCTTTGAATATTTTATTGCTTTACTGTATAATACCTAATTCATTGCGAATATTGAACCTAAATACCTTCTGTATCAGGAGAGAGTTATTCAATGCATGTCAGACATACCTACTTCAAATGTATATCTGAAATCGACAAATA
The DNA here is from genome assembly GCA_947086465.1 of Eupithecia exiguata. Classification (NCBI taxonomy): domain Eukaryota; kingdom Metazoa; phylum Arthropoda; class Insecta; order Lepidoptera; family Geometridae; genus Eupithecia; species Eupithecia exiguata. The sequence continues at coordinate 6,331,430 of OX352238.1, read as the reverse complement.
TCATAAAATAACGTAAAGTCAATACCGTAAAACATGCAGTACTACAAACTCAGTTGAATTTCAGTCATAACCATAAATAGGATAGCTTGTAGCACAGCAGGTATCGATTCGTCAGAGCATATAGTATTTGTAAGCATTGAACGTTCGGCGTGGAACGAGCCAATATTGGTAAAAGCAGCTGTTGCCTCGTAACAGGCCAACTGTCGTTTTTGGCTCCTCAATAACTAAACACATAAAAAAGATCGACGATTGAGTGTTTTGTTGAGTGTTTATTAGACAATAAACAGGTTTTAGCTTCGTTGTTAATGGTTGAGTTGAACATTAGTAAGCTATTGTTACATTTAAGAACTTATATTGCACATTGTATGTACATTGTAAGTACAGCCTAGCGGTAAAAAAAACCTATCCATAAAATACACCATCTTAAATTCGATTATTTTTGACTTGGAGTCACTCGACTGCGAAGCGAAAACGAACGACATCTCGAGAGCCCTAGGGCTCTTAAACCAGTGACGTCATCAAGATTTCCAATTTGCTCTGAGTTTATTCTGATGAATAGAGTTTAAATCTCTTATTTATCGCGCTAACCAAATTTTAAATTCACTAAAATGCCACAATTTATCTGTTTGTATACATAATTATATGTAACTTGATGGCACTGAGTCCACCGATTTAAAAAAATAAATCTAAAATGCGCCAGAACGCAATTTCTTCCGAACCGTTCTTCTGAAAGAAAGGTTTTACAAGTAGTTTGAAAGAATACGAAATTTCTCCCTCGGGGTAAGATATTATTTTGTTTATTGAATTCAGAACACTACACTCTTCGATCTATGTAAGAATTTTGCAGGAAAATGCCATTATAAAAATATTCTTTGTTATTTTAAAAATGGATAGCAATGAGAAAAAAAATCACTACGTTCTATTGGTTGCTGAATAACATGACATATGTAGACTCTTCCAGGGATGTTATGGATAAAAGGATGGAAAATCTAAGATTGAATACAACAAGTGCTTTACCTGAGAGTGGTCAAGGTTTTGTAAGTAGCGTGTGAACACGTTTACATTCTTAGTCAGTTTTATGTTGTAGAGATTCTATTTTTATCAAGTTTGTTATAAATATACGGAGCTAAGAACTGTGAATGATGGCGTGCGAAAGATGTTTTGGGCGATTTTATTGCATAGACTTTGTTTTTTAGTCGTTTGTATGAAATGTCAAAATGAGGTGTTATTTTATGTTGTCTGTCTGTTGTTGACTGGCAGAGCGCAAAGAACATGGTTTTTATTTGGCTAATTGTTGCCGCATGTCTATTAAGTTTAAAAACGGTTATTAGCTTGCGTACTCTAGCAGTGATGGCTCTAATATGATAGGACATAGGTCATATGTTGGTCTATTGTGACACCAAGGTATTTTATAGCGGAAACTCTTTCCAGATCTTTGCAGTTGCAGTTTTCACGTGATGCTTGAAGACACAGGTTGGAACGTACTTGTATGTTGAACTCTAGGTTAGGTTGTCCTGGTTTGCGGAGACAGAATGTAACACTAAGTGTGTTACATTCTGTGTTTTAGTCGCATTTAGAGTAAGTACATATATTACTGTAGAGGTACTTAGAGACCAGATCAAAACCACCCTGTGCTTGTTTAAAAAGGCCCTTCCAACTCTCATCTCGAAATAATAGGACTGTGTCGTCAGCAAACGCAATAATTTTACAATTTTTTACCACATATTTGGTTTGTATAGACAAAAAATAGAGTCGGTCCAATTATTGACCCCTGGGGCATTCCAAATATGACTGGTAGAGCTGGTGTACTCTCCAATCTTTTAACTTTGTGTTCTATCAGTAAGGTAGTTTTTGAATAGGTTCTACTGCTCTCCCCGTATTCCCAGACCTTAAAGCAGCGATATAGATATAGTATCAAACGCTTTTGCAAGGTCTAGGAATACTCCCATGCATTTAAAACAATTATCCAAGCAGTTCACAATAAAATCATTTTATTCCGTTACTGCGTCTGCCGTTGAGCGTCCCTTCCGGAAACCAAACTGGTTTTTTGAGATAAGATCGAACTCTTCCAAGTATTTTACCAATCTATTATTTATTGCTTTTAAGAGAATTTTCGATAACGCCGGTAGTATTGATATCGGCATATAATTTAAGTATGGGAGCTTAGAGGTTCGTTACCTTAGGAGAGGTTTATAAGCAAAACATGTGAATTCAAATCTCGCTATATATACCTGCAATTTCGCCACGAAACAATAGCACATAGCAAGATATATTTGGTGTATGAATATCTAAGACCTATTGGCTACTCAAAGTTTATTTTCTTTTAATTTAAGCCTGTTTTGAAGTTTATTTCATTCATTTCATTGACTGAAGAGTTTAATAAATCAGAGTGGAGGTCTGCAGCCCCGACAGGCGGTTGTTTCGAGTGGGCGGGGATCGAAAGAAATTTCATTTCCTGCAGTTATCGACTTTCCATAAAGGCCATTTCCCATTTTCTTAAGTATGTGTTTTTATTTGCTTTTATCGAACCGATCCTACCACAGCAATATTATTTTCTTTTCTATGTGTATATGTTTAACTGCAAAATAAAGTTGAGTGGTTTAATTGATAATATTGGCTTCAAGTGCATAATTTGTTAAAATATTTTGGTTTCGCTCTTATTAGACTGATTAGAACTTAATTATATATTTTATATCTAAATGATTATTGTATTTTACAGGTACTTTATATACAACACCAAAATTTAAGGTAAGCTCTTTTAAATTTCTTGATGTAGTAAGTAACCATAAATGCACGGAAACTATGACTATGTAGGCAGCTTTATATTATTAACGTAATTTCGCTCTTTATCCAATGACTTTGTGACGTGAAAAGTAGCTTTTTTTCAGTTAAGAAAAAGCATCTGCCTACGGTAAAACGTATATAGCAAAACAAATAGATTAGATCGCAGCTTTAGCAGAAACATTTAATCTGTTCGATGTGCCATTAGAGTCACAAGTTGCGCCATTCCTACCTTATTTATGTCGGCTCGACTTCAGCCGCCACTTGCTCTACACAGGATTTATTTAAACTGGACAATTCTCTACGTGCTCTTTACTAAAGGTAAAGAGCGATTATTTTAATACTAAGAGCGAGTATTTTAATACTAAGAGGATAGGACACCACCAATGGCCATTTTTCGATAAAGAAACTGTCGCATATGAAAGTGGATAAGTAAGTAAGTAAGTAAATTTTAAGTAAATAACTTTGTGTACTTTGTCGACATAATTTTAAAGTAAAATTTTTGATTGCATAACTGCCGAACGGCTACGTCTATGGACAAAATACCTGAACTATGATCATAAATATCTATCTACCCACCATTATACGTAATAAGTTTGTATCATTTTATCGAATGTGAGGCACAAATGTTCGGATGTAAAAAGAAGCTCCAAAAGTTTGTATTCAATTAATAAATTATAGCCGTCAATTCAAAAGAAATTGGCTAAATGGGAAACGAAAGTTTCTTGAAATTTATTGGTGGGACACAAAAACGTAACATTCAATAAATCTCATTAAAAGTTTTTTACCTATTATTTTCGTCCGAAAAGTCATTTATACATTACTTGCTGTTGTCCGCGGCTTTGCACGCGCTTTTCAAGTAGCCTAGGTCCGTCTCAGAGATATCATTTACCTCCATGCCAAATTTCATTATGATCCGTTCAGCCGATTAGGCGTGAAACCAAAATAATAGACAGGCAGACATAGGTACTTTCGAATTTATAATCTTAGTACAGATGAGATGAGGAATACATTGGACCACATGGATTCGTCGTATCGGTAGGTTAAGTCCCTAATATAAATTGAAGTTATTATTAGGCACAGTATTCCTGGTACGAGTGAATAACTTCTAAAGCTTGCTAAAAAGACATCTAAAACAAATGAAAGTTTTTCCATCATCCATCATATTCAATTAAGTTCCGTACCCGAAGGGTAGAACGGGTATATCAGTCTGTCCGCCTATTGTCCGTCTGTCCGTCTGTCACCAGGCTGCATCTCATGAACCGTAATAGTTAGACAGTTGAAATTTTCACAGATGATGTATTTCTGTTGCCGCTATAACAACAAATACTAAAAAACAGAATACCCAGACACACCAACAGATACATAACAGACATACATAACAGAACAGTTTCCCCCTTGAAATATTCACAGAATATTTAGCTATATATCCACTTTAAAAATAAATAATTAAATTAAAATTTAACAAATATTTAAGGGCAGCTCTTATACAACAAACGTGATTTATTTGCCGTTTTTATAGATAATGGTATGGAAACCCTTCGTGCGCGAGCCCGACTCGCACTTGGCCGGTTTTATTTCAATGTATAAGATTCGTAGGCAATTTTTATAACTGCTTGTTAGGCTCCCAAAAAACATCAAAATTAGTTTGCCCCGCGTCAAAAGTAAGGTCGCCCGAGCAAAGCTCAATTAGAGAGGGACTTTGTAAATTATGCAAATGCAAGTCTACACGTGCTCTCATCATTAAAATCTAACGCCCCGTTGGCATTGACCCTTCAGACACGCTTATATGCAAAATTTAAATAAAGATGGACAAATGCGAAAATCAAGCGTGGTCGTGGAATTTTAAATTATTTAACAGATTTTCCTAGGTACGTTTTTGAAAGGGATTTTGAGAGTCAAACATATGACGTGTATCGTGTGACAATCGCATTTGAATAATAGATATGAATTTGCAATAAGGTGTGACTTCAGGTATATTCAAGAACATAATGATCTAAAAAATGAAATAAGTTCCCAAAAAAAATCGATTTCGGCGGGACTTGAAACTGCGATTGATTTATTTAATTTCTTAGAGATACCCTAACAACCCATAACAAAAACATTATATATGACCTAAGTCCTTAGTATGAGTTGTGCATTAGATTACGATAACTTAAAAGTTTTCGGCTCTTTCGATACATTTGGCGCCTTGCTCTCTACCGGATAGAGTGGAACTAATTTTCGTAGCTTGACAGCGGTTGAATAGTTTTATGCTCGTAGGCTACTAGTTTTGGTTTTTGTTTCATACGAACTCGATTTTAACTGGTTGTCGAATGGTTCAGTTCAGTGAGATTTTGCAGATGCTATTTTCGCTGAATATTTTATTTGTCTCATTTTTTTTACGTGTAATCGTGATAGAGGTTAATGTCAATCGACATCCCTCGAAAACTTTCTAATTATCAAACTGTGCACTGTGCTTGTACTAAGCTTACTGAAAAGTAGGCTAGTTGCTAAAGCAATGAAATAAGTACCCAAATTTTTTCGATTTTGCGGGACTTGAACACGCGCCCCACAACCGGAGTAAAATTTAAAAAAATCCAAAATTTATGGGAACTTATTTAATTTCTTAGAGATACCCAGAGTACGGGGAAGCACTATAATAACAACTCAATTACTGTTTGATTTGTCCAGTTGGATGAACCTCTTTCGGCTGTGATGTGATCTGTCCAGTAGATACCTAAGTGTCCATAAACAAAATATAGCGAACCTACCTACCTTCACCATCATTCCGGAAACCTAAAACTCGAAATTGATCGTTGTAAAGTGGCAAGGCAGGAGAATTGGCACGGCCCCCAACGCGGTGACAGCCTGCGGTGTTGCTACAGTCAGGTAACATTTGTGGTTAGCAATGCATGTGAGCAAAACTTATTTCTGCTCTCAAATGCCGTTTATTTTCCTAATATCGATGTTCAAATTTTCTGGCTGATAATACAAAACTTTTTCCAGAAAAAGAAATTGTCAGTACTCTTTAAAACTAATATTGCAGTAGCTAGTGGACGGAAAACAAAACAAAATATCAATGAAATGCGTTTCGTAGGTACCTTGTTTCAATGGAAATCGGTCACTGAAGTCGGTCAGGGCCGCGCTTCCTTCGCATAATATTACAGTAGATTCCATAGCTCCATTTCATTCAGTCTTCACCTTAGCAACCAGTGCATTTTGTAGTAATTTTTATAAAATTACTACCTATATTTCAATAGGTAGTCCAAGGAAAAGTAAACAGCCGATATAAACAAAACGCTAAGTTATGTTTTTCTAAAAATCGTATTTCGGTCGGCCGGACACAGAACTTGATAAACCAACTTATTTCATAAAAGGTCAAACTTCGACATTTGAAACAAGTCTCAAATATTATGATTAGCTACACAAAGTAAAAGATAAAATATTCAATAGAAAGTTGGTCTAAACGCTGAGGAGGCTGCCATTACTGGCCGGATTGGAGACTGCGATGCCGCTCACGAGATTCATCTTTTATTAATAGTGCTTCTTTTTAAAGCTCTTTTACTGAAACTTTAAAGGGAATTTCTACGGACAGGAAATTTCGCATGACGGGTCATGGCCGTGGCTTGGACGTTTTAATGTGACATGAGCTTGAACTCGATAATGAGTTGGTAAAGTTGGACGTCCCTCACTTTCCCTGTCCCCTACCAGTTTGCTGAAATCTAAAACTTATGAGCACAAAATATTGCAGACTAGACATATTTTTTATTATTATCTTCTGCCCATAGTTTTAAACACGTTTTTTATAAATTTCCTCTCATGTTATTCCATTAGAACTACCTGTATCTATGTAGTGTTTCATTATAATTCCTTCTGTGATTTTAACATGCAGAAGACACAAGGATCTATACATCCATCCAAATGTTTAAAATTATAATGTTCGTGTAAAAGTGTCATGTTATGAAAACACGTTTTGATGTTGCCGTGATGCCAATAGGTAGACATCGCCTTAAACTAGGTCCGCATAATACCAGTTGACAAAATCGGCCCTGTGCGTATGTTATACACGTGTGCTATACACAACCAAGCGGCTTGGTTGATTAGCTATCTGGAATAGTTTGAACTAGTATTAACTACTGGGTACTGTGAATTGGAGACCTCAATGATTTGCTGTGGTGGTCGCTGCTTAAGAATCGACCCCTCCGATTGAACCCGTGGATGTCGTAAGAGACTCTAAGGGGAGAGCCGCAGTTTGTTTTGTGGATTTTTAACACTTTTGCTGCGATCTGCAATCGCCGGCCAGGCTTGCTTATTATGTCTTGTTGCTTATTGACCTTGTTTGCGGAAAGCATATTCAGAAGCGGTCGTGCTTATATGAGCTGACGAGGTGAATAATGATTACCGATTACCATTATTATGTTTTAGAAATTAGATGGAAAGTCCTCCTATGTTATTGTAAGCTAGACTAAACTTTTTTATTGATAGCATGGGATATTTCTTACGTGAAATATGGACGGGTCGTGAGCTCGGAAAGCCTTGTTACCCGGATAGTATGACGTCATTAAGCCTTTCTCATATCGCATCTAAGCATATAAGCTGGCGAAGGAATCCAGCCTCTGTTATAACTTGAAATATAACGTACACATCCAATCTTTTTTAATATGTTAGAAAAATATATCAGGCCAAATTAAACCTATATGAAATAGAGTCAACAAAAGTTATTTTTAGGAGTAATATCTTATCTTGCTCTTGGTACGAACTTACGATATACAAGAAGATAAACAAAACTATAAATCAAGTAAAAAATTTACGTAGTAGATACGTATTTTTTACTTTGAAATTTAAAAATATGAGCAGTCACCTTTATCGCCTATTTGTTCATTCAGACGCCAGCATCTCAAGAATTCGATAACAATAAAATGACTTCGTCGACTCTTATTCATAATTCACGCTCAGGATCTTCAGATATGTATGACCCTAATGCGAATTTAACTACGCGCACGTGCCTATGCTACACAGGGCCGGGTTTTGCCAAATAAACTTTTAATTTAAACTACAATTCATTGTTGGACAGATTGTTTCAAGTTTTTGATTTAATTTTGAAAACAGAAGTTGATTGAAAAATGAAATGTAACACTATTTTTGGTCAATAAGTATTGTCTAAGTGCTTATTTTGTAAGCCAAAAGAAATAAAATTATTGAATTTTGAATTTTAAGCGGATTTTAGACTGAGAGCTTTATGGTGTATTTCTCGTGTTGAAAACGGACACTTTTGGTCCACCCGGTATTCATCGGACCGTGGACACAAAACGAGATCGCCCTATCTGGTTGTGTTCTAAAAATTGTTAGAGAAATATTTATTGTTCAACCTCGTAGAAACAAAGTTCTTGGGTGAAAATAAAATGATCGAAGCGAATGGGTGTGTCCTAAACTACCACTTTAGAATGATTGATTTATGTTCTACAAAACTAAGTAGCCCATAAATTTTAGCTGATAATTTCTGTAAAACAGTTTCAACGGAATGGTCAAGAAAATGTTTAATTATTATTTAGTAACTCATTTTAGACGTTTTATTTTGTCATAGGTGACCTATGACAAACTTAGTTACCTACTATTCACCAAACATCCAAAATATATAAAAAAATATGGCAGCTCGCTTTGCTCGCCGTTTATTATAATTCCTGTTGTTAGAAGTTGAGGGTTCGGATAGTCAATGATGATTTACAATATTAAAGCCGTCATTAAACGTAACTCTTAAAACTTTTAAAACTATCATGGCTTTTAGCACTAAAGTAAGTAATGTTAGTTCACAAAAAAACAAAAAAGGATGGTAGATCGGTATGTCTGCCAATAAGAACTCACTCATAGTGCCTTCAGTTATTGCGTGATTATGGTGCATGAATCTGTGCCGAAATATTGGAAAACTCAAAAATCAAATCATGGTTAACTCCAATGACTAACAGAAATGTAAGTATTTATTTATTACAATGACATATTTGTCAGCCTGTAAGCCATGAATCAGCTGATATGTGAAACACTTATAAGTTATTTCGTTGCTTGGCTGACTCATTGCCGTATGTCTCGATTTATTAACATCTATAACGAAAACATGTAGATCTGTTAAAATAAATAAATGCATTTGTTTTTGGGACAGCCCTATGCAGCAGGTAGCTTGTAAAGCCAGCTTACGGGGGTACACCCTCTATCGATCGTAGGAGCCATCTCTCAGGCTTGTTACTTTGAACTGAGGTGGTTGAGCGTTTCTACTAATCTAAGTTGGACTATTCAAATTTATAGTTTAGGTACTCGTAGATTATTTAATTTTCTGTATTTTAGGCTCCAGCTGTAAAGCATACTATTTTAAACATTCGCGTTTAGTCCTTGCGCGTTCAGAATGGGATAGAATTATTTCGAACTGGAATCAAGCGGTAAGGTATTTACTTTGACAAGGTTCCGTTCCACACTGACCGCACACGGATCGCACCTCATTTTTAAAACACAACACAAAATACGTAATAATATTCAACGTAATGCTTAAAATATATGTATGTATTTATAATACTGATTATCATTATCTGGAACGTTCATTGTCGCTGCGCCAGGCTACGGCGTAGCGCCTAGTTGTTTCGTAGCACACTCGTAGCACTTACGTAGCACCTGGGCGCACTTACCACAGATTACGAACCACTTACCTTCTTTGCATAAAAAGCGTTGTCTACTCTTCGAGTGGAATGGTAAAACTGAACGTTTGTAAAAAGGTAACGTTACGGAACGTACGTAAGGTACGTACGTTTCACGATAACGTTGGTAAGCGTTGGTAAGTAAAAAGGTAAGGTAAGGTTATGGAAACCCTCACGTACGTAAGCTTTGGTTGCGGAATATGATTGCCTGAACATTCAATTTGCATTTTAACTAGAACACGTGTTTCGGATGATATTTGTTATTTCGGACTGTAAACTAAATGCAATCTATAGTGTGTATTTGCTCAGTTGATATCAGTACAAACATGGCCGCTACCACCGATATGGTATATTTGATTTAGCATGAATTCATGCATGATTTGTCTTTTTTACCCGACTACCGACAGGGGAGGGTTATGAGGTTAGTTGATTTGTTTGTTTATTGCTATTTTCCAAATTAGTGTCTGTAACGTTGTTGTGTTTTTTGTATATAACGTTTCTATTAGTGGCATCTTAAGCAGTGTATACATAGCTATATATACTGTTAATTTTAAGAATAATGTAAACTGTTTGTGCCTTACTATACGAAAAATAAAATAAATAAATAAATTTAGTGCCTCGGGTTACTGAAATATTTTTAGCACAAGCCTTGCAGGCTTTTATGTTATTTACTAACGAATAATATTTAAACAATTGGAAAGCATGAACCGCATACATGTAGTCCGTAGCCGTATATACATTTATGTGTATCAGTGTTGCCAACAACAGCATGCATGGTTGACTCCGTCTTTGAGAGCTATCGTTATTCACTGCGTGCATGCACGTATACCTATACTTGCCTTAATATGTTCTATCTGGTTCTATGTGTGCTCAAGCTTGACTCAATTATGCGGTTTCTCGTCTCTTTGTGGCGCTGGTCACGCTAGTTTCCCCTGTTGAGAGCTCCAGCTAGGTCGAATGATCCGTGAAGCTTAATTAGAATAGGGATAAGATTGTAGAAAACCATGTAAGATATCTTTCGACCGTACGTTTGATAAACTAAAATGTTTTATTTTGTAATACAAAATCTTGATTCGAAAAAGAAGATCAATGAATGGGTGAGTCTCCGGTGAGCATCCATCCAATCAATGAAAGAAGTTGATTCGCTAATCTACCTGCCTGCTTTCACAAACTTGGGATCAAAAGCTATCCAACAATAATGTACGGTAGTTGAACATAATATTTAATTGATGCTTTGCCACAGAGCAATCTATTTACCTCGAGGTCTGGCTCTCAATCACAGTACAATACTATTGTGCTTCATGAATTCGGATAAAACGACCCTCCAACGACATCTTGAACGAAAGTCATTTATAAAATCATAAAGAGCGGAACGGAGTAAAGTTCCTATTTTCAACATTTTTGTAAAAGTCATTGACAAAGGGAGTTATTGGTCATAACAACAAAACCACCCTTTAAGCGAACTCGCTAGTTGATAACTTCAATTTGTTTTGACGGGAGTCTTTTGGGGTCTGTTTACGGTAAAATAGTGAATGATATGAGACCATTTATCTCCATTTTGAGACTTGATTCTGTTGAAAGAAATATTTCCTTTGCTGTAGCCATTTTAAATCTGATAATCTTGTAAAATATGATATATGTGGCAAACGCTTTCAAGTTTGCGCTCAAAGATATTCTTGTGTTTCTGTAGGTTTTATTACTATTAGAAAAATACACACGATACAAGTGACCTGTTTTGACTTTGGTCAAGATAAGACTTAGACCTTTAATTCCGAACAAATTCCCATGGACTCGAGATAATGATATAATAACATTACATATTTTTGAAGATATGGATATCAAATTTTGTCATTTTGAGATCTACTTCTTCGTACGTTAAATTTTGTTATAAATCAACAACAAAATAGTTATTATAGAGTGGTCTTGATTATATTTTTGCAAATACCTTATAAAAATATCGATTATTGGTAGGTACATACTGAGGTATTTATGTATAGATGATACGTAAAGGGCAGGCGAAACTTTAAGAAACAAGTTTTTACGAGTTTATGTAAACTAAAAGCAGTCTTGTACTTTGTTAACCTGTAGAAAACCATACAGCAAGGCAAAATATGTAATTATTTACCAGAAGCGTCGTGTCACCTGACGACAGGTGATTAATGGTAGGCTGACGCTTCCATTAGGTGCCTTGTCTGCTTTTAGATTACTCCGATGTACCAACTGAGAACTGGAATAACTCAGAAATCATAATAAAGAAATATAATTTTGTATACCAAGAAATAATGATTATATATGAGGGCAGAGTTCCATTGCTAAAATGAAAGAAATCGTGAGCAATGCAGCTTTATCCTTAAATAAACACATGGGTATAATGAGATGTTCGATCAGTACATAACCTTTATACGGTTGGGTAGCATATTTCATCAGTGTGTTACCCAAATACAAACATTCAACGAAACATTTTCATACCCTACCCGAGGTTTACGGTTCAACTTTAATAAACTCGGGGCAAATTTCCAAGTCTGGGCTTAGTTGATTTCTTTTCTAAAACTTAATTAAAACGATAAAAGAAAGGCGGTGATTAAAAATGTACTTTTCTGTGTCCACTTCGAAGTAATATTATACCCAGGGTAAAGTTATTTACTGGTAGGTAATATTGTAAAGCGCTGCGCTGTATGCAAAGTTACCACTAGAGGACAAAATGAAATGCAGATGTGTATCTAGGCTCTAGAGTAAGGTAAGTTGCTCTACATTATTGGCCGGGGAAGGTCTGGCTAATTAGCCCGAGCTGAGCCTACTTACCCCTACGTCATACATCCAAGTCCACCCATTTTTTTCTAGTTTTTCCCAGCTTTAGGGTCTAATTTGCGACACCCCTCTGGGTGTGTTACCACTGAAATACAAAATGATCACAAATTATATAATCGTAATTTTATAGACTACACATTCATCATTATTTTTAGCTTGTTCTTGTCGAATAATCTCAATTCCTGAGAAATTATGATAACTTAGAAGCCTGGGTTTACGGTCCAGGAGGCTGGTGATTTATTTTGGCAACCAAGTTCAGAGGGAAAGTTTTAAATAGCCGCGGGTGTCTTTGATTCATCGTTATACTTACAAAAGGGATTTGCTCGCAATTTTTTATTACTTATGGACTTAGAAGGTAGTATGTTTGAAAAACTTCCGTATTTAACAAAAAATTTAAGAGCATAGAAATTTGCATTTTATGGCCCGTATATATGTATACCCAGCAGGGGGTAAAATCCGGCTGCGGATGATGATGACGATGATGTTTCAATAAATTTCTTTTTTGAACTTTCAAACTGGGAGTCTTTTGAATGCCAACATCTTTAATACGGTTCGTACAACAGGTTCCGTTTCAAACGCCTCTCGTTATGTCGTTAAAAATTTACAGCACTTACAAACCGCGAAGGTAGGGCCCAACCCACTAACTATTAATATTTTACTTCGACCAAAATACCTTAAAAGCTTATCCATTCCAAAAGAGATTATTATATTGAATATATAGTAATGTTTGTAGCGTAGATTAACTGAAATGGAAAAAGATTGGGGCGCGTTTATCGATTAGGCGACATTTTACAGTCTTCTCGATTCGATGACGACGTCGTAAACATTTATTGAGTTCAAGTTGTTTTCTTTGCGATCATCCATAACTCTTAATTCAGAAGATAATGCAACATTTTTATACGATCAGCATGAAAGAGCACATCAAAAATCATATTTTATCTATTGTAATAGATTCAGACAGAGCCTTGTGAGGCCGCCGACGATGAAAATCACATCACACTATTTATACAATAAATGAATAAAATTAGTCGTTACTTCTCTACTAGCTTATGTAACTATCTAATTAGGAACAAACTGTTAATAAGTGTTTTATTATCTACAAATTTATATTTCTACAAAAGAATTTGATTTGTTAGTAGTCGCCGTTTTTGGCGTTGGTCTCCGTTGGCGCCAGCGGTTGGCGCCTCGAGTTCCTTCTAGGTTTTCCTCTCTCTAGCCTTTGTCATCTTTAAGGACCAGCTCTCTTCGTAAAAATCATTTTGATCACACTATGATATTATAAATGCGAAACTTTGGATATTTGTCACCTCTTCAAGCCATAACGACTGAAACGATCGGGCTGAAATTTTACATAGAGCTCTAAGCCTGGAATCAAACGTAGGCTTTTTATCCTATAAAACAGTTCCCATGAGATAGAAATAAGCTATAAACGTTTTCATCGTAACAACGAGTGCGAAGCAGCGGGCAGAAACTACTCTCTCATAAAATCCGCGCAGCAAATTACAGATGCATAGCTTAGGCCTTATTTACGAATATTTCAATTTAATTTTTTTTTATTGATACCATGTTGTTCGTAGGTCTTATAATAAATATTTTGTTGTATAATAGTTCCAAACATGGACCCGGCTAGGGCACTACAATAACGGTACTTACAAAAGTAGAGGTAAGTAGGTACTTAAAGAACAAAAGTACTTATATAAAACTTAAAACAAAACAAAATTTAACTTAAAACAAACCTTGACAAAAAAAAGCAAAGACGCGGGGCGTCGCGCGTTATATTGGGTGGCGCGACCCGCCTTGAATGATAATAATATGGCGTTGAAGAGTGCGTTTATGGAAAAGCGATTTTACACGCGTTTGTTCGAAATGCTTTTTTGCGGCGGAACCCGCAGATGGCATCGACACGTCTCACGTGACGTTTTTCGCGGCGGCGACCGCAGCGTCCCACGTCTCGCGACTGCGCCCAAAGCGGTGCCCGCTGAACCTTCTGCCTTTTTTGTTTGGAAATCTCAACGCAGAAGTAAGTCAGCAGTCGTAACGTGTGTATTACCGTACATTTCGATATGTTTGTGTTTACGCGTGCCATAACGGGGGCCGCTGCACGCGCTGCCGCTGCTACTGTTTACGGATAAAACGCCCAACGCGCTGCGAGACGCCACGCCACACGCGACGCGCGACGCCCCGCGTCTCCGTAAAAAAGGCAGGTCTTGCATATTTGCGCCAAATATTTTATTTTACTTTTTAGGGTTTCGGTACAGAACAAAAACCTTATGGTATCGCTCTGTCCGTCCTTTTTATCCCTTAAATATTTGAGCAACTACCGAATTTTAACTTGAAAATGTAGAAATTCTGGGTTAGAAATTTCACAAAGAGACATTCAAAGTCGAAAAGAATATCAAATGAGAGGTGTCGGTCATTACTAAACCGATTTTTTTATGTTTCATTCTATAGAAAATACATTGAAAATAGACATATTCATCAGATAGTCATATCTCTAGCCTAGTACCTATAGTTTTTGTTTACTTAATAAAAGTTCGAAACCCTCGGCGCGCGGATCACACTCGCCCTTGACGGATCTTTTTTTTTTCTTCTCAGTTCTACTTTTCGACAAAATGAAGGGAACCACGAATGCGAAGATTCCTTTAATTTGAATGGGGAGGAACCGCCGGCGTTTGCCAAGGACGATAAATGCCCCAATGACGAGATTATTCTCTTTACCAATTACGAAATTGAACGCTATTCTGAGAAATTATAATAAACATTTCAATCTAATTTAAATCGTTTATTGGGGTTGAAAATCTATACTTTTTATGGTTATGAATGTGGAAGGAAGATTGTTGTTTGCTTCGCCTTTACAACAAGATAAAGTTAAAAACTACAACCCGACTACGTGAAAGTTATAAAAGAAACATGTTTGAAACATTTACATTGACAAAATAGAATGACGTATCGGTCATATTTGATAGGCATAGAGTTGAAAATGAAAATAGGTCGTAGGTATTGTAATTTTTCTCTATGGGGCCTGCAACCTGCGGCTACCTAAACTTTAATACGCGTTTTGAAGGCTTATTCGGGGTCGGAGCCCTAAATCCTATAGCCTATAACCATCGGGGTATTGAGACGAATCAATCGATACATAATTTGTTGAAATCGAACCAGTAGTTTCAGCGCTACGTGGGAACAAAGAAATCGGCCACATACATACAAACATACAAATATACAAACATATAAACATACAAACATAGGGTGCTAACCTCATAACCCTCCCCTGTCGGTAGTCGGGTAAAAACTAAGGCTTGGATTTACTGTAGGTACGATTTCATGCTATATCTTTAACTGTAAGTACCTATATATTCAAATATTATGGATTTGTAAAATATTCATTTTAATTCTAACTAACATTATATATGCGAAAGTATGTTTGTTTGTTTGTCCTTCCTTCACGCCCTAACTAAACAACCAATCGACATGATTTTTGGCGTAGTTGAAAGGATGGAGACAAAAAGTAGCCTATGTTATAGGCTACTTTTTGTCTTTTTAAAGCATCAAATTCTCATGGGAGATTTACGTGAATAATCCCCCTAGAAAAGTGGAATTCGAATTTAACGCGGGTGAAACCGCGGGGAACAGCTAGTGTTTACTTATGCCTTAATATATTTTTTTAAAGTTATCGCCCTTGTGAGCAAATTTGCAGATCTACACTAGTGTACTTTTTGTATATTTACGAGTATATTTGCCTTCATAAAAATATAAAAGGCTGGCCGAGTATGTCGAGGGTATGAATAAACAGTGGACACGTCGAGAATGTTGCTTAATTGACACTCATCTCGGATTCAAAGGGCAGACCCACATAATGGCAGATATTTATAAACCTCGCTCGCCTCTTACTCAGCTACTCCTCTCCTCCCACTGTTATTTGATAAAAGTAGGTACACTTCACATAATACGGTTTTGCAAATGGATTGAAACTTTGGAAGTTTATTTTCGTGTTGATTTCGATATTTGTCGAAACTTTTATGATTCGAATATTTCAATGGATTATTGAAATAAAAGTGGTTGGATGTAATGCACGCAGAATAGTGTTTTTTACAAATTAATGCCCATCGTCAAAATACATTTTAGAAATCGCTGATAAAAGTGAGCAACTTTCATGCTAATATTGTTTGATACATGCTTTTACCTCACGCTGAACGTTGCTCTAGAAAGTTTTCATATAGAAACTAGTTTTGAATAATCAATAAATGGACAGACACGTCAATTTACCCGTAATGCGATTATTTGGACAGAACAACGGCCCCGATAATGGACCGTCATGATAATGGATGGTCATAGATATACATAGACTAGACGGCAGACCGTGGGTTGCTTTGTGCATCCTCTGAATACTTCGCTAAATACCGTTTGAATGCTATCAAAGGCTTTCAATACGGAATGATGGTAGGTATGGCTTTATTAACATTCGAGTAAATTGCGGGAATTATAAAGCTTTGTCGAGTTGCGATGATTACTAGGTAAAAATTGTACTTTTTCTACTTAAATAGACTAGTTCGTTTAACAGTAAAACTACTACAGCGTTGTGAGAAAAGAAAATCCAAATGTAGCTTTACAGGTACGGAACACCTTAATACTTGTATTGCGAAGCAAGAGTTCGAAAGAATTTATTCAAATTTTGACCATTATCATAATATCACGTCTGAGTTTATAATGGACAGCTGGACAAGAAGCTGATTTTTGACAGCTATAAACGAAAAATAAGCATGGCGGGTCAAAATAGTTTTGAAAACTGTCAAAAAACCGCTCCCGCTCTTACTTCCGCTTCCCACCAAACTTCGGTGATAGGGAGCGCGTGTGTCTGCGCTTTATTGAAGCGATTAGGGACGTTTTATTACTAATAGCCCTTTTAGCAATTAACCGAAGGCCAAATGAGCGTTCCCTGGAATCACTGAGCGAGCTTCAAAATGCTGAATGAATGTAACGGAAAATTATTCTCGCCTGCTCTCCGCAAGTATTCATAAGTGGCAACAAATGCAAGCACTAGAGCAGTTATTCGTTCGTTTTGCTCGTTTGTTGGTTGCCAGTACACTTACGGCCTAGAACAGAAAATTACCGCGTTCTTGGCCATCGCTAAAAGCCCATTGAGATATTGCTACTTTGCCAGATAAAAGTAGTGCAAACCGTTTAGTTTTAAACGGTGATAAAAAAAATTATTTTGCTGGCTTGCTCAGAAGAAAAAGTTTCAGTTCTGTATTAAAATGTGAATCCCTACATAACCCAATCATACTCCAGACTCTCGACTATTGCTGTATCGTTAATAAATTCTCGGATATTCTGTTTATCGAGTCAGCTAGAGCGCTGTTCAGAGGATCAATAAACTAAACTCATTTGAGGGAGCTAAGCTTAGTTTTTTTTTCTCATAAAATTTTCCACTAGGTATTATACTCGTAGGTAAGGTAACTAGGATTCTAGAACATTTTCGCAGTTCAAACAAGGTTGCAAAGTTTTCCCAGCGCTGTTTTTCTGATAAAAAACTTGCCCTGCACTGCCTTTTTAAAAAGATTGAATAGAAATTCAGCGCTCAAACATTTTTAGCTACAAAATCACTTCAGCAACATCGTTCAAGGCAACATTTTGCAGCTGTCATCCCGTCACTAAATAATGTCGAGCGACAGTGTCGTACTCTACGCTGTTCATTCCCGCACTCTCAGCTGACAGTTTTTCACATATCTACCTATGTACGGCAATGTGTACCGTAATAATATAGAACGCTTGAAAAAACAACCGTAGTTCCAGCGTAATTGTGGACAATAACGGCGTTGTTTGGAAATGTTGTGCTCTGATATGTTTTGTCAATGTCGTTGAAACTGAACAAATTTTATCTTTTTAAACGACTTCGAAAAGGAGGTTCTATGTTCGACTGTATGTGTATACAGATATTTAAAAAAATGTGTGTGTTCTTCGACTCATCCGTCAATTACAAACTAATTTTGAAATTAAAAAATATATATCGTTAATTTATTGAGAATGATCTCTAAGTGGTCTCATAAAAATGTCTTTTCGAAGGACTAGTAATATTCCCACAAAACTGATAAACACTAATAAGGAATTTCAAGTCGGTTTTTAATTTTTTCAAAACAATCATATTATTTAGCCACGCCATTCCTGTAAATGAGATTCCTTTAGTATTTCATTGATTCCCGTTACCCCATTTGGGAATCTTGTAACTCAATGACAACTTCTTGATACTGCCTGATAGGCCGATGACAAAAGACGCCTAACTCCAATTACAAGAAATTACAACTCAAAACATTTCGTTAACTCATTAAGCGTTCTGTAAATTCAAATCATAATGGATGTGGTCGCCGGCGACCTTGGCGAAGTTTATGAGATCATAAATTTAATATGAGCTTCTGAATTATAAAAGGCGACGCCTTTGCCGTCTCCAGCCTCGTGCTAATTATTTGAAGCTCTTTTGGCACTTACATCGGAAACATTTCGGTTTTAATAATAAGAAATATGTTTTTTAATGTTTTTAGGTATCTACAGTATGATTCGTTTTGAAATAACTAACGGCGACATTGTTTAGATCTTTATAAAATAATAAATAACTGTTTGTCTTTCGTGTGACCTTAATTGACAATTTATTATTTTATAAAGACATAAACTGATTAAGTTCTGTTAACGTAACCGAGCTCTTTAGCCTATTGCCGTTTCATCCCGATGAGGCTGTTTAATAAACAAATATGCTTAATAAACATGAGCGTAACAAAACTCAGTGATGTGTACAAAACGGCAGTACTCCGGCTAATCTCGAAGGAAACGACGTCTTATGTTGCCGTAAGAACTCGAAGATTACGCCGAATTTTAGAGATAAACCGTCGCACACAATGCCGGTAAATTCCTGCTTGGAGCTTTATTCCCTGCCCGAGTGATTAGCCGACGTAAGCCTTCCCTCTTCCGGTTCAGAATGGCATAATTACTTTAAATATTCCCACGGCTGGAGTCCATTGAGAATTCTCAATGAAATTAATGGACTTCCAACCCGATGCTAGCACAATGCCGCGTAGATAAACGGGGAGATTCGGACCCTTACACTTCAGAAATCAAGTTCCATTCATGGCTCACTACACCCCCGAACAATACCGAAAAGGCCTATGCCCAGAATCAAAATGTAGTCGACTGTCATCCCTCGGGAAATAAACCTATAATTGCTATAAATACAGAGCAAACTAAATACGCCTTTGGTATGGAAATAATTAAACGATATAACGATAAAATAGTGTTGTGGCTCGGTGTCCTATACAAACATAAACTAATTAGTATCTTTATTGTGATGTAACTAACCTTTGGCATTTATTTAGAGCCGTTGCACGAAACGCGGTCGAGGCTGTTACGCTATGCTCGAAATAAAACAAGGCTACGAAACAGAACTGTCTTGCTACGAGACCAAAAAAACTGAGATAAAATACATAAATCACACGTTTGGGTGTGATTTATTGTTGTAGACAGAATGTCAAGAGTATATTCAAAATAGGTAGGAAACAAGAAGTGCTAAATCACGCTTTTCATAGAATAAACATGAGAAACGAATATGACTGACTATGTATACTAAATACAATATAATTGCACCATTTTTTCCGTTTGGGGTAGAAACCCTAGGTCCTTGGGGTCCGAAAACACGAAATATACAAAGACCTTACAAAACTTCTCATAGAGTCCACAGGTGATCGGAATGCTGGCTTTTATTTCGGTCAATGAATAAGTATTGCCATTCAACGTGGCAATACTGCCAGCATTCTGGCCCACACTGCCTTCTGTTGATGGTTTAGATTTTTAGGCAATAGATATAAGTATATATACCTACTAGTTGTAATTGTTTTATTTTATTTTTTTATTTAAATAATTATATAAGATTATTATTTATAATGCAAAAACACACTCAATTGTACCATTTGAGTGGAATATTCGTTTTATGTTTTGCTCTTTGTAAATGTTATTGAGTGGTAGCATACGCCGAAAAGCAACCACCAAAGAGTAAAAAATAAACGCGTCCCGAGGCGCAATGTTCTACGGCGTAGCATCGTAGCGGTGCTACGAAATTCCTATTTCTACAACGGAGTTAAGCTAACTTTCCGGAAATATTGTGTAAGCAAAGAGCTCTGATTGAACTAAACCTGCGGTGAGCTGTAAAAGAGTGCTTGCTAAAATAAAAAGCCTTTTAAAAGCCCGTTTTCCCCATTTACCAACGTTGTTTTATTCATAAAAATACATGAAAAAATATCGAACTAAATTAAGGTAGCCGGTGGTTTGAATATTTCTTCCCAGAAAACTGTCTTGCATAAACAAAAAATGAGTGAGCTCACTCCAAGTGAAAGCCCGGGTGATAAAATATTATGAATGCCGTGGTAAAAATATAATATTATGAATATAGAGCAGGAGACATAAGAAAATATATCACATATGACAAGGGTTAACGTATCCATTGTACCGTTGACGCGGGACGTGTCACAGATGCCTTATACATATTATACTTATTTCTATAATAACGCTTACCTTCAGTTGAATGAACCACTGATTACTCACCGCCAAATAACTTTGCAAACTGAAATTTTTATAGCGGGTATTAACATTATGTCTAGTTTTATGTGTTTGTGTGACTGATACCCAATAATGACATTCGATTTAGAGGTATAATGATTGAAAGTGTCACAGTGAGAATATTTTCTTTTTGCGGACATTTTGAAATAATTATTTCTACGGTTATTTTCCATCATTTAATGCGGTTACCGCATGGCCGCCGTCTGTTTTGAAATGTAATTTCCGTCATTCTGTAGCGAAACGGAAGAGGGGCGTGATAGCGGGCAATCGCTGACACCAAGATATTTCAAGGACTTGAAACTGAAACTGTCAGTCACAGCCACCTTCATCTCCGCTCGACGCACACATGACAGATCACCTTTAATTAACTGAAATCTCTTCAACGTCGCGCCACGTCAATCAATCCTCTTTGCCACCGACAGCTACAAGTTAGCTCGCAGTCCTCCAGCGGCTTACATAATAATTAGATTGGGACCGAATTTACAAGTTCCCTTGTCACCTAAATTGTGAACAAGCACACCAAAATTCAATTATACGACGGAAGGCAGAGATCGTATACATTCATTAAGTCTTACTATTGTTTCTTCGGAGAAACGACAAGAAAACCGAAAGATGTGCACCCATGTAGAATTAGGAAGGAAAACCTTGGCAGCTAACAAGCCAGTAGGCTTGTGCCTATCTATGGAGAAATGGATGGCTATTTTTGCTGTTCTATCAGCCTCGGTGAGATAGTGTGTGTGAATTTGAAAGTGTGTACAAATATTTTTGAAGCGGGAGTGTTGTATTCAGAGGCAGGCAAGGGTTGGGTTGGGCTCGCTCGATATCGACGTATCCTCTAGGTAGGCAGACAGGTACTACTAGTATAAATATACATTCACACAATGGGAATATACCCTCGAGAAAATTTACCTACCTGCCAACGAAGACCCTTCTGGGTAAATCTGGCGAAATATATTGCGGAAAACTTGCAAAGTCTAGCCCATAAATGCTCCTTCTCACACGTTTTCGCAGTGTCAGCTACTCGTACTTTAGACTTTTTATGTTCTTCCTTTATTGGAGGAGAAATATTCAAGTTGTGCTTATTTGTAGGTTTGACTAAATGGAGACGAACACAAATAAACTCGGTTAAAACCGTTACAGATACGGCTGCTGCGATCCATTAATCCACTGACGTGAAATCCCCGATAACATTTGAAAGCCTCGTCGCATACAGAATAAATCTTCAACAACCAATGTGTTTGCTATTGCACATGTTTGTATCAAAATAATCGTACAATATTCATTCGTCGGTTATCATTTATAGTTAGTACCTACGGGGTTGGAAATGGAAATAGGTCGATGTTTCACCAACGAGCACATGCCTTTGTTATGATTATGACGTCGTGTCACGGTCACATTATTTTATTGCGTCACGCTTCTTTGACTAGTAAAGGACTATAATGAAGGGATAAAACATCACCGTTTGTTATTATTACAACCTACAGTCCTTGAAAGAATACTTCGTTTTATAATAGTATTTGATTATGCAAAAAAAAAATACGAACGGAGAGAGGAGAGAGACGGAACTTATAGAATGCAACGTCTAAATTATTATTTGTTTGCGAATTTCCGTACTTAGCTAGATTAGCTAGAAAACATACTAGCTGTTACCCGTGATTTCGCACGCGCTTTTCAAGATACCATTTACCTCTCTGTCAAATTTCATAAGTTCCGTTCAGCCGTTAGGCGTGAAATGGTAACAGACAGACAGAGTTACATTCGAATTCATATTATTATACTAGCAGCGCCTCGCGGTTCCACCCGCGTAGTTACGTCCCCGTGGAAATTCCAGGATAAAAAGTAGTTATGTGCTATTCTAGACTATAATCTATCACAGTACCATATTTCAGCTAGATCCGTTCAGCCGTTCTGGCATGATTGAGTAACAAACATCCATCTATGCAAACTTTCACATTTATAACATTAGTGGGATTAGTCACGTTTTTGGATGTCAGTACAGATATACCTGTGCATATATAGCCTGCGTACATAAAGAATAGGATTTCAAAAACGTCATCTCTCATGCTGTCCACAGTCCATCTCATATCGAATCCGAACTGAGTGGAACAGCAGCAGAGATTAAGACATTTTCAATCCCTTTCTTTCTTGTCAAGTACGCAGATGATTATAACCGCCGTAACTATAATCAAACTTCTAGAAAAAAACTCCGAGTGAGTTGCTAAAATCAGTAAAAAAAATCAAACAAATTTCAAAAAAAATCTATAAAAGAAATAGGGCGAAAAGGCTATCTTTTATCTGATTATCTGGAGGATAAAAAAGAACGAGTTTTAACTGACAGGCTAAAGGTTTCTTCGTAGCTTCTTTACTTTAGACTACATAGCGAAGCGACAGAAACAAAAAATAGCACTTTATTTCCGTATGTGTTTAATTTTAAGAATTTCTTTTTTCTAAACACATAGATTTTCTAATATTGGTACGAGTAGCGCTGCCAACTAGATGTGCCAACTAAATGTGACAAACGACGTTCAGGTGGCACAATAAACATGCCACAAACTATTTTGTAGTTTCCGCTTTCAGGTAATTTGAGAACGAATAAAAGAAACGCTTTCACATGCAGACTACAGCTATTTCCTATTTATTTCCACCTGGTTAAATGTCTCCGATGTTGTTAGAGATCGAAGTGAACAACTTTATCGTGAACACTCTTCGAACACTACAAAGTTTCCAATCGCATCGTGCCTTCTTTTTTCGTGAATTTGAAAATATTTTTTTTGTTTTTCTTGTTACTTATTTGGATATTTATAATAAAGCTAGTCATTTGAGGTTGGATGTACGAAAGCCCTCAGATCAATAATATTAGTTAATTAATTTAAACAGTCTGCAGTTAGCTCAATTGTTTCAATTGTAAATACTAGTTTTAATTTAATTCTATTATTTGATTGTAATTTTCTTTGTTAATAAAGATTTTTCTATTAATTTAAATATAATAATTTATTCTATTTAGTTTCGTTTATAATAACGATTGAAACTTTTTGGTGAATAAAAAATTTACGATACAAATTCAAATTTTTCTTCGAATTGGTTCCCTATTCCCTACCAATAAACTTTTTCTCTATTTAGTTTTTAATGTACCTACTCTATCAGTTACGTGGTAGTAGATAGGTTTATAAAATACTCTTTAATTTGGTCCTACTGAGTATGGGAGTTTCGGATGCAGTCCAATGAATAGAATGGCGGTTCGTTAGCGCCATGTCCGCAGGGTCACTAAGGCGATATGTTTGAGTGTGCTTGAGTTGCAACCAGGCTCTCGAGGCGGTAATTTTTTTTATGGATTGCTCCAATTTTACTTTTTAGGTGCGAATGGAACTTTGATTTAACCGTTTAATTTTAAACTTGCTTGTGACATGATATATTTGAAATTGTAATGCTAACATTGAAATAGAGTTTGGCAGTAAGGAGTACAAAAGCTGGCGTGTTGTGCTGCTCATTCCAGCAAATTGGACTGTGGAGTGAGGTCGGGTGGGACAAATGAAAACAGCTCATATAAGAGGGTTTAATTACCCTCTTTGCTCTCCGTCATTTTAGCCTAGTATTTTCATTATTTGTCGGATAAAAACGCCACCGGAATAACAATAGGCTGCTTTGTGCTCTAGCCTAAAACTTAATTGGATTTCAAATGAATTCCAATGCGATGTGAGATACGTAGGCAGCTCAATTGATCAAAGCCAACTACGCACACTATATTTTGATAAATTTTGTGTAAAAAGATACCTAGATGCATCATCATCATCATCATAGTGGACCAAGTACAAAGTCGGCCTTATCGCTATGAGCGATCTTAGGGATGGACTGGACAATTAGAAAACAACTAAGACGGTGATAAAAAAAAAGGTAGGTACCATATGAAGATATAGAGGCGTTCATTGTTAGCTGTCAGACTGTAATGTTAAGACTGTTACTTTTGAAGTAAATTTTTTATGAATACACAACTACGTATTTTCAAACTATAGAATCTTAGGATAAAATGAAGATCTACCTTCTAGATCTAGATTAGATAGCTAGCCGCTTTATGTATAAAAACAAAATACATGTAATTACGAGACTTAGAACCTGCGGCGGTGGCCTCACTCGTCAAAATTACCTACAGAGCATTGAATTTTAATGTACATATACATAACTCTTATTCTTGTATGCAAAGACAAAATAATAATGAACAAAAGAAATGGCTTTTTCTCTTGTGACATTTTAACTGAAGCCTTGCATTGTTACACTTAGCAATTCTGACGTCAGCTGCGGTCTAGTTTTCGTGCCTTATTTGTAACTAGGTCCAATTCGAAATAAATGTATTTTAAGAAAGTTTCTTATAAACCTAAGATATAAATTGTAATAGAATGTATCATAATGTACCTACGTATGATTCCTGTGCACCTACGAAATGTTTAAATAAATCTCCTCCCTCGTAATAAACTCAAATATCAAGTTTAAACAGAATGAGACCGGATCAATATCACGAGGTACCATTTACCCTCTTCGAGTGATATTCAAACCTACTAGTACCTATCAGAGAATATTTATTATTAGAGGCTATACAAACGCTATTACCTCCAAAAGATAAATGGTTCTAAGTTAGGTTTCATCAAAATCCCGATATGGTACTCTAAAATAGCCAAGCAATCTCGCTCAATCAATTTGCGCGAGCGTGGGTGTGACTCGACTAGAAAGGATGGCTTTCGATCTACCTGATTTTAGCGGGGTATATGTACTCTCGGTGTGTAGAGCTTTAACCAACGTTAGGTGAGTTGTCGGAGTCTATACAATACAAGGGCAATATGAAGGACAATATGTCTGAATAAACAAACTTTTTATTTTATTTTTATACCAATTACTACCCTTCTAAAGTACAAGGTAAAGTGCGAATTATACTAATCCTCCTAGTAAGGTCCACTCGATAATACAATAGTTACCTACTTTGATGTGAAGATCACAATAATTATACTAACGCCTGACTAAATACTACTCACCATATATTTTCTCACCATCTTAGAAAAGAAATATTTCGCTAAAGCTGATTGCGTTGAAGAACAACGCCACAATACAACTACTGATCATGGATCGTATGGTGCTGAAATTTAGCATATCTAAATGCACGTCTAAAATAAAAATATAGACCACTTTTTTGTTGCAAATACACGTGCAAAGCCGTTTGTATAAGCTAGTGCAAAATTCAGTGAAGGTGACAGAGTAAATCGGTGGCACGTGTGAATGTATCGAGTGCCACGACGCGTCGTCGACAGATTACCAATTACCCAACCGATTGCACGCAATTAACCCGCTCAGTCTTTCATTTCCTTCACCTGCGTTGGGACACGTTTATTTTGCTGGTTCTGTCTCTATCTGTGACTAGATGAGATTTGGTTTTGCGGAGATTACACAGGAACCTACCTGTGGCCGTTTCCTAAATGCAATTTTATAATTATCCCCTAGTTTTGCATAGCGGTGGTTGAATTTTGGAGTTTTTTGAATCACGATGTGTCAATTCGATAACGAATAGCCTACATAATACATATGGGCGTAAACAAACTAAATTAGACTCGAATTATAACTAAGTAGATGTCGCCACTTGAAAAATTTGAGGGCGCTATAGAAATGTTCCGGGTTCTAAACGACTTCCAAACCCATTTTCATTATTCAGGAATTTGAAGTAGGTGTATAGTTTTTACAAACTCTCCAAATTATTTACTATAGGTACATGCAGGTAACACTTTGTCATGTCAAAGAATCACAATAATGAGCCTTATGGTATGGTAATAATTCACAGAAAAAACATAGGTATTACAGGTACAAATGGAATCAAAGTGGTGAACCTGACTTTTAAAACTGTACCTACACTACACATTGTACAAAATTCAGTAACTTTATTTCTTTAAGCTTACAAAATAAGCACTTAGACAAGTCAAATTTTATACTATAAACAGCTTTATAAATAGTAATTATTATCAAATAAGAAACAGGGTGTAATTGATTTTATCCACTTAATTTTTTTGTCCACTAGTGGAAGTATAAACCTAGTAAGTTTATATATCACCTATAAACCAATACAATGATTATTTGCCAATCTAAGTCTCAATATAATGTATACTTAACGTACTTTACTTAGTCGATCCCTGTTATTTTCCTTCCCGGTTCTGAAGAATCTATAAGTACATCAGCAACATAATCTACCTACTCCTTAATTCAGTGGGTGGGATCTAACGTTTTCGCCTAAGAGCTGTTTTCATTCTATTTCCTTGCTTTATCAAAAGCTTTGTGGAGTGTTGTTCTGAATTGGCTCGTGAACACGGACATTTTCTAAAACGGCATAGCTGCTATAAACACAATACAAGCTAAAAGGCGAGAGCACTCTGAATATAAAGGGGTGTATTTAACGAAGTCATTTATTCCTCTCTTGGTTCGCGATATCTCCGTGATTGAATGATTAACGGGCACAAACTCAATCTTGTCGTACATTATCTTGTCGATAATCGTCCTATCTTAAATGATAAAATAGGGATAGGTACGCAGGTAAATCTACACCTACCTATAGAAAATAACCACAAAATAATATGGGTCGTACCATTAAGGCGCTGAATTTCATTTAGATTTTTTGAGGTCGAGATTTTGTTACTAGTAATTTAGCCCATTTCATGGGCCGATAGTAATACATTAATAACCCAACTCCAAATCGTTTGTTACAAAATAATAATTTAACATAAAATTTGTAATTTCTAAGAAATTAATAAATCCCAAAAATTTACGATCTCGACGGGATTCGAACCCGCACCTTCCCCTTCAGCGCAGAGTTGCTCTTTTTCCAACTAAGCTACGTGATCTTATCTAGTCGACCCGAAAATCTTTGGGAGTTCTTTCGGCACTTACGCCGTCAGCGCCACCTACAGAGGAAACAATGAAGTTATCCAATTCTCCTTGAAAAAAATTCTTTGGAAAAAGAGCAACCCTGCGCTGAAGGGGAAGGTGCGGGTTCGAATCCCGTCGAGATCGTAAATTTTTGGGATTTATTAATTTCTTAGAAATTAGAAATTACCCAGAGTACTATAATAAATAAAAACCTTAGAATAAAATTTGTAAAGAAATGGACTTGGATTTTATAATCCAGCGACAGAGGCGCGGGAAGCGGCGACCGAAGAATGTCTCTATGAACTTGCCAACAAATAAGTAATTAAGTGGGGATTTTCTTTTTGCCTTTACTAAGCCAGCGGAGTCCTCTACAAATAAAGGGTTGCAATATTGCTTATATTTAGAAAGCCAGACTTTTTTCTAACCCTTTCAGAAAGTTGTGATTAATATTAAAGACAAGCACACTATCCAATGAGCGGTTTTCGTTTTGCATTTTTAAAAAGAAAAAAATTAGTTCCATGTATCTCGATAGATGGCAGGGCTTCAATTGGTTACATGTCAAATGAAAGAAAACGTCAAAATGATAATCGGTCGATCGCTTAGAGGAGCAAGGCACTTGAGATAGTGCATATACCCATCTCATTCACACAAGAGAGAGATAAAAATATGCTTGTAACCTGAGAAGAAATCAGATAGAATGAATGTTTCTCTGTCTCAACCATCGTGCCAGTTTTTTTTATTGTTTATACCTTGTTTTTTCAAATGCTTCAAATAATGTATACAAAAAAATGTCACTATGAAAGTGACAAGAGCATTAAAAAAATGCGTAATTGGCAACACTCAGAAAAAGTTTGTTTTCCCTTCATTTGACATAGACATACCCTAATCACCAGTTGACGCACTGCCATCTATCGAGTTAGTTAGAACTAGTTTTTTTTTTTAAATGCAAATCGAAAACCCCTCATTGAGAAAGTAGGTACGACCATACTGTCATTATTTGCTTAGTACTTAGTGTGAAAATAGAAAGAGGGCTCCCCGATCAGACTCGTTTTATAATATGGTGGTGACTACAGGAAAGGGCAGGATTAATTCATAATGCACCCCGGAAGCGTTTAGATCGTCCGTCCGTAACAAGGACGGTTGGTTTTTGGTTACTTTCGGTTATACGTTAACGTTCACGGACAATAAAGTGAAAATTTATGTGAAACTCGTAAAGTTATATGAGGGTTACGGTGGTATACACCACCTGTAGCATGACTAAGCCACTTATTTGGTAGGTATCTGTTCTCACGGGCTGCTTCTAGGCATGTAACTTGCTCCATCAAAACTACTTCAACGTCGAATTACGAAAATGGGCACCTGGCCGGCTCCATTAACTAGTTCGGAAGCACAGCAGCAGCGGTATCAAAACTTTCTTGCAATAAGCCGGGTAGAGCCACACCCATGTATAAAATTCCTACAAAAAAAATACATGTATTGTCTGACGACCTCTGTGGCGTGGTGGGCGAAGGTCTGCCTGCGACGTAGGAGGTTGCGGGTTCGATTCCCACCTCGGGACAAATGTCAATACGATCTGCAGACATTTGTTCAGGTCGTTTTACTATGTATAATAAAAAAAATCTATCTATGTATTGTATTATATTATGTATATCAGTTATCTAGTACCCATAACACAAGCTCTGCTTAGCTTGGGACTAGATAATGCTGTGTGAATTGTCCAGCATTATTTATTTATTATTTTTTATTTAAAATAATTTTTAAAAAAATTGTTGGAGTAATAAGTACCTAAGGAACATTCTTTAAGATTTCTAAGGCCATCTATTTCATCCAGTACCTACACTGGCAAAATAAAATTATGCAGATGATTTGACAAGACATTTTCGTTCCACTAAAAGAAAATACCAACGTAGTCTACGATTCCTGCCGTGACAAAATCACATTACCTACCCGGGTATGATACCTATTCCGGATTTCGCCTGAGGGTGGCAATCGTGAGACGACTCATAACTAACGTTGTTGCTCTTATTCCCTCGAAAAAGGAAGGATTTTTTCAATGAAGTTTAAAATTTTAGCTAGAAATCCGTTTTTTTAACAGAAAGTGTGGATTTAACTGGCTACCGTGTAAGCTGATACTGACCTAACTGATCACGGTTAGGTCATCATCATTTCACTCAATGGAACAGCTTCCCCCAAAGATCGGTCCTGCGCAGATATGAACGATGAAATGGGAAAATGACGAACTGGGTAAGCGACGAAGTGAAGGAAAAGGAAGTGGGTGAATGATGAAAGCATAAATGATGAAATGAGATGTCACCTTATCACTAGGCCTTAAGTAATGGTTTGAGTTTCACACAGCCAACAATAGACCTACCTAATATTTGCAAATATTCAAACTGCGAACTAAATAGGGAATAACTATGAAGTAGTGCATCTATCTCTTTTACTCGAAAAGAGGTAGAGGCGAAACGTATAGCGTTTATGAGCCACATCGTTATCACGAATAACATCATCTAGCCCAGATGTTGTTGTTATAGCGGCAACAGAAATACATCATCTGTGAATCCATAATTCTAACTATCACGGTTCATGAGATACAGCCCGGTGACAGACGGACAGACGGACAGCAAAGTCTCAGTAATAGGGTCCCGTTTTTACCCTTTGGGTACGGAACCCTAAAAACCAACTTCAAACAGTCTATTAACACTTTTTCAGGACAAATACCCTCGTGAGAAAAAAATATTAGACCACCTCGGGGATCATTTTCCAAATCATTCCATAATTGAAGGAGAAATCGACGACCATACAAAAAAATACATAAGGTCGAACATAGACCTTCCTCTTTTGTTTTTCTTTTCGTCGGATTAAAATAGCTAATATACCTAATATTATATTATATATTGTATATATAATAATACCGTTCGATTGAAGTATTCGCCGCAACCCGCAGTATAATACGTACCTACTTGCAAAATGCTATGGCAAAATTACCAAACTAACCATAGACAGCAGCCCCCCTAGCACGGGGTTTGTTGTCTAGGGTAGAATAGAGAAAAATTACGTCACTTCGTCATCCAATGCGTAAATTATTTGAAAGGCATTCCTTCAACATCAATAATGTACGCAATGTATGGCGATGCAATGTCATTATTGTCTATTCTACCCTAGACAACAATCCCCGTGCTAGGGGGGAGGGAAGTAATGTAGGATAATGACGGAACGAAGAATGAAGAAGAAATGTAAACCAATCAAAACTATAAGACAAGACCTATTCTAAAATTACGTATAAAACAAAATCATAAGATCAGTTCTTGTGATTTCTATAGGTATGTAGGTACCTACGTTATCAAGCTTCTAAAACTCTCACTCTAATGCCAGCACTCCTTATTCAGAAATGCCGAAAGATCGGAATGTAAATTGAAAACAGTGGCATTAAGACCAGATAGGCTCGATTTACATTTTCTGAAGACTGAACTTGGTACTGCTTCAACTTTACTTCTGTAACCTAATCAAGATGTAGCAGAGCAGAGGTACCGACTCCTACTAAGCCTCAAAGTTGTATTGTAGTTTGGAAAGTTATCCATGAAGTTTATAATGAATAGTGGCTGGGTGTTTTGGGCTCGGAGTATAATTAACTTGAATATTCGAGTGTTGGGGTTCCTGCCGTTAGGTAAAGTTGGGTAAGTTAGGTTATGTTAAGGAAGATATAATTTATTTATTCATTCATAAAAAGTGCAACTATTTTTACAGGGGCACCCAATTCAATAGTGTGTTAAGACTAAGTAGTCTTAACATTAAAAATTCACAAAACACATTGAATTTGCTACGCTTACTTACTTGCCTACTTGTCAATTAATTATTATAATACATCACCTTAATTAAGACATCAATTGAAAATAGTATATTAAAATCATTCCTTAAATACTTTTCAGTCAAGGAATTCAAATAAAATTAAAATAACAAAATAAAATAATAATAAAATTCGTCAGTCGATAAAAGATAATTACACAATGTCAACCCCAATCACAAAAGCTTAGAATATTATGTCATAGTCGATGCAACGCGTCAGAGGTGCTTTGTTCAAGGGTTGGTCTTTCCTCTTGGTACTGCCAATAGGGCTAGCCACCTCCGTCGGTGCACGAACTCCTCAGGCACATTCAGCCGCATTTCCCTCAAAATGATTGGTGACAATCCCACGAAGTATTTAAACTAAATATAAAGCTAACGCAGCATCTCTCCTTTCTTCCAGTTAGCTGTATCCAACAATAATGTATTACCTATGTGTCTATCACCTATTTATTTTGTAGGCAGGCATCTATAGGTACTTTTCTTTTGTGTTCCAACCACATAGTCTTCTACATAAAGAAACTTAAATAGGTAGGTAGGTACCTTCTATATATCCAACTCCCCCTAAAAACTACGACACCTAGGAGCTACATACGTGGCAATCAAACATCAACCAGTACCTATACCATACCTATTAGCTCTTGGATAAAAATAGTCGACTCTAGCACCTCCGTTCCCTTCATAGTTGAATGATAAATAACGATTAGGTAGGTAACAGTGTAACTGAAACACTTTGTCTTCATTTCAGCAAGCAAAGCAACGCTGCTGTGAAGTTATGAACTGCACTCTGTGGGCTAAAATATAAAATAACATTGTCTGGATACACATTTTGATTTTATTAGTCCACTGTAGAGCAGAATGGCGGGCGGTGATTTTTAAACACTGAATTTCAGTTTTATCACTGCAATTTAAAGCTTGTTTGTTTTACGTAGAGTTCTTTATATATTATTTTTATGGTTTGGGAACTGAGCTAAAACAGAACCTTTATTTTTGAGGTTGCCTTTTGTTTCGTGTAAGCTTAAAGGTTCAGTATATTTTATTTTTATAAGAAAACTAGCGTCTGTTACTTTGCACACTCTTTTCCGAGATTAAATAAAAATTAGATTAAGTCCGTCCGTCCCCGAGATGCCAAATTTCATTGAGGTCTGCTTAGCCGTTTAGGCGTGAAAAGGTAACAGACAGACAGACAGAATTACCTACTTTCGCTTTAAAAATATTCATTAAGAAAAATGTATAGATAGACTGACTAAATAAACTTCGAACCCAGAGAAATTAACAGCTCTTCTTAGGTAGATACGATACCCTTATCTATTCTATAGTCATTATAGAACATACCTAAGTACCTTCGTATCGGAGCCATATTGAATTTCAAGCGATATCTTTAGCGCTGTTTGGCAAAGAGTAAAAATTGACTCTCGGGGTCTCGATGGCGTGGGGCGGCGGTACGCGATAATTGCTTCTCTATATTTTCCACCTGCTTTGAAAAGCAATAGCTTCAGTCAAGAAGGTAAATTGAAACCTATCGTGCATCTTAACTTCGCTTTGCAGCGAGCATTTATAAAATAGACATCTACTGAATCATTCGACAAAGATATTATTATATTAGGATATTATCAATTAGATCTAACAAAACTCCTAATAGAGACCACAGGTGATCGGAATGCTGGCTTTTATTTCGGTCAACGAATTAGTATTGCCATTCAAGGTGGCACAGAATTACTATTTATATAAATTAAACCATATCAAATATTAATTAAATTATTATATTAAAGTCATTAAATTAACTTTTATAACTGCTTACTCTTTTTTGACCTGTAACTTGGAGTTATCAATAAATGATTTGTATTTATACCTACCGACTTTTGATCGAACGAAACGAATTTACTCAAGTAGGTAAGTAAATTTATGCCTAACCCAAACAGGTTGGCAACTAATAAATATCTAGGTATGTATCTACTTACACCAATCTTTACAATGCACGAACACAAATTACCTACAACAACTCTACTTATTAGGCAGTCCCATAAAAGAAGTCCGATTCGAAACAGTTAACGACTGTACTTAGTTTTTATGTTTGTTTTAGTTTAGTCCTTTTGTGAGAGTTGTGGGGCAGATAGGTCTTCCTTTACTTCAGCTAATTAGTTATTAATGAGTTTTAAATTATGAATGAACTTTCGAAGTTTTTAAAATCTGGTAGATAAAGCTGTTGGTTCGTAAATACAATTACGTACCTAGGTAATGGAAGAAACTAATTTTACCTCGAGCTAGTAGGTACCTTTTACTCAGAACGGGGAAATATCAAAAAGTATACAATAACTACTACGTAAGAGTCTACCACATAAATAACATAACAAAGTGATTTGAATTACGCGCGCTTTTTGTAGAGGCAGAAATCAGTGTTAAATTTTACAGCATAGGTATATTTTGATGCAAATTTATATTTTTTAGTCGGTATAAAATACAAAATAAAACTGTATTTCCTCGATTTGATATTTATTAGAGTCTCAAACCACTTTTAGGAGCGATACACTTGCTCACATGATTGCATTATGTGAAAAAGCTAAAATTTAGGTACGGTAGGTACCTATTTTCATTCCATTTTCCAAACTCCTCAGTCCAAAAACCGGGCGTGTCAATCGCTGTGCGCAAGTGTGAAATCAATCAAGCCAGTCGTTCTGCGCATGCGTGATACGTATAATCTGCGATTAGTCGCGAACGCGGCGAACGATTCAACCATAGACAATATTTCTTAACCATCTGTGGATCTGTCACGAAAAACGCAAATCTTTTTTGTAGGTTATGTTTTACATAGTGTTAAGGACTTGTCAAAATTTACAATAAAATCTTGATTTTACGCTGATATGGAGTGGACTATAACATAGTAACGAACGTTTATACCTGTGAACTTATGTGATAA
Organism: Eupithecia exiguata; assembly: GCA_947086465.1. Lineage (NCBI taxonomy): Eukaryota > Metazoa > Arthropoda > Insecta > Lepidoptera > Geometridae > Eupithecia > Eupithecia exiguata. The sequence goes on along the minus strand of OX352238.1, from coordinate 6,296,930 downwards.
TTGAGGTGTTCAATTAGCTGTACATATCTGTACGACGATGGCTACCCAATGATTGTGTAGGCCTCGGTTTGTTATCTGACATTCAGTACCTATTGAATTGAAATGTAAAACACGAAATATCTAAGCTTTCTTCGCTGTGCTATATTCTACACAAAGATTACGAGCTGAATCTGCGAAGTAGTACCTACCACGTAATATTGTTTGCAAGCGGTTGTTCATGCTATCAAAAGCAACGATGAGTCAACTGTCAGTTATAAAACTCTACAATACAGTTGTCGACGACGTGATAGCTGGCGTCAGGGACTGCTTCCTGGACGATGGAGTAGACGAGCAAGTGCTTCAGGAGCTGAAGCAGTTATGGAAGACGAAGTTGCAGGCGAGCGGTGCGCTGGACCCGCCGCAGCCAGACCCTGTCATGGCGCCTCCTCCAGTTCTTCAAAACTTCCACAATACGAAAAACAATATTATACCAAAAGTGATGACGCAGAGTACAAGTCAACAAAACTCCAATGCAGAGCACGGCGCACCGTCCTCGAACATTGTGGGCACGCATCCGCATGTGCTAGATCCCAACAACAAAGTACCAGTACAACTAACATTACCCGCCCAGCCCGGAGTGCCCGGTTCACAGCCACGATCCTTCACAATTCAAATTCCTGCATCTGCTCTAAATGGAAATAAATTACACCAAGTCCTGACTGGCCCCATCATTAATGCTACTATAAGTCTTCCTCAACCATTAGCTGCTACTCTTCTGCAGCAGCACATCAATTCTGCACTGGCATTGCAGCAGAATGAATTGGATGGAGGTGGCGGGGGTCGCAGTGGTGCGGCACCATTTATGTGTCTGGATGGTGCAATGGACTCATCAGACGAGGAGGGGTCTATAGCAGGCGAAGGGTCAGATGATGCAGCAGGGGAGGAAGATGAGGAGGACTCGGCGGAGGAGCGTGCCGAGGAGGAGGAGGAGCGTGAAGAGGGTGGGGGTGCAGATGAGGAGCCTCTCAACTCAGGAGATGATGTCTCCGATGAGGAACCCGGGGACATGTTTGACACCGACAATGTTGTTGTTTGCCAATATGACAAAATCACACGTAGTCGCAATAGATGGAAGTTCTACCTAAAAGATGGTATCATGAACTTAGCTGGTAAAGATTTTGTTTTCCAAAAAGCCAACGGCGATGCAGAGTGGTGATGTGGTGTGAGAGCGGAGCTGTGTATTTTTAAAGATGTGTAAACTTGTTATATCGCAATCATAGTAGGATGTAACTGTGAGAAGACAAGAAGCTGGCTAATGTTATCTCAAATCTGTCTAGTATTACTTCTCTCGTAATGTTTGTATTCAAAATTTGTATGAAATCTATTGATATATTACCTATAATAGTCTGAATTTAAGATGTAATTTTCCAGTTTCACTACAATTTACTTAATTCAGCTATTTATGTATTGATTTGTGATGATATTATGTTACTATTTTCCATTTTGTGATAAGAATACACTGTTGACTTGACATAATCCACTATTGTAGATACTCAATGTGCCCTTTACGTTAATGCCAATTCAATGGTGATGGTAAATCCAAAATTAATTTATTATCTACATTAAAGCAATGTTAATGTATTGTATATGTTATAATTTTGAGCTATTCCGGTTCCTTAGGCCATGCATCTCAAGATTTTTTCTTTGTTATAAATATTTAATGTAACATTTACGAAGTGACCATAATGCTTACAATAATAATAATTATGTCACAAATAAGTTACCCGTTTGACCCCAGTATCTGGAAGAATCTAAATTGTTATCAAAATTCTTATTATCACCAAGTAATACACAAAGTCAAATTATGGGAAGTAAACATCTTAATATAATCTTCTATGTTGTAAATTCTCTCCTTTTATTTATAATACTGTTTAAATCAAATTGTTAAATTGAAATACTGTGTATGTACTTTAAATTCGACAATCACCAAATAAATATTTAGAGTAGGTACAATATGTTTTGTAAATTGATGAAGCCTTTTTTTGTTTTACTTAATTCGCATGTGTAAGTAGGTAGGTATGTATTTATGATTTTTGCTGAAAATTTATGTAGATATCAATTTACACAAACAATAAAATAACCCATTGAAGGAGAACAGAAAGTTCTAACTTAAAATTACTTAAACTAGTTAGATTATATCATAAGTTTCTCAACGGTTTGTTTTATTTCTTACAATTTATTTTAACAAGATTTAGGTAGGTACTTTAGTTGAAGAAAATGGTAAGTAATAAATAATTTTAATTACTTATACATCTTTTTATTCTGGATAGTGACCATGACTATCCTATTATTTTCCAGCTACATCCTAAAATAATTTTATGATGATTAGATAGTACCTATGGTATTTTTGAAGTTTGAACCTTTTACGAACGTGCCACTTCGCACGGATATGATAGGCCGCCGTGGGGGGCTAATAGCCTGGCCTCTAGGGTCACCAGACCTCAACCCTGTAAACAAAACGTAAGTAAGTAAGTAATAAAAAAAATGCTGGAATGTCCACACATCATCATCTAGCCTTTTTAAAATGAAATGAACCTATTAATCTATTCATAAAGGTACCTCTTTATTTATTTTATTCTTTATTGCACGAAAAAAAGAATACAATAAAACATTTAACTAGAAAAAATATAGCAAAGGCGAGCTTAACCCTAAAAAGAGTTCTCTTCCAGCAAACCTAAGTAGGTAAGCTTTTATAAAGGTCAGAACGCGCATTTTTTTACCCAGTGAGACAATTTTTTTTCACGATTACCTATTTTCCATACAGCATTTTGCTCAAACATAGTGAGAATATTTAATAATGATACCTAGGTACCTAAAGCGTTTTCAGAAAGTTTTATGAGGTACGGTACAAGCTACTTAGGTACATAAACATTTGACAAAAGTATCAACAACACGGTTATAACGTAGATATGTAGGTACTATCGACCTAAGCTCACATTTCCATACATTTTGTTCTCCCCCAACCCCTGTTTAGCTACCCTCTACCTACAGCATCTGTGCACAAGTTTCGTGTAACTAATGATCCATACGAGACACCAATTACCAGCTAAGGTCCATATTAGATGTCTTAGTAAGTAGGTATTACCTATCTCAAAAGAAAGACGAACAAAGTAGGGACCTGTTGAATTGAAGGCTGACAGTCCCGCGTCCCTCATTCCGTCCCCGCACTCCCGACTGCGCGGCCGGGAATCGGGAAAGTCAAGCCGTCGAGTCGAGTCGATATCTACCCGCGCTGGGGTTTTTCACTGTTGAGTTCGTTAAAACAGTTCCATAGGTAGGTTGTTCGGTTCGTTTTAGTGCTCAATATTAGCAACCTAATATTAGGAGTAGTGATCGATTCAACCTCTGAGACGTGTTCTTAATTTAGCTTTCCTTTGTTTCAGGTGGATCTCGGACAAAATCAAGTGTCGTCTAAAATTAGTTTAAATTATGTCGTGTTTCAGTGGAAATGTGCTTATTCCCGATTAATTATTTTGCTCTTTCGTGCAGTTTTGTAAAGGTGTGATGTGATGTGATCGTGAAATAGGGAATTGTCATCGCTCGTTGAAGAAATTGCCAACATGCTGCCTACCAACGTGATGTCGTTTATGAAGAAGGTGAGTGTAGTAAGTACATTATGTACTTAGCTATTATACCACTAAGTATGGAAATACGTATAGGTACTTGTAAAATGTACTTATCCCTCTAAAGAATCGCGACACACGTTCGGCAATCTTACCAGATATTATAAGTGAGTAAGAAATAAGTACCTAAGAAAAATTAAAAGATTTTCCTTACATTTTTTTGCGCAGTATTAATGTTATAATTCATTGTTTGCAAAGACATTTTAGATGGTTATAGTTCCCCGTTACTACACCTCCCTCGTAGCTTGCTACGCCGTAGCAAATAAGAAAATTGTACGACCCGACGGTGTTGCCTGTTTTAGTAGTAAAAACTAGATAAGCACCTCATTACATAGAGTTAGCAGGTATCCATGAACAAAATACACGTCCGTGCAGGTATCATTTCACTTTTTTTTAATACCTAAGTATAATTTTCAATATAGCTTCACACGATTTGTTCAAAACTTCTTACTTAACATTACTGTGTTCGAACCTGCTAAGCACATATGAAGCACAAGCACTTTTGATGTATGTAACTCTTTTAGGAACTTGGCAGTGGAGGAAATACGTATTCGACTTTTATTGCTTGTTATCCGAGTTCCTGAAACATGGTCAATAAATATCAGCTCAGTATTATACCTACCCAGTAAATTTTTTAAATCATCTTTGAATAATTCGCTGATCTCTGTAAGCTGTAAAAGCATATTATATCTACTATGTAGGTGTTAGTTTCTATTAAATAAATAAAATTGCTATTAGAGAATAGAAACAAATAAGAACTAGTATTTAAAATAAATAAAATACGCTGGACAATCAACACGGCATCATCTAGCCTCAAAATAAGCAGAGCTTGTGTTATGGATACTAACATCAGATAGATATTTTTTTATTATACATAGAAAATACCCAGAACAAATACCATAACTACAATTGAAACAGTCGCAGATTGTAACAAACAATTTAGAGATATGTAGTTCAACTGATCCATATCAATACCATTTCAATTAAATTGAAATGGATTACTAGGCTGATCGCTTCCCATTTCAACCGCGGACTTAGTTCGTCGTCGCTGAGTTTAGAGTCGCGTAGCTTTCAGGTAGATGATAGATAGCTGGCACGTTTTTTGTAATAAACGGGGCTCGCCTGAAACGTGACTTTATGCTCTACCTCTCGCTGTCCGATCGATCACCATATTTTACAGCATTACTCATCAATAATTTATCACCGTGAGGCAGTCAGTGTCACGTCCTAGCGATACTTTCTCTTGAGAAAATAAATGGGTTTAGGTATTATGAATTGTTATCTACCTCTGATAGCAGTGACGTGATTTCTTTATGATACCTAGATAGAACAGCTAGAATCTACCTAGTGTTTTATTTTTATAACCCGACCATATAACGCCATAACGGAACCAATTTGCTCAGTGCTCTCGTTACCGCAGTTATGCATTAGACTTTACTCCGCACTTACAATGGATGGATATTTTTTGAAACAGGTCCAAGATAATCTCTTTCATAAATTAAAACTGTACAAACACCTCTAGAATCCTCGTCGGTAAACCAGCACTAAACCATTTCCCAGACAGATACCAAATTTAGAACAATGAGCGAATTCTAGTAAGTTACCTCCATCTATTCACACGGCTGGTTATCGCACGGGAACGCGAGCGCTCACTAGTACCTGGTGCCTGTGAGTAGAATTAACGCTCCACTGGGCAGAAGTGTTTCTTTTAAGATAATACATTGTATCCGTGTGTTTCACGGGGGAAATATAAGGAACAGATATTCAGTGTGCGGGCAGGCTTGTCTATTCGATTACGAATTTTGGTAGCGCTAAGGGTCAACTGGGCTGCCCAGTACCCACTCAAAATGGTCGCGCATTTGAATTTGAAAGGTTCTACGTACAAGTACACAGAACTCTCTTAGGTATTTCGTAAATTCTTCAACATCTTCCATACCGTTTGTGTAAAAACTGTCACTTACAGTAAGGGAGGTATTTCGTGAATTCGTCGACGTGTCAGAGTAATATAATATAAAATTGTTACGTACGGAACGAGATACGGTCACCAGGGTGACACACATATGGACGAACCATGCATCAGTAAGAATTTTCTAAACGGTAATACTCTGAGGGAGAACACTTAAGAGGTAGTGTGGTATAAAGCTAAAGCTCTCTTTTAAAGGTAGACGGGAAAAGCGGAAAGTATCCCCTCACCGCTCTTGTTCTTCAGACTTCAAAGCGTTTTCTGCAGCCGTGTGTGCTTTGTGCCTTCACGGGGTAGACGTTGTATTGACGTCAGCCAACGTAGACTTTGAATTGTCGAACGACACAGCTTGGTTAAAGACCGGCTGAAGGTAGATACTTATATACTAAAATGATTAGACACTAAAATGTGGATGGTTAATTATAGTCCGATTAGGAGGTAAAAAATCTCACTAATATTATAAACGTGAAAGTTTGGATGGATGGATGGATGTTTGTTCCTTTATCACGCCAGAACGGCAAAACGGATCTGGATGAAATTTAGCTCAGAGATAGATTATAGTGTGGAATAGGACATAGGCTACTTTTTATCCCGAAATTCCTACGGGAACGGGAACTACGCGGGTGAAACCGCGAGGCGCTGCTAGTATTACCATATTTTTAGGACCTAGTAAGCCCAGAAAACTTTATTTAAAAAAGCAATTTCAATTTTCGAAAAACAAAATAATGACTGAAGTTGGATTATTCGATTCTCTACATATTGTACCTTGCACATTTTCTTGCCCGACCGCTATTTTTTTAATTAAGCGGGGAAAAGACGGATGGGAATGTATTTACTGAAAAATCTTATTCAATTATTTATTAACAAAGAAAATTGCTATCAAACAATTGAAACAAATTAGAACTTGATAGATATATGCTCTGACATCTGGACTTGGAAAAATCCTATAGCATCATCTCCGGTTTCACGTAGGTAGGTATATATATTTTATTGCGAAAGTATGTTATGGAGCCGGCGGGGAGCGGACGCGCGCGCTTGTTTGTTTGTTTGAAACAAGTTATATTATAATACATACGTGTTTTATAATTTACATAAAGGTTTATTTTTACCATGTTTTGAGTGAATGTGCGAACAAGGGATTTTTTTACATTTCTTTCATCAAAATAACAAGATAAAGTTAAAAACTACAACCCGACTACGTGAAAGTTATAAAAGTTTGAAACATTTACATTGACAAAATAGAATGACGTATAGGTCATATTTGATAGGCATAGAGTTGAAAATGAAAATAGGTCGTAGGTATTGTAATTTTTCTCTATGGGTCCTGCAGCCTGCGGCTACCTAAATTTTAATACGCGTTTTGAAGGCTTATTCGGGGTCGGAGCCCTAAATCCTATAGCCTATAACCATCGGGGTATTGAGACGAATCAATCGATACATAATTTGTTGAAATCGAACCAGTAGTTTCAGCGCTACGTGGGAACAAAGAAATCGGCCACATACATACAAACATACAAACATACAAACATAGGGTGCTAACCTCATAACCCTCCCCTGTTGGTAGTCGGGTAAAAAATACATTGAATATATGTAGTCATCTTACACTTTTGACATCTAAATAAATTAGAAAATATTTATTTACTACGCCAAATTTGATATGAGTCAAGTAGCCTATTTTAGTCCCTAACTAAGATCAAGCCGTAGGATAAAGTAGCCTACTGCACTTTCTCTGAGGTCCCTAACATCTTTCATCGATGGTAGAGTCATGAATCTAAATAAAAATTGTATACACACAAACAAACAACACCTCACTCTAATAGTAGATTATACACTAAGGGGATAAAGCACTGTTTTATGTCACGGGAGCGAATTGAATCCCGAACGTAACGAAGGACTCATAATTTAACTCCTGAGCGTAGCGAGGGAGTTATAAGTTAATTCCTGAGCGAAGCGAGGGAATTAAGACTGAGTCCTGAGTGCAGTGAGGGGTTCAACCGCCCAAGACTAAAACAGTCTTATCCCCGAGGTGTATACTCTACTTTTCACACCTTATGCGAGACAAAAAAACAGGCTCAGTAGATAAATAATGTTTTCCTTTGACTTCTCTGGCAGCAGATTGTTGACAATGCCTATGGCATCTAATTTGATAAACTCAGGAGTCAAAACACTTTCATCACTCGACATTTTCAATATTATTTTTGAAATTAAATCTTCTATAGGCACCTACAAGAACTCGATTTGTTCGTCACGCGTGAACAAATGAAGGCGCGCGACGTTCCAAATTCGAAAGCACAAGCCGTGGTCCTAGATTCGAAATTCGAATTTCGAACACCGCGCTCCTCCGGACCGGGGTTCACACGGAGGCAAACTTCATTTATTTTGTCAAATCAAGTAGGCCATGGCCTAGGACAAATTGTGTTTAGCAAAATTAAACTTTATGCATATAGTAATAAGAATTATGAAAAGTGAAATCATATTATTAACCAGCGGGTTATAATGAAATTCAGTACAACATTATAACCCGGCTAATACCAAGGGATTTAATGTCTTGCTTTCGGTAGGGTTTACATGACCTATAATTCGGCATTGTCGAGCATGTGGTTTGAAAATACTTATACAGTCTCGGTTCCCTCGCGGGTGAAAATAGTAATCATCATCAGCCTATTGTCGTTTTGACGTGTTGACTGTTGGACATATAAAATAGTAATAAAGATACAAATAGTAATAATAGTAGATTATACACTAAGGGGATAAAGCACTGTTTTATGTCACGGGAGCGAATTGAATCCCGAACGTAACGAAGGACTCATAATTTAACTCCTGAGCGTAGCGAGGGAGTTATAAGTTAATTCCTGAGCGAAGCGAGGGAATTAAGACTGAGTCCTGAGTGCAGTGAGGGGTTCAACCGCCCAAGACTAAAACAGTCTTATCCCCGAGGTGTATACTCTACTTTTCACACCTTATGCGAGACAAAAAAACAGGCTCAGTAGATAAATAATGTTTTCCTTTGACTTCTCTGGCAGCAGATTGTTGACAATGCCTATGGCATCTAATTTGATAAACTCAGGAGTCAAAACACTTTCATCACTCGACATTTTCAATATTATTTTTGAAATTAAATCTTCTATAGGCACCTACAAGAACTCGATTTGTTCGTCACGCGTGAACAAATGAAGGCGCGCGACGTTCCAAATTCGAAAGCACAAGCCGTGGTCCTAGATTCGAAATTCGAATTTCGAACACCGCGCTCCTCCGGACCGGGGTTCACACGGAGGCAAACTTCATTTATTTTGTCAAATCAAGTAGGCCATGGCCTAGGACAAATTGTGTTTAGCAAAATTAAACTTTATGCATATAGTAATAAGAATTATGAAAAGTGAAATCATATTATTAACCAGCGGGTTATAATGAAATTCAGTACAACATTATAACCCGGCTAATACCAAGGGATTTAATGTCTTGCTTTCGGTAGGGTTTACATGACCTATAATTCGGCATTGTCGAGCATGTGGTTTGAAAAGATAATTATTTATGAACACGCTTATGACAATAGGAGACAGTTACGCACACACACGCAGAATGGTGTGTACAACAAGGAAATATGTATGTATGTACCTACCTGCTGTAGGTAAGTAATCAACTGATTGAGTTTGCTCCGCATTATCCATAGCTAACAAGTTTCACATGAGCCAAGCAGGGTTATTAGATGAGATAATGTTGGTTAGTGTCTATTACATAGATGTGTAGATTCAATGTTATCATATCACACACGTATATATCATCTTGGCAACCTTTATCTACGGAACGAAAAGGTTACCAGAGATATCCCATTTTAAACGCAGATAATGTACAATAAACTGTGTTTAAAATGGCATACCTATTCATGACCTAAGTGCAATAAACCGGAGCCTTTAATGCCGCATCGTCAAAACATGACATCATGTCATTACGGTAAGAGGTATTTGATGAGGGCTGTGCATAATGTTAACACTGATTTTTTTAAACACTAGCTTCTGCTTACGGCTTCGCATGCGTTTTTCCGCCATATACATCCGTTCTGAAGTTATAGCGTGAAGAGATAACAAAAAACAAAATTTTGCATTTATAAATTTAGCCTGATACGGAGAAAAAAACGTAATTGGCGACGACAAACACAAAGTTTAGGTAAACTGTGTTGCGGACATACTAACAATATTGAACAAAAACAAAATTCTAAAACTGTAGCACTTTCTAAAGCGACTTCTGAAACTCTCATTTACTCGAAAAATAGAAGTTAAAGCGCCTGAAAAGGTCACTTTAAAATGCGCGCTTTGATAAGCTGACTCCGTGCAGCGCTGCGCTAATAGAGCCGTCCATAGCATAGTCGAAGTGGGTCGCCATTTCGTGCATGCCCATTCAACGGACCGCTCTCGATTCTCCCAGCCTTCCACATTATTATTGACAATATTTATTCCCTGTTTCCATTTTATCGGTCTTCTATAATGGTTATTGGATAAAAACTCGAGCAGTTTGTATTTAAACGAAAATGTTCCTCTTTCGTAAGAAAAATCGAACGTCGAGTTTTATGGCATTGGTAATTAGCACCTGGCAGTGAGGAGCCATGTTGGCACGATAGTAATGATTTTATAAAATCGAGTGCTACGGAGTTCGTAGCGCCTCTACGGACTCTTGTAGATTGATGCTACACCAGGCTAGGGTGCCTCTATGAAATAGTGCTATGGTGTACAGGTCTATTCAATTTCGAGTAGGTATATTCAATTGAAACTAAAAAAACCTCTGTGACTTAGTGGGCGAAGGCAAGCCGCAGACCTCACCTCCTGCGACGCAGGATATTATATGAACTTTTTCTTTTTAACATCTAACCTTCACAATCCAATGCGACGCTCGAGTAAATCCCTATTTAGCCTCCTAGGCTCCTCTACTATTGGTTTTTTAATAAATAATCGATTCACAAAAACTTGAAAATATTTGACAATTTCTAGCGATTTGCAAGAAAAAGTAAGCTGATTCCAGTCAGCAACTTTTCTTCCGCCGTTTTCTAATAAAACCTGGACAAAAATATAATACACAACTATGCCTTAACATTGTTTATTACTAATACAATTTGAACCCATATCAAAGAAAGCTGTGTCGCGTCGAGAACATTCATTCACACATCGTGTCCGGGCGTTTATTGTCTGCCTACTTGGCCAGAATACAAATGTGTGCTGATTGGACTCGGTTTGTGTACCTTACCATTGGACACAATTTCGGATACATTTAATCAGAGGGATTTGAAATATATATCGCTGGTGTTACAATATATCGCAGAATATTTAGTGTTGCCGTCGCAAATAAAAATCTGGTCCGATTGGGCTATAGCAAAAATAATATTCAAAACGAGATCAGACAAAACAAATTCTCAGACTTAAAAATCTGGTGTATTAAATTTTGTACCTAAGTTGTTATTTAGTTAATTTTATTAATACTGTTTCTAATTTCCTTCTTATATTATTTTTATCAATGTTTTTTTCTGTTCCTTGATCTTATTTCTTGATCTTACAAGTTATGTTTGCGTTTTCACTAATACAGGCACTAAACTTAATGATACCCGTTGCAAGAGTCTGTTTAATTCTCAGTTGCCTCTCACAATCAGACCTCGTATGTTTGCATAATCTACCCTACCCCAACGATTTAAAGTCAACCTAACAACTGTAAATCGTTTTATCCGAGTTATTACCACCAATTCAAATACATTTGTCTGCAGGATAACCAAAGAAAACTATATTCATTGATATCAGACCTCACGGCAAAAGATCTTGAAACCCTGTCCTGAATTCTGCTATAGTACTGACTCACGACTATTGATTTCTTCTCGACTCAACTCGGTTTCATGCAAATTAATTCCAATCTATTTTCGATGCAAACTTCTCTGTGATACTTGATTCTAACGGAGAACCTGTGGTATAGATTTCACGGTCATTATAACATTTATAACCAACACGAATCATCGTCATCATCAGCCTATATTAGTCCACCGCTGGACATAGGCCTTCCCTAATGAGCGCCATAGCGCCGTATCTGCCAGCTGTCTTTCGAAGATTTTCATCCCACCTGGCTGGAGGGTGTCCTGCAATACGTTTGTCGAGTCGCAGTCTTCACTCAAAAACACGTTTACTCCAGCGGTTGTAGGTTCTTCTCGAGATATGGTCAGCCCACTGCCACTTCAGCTTGCTAATCCTATAAATGTGTTCTTGAGTGGGGACCGCGATTCGGCAAACAAATTGTAGGACGCCCTCCGACCAGGGGGATGACGATTTGCGAAAGACTTCTGACAGATGCTGAATGCGGCAAGCTGAAGACAGGGCGCTATGGTGCTGATTAGGAGCTCGAGAGGCCTATGTCCAGCAGTGCATTTATTTTAGCGTCTGATCGGCCTTGCCCCCGTGCACACGCATCTTCAAGGTTATCCACTCGTTATGGGACACCCTGTAGATTGATATGAGACAAGGCTCATGCGGACGATGTGGAGGGCCTCTCGTGACATGAATCTCGAGAGTACTGAATAGCCACTATTGTAATCCCGATATAATAATACATAAACATAGGAACCTACATTGATGTGTAGCTCTATCTTGTTATCAACTATACCTACTAGATTCTACCCGTGGCTCTGCTTATAGAATCAATAACGAAGACTTAAGATTTATTTTTTACATTAATTTTCGCTTGATAACATTTTCAATTAAAGGCAAGTTAAATTGGTAGTAGACAATAATTCCAGAAATTTCGCGCTGATACCAACTTTTGTGTGTCTTCGTTACGCGAGCCTCTAGTATTTGCGATCAAATAATGAAGGATGTGCACACTGAAATTGTCGCGATCGATTGGATAGCATCGTGAAAGAATTTTCAAAATCATCTTCAAAATTGACTCGAATCTTACCTCTATAACCCCACTAAATAATATTATAAATGTGAAAGTTTGGATGGATGGATGTTTGTTACTCAATCACGCCAGAACGACTAAACGGATCTGGATGGAATTTGGCACAGAGATAGATTATAGTCTGGCACATAGGCTACTTTTTATCTCGTTAAAATGTATGATCTATACTAATATTAATAACATTGCAAAGAGGAAAAGTTTGTTTGTTTGATTGTATTGAATAGGCACCGAAACTACAGGACCGATTTAAAAAATTCTTTCACCATTAGAAAGCTTACTTTTCAGGCATCAGGCATAGGTTATATTTTATCCCGGAGTTCCCAGGGGGTGAAACCGCGAGGCGTTGCTAGCAGTCTGGTATTCAGAGCATAATAGAAACATTACCCGCGCTCGAAACATTGCAATTATTTCACGTTGAAACAATGTTGCAGCTTCAAAATGTTTATGATGGACGAGTAATGTGATACAGACCCAGCAAACAATCCTGTTCATTAGTTTAGAAAACTTTTTTAATTTCCTTCAGCACGTTTGCTCCCAACTAATGTTTATACAACCCTCAACCACACTTCACATAGTGTATATTCGACCTTACCGTTACATTAGGCTTTCCTGGAAATAGAACTCATATTACTTAGTTAGAGAACTTGTGTTTGCGAATTGAAATTACACTCAGCTGTGAATTCACAAAGATTTCTCGTTCCCGTCTTGATCAAAGAGATTTCATGCCATAAAGATATTTGAATAGCTCTGTTATTTACATACTGAAATTGGTATTTATCTCTACTGTGTTTAAAGATTCACCACAGTAGTTTTACCTTATATTTTATACTTACCATAAGTCACTTTAAGTGTACTTACACGAAAAAAAAGGGATTGTTAAATTAACGCACATTCCTTTAATTCAAGGCAAATCCTGTCTTCTTATAGAGGAAGACAATATTTCCTTACATATACAATATGATATTGATAATAATATTGTAATAAAAGCGTATTATTAGTTTGAAAATATTTAGTTTTGTTATTGTAACAATTATAGTTTACTTGTGCCAAGCTCATTGATTTCATGTGATACTTTAGTATAGTTAGATAAACAATTTTTTTTTTTAAATAAACTATTTGTTATTGCTTCCTATATGAAAAAATTGGTATATAAAATCACAACTTTCTCTGTGCTCTAGATACTTGTGGAGAACCTTCATAAGACACCCGTTAAAGAGGTCGAGATTGACGCATACAAAAGGCCTCTAGTAAATGTTGTGTCTTCCTCTATATAATGCATAGCAATAAAGTCTACTGTGAATATATGAAGGGTGGAGTGGTAAGCTGTAGCAGGCTAAATTATGCGCCTCGAGTCGGGGGTCGACTCCGTACAGATGAAAGGCTTACTATGTGACCCGAACGTGCTATAAAGGCTTACGCTTCAAAACTTTATATGGGCTTTTGCTTGCCTCAACGCAATCTCATTTGTAAATTGGACCACTTTTCATCATGTCTTGGAAACTAAAAGTACTTAGGTACAGGCGTAGTCTAAAGAAAATTATTTTTGTCTGGAGATACATAAACCAGGCTTACAAATTTAGCATATTTCAATTATTATAGCACCACCCGCAAAATGAGTATCAGAGAGAAAAAGTAGTCGTTAATTCAGAAGGGCGTCGCGTTGAACATTTATTTTTCGACTTTCTTTATGCGAAATCACGCCCTCAAGATCGCAACTGCTCAATTAATCTTATTCGCAATAAACGCCACTGAATTTGTAACATTCTTACTGAATATTCCAACTTTATTTGAGCAATAAAATTATGTGTGCCACCGTCTTTTCTGTTGCGTAAATCTGCCTAAATGCCTAAAAGACAAATTGTTTCTGTTAGGTATTCAATGCATTTCATAATAAAGGTCGGGTTGGGAGTCGGGATGGAAGAAATAGCATTGGGTGAATAAGATTTAGAGAAGATTCTTTTAAGTCGGACAGTGATTCAGATTTATTTGACTTTTAGTTCCTTTTGGGGTGGCCCCAGTTATTTATGTAAGAAAATCTTGATTTCACTAAATCAGAATTATCCTATCTTTCATGGAATGGCTCATACAGTTTATTCCAACGTTTTTTAGTTACGTGACCATTCGTAAAAGTCTGAAATTCACGTGTTTACTCATACCCTTAGCTGTTATCGTAAGGTTTGTGCTAACTGTGGTAAGATATAAAATAAGAAGGGACTTGAAATAAAGAGCAACGGGTTGGCCGTGCGTCTGGCGCGTAATTACATTCCTTTGTAGTGTCCAGCCCGCCCCTTGAGCGTCCATAGCCCACGTGAACGAACTTCATCTATTGTTGTTGCCTCTTTGTACAGAAAAAAATCGATGACTGGCTGGAAATGAGACCTTTGACGTTTAATTAATTGATCAATCGGTGTAATGAAATGGAGTTGTTGCTTTGTTAGAGCTAAAGTTTACTGGCTTGTTCTTTTGTTCACACGGATAACCTGCCAACTCAGATTATGATAAAACCGTCAATTGTTCTATTTAGTTTTCAGAGTTTAAAAAGGTTAGAGTACGATCTCTTGAATAATATTTGTTCAATTATGTATCTAACCGTAGATCTAACCGCTTATTCCCGGTAGTTCTGTGCTGTAGTTCTGTACAGAACTACTGAGACAAGTTTTGTCCCAGTAATTCTGTGTACAGAACTATTAGGATATTAACCAGCAAGCGCCTGTAAACTAAGGGGTTATGATGTAGTAAGATGTAGTTCTTCGAGACATCTCAAAAAACCGATCGCTTGCGAACTTTACTTTTTATTCACGGTTGTCTGGTAGAGATCACTTTTGAGCGATGACTCCTAATTAATAATCACATATTTTGTAAATCATAATAATGCTGGACAATTCACACAGCATTATCTAGCCCCAAGCGTTATGGGTAGGTACTAGATCACTGGTATTCATAATATAAAACAATTCATAAATAGTTTTTTTTATTAAACATAGAAAACGACCAGGATTCCCAGAACAAATATCTGCAGATCGTACAAACATTTCTCTAGAGGCAAAAATCGAACCCACATCGCAGGCGGACCTTCGCCCACCGCGGTGCCACAGAGGTCGTCATAGTTTGTAATTGTTTATTTTGTTTGTAAATTGTTCCTAAGTTAAGCCTGCAATAATGAATTTACTTCAAAAGATTATTTCTTCTAAAATCTATCTATTTCTAAGATTTTTCTGAATAAGTCGTTCTCAATATAACGCATGAAGGCATAATTCCTTCCAAAGATTTTGATAAAGTTACCCAAGTACATGCCTCCGAAAAATGAAGCAATTTACACTTGGAAATGAAAATCTTGACTTGCGAATTTACCGGGCCAACAAGAAATTAGGGAAGGTCGATCCCCAGGCGGTGATAAAGTAAAGGCCTAAGTACACCTGCCCGCGAATAGCAATTAGAGTTGTAATGTAAATAGGGTACAGACATAGATTATATAACAATTACAAAGAAGGCAACAAGTGGGTCAAACGCCGCCGCCGCCGCCGCGAGATCGCGCAGCTCCTCTAGGCGCTCACTACTAGGTCATGATCGAGCGATGTTCATGACCCACTTTATCTCAAAAATCTGTTCAGGTGAAGCAATCGATACGTCCCATCTCCTCGTTATGTACGCAATGTGATTTGCAACGTTTCCATTCTAAATCACTAGCTTAGTCTAAGGTTTTATCTACAATATTGTGTAGGTAGAGATCTAAGATAATGGCTCGACGTTATTTTTGTCTTGGAACGACTATCTGTATCAGTAATGTTCTTAGACAATTGACAGCGGGTTAAATTGTCTATGGTAATATTAAACTAAAATATTATTTGTACCCACCTACATAGTTGTAACCTTTTTATAAATAAATAAATGTTTTGTTTTTTTCTCGAAGTTGGCCAGTGCGTTAGGTTATATTTTAGGGTTGTAGGGTTGTGCAGTAGGGGTTTTAGTTTTACAAGACGCCATTTTTTTTAAACGGATAGGCATAGCTATCCGTCTCCGGATCCGGTCTTTGTAATGATTTGGCGTTCATATGAGCGGGCAGATGAGAGTGGTGTAAGCGCAATCAAGTTTTTGCTGATTACCTATTAATTAGGATATTTATTTGCAAAAATAAGCCAAAGGTCCCTTGGTAATGTATTATTTAATACCGTGATGACAATAAAAAAATCTTGTGATGGATAGTTTAGGAGAAAAACGATATTAACTAAGAAAACCGATGAAACTTTGCACAATTATTTCTGATATTTAAAAACAGATTTTTTATTTTTGAATGAAAGGAGATCTGTATTGTATTCCATAGATTATTATGTATTTTTTCGAAGCTTTTTCAATAAAGATAATGGAGATAAAAGGTTTTAACGTAACCCAATTCACGTCAATTCATATGTATCCACGGGAACAAAAATTTATTTGTAGACAGCTGCAGATAGGGTGGTTGTGGTTGTTCGATTACTAGTCTACTTATACGAGTATAGATGTTATCAAAATACGAAAAATGGTTTTTAGCGTTACTTAACATCACCCTATCTACCACCTTGCTAGAGCTTTATTGGCCCACTGTAGACAGTGGGCCAATAAAGGTACAAATAATGAACAAACAATATGTCCTTGATTGAAAAGGTACTTACTTTATTGACCAATTCAACTTCGGCGGTTGACATCAAGCAATGAAGCGAACGGCTGCCAAGTGCTTCAAGGGCTGGTCAAGTGGGATCACTTCAGAGTTAGCAAGCCCGGTTCACAAAAGGCTTTATTTATCCGTTAACTCTGCTTTGAGTTAAAATTTTCCCTATATTTTTACCCGAATAAATCAAATCAACCTAAGCTTATCCCTACTTTAACCGGTCTTCCCATAATGTAATTCAAAGCTGTAGTAACTCTTCAACTTTGAATTCGCTCAGGCAACGGCAAATTAAGCTATAGAAACCTTAACCCGCAAATTCATTAGTTATCCAGTAAAGTAGAACTCCATAATGTATTTAAGCAGAAAGCTTGCGGTCGCGGCGGTCTCGTTGCTCGCAAATCCAATAACGTCAGGAGTAGGAAGCGGGATGGCCGCTACTGTAGGGAAAACTATGGCGGCCGCGCGGAGCCGTTATATATTTATTTATTTTCAAGTAAATTATTCCCGGGGCGGCGCTCACACGGATCACTGGGCAGGAGCATCTTCTGAGCCAGAGCGGCTATCGCTATCATTCCTGACTGACTTATTCATGAAATCGAATAGCCTAGTGGTCGTTTTGTATGCGGTGCGAATATCAACATTACTTTTTATAAAATTGGTTGGAAGTTATGATGATACGGTATACGGTATGTCATTAACAAGATTCACGCATCGAACGTACTGAGAGCTGCATTGTTAAGTAGTTTGAAGCCATTAATATCAAAATATTTATAAATTAGAAAGTTTCAGTAAAACAAAGAAAGCAAGCTCTCCTACATAAAAACGACTAGATTAAATCTAGCGTAAGGTAATTACGAGTATTGGAGCCTGTCAAGGCGTCACCAGGACCTATCGATGCAGTTTACTGTACCGTACATTTTTTTTTCTTCATTATTACTATTTAGAAACCTGTTTATAGTAGATAGAAAATTTTACTTGACTAAGTATTTATTTTGTAAGTCTAAAGAAATAAACGTTATTGATATTTGAATATACTGATGAAATACCTACATTTCACCAAAAAAATTGTTAAAGTTCCAAGCACGTTTGTTGAGCCGCCCAGTAACATCTATACCTACTATCAAGGAGATCTATTCGGTCTCTAACTCGGTTCGGCTTTTGTCCGGTCCAGTAAACTCGTAGGCGGGTTGGAGTGGCGAGCGGATTTTGCGATTTATTTTTTTCTTCGTTTTGCGTGTTGGGGA
Source organism: Eupithecia exiguata (assembly GCA_947086465.1). Classification (NCBI taxonomy): domain Eukaryota; kingdom Metazoa; phylum Arthropoda; class Insecta; order Lepidoptera; family Geometridae; genus Eupithecia; species Eupithecia exiguata. The sequence goes on along the minus strand of OX352238.1, from coordinate 6,278,489 downwards.
CGACGAAACACATGTAATCCTGGTGCTTATTAGTGTCTGTGATTATAGTATATCTCACTAATATTATAAACGTGAAAGTTTAGATGGATGGATGGATGTTTGTTCCTTTATCACGCCAGAACGGCAAAACGGATCTGGATGAAATTTGGCACAGAGATAGATTATAGTCTGGAATAGGACATAGGCTACTTTTTATCCCGAAATTCCTACGGGAACGGGAACTACGCGGGTGAAACCGCGAGGCGCTGCTAGTATATTATATTTATATATTTTTTTATTCGGTCCCAACACAAAAAAAGAGTTTTTATAAGTTTGGTGGATCGGTTAGGTGGACGGGTCTATTTATGTATCTGGGTGCCTGTGTGTGTGTCTATCTGTAGGTTGTTGCGGCATCATAGCTCCCAAACGGATGATTTTGATTGTTTGTTTTGTCTAAAGCATACTTGATCGAGTGTTGAGTGTGAAAGTCTGCCAAGTGTGTTAAAATTTATAATTTTTTTTTTTTTGTTAAATACCTATATCTACCCGTGCGAAGCCGGGGCGGGCCGCTAGTAGATATATAAATAGATACAATAAGAATTTTCTTAGACCAGGCAAGTTTCCACTATAAACATTTATGCACATAAACTAGTGAACAGACTTAACAAATAAACGTACCTATCGTATGGAAATTCGAAATTATTAATGACTAGCAGCGCCTCGCGGTTTCACCCGCGTAGTTCCCGTTCCCGTAAGAATTTCGGGATAAAAAGTAGCCTATGTCCTATTCCAGACTATAATATATCTCTGTGCCAAATTTCATCCAGATCCGTTTTGCCGTTCTGGCGTGATAAAGGAACAAACATCCATCCATCTATCTATCCATCCATCCATCTAAACTTTCACGTTTATAATATTAGTGAGATTAATAAAATAATTCCTTCTTTTAGATTCTGTCATAGAAGAAATATGATACCTAATCTTGCAAATTATCTTGTTAAATTAATCCTTAAAAATTACTGAATTTAAAATAATGCTCGAAAACAAAGATTTTTTTTATTTATGAAATTTAATACTTTACTCTACTCCCATACAAATGCCACACAAACCACACATGGTAGAATCATAACTATTTATTTATTTGCAAAAATGTGGTTTGAAGCAAGAATGAAGCTTATTATATACCTAATTGGGTTTCAGATATTCCCAATTTTCAAGGGATGCTATATTTTATAATAGGAACAAAAAAGGTGTGCTATAAATAAACTAAGCAAAATACACAGTCTTATCACAAAAAAAAAACGATTGAAATTCTGTAATCTTCGTCGTTGAGAATCATCCTCCAGTCCTATAAAACATAAAGCAAGTCGTACAAAAATAACACACAGGCGACATCTAAAGAAAATAAAAGGTAGCAGACAATTTCATTCAATTTTCTCGCAATAAAGTTATAAATATACGGTAAGTCGTTCTTCCTTCCCATACGCCATCTTATTTTAGAGAGCTCGCTTTACAACGTCCGGGGGAAGCTCGACGGCTTAAACATTTTTCCACTAACAAAGCAATAAAGTGCCTAGTAGAGCCGTATTTTCTATTTTCTTTCTACCTGCGCTGCTAAAAATAACCAACATTTATGAAATCTGGTGTCGGTTGTTCTGTTTTCAGCTTTATGGTTTTATGACAAAAGGTTGCCTTTCCAGCCAAATTTCACCCAACTGTTAATTGCTGTTTTGAAATTCCTATTCTCCTTGAAAACGTTTTTCTCAATTTCCCGATACGGTTTTTTAAATTCTTTGCAAGGCTTCGCGGCATGGCCGAGTGTGCTCATTTTCACGATATCACAAAGTTGTAAAACACGAGTTTAATGACTCGTAAAAACGTAAAACCTCTTATTTATGTGTGCTGTTGGTTTTAATGTTTTCTGGGCAACACTTGTTCATTTTAACTTGGTTTATAAACCAAGTTCAAATAAACACAACTTATGAGGTATAAGGTGATCTAATAAGGTACAAGAAACGTGGGGCTGTACAGTTTTATTTTACTAAGAACATTTGATTAAAAACGCTAATGCTTCAAGTTTAATGCTTATTATTAATGTTGAGAACTTATAATTATATCGACAGTATTAATTCATTAGAAGTTTCATGTAGGGTGCGTAGTGTGCTTAAAAAAACAAACACAGATGTAGGGTGCGTAGTGTGTACTAATTACTATTAATAGATTTGTTTTTCATATATTAAATTTGACTTGTCTAAGTGCTTTTTTGTAAGCCTAAAGAAATAAAGTTATTGACTTTTGTGCCCCCCACAATCCTATAAGTTGTTGGTGTTTGGAAGTTGAAAGTGTTTGTAAGTTTTCACGGTTTATTCGTACTAAAAGTAATGGTGTGGTCGCGAGCTTACGCCGTGACGTGTTGCCCAAAGGGTAGTTGTTTGCGACTGAATTTAATTAGCCTGAGAAACACGTCACAACGTAAACTGACCCGCGGGAGCATGACGTGACACTGTATGGTATGCAAACCGTACATTTCTATTAATGACATCACAATAGCAGAGATTACTTGATAAAATACTTGTTTTAGCCCGTTGTTTCACACGCTTATTTTGGTAAAAAAAGTATCCTATATACAAATATACTAGCTGGCCCGGCAAACTTCGTTCCGCCTTAGAATCAGAGATCGCGTTACATGCGAAAAATGTATGACAAAACTATTTTCCTAGTATCTTTTCTCCTCGTGAATTTTTCATACCATAAATTGCCTAATTATTCTACTATTCGGGACGGAGGCAAATTCGTCAAATCAAAGATAATAATTATAATCGGTTCATCCGTTCTTCAGTTATAAATGGTGTAGCTATAACGATTCAGTTTTGGCGTTGTCTTCGACGTAGTCTTCAGAACGACACGAACTCTCGCCTTTACAATAACGATAATAAATTTTTTGACCATGTCTTGTTCACAAAATACTTAATAACTCTTGTTGAATTGATATTGGATGTGACGAAAACTCTCAGTTGATTTGGGAGGGACGCAATAAAACCTTCCGATGTCGAATTCGGAAACGGCAATATTGATTTTCCCGTCTCCGATGTATTTCATTCTCCATCTGTTGCTCTCCATAAAATTTACGACAGTATTACTGAGTCGTTATTTTTGTATGAAGAGTTTTATCGCCGTGGCGCGTCACTTTCCGCGACATGAGTTTTTCTTCAAAGGCAAGTGTTTTTCATCGTGGTCACTAATTTACTGCCTTCTTATTGCGCACATCGCAATCTTTGTTCACAATCCTGATGTATGTAAGGCACCAGATAGCCGTGTGGTGTCAATTTGAGCCACCCCAACTCTTCCCGTGTGTGTCGTAAGAGGAGAGTAAGGGACATACAGGGGGGCGGGTAGCAGCGCCTCTTGCAAAATAGATCTATCACAAAACTGCGATCCCCATCCCGCATGCCCAGCGTGGGGATTGTGGGCATTCCCACTCATGAGATGAAAGCCAATAAGTTAATTATCAGAGGGGGCCTGCGTCGAGCAGGCTGTTGTAGCACCTAAATGCAATTATATTTGTGTTGGTAACAGCTTGATGGTTTGACAGATGGTGGCGACGGAGGACACGAGCTCAGTGCCGGGGCAGATCGAGGCGCCAGGCACCTTCGGGAAGCTTCGCCAGACGCTCTCCTCGTCGCTCCTGACCGCACAAGACAAAGGTAACAGATAGTTTTTGGTCGGCTGGTAGGAAATGCCTCGGCATTAGTCCAGCACTTTGTACCTTAGCGCAATAAAGTTTTTAATAAATAAATAAAATAGTTTATAATAAGTTCGCGTTCTCTGAGCATGCATAATTCGCATTAGACGGGAAGTTATTCAACGTAGTTAGGAGTTTCGCTCAGAGCACACCGTGCAATGTGCAAAATTACAGGGAATTTGACGACCGATGTGGCGCGGTGGGCAAAAGTCTGCCTGCAACGCAGGAGGTTACGGGTTCGATTCCCGCCTTGGGACAAATGTGTGTACGATCTGCAGACATTTGTTCAGGATGTTCTGGTCGTTTTTAAAAAAATATCTATCCATATATTGTATTTTATGTATATAAGTTATCTAGTACCCTTATCACAAGCTCTGCTTAGCTTGGGGCTAGATAATGCTGTGTGAGTTGTCCAGCATTATTTATTTTTATTTATAATTATAATGAGTTTTATCAACTAGAAACTAACTCATTCTTCAAAGTATTATTTACTTGAGTATTTGTAGGACTAATGAGCGTTTTATTGAACGATCATTCTGTTCTTTAAGTACGCTCACCAGTAGCAAAAAACTTACTTAATGGAGGTTAATTAGTCAAAAGTTTGCTTTTAAAGACTTTACAGTTTATAAGCCACATTAAGGGAACTTTTTGAACAACACTAATAATGCCGGAGGTAAATAAATTTCTAATGAAAAGTTACGTTGCTGAGGTTTGAGAGTTGCGTAATAATCCCAACCGGCGTAGCTACGCACCTATGCATTTGTACATTCCTGTATCTTCGGAGTTAAGTGTTACATAACACTAGATATCTACGTGTGTACATCATGCTTCAATTAAGGCGCATACCCGACCCAAACTAGCGCCGCCACCTACTTACTAACAAAGCAAATTTCAAAAATCCATCGCACAGTTTGTGATGCCTATTATAAGCTTTTTTAATGCCTCTGTAATAGTTTTATTCAATTTAGTTTAGACAGTGAATCGAAAAGTTGCCCTTGGTGGCCACCAAAATCTATCTATTTTCGATTCACTGCCTAAACTAAATAGAATAAAACTATTACAGAGGCATTAAAAACTTATAATAGTATCACAAACTGTGCGATGGATTTTTGGAATTTGCTTTGTTAAACGGAAAATAAGATAAAGTAGGTGGCGGCGCTAGTTTGGGGTACTTATGCGCCTTAACGACATATTTTATAAATAACTTAGCGCAAACATTCAAACATTTTCAAAAGTGATTCACAGCAGTAATTATAGTTCGTTCCATATTCGAAATCGTCAAAAGCTTATAATCCTAAAATCTGATCGATTTGTTCATAAATTTACTTTTATCTATTTGTTTAGTTGACTATAGCGCCTAAAACAACTTGTAAATGGGAACCGCAGTAATACAAAGGGTGAAAGGGCCTCCTTTTAGAGCGGTATCCAACCTTTTCCACTTTTGCGGTTGACCCATTGCTAGCCTGAAACTCATTCCTACAGAAACGACCCTCATAGAAGCCTCTAAAAGTCCACACAAACTATTAATTCACGTTCTACGTGAATATTGTACGTTGTACAGCGCTTGCTTACGATGGCAGACGCCTGACAAACTTTTTAAAAGCCAGTCAAACTTTGTGTATGTTCCCTAGAAATAAAACGTCAAGCGCTAGTCGGGCTCGCGCAACGAGGGTTCCGTAACTGAACATTATATTAATTATATAATTATAAGACCTTGTTTCTTGCCAAATGTCATGATTCTAGCTTAACGGGAAGGAGGTACTCTATAGGTAGGTTATAGTCCATGGCGAGGAAAAAAAGTTTTTTTTAGTTTACACTTACGATATTGCAGTTTTCGGATTTTTCCCTTTACTTGTGCTATAAGACCTTGCTACTTGCCAAATTTCATGGTTCTAGGTCAACGGAAAGTACCCTATAGGTTTTTGGTCCATGGCAAGATTTAAAAAAAAATCTGTGAATAAACTACAAATTTATAATTTTCGGAGTTTTCCCTTTACTTGTGCTATGAGACCTTTCTTCTTACCAAATTTCATGATTCTAGGTCAACGGGAAGTACCCTATAGGTTTTGTGTGCATGTGATTCCCTTGGAAAATTCAAAAAAATTGGGCATAAACGGCTGAACCTTTTGATTGAGTTGATTTAGAAGTTTAACTTATATTGCGGCTCCAAGATATTGCAAACCTGAGTATATACTCAGAAACGCGTGGAGGTATTGAGTTGAAATTCACATCATATGATGTGAATTTCAACTCAATACCTCCACGCGTTTCTGAGAAAAGAGGGTTGACAGACGGACAAACGGACAGATACGAGAACGTTTTACAGCGGTACCTGTGTATTTTTTAGTTTACGCCGTAGGTATATTTATAGTTTTATTTCGTTTTTGATACCCTAAAAAGCCATGATATGTTCAAATGTTTAGTGCTCCTTTGTAAATTTCAATAAAATAAACAAACTTCACTAGTTTTGTAGCTTTGTTAGCCGTTTGATGGAAGCGCCCTCTATCCACACATTACACACCTCTGTTACCGTGAACAATACCCATTCATCACAGGCGGGATAAAAATCTTTTTATCATAAAAGAAGGAAAATACCACGTAATCATGATTACGGGAACAAAGCGGTTCCAGTCACATTTTACATAGGTAACGACGGGCCGAACAGTATATCATACCTCAATTGGACTGGCAAAGAGTGAAGATAAAATTCATACCTAAATAGCGAGCTTATCTACCTTCTCTACCCCACATTTAGGTACTTATACTCGTACATCGGCTGAATTCTACTCATTTGATTAGGGGAAGGATTTGTTAAGATGTGAGCAATGACGTTTGTTAATTAAATCTCCCAAAATACTGAACTGAGCAGGCTAAAGCTTTGCATGTTAGACGTTTTGGACCTGGTATAACATTACATTACATTACCTATCTGGTAATTTTATATCGAAAAAACACACGCGAAGCCGCGGGCAGGAGTATTTATATTCTAAGAGTTTTATATGCCTGGCCAATAAAAACAGTTAAACTGGTGAGAATCTGCAAAAAAAAACTTTAATCGCCATGTTGCTAAAATGCTCAGATTACAGAATATCTGTAATCTGTGCTAAAATGAGACGAAAACGGGGCTTTTCACTAGTATGCAGTCTCTCTAACAAATCAAAGTTTGAGATTATGTAAAATAATTTAGTAGGCACGATATCTACTTATGTACCGCGTAAGTTTAGAACAGCAAACTATCTGTACGAGTTTGAAGATAACTATGGAGTTTCATGAGCCTGCCTCAGGCTAGATATCGGATCATCAATGTTTTAATAACTTAGACGAGTAGATATTTCTGTAAACTTGATTTCATATTACAGTTTGGAAGTCTTTTAACAGTTGCAGTTTTTCAAAGCTTTCTAAATTTTTTCGCTCATACTCGTAACTATGATGTTTAGGTGTACTTGTAATTTTAGCATACAATTAAAAAAACTGCTGATGTTTTTTTAATTGTATGACTTGCTAAGTCCGGAGTTTTTAGTTTTTTTCTTATGGAGGTTCCATATGAAAAAAACACAACGAATGGAAGCAATAAATATGACCACCGAGTTAATTTTGTTAGTGCAGCTGTTAAATAATAAACGTTTACATAAATAGATTAAGGGCCAAACAAACATGTATTAGACACTTCTGTGATATATGAATGTACTAGTGGATCTGAAATCCTTATGAAATTTCTATGATTATTAGTTAGATTATTATTATTGCTTATATTTATCGTAAAAACAAAAGCAATGTAAGCTTTATGTGCTTAGGGGTAGAACCTAAAACTATGCCGTTTTGTGTTTGCTCACAAGTTCCTCCTTACTTTTACTCTCTGACAACATCTTGGCTTCAGTCAGACCCTAGCCAATGAAGTGTCCAAGAAGAAAAATATGAAAGCTTTACTTTTCTGGCTTTGTTGTAACCTTGATCTATAAGGTTCTAGTTCAAAGAAAATAGATATATTTCATTTATTAAACTTGTGGTCGCTCGCGTTGCCTACTGATCATTCCAAAGCAAACAAATAATTTGTTTTCAAACAACTAATAACCAACTTTGAATCCCTTAATTTTACACTGTTTTTATGTTTTGTGGGATAATATTAATCCTGAGGTTTTTTTTGTTATAGTGCTTACCTACCCGCACTTTGGGTATCTTAAAGAAATGAAATAAGCCACCGGCGCTATAGCCCGTAAGAGGTCCCAAAGATTTTCGGTTGAACCGACTAAGGGTTTTGTGGCTTGGTTGGTTAGAGCACACCCGTATTGAGGGTGGGGCGCGAGTTCGAGTCCCGCCGAAACCGAAAATTTTTGGGAACTTATTTCAATTACTAATCCCTCAGTAATTAAATTTTTATGGGGCCAACTTGAAATCATGCTCTATTCTATACAATGGCAAATATGTCCTGTATGTGTGATATCAGTATGTGTGTATGTTTCAATTATGGAAAGTATACATATTCGTAACTCGTAATTCGATTAAAAAGATTTAACGTTCGGAATTTAAAAAAAAACCGGCCAAGTGCGAGTCAGACTCGCGCACGAAGGGTTCCGTAAAAACGGCAAAAAAATCACGTTTGCTGTATGGGAGCCCCCTTAAATATTTATTTGTTTCTGTTTTTTATTTGTTGTTATAGCGGCAACAGAAATACATCATCTGTGAAAATTTCAACTGTCTAACTATCATGGTTCATGAGATACAGCCTGGTGACAGACGGACAGATGGCGAAGTCTTAGTACGGAACCCTAAAAAGCTACTGACGATATCTGACACCGATTTATGAGCTTAATCGAAGTAGGTAAATGATTGGATACTTAAACCGTGTAGATACCAAACCCTCGGTATTTCAGTACACTCGTTGTTCAGTCATACACTCTAATAAAGATATAGCTCATTGCTAAAACTCGCTAAGTATTCGGGACCATTTAAGAGACTGCGCGAAGGAATTTATGATTATTTCTCAATATTCATAGCGGCATCGCGGCAGGGCGAAACCGTACGCATTGTTAGTAGATTCCTTCACCGAGGTAGACACAAACTGCGTACTCATTTGAATTCTTATCATTTCATTCAGTATCAGTATTCTCATATGAAATTAAATAAGGTCTGTACGTTTATAGAATGTAATAATACCTATGAATATTCTATTTGCATTCTCATTTGATACCAAAAGCTTATTATACGCACGTGCCAACAAGTACTTAGGTATATCTACATTGTTATGTCTCTCGTGTCGAGACGACACGTTTTGATAACATTTTCCGTTATTTCCGTAAATAACGATTATTCTGCTACGGCGTAGACGTCCTACGGCCCGCCTACGCTGCTACGTTGCTACGTTACCGACACTGCGTGGGACGTAGTATTTATAACGGTGAATCGTAATTCTAGACCACACCTACATCGTGAAATCTAAGTTGTTGAACATTTTGTATTTTAAATTTATTACATTTTTTATTTTTAGATTACTAACTTGATTTGCAGCATTGCCATACATCGACTGGTATTGATATGGATCAGTTGAGTTACCTGTACTTAAATTGTTTGCATCAGTCTGCGATTTTCTTAATTGATTCAATTATTATAAACTGGTTCTTATTTGTTTTTATTCTTTGATTATAATATTCGTTGTTAATAAACTCCATAAAGTTGTTTATTCACTTAATTGAGAACAGTGATATTATTGTGACAATCATTATCTTCAACTGACTTTGAAAAAAGGAGGAGGTTCTATGTTAAGCTATTATTTATGTACTTAGGTATGTTCCTCGATTTTCCGTAAATTATGGAACGATTTTGTAAATTCTTTTCCTATTCTATTATACAGATTATCCTGAGGCGGTCGCATAAAAAATTTATTCCCTAGGGTATTAATTATGATATAAGTATTTTGTCCCGCAAAAGTTAAAAACAGTGTAAATTGAAGGGATTCGAAGTTTTTTCTAGTTTTTTCAACAATGAAACTGTCTGTTGCAGTGACAAAAATGGGTCCCAGACAAGCGGTGCAAGAGCCGCCGGAACCAGCGCCGACGCCACCCCCAGCGCAACCACCGCCATCTGCTAAGACTGAACGGTAAACTTCCTAAACGGTTTCCTCTGATAAACAATTAGGGCTCTATCTCACTGGGACGCCAATACGACGTCGCTGGCAACGTATACAGTGTCCCGGAACTCAAAAGTCAAGCCGAAAACGGAAGACGGGTGGGTTCATGACGACCCAGAAAACCTACAAATTCATGGGTCTATCTCCAATGGCTTCTGAGTTATAGGCTTTTTACTGAAAATCTGAAATTCCGTGCCCGGCGGCGTCACACTCTTCAATGCTGTGACTTCAGATGTCAATATTTTGTATTGCGAAATATAAATATAAAAAACATTGAGTTTCGGGGAGTTAATGTACAGGTACATTAACTAAACTATTGTACACATTCTAAATAAAATAAATAAATAAATAAAAAATCATTTATTGCCTAAAAAGCTCTTAACCTAAACAGAAGAAGAGAAGAATTCTCATTCTTATTGTGTGGCAGACGATGTTGCCCAACCGTCGCCAAGTGATTTACCTGATAGACAATACCTACAGAATAGTTAGAAAAAGTTTGGATAGGTTCCCAGCGACGACATCGCCGCCGAGGCATCCCAGTGCGGCAGGGCCCTTATACTCATGAGTAACTTTATAACTTACAAACTTTTAGACTTTAGACAAAAGTGCTTATGGTTAAGGTTTAATTTACCTTTAGATGTCGTTGTGTTTCATGTCCATGACATGAAAGTGTCCTTTATTGAGAAGCAGCATTTTTTCTTAGAAGTCCTTTATAAGTTGTTCTTGATACAGAGAAGCCGGCAAGGCCCCGTCCCGCGTAGGCGCCTGCCGTGTGTGCCTGAAGGCTCTAAAGCCTGGAGAGGTGTACCACACGTGCAACGGCTGCCAGCATCGAGTTTGCGAGGACTGCTCCTCGTATTCTAAGCCTTCTAGTGACTCGGACTTGGTAAGCACGTGTTTTTTTTTCTAACCGAGAATGCTGAGGATACGGCATCTTTTCTGACCGAGCCCAAGGGCCATCTTATCAGAACACTATGGTGGCGCCACCGGTCGCGCCACCATGATAGTGCAGGGAGTGAGACGCCAAATAGCTCTATACATAGTAATGGTTGCGCCGCCAGCGGGTGATTTGGTTGCCGGCAACAAATTTGGTTTCTGCAACAAGCTGGTACCAGGTGAGGTACCCTTCATACAACTGTACATATTTTGTTGGTGTCGCGACCGGTGGGGCCACCATGGTGTCCTAATGAGATAGGGTCCATGGTCAGCTAAATGTCATAATTTGCCGTTCTTTTATTATTTTTATGTAACTATCGTTCATCTATATGTTGCTATTGAGGCTGTTTTCAGTATCAGGTTGTTTTGTCTTGACATTCTCCTGAGCAAATTACTGACTAATAGAGATCATGAAGTTTAGAATGATGTTAGTTAATTTCAATATGGAGTGTTTGACTGTTTTGCGTAGGTAGATCAACGATGTCGAAACCCATTTGTCCGTCTTCATTGTTCATACATTCTGTTATTTGATAGAATTCGTGGCAATGTTCGGTGTGCCGTCGCAAGGCGGCCCCGCGTCTGCCCCCTGCGGCTCAAGACAGCACGGACTCTCTGCTCGAGATACCCGTGCTAGACGCGCTGCAGCGCCGGCACTCGGAGGCGAGACTCGGCAGCGGCGGTGGCAACGCGGGCCTAGCTCCGCCGCGCTCTCCTGAGCTCCGGCGGCATTCAGACGTCTCGCCCGCCTCGCTCAAAGAACTGGAGAAGGTAATGTTTGCTACTGATTTTGTTATTATAACAAATTCCAATGTACTTGCGACACTTACTAAATTAAATTTTGGTTTTCTTCTACGCAGTGGACCCAGGTATTTCTACAGATCTAAAGAATTTTTATCTTTTAATCTTTTTTGTATCGATTGTACTATGGTCAGCGAATAAAGTGTAAATGCACAAAGGCAATACTGAGAATCGCTGCAATTTATTACGCGCAACTCTGTGCGCTTTTCCATTATCGGCATTTATTTCACAGGCACTCGATAGCTTGTTCAGATTCTAACACGTTTGCACATTCCCCTTGTTCTAAAAGTTTATTTGGATATTTTTCTCTTTTGGTAAGTTTTGGAGGAGGTTGAAGTTTGTAATCGTGTTTAACCACGCTGCCCTTGCGGCAGTTAAAGGGTGGCGGCAGCAAGACACCGGACGAGTCTCGGCGGCCGAGCACGGCAGGGCCTGCGCGGCGCCGGTCGGTGCGCACGCCGCGCCAACGCTCCTGCGACGAGGATCAGCCACCGGCCGCCGCCGGCGCACACCAGGGTGCCTTGCCAGCGCCTCCGCCCATGTCACGCAGGTATAATACGCCGTCGATTAGAAGCTTTCAAGACTCACTATAAAACTCCCCAGTAGATGGCCGGCCTCGTCCCAATAATGGCAAGTAAATCCCAGGATCTCTTACGGAACGTACCGGTGCCCCTCTTCATCACCATCATCGTCAGCCTATATTTATTAGTCACTGTCTGTGTATGGACACAGGCCTCTCCTAATAAGCGCCATCGCGTCCTATCTTCAGCCCCTCTTACATCCTCTCTCTTACATTTACCTTAACACCCTTCTGGAGGAGAACATAACTACCACTCCCTACTTCTCCCGCTTATCTTACGATGGCATGTGCCACAAAGCACCATAGCTCTCTCTAGGTCCACCAGGGTGAAGTCCTCAGTACCATTAAAGGCCTTGACTAATACGACAATTTAGTGACTGTGATCCGTCTATATAATGTATCTCGCAGACATGCCTAGAGTCTATTCAGACTGGCAACCATGGCCGAAATTTAGAAAGATAGTATCATGTTTTAACAAAATCTATGTCACATTTACAAAAATCTATGTTTCGATCCACAACGCCCGATCGTTCTCCAGGGCCTCAGCAGTAGATGTGGTGGCCGGTGCGACGTCCCGGCGCGGCTCATACCGACCACCGGATGATGTGGACGCACCGCAAATCGCAGCGGGACTCAGCGTGGACGACGACCGGCCCATCAGACGTCGAGGCAGCCAGTTGTAAGTGATAGTTTTTTGAGTAATTCTCAGAAATGGATCAGTAACCGTCTTCGAAAAAAGAAGCTTCTATGTTCGGCCGTATGCATGTTTTTTATGTATGTTCGACGATTTATGGAACGATTTGGACGATCTTTTGCAGTTGTATAGATAGAGAATGAACCCAAGGTGGTCCCATAATTTTATTCCAGAGGGATGAGTTATCCTGCAAAACTAAAAAACCGTTTAGAACAAAGGGATTCGGTTTTTTTTATTAAATAATTTAAAAAAGTAGGCTTTTTATAAAGAGTCCACTAACACAAATTTATTGGGTTATACATCACTAGATAAATAAAAAATATTTTATGTAGGTATGATATTATAGATAACATAATTATATTATAGATGAAATATGATATTGATAACCCAATTTTTTTTTAGTATACTCTTCATCTTGGTAGCTTTTAAGTAGCAGAGTGTAAAGGAAAACAGTTTCAGTAAGAAGTGAATTTTAGTCTCATTTTCCTAACAAAAACTAGGCAATCAACCCTGTTTATTACGACGTTATTGTTTCATAAATCATAAAGCAGCAACTTCCAAATCACGGTTCAGAGGACCAACCCCTAAAATGCAGCTTAGTAAGCAAATACTTACCACTGTATAAACCAAAACCTTTTAGCGATGTTTCCATTGAATCCCGTGTAACAGGTTTGAAGCCTATTCAAATAAATATTGAGATTATCCTGCTGAGCCCGCTTGATAGATTGTGGTCCGCTCGCGCCCCTTGACGGTGTCACGGATACTGCATACGCAAAATGGGTCAAATATCCGTTGTTTATTGTAATATTTTACAATAATAAACTTAAAAGCATGGTTATTATGAAAATCCATTAACTCAAACCACCGCTTTATTATTGAAGGCTAGCGTGCGTATCGCGGTAAATGTTGTAATTATTACTCGGTACAAAATGTATCGTGTTTATTTTATAACGAAGACCAATATTATGTCGTAATCTCTTCTTTTTCGTTTTTATTTATCTCGCAGGCCCGATATAGCAGCGCTACAGCAGCGAACAGGGGCGTTGAGTGCCCTATCCTCTCTGTCATCCTCGGATCAGTCAAGTGCTGCGAGCGCCGCCGCTGCAGCCGCCGCGCGACAAATGTCCGTCGACGCGGAGGCCATCAAGATTGTCATACACGACGTCGACGACCGCTCACCACGTCGCGTGTCACTGCGGCGCGACCCTAATGATAAAGGACATCGTTGTAACTATCACCTTTTTAATTTTAATTTTTGTTATTAAAATGTTTCAGATTTAACGCCATAGACATACAGAACCCGTTTAGTGTTTATTGGTTCGTTCGTGCATCTGTTATTTCATTGTCGTAAGTCGTTTGAATCGGTTCAATTAATACAGGTAGGTATCTTAATAGACAGAAAATCAAAAGTGGATTTTTGAACACACAATGAATGTTTAAAATGAAAAATGGCCACCATAAAATCAATTCCAATGTTGCATGTCCTTTTATTTTCATTGCCTGCGTGGCAGTGTCAGACTTAATTAATTGATCTATTGATTAACATTCCACGAACCATTAAATTAATTGAAAAATGAATTACCCACCCGACATTTATGACGCTGTCCTGAATTTCTCATTTCATGCGATCAAAACGTATCAACTTTAGACCGCGAATTAATTACATTGGCAGATCGGACCTGCCTATTTTACTTTTTGCCGACAAAAGGGCTTTAAATGTTTTTATAAATTCTGAGTGATTCAAAGGCTCGTAATAAAGGGCTTTGTTTGTTTAAGGGGTCTGTGAAAATAATTAATTACAGCTCGCGGTTTCGGTATGCGGGTAGTGGGGGGCAAGCCGGACGCGAGCGGGCGGCGCGAGGCGGTCATCGTGTGGACGGTCCCGGGCGGGCCGGCGGACCTGGCTGGCCTCTCGCAGGGCGATAAGGTACCCGCATCCACACAACAAACAACACAACAATCAGACCTAAACAATACAATTACACACAATGAACAATCCGATAAGCCGAGACTTTTTTCGGTCTATTAAACGGTGATAAATTTTATGAAATAAAACGATTAAGTCACTTTGTTCTTTTGATTTAACACGTATAATTTACATCACACACAAATGACACTTAACACATTCACATGAGGGCCGTAATCATCAGCATGAACTGGATTTATGTATTGCGATTTGTAAGGGCGTACCGCTGCTCTACATGCCGTAATGCTGCTGTAGTGCGCCTTTGCAAGTCGCTCTGCTGAGTCAATAAGCTGCATATAAAATGCAACCTTATACCTTTGTCGTACGTTTCACACCGAGACAAAGTACCTACCTTCTCGTGATTGTAAGAATCACTGGCTTGGATCTCACGATACAGGCTCCGCCTAGTGTGAGATCTGTAGGTAAAAGCATAGTCTCCAAGCCCTCAGCAATAACTTTTTTCTATCAGTTTAACAGGCCATTGTATCACAATAAAATGTAACTCTACCTACCTACCCATTAAGTGCCATAACTATCACTGTAATGTGTTTTTGCTGCAAATAAATATCTTTTATCTCTCCTTATCTTATCTTTACCTATACTGTATGCAGGTGTTAGAATGGGGTGGAGTGCCGCTGACCGAGCGCAGTTTCGAGGAAGTATGCGCGGTGCTGGAGCGAGGCGGCGACAGTGTGGAGCTACTGGTGGAACCGGCTCCACAGATGGACGACACCCCGCCACCTACCTCGCAATCCTCGCATCACCATCACGGGCTCTATGGTAAGTATACGTACGGATTGGTATTCGTCGTGATATAGCGGGGTAGTTATGCTCCCTGTAGGGCAAGCACGGTGATTGCTTTCTAGGTTAGAATAGAGAAAAATTACGTCATTCTATCGTCGGATGCGTAAATTGTTTGAAATTCATTCCTTCAACTTCTTGCCTCACTGGGCTACCAAGACAGGTTCTTCATTTCGTAAGACATCGCTCAGTCGAGATTCTAACCATGAGTCTATAATGTAGTTGTAGCCTAGCCAGCCTATATTTACCTAATGGATAAGAATAGAGAATTCCAGTTCTAAAATTTTACTATAGGGCAAAAGGCAAGCAATGCTGTAAAAAGTAACTAATTTTACTGAAAACGATTTCATTAATATCCAAACTTTGTAGTTTTAGGTAGATATCTAAACAGTTGCCTAAAAAAGAGATAAGAACAAATCTTATAATGCGATACAAAGATGAAATGAGAGCGACATTACAATTATTTGATCCTAAGCCATTTTTCTTGGCTATAAGGAAACATCGCATTTCTAAAACGAAATTTGTTTACTTCTCGTCTGTGCAAATAATCCCCTTACGGATGACTAAACGAATTTGGAGACATCCTTTAGGAGATGTGATGTTACATTTTTGTCAATGATGTAGTAAATTAACTTTGCTATGAAATTCCTTTGCCATGGAATAAGATTTTTGTGTCTTACAACCTTTTTCGCGTACATGTATTTTGAGTTTATCTAATACATCACAATATATGGGTATTCTGGCTTTACTTCTACAAAAGCCAGTCAGCAAAACTTTGTACCTAAAGTAGGATGGCTACTTTTACGAGCTGCTATCAAACACAGCTAACTTTGACTACACTTCTCCTCGTAATTCTTTTGTTTTTATTTTACCTTTCAACTTTCTTTCGTCTTTATAAATAAGTTCATTTGTTTCCTATTAAAACATGTTATCTTCTTTTGTGTCTTTTAGTACTATACAATACTGCTTTTATTTAGATTTGTACCACCTAAGATTTTCTTACCATCTTCTTTCTTATCTTTTTTCAGCCTACCTGTTGTTTTTCCTTTACCTATCTGTAAAAATGTAATTATGGTAAGCTTACCTTTTACTTGAACTATCTTGTAGGCTAAGTAGACGCTTAATGCACATTGTTTTGGTTCGCAGAACCGGAGACGGACAAATCCCCATCATCGCCGACCCGACGGAAATTGCCGAAAACCCCGGTATAATACCCATAATAGGTTTTAATTGTAATATGTGTTGTGACCCCATGAGACACTGAGCGCGAACGCTCCATCATAAACTCTAGTAGAGACTTTCACTCGGTGCCTACCTCTGCGCTATCGGTTCTACAGCGCTCCTGTGTAATATCACTTACTGGATCAATTTTAAATTGTTTTTTCCAAACGTGACATACGTAGCTGGCATTTCTTTGCATTGTTATGCGACGAGCTTTAATATTCGCAAAATTTGATCCAATAACTGAAGTCTATCCGTATTTTATTTTAATACTCGTAGTTGTATGTGTACAAACAGAGGACACAGGTTCAAATAAATCGTTATATCGAGCTTTCTTTTGGAGAACTTAAAACCTATAGTGTGATAATAGTTAACTAATTGTAGTTTAGAAATTCGAGGTAACGATCCAATTCGAGGTTCTAACGATTTATTCAATCTGTGACGAGGTGGCGTTGTTGTTCTTTCAATAATTATTTCCACGTCATCGAAACCTTGCATCGCGTGACCTTGCGCAAACTGTTCACGTGTTTTTTTCCTGTGTCCATACAGAAACATTGTTGATTAAAATCATTAATTATTAACATCGGTACCATTTCCGGTTCTCGAATGGACGGGCCGCCGCGAGTGCAGATGGTTCTTCGTTGATCTGCTGTGATACTGTAGTACTAATCTGTTATAGGTACATCTTCCACGTTAGACTAGTTATAAGAAATTAGTATTTCTATTTATCTACGATTGTAGGAGTATTCTTAACTTTGTTAACCTTTGCTATTTAAAGAAAGGGATACGTTGTTTGTTTACTCGAAAATATTTATATACCTCGTAAATTTTAACTTCATTTGTTATCTATATTCGTTATACGTTATCGTTTATATGATAATTATCCTAAGTGAAGTGTGAAAAAATGCTACCTACTTATTTTCAGATTTTTATTTTTACTATCACCCGACCAATTCGTTAAGCCGAATCGGTGCTGGACGAAATTAGGGACCAATCGGCAAAAAAAGTCAAATTAAGATGAATCCATTAACCTTTATGTAAGTGAAGATAGACGCTGAAGAAAGTTTTAGAGTTCATTGTTAGAGTAGGGGAGACGTCCCGATAACAATCATCTATAGGATACAGTGGATGACTATTGATTTAGCTATGTCAACAGTAGGTTAAAATCAAAAGTAGTAAAACTAGTTCGCCGACGCTTTCAGCTTAGCTATGACAACTTACATTAGCACCACCGTGTCCGACACTGTAACAAAGTAGACAACCAACAACACCATTACGAATGGAGAAGACTAGATACACTAGGTATCAGGATGATAATAGAACAACAGCATCACAAGTAGAGAAGACCAGAAGTGAAGCAAGAAGGAACAGGATGATGTGCCGCCAGCTCGAAGGGGAAACAGGCAGCGTGGTGATCCGTTCGTACCGTCATTATAAGCATCGAGTGTCTGCTACCGAGTCTTGCTGTTGAGTTAGTGTACAGTAGTGTGATGTGGCACAGTCGAGAGACGCTCGCAGCGATAGTGTAGGAGCTTGGAGTGGTGAAGCACGGTACTCCGCACTGGAACACCTTGAGCGACAGGCCGCACCGAAGCTTTCGTCATGTGATGACGTCACCCCCGGCCACACGTGTACATACCCGCTCTGCTCTATCAAGTAGTGTTCGTTGTTAATCCTACAGGCTCATTATTTACAGATTGAGATATGCATGTAGTGGCACAACGTTGGTATGTGCATTGGTCTAGTACAGCACCGATATGGACGCCTAATGAACAACACTTTGTTTTACTTACAATATGTCCTGCTCAAAATCGTAATAGTCTTTATGATTATCATGACTGTCAATGTTTATGATGAATTCCTGAATGTTCCTGAGTGTTTAAAGCTTTGAACATTTTACTATCTATTGTAATAAACATACAGTTGCCGTCGATGTGAATGAGCGCCTGAAAAGCCGTTTCCCGTAGACATACATCTCATATTGCTACAATATTCTTATGTCTTTATTTCCCACACTATCTCCGAGTAAGTCTCAGTCAATATTTGTTAGCTGCCTTTTATTAAAACCTACCAAGCTATTGAGATTGCAGTATCAGCATAGCAAATAGAATGAATTCATAATTAATGATAAACATATTATTATCTCTGTATGTCAATAAAGTTAAATTGCGGCTACACTTAATGTTTGCGAATTAATTACTATCTGCGGTAATTTTTTACCCAAACTTTATTGTAGTCTAGCCAATTTAGGTCGCATACAAGATTAAAACACAATATTGTTTAGACCAGCCGTAGCACCATACAGTATAGCGCAAAAATGTTTAGTTTTACTAATTAGAATAATAGAATTCCCTATGCTTTTCAAGTTGTAAAAAGTCCATAGTTGAGAGTTTCAAATAACACGCGTTTTTAGAGTACTTGAGTAAAATGGTTTCAAGTTCAGGATTGCAGGTTCATGCAGATGCGGCTTGTGGTACCTGAAGTACCAGCATGATACAGCTTCTGCATGGCGGATGATAACATCCGATTTTAATCTTTGTGTTTGATAGAAATGCCTCGCCCGACGCATGTTATAATAAACTTGCAAATGAAATGGACTATACGATTAACTTAACATTTCAATGGTAACGTGATTGCATCGCTATGGAACGCACACAATGAATGATAACTCGTGAAGAACTGTACTGGACGATTAACATAATTAATAGTTGGTGGTTGCTGCATGTTTATCGATAATGCAATGCATTCCCCAAAATTATCGACTGATTTAGAATTTGCATTCCGGATTATGGATAATCATTGTTTTACATTATTTTTTTGTGCTAATCACGATTAACTTAGACTGAAATTTTAAGTTGCGCCTTGAGACCTACAGTAATTACTAATCTTTCGGATATATAGATAAATATTAAATTACTGGTGGTCGCATAGGAGCAGCTTGTTTTATGAGCGAAGTGTTTGAACTGGTTTATGTGTGTGAAGGAGCAAGACCGTGCGGAGCGAGCCCGCGAGCAGCGTCCGCCGGCGCGTGCGCAGTTGCAGGTGTGGTTCGAGAGCGAGCTGCGCAAGCTCGTGGTGGTCCTCATCGCGGCCGATGACCTGCCCTCTCGCGACCCTTCGCTCGGTTACGGGGATGAACCAGAGGCTTTCGCAAGGATACGTCTTTTGCCGTCACTGTTAGTATTCTCTAATTAAGTAAAGAAGTTTCTCATTCATGGAGGTATCAAGACCTCCACGAATAACGAACTATTATTCTACGATTCTCAACCAACTGGCAATCGACAGCTTTGAGTACTTATCTCTATTAAGTCAGGTTTGACTTGGGGTGAATTATATTTATCTTCCAGCGAAACCTGCCCACCGGTGGAGACGGACCCAGCTTCAGCATCATGTAACCCAGTATGGAACGCCACCCTCGGTTTCGGCGGGTTGACTGCCGACTTGTTGGCCGGACGGGCCATAGAACTGACGCTTTGGGATGCCTGCCCGGGCATTGATCCACTGCTTATTGGGGAATGCACGGTTAGTACCTAATGTAGTCTACCTTTGCTGAACAATATTTAGTCTGTAGGTACCTACGTGTTTTATTTAGCTTTTGTTTTGAATCGGTCACTTTGTCATCTATTTTAGCTCTACGGCGGTATAAGCTTGGTACAGCGTAGAGGTGCTACGCTGTAGACAAGAATACATTATTCCAGAGTTAATAATTCGAGGTCTGTAAGATACAGTTTCTCAAATTCTGTATCAGTAGGTACCTACCTACCACTTAAGATTGCGGACACAATTTAGCGACTCACTCAACAACCATAAATTATGAGATTTTTTCCTTTTTCTAAAAAACTACCTATTTTCATTTCCATGTTTTATTTTTTTGAACCAAAAACTTCCCGCCGGCGAAAAGAGCATTTTTGAATATAATCTTATCTTTTTAGATGGACATAGAAAAGGCATTCGCCGAGGAACGGGCAGTATGGTGGACATTGGAGGACCGCTGCGTGCGTTCGGCTAACACGTCGCCGCGCGGTTCGCTGACCGGCGCGCGCGCATTGCGACGCGGGGACTTCTCGTCGCAGCGCTCTATGTCCGGTAAAACGAACATTGATACATTGTGCTGTCCTGTACTCTTTCTACTGACCTTATCTTCTTAAGAGGCATTCAAAGGATTAAAGGTAGTTTTTCCGTTTAATAATAATGTATCATCTTGTATTTTGCAATGATTATTGATCTATGACATGTGTTTTGTCGTATTTTACAGCTATGTATTTGGATAACCCGAAGGATTATTTTACCAATTGCAATTCTACTATTTTATTTGAATAATACACAATTTTTAATGCTTTACAACCCTGAAGTCTCTCAGCTATCTTTGGATAATTAGGAAGGTATTCTTCATTTCCATCTTCTTTCTTGAGTATATGTTACCCTAAGCCCGTTTCATAACAGTTTTATAATTAAATGCGTAAAAGGACGCGGTTCCCTTCCAGATGATGTGGACTCCATCGGGGAATGCGCATCATTGCTGCATCCCGACCACGCCTGGGTCGGGGAGTCGCGCCGCGGATCCTCGCAGTCGGAAACCCTGGAGGTGGAGGTCTACCAACTGGGGAAAGACTTCTCTCGCTCGCTTCCTGGATCACGGCGCTCGTCGTTCCAGCAAGCAGAAAAGGGTAATCTTGAAATAAGGCGACACAAAATTGATTTGTCCGAACTTTTATATCAGGAGCTTTATCTAAAATTTTCAACACACCTGACACAGATTAAATATCAGAACTATTTCTATATAAGGCCTATATCCAACAGTGGACTAATATAGGCTGATGATGAATATAATTATTGATATGAATCAGTTGAGAATCAGTTGTTGTCTATATAAATATACCTATATGTTTGCCGTTAGCTCATTTGCTTAAATTGGAAAAACTAGTTCTAAGTTGTGTCTACTTTTTGATTGTTATTTTCATAACGGGTAGGTTAATATTACTAGATATTCTATCAGAATGTGTTTACACAAAATACACATAACCTTATTACAAGAAAATCCCATTTCTCTGACCCGACCAAATTCATTTTTAACGACTTTACTAACTGCTTTCAAACCTACCTACCCACAATCTACAGAGGCATTAGCCATAACTTTTGTATGTTACTCCAACCGTAAAATTAGTTATTGTTGTAATGTTTACTCGACCTTTGATCTTAGATTACTTCAATACTCCGCACAAATCAATTTCTAATATGAGATTGGAATAAAACTTGAAATATATCTAAGGGAGGCTACTTATCGATGTAAGATCGTTATTATTCTACATATTTCAATCTGTTTAAACACTGGTCAACTTTAATCACTTCAAGATTTAAAAAATGTAAGACCTCAGTCCTCAATCAACAAGAAAATTGAGTGGCGAGCCTGAGTATAACGTGTATAGACGGAGCGGCGCCCGATCCTGTTCCGCGCCGCAACGAGCGACGACGGTCGTCGTGCGTGCGTCGCGATCCGGACGATATTCTCCGCAGCCTACGCGCCGTCAAGGGAGAGTTGGGACGTACACTCTCGCTCTCAGGGTCCACGGCCAGGCGTAAGTATAAACTGCTTCTTTATGTTGCTTCTTTTCTGCTGTCTCAAGGTTGATCGGAAGATTTTTGTTTAAGAAGTGCGTGGAATTCCTAAAGTGTGTAAGTCTAGCGGTAAGACACCTCCAGACTTCCGCTATAGATATACCTATGCAACAACGTACGGTCAGTGACATAATAATGTAGTACAAGATAATCACTGTGACCTAGTAAAACGCCAGTATATTTTTAATAACCGCACTTCCGACCAAGCTACAATTTGCTGTAATTACTGTTAGTATGATGTGCAGTTACCAATGCGTTAGGACAGTTAATAATGGGTCTGATAGCGGAGAAACCAGGTTAAGTATTAAATGGATTGACACTAAAATAAATAATAAATTTCAATGCAAATAAAATCAATATTGTGTGCCAGAGATTAAAAACGATGTAATTAATTTCCTTGTATGCTTTAGAAACATTATTTTATTTGTTTTGTATCTACACAATTTATTTTCTGCCATCACAACGTTTCCAAATCACGAAGCACTCCTGCCGGGTTTCAGGTGTACTTCCCCTACAAAAACATGAGCCCACCGTGACCAGTCCCCTATCGACCTCGACCCCCCTACCTTACACCGTTCATGTGAACCCTAGAGTATACCAACATTGAGGGTAGTACTGATCGTACTGTGTTATGCTTGTTTGGTCAGCAGCGACGGACCGTTAGTGCCTCGGTAAGCGATGTTGACTAGTGCCTGCGCCGTGCACTGGGGGTGGGGAGCACGGCGTGGGACACAAGCTCCCTTGTGACGTCCGAGCCGGCCGCCGGTAGACGCATGGTCATACATCGCTTGTGCGGCGGCCGCGCACGCACCGTTCAATGTGGCTGCGCCCGACGCTTCTCATCCCTTCACTGTCTGTACTGTTCTGTCCTGACGCATGCCCGACCGCGGGCGATCACGCTCGCTTCATCAGTTTCTGTGTACCGTGCCGTCTGTGAGGCTGCCCTGACGCAATCTCGATGGCATCAAGTCGCCTGAGATATGTGGATTTCATTACTCTTGTCTGCAATTGTTTCACTCATTGTTTGTTCGAAGCGCATTCTATTAGTTTTCTTGTAAATAAATATTAAGTTGTCCTCTCAGTAGGTGTAGAAGATTTTAATAAAACTTGTCGTTTTAACTTGATGAGCTAGGGAATGTTTAACCATGTTTAAAGTAGGTCGCGTCGCGCATGATTGACGGACTGCCACGGCTGGCCGAAGCTGAAGGGCATGAGCTCCATACGAGACTATCCTCGAACCGCAATTTTTCCTACCGTTTTGGCTGTTCATAACACGGAATGCTTACCTCCATAATAAGTCAGAGATCGCTTAAGAGAACTATTAGAACCTCGACTCCACTCTTGGCTGCACACGTTTGTCGCTTTCTCTTCCATCTGTATGTTTAGGGCGGAGACGTTTAGGGTCACTGAATGTATGCCGAGAACCGTATACACCGGCACGAAGCTGTTTGACGTGCTTTATTTTCGTGTAATGTTTATTTTTGGTAATTTGAGTGTTCCATTAAGTGGTTTCGATATCGTTTCGTATATTCGTTAATGTTTAATTTTGTGTTGTTTGTTTGCGCTCCTTCGGGGCCGATGTCCGACGGGGCGTGCGTGTGTGTGTGTTGATGGATTTGTGTGTGATAGGCACGGCGACGGGCCGCAAGGGCAGCATGTGGGCGGCGGTGCCGGCGGCGGCGGCCTGCGATGCGGTCGGAGACGACGACGACAGCGTGCCTCTGGGCCCGGGACAAATGCCGCCCAAGAACTCCATGCTGCCGCCGCTGCACGCGGAAATCAACATCAGCATCATCATGGTCAAGGGCCAGTTGGAATTAGAGGTGAGATGTTGACGACGCCGATACATGCAGTACATCATATTTCCTGGTCTGCCCGACTTCTAGGCATACTCCTCTCCCTAGTCTAACGGCATTACAGTACGTACCCTACAAAAATTTACTAGGATTCTCTTATTACATCGCTTTCGCCAAAGAGTCATGTTTTGATTTATGAAATCCCCGATATTTTCATATTATATCTTGCTTAAAATAAAATTATTGATAAGCATTTAAAGGTTTATTTGAATAATCATAACGTTTTACGTGTAGGTATCTCACGCTCGCCGAGTGTACGGCGTGAACGGCGAAGTGCCAGACTCGTACGTGAAGTGCTACATGCGCGACGGAGACAAGTGGCTGCACAAGCGGAAAACGCGCGTCATCCGCCGCACCACAGAGCCGCAGTTCAAGCAGACTCTCAAATATCAGGTAATACATTACGTTACCTTTTTATGACATTTTTCTTGATATTTTTTTGAAGCTACATGCGCGACGCATGTAGCTCGTGAGCCTTTCGTAGTCTAGCATAAAATTGAGTTCTCAAAACATACGTACCTACTCATTATCAAAGAGACAATGAAAATAAAACTAAGTTTTGAGAGAGTAAAATGTAGTGATTGCAAATGTCACATATAGATGAAAGATAGTATTATATTATTTTTTTGATAAGCATGAAGACCATCATGCTACTAAGGCTTTAGGGCTGAATTAATAATAATAATAATAAATGTAATCATCCTTTCTACAGTCATCCGAGTTCCTCGGACGCACGCTGGTAGTAATGCTCTGGCAGCGATGCGGCGGCTTCGAGCACAACCTAGCATTAGGAGGCGCAGAGATCTGTCTCGAGAAGCTCACTCTGCCGCAGCGCACGTACGGGTGGTACCCTCTGTTCCCGGCCACCACACTCGGCGACGAGTCGCCCGACTGATCGAGAGAGCCGTCGCCGGAACGCCAGGACTAGACTAGCGCCCACGACGGCTATAGATCATGATGATGATGATATTGAAGGTTTGGTACAGAACCTAGAGTGGGTAGTGTATTGTAGCTTTTATCCCCTTGCTATTAAATGCTACGATGAAACAGTGTTTTGTTTTTCGATAGCGCATCGAAAAACAAAACACGGTTTAACAAAGTGTTTAAGTATAAGGGGATAATTTGTATCTATGGGTGTTTAGGTGTAGTTTTGCTGGCAATAAAATGTTATAAAGAGTAAATGAAATTTAAGTTGAATCCGTTTATGGGCGAGTCCTTTTATCATAAGAGAACCTTTTAATATGACGATTCGTTTTACTTTCATACCCTAAATCATGCCACTACCATACTCTGGGTTCCAGAACGTCTTAAATATCAAACCATTAGATCAATACCGTGTAGTAATAGCGTCGACATTTTGCCCCTGTGTCCCGTGTAACAAGTGTACATTGTCTTTAGGTATCTATATAATTAATGTCCATTTTGAATGTCACGCTTTATGTAACCGAATTAGCATCAAAAAAATGTAATCGCAATGATTGTATTTGTATATGTGAATTTGGTATATCGGTGCCTACGTGATTTCATGCTGGCGGACTGTTCCATGGACCTACTAAAGGGAAAAAACACCAATAAATGGCGGTCAGTAGGTAGTTTGTGATGAGCTTAAAAGCGACATATTTGGGGTTCACATAATTCTGCTTCAAGGTCTCAAATTATGTCTACGAGCCAAGCCCTATCTATTTAAAGCTTCTACAAAACTAAGCAAAGTAGCTCGCTTATAATGTCAAAAGTGGAATATTTCATGGAAAATATCATTAAAGCAGATTTATCGAAATGGATTTGTAAGAAAATGATGACATCATCTCGAATTCCTAAAATATATTGAGAAACATGCTTATTCTGTTGCAAAATGTGTAAGGTAGTTAGTAGTGAAAGATTAAATCCGGTATTCGAGTATTTTTTTAACAGATCTAAATATTGTTTAGATGTTAGAAGTTAGCAAATGTAGTTCTACTGTATAAAACGTGTCGTAGTTCCTTCAGTATTTCTGTGTACATAAACATCTGGATTTGACTTTATCGTACTTTATCTAGAGACAACTTTCACCATCTTTGAACCTTAATTACACAAATACTTATAATGCAACTAATTTATCTTGAGAAACTCTCGAAACGATAATTAGTACACAGTACAACAAAATCTTATATATTATAATCCCAAGCTTACAAACAGCATTGTTCACGTAGAAATAATAGCTTTATAATATAGGTAATATAAACCTTGTAAATTAATGTCATAAAACCCCAATTTCAACACTTTGCCTTATACGATTAACTTTTCTAATGTTATTCTAGTGAGTAAGTGCGCCTAGATTCTATTCTTCCAAGGTTGTGCTTTAGTGAAATTTCCACGTATACCTATGATCTCGTTTGTATTCATAAAAACCTCATTTATCTATACCTAAATAATGTATTTCTCGATAAAACTGTACATACGTTATTTGTTTTTCAAAGTTTTCTACTACGCACAACTCCTTCGTGATAGGTTAATTCTAATGTTTTGTAACGTCTAGACTAGACTATCGAATATATCACATTTCTGACAAATATTTTATTGTCTTCATGTAAAGTAAATATTTAAGTAAATGTGAAAATACGTACATATATGTTTAGTAGAGATTTTGTCACTTCCATATTGATCGACAACTGTGTGAATTTGCCATAAGTAGTTAGGAATCCCAAAGACCGCTTTGCGGCTAACCGGCCTAGTTCATTGAGTAGTCAGATCAGCGTTATTGTATTTTTAATATTTGTGGTTTAAAATAATATTTGATCGGTGTTAGAAATCAAACTACTTAACATATCCTGTGCAACTTCATGTAGATAGTACCTAGTTCTATCAAAATGTGTTCTTCCAGTGCTATCCTATCATTATCATAGCTTAGTTGGAGCCTTTGACAATACTTTACTCTATGCTTCCAATCAGATGGAAAATAGATATCCGTTTCGTTCAAAATACATATAAATTGTCTTAACCTTATTTCAAACGAAACTGCATTATTTTTATGCATTGCACATTCAAATCATATTGATACTATTATATACCCTTTTGAAGTTGGTAGACTTAAGAAGCAGTTAAACGGCCGACTATTTTCTATCTGTTTATCTTTCGCAGAGCTTATTAGCTAACCGAGTGACGGTTTGTCTAATTTAAGAGCACTATACATTTCTGACCTTGTGGTTTACCTACGCTCGTTATATCTACATTTTTGTCTAACAATATTTTGAGAAACATAATATATTTTCTCATGACAAATTATATCAAAACATACATTTCCTAAGAGAGAGAAAATTTACAATACATATTATATTCTTCTTATTATAAAATAGATGAAAGCCTAAATTATATTATCATGTGGTAGTCGATATATTTTTACACTTTAATTTTTTATATAAATCTATGTTGTTGACAAAATTAATTTATTATACTTACCAATGAAGTGGTCTATTTGAAAATACCAATGTCAATGTGCATCTCTTTCATATTTTTCAAAGACAAGAGATATTATTAAGAAGTTAAAAATTGCTATTGGTTTTTCAACATAGACCGCATGAAAGGACTAGAGTAAAATCTATTATACATGTATTTATTAAAAATGATATTAAACTATCTATTCTAACAATGTTGGAATCGATAAAAACTTACGCTTATTATCTTGATATATTAGAGTAAAAGAAACTATTTAAGTGTGTAAGAGACAATCTAATATTATACGTGCCTCAAAATCCCGATACCATAAAATTGTCGTATATCTATATTGCAATAGGCAAACACACCTACAAAATCCATTACAAAAGTTTAAGTACTCCATCTATATTTTAATAGAAAAAGTATTATAATCAGATTTTTAAATCAATATTCTCATCTTTTCGCTATTGACTAAAATGGTATCGGATTACACTCGTACCTAATTCTTTAGAAATTAAATGTTTCTTCTTAGATACAAATCTTTCTACACACTAGTTTCAGATTTATACTGTAAGTAAAACATACGAGATACTAAAACAACTAATATTTACAGTATAAATCAAATTCGTGCGTCTACAAATCCTAGTACGTAAAAAATATTTGTGTCAAAGTATATTATTGAATAAATGTGATAACAAATGAGTTTATTATAGCGATATAAACTAATATTGGCATTTTTATTTTAAATTCTTTAATTTTGTTTGTGCTGCGGGGTTTCCTTAAATAAGTTAAAAATAAAAGACTTTTTTAGACAATAC
The DNA here is from genome assembly GCA_947086465.1 of Eupithecia exiguata. Classification (NCBI taxonomy): domain Eukaryota; kingdom Metazoa; phylum Arthropoda; class Insecta; order Lepidoptera; family Geometridae; genus Eupithecia; species Eupithecia exiguata. The sequence goes on along the minus strand of OX352238.1, from coordinate 6,249,947 downwards.
TGTTTATTACGTATCCTCCCGCATAAAAGTGTATTGAACATATCCTTACGTACAAAAAAAGACAAGATATCAATATGGCCCGGCCTCGAGGCAGCAAATGAGTGAAAGCGCCAAACTTTTTCCCAATAATGGTTAGCGGAGTCAATCCAATTCGTCATCCATATTTTGCCCATTAAGGTTAATTATTGCGCTTGTGATCCAGCGTTTTGCCGAGGCCCCGGTAACAGACCCATAAATCCGTCCCTGATAATTATGCATTTGATAATGTTGACTTCTATCCTATCCGTACTATACTCAAGCTATTCTCAAGAAATAAAGTTTGTAAACAACTCAGAAAAATCCGAAAATATCGTTTTGGCGTCTACTTAGGAATATAATTGTCAGCACTAATCATTGAAGGAAAGAACTAAAATCAAGGAGTACAAATTCTGTCAAAAATCAACAATAAGTGGTTTTTGGGCTGTATGGCTGTATGTTGGGGCAATGTTTGTAAATATTGTATCTTGAGTATGGCCGTGTTACGTTATTATACGTGGGTGTAATCCGCTGGGCCGCACCAGTGAGTGATGTGTTGGAGCATGGAAGCGGCTGTCCCGTTGCTGCGGGCGGCGCTCGAGACGCGAGACCAATTCTCGCGGTTCGCACAACGACCTGACAATGTTTAAGCAATAATTTTACAGCCGCTTTTGATTCTTATACAGGGTGTTCGACACACCGTGTACCATACATTACATACATACCCAGTTACCTACCATAACTGGTAGGTAACTGGGGATAGTTGGAAACAAGTGCAATAGCTTGTCAGCTTTTCTAATCCTAAAAAGCCTGGCAATTTTTTTGTTTTTTGTGGATGATAATCCACCGCCACTTCAGCTTATTAGGTAATTTGGAGAGCTATGTCGGCGACAATGATTCTTCTACGGATTCCCGTATTCCGAATCCTGTCACAAAGTGCAACTCCAAGCATAGCTCTCTCCATAGCTCGCTGACACCCATAGCTCGCTGGCTGTAGATAGACTTACCGTTAGTAAAAGTGACAAGCCGCTCTGATAGTGGATACCCAGTCAAAACGCAGCATGGTTCAGAGTTTCCGACGTGTGAACTGTATAGCCCGCGAGTGTCCACTGGTAACGTCTGTAAGAAATATGTAAATACAATGCACAAACAATATTAATAAAGCGAATTTTCACATACTACCTCATTTGATTGTTTTACCGACTTCCCTTAATTTTAACCACTTAGGTTTTGTGGAACAAATACTAAGATTAAAATCGCATCACTCTATAGTTTTTTAACTATTATTAACGTTATAATATAACGGAGTCACCTCTGTGGAAATTCAAATTACTCTCGGTTATACAGTTATTCTTGGAATAAAATTTAGTAAAATAATAGTTAAAAAACTATAGAGTGATGCGATTTTAATCTCGGGATAAGATTTATGTTACTTTAGTCGAATCCTTAATTTCATCTGTTAAGGGTGCGCTAAATGACGCCTTTTCAGGAAGGATTTTGCGTTTATAGGACTGGGACAGAGCAGAGCAACCTTATTGCAAAAATCAAGTTTTTGTTATAATCTGTTAATTATTAAAAATTATTAAAAAGCATTAAGTAGAAAAAGTAAACGATTACTTAAATAAAACATAAGTCTGGATATGTAATTCGTAAAAAATAATGTGGTATTGTCGCTCCGTTACATCGAGAGCGACAATACCACATTATTTTTTACGAATTTTATTTTACGAAATTACTTTCATTCTAACGACTACTATACGGTTAGTATAGTAACATTTACCTGCTCTACAGCTTGGTCCATAGAGACGGCCAGCACCCACTCTCTGACCTCGTCCAGAATGGTGCCGCGAATGCATCCACTGTCCATTAAAAGAGGCTGCTGAGACCAGTCCGTGCAATCTGTGAACATTGCCACAGATAAAACTCGTCATAAATAAATATATGAATTATACTGAATGAAGTTAGCCTTGATTGGTGTGAATACGCACAAGATAACACGGAGTGGAAAAAATTGAGGCAGGTTTTAGTCGGGCAGTGGGACTGCATTGGTTGAGATAAAAAAAAACAGTTATTATTTAGCTTTAATAATAAGAATCATTAAAGTTAATGTGACTGTTGTGGTTATGATACATAACTTAACTATAACAGGGGTCCAAGTTCTGCTAAAAGATCACTTTATATGACGACTGTCATATTATATCGTCGCAGAATTGTCCATAGATGAAAGAAACTCTGTCAAATGGATAAGCTATACGGACTTATTTTGCCTAACATTATAAACGTTTATAACAATCCCCTTAAAGTGGTTCCTTCCTTTACAAAAACATTGTGTTGTATAAATAATCATAATTAAGTAGCATGTTTATTTATGCTATAGTAAATTAGATTATAGCGAGATCTAAGTAACATGTACCGAATGTGTCGAACAGTATGTTCGAGACTTTGTTTATATTATATGTGCAGTATATTCAGCCTGAAGCGCACGAAAAATTTAAATTAATATTAAAAAAAAGAAAGATCTAAACACAAACCGAAATCAGTGTAATCCAGTAAATTCGCCGAATCGTCGTCAGCAGCTTCCACCAGATCGAGACATCGGTTCAGAAAGACGAACGCCTCGCGAGCGCCGCTCTGTCCCTCGCTTCGAATAGACATACCGCATACGTAGAATGCTAGACAAAAACAAACTTTATTGCAAGTATATTTAAGTTTAATCAATGGACAAACTATTGTTTCTTGATAAATAACCATAGTTTAGTAGAAAAATAACTATTTACACTCTTTCTATTCTATGTATTGTACGTATACCTACTATTTCAACATTTGATAAGTTTCATTTCACTACCTATTTATATTATTAACAAAGAAAATTACAATCAAATAATAGAATTAAATTAAAACTAGTAAAATTTCCAATTGAAACAATTGAGGTAACTGCAGACTTAGAATACAAAACGCGTATTAAATTTATTATTTTAATCGTGATATATCATTCTTTTGATAAAATGAAACTGCAAAATATAACAATCTGTCAAGACATGTTGAACAACAATCAGAGAATACTGATTTGTGACGTCATGCCTTTACGTTACGTACGTGTTGTGACGGCATGACGTCACAACACGTAATGTAAATGCACAGAATAACTATGTTAAAGGTCTGACTTTCTTCTCTTGACAATATTATAGTCATTCTATATCAATAGATGTTCGTGCATCGGTGACGTCTTAAGACAGACGCCACTTGTATTGTAGAGTTTTAGAGTGAAATTGAACATTCATTTTAGAAAGCTCAATGTTCTTTAGAATCCGTTTTCCAGAAATTTTATTTATTTTGTACTCTAGATGTCAAAAGCATCTCGGAGTAGTTTCACAAAATCAGTCATCATGTCTGTTATTTAGACTCGCAAACAAGGAGTTCCTAAGGAACGGCACAGATGTTATGATTTTAACTACTTACCAACGTCAGCTACGATAATATCTGAATACCGTGGAAGAGCTCTGGCGGCTTTTGGAGCTATTTGTGGGATGTGCAGCGCCATTAGCAATGTCAGTGCCTGAAAATAACGAATACTTGTCAACTTCACCTTGTTGTTTGCTTTGTGGTCGTGTGAACGTGAAAGGTCTAGTAGCCATGAAATAATATTCTTTTCGATATTTTTGTGCAATCAAAGTTAATTCAAAATTTACCTTAGCGCCACCCACAGAATATCATCTGTGGCACCATCTAACAGTTTGTCGTCTGAATCTCATATTGAAGTTCTATCGGTTCTGGCTCTGTAGTACACTGCATAATAGGAGGGCACATTGCGCGCCATTTTGTGCAAAGGACAGGTATAGGATTTTGCGTTCATATGAGCGGGACTGTACGGTCCGTACACCACGTATAGTAACTAAGCTGGATATATCAGAAAAACCAAGAGATAAATTTTAACTGATTTAAAATAATTACTCTTCCGCCGCATCCCTGTATGCTGTCTATCTCGCTCAAACTTGTAGTCTATTTCGCTCTAATGACATGAAGACACGCTAACTAAAGAAATACTCTCTTGTATTGTTTTAACTGACTGTACCTTAGTTAAATCTCATGGACCCGTTGGGAGTTCATGTATGAACATTTCAAATTCTAGTTTTAATTTTCATGGACCCGCTGGGAAATAGGAAACAATAGAATCATGGACCTCTGGGAATAAGCCATATATTTAACGATAAACTGTAGTTACTAATGAAATGATAGCGAGTCGCGTGAGTCGATTGACAGGTGATCGCGAACTGAATACAATAAAAGGTATTGCTAAAATTGATGACTGGCGTAAATGCGCGGTTAGCATTAATTAGGGCAATGCACAATGTACGTGCTCGTACAGGGACAGAGCATACGATTTTGAAAAGAGTAAGCGCAGAAATAAAATTATTTATACGAAAACTACGCAACTATATTAGAACCATAACTATAAGAGGAACCAAATAATTTGTAAAAACCTACGAGTCCAAACTCATTTTAATAGATATCTACCAAAATACGTGTGAAACAGTGCACTTTCATGTTTTTTGGCACTCTTCTTTCGTGTTTTCACTTTACCAAATAAATAACGAACTTGATGTAAGTTAAGTTTTTTACCACGAAAATCCCGTGAGTACTGAGCTGTAGGCCTAGTTTAACAAACAAACCCCAATAGGTTCACCGCTTAGATAATAAAAGCGGGCTCACTGCTTTTATACATACTTGCATAGCTCTATCATCAGCGCCCGCCGCGGGCATAACCGCCGCTGCATCTTTCAGCGCCGCCACCGCTTTCGGCACCATCGATACTCTCACTAGAATCTCGCTGCAAACCGCTTTAGCCAGCGGTACATCGCTGCTTGGCATTTCTGTGTCAGTAGAAAGGTATTGACGAAGCGCTTCAAGCGCTTGCGACAATGCTTCGGATGGCTCTTCGCTGAGAATGTCCATGTTTTCCATGCGCTGCGAAATAAAGTTCCTCAATTCAATAACTCTGAAGCTTCTTCAAAAATATTTCCTAAAAATAGATATGCGCCGTTGTTTCGTATGCCATATACGTCGTAAAACTATAATCTGAATAAAACCGGCCAAGTGCGAGTCGTACTCGCTCACGAAGGGTTCCGTACCATTATCTATAAAAACGGAGAAAAAAACACGTTTGTTGTATGGGAGCCCCCTTAAATATTTGTTTTATTCTGTTTTTTTGTATTTGTTGTTTTAGCGGCAACAGAAATACATCATCTGTGAAAATTTCAACTGTCTAACTATCACGGTTCATGAGATACAGCTTGGTGACAGACGGCCAGACGGACAGCGAAGTCTTAATAATAGGGTCCCGTTTTTACCCTTTGCGTACGGAACCCTAAAAAAATGCGTGAGCTAAACATCGCACGCCGAACGCCTTCTATGGTGCTTCCGTGTCTGTGTATGATAAGTATTCTGTGGAAGCTAGTGCTTCTACAGAATATTCACATAGCATTATCTAGCCCCAATCAGGGCATAATGCGTGGACCGTCTCCCCGCACGTGCCGAACATCGCGTGCAGGGCATTGAGGCGTTGCAACGCCTCTGACTAATATTCTGTCATACATTTGTCGTTTCCTATCGCTTAAAAGAGGCGTAATGTTATGACTAACCGGATGAGCCTTGAACAAATGTGCAGCGTATCTCAGTGCATAATGCGTGGCCCGTCTCCCCGCGTGCGCCAGACACCGCGTCCAGTGCCCTGCACGCGCGAGCCGCTCCAACGCCTCCGACTCCGCTTCCGCCTCCGTGTCTTGTGCCTGCATTGGTGTTTCTTCTGCTTCATATTCTGTGGTTGCTGCTTCGTTCTCGTTGGAGTAGCCTTCGGTTAGAGCTGCGCGGAGTTGTTCGCCGATCTCACTTTGCCCGATGGCTGTGAATCTGTGAATAGTTGTCATCATCAAACCAAAACTTTTTTCAAGTGAGGATTGAATGAATGAATTTTATTTCTGTTCAACTAGGTGGTAATGTGTAGAATTGGTCTTCAGTCAATCTCTGGTATCTCTAGTCTGCCATGGTCACGCTTACAGCATTAGGTACCATGATTTCCATTGATGGTAGTCATTGGGTACCATGATTTCCAGTGATGGTACTGATTTGCACTTACACCGAAGGTACAAAGGTTGATGGATCGTGATGTTGCTACCCATTCATTGGAGTTCGAAAATCTTATCTTAGCCGCTAAGAAGAAGCGCTCTCATCAGCTGTTATTGTAATGAGCGCAAGGCACCCAACCACCCACCTCGCGGGACAGTAAGTCTATTCAGTAAACAACCAGCACAGATACCTTTCAGCCAGCATATGCGCAGCAGCTACCCTCGTCTCATCATGCAAATGGTCCCTCGCCAGTCTCGCGGCCCTCAGCGCCGCCCGCTCAGCCAATCGCGGCGCGGGCCCGGCTGCCGCGGCGCTGGCCGCAGCCAACGAGCGCACGGCACCCCACCACTCGCCGCGCTCGGCGTGGGCGGCGGCGCGGGACAGTAAGTCGGGAACACCGTCGGGAACTGGCTCGCCGCTTTCGGGGAGATATTCGCGGGTTACCCGCATGGCTTCATCCCAGAGCTCTGTAAATCATTGAAATACCGAGATGATATTTTCCAACTAGTACCTATAGGGATATTTTGTAAAGATTAGGCACAACCAAGGATCAGATACTTACCAACCACTACAGTATACCAGACTTGTCACAGACACTATACACTATGAACAGTAACACAAGGCTGAGAGGACACTCGCTGAAGCTGCAACGCGGACCAAGTACCAGCAAACTAAGAGAGCACAAATATTGCCAAATCGCGTTGTGAAGACTTGGAACCGGTTACCGGAATCAGTAATCAGTGCCCCCTCAGTGCTCTTTTAAAAATAGACTGGACAAACATTTAAAGTGCACTGACAAAGACTATGATATGCACGCATCAGCTTAAGAGCTGCCTGTGTATTCAAATAATAATAATAATAACCATTATCAAAACAGCCGACCGATCTAATCTGGACCTGGACTAACATGGCTACTTACTTTGGTAAGCCGCGTTAGAAGACGCGAGTAAAACCTATTCATCTAAAATACCCTCGAGTGTTCCTATACCTACGGCGCTATGAATCTACGGAACTGGAATTTTACAGTTCTTACCTAGATCTTTATAATGTTGCACGACTTCCCTGGGCCTATTGGCGCGAATCATCAGTGTTTCAAATTGAGGCAGGTCACCGCGTTCAGCCGCCGCTCTAGCGCCCTCTACCAAAACTTCTTCCACCTGACAAATAATAAACTTATCAGATTTTTTCACCAAACCCGCTAAAATGATTACCTAAAGTGAAACTGATCTGGACACGTGTGCGGCATTTCTAATAAATTGAATATCTATAATACAATCGAATGCAAGGGCTTACCAAATGAGAGGCGTGTTCCTCAGCCAGCTTCAAGGCCCGCTGATGGCTGCCCTTGGTTAACCACATTCTGACAGCATCCTCAGGTGCTGACGCGCGAAGGAACGCTGCTTCTGCTTCTTCAGGAAGCTCCTCGGCTAAGGCGGCCGCTTCGTGGCGGGACACTTCGCGCCGGGTTATGCCGCCACCTAGCTCGCTTAGCTCCATGGCTATGTCCCATCTAGACCATAAAAAGGAAATTTATCCCTATCCTCCACTAGTAATGTAGTTTAGAACTATTCCAGTGTGTTTTCCTCAAACGGGAGCAAATTAAAACCTTGTCAAACTTGTTGGATCTGCACTCGCATCTTGTATAAGAGTACACATCTCGTATATTCACTACGACGGCCCAACATAAGGTCTTAAAACCACTTTGCTTCTAAAACAATTCAAATTTCGTCCATATTATAGAGAAATTAAATAGATTTTGGTAACAATCAAAGTTGAAACATTACCTTTGTGCTTGAATAGCCCACCGTGCGCCCAAGGCAGCCAGTCCCCTCGCAGACAGAAGTCTGGCTGCGGGCGCTCCGCCTAAAACCGCTGCCCATTGTAAGGCCACCTGCCGCAAAAATATATTTTATCGCTATAATCTTCCGAAAGTACTTTAATCATCAGCTGTTCCCAAACGGCTTTATAATATCATATCAGCCCAAAAAAGTCCACAGCTGGATTAAAACCTCCCTCATACAACGGTCTTTAGCCACCTCTATCCATTTACTATACTCCCTGCGACCGCTACACTGTCGTTTGTCCATCAAGTGGATGGTCTACCAACGCTCCATTTCGAGTTGCATTGCGATTGCGATCCTCCAGAACCTCGAATAAAGAACTTGAGTACCAAAGGGCTTTCTGTCATTTCCGGATAAAAGAGTGCGTCGTGGGCCATGACAGTGTTAGTTTAATAGACTGTACAATCAGACGACGTGAATATGTAGCAATAAGAATGCCGGCTCTTACTAGCCTATCCGTCGAACTGTAATAGCTATCAGAAAGTGATGATAAGATAATATAATATTTATTAATTATAACAAAACACAAACTTAAATACTAAAAATCATAATAAAACACTGTTTTAACCGGATTGATCGCGTATATTATATATTTTGTTTATAACCTGACGTTTCGGAGGCTTTTCAGCTTTCATGGTCACAGGCAGACTGAGGTGACATTTGTCTTTACAAGTAATTTGAATTTTGCATATCTACCGTCAATTTAACGACGTAATTGACGGTAGATATGCAAAATTCAAATTACTTGTAAAGGTCAAAATGTGTAAAATCCTGTTAAAACAGTGTTTTATTATGAGTTCTCGCGAAAATAACCTTAGAATATACTAAAAACCTATAAAGTCGTTTGAATCGTAAGATGGATGATATACAAACCTGTTGTTGAACATTGCTCGGGGCGTGCGCGCGCGCCACCCTCTCTGCGCCTTCCCACTGTCCCGCGGTGCGGTACATTTGTATTGCACTCTTCCAGTCGCCTGAAATGTCGAGTTAAATATCAAACAAGACCAGAAAACAAATCACCTTACCTGGTTTTATGCAGAACCAATGGTCGCTGGTGCCATAAGGCTCTTGAGTGGCGACCACATACGGAAGGCGTAACGTGCTTTTTTTTTCTTTTTTTTTTAATAATTCACACAGCATTATCTCGCCACAATGAACCACTATCCACCACTATACCTATACCACTATACCACTACTAGATAACTGATATACATAATATAATACAATACATAGATAGATATTTTTTATTATACATAGAAAACGACCAGAACACCCTGAACAAATGTCTGCAGATCGTACATACATTTGTCCGGAGGCGGGAAACGAACCCGCAACCTCCTGCGTCGCAGGCAGACTTTCGCCCACCGCGCCACATCGGTCGTCAAATTATGACCTGATGAAGGATGCGGAATACCGCTGGATACAGGAAGAGCCAGACCGGTCAAGTGGCAATAGCATAGGGGAGCCTATGACCAGCAGTGGACGCCCATAGGCTGAAATTATTATGATTGTTGTAATGGCAACAGGTTATACATATAACCATGTGCCACGTGTAAGGCCTGCTCCACATATCGCCACGTCGGTCTCTTCCAATAACTCAGACCGATGCTCGCTCACTAGATGTAGCATTGTTTCATATTTTTACGTTAGTAAACAAACCAGCTTGAATATAGTAGTTCTCAGCGGCCCTCAAGTCTCCCTGAGCGTGTAAGGCCTGCGCCACATGTCGCCGCGTCGCCTCCAGTAACTCAGACCGATGCGCGCCCACTAGACGAAGCATTGCTTCGTATTGGGTTGCTTCCTGTAAATATATCTATGTTCAAGAGCTGAGTTACGTAGAAGCTGAAAGTTACTCGAAATGGAGATCACTTTAGTGTGTCGACCTATAATATAATTTCAAAACCTTGTATTAACATCGAATAAAATTAACTGTCCCGACTTACTTCAAAAAATTAAGATTAACGTTCCCTACAAGTCTATTAGATTTAACGCCCCTATCTATGTTCCTCTTGCTGGTACCAACTACCGGCAAAATTCTTTCTTGTGGCGAGCGAGTAACAATTTTAACCATTTATGTAGACAATTTGACCTTGACCTATTCTGCACTAGCGTCAGTTTGGCAAGACGGCGGCTCAGCGGAGAATTTTTTGGCATAAAAGATGATAATGATGATTAAAATTGTATTTTTTTTTAAATAATGTAGCTCTAAACACTTAAATATAGGTAGGTAATATGAGTAGGTTAGTCACTTATGTTCATAGTCTTAATTTTACTAAATTCTGATAACTACCCGTGAAAACCTTCGATAAGCTTACTGGTAATCATCAATTTGTCACTCTGTGTATAAAAACTTTTGGTTTTCCATCAAATAAATAAATAAATAGATATCGCCTCATCCAGTTCCCCCAGTACAATATAAATACACTCAGCCTTCCTCTGCTGTCCGTCTTTCCTCAGTAGTTCAGCGAAAGGCATGTAGACTACACTTGTATCTTCCTTCGAAAGGCGCACTGCAGATAGTCTGAGACAGTCTGAGATGTGTAGTGTAGACAGTAGATAAACTATATCTCACCTTATACATTGATATTGCCTCATCAGGTTCCCCCAGTCCAATATAAATCTGCTCAGCCTTCCTCAGCTGTCCGTCCTTCCTCAATTGTTCAGCTAAAGGCATGTAGATCTCCCTTGTATCTTCCTCCGAAAGGTGCACTGCAGAAAGTCTGAGTCCATCTGGGATACGACCGGCGTTGTTATATGCTCGGACACAACGTTCTGCCATGTTACATGCTGTGAGGACTTTTTCAGCTGTCTCCCATTCCTGATGGTAATGTTCTTGATTACAATGGCTCAACGTTGTTGGTGCAGTCGTTTCGTTCGATCGAACCATCGAAGCAACCGGACACTTAATGGGCTATTTGACTACATTGAAAGTTGCAAATTGTTTTCATCCTAGTCAGTGACAACATAACAAAGCGTAATCAGGTGATTTTTATTAAAACATATGCCTATTTGAGGTAAAAAAAAGGGAATTAAAATTATGTTTTTTTTTATATATCACGTGACCAAAAACGGCTCTTTGTTTGGTTGCATCGCTGGTGACGTCACAGCTATCACAGATAACAGTGCGTAGAGAAGAGACGAAAAGAAAAGAGAGAAGAACAACTCTTCTTGTTAGGCGTGGTGTGAGGCGTGACGTCATCGAGTCATGTCACCGGTGCCATGAGAGGTCATCGTTTTGGCGCTCCATTATTACCATTCAAATTGAAAAAATAGTTTTTAAAACTAATACGACTGGCCTTGAAGAAATATTAATTACATTTTGCATTATTTTTATCTGGCAATCAGTTAGAATTATTTCCCAGCAGTAGTCAAGTAGCCTATTAATAATAATAATGTGCGGCGCACCGTTAGCCACACAATCGAATAGTATAGTCCGGAGCGAATCAAGGTCGCGGTGCGGACGCACCATGTACGATCGTCTATGACTACTTTTAAATGTGTGTAGATAGAAAAAGTTGAAAATATGAGACGATAGGTTTGAATTTGTGCCTAAATGTTGTTTCAAACATACCTGAACAGCGATATAATGGTCACCTAACTGCTCACACTGTTCTCTGATTGATTCTTTATCGTCAATAGCCTGAAAAAAACAGTATATTAGTTGGTAGGTAGAGGAAAACAAGGCAAAGCTGTAGTTTGGTAAGGAAATACAGAAATTTATTCATAATACCGTTATTACATGTCACTTAAATATAAAAAAATAAATTATAAATTTATAATACAGGCAAATTAAAAAATTCGATGATATCATATAATACCAAATTAGTAAGCCACTTTCTGATTTTTTTCTTGAAAATAGGTACGGAAGCTGCATTACGAATCCAGTCAGGCAACCGATTATAAACCGAAGGACCCATTACATAAACGGACCTCTGACTTCTGTAGCTTAGGTGTGGCCAGGCGGTGGTGGTGGATATTACTACGCAGGGCGCGAGTGGTGTTGATACACCACGTTGATAAGGCACAAATCTGTTTTAGAATAGAATCATATATTGTCAATATTTGATTCTATTCAACAATTATGTTGGAGCTTTTTACATTGAAAGAGTTACAACATGATTGTCCTTAATAAAACCTAGTGCGCGGCACAATACAATGGAGTCGTCAGATAGTTTGAAGGGTATCGTTGCCGTGGATGAAATTACAAACACATGGGGCCCAGGGTGGTACATTTTTAGCGCACTCCTAGCACGTATGACCTTAGATATTGCTCTGTTATATGCCTACCACATATTATCAGGTGGGCTACTTTTGGTTAGTTCCATCAATTTGTAGTATAAAACTTTTTTCAATAAAAATTTTGAATACCTGTATGATTTGTAGCGCCTTATTGTAGTGATGTGCCTTGAGCGCGGCTGTTAGGGCTCCCCTTGTGTCACCCGCCTCTATGAGATGTGGCACCGCGGCCCCCGCTTGGCGGAGCCCTACTAGCCAAAGTCCCCATGATCGTTCTAACTCTATCACTTCGGCAGGACACGTCTGAAAAAAATCTAATTTTAATAAAATCTTTAACAAAAATTACGTCCATAATAAACCTAAACATAAAAGATATATGCGCAGTACAAAAATTAGGTTTATCTAAAACGTAATTTATGTTATGACATTTTAAGTTATATTACCAAAAGAGTTAGTTAAAGATATTGTATTTTTCCAATGATAACACAGTCATTTTAATTGAATTGAGTGTGAAAAGATGAACCCTCGCTATAGGTGGCAAAAACAAGCCTAACTCGTTACATAACTTGTAATTTCTTCAGTTACTGGCTCTTTAATTAAACATTTAAGTTTAACGCTTTGACCTCATCAAAAACTTTGAAAGCACAATTAAAGTAAATGCAAAGTATTAACCTCTTTAGCTAGTTGCACCGCCCTAGCGTAATTGTTTCCTTTTGCGTAGTAATCTACGGCCGTCCGGCTGTCGCCTCGCCGTTCAGATATTTCTCCGGCCATCTCCCACCATTCCTCCTATAAAATATTCAACTTTCAAATTACCAAAGTATAACCCAATACAATAACTTACAGGCTACATGTAATGCTACATCTATTGTATTTAATGTTTTATAAAACCACCTCAAAGCATAACGCTAAAAAAACTGATAGGATTCGGAATCAAAATATTCAGCTCCCTGTAGAGTTCAACAATATAGCCGTTAATCGTCAAGTCTCAAAAAACTGCTGAAAGAAAGAAAGAAAATACATTTATTGGCACACACACAATAGGTATATTTTTTTGTGTACAGTCAGCTGCTCAGATATTCACACTTCAAAGTTTTAACTTTTATTTTACTCGGAACTTATCGTATAAAAGTTTACGCACACATTTTTCTTATTAAGTATTCATAGTTCTTGTCAGAATACGATATATAAATTATCACAATGACTATACACTTACTATTCAGTCAGATTTCAGAACATGGTACTGTATACATATTTTCGCTGCTGACTGTACATAAACAAAAAAAATATATGAAAACCATAAAAATAATTATAATAAACTCTAACCTAAATGTACTATGTGCAATTTGCTGCTGAAATCTTCAACTTTTATTATCTTTGATGAATATATTTCGACATTCTCCAGTCCTTAAAGCCAGAGTTGTTGCGCCTTGGATATCGAGACATTAGAAAGACACGATACGTCACGTGTACAGTACCTTTATGAGCTGCGAATGCACTTCGTCAACCAGCTCGTTGTCTCTCAGCAGATAGGGATGCTGCAGTATCAGAGTGGCTGATCTGCGGGCGCGCCCACCTCGGAGCCAGAGTTTCACTGCGCCTTGGACGTCGCCTGTTGACGCTAGCACTGCGCCCGCTTCTCCATAACGACCTTTGGGTGGCAAAATTCTTATTTAACAACAGGTTCAGGTGACCACAACTTTTTTTGGTCGTTGCTACGTGCTGCTACGGCGTAGCGCTACACCGTAGACCATTGCTACGGCGGCGTAGCGCTATACGGACGCCGCTCACCGGGCAGACAGCCGTAGACCATTGCTACGCCGTAGGTTATCTCTACGTCGTATGTGTAAAATTAAAACTAAAGCATGTGATAATCTTTGGTTTCGTACACAAACTTATGTAAGATCATACTTTGCAGCTGCGTAATACTTGCCTATGATTTAGGTAGCGTCAGTTAGTGGGGGTAATTAGGCACTTGCGGCGATGAATAAACCAAAGCCCACTAATATCTTGTAAGCGTAAGTTCGTGAAGATGTTAGGTCTAAACTCTTTGAATATTAAATAGAACAAAACAAAATTTTACGCTTATGTGTAGAACACATTCCGACTTAAGGTGCATACCCGACCCAAACTAGCGCCGCTACCTACTTTTTCATATTATTCCGTTTAACAAAGGAGATTTCCAAAATCTATCGCATGGTTGTGATACCTATAATAAGCTTTTTTTGAAGTTGTTGGTGGCCACTAAAAGCTATTTTCGATTCACTGTCCAAACTTAATAGAATAAAACTATTACAAAAGCATTAAACAAAAGCTTATAATAGGTATCACAAACTGTGCGATGTACTTTTGAAACGTCCTTTGTTAAACGGAATAATAAGATAGCGGCGCTAGTTTGGGTCGGGTATGCGCCTGAAATAATAGGCTACTCGGTAGCGTGTGCAAAGCCGCGGTCAGAATTTAGTCTTTGTTACATGTACAAAGCATGTAGTGTACGCGTCGGGGGGCGTCAATGGAGGCGGTTAGCATAGGACCGTGGTGGATGGCACAAACTTCGGGAGGCCTGCCAGTGGGTAAAATGCGGCTGCGGATGATAATGATGATGACGATGATATGTACAAAGTCATAGACATACGAAGTTACTTGATAATACCTGTTGAAGTCAAATAGTCCATATACTGCTGTTTCAAATCCGATGCGAGTGCCCTATCAGTTTTCTCAGCTAGCGCAATCGCGTCGGGCCATCTGTTGAATTGTTTGTACATCTCCACGGCTAGGATTCGATTGTTAGCTTTCTTCGAGTAACATTCTTCGGCTTGGGATAGGTTGCCGGCAAAGATTGATAAGCGAGCCCGAACGAGGGGACTGGTGAAGCCTGAAAAAGGAATACTTGTTGGACCTCGCAGTTCATTGTAGCTCTACATTATAAAACATAGTCAGTAAATGAAATAAGTTAATGAAATCGAAAAATTTCGATTTCGGCGGGACTCGAACCCGCGCCCCACCTTCAGTACGGGTGTGCTCTAACCAACTAAGCTACGAAACCCTAGTCGGTTCTACCGAAAATCTTTGGGAACTCTTACGGACTATAGCGCCGGTGGCTAATTTCATTGGGAACTTATTTCATTTCTTAGAGATGTGCGGGTAAGCATTTTAACAAAAAAAAAACATAGTCAGTAAAGCTTTATACATAATCTCGGATAAAGTTGTTCTTTTATGTAAAACTAAAATGTTTGGAGTAAAATAGAGAACTATACTCCAATTTAGAATCCTAGATATTTTATGTCAACAAAGACATTTATGAATGAAAACTTAACAAAAACTGATAACAATAACAGAAAACAACAACCTTGTTGTTTTCTGTTATTGTGACGATGATAGGTCTGTGCTTTGCTTCGGTGATACCAATGTCGTTACATATTTTCCACCAATATTCCTTGGGTTTTGTTACCACTTTGTATACAAAAAATATCCAGGTTTTTGAATCGGGGTATAGTCGAAATATCTTTCAATTCATATTGAAAATACCTTCATTATCTAGGACCGGTTACTCTATTCGCTTTTACCCTAACTGCCCCATCTCAATCTTTCAATCCTAAAGCGCCAGTCTTCCAAGGTAAATTGATTGAACATTGATAAGAAGCATGCATCTTTGAAAGCTTAGGGTTTAGATCTATACCTGATTCAATGTCTCCATCGCCTTCGTGTGTAGCCAGCTCAACAGTTTTGTCGAGATAAAACGTACGAGCGTCATCACCTACTTCTCGATAGCATTTGGCGGCCAGCTGAAAAATTCAAAAGAATATATAGGGTGTTTCCAAGTTAGTGCACAAAACTGAAGGAGGTTAATTACCTGCTACCACAGACAAATATTCAGTGAACAAACCAAGCCACAAACGAATCCTTATTTTTTTGCAGATTTTTTTTAGCAATTATGAATATGAATTTTATGCCACTTTTTTTAGAGATTTCATTTAGTTATAACATTTTACTTACCCTAAGAACTTTTTGTAAGCCTGTGGAAAAATAACTTTTTTTTTTTTATTGAATCTGTTTAAATAAATTCATCGCTCATACTTGTATATCACTATTAGCCAGCGCTTGTTCTGCGAGTTGCCTCCACAGTGGCGCCACTTCAGCATTACTGCCCACTCCGTCCAAGTAACGAGCGCAGCCCGCCAAGTCGCCATCGCGTAAAGCATTGTCTGAAATCAAACACATACACTTTGTAGTTAGTAGGTATATTGGACTCAACTTTGTACAACACACACTTTGTAGTTAGTAGGTATATTGGATCGGAGGATCGCAAGAAACGAAAAGCCTTACCACCAGATCGGACGCGTTACCAAGTGGTACCTTTCGTTTCGGATTTCAACAAACTAGTTAAATCATATCATCAACTTTGTAGGCTATCATTTTTTTTAACTTTCCCGATTTGTTCACATATTAATAGTACATTACGTCCGTAAGAAATGCGTGTCGAAATAATTTTCATAGTCAGGTCATCAAAAGAACAGTTCGACAGTTCGTCGTTTCTCCTCCACACTACTGGGGCACGGTACCTATCATGTCAACTGTTTCTGTTTCAGCATTGCATGCAGCGGGGCAATGCAGCCAGCGTCTTGGGCACGCTTCCGACTGGTATTGTTAAGGATCAGTTGAGCTACCTGTAAATTGTTTGCAACAGTCTGCAGTTAGCTCAATTGTTCCAATTGTAAATACTAGTTTTAATTTAATTCTATTATTTGATCGTAATTTTCTTTGTTAATACAGATTGACCTTTATCGTGACCACAAACTGTTTCCGTATTGTAACTTACTGAACGCCAGTCGGTGTTCGTCTAACTGCAGATATGGCACCAGTCCTCCCTCGAGTATAACGCGGTTGGCTGTCACCTCGACCACGACTCCGCCACCGCACTCGGACATCTCCACACTACTGGGGTCCCAGGCACGGTACCTGTCATGGCAACATAAAAACGTCAGGAAAACATTGAATTTATTTAGCGAAACACCAGTTTTGACCGCACCCACCGAGAAATAATTCTTGCAAGTTTTGTACTTCTTTGTCTTAGTTCGTTTCTATTTCTGCTATAGAAACAACAAAAAAACTACAAAAAATAACACAAGTCAAACATATTACCAGCCGTGTGGTACCGGCTTAGATTTTGCACCACCCCAACTCATCCCGTGGGTGTCGTAAGAGGCGACTAAGGGACATACACCGGGGGGGGGCAGCAGCGCTTCTTGCAGAATAGGTCTACCACCTAACTGCGATCCCCAACCCGCATGTCCAGCGTGGAGATTATGGGCATTACCCTCCATGAGACAAAAGCCAATAAGCAATTATCAGGGGAGGCCTCCGTCCAGCAGTGGACCATTATAAGCTGTTGAAGACGATGAAGAAGATAACATATTGAATAGGTTCCTTACCGATTTAAGTACTTACCAAATAAGAAGGTGCGTGGGAGTTTGAGCGACCACAGCGTCGCTATTCTCAATCCACTGAACGAATCCTACGCCACTTGCAATGATTTCCTGCAAAAACAATAACTTTGCTACGTGCTGCTACGGCGTAGCGCTATGATGTAGATCATTGCTACGAAGTATTTGAACGTTGTGCTCAGTTTTACATTATATATATTGACAGTATCTAAAATCGTATTATATTTAGATAGGATTAAACAAAATGAATGTACTAGTGGTTTCTTTATAGCTTCTTCCAATAGTGTACAAAAATTTAAGTAAATAGTGTTAAAAAATCAATAACACCATATTTCTTATTGTATAAAATGTGTTTTGGTATAAAAATTTACTTTTTTTTTATATCACCAAGGTGGCAAGCATGCTTGCGGCCCACCTGATGGTAAGCGGTTATCGCAGCCTGTGGACGCCTGTAACATCAGGGACATCACACGCGCGTTGCCGACCCTGAGCGTCTGAGGGCTTATTTTGTAGATCTACAGAAAAAGTTATTGAAATCTGAAATCTGCGGCTGCACCGATTTCATCAAACAAAGCTCACGCGTAAGATACTTTTGATGAAGTCACCTTTCAAACAAAAACCATACCTACTGAATCAAATCGGGAATCAGTTTTTCCTTTCGGGAGCTACGATGCCACTGACAGACACTAATTTTGTTTCTCGAGATAATAAAAGAAAACAGACCTTATCTCCAGTATGCAACTGCAGTAACGCCAGCCTTCTCCGCGTGTCTCGTAGTAGGAGTAACTGGCCGCTTTCGTTCAACTCCAGCCAATCCACGCGAGCTTCGTGCCACCATTGTCCTAGTTGTACACCTATGGACAAGATTGACTCACATTTACTAGGTTTATAACGTGACAAAGGCAATTACAATTAACTATATAAGTCTTTTACTATACACCACCTGACATTTACTATAATGCCCAGTCGGGTAGACGACAGAAGGCCTCCACTTTTCATTAATTACCATCCCGACAATTATTGCATCAGATTTTAGGGTGGTCAGTGGGAATCTAAATTCAAAATGACGACCTGTTTCGTCCTTTAGTTTCTCCTATCTTGGTTTTATTCATGGGAGTAAACGTTTTTCGTTAATAACTTGGCCATTTTTAAATTTTATTGGAACAAATTGTACAGAAGTTGAGCCCGTCAGTAATAAGTGTCATGTTTCGTCAGTAAATACAAAAGTGTTCAAATCTCTGATTTTATTAAAATGTCACTCTTTGAAATAATATCGTAGCGTTCAGTAATTCAGTATATTTATTCACACAAGACATGGTATATTAAACATTGGTGGAATAATACAGTAGAGCTGCATATCTCGCCCGAGTACAGGCACGTGAATATTTTAGGAGTATGGTCCTTACTTAACTCGTTATAGAAATTACGAACATTTAAATTAGATGTCATTGGATAAGCGTAAATATTAATAAATTCGTTCTAAATTCAATATTATAATTATTATTATATTATAATTGCAGCAGCATCAAAATTATCAACATCAGAAACTGCTTTCTTACAAATTTTCGGTTATCAGTTTCAGCTTTAGAGCCCGACGGTCAATGTTTCAGTATTATAATTTGTGTACGTAACCGTCTTTTTTACAATTCCGAGTGCAACACGTTCTCTTGATTGCGTCACGGGTAATAGAGGTTCATCATTAGCAGATACCCGCTCAAAATAGTGGTACAATTCCACAGAGAACCCCAAAAACACAGTCTTTGTTCAACGACAAAAACTGCATAATGCACTTCATTGTTGTCAAAAACATCCCAATTTATAAAAAATACATTTCAGACAAACCTGTAGACAAATCCACAACAGCAATAGTCTGCCTATCGAGGAGATAAGCCAGATGTTTCCGTTCCTCAGTTTCCCTGCTGTCGCCGATACCTTCGTTGATTCGCACGCTTAGAACATGAGGGTTCACCCGTTCAGTTCGTACCTAAAATTGAAAAAAACCCTTGAAAAAGAGATGATTAATTATTATTAACCCTAGTCACAGTCATCCTACTGATGGACAAAAGCCTCAAAGTTTGCCATTATCTTGCTTTTCTTTAAAACATTCAGAAATAATTTTTGAAGTAGCTCGAAAAATTCTTTTGTATCATCTTTTTTACAAAGAAAATAGAAGGTTTTTTAATCGTAACCTATACGCAAAAGAACTTCACAGCAAATCCACTTTTTCTGAAATCATAAAATTTGTTGTATGAAAAAAAATACAAATACCTACTGTTTATTCGGGTCGGTGATCTTAACAACAAGCAAATAACAGGGAGCGTACCTGTGGGCGAAAACTAGCATTATAATATTGGGGTTAAACTTGGCCGCATAGTCCGGAAATAGCTTGCGAATATTTCCCCGAGCAATTTCCACGAACTATCTAGATTTGGAATATTTCGGAAGCATCGCGACTTTTTAAACTTTTCGGTCGGTATGTGCTTGTATGTGATTTTAAAACTAAAAATAAAAATGTTTTCACCAGGTAGAAAAGTAATGCTTATAGGTAACTTCTTAATAGAACTAAAATATTACAGTAAACTGATTCTAAAACATGTGATGTTTCGATTCCCTCACTACAAGAGTCGTCAGACATGAGCGTTTCGTAACGACAGCTTCAAAGATGGGAAATACAAACTTTCACATAAGAAAATAAATGATGTGTTAAAAAAAACAAAAGCTTCAGTATAAGGCTAAGGACTCACGAAGCGGTTTTCACCCGGGCCCGCCGCGGTGGCGGAATGGAGTTTTATTTTCAAAACTCACGAGACCGGAGTTTTGTGCGGTTACGCAGCCGTCGCGGTTGCGATTATCGCTCGCAAACTTGGCGGTTGATAATCGCAAGACGGGCGGTTAAACCCCCGCCCCCCGCTGTCCACGCGCGGTCACCCGCCAACCGACCGCAGAACTGAGATATAACATATAGCTTTAAAATAGATATCAACATTTTATACCAACCGTGTGTAATACTTTATCCAATCCGTACTCCACAAGGCTCAGCTCGCCTGCACGATGCAAAAGGCAGGTGCCTCCTACTGCCGCGTAAATACGCTCACCGCCGCCTGACCATGGGATCTAAAAATAGTAGGGTTATTGGTAAATTAGTGACAAAACGTGAACTGCAGGTCCTGCCCATCATCACAAACCCGTTCGTAAAGGCACCAAGTCTAAATTCTAAAAAAAATATGTCACATCTGATACTAAATGAAAACACATCTTTGTCTGAAACCCAACGAGTTACTTAAGACTGATCTTTCACTCTCATATCTTCTGTTAATTCAGGGCAGAGCTGTTTTTAAGTTGAGTTTCAAATAAAACCTCTCTAACGACTATTGAATTGCGGGGGTACCCATTACCAATACTAAAATTAAGAATTAAGGCCTGGCGTCTTCACAAACGTGTTTGTGATGATGGACTGAACCTGCAGTTCACGTATTGTCACAAATTTACCAATAACCCTGTAGATATAAAAATATAGAGAGATAAAATAGGTATCGTAAGAGCCGACTAAAGCTTGTCCCACACGCGGAAAAACCGCAAAAATTTGCATTCAAATATGGGCTTTAACTCGTAACATTTTGATGTATTGACGGCATCAGCCGACAGACAGCTCGCGGACCAGTCGTTTGAAGCTTGTGAAAATCCATTTTGTCAATGCAAAATGTGTCTAAAGATAACGAGTTTCAGCCCATTTTTGAAACTATGTTTTTGTTTAACCTACCTAGTACTTACTTTAACCTACCTAGTACTTACTTCTAATAACTTTTGCCCTGTTTATATTTCTTATATCTATAAGAGGGTAACGGTGTGGATTGCACTTATAGAATAACACTTAGAATAAGTATCTTTAAAATTAGGCTAAGAGTGTAATTGTTTGTTACCCCGAATAAATAAAATAAAATAATAAAAAATTGTGTGATAGTGGTATTGGATAGATAGATAGATAGATAATTCTTTATTGTACCACACAAACACAGAAAACAGTACAGAAATAAAAAAAAAATTACAAGATGAAGTACAAAGGCGGCCTTATCGCTATGAGCGATCTCTTCCAGGCAACCTTGGGAACCTTGGATTAAGGGAACCAACCAGAGGTAGGAAGGGCTCCTTCCTCAGGTAGGTTCCTTTAAACCACACAGAACCTTCGGAGGGGTAGCGACTCCCGTCTATATTGTTAATACTTCTCTCAACGGGAGACGGGAGTTGCTACCCTTCCGAAGGTTCTGTGTGGATTAAGGGTTGGCAAGTGCCAACGTGGTGTTTTTCAGAGACAGTTGTGCAACTGACCTATAAGTACGCTTCAATAAAATCTATCCGTAAAACCAAATCACATCACATGTACACTAGTTAAATAGAGGCTCAGTATAAAATAGACTCAACCGTCGTCGCATCAAACACGATAAAACTATGAATGAGTGCATGTGCATCTACGAACAATCACCCATTCGCTGAACAATAGACCGCCGCTGAGTAGAGTACAGAACGAGCTAAGCTGCAAACTACTGAAGAGGTTTCGCGTTCTATCTAGGTAACAATGGAATAGTGGAATGCTGGAGATTATTTTAAGCTTGTGCTTAGTGGTTTTTTTTTTTAAATATTTATTTGGTGTGTGAGGGTTTTACCAAACATGGCACCACCCCCGTAATTCTAATTCTATTTTCGTCTTAATCTGCGAGGTATTGACAAACAATTTGACAAACTCAAGGATTTAACAATATCTTGTACATAAAATAAATAAATAATAATTAATAAATAATGCTAAACAATTCACATAGCATTATCTAGCCTCCAGCTAAGCAGAGCTTGTGTTATGTGTACTAGATAACTGATATAGGTACTAATATAATACAATACATAACTATTTTTTTTTATTATACATAGAAAATGACCAGAACACCCTGAACAAAGGTCTGCAGATCGTACACACATATGTCCCGAGGCGGGAATCGAACCCGCAACCTCCGGAGTCGCAGGCAGACCTTCGCCCACCGCGCCATAGAGGTCGTCATATAAGGAACTTATACGTTCCTTACAAATATAAGTTGTATTAGCGCTTATTAATCATGTCGTTCCATACACTTGATGGACCGACGACATTGTAGCGGTCGCAGGGAGTCGATGGATAGATGCGGCTTAGGACCGCTAGTGGCATCGTGTGGAGGAGGCCTATGACCAATGTTGAGTTGAGAAGAGTTGGGCAATGTTAGATCCCTATTATGGACGTGCCATCACTTATAGGAGATAACTAATAATAAAGTGTAGCAAAATGAAATGTCCATACCTCACTAGTCAATCCACGAGCGATGTCACACAATATCAAAGTGCTGCCAGTGCGACAAACCGCATACCAGTCGTTTCCTAAGAACGGGGAGAATAATTTGATTGTTTTGAAATACCTTAAAACTGATTTCGAAAACCTTAACTTTTACCTTATTTTTAATAATTTTTCTGGGACAAATATTAATCCCACGGGAATATTTTTTTTATGGGACGACATCGGGATCCTTTTCTATAAAAAGCGAAAAAAAAATCGGTTTACAATTGACGGGGAAATCGACGAATATAGATAAAAAAAACATACGAACAGCCGAACATAGAACCACCTCCTTAGTTCGAAGTCAGTAATTTTTACTGACGAGCGAATGTGCCTATGTTTTATTCTAGATCTAAAATCTAAAATTTTGCGTGTAGGTAACCTACCTTGCACGTACATTTGTGCAAAATTTCAGCCCAATTTGTTCAGTAGTTTCCATCCATCCAAACTTTCCTAGGAATTTAACATTGTATATATTGGCCATTGAGATGGATTGAGATGGACCAAAACTGTAACAAACTGGTGCCCACTCAATAAAAAGCGCAGGCAAGGTAGACCATCAAAACGTTGGAGTGACGATATAGCCAAAGTAGCTGGAGTTAATTGGAGCAGACTAGCTTTGGATAGAGAAGCGTGGAAGGACCGGAACCTGGAGGAGGCTTTCACCACTTAAAGTGGTACTTGCATGGACACATGATTACTTAATTCTAGATATTTTAATAACTAATGTTTGTGGAAGTAAATAAAGTTTATTTTATTTTATTATTTATATATTGGCAGCATGCTTGGTAGAGATGGTCAGGGGTTGTAAGTCGTTGGTTAGACGAGTCACCACTAGCTGTTTTGGACTAACATGCTGGATCTTCACTGTGTTACGCCATACTCAACAATTGTGGCAATAATCGATGGCTAAAAAAAATCTCTTACCAAACTTACCTATGAATTTAACATTGTAGATATCGGCAGCATGCTTAGTAGAGATGGTCAGGGGTGGTAAGTCGTTGGTTAGACGAGTCACCACTAGCTGTTTTGGACTAACATGCTGGATCTTCACTGTGTTACGCCATACTCAACAATTGTGGCAATAATCTATGGCTAAAAAAAATCTCTTACCAAACTTACCTATGAATTTAACATTGTAGATATCGGCAGCATGCTTAGTAGAGATGGTCAGGGGTGGTAAGTCGTTGGTTAGACGAGTCACCACTAGCTGTTTTGGACTAACATGCTGGATCTTCACTGTGTTACGCCATACTCAACAATTGTGGCAATAATCTATGGCTAAGAAACCTCTTACCAAACTTACCTATGAATTTAACATTGTAGATATCGGCAGCATGCTTGGTAGAGATGGTCAGGGGTGGCGAGTCGTTGGCTAGACGAGTCACCACCAGCTGTTTTGGACTCACGTGTTGGACCTCAACTGTGTCGTGCCATACCCAACGCCTGTGGTGTTAAAGTTCAGTTAGTGGGATTAAGATCCATCAAGCGCGAGTGTTACTCTCGCGCCGAGAGTTTCGAATGTTTGTTGTTCTATGCAAAATTTCAGGCCGATCCGATCAGTAGTTTTGGCGCATGGCGTGAAGAAGTTAAATAATAGAATCAGGCGTTACTTTGCAGAAATCCATAGCAAAATATATAAGGATGAAAATATTTAGTAACAATTCCGCGAAAAAAAAACCTTCTCCGATAAGTTCTAACAAAATGTAGTCCGCGTTGTAGAAGAAAAACGACGCCAACTACAAAATGATAGGTACCTATTTTTTCATTTTGTAATAATTGGCGTCGTTTTTCTTCTACAACGCGGACAACATTTTGTTAGAACTTATCGGAGGTTTTTTTCTCGCGGAATTGTAACTAAATATTTTCATCCTTATATTTTGCGTGGAGAAGTAACAAACATCCATGCATCTAAAAACCTTTCGCATATATAATACTAAATTCTGCCCGCGGCTTCGCACACGTTAATTCTATGGAAACGTTTTAAGGTTATTTTTATCCCATAGGAACTGATTCATGGCAAGTTAATAGCTGTGGTAGTTGCTGAGACATTCAAAAGGAAAAATGACAGACAGAGCGAGACCACAAGGGTTAACGAAACCCTAAAAACAAATGGTGTGTTTTAACAGATTCCATACTTCAACACCGCTTCCAGTTGTATAACCGCGCCGGCCTGCGAGGCCACAGCGAGCTTCGTCCCGTCGCCGCTCCAAGCGAGACCCCTGTTGGCGTAGAGATGCGGTATATTCAACATGGAGAGTTCTAAACTGCCCGAGTCCTTCATTTCACCGATTAAACAACCGTCGAAAACGCCAAATGCAACAGTCTGGAAACAAAATGTTATGATAATAAGAAACATTCACTAATATAATTTCAATATAAATAAACAATACCGGAAAATCCACACAGCATGATAAGTATTTATAAAAAAATCAATTGGTGTTCAAAAAGCTAATATACTTTGTTTTATTGCTCTAATACGTGAGTAGTCTAGAAGAAAAACAGTGGGGAAAAAATTCTAAATGAAGTTCACGGGGTAATCTTGTCTAGCTCTAATTTTCTATTGCAGAAAATGTATGTCTATAAATTTAGCCTGTGTGTGAGCTCCTACTGCAGGGTATCAGGCATTCTCTTTATTGTGACATAAAAGAAAACTTGCAACTACACTGCGGATTTAAAATCTAGACTTAACTTTTACGACTTAGTTACGTAAATATTTTGTTAGTATTATACGGATGATATTTAAGGATGTTATTTTCTTTAATATAAAAGAGATTCTATTGAATAAAATATTATATTATCGTTATGTCATATCAATAGATGTTCGTGCATCGGTAAAGTCTTCGACAGACGCCACTCGTATCGTAGCGGCTTAAAGCGAAATTGAAATGTCATTTTAGAGCTAAATTTTTAGCTCTATATCCGTTTTTTTTATAAAAATATAATAAATATTTTGTATTCAGTAGATGTCCAAAAACCTCTCGTTGTAGTTTCTCAAAATCAGTCATCATGCCTATTGCCATTTTTGTAATAAAACTGATAAACAAGTCAGTTTCCTACGATTTGCTCTACTAGACCGTAAATAAAACTGCGATAGCAGTGTAGTAACATCAGCACCATCCATCCTCAGCTACGGAACTAATTTCTGGGGACAACGTCACATACCTGTCCTGAAGGACTGGACACGGCTGTAATCAAGTCCCGTCGGTCCGGGGGCAGAGATGGTTCTAGACTTCGCAGTAAGGCTCCGCGCTGTATCTCGTAGACCGAAACTCGGCCGTCGCACGAACCCACAATGAGCTGCAGAGAATATTAACTTTTTGAATAAATATTAACGAATTGACTTCACTGTCGTTGAATTGAGTTAAAGCTCCCCGTGATCTGTTTAAATCGTTCCCTAAAAGTAAGTGTAACAAAGTGCCGTCGACATGTCCGTGATCGTACGCCAGCGTGCTTTCGCTGCTCCGTGCTATGCTAGTGTCACGCAGCAACAGCAACCTTACGATTTGCAACTGAGATTCGTCAAATCTTCAACTCACATGAGGAGGCAACAATGCCAACGCTGTCGGTGGTAAAGCGTACCGCAGAAGCAACCGACCGCTCACGTAAAGTGCCGTGGACGTGAACGGACGCGAGCGTACCTTAGCCGTTCCGTGCTATATATATTAGAAGTAATGTTTTTGAATAAATAAATAAATATTACCTACAACTTTACGACTGAGAGTTGAGATTCCTGTAAATCTTAACTCAAACTCACATGAGGAGGCAATAAAGCCAACGCTGTCGGTGGTAAAGCGTACCGCAGAAGCAACCGACCGCTCACGTACAAAGTGCCGTGGACGTGACCGGACGCGGGCGTACCTTAGCCGTTCCGTGCTATATATATTAGAAGTAATGTTTTTGAATAAACAAAAATAAATACTTAAATAACTATTACCTACAACTTTACGACTGAGAGTTGAGATTCCTGTAAATCTGAACTCATACTTACATGAGGAGGCAATAAAGCCAAAGCTGTCGGTGGTAAAGCGTACCGCAAAAGCCACCGACCGCTCACGTAAAGTGCCGTGGACGTGACCGGACGCGAGCGTACCTTAGCCGTTCCGTGCTATATATATTAGAAGTAATGTTTTTGAATAAACAAAAATAAATACTTAATAACTATTACCTACAACTTTACGACTGAGAGTTGAGATTCCTGTAAATCTTAACTCATACTCACATGAGGAGGCAATAAAGCCAACGCTGTCGGTGGTAAAGCGTACCGCAGAAGCAACCGACCGCTCACGTACAAAGTGCCGTCGACGTGACCGGACGCAAGCGTGCCTTCGCTGCTCCGTGCTAGGGCCACGCAACAAGCGCCGGCTGTCCAAACGCTGGAGCTTTTGTTGGATTTGCAGTCGAGACTCCTGAAATATAGTTTTTTTGAACCTGTGCAGCTTCTTCCGTGGATCACGCATTATATATGAGATTCCAGTTAAATAAAAATAACTTCTTCACCTTATCTTTCCATCAGTAGTCCCAGTATAAAAGCCAATCTCAGCCGGCAGCAGCTTCATCGGGGCTCCGGTTAGAGGGAACTTATTGCAGATGACCTTTTTCCCGCTCCAGTCAGCGCCCACGCGGTAGACAAACACCATGTTATCGCTTTGGGCCACCCCTAGCAGCTCCGAGTTCTCACTGAATGAGATGCCTGAAACGGATACGGTTGACGCTTGACGACTTTGCAAGGATTGCTAACAAGGTTCTGGATGCATGGCATAAGGGAGGACTACCACCAAGTTTAAAGTCACCCAGCGAGCTATGGAGAAGGCTATGCTCGGAGTTTCTCTGAAGGATAGGATTCGCTACGAATACATCCGACAGAGAACCAAGGTTATCGACATAGCTCACAGGATTAGCAAGCTGAAGTGGCAGTGGGCTGGCCATATCTCGAGAAGAACCGACAACCGTTGGGGTAAACGTGTTCTTGAGTGGTACTGCGACTGCGACTCGGCAAACGTAGTGTAGGATGCCCTCCGAGAAGGTGGGATGATGATTTGCGAAAGACTGCTGGCAGATACTGGATGCGGCAAGCTGAAGACAGGGCGCTATGGCGCTCATTAGAGGAGACCTATGTCCAGATGTGGACTAACTTAGGCTGATGATGAGGTAAAAATTAACATTACTTGTAATAACATAGGACTTCTTCCCCGCAGCTGAATCAGCTGGCTTAGTAGAGAATTTGTCTCGTCTCGCACCATCGCGATCGAATAACAGCACCAGACGTTCACTTGTGGCCACAGCAAGCTTGACGTTGTTGGGAGACCAGCAAATACCTGCCACTGGGCTCTCAGTATCCTATGGGAGGATGCTAACAATATTATTCAGGAAAAAATCTGTTACCTCTTTATCCAAGAATAAATAAGTAAATTTTAATAATGGTAGACAATGCAGTATCATTTATCGTATAAGTTTTAAGCTTTACCTGTGCTTCAATAATGGTTTTGGAAAATTTTAGCCGCATTTTAGTAGATTTATTTTCCGATTACAATATCACATTATTAAAGAGAATACCATAAGCAAAGAGTATACAATAACTACGTAAGACCTTAGTACCAAAGGAGTACGTTTATTGATTTGTCATTCGTGTTGTGATCTCATCAAAGTCACATTTCGAGTTGCTATGCAACACCTATAAACATTTCGTAAACAAATCATATCTACCGCCATTGCTTTGCGCAAGCGGAAATGAAACCATAAACTATAGAGTTGAGTATAGCGGAAGGGTGGAATGGTTAGTTTGATCGTCTGTTTTTAGCCTTTTGGCATTGGATTGGCATTGGAATCATTCGCTCTTTTGACGTTTATATTTTTGATCATGGCAGCCCTGTTTGGTCCTGTCAATCTGACATTGGCAACCGGAACTTCTTTTCTTGTGTAGATTGTTTGCGAAAGGTTAGATTTATTTTAGATCCATAAAAATCTGTAAGGAAGTCATTAATTTCTACGTTTTGTTAGACATAATGCTATAATTTACATCTCTCCTGTTCGCGTATCTATTTATTTTCCTTATGAATTATCCCTGAGCGAAGTCGTGTTGTGACATGTTTGTGTCGGCTTGTTGGACTTCTAACTTACAGTTTTCGCCAAAAACCTGACTATTTTGTACTAACGCCACGCTGTTCATAATGCACTTAGGTGTAGAATTTACAAAGAGCGTGTTTGTTACAGGACATCATGCCATTCGAGAGGTACGTAGAGCCAGGGCGCGTAGCCCTGGTCGCCGAGGGTCCCCTAAAAGGAAAGTTGGTGAGCGTGGTTGATGTAATTGACCAAACACGGGCTCTCGTCGATGGTCCTTGCAGCGGAGTCTCCAGACAACAAATCCGCCTGAACCAACTTCACCTCACTAAGTTCCTCCTGAAGTACCCATTCACAGCACCCACACGTGTGGTCAGGAAAGCGTGGACAGATGCTAAACTAAATGAGAAATGGGCAGAGAGCCAATGGTCACAGAAGCTCGCTAACAAAGAGAAGCGCGCTCAGATGACAGACTACGATAGGTTCAAGCTTCAAGCAGCTCGCGTGAAGAGGAACCGCGCGAGAACAGCCGTGTTCAAGAGCCTAAAGAGCAAGGCAGCCCGTGCCGGTACTTTCGGAAAGAAGAGTATTCCGAAGACCAACGTCAAGAAGCCCCGCACTAAAAAACCCGTTGCTAAGAAACCAGCGAAGAAGTAATTCTTTTGTGTCTAAGTAAAAGTGACAAGGACTTATAAATAAAGAATTACTCTAAGCTAAAGCCAGTTTGTTATTGTGGTACCACTCTTTTCCTAAAAGATTGGTTTTATGGTGAGTTCTGTTGGTATAGTAGAACATGTGATGTTTTTGTTTTACTCAATTTTGTTTGCTTTTCAGTAGCAGACAGAGGTCAACTTAACTGTCGCAGGTGAGCTACATAAGTTAATTCTCTACTACACAATAACCTCTAAGCCATTTCTATGATGAATTTATATTATAGTCTCGTTCGTATGAATTTTATTGATTCCAAAATCACCACATTGCTGATGAAAACTAGTTCAATGCTAAAACATGATACAAGGTGAAGTTTCTTTAACCCTCATTTTCTTTGTTTCAGTTCAATATCCTGTGATTAATGAATGAAACTCTTAGAATAATGAGGTAAATAATGAGTTGTTCTTATTCAATATTTGGCGATTATAATAACATGATGAATTTTATTTATAAAAAGTCTCGTTCGTATGAAAACCAATGATTTCAAACTTACCACCTTACTGAATAATCTAAACTCTAAAATTAGCATTGAAAATGTCGTCCAGTCCTTATAATAATTTTTCTTTTCAGATAAAACCTCTTCAACAAATCCTGCATGTGAATGATCAAGAACAGTAAAGATGGTAATGCCCTACCTTTATTAGTGCAATGTATTTAGCAGAAATTTGCAAGTTATAGGTACCCTACCAAAGCCGATGTGTGAACAGTAACACCTGTCATGCGTGACTCTGGCTAGGAACATTAATACGCTCCGTGTAAGATGTGTGGTTTCTATAGCTTTACGTCCAAGGGTTGAGTGTGACACAAATTTTTGAGGTTACATTCTCATCTGACAAGTTGTTATTTGTAACTAACAACATGCTTTTCTTACAGATGTAGTGTATATTGACACATTCACTGCCACAGATGCTTATGGACGACTCCCACCAGCTGTAGCTACAGCATGGCAGATAATGTGATATACTAATCTGAAAATTTTAGAAGGAAATGAACAAAGTGAGTATCTAAATCTCAATACAGA
This sequence comes from Eupithecia exiguata, assembly GCA_947086465.1. Classification (NCBI taxonomy): domain Eukaryota; kingdom Metazoa; phylum Arthropoda; class Insecta; order Lepidoptera; family Geometridae; genus Eupithecia; species Eupithecia exiguata. Next base: position 6,219,140 of record OX352238.1, on the reverse strand, counting down.
ATTTAGACTATCTTACTCAATAAAGTTTATATAAATAATGCTTCAATTACCCAATATCAACAATATAGATTTTTCTTACCAAACCCTGCCTGTATCTACTATGTATTGTACCCTACCAAAGCCGATGTGTGAACAGTAACACCTGTCATGCGTGACTCTGGCTAGGAACATTATCACACTCCGTGTAAGATGTGTGGTTTCCATAGCCTTACATCCAAGGGTTGAGCGTGACAAAACAATGTTTTGAGGTTACATCCTCATTAACAGGAGTTGAAATTTGAAGCTAATTTAATAATTACCTACTTCTCTTACAGATGCTGTATCACAAACTGATGAAACATTCAGAAAGAAATAAACAAAGTGAGTATTTCTAAATCTTAACACACCCATCAAGTTAATAGAGTTAAGCCTGTGAATATTTCAAGCGTGTACCTGTGGCTGTTATTAATATCGAGCAAAAAAAACACGTTTGTTGTATGGGAGCTCCCTTAAATATTTATTTTATTCTGTTTTTTAGTATTTGTTGTTATAGCGGCAACAGAAATACATCTGTGAAAATTTCAACTGTCTAACTATCACGGTTCATGAGATACAGCGTGGTGACAGACGGACAGCGGAGTCTTAGTAATAGGGTCCCGTTTTAGCCCTTTGGGTACGGAACCCTAAAAACTGCTAAACCCCGCCTGTATGTTGCATATAATCATACCCTACCAAAGCCGATGTGTGAACAGTGACACCTGTCATGCGTGACTCTGGCTAGGAACATTAACACACTCCGTGTAAGATGCGTGGTTTCTATAGCTTTACATCCAAGGGTTGAGTGTGACAAAATATATTTTAATTTGGTTTTACCTAAATGCGCTGAGAAAATAAGTTTATTGAATTAATTCTTGCTTTTTTTGCAGATGGTTACAAAATCGCACTTGAGTGTAACTAGAAAATAACATCACCATCAAATGGTAAGAATTTGATTCTCTATTTTTCATTTGTTTCCGAGTATGCAGCATGTTCTATTATAAAGCTGAGATGGTTTATTTTATTATTTATTTCAAGTTTATTCAAAATATAATAAAAAGCATCGAATGCTTTTTTAAAAAAAAACATCGAATGCTTTATTAAAATAAAAATTAAGTGATGATTTTATATCGCCCCAGTCTGAAACGAAAAGAATGTTGATCGATTATACTGATACCTTTGCATCATTCCACTAGATATTGTAAGTTATCTTATTTTTTATATAAATTATGTTTTTTTTTTACAGATTTCAATTTGAATACCTCACTCGAGAGAGTGTACTACTAATACAATAATGTAAGTATATCATGTTTATGTTAATTCTTTTATAATAACTAGTTTTTGCCCGCGGCTTCGCACGCGTTGTTTATATGGAAACGTATAAATAAATTTCTATCCCATCGGAATTGTTTTATGGGATAAAAAGCCTATGTTTGATTCCAAGCTTAGAGCGATCTACCTATGTTAAATTTCAGCCCGATCGGTTCGGTCGTTATGGCGTGAGGAGGTAACAACCATCCAAACTAACACAATATAATATTATTGTGATGTGATGGAGAATAATATGATGAATGATCGTTATCCCTGTCTCACTTTGTCGTGGGGAAAATATGGTATGGTAACTTCTGAAGAACAACAAAATGTTACCAGTATTCAGTATCTTTAATTCATGTAATAAATGTTTATAATTTTGTTTCAGGTTTCTACTTTCTACCACCATTTCTTAAGATACAGCAATGTCATCTTCCAAGAAGCAAAATACGTGTGTAAATTATTTTTATTTTCATGGTTCAAATCCTTTCTATGAGTAATTAAATTATAGTAAACTAACTTCTGCCTACAGCTTCGCACGCGTTCCTTCCGGATAAAAAGTAGCCTTCCGTCCCCGGGATCCCTTTAATAGGCGTGAAATGGTAACAAACAGATATAATTAGTTTCGTATCTATAATATTTTTATGGATTAAATTATCATTTTATGTCGCCCCAGTCTGAAAATAATGTTGATCGATTTTGCGAAAAATTTTCAAACCTTGTGATTGTTTGAGTTACCATTATTTTCTAAAGCCTGATGTTTGTTTTATTTACAGATTAAAATTCAAATGCTGTTTGTTTATGAAGATTCACAATCAGAAGTAACATCTAAGATTACATTAATTGTAAGTGAATCATTAATTTTATGCATATATGTAAACAATCAGAAAATGATGAATGATCGTTATCCCTGTCTCACTCTATCGTGGGGAAAATATGGTATGGTAACTTCTGAATAATAACAAAATTTTATCATTTATTATTCATTCCATATTTTCTGTTAAGTATTTTTTCCTTTATTTGTTACAGAATGCTTCTACTACTCTACTATCTCATGCATTCATTGTCATCTAGAAAGCAAACTAAGTGAGTAAATGATTATTGATTCAGATAGTACCAAAACATAACTGAATTTTGTATTCCTATGGACCATGATTGTTATGTGAATAAAGATTTTAATTTAAACAATTTGACATCACTTCTAATGTACGAATTTGATTTGGTTCTATTCTATCTAATTTTACACCAACTACTGTCTTATGGATAGTAAACTACTACTTCCACATAAAGATGCTTGGCATTAAGAACCTTGAAAACTGCTCTCTTACAAATTAAATGATGATTTTATTATCGCCCCAGTCTGAAACGAAAAGAATGTTGATCGATTTTTCTGACACAATAGAAATATCTATTCGAAAACTTGAATAACTGCCATGGATTTCTACAATGCACTTTTTTTTGCAGTTGATATGAAGAAACCCATGCGTTGACTTTCACTATTGATAGATCGCCACAATGACTGGTTCTACGCAACACGCATCCGGCAGTTTTGTTTATTAAGATGTAAGTAAAATCAATCTCTACCTCTGATCCGACTCTACCATCTTACCTAAAATTAAATGATGATTTTATATCGCCCCAGTCTGAAACGAAAAGAATGTTGATCGATTTTTCTGATTACTTTTTTACGTGTAGTAACGTAAGTTACAATTATTTTGCGAAGCCTTAATAGCTTTTTTTTTTACAGAAATGCTAAAAAAAATGCTGCATCGGAATCAACTCAAACTAGTCTACTAAACACACGCTCGCCACAACAAACAAAGAAATACCTATGTACCTAGAAGTAAAAAGTGAGTACATTATGAAAAGCTTCAATCATACTGTTGTTTGTAAAATGCATAAAATGATGAATGATCGTTATCCCTGTCTCACTAAGTCGTGGGGAAAATATGGTATGGTAACTTCTGAATAATAAATAACAAAATAATATCAGTATGTAGATGCCATTTTATTACTTTGTTTTCTTCAGTTTTATAACTCGTTAATTTTGTTGCAGACTGTTTGCATTGACTACAACAACGTCATCTTCTGTAAAGGAAAATAGGTATGTGCTCATTAGTTTTGTATGTATTTGGCCTTTTTAGATTTGGTATACATAATTAAACTAAAATAAAATGATGATAAAATTAGTTATCCCTGGCTCACTAAACCGTGGGGACAACTATGGTATGGTAACAACTGAAGTTTCCTATATATATGTTACAATGCATTGCATAGAGTTTGGTTTTCATTTAGTTGTTTATTTTTCAGACCATGCATCAACTCTCAGCAGAGGCCTAGATAGGATGGGTTGCAGTTGAGTTTTAAGGTAACTATAAGTAATTTAATTTTGAATACAATAAATCTTAAAATGATGATATAATTTGACAAGCATATATCTAGATCTTTTTGAAGACAAACTATTCTGATACCATAAACTTACTTATTTTACTCATCAAATAATGTTACTCATTTTTAATAGATACTTTTCTTCTTATTTTCAGTGATCCTTGTCCGCGTACTTATAAGATAGAAGCTACAAGTATGCAGTAATTTTGGAAAAGGTTAATATCAAATATTCAAAATGATTCAGAGATAGTTCTGAGATTGAGCTTTTTAAATTCCAGCCAAATTGAATGTACAATGTTTGTAAACAAACCGCCCATACTCAGCCTAAAATTTACGTTTTGGTGTCGCGTCTTTTTATACGCAATTAAGATTATTTATGTTATGATACTTGCTAAGCAAGTGAGCAAGTTTTTGTGTGTCCGGTTTCGTTATGCATTTCACACATCAAGTTTGGCTAGTGAGATAATTGGGTAGCTGTGAAAATTTTGTAGGATATTAAAAAAAATGATGAAGATAATTATAGACAAGCATATATCTAGAACTCTTTGAAGACAAACATCTCTGATTCTGTCTGAAACTATCTCGCATTTATACTGATAAAGTAACAAGTGCTATAATCTCAAATTTATATTTCAGAAATATCCAAGGTCTTGGCACATCGAAGATCTCCGCCGATTTCAATATAACTTCGCACAATTATTTACTTAGCTGTAAAGCTCGCTGTACATAAAAATAATAATCAAAATATAATTTAATTACATAAATAATGTATGTAGGTAGGTATGTACTGGAAATCATTTTGCAATAAATTGATAAAACGAACACTATCTTTCCATTTCAACCACATCCTAGGTACTTATCTAAATTATCACTGTATTGTCATATACAATAGGTAGTTTACAATAGGGAACCAGACTGGAATAAACCATTATTCTATTATTGCTTCTTGTGATTGCGTGTGTCCTCTTGGGCGGTGCATGGAAAAGGCGAGGACACCATTACCGAGTGACATCCTCTGAAAGCCTCGACAACAATGCATTACATTCTGGTTATTGAATTTGAATCAATTGGATCCACGTCGTGCCAAGTTCAGGTAACCAGTGGTAGTTGTGACGTAAATAATTCGATAGGTATGTTCCCAAACTCCCCATCAATAGGGTGGTTGGGAAAAAAATCTCATCCACCCCATTACTCAAGTCAATGGGGTAAATCGCGCGCCGAGGTTCGAAAATTTTCCGGTTAGACTTTGCTATTTAATTCAAATTGATTTTTTTCGACTCGGAATATTTCAAAAAGTATGTAACCTACAAGAAATTCTAAAACTGTTTTCGAATGTAAATCAGTGACACCGTACAGTTTTTGAGTGAGCGCTGTGAGAACGTACCGTATCTCCCTTTTTTACTTTTATCGAAGTACGGGGCCGATACATAATGACTCGCCAAGGAGGCTCTACCTACACAAATTCAGTGTTTGCGGTGCATTTTGTAAAATATATAGTGCCATCCAGTCATTGGGGACTCATCTAAATTATTAAAATTCTTAAATCGACCTCTGTGGCGCGGTGGGCAAAGGTCTGCCTGCGACGCAGGAGGTTGCGGTTTCGTTTCCCACCTCGGGACAAATGTGTGTACTAGCATTATTATTATTACATTCAAAATCCGTAAAGTGCAAAATGTCCAGACGGAGTGATAACAGGTGGACCAAAACTCTAATCAAATGGTGGCTACCTCAGGGGCTTAGGAGCAGAGATCGTCCACTAGCACGATGGGTCGATGACACCCGCAAAACCGTGGGTTCCACAGACACAGAAGTTAAATCCATTATTTATTTTACCAACTGTCCATGTTAATATCTCTCTCTCTCTCTCTTTCTGTCTGTTACCTGATCAGCATGAGCAGTTTAACAGATCTTAACGTTTGATAAAGAGATAAATGGGATCCCGGGGATGCGATACCGAAGGATAAAGCATATTATCATTTAAAAAATTATTAACATCGCGCCAACAAATATTATTTTTCCTTGTTCAGGGTTTACTTGCAAAAGATGTGACAAGCTTAGACAACTTGATCAAAAGCCTAAACCTGACTTCCAGTAAACAAGATGAAGGCTTTTACGAGGTGGACATCCAAGGCATCAGGCTGATTAACATATTGTCCGACCTAAACTACAGGTATGTCGTAGCGCAGACGACGACGCGGGGCGGCGGCGGTGCATTCTGTCTGATGCTTTTACATTGATGAAAATAATGCTGGGCACACTATCATCTAGCCCTAGAACACAACTGGATTTAAACCAGGAAATTTACATACTTAACCCTTAATCAAATGGAATACTTTTTGTGAGATAAATAAAAACTGAGATCGGTTCTTAGGTGAATTTTGCGAGTAGATTTCAAATCTTATGATAAAAACTTGGAAAAGTGGGGGGAAAGGGGGGTTTTGCGGTGGGAAATAGTTTCCCCTTGTTCATAACGGCATTGCAAAATATCACCAAGTGGGAAATTATTTCCCATTATCCGGCATAGGTTACGAGTTTTTCAAGAATTTTAGTACTGTTTTTATACTAGCTCCTCACCCTGCTTTGTTTTATATTTTATGAATACTAAATATATATTAAATATAAAATTAAAAATTCCAACATGAAATTGCAAAATTAAACAATAATGTTAGGGTTACAATGGGTTTAATGAGAAAAATACAAAAATACAAATACCTAATAATAAAAAACTTAATTCATTTTTCAAAGTTGCTAGGGATATAAAATAATATAAATCAAAAAGGAACTAAAATAGTAAACATATTCTGTTCAATGAACTGACGTACATTTTTTATATAGTTAAAGTTTTTTTGAAGACAGGGACAGACAAAGGGAAATTATTTCCCACTAATTCAAGATCAAAATTCTCCAAGAAATCTAATTGTTTTCACGGTTCTTTTTCAGCTAAACGTTCGGAAAATAAGTCTAGTTTAGTTTATTATAACGTGTACTCACTTACCAGATTTTTTTTTCAAAAAACTTTCTAAAATTCGTAACACAGCAAGTATTTTCGCGGGAAAATCACAAATTGTGAGTTCGGCTTTGACATACGACGTCAGATTATCAACTTCTTGACAAATGTTGCCATTAATCAGTAAAAAATATATCCAAGATTATTTTACTCTATGGTTGGCACGGCTAAGTCTAGTCATTTAAAAAAAAAAACGAATTTGCTAAGCCGGACGAAGTGGGAAATAATTTCCCCTCATTTTATTAAGGGTTAACTGACATATATTTTTAATATCTAAAAAACACTCGGGAACAAATAGTTAAATCGTACTGTACGTACATCTGTTGTACCGAGGCGGGAATCGAATTCGCAACCCTTGCGTCCCAGGCGGAACTTCGACCGCTGCGGCACAGAGTTCGTTAGCCAAATCAGTACCTTAGTAGTTAGGCACTCTAGTTTGACCAGGAAACACTCTTCTTTCTAGAGTAGACAAATAGTAGGGCCACGAGAAAACGGCGCACATACACCTACCTACATTTTATTTTTTCTTACTTAGTTACAGAGTATGCTGTCAATCAATGGTGATAGAGAAGTCTACTGTTGGCAGTCGTGACATCCAGGTGCAGAAGACCGTATGGACCATGTTTAGATAATAATGCTCTATTTAATCTTTAATTTCATACAATCTGTATTTCTTTTTTTTAAGGTGATGATTAAAGAATCTAGGTATCTTTAGACTGTAAAATAACGATATCCGGCAACCAATTTAATTTTATTCAACAAATAAATAGATATAAAAAAAATTAAACTACATTTTCAGCAGCCGACAGTTCACTCTGACAGTCACTTGGTACTCGATCTGTGAATAATTCTGGTATCTGAAACAATGACAGGGTACATAAGTAAAACAAAAGTAAACTCAAAAATTGAATCATGGTAAATATCCCGTTCTAAATGATTTCTATAGTAATAACCATGATAGTTTCAAAAGTTTTATTACAGTAAAGTTTAATATTGGTTCGTAGGTACTAGCGTTGATAAATAAATGACAGGGTACCTACTTGTAAACTTTAAAATTGGTTCCTACTAGCGTTGCAATAAGGTATAGCAGTTACGGACGGTACGTTAGGTACGGGCCAAGTTGGCCCGGCCTCAGCTCCGTAGGTCATGACGGGTTTCAAGCATTGCGATAAGGATGGCGGCGAGAAAACTCGGCGTAGTTTCCTGAACGCTGCGCAACCTAACTGGATCCTCCTCTTGGCTTTGCCTCATTCTCGAAATTGTTTTATACCAAACTGTAGAATCAATATATTATACTTACCTATTGGCTATTTCATTAACCGAGTAGATACCTAAGTACATACCTGAGGTGTGAACGCTTCAACTCTATCAAGCAAGGATTCTGAATATCCCGGGGAGTAATATCTGAAATTAGGAAAAAACGTAGGTTAGTTCATAATAAAGTTTTACTGGTCTGACGTTTAGTAGCCCGGTCACGCTCCCTCTTCCTTGCGCAGTTATGATTGTGCAAAAAGACTGAACACGGTACAGTGGCCTATGACCACACGTATAAGTAAGCTCGTGCAAACTGGACTGCACAAAACTGAACAGTCAGTACGGAGAAGTCAAAATAATGTTTTTAGTTCTCTATTTTCGGAGTCACGATTTCGAAAACAGAAGTTTTTTTTATTAGGAGTTTTCTTTTATTGTTTGCTGATAAAAAAGTACTTAGGTACTTAACATACAAACAAGCAACGCGTCAAAAACACTGCCGGTCTGAAGCGCGGCTAGAATGACCGGTCACGCTCAAGACTACTCGTGCAAACTAAATTTTCGCAGTCGAATCTTCAGCATGTCAACGATTGCACAAGCCACTCTCCCGGGCTTGCGCGAGTTACCGTCTTTCCGTCCACACGCTTCGTTTTACCTGCGCAAGCCGGTTTGTGCAAGCAAGCTTGCAAGTAAGAAGGAGAGTGTGACAGGGCTATAATTTAAGGTCCTCTAAAATTATAGTATCATACATTAGTACATACCTTACGATCTCTTCAGGGAAACAACTGTTTATTATGTTGATGTATTCTTTGAGCGAAGTGCCTGGAACTGTATCTATCTCTTGGACCCGTTTCAGAGCACCAGTTGTCACAAACAGTCTTCGTGCTCTTGCATCGTTTGGTAATATCTGGAAAAGAGTGTTATTACAAATATTTCGTAAACCTATTAAAGGTACAGTACAGTATACAAAGGATCTCTGTATGTCCAGCTGTGGAGGACGGTAGCAGCTGTTGATGATGATGATGATGACAACGTAGAATACAAGGATGTAGCAAGCCAAAAAAAAAAACTGACGTCTGTCAATAATAATCTGACATTTGACAGATATAATTACGTCAAAAACACATGATAAATCTGTGCACATGATTGAAATCAATGTTGTGATTTTGAGAGTCAGTTTTTTAGCCAATCTTCAATGAAAACAACTTTAAATTCCTAAAAAGTATCAACTTAATCAATCTTTGCTATGGCTGGAAGAGGTAGAGGCCGTGGAACCGGGCTATCCCTTACGCAAGACCAACTTCAGGTGCTCGGAATCACTCGACAGGACAACAACTATATCACTCCAACTGCACCACCACCTCTGTTCCCGAAACTGATGACTAAACCGCTGCCCCTCAACTGTGACGCCGCTACGGATTACATGCTGATCGTAAAAGACCAGTTTATAGAGTATTTGCATGACTCCCCCGCGTACGTCAAGGCAAAGACGCTGACCGACGGCGTGGAGCGTTATTCAGACAAATACAAAGTATTGGCTCAGGATGCAAAAAAAACCAAGATTCTGGATTGCAATTGGACGCTGATGCCCACAGAGCTGAAGCCTCAAGCAGGCAGAATTCGTGTTGTTCGGAAACGTAAGCTAGACGATCCCGCTGATATTGACAAAAGACTGCAAACTTTAGAAAAGAAGGAAACATTGGAGGGTGAAGATAATATGGAGACTAACGAGGATGAGACGGCTGCCAAGAAAGGTGACAATGATGACGAGGAATTGGAGGACGAACATGAGCAGGAAGACGAAGTGGATGATGGAACTGATTATGCAAACAATTACTTCGACAATGGTGAAGATTATGATGAGGAAGATGACAATCTTGATGATGTACCAGTTTTTTGAAGCTATACGATAGCTACCTTGTTGTTAAGCAGGAGAGAAACTAGACTTTGTTGCAAATGGATCTATTAAAGTTTTTTAATATTTTTATGTACAGTTTTTGAAATAAAAATGTTAGTAAATATTAATTGTCTCACCTTAGCATACTGTGCCAGTACATATTTGAGTATACAGGCAGGCGCTGCATGCAACAGTGGCTCGAGAGCTGGTCGGTGTAGGCAGCATTGCAGAGATTGTTTTAGGGCACAAGAGGTTCGAGCGCGAACCTCGCCTGATGACTTTGGATTGGTGTATAACTGCAAACATACCATTTACTGCTTGAACTCACTTATGTAAACTTGAGTTATTAAATGCCTTTCAGAGTTCAGCAACTACTGTGAACATTAAAGTTACCATACATAACTAACTATGCATGATAACTTAAGGTTTAGATTTGTTATGAGAATAATAATAAGCTTTATTTTTTATTATTAATTTATTATTATTATTGTTTAATAACTGTTCGAAACAAGTTAATTTGCCTCTACCTACCACAAAGGTACCAAAACTAGCAGTGTGTTATCATTGGTTTCACATGACCGCAACTACTTATCCACACTAATATTATAAATTCGAAAGTAACTCTGTCTATTACCTTCTCACGCCTGAATTGCTGAACAGATTTCAATGAAATTTGGTAGGGAGATGGATGGTATCCCAGGGATATAGACCACCAGAGACCAGATATAGACTACTTTTCATGCTGGAAAAGCACGAGCGAAGCAGCGGGCAGAAGCTAGTTTTTTATATTTCAAACTTGGATAAACTAACATATTCTTTAATTACAATGTTAGTTTATACAAGGTTGTTGAACTTTTGTGTGAAAATGTCTAATCCGTAATTGATTTTGTATATTGTATAGGCTCCTTAGAAGTAGGTCCATCTTTACATTAGTTTGTTGTAACTGCTTTTACCCCTGTAATACTACTACATAGCTTCCAGTGAAATAAGATAATTATGAACCTGTAAGAGCCTAGGGAACGCGTTAGCGACCGCGACCGCCAGGCTGTGCTGCGGCGAGTGCTTGGCGATGTGTCCCAGCGTCCATGCGCTCGCGCAGATCTCTGCGTCGTCCGCCTCTGGGTTCTGCAGGATCTCGACCAGGGGGGGGATCGCCTGGATTATGCAATAATTACTTATTTTACTATGTATCGTTCTGTGGTGTTATAAGGGTTATCATAGTTATTGAAGGGTTTTTTTCTCAAGGTATATGTGCAATAGGATCTCTGCTTTTTTGACTTGAGACGACCGATGTGGCGCAGCGGGTGTAGATCCGCCTGTAACGCAGGAGGTTGCGGAACGCCTTGGAACAAATGTTTTTACGATCTGCAAATATTTGTCCCGGGTGTTCTGGGTAGGTATTTGCTATGCATTATAATAACAAATAATTATCTTTAATATGTAATGTATTGTATTAAAGTATATAGACATTTGTTCAGGGTGTTCTGGTCGTTTTCTATGTATGATAAAAATATATATCCATGTAATGTATTGTATTATGTATATCAGTTATCTAGTATCTACCCACAACACAAGCTCTGCTTAGCTTGGGGCTAGATAATGCTGTGTGAATTTACCAGCATTATTTATTTATTTTATTTATACCAGTCATGTAGTTAGTAACACAAGCTCTACTTAGCTTGGGGCTAGATGATGCTGTGTGGATTGTCTAGCATTATTTATTTTATGCAGGACTACGAGCATTTGTCCCTGTTCTTGGTTTCGTTTTACATCGTGGAAGGTATTCCTAATAGGTACATTATACACTACCTAGGTAGGTAATACCTACCTACTTAAACTACTCAGCTAGAAAATCATAACCCTCTCTACCAACTCAACTAACCAACCGAAAGATAACAGCATGTAGGTAGTCACAGTCAGTAGGTATAGGTAGTCTAGTTACCTTTGACTCGACAACGGCCATGGCGAGTTGATCCGACTGTCCCGATATGAACCCGAGCGCCATGCAGGCAGGCACTCGGGTGCCGCCGGTCGACTCCGACACCAGCTCGACCAGGGGCCCGCAGCCACCCGTGTTCACTACCAACTGAGCCAGCTGCGAAATAAAATGCACAAAGTACGTTAAGGAATATACCTAGTAGGTACTATCGGAATTATTTAGCCTGCGACTACCGACGCTAAATTCCCATATTGTCAGCCCATTTGCCCGCAAATAATCCCTTCTTGACGCTTTAGATCGTGTCTAAATGGTTCCCAAATCAGTCGTGAAATGTGCCAAACCCAATGAATAGTATTCTAAGCTTATAGCGACGATGTGTGGCTAACCCAATCTGCTGGTCAGTTCCGACGAAGCATATCTCTAAGTGGATCTCCCATAGATTAACGTCTCATCACCTGAAGCTCAAACAGTCGTATCGATATATTATGTATATCCCTAAAAATTGCGCTATAAATAATATAAATACTAGAAATAAACATAAACTCACTGTGCCCACGACCAGGCTTATCAAGATTAATGTATCTTTTAAAGGGCAATGTATACGCTTTTACAACAAAACTCCTAGTGAGTTGCAAAATCTATCAATAAATAAATTCAAAAAAATTGTCAAAACCTTTCTGTGCAAAAAGGCTTACTACAAAATATCAGATTATTTAGAAGATAAAAAGCTTGGGACGGGTTTTGCTCCAACTCGAAAAATAACAACTAACAGGCTAAAGTATAAGTAAAAGTATGAGAACTTTATTAATTTTAAGAACATTGTACCTACTACCATACTTTCGCAAATAAAATGATTTGATTGATTGATTGAAAGGTTTCTTACTTAGTCGTTTCTTTACTTTAGTCTACATACCGAAGCGACAGAAATCAAAAGTACCACTTTATTTCCGTGTCAGTGTTTTATTTTAAGAATTTGATCTTTTCTAAGTGTACGTTTTTGTAGGTATTTATAGCAATAAAGAATTTTTGATTTTGATCGTAAGTAGGCACTATACTAACATCAACAGAATGCTTGACAATGTCCCTGATGAGCGCCGCGGCGGCCCTCCTGACCGGCGCCGCGTCGTGGCCGGCGTGTAACAGCGCAGGCGGTAGGGCTCCGCCCGCCACCACTGCTTCGGCCAGCTCAGAACGGGCGCCCGCCACTGCGCCTAGTGCACATAGTGTGCTGCGCTGAAACATTGAAAAACATTAGGTAGATCATCATAATTAGATCCAGTCTCAAAAAACGGACACCACAATAAGAAGAAACAGTGTACACTCGAGACTGTCACCTTATTTAAGTTATTGTTCTACATACCTATTACCTACCTATTTAAACCATGAAGTAAAACTTAACTAAGAAATTAAATAAGTTCCCAAAAAATTTCGATTTCGGCAGCACTCCAACCTGCGCCCCACCCTCAGTACGAGTGTGCTCACAGAACTAATATCTAGATATTAGATTGATTGAATAATTTTAATAAATAATAAAATCTCTTTATTTCGGATAACTATGATCCATATTGGGTTAGTAAGCACACAATGAAAAAATGAAAAAACAATGAAAAAAGAAAGGAAGTGTTAGTCGGTACAGCTTTAACTTAAATACTAACTACCTAATAATATTATTTACAAAACGCATGCCTCGTTATCAGAGTGATCATCATCATAGCGAAGAGACGTTTGACGGAATCACTCTGCGAACCAGGCCTGCCCACAGCGGCGATGAAAACCTATCCGCTATGGTCCTCAGGATGTTGTTGTGGCTGTCCCGCACTCTGCGGATCAGGGATGCTGTTTTTTTGCGGATGATGGCTTCGAAGCCATCCGTTTGATACTCTGCAAACATCCCCGATGCACTGCAGAAGCGAGGCAGTCCCAACATCACCCTGAAAATATTATTGTATTGGATACGGAGGGTCGCTAGTGAATTTTTGGTATGACTAACCCACAAGCTTCCCGTGTACATATTTTGGCAGTAGGCTTTGAAAAGAGTTACCTTTACCTGCTCTGTACACCGGGAAAACCTGCGGGCCAGCATATTACCTCTAACTGCCAGCGCCCTACGCTCCCTTTCAATGTCTGCATCGTCTTTGAGGCTGTCGGAAATGATATGTCCAAGATATCTAAATGTATTAACTCTTTTGATGTTCAGTCCATTAAGGGTAATATTAAAGTTGTTCTTATCTGGACCATTGCCGGCAGCCTCAAAGACCATGTATTCAGTTTTTTTCACATTATATGACAGCCCATGGTCAACAGCGTATTGCTCACAGACTCCCAGCAGTTCCTGTAGACCACCCGCCGTGGGGCAGAGTAGCACCATATCGTCCGCGTAACTAATATTATTAATGCTAACGCCATCTATTCGACATCCGACACGCATGCTACTCAGCCTCACGATAAGATCGTCAACGTATATGTTGAAGAGGAGGGGTGACGTCAGCCCCCCTTGTCTTACTCCGCTCTCCAAAACATACGCCTCAGATAACGCGCCAGCCCACCTTACACGATTGGTTTGGTTTGCATACCAATACCTAAACATATTAAGTATTTCCGCCGGTACACCCCTGTCTCTTAACTTTCTCCAAAGTACGTCATATGACACTAAGTCAAAGGCTTTGGATAGGTCAAGAAAACAGGCGTGAACCGACGTCTTACGATTTGTATAGTACTGGACAGTATGCTTAAGACTCACTATGGCGCTTTCTGTTGATAGTCCGGATCGGAATCCAAACTGTGCGTCATGTAGGCATATAAATTCTTCTAAGTAAGTATTAAGCACACTGTCCAGGACCTTAGCCATAGTCGTGGCCAACGAGATAGGACGATAATTCCTCTTATCCGAGATATCTCCAGTTCTGTCCTTCACAATGGGCACTACGGTGGTTTTCATTAAGTCATGTGGTAAATGCGAGTGACTAATGCACATTGAGAAGAACAGAGCCAAGACTCTCGGGAGATGAGCACCTGCATGTCTCAGATGCTCCACACTGATACCATCATGTCCGGGAGACCTGCCGCCACTCATTTTCTTTAGGGCTCTTCGTACCTGCTTTGCAGTAATGCAAATAAGTTGCCTTTCTCCCTGACATTCTGGATCATTTAAATCGAGGGATGCAGACGACGGTCCTAGTGCAGAATGTACCTTGAAGTGGTCCCTAAATAAGTTGGAAATCTGCTCCGGCTCACTCTTTCCATCCACGGAAGGCCAGGCTTAACATTGAAGTTCCCCGTCGACTTCCAAAATTTACCAAATTTTTTACCTACTCTATGTTTAGCTAAGATGTCCATTTTAAGTTGTTCTTGATTATTTTGGCACCATTTTAAGCGACTTTTGAATATCTTACGAGTTTCATCCATTTGTTTGAAAATATTACCCGATGTTGGTCTATTATGCAAAACCCAGATTTTGAAATTGAGCCTGGCCACCCTATGGGCTTCAGAGACATGCTTGTTCCATCCACAAAGATGCCTGCCTTTGCTATGCCTAGGCCGCTCATTAGTCTTAGTTGCTGCTTCACTTAAGACACCTACTATGCTGTTATAGAGCTTGCGAGCGAATTTTAGTTCTGTTCTGTGGGTGTGCTTCTTGCTCCTCTCGAGTGCGAGGGCTTACGCACTACATATTAATAATTATCATTATAATCTTAACTTACCTACTACAGTCATCTAGTAAGTACCCACGAAACAAGCTCTGCTTACAGTTTGGGGCTAAGCTAATGCTGTGTGGATTGTCCACCATTATTATTAAAATTCACAGGCCCATCACACCCATTGCTAAGTGGCCTCCTTTTGCTTCTGCCAGCCTCCGTGTCCCGTGTCCAAGTGCGACTCTAACGATGTCGTAGGAATCAATCGAATTTTTACAAAATGTAGCAATCCTTTAGTACGCAGCAAACATGGAAACGTCTATCTACAAAAAATATATTTTATCAACTACTTTACAGGTTTGAGTATCCGACTATGGAAACAAACCTTCAGTTTGGGATCTTGGTTCTCCAGCCCATGCACCAAGTGGCATATTGCTCCCGCGTCTACAACAGCTTCCGGCTTATGTTGCGCTATATCTACAATAGCTCCAGCTGAGATCTGCCACAAAACATAGAATTTATAAGCACCTAAGTCTAGTCCTAATTCAACTAAACCAAGTTTAAAAGAAAACTAGCGTTCACGTAGCGCGTAGCAACATTCTACAAAAAGATAAAGGAAGACGCAGTCTAAAAAAATAAGCAGGCGAGTTTTACAAGACTCGTAGACGTAATGCGTTAAGAGTCTACAATCAAGAAGTAAGCGCGTTCAAATCTTTTACAAGACGCGTAGACGTAGCGCATAGCAAGTATCGTAGCACGTCTACAATTATGAAGTAAGCGGGTTTAAATCTTTTATATTATATAACGCTGACGCGTAGAGGCAGCAGCGCGTAGCAAGCATCGTAGCACTGTCTACAATCAAGAAGTGCGCGTTCAAATCTTTTACAAGACGCGTAGACGTAGTGCGTAGCATGTATCATGTTTTTATGAGAGACAGAGAAGTAAACGCGATGTGAAATCGTTTGCGTCGCGTCGCGTCGCGCGTTACAAACAGAGGTAAGCGCGTAAAAATCAAATCTTTTGCAAGACGTTGCGCGAAGCAGCAAGAATTAATAACACTACCTAAGTTAAAGGAAAACAGTGGCGTCAAAATTATTTTTTGTGAGTAAACGTAATATTGGCGTTGCATCATAGCGTTTTCGTAGCAGTACAAAAAATCTATGTACAATATTCCATGGATGAACTAGTAACATACTATAATAATTTCAATAGGTAACTTTTGTTTTATGGTTTACCTGTTTGAGACTCATCTCCGGCTCCTGGAAAGCGAGAACCAGCAGCGGCAACGTCCCAGCGTCCACAACCATCCCTGCCAGTTGTTCGCTGTGTTTGGCAATATACCCCAGAGCCCAGGCGGCGTTCTCTTTTACCTAAAACATTTTGGTTTTGGAAATAATATCTTAGTAACGAAGTTCTATTCAAGTTATAGTTCGCTCCGCTCGTCTTTGTCTTGATTATGCGTGCACATTTCGTTAAGTATTATTAGGTACTGTTATTTAAGTTTTTCGGGACAAATACTAAAATTTCCATACATAACATATACCTAGACCGAACATAGACATAGAATCTACTAATTTTAAGTCGCCTAAAAATACCTACACGCATACAGTGACTACTGGTACCTACGTATTTAAGGTCTGCACAGCTGCACACTACCTACAAGGTTAATGAGAAATCTTGCACCTGAGTATCAAAATCTTCTAAGCAAGCCACGATATGTTCCAAAGCACCGAGTCTCACAACCGCAGAAGCCAATTCCTCGTTATGCCTGCAATAATCATAAAGGTACGTAAATAAGTCGGTAGGTATCCAAGTTATTGCTTTTACATCCATGACATACTTACTTGGCCACCGCTCGCATTAGATAAAGCGCAGAACGTTTGAAGTAGACCTATGGAAAATACTTATTTTAGCCAGATTAAGCTAATCTTGTTGGAATAATAGACACCTTAATCGCCTTTTACGAGCCAAAAATTTGTTTTGTGTTCACTCAAAGTTGCACTTATGCAAAAGAAAGTAGATATAAGTAATTTCAAGCCAATTTTCAGCGTTCTAATCTCGATCGGTCATGTAGGTACTTACTTCATTCACCAAAATGTAGTACGTGTTACATTGCATTTAATTTTATATAACTGAATAGTCTCGTAACGGACAAGTGGAAAGGTGTATAATATATGTTTTACCGTGGTTTTGCAGAGACAATATCTAGCAACTGCTTACAGACCGTTTTAAACTTTCTCCAAACAAATAACCTACCAGTACCCAGTTCGTTCATAAATTCTGATAAGTAGATTTTAAATACCAACAAAACCCCGAAAGATAAGATTATAGCTTACGTTATACTTATTCAAGTTCTCCAAAGTGGTGGTGAACATGCCAGAGTTGAGCAGCTGCCTAGCCATACCCTCGTCGTGTTCGCCGAGCCTGGCCGCGGCTACCACGGCGCATTGGCGGACTGTGCTACATGCGTCAGAGAGGAGTGGGCGGAGGAGATCTAGGAAAGTCATCGTTTAGGGTTTATACTACACTACAACTGTCACCAATTGATTTGAGTCAAGCTTTAGGTGTTGTAACGCTTATGAATTAATTATGTATATCAGTTATCTAATACCCATAACACAAGCTCTGCTTAGCTTGGGGCTAGATAATGCTGTGTGAATTGTCCAGCATTTATTATTGTTATTTTTTTTTTAAATCTATCGTAGAATTTAAAAAAATGATGTAAGTTACCTACCTATAGAAGTTAACCTTACCATAATGAAAGAAATACATAAGAAATAACTGGGTAGGTAAATACATAAAGGGTATAACAGCAAAATCCTCTTAATTTGAGTTCGGTTTATGCAGTCTTTCCAGTTCCACAAGAGCCAAAAACAGACTTCAATTTCCTTAGTTTTACATTTTTTGAGTTTTACTTTTCTAGTTTTGCGTGATAAATACTATTCCCTCGGGAATACAATTTTTATGGGACCACCACGGGATCATCATCTATATAACTGCAAAAGTATCATCCAAATCGGTCCATAAATGACGGAGAAATCGACATACATAAAAAACATACATACAGCCGAACATAGAACTTCCTTCTTTATTCGAAGTTGGCTAATGTAAATATCGTACCAAACCGGTTAAACAGCGGTAGATAATTAAGTAGATACCTATTTTGAGAAGATTCTTAAGAACCATTGGCCTATGCATAACAAGTTCAGACAAATAGATGACTTCCGGTCCAAGGATGTGCTTACCAAGAACTCCAGCACCTTCAAGGCATTTGACATTGGTAGACCTTGTGGCCAACTCTGCCATGGTTTGGACAAACGATAGACGCGCTTTTTGGTATGTCTCGAATACTAGAAATTATTAAATACCACATTAGATGACCAGCAAGGGCAAAAACTCTTACGAACCAACATGAGAAAAGTAAGTAGGTAGGTAAATAGTAGGTACTCTCAGACACCATTTTTTCTAATAGTTAGTGTAGATATTGGTGTGAAATGCATAGGTACCCAATTGTATATTTCTGGGGCTGCTCATAGAATGAGACATTGTTAGAGTTCAAACATAAATTATTTGTAAATCAAAATAACACAAAATCGTATTTGTATTCTCTCTGCTATAGTTTTGAAGTTTTGTAGATATTGCTTTACGTGACATTCGAATGTCATTCTGACTGTTAATATTCTGACTTCCCTCACAATAAAACCTCGTTGGGGTAAACATGCAGGTCCATTCAGCTATTTTTGTTTCAATAACATTCATTGTTCTGGGCGAGCGTCACAGCCTGCGCTCGCGCAGTCAAGCACCCGTGAAGGCCATGTGACGGTCGACGTCACGACTCGCCATTACACGGGCGTTAGTGGACAACACGACACGTATACTTGAATGCTGTAGAGTTCACTCACACACGGGCTCGCAACCTGTCGGTGTAGAAGCCGCGTGGTATCATTCCGGACAGTCTCGAGCGAGGGTGCGCTTGTAAAATGAAATCAAACGGGTGATTGTTTACTGTGATTCAGGATGCCGTACATCATGGTGATGGGGAGCCTTAGCGCTCCGCACCTCGCGAGCGATGCTGCAGTCGTCTACGGACTGAAGAGCGACGAACGAGCGTCCTTAGTCAGGGTAATTAATCAACATTCTTTTTAACTATAGCTTAGATATTTTTGCAGACGTATTATTCATTGTATTAATTTGTATTACCTCGTACTTTTATTGCCATAAGGGAAGAATGAACAGGAAAATCTGGTTGTAAGAAATAATTTTGCTTACTTATTGCCTTACCTGGTAGGTAAATCAGACAGGCCCATGGTAATTCATCACTACCAGGCTAGATTTAACTGGTCTGTGCTACCAGGCCAGTCAGTCTAGATTAGTTGTTCCAATTCGTCTTGCGTACCTACCTACTTGCATTATTTATTAAATCATGATTGTGGTTGGGTTCTTATTGTTCGTACTAATAACGAGTCTTGTTTTTGGTTCTTTTTAATAGATATGAAAACAAAAGTTACATTACCTACCTACTTTTCTTTTATATTTTTATATCTAGAAATTCCATATTACGAGCAGTATGATTGCTTCCATCTCCGCATTGTTGATTCCTTATTATATTCCTTAATGTTACTTGTCAACAACTCAATCAAGTAAAGACGACGATTGACCACAAGTACCTACCTTCATAGGGTACCATATAGGTTGAATAATCAGTATTTTGTACAGGTTTATGATGACAACACCGTTTACATAACTAAGGTTTGTAAATATTCCACCTACTATTATGTATCGCTTCATAAAAGTTGTACAGAATAAATTACCTAAAAATACAGTTTTTGAGCGAAGCAAAGCAACTATAAGAAACAGTTGAGCTACCTGTATATTAATTGCAACAGTCTGCAGTTAGATCAATAATTGATCTAACTGCAAAGAAAATTACAATAAAATTATAGAAACAAATAAGAACTAGTATTTACGATTATTGTGTTTTTCAATTATTGTATTTAAATAATAATATTTAATTGATTGTAATTTTCTTCATTGAGTACTAGTGGCTGCCCGCGGCTTGTTTTGGGAGTTAGGCATTGAGTTACAATAGGTACATGTACTTCATTTGTACCTATAACAGGTACAATCACAGGAGAAATCGACGGACATACATAAAAAAACATACATAAGTACAGCCGAACATAGAACCTCCTCCTTTTTTCGAAGTCGGCTAAAAATAAAATGTGACCTACAAACAATTCGTATTTCAGTGTTTAAGCTATTGTATAGCAGTGATTATTTTCCCTTGCTCACTCAAATGTTAAATATCCTGCGTTCACATTAGACGAACTTCAGAATTTACCTGCTTACCTAGGTACTTACCAATTATCCTCACATTTCAGGAGCTGAACTCCATGTTTGGGGTAACGATAGCCACAACATCCGACCCAGAGCGAACTGTCCGAGTGACCCAGAAAGGCCTGACGTTGGTTGTAGTGAACCGTCTCCACGCCCTTTTTGGTTATGACGTGGTATCACACTCGATGGCAATGACCAACGCTAACCGTGAGCTGGTATCATTCTCGATGTATAAGAAATCTAGCCCCAGCAGCCATGGCCATTCGCACAGTCATGGTCATAGCCACGGCCATAGTCATAGCTCGTCGAGGAATCAGCATAAAACGCCGCAGCAGCCTCCGCCGTCGTCGTCATCATCAGTAACGCAGAAATCTGGTAACGTGGTTACGCTTTGATTGCGTTTTAATTTAATGATTTTCTACAGGGTTAGATATTGGTAAATCACTAACTGCGTGAACTGCGAGTTCTGCTCATCATCGCGGATACGTTTGAGAAGACGCCGGGTCTTAATTTTCAAATTTGATAAGCATTGGTATTAGACACCACCTCCATTCAAAAATCGTTCTTTAAGGAGGCTTTATTTGAAACTAAATATATGAGCGAGCCTAACGGGTTTAGTTGTCAAATTAGGATCTCAGTACTCCCAGATCCCCGTCATGGTAAAAAACTCGAATTACAAAATTTTTTAATTTTTTTCTTTGGTTGCTTTCATTGAAAGTGAAAAAAGGATTCAGAAAAAACTGCGATAAAAAAAATCTTAAAAGTAGGTACACTGTTTTGCACATCATTTGGTCGAGATCTCAGGAACCCAGAGGTCTAATGAAATGACTTATGTTTTGATTTGTGGTTATTACTAATTATTTCGTTCCTTGAACCAGTTCCTTCATAAGTTGTGTTGTTTTCTTGTAAATAAGAAAAAAACTTAATTTTTGCGCTTACGGCGCGCCGTTCTAAAAACGCATGCTCTGTCCCGCTCCTATGAACGCGAAATCCTATGCCTATCCTTTTCACAAAATTTGCGCATTGCGCCCTCTTAATAACGGCTCTGTCCAGAATTAACAATGTGTGGGAATGGAAGATCGGTTGGGTTCCAGACAAACGTGTTTTTTTCATTTAAATGTTGTATCAGACGTGAATTATGATTTTTTTAAAGAATTCACAAACTTGTTTGTGATCATAGGAACAACTTGCAGTTCACGAAGTGTCATTGAATTACTACTAACCCTGTATAATTTAAAGTTTTTGCTATCAGTTGAAGTAAACCCAGGCAGTATGATATTGAACCTTTGAAATTGGAGGTTTATAAGTATTATAAATAAGGTTAAACTTAAACATTGAAACTAGATATTTTGCGTGAAACCAATCATGTAATAGGCACACTGTTTTGAAAAGTATTATTTTTATACTTATGTGATAAGTATTTTTTTGTACTTAATTGAGTGTATAATATTAATAAAGTATAATGAAACAAAACCAATCTTATTAATTCGTATAATTAGGATCTTACACTGTTTGCACGTCATTTAGAAAAGTTCAGTCTTAAATATTTACATTTGGGATATTTTATTGGAATGCGAATATAAATAATGTAAAAGATTTCGTATAAAGACTAGATAATGCTAAATGGCGGGTTTATTGCACTTACATTTCTTTAGGCACAGTTACTACGGGCGAATAGTTTTTTGTTTTATAATCTCTACTAAAGTTTATGACACACATTACATGGACACTGGCAGAATTGTTGCTAACTACAAGCACAGCAAGCCATAAACAAAAGAAGTTGAAGTTAACATATAACCAAGAAAATTGAGAATCTTTACACTTTTCTTCTCGCATAGGCCCACTTGGACGCCTCTAATAATTTCTTACCAATCTCACGTGGGGGAGAGGAGGGTCAAATATCACGTGTCGTTTTTCACGATTTTTTTTACTAGACTAAAGTTTTTTATTTCTTATTGGCGCGAGATTCTAACTGGTTATAGAAAATCGAATACGATTTGCGCCAAATTACTTTTCCGTTCGTTTTATTCCTTTTAGAAAGTAGAAAAAATTTAAAACGACAAACAAATTTACCAACATAAAAATACTTCTCTACTCACGTGAGATAAAGGGTCGAGCAAAATCTCACGATATCTCACCAAGGAGGGGTTTCGAAAGATCTCCAAAATCAGTAGAATAATCTCATAAATCACCTCGCGTAATTATGGATAAACCCCCTAAGGTACTACTAACCTGACATTTTCGCAGACGAATTAGCTTATTCAATGTGATTTTAGCTCATCTGTGGCTACACAGCCCTAGGGCTTCACCACCGCTTCAGACATGTTTCCAATAAACCCAGCAGTAAAACCTGAGTCGCATTATCTGGTGCCAATCTTCTGCCGTTCTTCAGCAAATTTCTTCAAAGCAGCAGCATATTGCCTTTGCACGTCCATAAGTCGCGAGTATTCTTCGTGTAGCGCTGCCTTCTGTGACTTCTCCTGTAGGAACTTATCTTCAACTTTCTTGACGGTTTGGTTCACCCACTCGACTATTGACTCGAACTGTGTCATGAACTCTTCACGTTGTCTAGACGATGACATGGCTCTGGAATAAAGGTGTAATATTAAAACTTACAGGTCGATAAGACTGGACTGACTAGGTAAGCCTTTCTTAACTAAAGAGTTACACATCAAAGATGTAATAAATAATAATATACTACACTCCGACGCCGATTTATAATCCAAGATGTTGTAAAAAATTTAAAAAAATTGACATTCGAATCTACTCCAGGCACCAGTCTTCACAAAAACAGGTTTTGCCAATACCTACCTACTAAAGTACATAATCTTGTAACGATTGTTATTTGTCAAATACCTTTTGTGAAAAGAAATAAATAAAAAAATATTTATTCTTTATTTATCTTGATAATTTTTTGTTGTAGTATAAAGCTTGATTTTGAAGTGGCCCCATAAAAGTTTAACAATCGAGGAGTTCATATGTGCGCCGTAAAACGTATCTGAAACATCGTATAAGAGTTTCCATGGCAACAGGCGTAGACAAGAGGTCTTACAAAGTTGACAGATAGCGGATTGCCTAAAACGAAGGACGATCCTGCACTGATGATTTTATTGGGTTTTGTAACGCAAATGGTCCCAACATATCCTATTACTAAGCCTCCTGTCTGCCTGCCTGCCTGTCTGTCCGTCCGTCTGTATTGTATCATCATCATTCAGGAATTTGAAGTCAGTTTATAAATACGAAAAATTTGATTTTTTCTTGCTGTGTGAGTTTTATTGTCCAGCATTATGTATTTATTTATTTTATTCGGGCAAGCTATAAGTTGTTGTGTATGAATATATTACGACATAAGAGATCAGTAGCTCGAATAATACTCACTCATCATAATTATCCAGGATTGAATTCAGCAGTGTCAGCTCCTTAGACGTGTAAAGTTTCACCTCTAAAAGCGTATTGTAGAATATGTAATACTGTTTCGTTTCTTTGTGCTTTGAGGCCACTGTGGATGCAGAAATATTAATTGTATTACTCCGAAAACTGGTACGAACTGTTTTCATTGCAGTGAATATACTTATAGTACATTATTGGTGAGGTCTGTAATGGGTGGGTTGCTGGCCGCAGCTGATGATGGCTGAAAGCGAAGCGTAGCGCAGGTACAGGCTATCACAGCGCGGTCAGTATTGCAGCATGGAGAAGTTGAAATGAAGGTCGAGTCGAGACCGAAGGTCGAGGCCTTTATAGTGCGGCCACTAAGGGCTGCAATGATGACCAAGCTTGAAGGCTGAGACCATAGCAAGTTTAGCTTGAGGCCATCATAGCGTGGCCAGTAGGGCAGTCATTGCGGATCAAGGCTTGTATATACAGTTCTTTACTTATACAATATAAAAGTAGGAATAAAAATAAAAAAAACACGATATTATAAGATTAGATAATAGTAAAGCCAGCTATTTCATTACTGTCGTGTTTTGCGGCCAGCAAAAAGCTGGCTGCTGGCGCCATTTCGGGTAACCCCGAAAGGTCGACTTTGCTCAAAAAATTATCACCAGATTACATATCTATTATTTTTGAGTAAAAGCAATTACATAATTTATAAAGAAATCATTTGATTTTACAGTCATTACGCAATGTCGACTGGTTGCCGGGGACTCAGTCCCTCGGCGACGAAAATATAGGCAGAGTCGCCCGGGCGACCGACGACTAAGTGCGTAAACACCTATTTAAACTATAGCAAGTTACAGTCACCGTCGACCGAGTCGCCGGCGACCAGTCGGCAGTGCGTAATGGTTCTTAATCGCGAGTAAATCTTCAACTCCGGAGGGTGTCAATTCTTTCGCCGCGGCCGGCGAGTTTTGTAAGCCTACCTTGGTTATAAAGCTCCATAAACCTCCTCTCGTACTGCAGCAGCTCAGCCGTTCCAGGAATTTCGTCTACCGCTACGGTATACTTCAGAACTTCGCGATTCAACTTTGCGAGTTCCAACCTTATGTTAGTGATGTAAGACTTCAGTTTAGCTTCTCTTTCTTCGTATTCTTTGAGCTCTGAAGGTGTCAGAGGTTTGTCTTCGACTATAGCAGCATTCGGGGATTGTGCAGTTCTGAAATTGAAAAGATAGAAAGAAATAATTAATTTAATTAATTTCATGTAACTAAGCTCGTATGTGTGTTGTTGTATGTAGCTCATTTATACCGCACTTTGCTGTTACCTTGTTTTATTCTGTTATTGGTAACAGTTTATAAATAAAACCGGCCGTACTCGCGCACGAAGGGTTCCGTACAACGAAACACGTTTGTTGTATGGGAGCCCCCTTAAAAAAAGTATTTTATTCTGTTTTTTAGTATTTTTTGTTATAGCGGCAATAGAAATACATCATCTGTGAATATTTCAACTGTCTAACTATCACGGTTTATGAGATACAGCCTGGGGTGACAGACGGACTAACAGCGGAGTCTTAGGTATAGAGTCCCGTTTTACCCTTTGGGTACGGGATATCATCTATCTCCATGTTAAATTTCAATAAGATCTGTTGAGCCGTTTAGGCCTGAAAAGGTAACAGATAGACAGACAGAGGTACTTTCTGATTTATAATATAGTATAGATATATGTATAAGTAATTATCATCATTCGCAACCGGATTTTACCCACATCTGGGTAAGGCCTCCCGAAGTTTGTGCCACCCACCAAGGGCATGTGGAAACGCCTCTATTGACGCCCGCTACGATGACTATAAAAGTACTTTTTAGACAATATAAAAAGATAACTTTAGGTCCATAGTATGTAAGTTATTGTGAAGTCTTCATTCATAAATGCTCTAAAATAATTTTTTTTTGCGGTCAGTTCGCTTCTGGTGCACTTTGAGCCCGCGCGAGTTTTACATGTGCTGTCCTAATTATATTCCAAATTGTAGAGTGGACAGCGACAGGTTGTATAACTGAGCACCGAAATGCAGTGCAAACAAACGTTTAGTTTTTTTCATCGTCATCTATATAGGCAGGCCACCCATAACGAGCGCCATAGCGCTCTGTTTTTAACGTGCCGCCTCCAACATCTGCCTGCAGTCTGTCGTAGTTCGTTATTGCACCTGATCGGAGGGCATCCTATACTACGTTTGCCAAGTCGCGCTCTCCATTCAAGAACACGCTTACCCCAACGGCTAACGGTTCTTAGCGAGATATGGACGGTAAAAGTGGGAAAAATTCAAACAATTTTGGTGAGTAAATATACACCAGCAGAATGTCGCCCGCGATATGGCGCGGCGCACTGAAATGACTATATATTTATTTATTTACCTGAGTTCATCCTGAAGCTTCTTGTGCTCCTTTTCTCTGTGCTGGATCACCTGAAGAAGTTCATTTCTCTCTGTTGCTAGTTCTTTCAGCGACTTGTAGAACTCTTTAGCATTTTTGTCACTGGAACCAATAAAAATAATGCTGGACAACTAACTGATATACATTAAATGAAGACTTGTGGCGCGGCGGGCGAAGGTCCGCCTGTGACGCAGGAGGTTGCGGATTCGATTCCCGCCTTGGGACAAATGTTTGTACGATCTGCAAATATTTGTTCCGAGTATTTCCTTTTCCATCCAGGCCATAAGGTTGTGGAATGTACTACCAGAGTCTATTAGAAAAGTCCGATCCTTGCCAGTATTTAAAGCTCGTGTCAAGGAGTTTTTCCTTTCAGAAAAGTGAATATTGGTACTTTACTTTGTCTTTTTATTTATTTACTTAGTAGTAAGTATATTAATGTTATTTATTTATGTATACTTTTAGTTATTTATTTATTTTGATTTTATTGGATGTCTTTAATGTAGGTATCCATTGGTCTTTGTAGTTTATGTATTTTAGATTATATTTGGTACACCCCCTGCCTTTCTTAAATTCACAATTCTTTCCATCCAAAGGTTGCCTGGAAGAGATCGCTTCTTAGCGATAAGGCCGCCCATTGTACATATCTTATGTGATGTCTCTTTGTAATGTTATTTTATGGTGTACAATAAAGCATTTTTGTATTGTATTGTATTGTATTTTCTATGTATAATAAAAAATATTTATCTATGTAAAGTATTGTATTATGTATATTAGTCATCTACTACCCATAACATAACACAAGCCCTGCTTAGCTTGGGGCTATGTGGATTGTCCAGCATTATTTATAAATTTATTTTATAAGTACAATAATAAATATCTATCCATGTTATGTACATGGATTGATATTTATTATTGTACTTATACTGTACCTGGAAAACACCTAATATCAGCAGATCGTACAAATTTTTGATCCGCGGCGGGAAACGAACCGAGGTTGCCTCCTGCATCGCAGGTGGATCTTCGCTCGCAGCGCTTCAGAGGTTTTATCATAACTAGTTTTATAATAAACAAGTTTCTGCCCGCGGCTAGTAATTTTGGCGTGAAGAAGTAACAAACATCCATCCATCCAAAGTTTAGCATTAATATTATTAGTGCGATACACTAATAATATATTATATATATATTAGATATATTATAGCGAACTTCTATCAGTGTACCTGTAATCATCAGATTTCATCAACTTGTGTGTTATTTTCTTCAACCTTCCCAAAACATCTGTGTATTGCTTCTTAGCTCCCTCCATTTTAGCCTCATGGTCCTCCTTGTACGATAATACCTCTTTTTCCAGCACATCAACTGTTTTCGTAAGCCGGTCCACATCCTGGGAATATTTGATCTTTTCACTCTGTTCCAGTTCCTTTGACACTTCACCAGTTAATTCTGAGTGTAGAACTGCATAATGTATCTTTGTGTCTTCACTGTTTGTGTTAATTTCTTCGTCTTTTTTGTACCTGTCAGCCTGCAATGAAAAGATACTGTCAAACCAAATGGCACAAAATACTAAATTGACAGCTTATATTTGATTGTTTTCTATAGAACTAAATTATTTATTAAAGTTCTGACATATTGCATGTACCGTAAGGTACTAAATCATAAAAACCGGTCTGAAACTCCATTTTTTTAAGTTTTGCTAGACAAATATCTAATCCTTCGGGATAAAAAATTACGGAACCATCTCAGGAATTCTCGATAATATACAATAGCAACATAGTCTTTAAAGTTGGTCCACAATTGACAGAGATTTCAGGGAACATACACACATCTGAATATTGAATCCCCTCCTTTTTTGAAATCTGTTAAAAATGATCTTTCATAAAAAGGATAGCAATATTTGAGTGCTATCAAATTAGTTTAGTTTTATGCCAACTAAGTTGACACCAATAACTTAGTAACTAATATTATAGTGACTTTTATCCTACGTTTTATCTTATCTTTACTTAGGACTCCTACTTTCAGAGCTGTACCTTTACACCTATTTCAGACAATCTTCTGCCCTTAGCTACAACATGTTCACAGTTAATCAGTCTGTATGTTAGAACACCCCTTACCGCAGCTCTCACCGAGATAAATTTTAATGACATAATACAAAAACTCCCCGCGACAGCGCCGCGCTTGTGCCAATTTGTATCTTTTGCGTAGTAAATAAAGAATCAAAGTGCGCGCAGCGTCGCGTCTCGGTGTGAACTGAACCTTAATGGGTTATTGTTTTGGGGCATTCATATTTAAGCACACTCAAGTAATGGTTACTAACCTCAGTTGTTATGTGAGATGGATCAGCCAAAGTTTTTTCACAATCGTACTGAAAATAAAGAAAAAATGTTGTCACAAAAGAAACCAGCCAAAGGGACTCTATCAATGAACTCATTGTGATCACTACCTAATATTTATAGCTAACAATCTAGGTAGGTACTTAAAACCTGCGTACTAAAGAGAATTGGATCGAGTTTGACGTCATCGCTTACGCTGTATCGCATGGATTCGTTCTGAGCAAGACAGCGTAAGAGATGAAGTCTTCACAATCCCATTCTATAAGTATGCAGGTTATAATTATAACCATTACTTCATCATCATCAAATCGTCCTATGGAAGCGAAACTCCGAGCACAGCTCTTTCTATAGCTCGCTGAGCGACCTTGAACTGGTGGACCAGACCTACCGTGAGTGCCCATGTCTCAGCTCCGTAGGTCATGACGGAAATGACGCACTGATTGAAAACTTTCGTTTTCAAGCATTGCGGTATGGATGACGAGAAGACTCGGCTTAGATCCCGAAACGCTTCCCAGCCTAGCAGGATCCTCCTCTTGGACTCCTTCTCGAAATTGTTTTTACTTAACTGCAGAATCTGCCCAAGATAAGTGTATTTAGAAATTTGACCATGTACGACGACCGGTATTTGGATAAATGTGGCCATTGATCATGACTTTGGTTTTATCCAAATTCATGCCAAGACGTCGCAAGGCTGAATCTAGGCCGTCCAGCATCTGGTTCAGCTCCTCTAGTGACTCGGCCGTTAAAACTATGTCATTAGCGAATCGCAGGTGTGAGATGTAATTGCCGTTTGTGTTATGTTTAACAGTTTCGGGATATGATAACCCCCTGTCTCACTACTCTGAGCTTGGACTGTTACTTAGGGTTCTTAAAATAAAACTTACTAAGAAATCGAGACCCTCATCTTTCTTACTGTCCTCTTTATTAGTAGATACATGCAGCAGTGTTCTCTGATCATACTCTGAGAGAGTAGCATTCACTTGTTCTAGCTCGCTCGCTGGCAGTCCACCTTTCCTTTTACGGACTCTGCATGGTTTGTATAAATTCTGGAACCATTTTAAAATTAAATTATTTTCTAACTGATAATAAAGTTACAGCTAATTCGTATATGTTTTCTCTAGTTTAAGGTTTATAATGAAATTATTTGTTTCTAGAATAAACAATTAGTAATTGCATTTAGAGGTACACTCTCACAAATTGTGTTTTAATTTACCTGTACTGCAGCCAGATTCCTCAATAACTTTTCTTTCTGCAAAAACTTTTCTCTATCAGACTCAAAGATGTATCTCTTATCATATTGCATTACTGCAAACTTTCTGAGTTCATCTTCCTTTGCTTCTCTGAACTCGCTCGAGTACTTTATAAGCCACTGAATTAAAGGAAATATATTTATGAAGTCTAAGCCCTGGATTTGGTGAGGCTCAATGATGTATGGGCACTTCATAGATGGAAGGACTTTCACTATTTTTTCAGTTAGCGATCTGTAATCACACACAGAGATTTCTTGTTTAGACTACCTGTAAGCAACTTCATATTTAGAATGTCAAAACTTTTCTTAACACTGTTAAGTCAGCATAGAATGGATGGAGAGTTGATCTTGTCCAGGCAATGTAAATGCAGACAAACTGGCAAAAGAGGGAGCGAGACAGACCCCAACAAAACAGGATATCAGTCTCTCAAACCCACCCTAACACAGCAGAAGTCAAATAGACTAAAACTTAACTCTGAATAATAATACCAAAAACTCTGGGAGTGTTGAACAGACTGCAAACACACTAAATCAATATTCCCTTGCAAAGATAGGAAAACAACAAACACGATGCTCAAGATGAGCTGTGAAGACTTAATAATTTTTGAACTATGCCTAAAACATCGACAAGAACAAATATTTATTGACATATCTAGACACGGCGTCCATAAGCACTTAAGTCATTTTTTTCTCGAAATGCTAAAAACTGACAGGGCTTTGCTTTTTGTATAATCCTTCGACGGCAATAAGCAACTAAGTCACAGGGCTTCAATTCGCGAGCCGGTAGTAATACGCACCAAACAACTTATGTTTTTGGAACACTTCTAGTGCCGGACCGTAAGCACTTAAGTCGACTTAAGTACTTTTGTTCGTTATAGTTTTATTATTGTTTTTGACTTCAGCTATCTGACTTAAGTTGTTTCACCCACAAGATTCTCGACCTACCCTTTATTTTTTGTTAAAATGCATATGGCCATTAGAAATTCCAGGATTTTAAGAAGTGAAGTGCCTTCGTGAAGATTTTGTTTTGAGCCACCATTATAAATAATTCTGACCCATGCTGTGGTTGTGTTGTGCAATTAATGATAATGTTATAAGTTACTATGGAATCGAGAGGGAGAAAAATACTAAACCTTGTTATAAATACAAAAAATACAACTACTGGTACGTATTATCATATTTTTTGCAATAAATACTTACATTTTAATTTAGCATTTGTTATTTAGTCTAATGTAAAAATAGGAGTAACATTTTATGAAAATTTTTGAATGATAAATTTACTAAATACCTAATTGATTTATTTAGAGACCATTATTATTTTTCTAATTTTTTATGCGAATAACATAGCTCTGTATTATTTTAGGTGACCCTAGTACAACTACTACTGTGCAACCAAGTACATCTGGGACGCAGAAACCAACAACTTCTGTCGAGCCACAAAACGAACAGTCTGACGTTGACCACGTGACAATAATTCAAAAATCATCAACCAGCCCTAGTCTGCTCACAGAAGATACCGCTGTTTATAGTGATCAAAGTGTTTTTATTGATCCTGAACCAAGCACATCAGGAACTCAAACACATACAGCTCCTGATGAAACACCCAGTGACTTTTCTAGTGATGACTCTGTGGCTGACCCAACATACTCTGTGCCTGACCCTACACGCACTGAACCGAGTCCCAACCTATCTGCAGAAGATGAAGAACTGCCACAATCTCTACCTCAACAATCAGTACATAGCCGAAAAAGAAAACGAGAAAGTAAATTGAAGCGCAATCTTGGTCTTTCGTATGTGACGGCTTCTGGGAAAAATGTAGAAGAACGCAAAATGCAGGAACTACCTAATTGTCGAAATAAATGCCGAGAAAAGATAAGTAATGAACAACGTGCTGTAATTCATAAGGAATTTTGGAATCTTGGGTCATATGATTTGAGGGCAGCTTTCGTTTCATCTCTAATCACCATCCAGGAAAAACAAACAGAACGACATCGTGTCGAGGATCCTGAACGGCAAAAATTTAGACAATGTACCTACAGGTATCATTTAGACATTAACAGTGAAAAAATATCCGTATGTCAAGGTTGCTTTTTAAAAACCTTGGCGATAACGGATAATTTTGTTAAACTGATAGGTTTAAAGAAACGCAGCACTTCCAGTGGAATGATTCAACCAGATAAACGTGGAAAGAAAACTCCAGCAAATAAACATTCAGATCTAAAGATTCTTGAAGTGATTAGCCATATTAATTCCTTCCCGTTGTACGAGAGCCACTACACAAGACGAAAAAGTAGCCGAAAGTATTTACCATCACACTTAACAATTTCAATCATGTATTCTTTATATAAAACGTCTCATGAAAACCCCGTCAGTGACAAAATTTACCGAAGAGAGTTTCATAAATTAAAGTTGAGTTTTAAAAAGCCAAAAGTTGACACTTGCCACCACTGTGACATCATTAAAATGAAGATAAGTGTCGCCAACGACGAAACTGCAAAATTAACCCTTGAGGCGGAACGTGAGTCACATTTGCTTGCAGCTGATATGGCTTATAATGAAAAAAAGTCTGACAAAATGACTGCATCAATAGACAAAACCATTAAGTGCCTTTCTTTTGATCTCCAACAGTGTCTACCTACTCCAGCTTTAGAGTCATCCGTAGCTTTTTATAAAAGGCAGCTTTGGACATTTAATCTTACTGTGCACGACAATGCAACGGGATTGTCTACACATTACATGTGGCATGAGGGAATCTCGGGTCGAGGTGCTAATCAAATAGCATCTTGTTTATTCATCCACCTCAAAGAACTGCCTCAGGACATTTCTGAAGTTATTTTGTACTCCGATACATGTGGAGGTCAAAACAAGAATACCCACGTAGCCGCAATGTTTACATACCTGATGACACTGAAACCCTCCTTAAAAAAAATTCATCACAAATTTATGGTACCAGGCCACACTCACATGGAAGTGGATTTAGATCATGCCATCATTGAGAAAAAAAAGAAAAAATCTGCTATTCAAGTATATCACCCGCATGACTGGATGCAGTTAGTAAGGTCGAGCAGTAAAAAGTTTACCGTGCACGAAATGCAACAAGCGGAGTTCATGGACTTTGCGACTTTGCTAAAAGGGCCACTAGTAGCCCGAAAAAAAGACACTTCAAACAATGTTTTTAAATGGCATGATGTGAAGTGGCTGTGCTACGAGGCGGACTTTGGAGTAATAAAATATAAAAACTCACTTTCCAGAGATGAAGATTTTAAAGCCATTAACTTCAGAAGGAGCACACGAACCGGCACCATAAATTTGACTGTTTCACCGATAACAAACAACCCAGTGCCAATAAGTATGGAAAAAAAACGAGACATAATTTCGCTATTACCTCTCGTACCGGAATGTTTCCACCATTTTTACAAAAATTTAGCAACCGCTGCAGATGCTAGGAACGTCGACCCTGATTTGCAAAGCTCTGAAGATAGTGATTAATTTTTTTATGGATTTGTTTTTGTTCATTAATGTTTAACGCATTTTTATACATGCTCAGTTATTTAAAAATTTAGTAGGTATAATGACTTACTTATATTGTAGTTTTGTAGTAGGTAAGGCGTATGACTTATTATTTGAGATCATTATGTGATATGACTTACGTGTTAGAAACACGTAAGTCATGTCTCATTACCTATTTATAAGCGGTCAAACAAACTTAAGTCAGATTTTATTATGTACTAATAAACATAGAGTAACTAGTTTAGTTTGGTGTATAGCTAATTACTAAGTGACTAATAAAAAATAATAATAAATACCATCTCAGTAGTTTTTTTTTATACCAGACATTAAAAACATCGGCCTGTAAACTTTTCAAGATACTCGATTATTGACTTAAGTGCTTGTGGCTTCCGGGTCTAGATATTCTGGCTAGCTCTGACTTCAGATTACATTGTTTGGAGTCTTAGAATAAACCTTGACCAGTGATTACATAGAATGCTTACATTTTCTTTCCTATGGTTAGGTTCTCTTCGAATAGAAGACTCACGTCCACATCGATGTCACACAGCTCTATGCACCAGGTGAGACCGCCTACTATTTTATCAAATGCCGACAGTCCTTGCAGCTGAGCCCGGTAATATCCGGCAGCTACCAAGGCGTCAGAGATCTCATGCCATTTCACTAGCTGCTCTGCATCTTCTCTAACTTCGACCTGAATAAAATAATGGTTTTAGATCGTTCATCGAATGAAAACTTCAGCTAAGGCAAAGCAAATGTTTACCTCTTTTCCATCGTCGTCTACACCGCTGTATATGTTCATCAACGGCTTGCTCCGAGTAAATATATTCTTCTGTTTGGCGGCCATAGTTTTTATTATTGATTCACTTTTAATTGTTACAAGAAAATTGTAGATGGTGAAAGAAAATCCAAGCCGTCCTCACTTATGTTCACAGTACTTTGTACCAAACTAGATTGAGAATCTCTAAGGAATATAAATATAAACCTATAGAGATGCCAAAGAGAATGCCGAACCCGTAGATCGAGGCCAAACCGAAAACAAATTACAAGTTTTTCGTACATAGATTGTACCTACTCTTTGTTTTTCGTTTCATTCGTCAAATCCACAGAGTACTTTTTTATCTGTTACTAATTTTATATAGGAAAGATTTGTTTGTTTGTTTGATGTGTTAAGGCTCTGAAACTACTGGACCGATTTAAAAAATTCTTTCAGCCTTATATTGCGTAAGCTGAGGAAATTGCTGAAATTGCTGACAATACGGCAAAGTGATGTAGGTACTAATACAGTTTTATAGAGGACATCAACATCTACAAAAAACTCTATGATACCATTTCATTAACAGCCTAAATTAGTTCACAGCTGGATATAAGCCTCTCCTAATGAGCACCATAGCGCCCTGTCTTCAGCTTGCCAAATCCAGCATCTGCCAGCAGTCTTTCGTAAATCGTCATCCCATCTGGTCTATGGGCATCTTACACTACGCTTGCCGAGTCGGGTCCACTCAAGAACACGTTTACCCCAGCGGTTGTCGGTTCTTCTCGAGATATGGCCAGCCCACTGCGACTTCAGCTTACTAATCCTTTCAGCTATGTCGATAACCTTGGTTCTCTGTCGGATGTATTGCTTACGAATTCTATCCTTCAGAGAAACTTCAAGCATAGCTGTCTCCATAGCTCGCTGAGCTGCTTTAAACTTGTGGACGAGCCCTACGGTGAGTGTCCACGTCTCAGATCCGTAGGTCATGACGGGTAGGACGCACTGATTGATAACTTTCGTTTTCAAGCATTACGGTATGTATGATGAGAAGACTCGATAGTTTCCCATAATAAACTATTACAGTTAAGTCACAATAACTACATATAATGAGGAAAGATTTGTTTGTTTGAATTGAATACCTATGCTTCGAAACTACTGGGCCGATTGCATTGCACGTTTGCACTCATAGTGCAAACGCACTACGCGACAGCGGAACTGCGCGGCACTCTAGAATCATAGAGATCATAAAACAAAAAAAGTAATAATAATATCTAGTCTATTGTTATCCTATCATTTTTTTGAAGCCAGGCCGCGCCGCGCCGCTAGTACTCATTATACCAGGGGATGGAATAATTTATTTTAAGGGTCGAGCTATGTGGGGGATTTCCGGAATATTTTTTCCTGAAATCCCCCACGAGACTGATCAATTTGATTTGGGGGATTTCAGGAAAAAAAATCCGGTAATCCCCCACGTGGGGGATTTCCGGAATAAACCAATCAATAGAAGACTCGCATGGTAAGCTGTTTATTTTTATTTTGCGATTTGTTGTCAATGTCATTTTTATAAATTGTCATTTAATTCGAACTGTCAAGCGATGCTATCATGAGACAGACATTGGCAAATTGCGTCAAACCAGACGCAGAACCATTACAAAAAAAAAAAAACGAACTGTCAAACTTAAATCCAAATCCCTGAAAAATTCTGAAAAATTTCACGAAACTAATTGCCAAGCCGATTTAAAATTTCTAAAGAATTCTCATTCTTTTTCTTACCTGTATAAGTGAGTCCGTGCATTCAGGAAAAACGATGAGCAAATTGCCCAGGATTCTTTACTGTAAGTAGAAAAACTGATAATTTGTATGTAGTGTTCCATGTTTCTTTAAAAATCGGAAAAACTACTTTTTTACATATTTACTCGCGCAATATTTCAGCTGGTGACGATTTAAAATTAATTTCAGAGTTCGTTGGATTACAGAACTCTTGAGTGTTTAGTTCACACCATGGCGAAACAAATCGACATTATCCATCTAATTTCAACATTACTTGATGCTGGAAAAATTAAGGAAGCTTTAGCTGTTCCTAATGAAGCAAAACTGCATAAACAGTTTAAAGATAAATGCTGGGACCTGATAACTGCTGTCATTGAAAAAATTCAAGATGACACTATTATCCTAAAACCTTCCTTGTACGGGGCTTGTGAGCAATTATTGACAATTATTATTGAAAAATGTTCTGCCGAAGAAGCCCTCCTGGAGTTCATTGAGCGAATCGAACTTGCCGAGAATGATGCTCAGTTTGGCTTAGTGCTGTCACCACTACAGAAACTTTTGAAAAAACTGTCCACAAAACGAGGCAGGTCTCTGGAGTGGACTTTGAATTCAATTTCTACATACATTGAAAAAATACCAGTGATTGATCACAAACTTGAAGGAGATGAACGGAAGTTGATGGACAGTGATCCAAATACTAGAAGAGTAATAAAAGTGTACTCATTACTACCTGGATTCTATAAACCTTTCATAAGTGAATTAATTACTACAGAAAAACAGAATGATCAAGCTAAGCAAATAATAGCAGCATTTCTAATGAGCTTGCTGGGCAAGCCAGTAATTTACATTGATATGGATTCCAATTCTAATGATACAAGTGAAACAAGGCTGGTCTGTATTGAAATTGTTCAAGATCTTTGCAAATTAGAAAAGAATTTGTTGAAGTTTTTAACACACCTAGAAATATGTGCTAAAGAGATAGAGAAAAGTACAGAACCCAAAGCCACAGATGAAGGTGAATTGTCTCCCTATGAACATAGAGAGAAAATCAACATGACATCACTAGCTGGCCTTTTCTATATTGTATTTTCTGGACATTTTGATATTCCAGACAATGCGGTGCCTCAGGTTTACAGCACTGAATATGTGGTTGAAACTGTATTGCTAGCAGTTATTCATTTTCTCAATGATACAGAATATGGACCAATAAATAAAGGTTTGGCTACTTGTAAAGCTCTAACAAACCGTTTGGCTGATAAAACATCTTTTTCAATTCTATCATCAACTCATTACAATTTGATAAGAAGTTTGATGATTGTTGCCATTTATTCAAACTATTCCTCTCTGCGTTTGACTGCTTTGAACTGCATTGGAAGCCATATTCAAAAGTTTGAAAACAAGGGAAAGTATTTGCTTATCAAATTTCTGATACAAGCAGCAAATCATTCAGGAATGATTGGATATGCCATTAAGCTGTATAAAGATGCTCTCCATGAGTCTTTCAAAGATGAAAATATTCATGAATGCTTCACTGGGGCACAGCTGTTAAATATGGT
Organism: Eupithecia exiguata; assembly: GCA_947086465.1. Classification (NCBI taxonomy): domain Eukaryota; kingdom Metazoa; phylum Arthropoda; class Insecta; order Lepidoptera; family Geometridae; genus Eupithecia; species Eupithecia exiguata. Next base: position 6,181,390 of record OX352238.1, on the reverse strand, counting down.
TAAATTAATCAGCTACCTACCACATGATGTAGAATCAGATTTGATGGAGTTAGCAGACCAGATAATTTCTGTACTTAACTTCTTGACCTACTTAGTTTTAAAAGACAAGGAAAACAAAACAGGGATTAAAGACCAATATCAAACAATAGAGTCAGAATATTTGGAAACCTTAAGGACTGCCCTGAAGATGTCAAGAGCTCATTACCAGGCCAAACTCATGGACATTGAAGATGGCAAGAATCTTCTTGAAGAAACAATACAGCTCAATGTTGGAGGGAATGTGCTTGACTCAATACCTACAGCAAATAAGAGAGAGATTATTCAATCTGCTTTGAATGGATTTGATGTCATTGAGTACCTTGTGGCAAGACTTACCGAGTTTATGAAAAATTAAGTAGTTATAAGATTTGAATGTTTGTCTAGTATGTAGCAAAACCAAGATGTAATCTATGTACTGTATTAATCACTTGATTATGTTTCTTAACATTTTAATACAGCTTTTGTATACTATTCAGACTTTTCTTGACATTTCCCCAAGCTAAACAATTATAAATTTAAATTAGTTGACTTTAAATATGTAGAGCAGATCAATAATACCAACATATTTATTGTTTCATGTCATCAGCATTAAGAGCTGCCCGTAGAATTAATCTACCACTTCCAGTAATACCCGTCTGTAACAATCAGAGAATTATCAGATATTACTGCCAAAATATAGAGAAAGAAGAGAAAGCACCAACAAAACAAATTGTAGCAGTATTAGAAAATGATGATCATCAGTATGAGGAGAATGTAAAAAACAAGATTTTAGATTTGGCTTTAACATTTGTCCCCCAAACTGGATGGTCTGTTGAGTCCTTGAGTGCTGGTGCCAAGAAGGCAGGTTACCCCACCGTAACTCATGGACTGTTTCCCAACGGAGGAGGAGATTTAGTTCATTACTTCAATGTAAGATGTAATGAAAAATTGATGTTCCAAATGAAAACTGTAAGTTTATTAATGATAAATAGTAGCTCTTTCATAAGTTGAACAATTGTAATAACAATTTTGTGATATTCCAGTGGCCAAAACCAGAATTCAAAGATCCTAAAGTCCCTGTTAAGTTTATTGAAAATGCAATCATGAACAGACTTCTTATGATTGAACCATACAAGTGAGTATTAATAATATGAACAATTTAACTTCCCTGCCTTCTCTTTAGAGATAAGGCTATTTGTAATCATCATAAACTATGTGGTTTCAGGAGCACATGGCCCAAAGCAATGGCTATCCAGACACTGCCAAGCAATGTTCAAAATTGTTTAGCTACACTGCTATCACTTGTGGATGATATTTGCTACCATTCAGGGGACAGAAGTGTTGATGTAAGTAACTGACATTGACATCAGTTACCTTTTAACGATAAAACATGTTAATGTTAAACGAGACTAATTCACTTATCTCCTTTGGTCACACTGCCGACAGCGCCGCGTCAGGAGACTTCATTCGTGAAAAACACTCTAATGACAAGTTTTAGTTCAAAACGAAATTATATTTCAAATGTTACAGTTCAACTGGTATGTAAGAAGAGTGGGTCTGGCTGGCATATACAAAACAGCTGAGCTGTTTTACCTCACTGATAAAACTCCGGAAAATGCTGCAACAAGAAACTTTATTGCTTCAAGAATCAGAGATGCTGAGTTGGTGCAAACAGCCCTTAAACTAAACCCAATTGCTGCAGCACCTGCTACCCTGAGTGCAGCGTTTGTCACTGTATGTATACCCACCTGCTATCATTTTGTATTGATCATTTCGCAGCATATCCTAAAAGTAATATTTTGAACTCTGTCATTATTTATATGCAATGTTTTTTTACAGGCCAAAAATATCCTTGGAATTAATTCACTAAAGTGATGAGAAGTATTAATTTTTTTATGTAGGTAAGTGTTGTCTTTCTTAAATTCTTATTAAAATACAGTAGTTATTGTTAAAACTGTTGTTTTATTTAAGAATCTGTAGCTATGTAAGATTTAAAATAAAATCTGGTGAGGACAGATAATGTTTATTAAAATATTTAATTCAGTATAAAATTTATAAACAATTTACATTCATTTGGACATAATAGTTACATTGTAAATTGGTAACAATAAAGATCTATCTAAGTTACAATAAAACTAGCACCACACCAAACTGTCAGTATTAATTTCTATGAGTATATTTTTACATAAGGCAGTTGATACTTAAATTATAACGATAGGTCTGTTTTATTGTAAGATAAGTACATCTTAATAGGTTATATATAATGTAATAGAACTTACAGTAATGATAATGCAGAGAGTTTTAGGCACAACATTCAGTCAACTATGAGGGTACTATGTAATCACTGCCCATTTCTATGTATCTGATCAGGTTTGGAGGGAGGGGCAGCTTATCCAATCCATTTATAGATACTGTTTGTCTTATTACAAACCTACAGATCATTTGAAGAGAATCCAATTTGGCAAATCTGAAAATGAAGAAATTCATGAATAAATATTGTTGATAAGTACTTCTTTAACGGTACAGGTATAAATTGTTACCTATTCAGAGGTCTTGCTAATTTGACAGGCATCTCAAAAAGATGTGACTTGACATCTACAGCAGCGCAGTGCTCCGATATTCTATTTGCTGGCACAAAAGTTTCATTGTTCAAAGAAAAAAGTCCATTGGCATGTCTCAGTCGAGCATGCAATGTGCGTCCTACACATCTGAATGAAACACAGAGTATATGCCGAGAGTCATTTGAATCCCGCACAAGGAAAACATTGTCATGCTGTCCAGCTAGCAATTCTTCAGCCTCACTTGAAGTAACACTACCCCAGTACCAGCCATGTCTGGAAAAAGTCAGGTTTGTTTATTGTTTGCTAAGGATTGGATAATATTACAGTTTTTAGAACTTGAAATAACTAAGGTCAATGTATCCAGATTAAACAAGATGCAAGGTAAAGGTTCCTTACTTCGAAAGTTGACAGTATATAGCACATGTTTCAACAGATGCATGGTGGTGATGACCTCTGAGAACTAAGTGACCATCAGAGTGTTGACATATTGCCTGTTTGTATAGATTATCTTTTCTTGAATCATGACTTAGATTTGCAACAATTCTTTTGTCTGTTGATGAGGAGGGATCACACCCCTTACTGAGATTGCAAATATAATCAGCGCCATCAGATTTATGGCCAAAATATCTTTGAAGAGATCTGACGCTACCAGTAAGAAAAAGTTTGTTCTTCCAAAACTTCACAAGCTTACTGGTGTTCACGGCAACATTACGATCAGACAATAATACCTCATTAACAAAATCAGTATCGTCGAAATCTCTTTTGCTATCGATGTTACGTTGTAAATGTTTACATTCAATGGCATTGGGTTTTATCCATTTGCGGAGGCATCCTGTTGTAAGCCACTTACGGCGATTGCAGTAGGTACACCTCTCGTAATTTTTGTTCATCGTTTTAGGAAATTAGCATATGTTAACTTATTGTCTAGAATTGAAGCCCACTGATGAAGGAAATAATAAAAAACAATTTTTTGTACAATCGAACCAACAAAACACTACAAAAACAAATCAACAAAAAGCAACAAACAACGGGAGACTGGACTGACAGTGACAGATGACACTGACGCATTAGTCTATGCACTGACAGTGGCAAAAGGAAATCGGACTGTTTGATAGTGATGATATCTGTGGTGATGATCACAGTGATGATGTTCTACCTTGTATTATTCATCACGTAGGTACCTAAGATAATGTACTGTACACACGTAGTGGTTTTAGTTTTATTCTCTTTGTTGTATACTCTTTGTGTGTAGTCTTACCTTAGAGGAACAAGGCACTAGAGGTGTTACATATACCCATTTCATTCACACAAGAGAGAGATAAAAATATGCTTGTAGCCTGAGAAGAAATCAGATAGAGTGAATGTTTTTCTGTCTCATCCATCGTGCCAGTTTTTTCACTGTTTAGCTCTTATAAGAGCTAAACAAACATGCCGGGCACATCACATAGTATTTGTTGTTTTCGACCTAATGATATTTTCTGGTAATTAAATGTGGGAGAGTGACTCTGCGGGCATTCCTGCATCTCTGAACGATATATATCTGAAGCAACGATGGTGCGGTGCAGTGTTTTTGGATGTAAATGTGACGGTGAACTCAAAGTGCTGAATTTGTCATTCCAATCGTAAGTACAAGCTCGTTTGCCTTTAAAATAGGTTCAAAATTTATAGTTTCATTGATTTCCGTACGGACAAGACTCAAAAACTATGTTTTTAGTTAATTTTAATAAATATAACCTAAAATTACGAAAATTTAGGGCTGCCTGCACTCGAAAATAAAATTCCCCAAATGTCGTGAAAAAACTGGCACAATGGATGAGACAGAGAAACTTTCATTCTATCTGATTTCCTCTCAGGCTACAAGCATATTTTTATCTCTCTCTTGTGTGAATGAAATGGGTATATGCAACACCTCTAGTGCCTTGTTCCGAGGTAAAATACTCCATCTACGAGTCTTACGTAGTTATTGTGTTGTATACTCTTTGGTGTTTAGCAGCGGTGCCAGAACGTCCCAAAAGGGACGATTTTCGTCCTTTTAGACGCCGCATCGTCCCTTCGATGTCCGTTCTCAAATTCCGTCCCTTTTCCGTCCCTTTTCAAATAGCCAGCAACAATAACTTTTTAAAAAATAATTTTTAAAAAACGAAACGGACGACGACGCGTGAATGCGACAACTTCTGACCGCTGCATGTAAGCGTATTTATTTCCTTTTGGCTTCGATCAAAAATAAGTGTTCGCGACCTCCCCCGTAGATACCTAGAGCCTAACAAAAATGTCACTCAAAATTGTCCTTCGTTTTGTTTTGACGCAGACAGTTTGCGCAGAGCCTGACAAGGTTTTCCATACGGAACAAGAGATTGGTGGAGTCGAATTCATTTTATTTTATTTTGTAAGTAGGTACCTACCTGAGAATTATATACCTACCTACTCAGTTTATTTTCTATAAGGATTAATTAACAGAATTCAGGTAAAGATAACGAATCATTTATTGATGAAACTATAAATTGGTGTCTCAACAGTAGGTATTCATACAAAAGGGTCATTTCAGACATACAATAATTTAAACTTACAATACAATTTCAGGCAGGCACTCTAGATTAAAAAGAACTGCTTCCTGTCTGCGGCTTTGCACGAGTTTTTTTTACGGAACAAAAAGTAAGCGTTTTATAAATTCATACTTCTGGTAGGTAGGTAAGTACCTAGTCTTTCTTTTATTAGAGAGTCTACGCAAATGAAATTTTAGGGCGGGCCAACTAGTTATTTTAAAAATCAATTAGTAATATTAAACTTATTTTTATGAAAAATATATTAATACATACTATAATAGACGAATTTTTTTTTTAGAAGAAATAGCCTCTCCATTTATCAATTTAGAACAAAATTAATATTTTAACATAGGCAAACCAAACAACAATATTTTATGCTGATTTCACAAGTATATGACTCACATCTCAATATACGGGTAAAAATATAATTAAACTTACTGAAAATAAGAAATTCGATCCTTTTTCAGCACTTTGGACGAGTGATTCTTGCATTTTTTGTACGAGCACTTACCCATGCTTTTTGTCAGAACGCTAAAATGACACTAGTTGAAAAGCTTCCCTAACATGTCAAAATGGTTCTCCTTTGCTACTGAAGGTTTTGGGGTCCGCATTGTGAATCTAAGGGGGGCCGGCAAAGCCGGAAATTTTTGATCGAAGCCTTTTGGGTATATTTTTTCATTAAAATCATAATTAATTAATATTTTCTTTAACCGTCCTATTTGTTCAAAAATCGTCTTTTTTCCGACAGCGGATCGTCCGAAACTCGGTGAAGGCACTGGCAACACTGGTGTTTAGTTTAGTCTGTGGTTGGTGTTTTGGGCTGCTGTGATGTGAAGTGGATTTATTCGGTAGATTTTGCGAAATCAAATCAAGTAAAAAGCTCGTGAGAACAAGAAAAATGACTCAAATAGGATCAAGTAAGATATAGTTACAAAAATTTGTTCAAGCCACTAGTATGCGCGAAAAATATCTAAGTGCACTGCAGTAATGACACTCAGGAAAATTGCGAAAATGTCAATAAAATCGCACATTTCTTCAGAATTACATGGTGAGTTGTTTACTTCCGATGCGGTTTATATATTGTTGTGCAAACATGCGTACAAAAAATTAAGAATTTACGTATTGAGTGTCTTCATTACAATAAGTAGGTGTAGGACAGTGCTAATATTTTACATCCTTTCAGATGGTATTAGCAATGTTCTTGGAAAGAAAGTCAAAATTATTTACAAAACTCTTATTCGTATGGAAGCAAGAGGTGATAAAGTGGACAACAGAGTTTTGGTAAGTGTTTTATTACTCATTATGTTTGCATCGACCAAGCCAATACCTGAGATATTAAACACTGCAGCCTCCAAACCGTTGTTTACAATGTTATGCATTTCAACTTGAAAGTTCTTGGAGATAAGAATAGGCAATCACTTCCAGTGAAGTTAAAATTGGTAAAATAGAAAAGGTTTTTATTAAAATCAGAGTACCTACCTATACAGATGATTCGAAGGTCATTCAGTACTAAAGTAAAGATTCTTCTGTAACAAATGTAACATATTTTTGTTACAAATGTGCAATATTTCTGCATTATGTAGTCTGTATTTGGGCTAGGCACTTAAATAGTAAAGTATCTATTGTTATTGATAAGGCACATTGAAATGAAATGAGTCATTAGGTGTGTCTCACAAGAGTTACAAGTCAGTCTATGTTGCTGCATAGGTTGACTTGTGTGTGTGTGTGTGTGCACTCCCTCTGGATGCCTACACCCACATTGTGCTATTGTGGTCAACTCTAGACCAAAATAGAATCGATTCAATTGAATGTGGTAGGTACTGTTATTCATTCATCTGTAACTGGTTGCTTATTTGTGGGGACTAAGGATGATTTTATTTCAGAAATAATGTCTTACTTTGTCCATCTAACCATTGTTTAGCTATGCCTTTTTCTGTCGAAAAAAACCTCTGCCTAATAATTACACACACACTATTATTATAAATGCAAAGGTTTGGATGGAAGTTCGTTACCTCTTCACGCCAAAGCGTATGAATGGATAGGGTTGAAATTTTGCACACAGGTAGTTCTAGGCCTGGAATAAAACATAGACTTTTTATCACATAAATCAGTTCTCATAGGATAGAAATAACTTAAAACAATGCATACGAAGCCGCTGGCAGAAACTAGTTAGTTTATAATAAAGAAACTCATTAGGAGTTGTTTGATAATTTCTCAAAACACTCAAATTTTCTACAAAACTATCAAGCCAATATTTGAAGAGAAAGTACTGAGTGTTAAACAGCAATAAACGAGATAAGGGTATTTATTCATAGGTACCTACAGTGTTGTAGCTAATTACTGTAAATTAATGTTTGTCCTGTAGTTTGACCTTGCTTCTAATTTCCTTAACAAATTAATTACTTAATACTTAATTACGAAGAGTTTGGGGGTGACCTTTGCCTAGTAGTGGGACAACATGGAAATAAATAAATAAAAAATACAATTTCAAGCCCTGCCTAAACTTAACATTAAAACTACTACATAAACTGCATGACTAACTATTCAATTTAAACTTATTTTTCAGATTGTGACAGCATACAGAATTTTTATAACAACAGCAAAAGTTCCCACAAGGGTAAGGCTTTTAAGTTACACCATATTAGGGCGCATTCACACAGCAGATCTGTTTTACAGAACTATTTTTACGGATCCTTTGCTACTGGAAACAATCATTTACTGGATCCGGAATACTGCTGGGTGTGTGAACTCGCTCCTAAATGTACATACACCATCACGGAAAAAACGGTTGTGACTGCGCCCTTACATGTAAAAAAACTACGATGTTATTGCTATGCTTTCTTGATAAATAATAAAAGCTTGACCACATAAAAATCAAATGAATGTGAAAATGTTTTATTATAATTAAGTTATGCAGCTTATTGACCGACTTTACGGTTACTACGAAAATGCTAATATTTCTTGACCAAATTCTTGTGACTCATTCATGCTTTTCCTACAAGTCTTAATCAGGTATGCTGAATAAATTATTCATAAAACTTGTGGTTGAAGTTTACATATTGTCATCAATATTGTATATATTTATTAGTCGTTTTTCCATTGATTTATAGTTTATGAATGGGCTCTAACTATTAATTTGCGTGCATACCGTAAACATGTTTGCTGCACAACATGGCGGCTTTACCAGAGCAAAACAGTATTTAAACTATGGAATAAAAAGTTTTTATACTAACTCTACTTCCTAAGGCCCTTCCTTGTACTGAAGGGGATCTGTTATTTGTTTTTGGACTGGTTTCCGTAACTAGGCCACAGGTGGTACCTTTTTGCGTGTCGGGTGGAAGGCTGCTAGTCTAACCACCCGATGTCCTCCAGGAAGGCCAGCAGCTCTCTGACGCCCAGGTGTCCTTGGTGTCCCAAGGTATTTGAGTAGCTACGCTATCGCACTCTACAAGCACATACGCGGCCGTCTTCTGGAGGGATCTCTTTTTCATTGAGTTTATGATGCAAATTGGTTATTTATAGAATGTTTTGTAACGTAAATTAAATTTTTTTTTGTTAACTACAGGTAGACAATGGATTTCACTTGATGGAAATAGAGGCGATAGAAAGCAAAAAGGCTAACCACTTATCAATAACACTCATACATGAACATAAACCGCATTCTATTCTAATAGGTAAGTGCTTAAAAAATCATAAAAAGATAAATTTTGAAGGAAAACAAGGCCTTTGTCGAACATTTGAGGTCAGCCAGAATGCTGATTCAATCAGCTTGAATTTGTTGGTTAATAGGTACCTTTGGGAGTCGTTATCGTAAATTATCGAAATAGCGTACTAGCTTCTGCCCGCGCCATTGCTCACGTTGTACCTGGATAAAACGTGTCCTATAGGAATCAGGAATGGTGCTGTGAGTTGTTTACAAACATGTACCCTGAGAATGGCTTAAATATAGCAACTAATTATATAGTTTAAGCTGAATGGCGCAGTTTCGTAAACTGCCTTAGTCATTCCACAAACGGGCTGATTTAAAAAAAGATAAATAGACCGCGTACTACTGAATAGGCCGGTAATTTTGGGGGTCCTTGAGAGATTTCTATTACATTCAGCTGTGATTATAGAAGTCTCTAAATGATTGTGTTTCGGTCATTTTCTATGTATAATAAAAAATGACTATCTATGTACCTATTGTATTATCTATATCAGTTATCTAGTACCCATAACACAAGCTCTGCTTAACTTGGGGCTAGATAATGCTGTGTGAGTTGTCCAGCGTTATTATAATAGGTGTAAATCTAATCAGAAAGAACAGTTACCTTGAACATTTTCACTTCTTTGTTAAAATAATTCATGATTGTTTTGTGTCATTGTGTGGTAATGTTTCGTGACCGTCGCGCTTACAAGTAACCCCTCCTTGCGCAGTCGGGTAATTAATTTACCGCACGTCTGAGGCTGGTGCTCAAGGGCATCTGTTTTCCTTATGAACAAGCTAAACCACTGATTTAATATTACTTTGTTACTATCACCTTTTAAATTATTTTTCTTATAAGATAGTTTCAATCCTGTTTGGTTTGGATATTATTTCTTACTAGCTTCTGCTGGCGGCTTCGCTTATAGATATGTTTTTAAAAGATCGCGCGATTTTTATTTTTCATACAATTATCTACGCTCACTTCACAAACCTAGGCCCCCAGTAGGTATAGGAAAAATATACAAATCTTAGATCGTAGAAAAAAAAGTTACTCAAAGATTAGCTTGCGTTTTTATTTTTGAAAGAATATTCAAAATCGGACCAATATTTCAGAGATTACTCCTTCCTACTCTCAAACTTAATTTCCTTATGAGGCGAACCTAACGGGTTTGGTTGTCAAACTAGGCATGGATCTCGGTATTCTCGGGATTCCCATGGTAAAAAACTCGAATTGCATAAAATACAATTTTCTTTTCTTTAGTCCCTTGAATGTTTCACATTCGAACACACAATTAAGAAAAAAACATTACGATAAAAGTGCCCTGTTTTTCACATAATTTGGTCGACGTCTCAGGAGTCCTGCGGTCTATTGAAATGAAATAAATAAAACTAATTATTTGGTTCCTTGAACCAGTTTCTTCATGAGTTACGAGTATGTAGTTTTCTTGTAAATAAGCAAAAACTAACGCCGTTCCAAAAACGTGTATGCTCTGTCCCCCTACTATGGGCGCAAAATCCTATGTCTATCTTTTTTCGTTGACACGAATCGTTTAGTTCAGAAAGGAAACCGGCATTCATTCGTGTCAAGTTTTTATGCGATCTGAAATGACACCATTGTGTGTTAAATTACTAACAGTAAACACCATAACTATTCCTCGTACAATCTCTCTATCGACCCCAGTTCTTGATAGGAAAAATTCGTTGGAAACTGCAACAGTACGTGAGACTAAGAAAAATGCATCACGTCTTAAGACGTGATGCATTTTTCTTTACAATTGTAATGACAAACAACGACTATCGTATGCAAAGTGAGATTAAAATGATAATACGAGGCTATGAACATACCTATACTTACCTATTGTTGAGAGTGGTTCTATCAAGTAATCAGAAAAAAGAAACGGAAACAGAAATAATCTTAGAGTCGGTCTTCGACTTTGGACTTAAAATTTGTGCATGTGCAAGGCAAAGTGGATGGGAAAAGAACACGAGGACGACCGCCTAGCCGCTGGTCTGACGTAGTGAAGGAGATCACGGGGCTCCCAGTGACTACTCCTCAAAACTTTCCAAAACGAGCACGACTTTTAGTAATGAAGAATACGATGAAGAAGTGCAATATTAGATAGATAGATAGGTAGAACATACTTTATTGCACACTTAAAACTAAAAATAATTTACAAATTAAACAATAACAATATAAGTGACAATTGGCGGTCTTATCGCTCAAGAGCGATCTCTGCCAGACAACCTGGTATGGATAGGATTATTGGATATATATGGGGTAAGATCGGTGTGCATCTAATGGTATTAATTATAAATGTATTCATATTAACTCAATATTTTATATATAAGATACATATAAATACATAAAAATACATACATACCTGACCTATAAATATATACCTATTAATATTACCTTGCTGGAATAACCAACACCTACCAGTAATGTTCGTATACCTACTCCAATTGAGAAACCAAGATATTTTATGTCAATAAAGACATTTATGAATGAAAAAACAGAAAACAACTAGGTAACAGCAAGGTTACCACTAAAACACAAACGTCAACAACTCACATGTGCTGCGATTTTTTTATTGGGTTTCTAAAACGAACGAGTTCAATTAATTGATGAATGAAAGCTTCAAAACCAAAAATTGTTATTTGTTCCGGGTTGCTTCCATGATATCAATGTCGTTAAATATTTTCCACCGATATTCATTGGGTTTTGTAACCCTTTGTGTACAAAACAATATCCTGGTTTTTGAATCGAAGTATAGGTTCATTATGAATGTAACCCGCTTAACTACTAACTTATTTTGTCTTGGAAGAACACCAAAGTTAACGTTCGTCAAACTATAAAAGTTTTCATAATAAAATTCCTAGTTTCTACATAAGGGTAGGCTAGGCTTCATGGAGTGGCCGTGTCCCTGTGTCTTAAGTAGGTTAGGTACAGTGATATTTATCGATAGGTAACACTCCTGTGGAGTTCGAATTTAATTTCTATTAATCCCTACTAATATAAGTCGAAGCCGCGGGCAGAAGGTAGTAGATAAATATTTAAGAACTAGATTCTTTTGGTTAAATTTAGCAAACTGTTAACAAAAAATGTGATAATTATAAAATCAAATTTAACCATTTAACCTAATTACGAGACTGAACAGAAACCTTTCCAGCCGGATTTTTATATCTATGAAAATAATGATTATATATATAATACAAAGATGTATGAAAGAACTAATTTCGAAATATATCCACAGGATGAAAAGTCCCGGCTGTTTCACACTGCATGAATATAAAGGTATTAATATTCTATGCATTTTCAGGTGAAGAAGGTTCCGTTGACGGTGTACTGAACGTTTTGCACGCTATGGGGGCTGCATTTGATGACTTGTTCCCGAACGTTGCCATGGAGGATATCATATCAAAGGTTCGTATGAGGAAATAAATAATATTATACCTTCTCTCCTAATTAATGTCTTCTACTCTAATTTTGCGAGTTCGGTAGGGTTTCTGGTAAGCCTAAAAAGTAATATTGAAACCGCACATCCCACTCTTTAGTATCTAGTTAAGGCGGTACTTCGTCTTAGTATTTTTAGGGTTCCGTACCCAAAGGGTAACCCTATTACTAAGACTTCGCTGTCCGTCTGTCACCAGCCTGTATCTCATAAACCGTGATATAACTATCACGGTAAATTTCAACTGTCTGACGACAGTGGAAATTTTCACAGATGTGTTTCTGTTGCCGCTATAACAACAAATACTAAAAAAACAATTAAATAAATATTTAAGGGGGCTCCCATACCACAAACGTGATTTTTTTGCCGTTTTTATAGATAATGGTACGGCACCCTTCGTGCGCGAGTCCGACTCGTATTTCGCTGGTTTTATTTCTTTTTGGGGTAGTATTTTTAAATATTATTTTAGTTTTCTCGCTTAGCGACCACTTTACATAAAGTAAGCTAATATAATTTTAATTCAGTAGTTTATGCGGAAGTTTGTAAAATAATGTCAAAATTTGACTAAAATGTATTTGTCCTAAGCTGATTTTAATGTGATTTATAGACTCAAGCCCTTTCACAAACTCGATCATATTCAATTTTGCCTATTTTCCTCGAATGAAACAAAACCGCAGCGAATCGTATAAACCACGGCTGACTCACTAACGCCCGTGGCAATGATATCTGGGTAAAAGTATCCTCAATTGGCAACGCTTATTCATGACTAATTTCCCAGACGGTACAATTAGTTAAACTCTCTGAATTGGCTTAAATATACACAAATTCACTGACTGATGATCGTGGTTCAGTCATATAACCTGCGTACTTTAAGAATGGGACTGAGAATGACGTTCAGACGACAAATCGGATTAACAATTGAGCAGGACGGCGGCAGGCCATCTGCTGCCGGCTTAGAATTAGCTCTACCATCAATGAATCAAAAATTATTGTTTAGGTGAATAAACTAGAAATATACTGTTTTCAGATTTTTTCTTTTACTTGTGCTATAAGACCTTGCTTCTTGTCAAACTGATGATTCTAGGTCAACGGGAAGTACCCTGTAGGTTTTGTATGCAATACACTCCTAGATCCCCTAGTACATCTAAATAACCAAAGGACTTGAAAAAACTTTGAAATTCTATAAGTTATTTTCACGTAGTCTATAGACAAATGACACTTTGAAAAATGAAAGGAAACATAAAAAAACAAATTCATAAATTAATTTGTTTAACTTATCATTATCAACCTTTATAGAGCTGATTCTTAAGATAGTATAAACGAAATCGCGGACGAAAGCTAGTACTTAGTAAATTGATTGTTGTATTATGTATATTAGTTATCTAGTACCCATAACACAAGCTCTGCTTAGCTTGGGGCTAGATAATGCCGTGTGAATTGTCGCAATATTTATTTATTTATTATGATTAACTGTTTCAGCCCGATCCGTTCAGTAGTTTTGGCGTGAAAGAGATTACAGACATCCATCCAAACTTTCGCATTTATAATATGAGTGTGATGTGATCATTTCAGGTCAATTTGCCGTTTCCGCTGCCACAAGTGTGCGGTACAAGGAAACATTCGACCTGCGGGGATTTCTCGAACCAGTATGCAGCTATGTGCGATTTGTGCCAAACTCCGTTTAGGTAATACTGAATAATAAACGGTAATAAACATGAGAAATGGGTAATTTGCATGAGTAATACATAAAAGTGGTAACAATACATTACTGATGGATAGTATATGTGGCATGGCCAACATGAGGCGAACCTAATGGGTTTGGTTGTCAAACTGGGCCTAGATCTCAGTACTCACGGGATCCCCATGGTAAAAAATTCGAATTACATAAAATTTTTTTTTTTTTCTTTTCTTTGGGTCATACGATAGTAAAGAGCTGTTTTATAATACCTAGGCGTTTCAAAGCTGGATCGAGTAAGACTTCGTAGAAAACGAGTTGGTAGATGTCATTTCATACAAATTTTCTGAACTGAATTTTTTTTCTAGCTGAGGATTAGTTTTATGACAAAATGTTATAGAATAGTTTCTAATACGATCATTAAATTCTATCGATTGGCATAAGATAATCTAGAATATTTTGAAAAAGAAATCGTAAGTCCTTTTTTTCCCGTCCTGGCCCGCTGTGCGCCGCCGTCGCCGTTCCAAAAACGTATGCTCTATCCCGCATCTATGAACGCGAAATCCTATGCCTATCCTTTTCACAATATAGCGCGCATTACATCCTCTTAATTAAGAAGATACTTATGTAGGTACTAGCAGCGCCTCGCGGTTTCACCCGCGTAGTTCCCGTTCCCGTAGGAATTTCGGGATAAAAAGTAGCCTATGTCCTATTCCAGACTATAATCTATCTATGTGCCAAATTTCATCTAGATCCGTTTTGCCGTTCTGGCGTGATAAAGGAACAAACATCTATCCATCCATCCATCTAAACTTTCACGTTTATAATATTAGTGAGATGAATCATGTGGTAAAATATCCTCTTGCTCAATAATTGGTCTAAAAGTTAATCAAAAACATAAATGTGAAAACTAGCCAAGTGTTTTCACTAATAAAAGAGCTGAGTTCATACAGAAAGGTGCAAAGTTTAATTTACGTTCTTTAATTATTTAATTAGTGTCTTGGCAAGTATATGAATATATCCAGCGCTTTTGTTTTAATGTTGAACTTACCAAGTACAATCTGGGGGCGGGCAGCAGCGCATCTTGTAGAATAGATCTACCACCGAACTGCTATCCCCAACCCGCATGCCCAGCGTGGGGATTATGGGCATTACTCCCCATGAGATAAAAGCCAATAAGCCGATTAACAGGTGGAGGCCTTCGTCCAGCAGTGGACCATTTTAGGCTGTTGAGGTAATTAGTCACCAAAAACTTTGGTCAATAATACCCACCTACTAATCGTGGTTATGGACTATTTTTGGGGGTGAATCATGGTCATGTAGAAGGTAAACAATATCTTGGGTACATGCCCAACCGTAGTTATGATCAACAATAAACTCGATGAATTATAATATTTAAGATACAGTTACAGTTATGAAAAAAATCATAAACTTTTTGCAGGGCTGAAGTGGCATGGGACATTGACACGATATATCTGGCGCACGACATCCGAATGTTACATCTAAAAGATTTTGACCATTTAGAACAAAGGTAATATTCCAACTTTTACTGATACCTGAACGCTGTACAGATCACCGACACCAATGTTGCTATGGCTTTTTCCGTCCCCATATCTTCCAGTTAGTTTGATCCAAATCTATTTCTAGCAGTGTGGTAAATCCATGACTTTTTATTTAGCTTTTCTTAAGGATCCGGCAACAGCTGCTCGCAACTTCAATTCGTAATATTATTATGTTCCGTAATACCAAAAATGATGACTGATAACTTTTTGTATTTTCGAGATTGTGTTATTATTCTGTAACTAGACAATATAAGCTATGTTCCATATCAGACAAAACATAAGATATTTTTGTTTTTATTACAAAACAAGTAGGACGAAAACATGTCATTTTTGACGTCAAAATATGCAAAATCGCATTTTGCATATTTTTTCTTACATTTCATAACAAGTGTGTATTATTATGAAAAAAAAAACAACCAGGGACCTAGATAAATACTATTCGAATTCAAAAAATAACATGATATGGTGGAAATATGCTCAAATTACAAATAATTTTGGTAGTACGTGTATGGGTAAATCATCATCCGCAGGCCCCTTAACGTAACAACTTAATTTGCGCTCTCTCACGTAGTATTTGTTGTATCGAGAGCAAGTGATTCTTTATAGTCTCCAATAACATTACAAAATATTTCAGAGACCTAATCCCCTTAATAATGGCATTACAACACAATACATGGTTCCTTGGCGTTTGTGGAGACAGCGTCAGAGCAAGCGGTGAAGCTTGGGAGAGCGTGTGCCGCTCAATAAGGCTTTCGAAGCCCCCGCCTCAGAAGTTGAGCTGGCGAGCCGCGCAGTTGAGGCACGACCACGCGGCTAGGCTTGGACATGCCCTATCGAAGGCAAAACATGCGCCTGCTATGCACACCTTGGATCTAACGCAGAACCATATTGAAGATAAAGGTGAGATTTACTTATTAAATAGTTACAGTTTGTAGACTATTACAGAGCTTGGTGTCTCCATTGAGGGTTAACAAACTTCATAATCTTAAGCACGGCTTCGCACGGTAAATAGTTAATCTACACTAAATTTTACTGATTCATTTTTGATAATCACTTCAATATGGCCTATGTCCAGCTGTAGACTAAATATAAGCTGATGATGATGATGAATCACTTCAATTGCGTGCAGCGTCTGATGAAACTTTAAACAAGCTCTGCTTTCTCAGCTATGCTTGCTCAGTACCTATTACAAGCTCTGTTTGGGTCGGGGCTATATGATGCTGTGTGGGTTGTCGAGCATAGTTTATTGATTTAGATAAAATCTAAATAAAATGGAGTAGATAAAAACTTACAAGTAAACTCACCTGTATGAAATCACAATGTCACTACAACAGAAATTTCGTCTGCATTGTAACAACATTCATGCGTTACAATGCAGAAAAATTTAATTTGATACTGAATGTTATTGTTTACAAGTATATATTGAGTATTTGTCAACAGTTATGCAAAACAACAATAGCATTGCTATAATTATAAAACAACTAGAGTCAAATAATCGTCGTTATTCGTCATTGGAGTTTAGATGGTTTTGGACTGCCACTGTCACAGTTATATACTGGTCTTTCTCTCGGTCTCTGCATAAAACGTTGTGTATTGGACTCTTTATTGTAGTATGGGCGCGTGTACATGTGTCTGTTTTGGGTGTCGTAGTTATAATGGTAGACATCATTTACGTAGTTAGCCTTGATTGTAAAAATGCCTTCCCGTCCTTCATGTATTTATGTTAGCATTTTCAACGAATCCTTTTGCATTCTTACTGGTATCTAGTCTACGAATCAGTGTATAGCCTTTTGTATCTATGTATTTTGCTTCCACGGACCTTAAAATTTTACAGCACTTTTTTCCTAGTATAAATACTTTTAGCTCAAATATAGATTCTATGGGTCATATGCGTTTTTATTGAAATAAAAATAATTTTAAAGATTTCTTTGCTTAATTTGGGGCTAAAATGTCACTGACACGTTGAGTATTTGCTTATCCTTGTATTTTTTTCAGGCGCTATTAGTATTCTAACCGGGCTCGCGAACAATCAAGACGGCTTGCGACACATAGCTCTATCGCAGTGTGGTATCACTGGCAAAACTGTGTCGCACCTGGCGGCCATGTTGAACGAGAACCCGAACCATCTCTCCACGCTGTCGCATCTCGATCTCTCGCACAATAACCTCAAGGATGACGTTCATGTGAGTGCTATAAGGATTATAATATAACAATCTAGACAACTTGTGACACATCGCTCTATCGCAGTGTGGCACCACCGGCAAGACTGTGTCGCAAAAGGCGGCCATGTTATACGAGAACCCGTAGTATCTCTAAGCGCTGTCGCATCTCGATCTCTCGCACAATAACCTCAAAGATTATATTCTGAAGTACGACGACCTATTCAGGCGGTACGACGACATTGCGCATGTTATGATTATTAATCTTTTATGGACCAGAAAAAGAAGGAATCGAGATAAAAGTTACTAATAATCGAGAAGTTGATGTATCTTGAATCCAAAAATCTGGAGTGTATGCTGTTTAAAATACTACTAGAGCTAATTAAAATATTTTGTTTCAGAACTTATACAATTTTCTTGCTCAACCCAATGTACTCACGCATTTGAACTTGACGAATACGGAAACCACATTAGAAAACGTAAGTTAATTTCTAAAATTATATCATATGTATCTAAATTCCGTAGCTTGCAAAGACTTCAGAATAATTTTGCAAAGGTTTCAAAATAAAGCCACTCTAAATAAAAATAAAAAAGATGGTAGGAGATGGAGGTTAAACATAAAGAGGTATTCGGAAAAAAACCGAGTCTATTTGTTTATCCGATCCGATGATCGGGTCAAGAAACGGCCTCCTTTTTTTCCGAATACCTCTCTATGTTACCATTAGTGTATTCCAATCTTTTTTTATATTCCTATTTTTACTCTTTTTTGCCCACAGATGTGGGGAGCCTTACTCCGAGGTTGCGCCGCCCGTCTCTCAGCGTTACTCGTAGGCCGCAACCCGTGGACGTCAGCCAGACGCGCCAAGGATCCGCCGCCATCCTTCAGACAGTTCTTCACAGCGTGCCTCGCATTGACCAATCTCGACTTCTCACATTGCAAGATGCCTCCCGATGCTCTCAAGTAAGTGGTCGCTTTGCCTAGCGCCGTCATCATTATACTATCAGCCCATACACGGCTACTGCTGGACATAAGACTCCTCATACGATGCCACAAATAGCGGTCCTGAGTCGCCTCCATCAATTGCCTATTGTATTAGATATTAAACCACCGATATTCACCCTTCCGCCCAAGTTGAGTGGAGAGGTGTGTAAAAATAACTAGGTATACTATACTCAAGCCATTCATTTAAAAAAAACTCAGTTTGGCATAGAGTTAGACAATTTTCATCACTAGTTTTACCTAGTGTAAAATCTATCCAAAGGTCAACAGCAAGAAAGTTTTCGCTCGATTGCGTGGAAAAGATCGCTCCTAAGCGATAAAGCCGCCTATTAAGACGCAGTTATTCAAAATTATTGTTGTTTAACTCAAATTCCTTCACTATATTAAGAAGTTGGCTAGAGTGAAGCTAGGAAATAAATAATGCTCTGCTCGGTTCTTTTGAGAATTGTATAGGTACCTTGATTTCGTTTTAGCTTGATTTTACGTAACTCAGTCTGGTGGTAAATACGAAACGAAATCTTACATCCAACTTTACTGTATCAATTTATTGTAATAACTCTTTCTTTCACCCAGGAGCTTACTTCTCGGCCTAGCGTGCAACGAAAGCGCAACAGGCGTGGAGTTGAACCTATCAGGCGTACTCTCGTCGTCGCAGGCCGCGCACGTGTTGGAGTCCTGTATACACGGTGTGAGATGTCTGAGCACGCTCGATCTGTCGGACAACAGTGAGTAAAATATAACTTACTGAAATGTACTTACTAACTCCTGAGACTCAGCGACCCAACGTTGCTCTTGTACAAAAGACAATGTGTCGTTTCTGAGCTGAATCTCGCCAACACGAAATTAATGTAGATATAATATGGGAATTTAACTGTCTAGACAGCCATGCTCAAAGTGTGCTCCGCGGAGCCCTGAGGCTCTGCGAAGCCTCTGTAAAATACTGTTCATAATTTTAAAAAAACTGGGTTTAGTACCTAAGCTAGGTTGCAGAGAAAATTGTACATTATACGATATACGAGACTCGCTTCTATATTAATTCAGTATACTATCTTTGTAATTCGATCTGCGAGGCGCGTAGTGGTCCACAACATACTCACTTTTCTACTACCTTATAATTTTCTGTGGAGAGGGATAGGCGCATGTGATATGTTAAACAACTAACAGAGTTAGGAAGTAGGCCTTATCGCTTCAGCACAAATCAACAAAGAACAATGTAGAATCGCTGCTTTCCAGCGCTGACAGATTTGGGTCATTGACGCTATGTCGACTCACTCGACAGCCAACCACTACTTGAGATAAGAAGCCAATTTTTACACGGTCACTAGTTATCTAATATTTTGGGCGAACAATGGGTCGCCGAAATCCGCAAGACCGTGGCCTAGACTAGCGCAGGACCGAGGCGAATGGCATAAACATGAGAGGCGAGGACTATGCCTAGCACAGTGGTTCGACAAGGGCTGACTCGCCCATCATCATGATGGGCGAGTAATGAATCCTTGAATCCCATCCCAGTTATTTATTGCAATCATGTGAACTGTTATTTTTACCCGACTATCAACAGGGGAGGGTTATGAGGTTAGCACCCTAGGTTTGTATGTTTGTATGTATGTGGCCGATTTCTTTGTTCCCACGTAGCGCTGAAACTACTGGTTCGATTTCAACAAATTATGTATCGATTGATTCGTCTCAATACCCCGATGGTTATAGGCTATAGGATTTAGGGCTCCGACCCCGAATAAGCCTTCAAAACGCGTATTAAAGTTTAGGTAGCCGCAGGCTGCAGGCCCCATAGAGAAAAATTACAATACCTACGACCTATTTTCATTTTCAACTCTATGCCTATCAAATATGACCGATACGTCATTCTATTTTGTCAATGTAAATGTTTCGAACTTTTATAACTTTGACGTAGTCGGGTTGTAGTTTTTAACTTTATTAACTTTATCTTGTTACCATCAATAAAAGACATTTATTTGAGCTCACAGTTTACGCCAAAATGCTTACTATCTTAGGTTACAAACTAATTAAAACTAAGTACAATCTGAGAGAACTTTTATTTAAGTTCATACAATTTTCAGGTATGGAGTTCGAGCTTTCTGGTATTGTAAGGGCGATAGGAAAGAATCATTCCATCACGCATTTGTCTCTCAGTCGACTCTCGGGAAAACGGTCGTACGCGCCGCCATTGATACAAGTAAGTTTACAATGGCTGTGGACCATTTAACTAGAAATGTTTGCTCCGCTGTTCCGATTCTTTTTAGTTTTCGTTTCAGTTTATTAATTTTATTTTCCTTACTTCCTTTAATTTTTGTTTCAGGCTCTAGTCCATGTTTTACAAGAACCAGATACGGCTCTGTTGTCTTTGGATCTCAGTGACTGCAAACTAAAGGTACACCAAGTTATAAATATATTTCATTTACTTTTAAAGATATTTCTGTGATTTTTCGAACAGCACATAATAGGGTGGTTTCCTGGGTAAAAAAATATTATTGTATTTAGTCGGTCAGTTAGGTAGAAGAGATTGGGCACGTATTTTTTCTTTGGTCAATCAAACAAAAAATTACGAAGTGTCGCACGGCGTGACGTCACGCGAAACTTTAACTGGGTATATCTTCATCATTTTTTGTTTCATTTACAAAAGAAAAAAATACGTGTCCAATATCCTCTGTTAATCTAACTTACGAACTATGTACCTTAATATGTAGGATTCTGATATAATCCACTAGCCGCGGGCTGAAAACCATGTTTCTTTCAGGTGGGCGAGGTTACCACCGGAAACTAGTCTATTATTTATTTACAATTATCTACTTTAAAAAAACCTATTGTTTCATTACCTAACTGCCTTGCCGCGGGGCAGGGCAATGCAGCCAGCGTCTTCGGGACCCTTCCGACTGGTATTGATATGGATCAGTTGAGCTACCTCTGAATTGCTTGCAACAGTCTGCAGTTAGCTCAACTGTTTATACTTGTTCTTATTTGTTTATATTCTTTGATTGTAATTTTCTTTGTCAATAAAGATGTTGATGTTTGTTGAATAAAGCATTTTTGTATTGTATGTTCATTGTATAGTACCTACCTACTGCATTGTTTCAGGCGGATTTATACGGCCTACTAAACGCACTAGGTGGCGCGCGGCGACTCCGCACGTTAGACGTGGGAGGCAACTTGGCGGGCGATGCTGGCGCTCGGTTACTGGCCAAAGCTCTGCAGTGCAACTGCACGCTACAGACATTGTACATCGACAGGAACGCGTTTAGTTTGCAAGGTAACCTATACGGGCTACTAAACGCACGAGGTGGTGCGCGGTGATTGCACTCGTTAGACGTGAGAGGCAACTGGCGACGCTTAGCGCACGCTTAGCGCACGCTTAGCGGGCGGGTTGGCGATCGCGGATTGATGGTGGGTCTTTTCTGAGTGGTGAGGAGTGGTGTTAATTCTAAGCCACAAGGCTACACTGTAGAGTTATAGAAATTTAAGCCACAAGGTTACACTGTAGAATTATCGAAATAGATGATTCTAACTCGATTATGTGGAGTGTATGTTGTTTACTTATAAAAGTTTGTTCGTCAGGTTTGACGGACATCGCGACGGCTCTGCGCAGGTCAGTTTCAGTCCGCCGCGTGGAGTTCCCGGGCTGCGACGCGGCCGCGGGCGGGCGCGGCGCCAGCGAGCGGGTCGCGCAGCTCTGGCGCGACCTACATGAACGGTACGCGATCTAATCAAAATACTCTATTAAATGTTTGTTATGCTGTAACTACGGGTAGTTACCTATAAGCCAGGTTGAGAGTGTGTGGCTGGCTTCGCTTGCCGCTCTGGCGCAGGTTGTTAATATACACAGCGCAGCTCGCTACGCTTGTGACGCAGTGTAACTACTCAAAAGCACGCGGGCAGGCCTGACATAAGATTGTCTGAGCATTTTACCATCTTCAGGCAGTCTTTAAATTAATTTTACTTTTTTATTTATTTATTTTATATAATTGTCTCAATATTCTAGCCTGGCGACCAACACCAACTCCGGCGGCGGCCAAACTCTCCGCGCTTTAGCGTTAGAACGCGCCTGGGCGGGCGGAGAAGCCGCAGCAGCGTTGGCGGCGCAAGCAGCGGCTGCCCTCCCGCCACATCCACTCCCCGCGGCCTTGGAGCGAGCTGCCTCCGCGGCGCATCACTTACTGCACCAGTACTTGCAGGTACGAAAGAGTCCCTTATATCCATTATAAACAAAAGACTACGCTCACAATTAAACAGGTCAAAATAACCGATCACTTTCTCGTTCATGAACAAGGAAGGAAGGCAACAGCCAAACGCGAGCGCGACCTTAGACGCGCTCACACATAATTCCACAAGGTGCAAACCGAAGACATAATAGTAGAATAAGACAAACGAAGAACTAGCATTCCTTTCCTTTGCAAGAGCACAAAACTCTCCTATCACCGAGCTAACCACGTTGTATGTTAACAGCGGTGCAGCGAAGTGTTTGCGGCGATGGGCGGGAACGGAGTGGGAGGCGAGATCGTGTCACTGCAGGCTGTAAGGGACGCAATGGCGCCGTGCAATACTACGTTACAAGACTTGCTCAAGTAAGTTCATTATTTTAATTATCACAGCTTCCCCTCCTCAGCTCACATATTCACGGCGGAACGTGCCTCCTGGTTTAGCTATAATATAAATAAAAAAGGGTTATTATATCTAAACCAGGGGACAAAAATGATAAAAATTAAAAAATCTATGCCTACTCATATGCATAGATTTTTTTACTTTATGTAATCGATTGTTAATGTTATGACTACTTATGACATTACTGATAAAAAATATAACACCCACAAATTTTTAAATTACATGTTACGAAAAAAATCTAAAAATAAAACCACTCGGTGTCGGGTGACAAAAACGCTGCTCTTTTTCTGTGACGTCACTGTTCAGTTTGTCGGCTCAAAGTGCTTCTGCTCCTTCAATCAAAATAAAATTAGAAAACAAAATGATAAAAAGTATCATGTTTATGTGTTGTGTCTAATAATTAATTTTCTTTCTTTATGAAAAGATATCCCGCTACAAGCTTCATGACAATACGGTGAATGGTGACATCGCGTTTAGAATTTTTGAGATTGTTTTATACTATCTACTTTTCAAAAATAAATATGCAGATATATTTCTATATCAAAAGATATAACAAATAAAAATAATCAACTTTTTAAAGTCACATGCATATACCCTATTACCACATTTGGGAGGCAGATTGGTGGTTGCAGTCGAGGTGTTAGAAATAAATAGAAGGAAGCTACTGCCCTTCCTCTGGTAGGTCCCTTAATCGACTCCTACGAAATTCACTGGTTAAGTTGGAGGGGTCGATTCTCACGCCGCGACGGCCACGGCAGTTTCCTATAGAATAAAAATTGTGTCGAAAATGTTTTATAAGTTTTTGTTTAATCTTACAATTTGATTTGGTAAGTTATTTGGAAAAGTTCGTTTCTGGGTAAGTTTCTGGTAAGAAATAGAGTCCTCCATCGACTCTATTTTCAGATGATTCGTTTTTCTTTGTGATTTTCAAGGATAAATATTTTCTTATTTTCAAAATCCGGTAATGCGTACCTATGTTAATTTCTTCAATATAAACCAATAGATTCCTAAGAAAAACATTCTAAATACAAAAGCAAAAGTAGCTGACATCAAATGTAAATAATCCTTACCCTATATTATGTCCTACTAGTTTCTGTCCGCGGCTTCGCTCGCGTTGTTTCTCTACAAACGTTTCTAGGCAATTTTTATCTATGGGAACTATTATTTATGGTATTAAAAGGCCTAGATGTTATTCTAGGTCTAGCCAAAGCTACCTACATCTACGCAAAGTTTCAGCGCGATCTGTTTAATAGTCTGGTAAAGTCACAAATATCCATCCATCTAAACTTTCGCATGATAAAATTGTCATTTATATTTCCAGTCAAGCCGTAGAGAGCCTAGCTCTGATGGCGTGTGAAAACATCGACAACGTTGACAGCGAACCCATCCCGTGTTCCGAAGGTGATATACCGGATCTACTGACGCCTATGTCACATTCAGGGGTAAGTCCTTTCGTAACTATGATACTTTGGGGTAAGTCACTTGAATGTCTTGCTAGGAAATACTAAGAGAAAAAGTATTGCTCACTATAGCCATAAACTATTGTATTATTTCATGCTGCTTAGAAACTGGAGTACCTGAATTTGGTAAGATTTACTTTTATACATATACTTACCTTCGAACAATGAAGCTACTGTCAGCTTCAGAAATCTGCTATTTAGCATTCGACCTGTAATTCCAAAGATAACCCATAACAAACAACAATAAACATTGACATCGGTCAAGATCTGACTTCGACCCCTATTTTTTTATTATATTGGATTCATAGATTTGTGACGTCAAGGTGGATAATTGTATGAAAATCAAAAATGTATCTAACTAACAATAATTGAAAATGACTCTGTCTTCAGGCCACGCCCCTCGGTTGCCGACGTCGAGAGCGCGGCTGTCGACGAGTGCGTCCCAAATCAGTAGCAGAACAACAATGCAGCAGCAACGAAATGTTATCTCTCCCGCCCTTACACGCCGAGGCGGCCGACGCACTGGCGGACTTACCGGCGCACAAGCTTAGACATCTAGTTAAAGGTAGCTTAAAAACAATTTCGAGAAAAGAAATACGTTAATGCTATGATAGTGCCCGCATGCGCAATATTTGCTTTGAAAGCTATCAAAGCTCTGGTCTAGATGTTAACCAAAGCCCCCTACTCACATCCGAACACCAATATATATCCGTAGATTTTACAAAAAGGTCTAGAACAATACCAGATACAACAGCTTTCTTGCACATAAAACTGCAGCGCAATTGGTGCAGTATTTTCGGACTTACGTACGAGGCAGTTTACACTAAAACCCCTTATTTTAGGCGCGGATAAACATCTACTATACTATGAAATGTTTTCCTTTAGCTTTTTGCTTTATAGTGCGTAACTCGCACTGGGGTAATTTTCTACGAAAACTTAATAAGGTCTCAAAAATTTTCGAATAAATTTATATATAAATTTTTATTTATTTTGTTTTCCTTTACTCACTGGAGGGTTGACGCCTACTGATAAATGAAGGTAGGCGCAAATATTGAATAAACCAGTCTGTGTTCTAACCGGCCTTTCATTAGACGCTCCATTGGCGACGATCCGAATTTACGCGTATTTATAAAGGAATATCCGTGTGTGTGGCTAAAAGTGTTTCAAAAACTTGCAAAACATGCCGATAGGTAAATTGGAACCATTTGAAATAAACTCTAAACAATGGCCCGCATATATCCGTCGAGTGAAACAATACATTGTGTTGAACGAAATAAAAGAGACGTTACGAGTGTCATTGCTAATTACTGTGGTTGGCGAAGCGACATATTCACTTATGTGCGACTTGTGTTCCCCTGTGCATCCAGAAACAAAAAGTTTTGACGAGTTAGTGAAGCTCGTAAACGATCATTTGGAGCCGCAACGATCAGAGATTGCGGAGCGCCATGTTTTTCGCTTGCGAAGACAAAACGTCGGCGAATCTCTGACAGATTATTTACAATCGTTAAAACACCTCGCTACGACTTGTAATTTTGGAGCTACGTTGGAAGAAAATCTACGCGACCAATTTGTTTCGGGTTTAGCGAATGAGATGATGCGGTCGCGTATATTTGCCGAGAGGAAAATTACATACAAGGAGGCGGTTGAACTGGCTCTCGCGCTGGAGGCAGCGGAGCGCCATGCGGAGGTGAGCGGTGCCACGGCGGCGGCCGCGGCCACCAGCGTGGCGCCAGCGGCTGCGGCGTTGGCGGCGGGCGAAGGCCTGCACCAGGCGAACGTGAGGCGACGTGGCGGCGCCGGCGCCGGGGGGCGCGCGGCGGCCGCGCGCTCGGGGCCAGGAGGCGGTGCTGCGGCCGCGAGCCCCCGGGGCGCTGGCGCTGAGGCGGGCGTACATTGCTGGCGGTGCGGTAAGCCGCATCGGGCGGACAAGTGTCGGTTCGCTCAATATAATTGTGATGAGTGTGGTGCTCGGGGGCATCTTAAAGTGATGTGTAAGAAGGTACGTGCGGGATCCCGACAGAACTACGTAAGTGATGACGAGGACGAGGACTTCTTCAATATCCAGGTAGATGGAAGAGGTGATCGCCCTTATGTTATTTCGGTGTTCGTAGACCGACGGTCTCTTGACTTTGAAGTAGATACGGGTAGCCGGATTTCGACGATAAGTGAGGACTTCTATCGCCGTAACTTTTCGAATAAGGTTTTGAGGGCGGACAATTTAAATTTAAGAAGCTACGTCGGTTCAAAAATGGAATCGCTCGGGTTCATTTCGGTGGATTTATGCCTCGATAATGTGGCGGCGCCCGATTGCCAGCTTCATGTAATTCGTAATGGAGGGCGCCCTTTAATGGGGAGAGAGTGGATGCGCGCCCTTCAAGTAAATAAGATAACCATTGCGTTGCATGAGATTAATGACCAAGTAAGCGATCCATTTGTGAACCGCCTCACAGCTGAATTTCCAGAAGTGTTTACAGATAAGTTAGGACTTTGTAAGAAGACGATCCAATTACATGTCACCGATAATAAACCAGTGTATGTACGGGCGCGAGTGGTGCCCCTGGCGCTGCGCCCACGCGTGGAGCGCGAGCTTGAACGCTTAGAGCGTGAGGGCACCATTTACCGCGTCGAGACATCTGACTATGGCACGCCCATTGTTCCTGTCATAAAGGAGGGCGGTGATATACGAATCTGCGGGGATTACAAGATAACTATCAACCCGAAACTCAAACGCGATCCCTACCCTCTTCCCCGGATAGAAGAATTGTTTGCGACTCTTAGCGGGGGGGAGGAATTTTCAAAAATTGATTTAAAACACAGCTACCAACAAATAATGCTTACTGAGGATTCTCATCCATACACAGCCATAACGACCCACGTGGGGACATTCATCTATCGACGGGTCCCTTTTGGCTTATCCTGTATTCCGGAAAAGTTTCAAAAGATTATGGAGGAAACCTTGCGGGGTATACCGAATACTGTGGTATTTTTAGATGATATTTGTGTGACAGGTCCTACTAGGCGAGAACACTTGAGTAATTTGCGGGCCGTTTTAAGCAGGCTGAGTCAGATGGGTTTTACCGTTAAACGGGGAAAATGTAGTTTTCTACAAGCAAGTGTAAAGTACATAGGTTTTATTATAGATAAAACAGGTCTTCGCCCCGATCCACAGAAACTTGAGGCTATTTATGAGGCTCCCCAACCTACGAATGTCTCCCAATTGAAAAGCTTTTTAGGTATGCTTCACTACTATGGTAAGTTTATACCTAACCTTAGTATGATATTACATCCATTACATGCATTGCTAAAGAAAGGCGTCGACTGGGAATGGAACAATAAATGTGAGGACTCATTTGCGAGTGCAAAACGTGCATTGTGCAGCAAGCGCGTGCTGGCGCACTACGAGGAGGGGCGGCCGCTGGTGCTGGCCGTGGACAGCAGCGCGTACGGGCTGGGCGCCGTGCTGGCGCACCAGTACTCCGACGGCAGCGAGCGCCCGCTCTCGTGTGTATCGAGAACACTCAATTCGGCTGAAAAAAACTATAGCCAGCTTGACAAAGAAGCACTCGCTATCTTCTTTGGTATCACAAAACATCACCAATACTTGTATGGCCGGCACTTTATTTTACGCACCGACCATCAGCCGCTGAGTTATATTTTTGGTGAAAAGGGAGGCATTCCGCAGACGGCAGCTAGTCGTTTGCAAAGGTGGGCAGCTCGTTTAGCTGCATATAATTTTACGACAAAATTTGTTAGATCTATTGATAACGGACCAGCTGACGCATTGTCTCGCCTGCCGCTGCCGAGCGAGCGGCCGGTCGTCGAGCCGGTCCGCTACGTAGACTTGGTGCGCGATACGATGCCGGTAAGTTTTAAGGAGATCGGGGCGGAAACTACCCACGATAAGATTTTAACTAAAATTAAAGGCTACGTTCAGTTTGGGTGGCCGGCTGCGCCCAGTTGTGATGAGGAGAAACCTTATTTCGCTCGCAAGGACGAGATTGTGCTTGATTTAGGCTGCTTGATATATAAATATAGAATAGTTATACCCCCATCATTGCAAGCTAGGGTTTTAGCGGAAATTCACGAAGGGCACTTAGGAATTAATAAAATGAAAAATTTATCACGAAGTTATGTGTACTGGCCTAGCCTGGACCCCGATATTGAAAAGGTATGTCGTACCTGTGAAGCGTGCCGTGCAGTGCGCGATGCCCCACCGCACGCGACCTTGCACCCGTGGGAATTTCCACTGAAGCCCTGGCAGCGAATCCACGCGGATTTCGCTGAGTGCGCGGGTAAGAAATACATCATTGTAATAGATGCGTTTTCGAAATGGATTGAAGTGATTTGTATGAGTAAAACGGACGCTGAGTCCACGATTTCTGTGTTCCGATCTATATTTTCTAGGTTTGGCTTACCGTCACAACTGGTCACAGATAATGGCCCACCATTTCTGTCATTCGATTTTAAGGAATATTGTAGCAAGAACTGTATTAAACATGTCACGTCGGCACCGTACCGGCCTCAAGGAAATGGAGCTGCAGAGAATGCAGTCAAAACTATAAAGAAGGTAATTAAACGGGCCATTCAGGAAGGGGAAAATGTTCACAAAGCATTGTGTAAATTCTTATTTCAGTATAGGAATGTCGAACACGCGACTACAAACGTCTCGCCGGCCGTGGCGCTCCTAGGCCACCGCCTGCGCGGACGCCTGGATGCGCTGCGGCCGGACGTGGCGGCCGTGGTGCGCGACGCGCAGGCGCGGCAGGTCGCGCACAAAGGCGGGCGCGAGCGCGACGACATTGCGCTAGGAGAGCCGGTGCTCGTGCGAGATTATTCTAGCAAGGGGCAGAAGTGGGCCGAGGGGAATGTTACAAAGAAAACGGGTCCTTTATCGTATAAAGTTCAATTGCGAGATGGTACTCAATGGCGTAGGCACCAAGACCAAGTCATTTCAGTCAAACCAACTCGTAATACCCGGTATTCTTTGTCTCGGCCTAATTCCAATGGGTCAAGCGATTCATCGTTGAGGCCGGCGGCCAACGATGTCGACGATGACAGGTTCGAAGATGCAGCGGAGGAGGGTGTGGAAGACGAGAGCCTTGGAGGACAGCCTTCAGCTGCCTCATCATCGCCAGCACAGGTCCCTCAGACCGCGGACGAGAGGTCTGCGACCCCTCCTTTGCTGGGTGTTTCGGCTCGAGCTCTGCGAGCTATGAAACGAGCCAAACCATAGATTAAGTAGATACTATTTATTTAAGGTAGGTACCTTATGTTGAAAGACATTTAATTTGTTATTATTATTAGGTACCTATTCTTTCAATGTGCTAGGTTAGATTTAGAATTGTAAGGGTGTTGGTTCTTTAGATACCTAAGCTTAGATTAAGAAGGGAAAGATGGAGGGTTGACGCCTACTGATAAATGAAGGTAGGCGCAAATATTGAATAAACCAGTCTGTGTTCTAACCGGCCTTTCATTAGACGCTCCACTCACTAAAAAATTTTGTTGTAGGACGACCCAGAAGAACTAAAACAAGAGCGCCAACAAGACCCATCACGGATCAGTCACAGGATATAGACGAAGGTGAGTGAGTTACCATATCAACCTTATTTTATTTGTATGTAGTGAAACGTAATAGGGCTTAGGCTTAGTTTTTTTTATCGATTATTTATGGTATTTCACTACCGCAAAAAAAAATGACATCCACTAATTAATAACAAAAAATAAAACTGCACTGTTTTGGGTGACAAAAACGCTGCTCTTTTTCTGTGACGTCACAGTTTGTCAACTCAGTGCTTCTATTTCTTCAAACAAAATAAAATTAGAAACAAATAAATAAGTGATAAATGTGTAATAAAAAAAAATCTTTGTCTTACTTTCGAACAAGATATCCGGCTAAAAGTTTCATGAAAATACGGTCAACGGTGACATCATATTCAGAAGTTTTGCGATTGAGTCTTAAAATATCCAGTTTTCTTTTATTACATATCAAAATAAAAATATCAAATAAATATCTATACAGATATATTTCCATACCAATAAAGAAAACAAATATAAATAAGCAGCTTTTTTTTTTGCCGCATACATACCCTATTGACACTCAAAACGGCCCTTTACCGATGACATTCTTAACCAGTTTCTGTGGCGCAAAAAACAGATCAATCATTTGATCGTGATTCGGATTGAAGAAATGTCGAAGGCGCATCCATGGCAATGAAACCCTTTATGGCCTCTACTTCTTTTATGGATGCGTCAAGCTGAAGACAAGTCGCTACGTCGCTCATTAGGGGCGGCCTATGTCCAGCTGTGGACTAAAACAGGCTGATAATGATGGCCTCTACATCTCAAAGTCGCAGTCCGGGGCGTGACTGTCAGGGGCATTGTCCAACCGATTACACTTATCCATCTCTTTTTTCATAGGATGCTGTTTCTAAGCAGTAGGGCGAAATTGCTATAAAAAGCTTTGATTTAAATTTTGCAGGTCTAGAAGAATTCTGGCGCACATGTCGCACGCCGCCCGGCAGCGAAGACGCGTCATCGATGTCTGCACGCACGCCGCTCACGTCGCGCTCTCTGCACTCACTCTCGTCTCTCGCCTCGCCCTCGCCGCTGCGACACTCGCCGACACTGCAGCGGGACGACACTATGTAAATAACCTGATGATTTTTATTATGCATACATGGGCGCTTTGCGCTTATTAGGGGCCGCCGTCGTTCACCATGGGCTTATTATAATGTTACTTTAATACTTTATGCCCAGCCCACGGCATCGCACGCGTTGTTTTTGTGGGAACGTTAAAGGTTATATCTATCTCATGGGAACTGATTTATCCCATAAAAAAGTAGCCTATGTTTTCGAAGCTTAGAACCTGCACGCTAAATTTTAGTCCAATCAGCAACCTTATTGTCTCACTTGAAATCCATTACCAGTGAACTTCAAGTCCATTACCAGTGGTTAACCTATAGTCAGAATTTTGGCGGTATTGTCTAAGATATTTAACTGGTCTTCAGTTTCGGAATGAACGATCCATGTAGTACCTACTAGTTATTCTGTAGCTCCACCTCTTCATCAGTACGCTAAAATATAACTAGATGTCGCCACTAGAAAAATTAGAAGGCGCTATCGAAGCGTTCGCGCTGCGAGAAGGCTTTTGAAATCTAAGTTCTAATATGTATCATCAGTCCTAAAACTGCTGGACATAGGCCTCCCTATGATATTTTTGAAAGCGTGATATCACCTATAGTGAGCAATGCTTAGAAATTATTGTGATCGATACTACTAGCGCCCGTTTTATTATCTTACTTACACCATAATTGCATCATTATTTTTGTGATGTAAGTAAGTACATTATAAGATTCATTAAAATTTTATTTTGAAGAACGGGACATTGTCATAGATTAGGTTTTATAAATATGTTGGTGAAAT
Organism: Eupithecia exiguata; assembly: GCA_947086465.1. Taxonomy (NCBI): domain Eukaryota; kingdom Metazoa; phylum Arthropoda; class Insecta; order Lepidoptera; family Geometridae; genus Eupithecia; species Eupithecia exiguata. The sequence goes on along the minus strand of OX352238.1, from coordinate 6,149,239 downwards.
CATTTCGGCGTTACACAATACCAAAATATGAAGTTTCCATTCATTCACTAGGTTTAATTTCGCTGGTAATGGATGTTGCATGTCTCAGCTATTTACACAATACGAAAGTGGTAATTCAAGTCCAGCAGCCTTATTGTCACAGCCGGTTTTTCATCCGCTTGTCACATCGTGTTTGTTAACAACTTGTCATTTGCTAGCAAATTGTCTACCCGGCTGTCGTCAACGATGTGTTTTACGTTTATACTATTATCAAAAATAACAAGTGGATGAAAAACCGGCTGTCAGCTATTTACACAAAACGAAAGTGAAATTCGAAATCCAGGCTAGGTATCAAATGTCAAAAATCAAGTCGATGACTATTATCACTTGACTTAGACAATAAGACTGCCGGTATAACATCAGGCGGAATGTGCTGGGCAGCTGCGTAAAAATTTAATGTGACTATTTTTTAACCAACTTCGAAAGAAAGGGAGGAGGTTTTATGTACGGCTGTATGTATGTTTTTTTATGTTGGTCTATTTCTCCGTCATTTATGGATCGATTTGGCTGATTATTTTGCAGTTGTATAGAGGTGGTCCCATAAAATATTTCGAGGGATTAGTATTTATCCCGCAAACTTAAAAAACTGTTTAAACCTAAGGGATTCGAAGTAGTCCTTTAAAACAATCAAATTATTGTTTCCAGGTACAGTGTCACATCTGGAGAAAGCACACCCGTGTTATTGGAATGTGGTAAGTTCTCAAATTACATCATGCTGCTTTGGTACATGTCCCTTTTAACTTGACTTACCTGTCTGACAGCAAGCTTTCTTTAAGAGGGCGCAATACGCGACATCTTGTGAAAAGGATAGGCGTTAGCGCAAAAATAAGTTATGCTTATTAAAAAACTATACAAATTATCAAGAAACTGGTTCAAGGAACCAAATAATTAGTACAAATCTAAACATAAATCATTTCAATAAACCGCAGGGTTCCTAAGATCTCGACTAAATTATGTGTAAAACACACGGTCATCACTTTCATGATTTTTTAGGGTTCCATACCCAAAGGGTAAAAACGGGATCCTATTACTAAGACTTCGCTGTCCGTCTGTCACCAGGCTGTATCTCATGAACCGTGATAGTTAGAAATTTTCACAGATGATGTATTTCTTTTGCCGCTATAACAACAAATACCTACTAAAAAACAGAATAAAATAAATATTTAAGGGGGCTCCCATGCAACAAACGTTATTTTTTTGCCGTTTTATAGATAATGGTTCGGAACCCTTCGTGCGCGAGTCCAACTCGCACTTGGCCGGTTTTATTTCTAAATCGTATTTTCAATTTACATTTATGTAAGAGTTTTTACCACGGGGATCCCTTGAATACTGAAATCAGGTCTAGTTTCCAACCAAACCAGTTAGGTTCGCCTCTTAACGACAAGTAGTGCAGGCGTCTTCGTGCAACATGTGCAATGTCTTACGTAAATATTTACAGAAGTATCCCGTTGCAAGTCCTCTGACAACGTTGGAACTAAAGCACCGAACACACCGCCGCCGTCTCGGTCCTCGGACAACGTCAACACGATGGGTATGTAAAGGTTGTCGCAGATCAGCTGCGCACTGCTACAACGCAGCACAAAAAGATGTATTCAAATATGGTCTTTAACTCGTAACATTAAAGGCATAAATTACCGAGAGCGCGACTACGAACGTCCCGTTTCACGTTTACCTTTCAGTCATCAATAAAGCCAAATGTCACTTTTGACAAGAGGCGCTCACAGTGGTTTCGGTTTGTAGCACGGTCGCTGATATCGCAATATGGCGGATGTAATGACGTCATCGATGACGTCACACAGGACATCGTTGTGATTGTGACGCTTATACGGAACGCTTGTGAGCACGATAATATCGATTTTAGCGTAATTCGGAATCTGTTTGGAATGCACCGTTAGATGAATTTAAGATTGACGGCATAAGATGACAGACACGGACCACTCGTTTGAAGCTTGTGGGAAGCGATTTTGTCACTGTAAAATATATCTAAAGATAACGTACATAAGCCCATATTTGAATGTACTTTTTTGTGCTTTGTTGTAGCGGTATCGGATTAATGAGCGCAGAGCTTTACTTTCACACTATATTTCAACTCTATTTTAAGTTCGATTGATTGGATTTTACGAGGGCACATGAAAGTTTAAAAGCACTGTGTAAGTGTTGGTCATTGTGTTTTTCGCTTAAGTGTAAGTTGCCTCTGTGAAAAATGTTTGCTTTACGAGCTTGATCTAGGGTCTTCACCAAAATCTATTTTGTACCTAAATGAAGTAGGCACCTACATTACATTGAGTTATTAGATTAGAAGCAAAACATGACTCCTATACTTTTTAGAGTATACCCTCAAAAGAAAATACCTATTTGGAGGTTATTGCTTAAATTTTAATGGTTATTTCAACGTATGATATTTTTTTTTATATTGATCCTATTGACAATCCTGCACTTTATATTGCATTATTATACAATTTACATAATATATGTATTGAGTTATCATGATTAATTCAGCTGTAGCTCCCTCCCACCCATCATGGGCGTAACTAATTTGACCACTATTCATCGGTGTATTGTCGTTTCGCCCATTAACTAATTTATCAATCAACTATTTATACCTTTAACCACATTTATTCCAGGATCATTGTAACATTAATATTATTATTGTGCAAAATCTGAAACTTGTATTTACAATTACATTTATATGCATGGCAAAGGAAGCAAGCAACGCTTTTTATGATCACCGCAAACGAAGCTGGGTTTAAGCGTTCACTTAAGTCTACCTATACATTGGTTAACCATATTGTAAAAGAATAAAAATAAATAAATAAATAAATAATGCTGGACAATTCACACAGCATTATCTAGCCCCAAGCTAAGCAGAGCTTGTGTTAAAAGAAGGGTGTTATTATCACAGAACACCTCGCAGGCTTGTGTGGCCTGGCCTGCGAGGCTCACTCTGCTAAACGCTATGATAATTCCACATGAAGCCTTGGTATCTTGATTATTATGCAATATTCGCGTATTGTCACGTCGACTGTCTGTGCGGAGAAGCGGTCATTTGATTTTCAAACCGCAGCGTGATAACACAGATTACAGATTAAATGACCGCTACTCCGCACAGACAGTCGACGTGACAGTACGCAGCGTACTGGTCAATAAAACAAAGCTTTAGGTGGAACATCTGCTTGTCACATCAACTATTATTACAAAGTATCTTCTTTCACGGTGCTACCACAAGTTTAAGGATTTTGCACAATAAGTACACGATGCGTAGGTAACGGGTGCGCGCGCACTCCAGGCAAGGCGCGCCCGTGGTCCGTGGCGGGCGTCAATGCGGACAATAACGCGGCGGCTTGCACCACCGGTGAGATACCACCCTGCATGTTTATATATTCCAGTCAAATTCGATGTACAATGTTTGTAAACAAACCGCCTATACACCTCAAATTCACTCAGTTGCCGCATCTTCTCGATTTGCGATCCTTCCTTCCTGAATATTTATTACAACTATATCTGAAACTCGACGCCAAGCAAGTGAGTGTTAGTTTTTTTCAAACAATTCACATCGTGTTCGTCTACTGTAAAGGCGCATGGTAACACCTTCATAGGCTGGAATCACGCGGCTATAGTCAATATGAATTGTTGCTGCGATGATTGAGCTGTATCTTGATTACACTAATATGTGTGCACATTATTTGAAACGAAACCAAATCGTAACGCAAACCATGGGAGGAGAATGGGTTAAATCCGGTTGCGGGTGTTGATTATTAACTTTTAGAGTTCCGTAGTAAAAGGGTGAAAACTGAACGCTATTATATTACTAAGCCTCTGCTACCTGTCCGTCTGCGGGCTGTATCTCATGAACCGTAAGACAACAAATAATAAATATTAAAATAAAGGAGAGCCTCATTTAATTTTAATATTTATCGCTCCCGTACAAAAAACGTCATTTTTTGTCTACTTTTGTCGAGGCTGTATCTCTTGAACGTAATAGGTGACTACCACTATAACAACAAAAAATAATAAATTTAATAATTAAAGTCCAATGTCCATACCCAGTTGAGTGCTGATCACTGAAATTAAGCAACGTCGGGCGCAGTCAGTACTTAAATGGGTGACAGAATGAATTTGACTGTTTGCTAAAAAAATTATCAATTATTAAGGTTTTCTATTGCAAAATAGCTATGTACGATGGTACAGAACCCTCAGTGTGCGAGTCGACTCGCATTTGGCCGGTTTTATTTAGTTCCTCATCTACCTACGTAAATATTAATGTAATCAAGATGCCCTGCTCCTAAGTGCACCTTAGAACCTTCAAATTGTATGCGAATGCTGCTAATTAATATGTTGTCATCAATTCTTAATTAGTTCTTTGCATCTCACACTATTGGCTTGAAAGTTTTTCAATAGCTACTAGGTATTGCAGTGACTTAACTTTGTTCTCTTGTATCGCAGTGTCTTTCAACGTTATCTTTTGTGTTATATTTTCTGAAAAGATTAGGTTTTGTTTAAGCTTAGTTCAATAGTTGTACTAAAAAACTGATTATGTTACTAAATAAATGGTTTATGTTTGAATTAGATTAAAAGCCATGAAAGTCTGCAAAATATGTTTGTAAGTTTCAAGTTGATTCGATCATTTTAGATTTAAGTTTGTTTCACCTTCATAGTCGAAACATCCAATCCAATCCATTGAATATTTATCATTGCATCGACTATTAAAACTTTCTACCATTTCACATTCGCATTCTAAACACAGAAACTTATATTACTCTACCTAACTATCCTTAGCATGCTGAATCTTGCGAACTCAAACTATATTTTTTTAATCATAATATTGCTTACCTTAATCTATTATGGGTTTCCGTTCAAGGACCCAATTATGATAAAATAATTACTTCTCAATGACAAATGGTATAGTCGCAAAATTGCCACGTATAATACCGAAAGGTGGTGATTCTGCGATGATGCTATTGTCATGGTTGTGCGGAATAGGGCCTGACCTATCAACTAAGCTTCACAAGTTTTAACTTAGGTACTTTGAAAGGTAAATCAATCCAACCTTATCGCTCTAAATTGCTTTAACCGACATTCACATTAGGTCGCAAGGAGTACGACAGCCGCGCGACTTGTCGTGATCGTCATATCAGACGGCGCGGGTGGCAGCGCGGCAGCCGCACTGCTTGCGACCTAATGTGAAGGGACCCTAAAGCTAATATCAAATGTCGCCAAAACTGAACTTATTTAATAGCAATATAATTGATGCTATCCTATTTTTAGAGGGGACGGCATTACAGCTATTATAAACATTATCGTTGTTACGTTTGAGTTCGCAAACCCATGTTCTACCTAGTGTATAAAACATTTGGGTGGTGGTCAACAGAAGGCGTGGAGGCGTGTGTCGGCGGCAGCATCGTAGGGATCACCCCGGGCGCCGCACTAACCAGTAACCAACTTTCTGACGCTATTCTGTACTGATGCTCTGTCAATGTTGGCGCTGGCTGTATAGGTAAAGCTTTGCTGCTTGGTGTTCTGTGATATATTGCATGAATTTCTTAATGCCGATTGATTTGGCGTTTCATCGTCACGTACAGGCGTTTGTAGAGCCAGTGCAGTGCTGGTAACACGATGGATAATGAAATGCTCAGGCGCTGGCTTAACATTATTGCATATCAGCAAAAAAAAACACGTAGATACGAGCGACATCTTCGAGTGGTTCTGTTGCTCATTCATCATATCAGCCGATAGAGGTCCACAGCGGCCATTATGTCTCCACCATAATATCTCCACGATGAGCTGCCCGCATCCAGCGATTTCCCGCGACCTACACTACCTTATTCAACCTCCTTCAACACCTGATAACACTAACCAATTTTCAAACGCTTTCTGATAAAATAATACCTACACAAACCTACTCAGACTCACCTACTCAGAAAGTTGATTTTTCCTGTTTCAAACATAACCTAAGAAGTTCGTCATTGCAAGCGCACTAAAAAGCGGGACGAAAATCTCTATGGAATTTCATTTATCTTGCGTTTAGCGGGAGAGAAAAGTGTATGGAAATCCATTTCTAACGTGTTATTTTTTTTAATAGGCCGTATGATTTATCCTCTTCCGTACTATTCGTAACAATAAATTTGCATTTATTGCGTACGATTTTCACATAATTCGAGTTTACATTTTCAATTTACAAGAGTGATTTTGAAGATTTTCCTCGTAGGTGTTTAAAGCACTATGTATTATATTATATCCCAAGCAGCAACCAAGCGTAATGAACACCTAAAAAGCAGCCAATATAGCACTTAACGCTTTTTTACAGCTGTATAAGAACGTTGAAAAGATATTGTAGTGTTATAATGTCGGTTTAGGAGCAATTATTCAGCTCTAACTGTATTAAGTCTGTATTAAGGAGTCAAAGTACGCTTAAAGTTCTAAATCAGTGTATGATAACTGTCTTGTACAGCTTTAAGTTTCCTGTAACGCTTTAATCTCATTTTAGTATTAAAGCTGTACAATAGCTGCATTTTGCATACCGTCACTTACTTAATACAGCTTAGAGCTGTATTATGGTGGTCCTCAAATCTTAATGCTGTATTATGAAGTAGGCAAACGCTCTTCTACAGCTTCTTTTTATGGTGTAATTGTACACCGTTTTACAGACTATAGCTGTATAATTTCTGTCTTTGAGAGTAATAAACAGCAATAAAAGTAAATGACGCCTATAGTACAGCCTTAATCTGTATAAGTGACAGAGTCGCCATTTTGAATTATTGTGCATTTATATGCTGTTTTGGACTGCATCACTTTACAATATAATACAATACAAAATTCTTTATTGTACACCACAAAGTAAAGCTTTTTATTTTTAAGTTTTTTATTATTATTTTTTATTTTTTATTATTATTATTTTTTATAATTTTTTTTATATTTTTTTTTTAATTTTTTTTATAATTTTTATTATTATTATTTTATTTTTTTATAATTTTTTTTTATATTTTTTTTTTATTTATATATATATTTTTTTTATTATTTAATCTTATTTCTAGTTAAATTTAATTCTATTTTGTTTGGTTTTATTGTGTAATAATTTTAAGTGACATTTTATAAATTTGTATTTTGTTATGGATTCGATTTGTGATCTAAAATAAATGAGTTAATATAATAATATAAAGCTAAAACAAAACAGATATAAACATTAAACATAATAGTACAATGGGCGGCCTTATCGCTTAGCAGCGATTTCTTCCAGGCAACCTTTGGATGGAAAGAAATTTGAAAATTTAAGAAAGGCAGGGGTGTATACAACATAATACATAGGTAATAATAATTATTAAATATTTATAAGCACGTAGAAACATAAATTAATATAAAAATACTTCATAAAATAGATAATATACACGGAATAAATAAATACCAAGAACGAAGAAAAAACATAATTTAGCACAAATATTTACTTTATTTATTTCTTTACAAATTCTAGGACGCAAATCTACAATAATTGCTTTGAAATTTCTAGAAAATAACTTTATTACTTACTTTATTTTCGAAAACATGATGTGATCTCGCAGTGCATTTTGGTTTTTCACTTTATATTACGTATCCCTAAAAAGAGTTACAGGTTATGTTCTAAACACTGCTATGCAGCATTAATAGTAAATTTATTCGTTTATACAGCCCTTCAACAGCTTAAAGCTGAATACTAGTACCCATTACCTACATAGTACAGCTATTAATGCTATAAGTATTAAGAGTTACAGGTTATGTTCTAAACACTGCTATGCAGCATTAATAGTAAATTTATTCGTTTATACAGCCCTTCAACAGCTTAAAGCTGAATACTAGTATCCATTACCTACATAGTACAGCTATTAATGCTATAAGACCATCAAAATAGAATCTAAGCTGCTTAGCAAATTGTCGCCATTTTATCAATTACAAATCGAAGATTACGAACATGAATACATAAAAATTAGACTAATGTTTTTATGTTTATCAATATTTTCAGTTTGTCCAATAACCTACTATGCACCAATGAGGCTCTACGTCCATTAATTCAAACATTTTTAAATTCTAACCTATAAAAACCATATTTACTTACCTTATTTAATATCTCTTCCCTGGTTATTTTGCGGGCGCGTTTATTTTTTATCACAAAACATATATATGTCCACAATAAATTTATTTTTGCACGATAATGCACTGTATCCTGCGCCTATCGAATCTCCAAATCTTTAAACACAAAGCGTTTATAATAAAATGTCACTTTGATCAATACAGCTGTTATAATTGAACGCCATCATTAAAATATATCTTCTGTTTCGTTTTAATTCTTTTGTAACACTGTTCAACAGACTTTTTACAGCGTAAAGCTGCACAAGTGTGTTACAATGTAGTAATTGGAGTGTATTGGTTTCCTCTTACACCATAGTACAGCTGCAAAACAGCTATTATGCAGCCTATTTTATGCTTATACAGCTACTGTACAGCTAATATAACACAAAACGCTGTATAATTTGTGCCCATTTTAGCTGTATAAGAGCTGTATAAGCGCTTATACAGCCTTTATGCAGCAAGTAATACAGCATTAAGAGTATAAACGAACTTTAATACAGCTGTTATACAGCTTGTGATGCTGCTTGGGATAGTAATGACATGAATGACTATATAGTAATGACAAACTCGATAGGAATCGGGCACATTCTCTCCTAGGTGTACAGAACAATGTACCTACATGTTTCAACTTTCATCAACCCAAACCCTTGATTGAGAAGACCCTAGGATAAAATAAGTAATTCTACAAAGAACAAAAGGTAAAATTTTAATAAAAGTAGTAAAGAAAACTACTCGTTTCTAGAATCCAAGATATTTTGTCAACAAAGTCATGGATGAATAAAAACTTACAAAAACTGTTTATTTATTTATTTATTAAATAGGACATCCAACATGAGATCACTTATGGCTAGTTAGTAACAAGTAACAAGTTTAACTACAGAAAACTACAGGTAAGGTCATCATTTAAAACAAAATCTTTGACAACACATATTACACACGTGGTACCAAAAAAGTTCAAATTCGAGTTCGAGACAAAATGAATAAAAAGCATTCATAACAAAAAATGGTTGGTTGGTTGATAATGCTGGTCATTGCCTATGGTTTTTGAACGCATAAGAGAGGGTTTATGATATTTGGGTAGATAAAATATTTTCCACCAAGATTTTTTTGGTTTTGTAACCCCTTTGTTTAAAAATTACTAGGATTCTAGAAGCGAGTTTCGAAGGCATATCTAAATGTTGTTTTATTTTATGCTCTAAATTAAACCTTAGGGTAGCATTTCCAATGTTATATTATATTGTAGTGCATCTTAGTACGTAATTAAATATAAAATAGGCTTTTGTAATAGGTACTTTAGTGAAGTGATTTTTTATAGTATTTCTAGTTTTCTTTTATCACAGTGGGTTTTAGATTGTGATCTTTATGGACGCTTGAATATCATTTTGTAAACATTTTAAAATAAGTCTTCAAGTTTTAAATATAGTGGCATGGTATAAACAAACATTTTACATGAAAATAATACGATACAGTTATGCTTTTTAATAATTCGGTATTCTGCTAATATAAGTTCTAATGCTCACTAATATTTTTTCTTCTAGGCTCAATGATGCGAGATCATCCTTTAACTCCAGGTAAAATATGTACCTACCTACCTTAATAAAACTAGTAGGCATTCATTATCAGACTACGTTAGTCCACTGCTAGACATCGGCCTCCCCTTATGAGCGCCCTGTCTTCAACTCGACGCATCTGGACGCCTATATTTACCCTAATGCCTATAAGCCTATGGAAGAATGTTGCCCCTAAGGTTTTGTATTATAATGCGTAAGCCCTTGCACTCTGGGTAATTTCTAAGAAATTAAATAAGTTCCCAGAATTTTTTGATTTCGGCGGGACTAGAACCCATTATTTCAAATTAGTGTGGGACGCGCGAGTTCGAGTCGCGAAATCGAAAAAAATTTGAGATTTAATTTAATATTTCCCTTGCTTTCAAGAATATCTTTTTTCTCCAAATATGGCTGACGTAACCTAAAGAGCACAGAAGCAAAATTTACCAGATTATTAATTGAGCGTTCTGTATTTTCCAGAGGGTACAGATACCTAAGCGAAGCACAGGCGCCCACGCGCCCGTACCACCACGTGATAAGATGAGCAGGGTTCCACGACGCGAAGGATCCTCCCCAGGACGCTCACTATTGTGCCACGTAGAATTTAAATTTTACAACTATTTCATCTACCGTTTACAAATAAGTAGCGGGTAAAGCCAAGCCTTTCGATTGATTTTACAATTTTAATCTTTCTTATGCGTTGCGAATACTTATTTACGGAGAGGTAGACAGTAAAATAGCTACTGAATAGTATTATCATTCTAATTCTTCATTTCAAATTTAAATAAGATATTTACATAAAATTATTATAAATGCAGTCATAATAAAAATAACAAGTAAGTGACATACTCGTAGAATTATATTATATTCATTTCGTATTTCCTGTGATTGATTTTAGTTTTACTATTGGGTCATAGTCATTAAATTATTTAACCACATTTATGTTATTTTAGGCCTGCCTATATTTAATGTCACGAGACTAATCACTAATCAGGGTGCAAAATGATATAAATCTTAGGTTCTCTTTAAGTGCTTATTTCATGGCCAATATTTATTTTAAGTGCGTCAACTATAGACTAACGCGAAAGTGGAGAAACAAGTTATTTTTAAACAATTTTGATAAAAATATTATTGTTTTGGTTGGTGATTAGTTTCTTTTCATGTTCGCGGGAAAAGGGGCCTTAGGATTATGTCTGTTACTTGAGGCCTAAAATGTATTCTTTCGTAAAATATTTTAGGTGTTGCCAGAACTTGCCGTCAAGATACAGAACAATAATAAAATGTATTAATTTTGAATGCATGTTCAGTCAACGTCAAATCATAACAGAGTAATCTTTTTTATGCATTTTATTATTAATGTAAGCGGGTTAACTACGAACCTTATGTTGATAGTTAACCGCTCTTTCATAATGAATTCTTCTAAGTACGATAGCTTTTAAAGTAAAAAAGCGTTTTAGGTATTATTGAAGCGTGTTCAAAGTTTATGGAAAGTGTTTTTGTCGTTAACTGTACCAGAACTTTGTTTTTTGAAGTTGGTCGATGGCAAAGACAAAGAATGGTTTGTTTTGTGATTTCGTATAGGACGGCGAATTGAGAACACAGGCACCGATTTTACAATAAATAGTAAGTTAACTTAGCACAAATAATTTGCCAACAGAGTAAGATCTGCCAAGAAATTGGCCACAACTAGTCATGTAAAAAAGGCCTATGTTCTACGCACAAAATGTATTGCTGTATAAATGCATACCGCGCCTGTTATCTTCCATTGTACATTCCTTATAAATTTTACGTAAGATTTTGAAAACATTCAAGTGTGATTATTAAAATATGAAGTTCAAAACATGAAATGAATTTTAGGATAGTACTCATTGCAGTGATGTAAGGTTCAATTTTAAGATAATTCTGTAAATTTAAAAAACGCCCTATGATGTAAGTGTTCACTAGAGTAAATATTTATTGAAAACATTATAATTATTTTATCTGTCACTAAGGCTGTCTCTTTTATTAGATTTCTGTGTATGTATTGACAACCTTAAATTGTAGATGTAAATTGCTAAATTATTTCATAGTATTTTTATATTATTCATTCCAATTATTCGTTTTTTTTAGCCTTTTGGTACCAGACTGATTTTAAGGTACTTTTATTTGGTGCAATGTATGTCTAGAGCGTTGTGATAATCTGTTTTAATTACATACAGTAATAAAGCGATAAAATGTAATGCAATACTACTTATTTCTTCGAAATCCTTTCCTATGAAATTTTTCTCGAGGTTTAACATAAATTAAAACAACTGTGTTTATCAAATGTAGTAGGTGTATGTATTGAACAATAAAAAATTTAATATATTTACATCCTTAATTTCTATGGAGAAGAATTGTTGTTGAATAAACCATATCACTGCCTAGTCATATCATTATATCTTTAATCAGTGGCATCGCGTACGTAACGCTTTGATTTAATTAACTTGGTTATACAAATTATCGTATAAAATACAGTTTAGCATGATTTGTGGGCGCGGCCCCTTACGGGACGATGTGGCCACAAACCGTTCGGAGAAATTCTCAACAAGAGCAATAATCAGCAACAGAATACTTCACTTTTTAACATAATAGTATTTCCAAACATGTGGCTTCTACTATCCATCATAAAATCTTACAAAATCAGTCAAATTGATATAAAAATAAATGCTTATATCCTATTTCATTCATTGTTATGAATATTTGATTGAATAAACTATTTTTTAAATTTTCCTAAGTTATTAATATTAGAAGAATTTAGGAGAAAGGTGGTTAATCCAATCATACAAAGAACAAAAATCCGTTTTTTATGAGAACAAAGGACTTAAGGCTAAGGATGCGTTTCTTATGAACCGAGATGCGTAAAATCCAAACTAATAATTATTAATTCGAAAGTAACTGTCTGTTACCCTTTCAATTCCTAAACGACTGAAAAGATCTATGAAATATTGCAAGGATTTTAAATTTAGCGTCTGATCCTAGTTCCATCAACAATTGTTCATCCGAAATAACTGTTTACACTTGTGTTTACGTGATACAATAGGCTATTTGACTACATTAAAAATAAATTCCAAATTGTTTTTATCCTAGTCAGTGACAATGTATCAAAGTGTAATCAGGTGATTTTTATTAAAAATATGCCTTTTTTATGTAAAAAAATAGGATTAAAATTACACATTTTTTGATACATGATCACGTTACCGAAAACGCTATGTGTTTGGTTGGATGAGTTCATTGACGCTAATCTGAGGATGTGTGACGTCACTTGCGACCCCGCCACACCACACCTAACAAGAAGAGCTCTTGTTAAGTGTGGTGTAGTAAGTAAATTCAAGATGGTGGCGGGGTGACGTCATAGCTTGGAACACGGTAGCCATGACAGAGATTATATTATATAAATTGGGTTTTGGCGGCATTATTTTATTCGAACTTTAAAATTAGTTTTCATAACTAATACGACTGGCCTTGAAGAAATATTAATTACACTTTGCATTACGTTACGTTAGAATTATTTCCCAGTAGTAGTCAAGTAACCTATTGGGTACAAGTCATCTCACAGTTCACACTGAGACGCAACGCTGCGCGCACGCGTGTAAAGTTACATTTTGAATCAAACAAAATATAACTGTATTTACTACGTAAAAAGGTACAATTATTACTGACACAATACGAAAACTCGCCGGGCTTGCGCCGATTTGTATCTTTTTGTGTAGTAAGTAATCGTTTTTGAACGGAAAACAAGAAATTAACAGCTTTTTCTTTCCTTACAGAATTGAACACGTTGCTGTTATAATAGGTAGGTTACATAATTCCTCCATACTGATTTACAGAAAGTATGGAGTTGTACGAGGACAAGAATAATAAAATAATCACGTTTTCATTCCAGTAGCTATAATATGTATTAATAACATACATATTATAGCTACTCATTCAATTACAATAATTCCACTACAAATGGAACAACTCAATCCAATTTTATACATAGGTACCTAATGAAACCATTTAATAATTAGCCCCTTCGTTGCGACCCTGTTGCAGCAAATTGAATAAGAAGTTTCACCAAAATACGAGTGCAACGGGTTTGTAACAAGATTGGCTCGACTGATCTAGTCCTATTAAATTAATTAAACTACTCTAAGTTTAAGATTCGATTACGGTACATACTAGCGGACATTATAGTTATTGCTTGCGTGTATTAAATACTATATCACACTTTACAATTACTTGTAAACTGTCTCATAAGAATGTAGGGTCCTGTAAAATATTCTCCGGCAACATTTTATGCATATCACCAATATTGGTTAACAAATGTAAATGTGTCTCTTCACTTCACAAACAGCATAGAACACGCAGACTATGTTAGACGGTTACTGTTTTGTCAGTGATACGAATCCGGTAAGCTTGGGCATTCTGTTTCTTGTTCTAAAACAAGTAATGCCAACACCGATCGCGTTTATCAATGGCAATGTCTGCTTTAGCGAAAATATCAAGGATTCGGCGCCAAGTCTTTCTTTGGTTCCTCGACATTGCTGGCGTTTTTCATATCGTCTTTTGTGTCATCAGCTGAAACAAAAAAATCAATTTAGGGACTCCATCCATGGTTACTCATTCATAATCCACGTCTCTCTTTGGCTTGTGGAGCAGAACCTAACGGATTTGGTTGTCAAACTAGGCCTAGATCTCAGTATTCACGGGATCCCCGTGGTAAAAATACTCGTATTACATAAAATTCAACATATTTTGTTTGCTTCCTGGAATGTGAAAAAAAAACAAAAGTGCACTGTTTCACACATCATTTGGTTGAGATCTCAGGAACCCTGCGGGGTCTATTGATATGATCTATGTTTTGATTCGTTGGTTATTACTAATTTTTTGGTTCCATGAACCAGTTTCTTCATAAGTTGTGTTGTTTTCTTGTAAATAAGCAAAAACCTGATTTTTGCGCTTACGCCGCGCCGCGCCATTCCTAAAACATATGCTCTGTCCCGCTCCTATGAATGCAAAATCCTATACCTATCCTTTTCACAAAACGGCGCGTATTGCGCCCTCTTAATGTTTATCTGATGAGATGGATTAGAAGGGTTCTTTGCGACTTGACTGCAGTAAAAACTGAATTTTAACTTACATTTGAGATCGTCTTTGATTTGCGAGGAGTCCTTGTCTAGTCGCGGACGTTTGCGCGGCTGCGGGTTTCTGTAGGAGCGGTTGTCGCGACGCCCTTCGCCTTCATCCTCCGAATCTGAGAGCTCGCCGTCGCCTGTGATGCGTTTATCCTGCGAGACATAAATTGAGTATGAAATCACAGGAATATATAAGCAGCTAGTGTGTAGTAGCAACCTCGAACGAAGGCGCATTGCATAACCAGTCTTTTATGAGAACCCCATCATAACCACAACCACTCTGCCAAGTGTGACTGAACAGAGAGCGAGATAGTGGTGCTCCAACTCGCAAAAGATGGTAATAAAGTGGTAATTGGCTACTTTTACATGGACGCGGAGCGAAGAATCGACCTACATACACTTCTTTTGCTCTCTCCTCTCGGAGTTTCGTGATTGATTGATAACACCCATATTGAGCAGCGTCATAAAACCCTTAACTAGCAGACTAGCGGAGTCTGTATGAGAACCAGATGAATAATAAAGAAAGCTAGGCGGCTTAGTGAGCTTTGATTTTTTTATTATTACATGCATGACAGCACCTTGATAAACTCCAAGTGATTTCACCTACACGAATAACTGAAATACAAGAAAAACAACAGACCTTTTCACTCTGAGGCAATCTCTCGTCTTTGTCAATTTTATCTTCATCTTCAGATTCATCATTGACGGCGTCTTCAGGTATCGCTTGAACCTGTTAAAAGAAAATATGAACAATAATAAGTATTGACAAAATGTGAAATTAAAATGTTGCAGAATGCTAAATCGAATTTCAATCTAAATAATAAACTAGATCTTGTTTATGAACTGACCTACTAGATAGTGATTGAGTATGCATTTTATCTGGGGCAGCCTGCTAAATACAATCTTTACTTGGTTGCCAGATCATGGAAAATGCGTAAGTCAACCATCTGTACTAGGGGAGGCCTATGTCCAGCAGTGGACTAATAAAGGCTGATGATGATGATGCATTATAGGAAAGATTTCAAATCGCCATGAAGAGTCATTCCCGGTCGGTAACACCCCTTCGTCAACACTGTTGACGACTGGGAAAAAAAATCCCACTCGTTCACAGTGTTGACAACCGCAACTTTTATTTCCGGATCATTCCCAGTCGGTAAGTGCAAATTCTGTCTAAATGTCAAAAGAGAAAGGGATTTTTAGGTTATGGGGGGTCATGTTTATAAACCTTGTATCTCTGAGTTTTAGTAGTTTAGTATTATAATGGTGCCATTAATGTTATAAATAAATAATCGAGTCTAATTACCTGAACACCTGGCGCGTGTGGCAGCATTCTGAGATTCTCAAACAGTCTGTTCTTGATTTTCTCCAAATATTCTGGCGTGTTCTGGTTGGACATGTTACTGGGTGATATGTGCAGTTTGAAGTCCGGCCCGAAGTATTCGAAGTAATCGTTGTAGGGCAGCTCATTCGCGATCTCCACGCCGAGAGCGACGGACGTCTCGTACGTCCAGCAACGAGAAACGTTGCGAATTGTGTAGCTGAAGACAAATAGTACTATTAGATGGTTTGGTTGGTGGTATGGGATCATCAATTTGACAGACAATGACGACTATCTGGGTTTGTCTCAAATCAAAACCTAAACTGAACTAACTGAGTGGGTCAACCAGGGATGATAATAATGTTTCTTAATTCCTATTAAAATCATTTTTTTCTTGCCTAACCCTCGTAAAAATAATTTTACAAGGATATGTTCAGCGGTGGACGTATGTGTGATGATGAGGAGGTTCAAATTTGGTTGTTTAAAAAAATTTGGAATAATTGGTAACTTACCCTCCGCCACCAACGAGAAGGAAAGGTAGACCGAATCGTTTGACCAACTCCACGCACCGCCCGTGACCCCGCACAGTCAAGTTGAAACATCCCAGTCTGTCACCTAATAAAATGAAAACATTAAATGCCTTTGTCCAGCAATGGTACACAGAAGTTACAAGAACTTTAATTTTCAGATAAATCAAACTAATAAATGAGAATAATATCCATAGCCTAAACATCGATTTAATGCTCAATAAATGGAACCGTCGACAAAATATTCTTTTTTTTAAAACGACGCGGAACGCCCAGTGTTAGGTGTATATAAGACACGCATCGTGGCCTTTAACTGCGTTACATCTACGTTCTTCTGCGAAAGGTGCAACTAGAAAAGGTTGGCTTTTATTTACTCAACAGTAAGAAAAATCAATAAAATCATAACGAGTTTAATTTTATCTTTGATAAGTGGTTAATTTGTCTCGCTACGACCGTACCTGTAAGAGAATCAGCGCCACACTGCAACACAACGGCGCTGGGTTGGAACGTCTCCATGACTTTTGAGATAATCGGCACGAATATGGACTCGTAGGATTCGTCGTCCATGCCATCACGGAGTGGTATGTTCACCGCGTAGTATTTCCCTTTACCGGCGCCGATGTCGCGAAGATCACCTGTGGCAGAACAGTTACATTGGGGATTATATCTTATTATTGTCATAAATAATCATTACTGCGAAATGGAAGGATGTTTGCTATGCTTACTTCTGAATGGATTAAACTGAAACTAAGCAGATTTTTGTATTTAGACCGAAATATAAGTTTAACTGGTTATTCCGGATAAATGCTTGCTTACTTATTCACAGGGAGGTACAGAAAAAAGCTAGAGCAGGTCCCAACTTTGGCACATAAAAATGTCGAAATGTGACTTGATTAAACAGTCGTGTGAATAAAAAGTGTATTTGGTTAATCAAACATACCTGTTCCCGGGAAATACTCTCCATACTTATGGAAAGAAACAGTCATAACTCTGTCAGTGGTGTAAAACGCTTCCTCCACACCGTCTCCATGATGCACATCAATATCAATGTACAAAACCCGCTGGTGATACTTCAGCAGCTCAAGAATGCCCAGTACAATGTCGTTGACGTAGCAGAAACCAGACGCTTCAGATTTCTTGGCGTGATGGAGTCCGCCGCCCCAGTTTATGCAGATTTCTGATGCCTGAGGAAAAAAAACCGTTACATTGATTGGATGGCTAATTGGATCTAAATGAAAAGCAAGAACAGATTAAGACAGTGTACCTAATATTAATATGATAAATTTTATCATATTGGGTAATATGTGTGTAGCTAATTGCATATTGTTGGATCTTATAAGACAAAGTTTAGCGCGGAATTGTTTTAAAATTTTGAAAATTACCAACCTGCTTATTCAATTTGACTGCCGCAGCAACAGAACCACCAGCGGATAGTTGACAGAACTCATATAAACCATCAAACACAGGACAATCTTCTCCAACATTAACTGTAAGCAAATAAAATAAAATTTAAAATGGATCTGATCATGTCAAATGGGTAGTCTTTAATGAGATGAGAGATACAACAAACAAACAAGTGGTGTCCCACCTTCTGCCGGGCACACAAGGCCTTGGTCCCTCCCCGTATCTCCTGAGTGGCATAGATTCGTCACGCCATCGCGATCTGCCACAGCTTAAATTGTAGGAGTTATCTTAACCCACCATTTTCAGGCATGCGGCAGACATGACCAAACCAGCTCCATTTAAGCTTCGCAACTTTTTGAGCTACATCAGCAATCTGTACTTGGGAGCGCCGTGTCGAGTTCAAGATTCGGTCTGTCAGTTTCACATTTGGTAAGCTGCGTAAATTTTTAGTCCAAGCTCGAGGCTAACATACAGAGCTCAGATCTTCGAGCATATTGGGCAGAGAAGATGACAATATCATTGGCGAAACTGATATTGGTTAAAATATTGCCGACACTAACGCTTCGCCTCTGCCTTCCCACCAAGTTGTTAGCTTCCTGAAGACTTCTTTGTGGGAACTTGTAAATATATTTTGATGACAGCGGATCACCTTGCACCACATTCTTTTAACATGACCGCGTTAAAAAGGAATTTTGAGCCTTGGATTTGTTGCAGTTTTATTGACGTCGATATGACAAATATATTTTTTTACGAAGTTTAACATTGAATGCCCATTCTTTCCATAAAGTTATTTAATATACTAGTATCGTAAATGCGAATATTTGTTACGTCTTCACGACATATCTATCTACTGAAAGGATGGGACGAAAACTTTGCTTATATGAAGTTTTAGACATTTTAGGCTATTTATTCCGAGACGCGTCCGAAGCTGATACATAGGTGTCAACCTGTGTGTGTGTGGTAATGGTGAGTCTAGAAGGGCAGATAGGGAAATCAAAAACTACACCTACTTTAAAAATAAACTTTGGAGTTTTTAACACTTACATCTTTGCATTTGCTTGTTGTATTCGTTCACATTATCAGGTCTAATAGAACGTAGGAATCGAATATAATCATCTGAATGGAATTTTGTCATTTCATCTGCAGTAGCTTTATGAGGTCTCTGGAAAAATAACAACTTATTAATTTTGTTGGAACAGGCCAGCCAGATCCTATAGATCCTTACCTTACATAAAACTTGACAAGACATGACAAGTTCTGTTATACAGGGTGTTCTATGCATCAAAGATCAAACAAAAAGGGGAAGTGGATTAGACGTCGCCAACCTGCATTGATTTAAGTATTGAACAACTACAAAGACGAGATATTTGTACCAAATTTAGCTAAAGCTCCTAATATGTAAAATATAGTTTATCAACTTTTAATAGGTCAAGGAGGCTTTGCGCATTACCTAAATAAATTTAAATGTAAAAATGCTTCGAGATTGTATATACCAGCAGGATGTATGTGCAATCCTGATGATCCTGATGAACTGACATCGATGAGATTTAATCTGGATCTACTTAACTTTTTTGCTAGCTACATGAAGGGTAGAATGCAATACGTGGACTACCGTGGGTACCTTTCGGAACCTTTCTACACATATTCAGGTGTAAGTCAAGGTAGTAACCTAGGCCCACTTGAATTTTTAATAACGATAAACGATCTGCCTGGTGTCGTAAATGATTCCGTTTGTCTTCTGTTTGCCGATGATCTAAAGCGATTGCAACGTGACATAGACCGTGTTTCCCATTGGAGTCATGATAACAGGCTCTTTTTTATTGCATCCAAATGCTGTATTATTATTTTACCTACGGGGGCCGTGCAATAAACCCTGTTATATATGACTATTTGCTGGGTTCAGATTGTGTAGATCGAGTGCATTCTGTTCCGAAGCTATGTTGTAGATATTTGCAGAAAGGCTTTCAGAAATCTGGGCACCATTAAGGTACTGTATAATGCGCTAGTTAGAAGTAGGTTGGAGTGTGGAGCCATGATATGGAGCCCTCATGAAAAAAAAAGTACAGTTACATATACATATAATAAACATTTAAGGTCCCTTTATTTAAGATTATACGGAGTTTGCCCATTTTTACCAGACTACCAACAGGGAAGGGTTATGTATGAGGTTGGCACCCTATGTTTGTATCTATTTCTCATTAATGTATCCCACTCTATTTGTTCTAGGTATGGTAGGGTATCTTAAACTTAAATTAGGAGGGATATGAAGTTAACTATGTTCAATTTTAGTATTATTAGAGGCATAATACACAACCCTCTGGTTTTAGTGAAGGTAGGACTGTACTTACCAAACAGGTATGTATACGCCCGCCGAAGTTAAGTAAAGTAGTTTAATATGTTATAGTATTAAGTTAGAGTTAGTAGCTTGTTGGTGTAATTTCGTTAATGTTTAGTAGTGAATAAGTATTAATTTAGTAAGTGTATATACATATAGCTTTTCTATATTTCTTTGTCGCTTTGGTACTGCACTGTAATGGCAATGTAATTAAGTAACAAAATAAATAAATAAAAAATAAGTTATATTTATGTACGAACCTTTGTAATTTAAGAAAAAAATTAGGATTAATTAAACAGCTGACTAAGCAAAGTGTTAGCCTAAAAATGTCTCCAAACCATATCGGCAGGAAAAAAGGTGGAAGAAACATTTTTAAAAAATGAGTATAAAAATAAGTTAAAATTTTGACTAGTTTTTTGTACGGAATAGCTCAACCTTATTTGTTCCAAAACTTTAATTCTACGAGAAAAGGTTCTTTTACATATGCTGAAAACTTAAATAAAACCGGCCAAGTGCGAGTCGGACTCGTGCACGAAGGGTTCCGTACCATTATCTATAAAAACGGCAAAAAAAAATCACACGTTTATTGTATGGGAGCTCCCTTAAATATTTCTTTTATTCTGTTTTTTAGTATTTGTTCTTATAGCGGCAACAGAAATACATCATCTGTGAAAATTTCAACTGTCTAACTATCACGGTTCATGAGATACAGCCTGGTGACAGACGGACAGTGAAGTCTCAGTTATAGGGTCCCGTTTTTACCCTTAGGGTACGGAACCCTAAAAAGAACAATTGAGTAAATTCCAAATTCTGTTTGATCGTTGATGCTTCGAATAACCTGTTTGAGGACAAATTGTAAGAGTAAATTCTAGCTAAAAACTCACATAAATCTCCATTTTCCTGTATAAACCATAGTTCAATAATAAATTATGGGTCATACGTATACGGTGGGGTTTCATGGGATGTCCCTGTCCATAATAATAGTTTCCTATGTCACCTAAAAAGTAAGATCAGAAGTAGGTATCACCAATTTTAACTTTATATCAACATGTTGCTCAAGTCATTCTACAGCTTTACACAATCAGCCTGTAGTGAGATTATCGCTGGACGAACTTGAACCATGTGGCCAATGGG
The DNA here is from genome assembly GCA_947086465.1 of Eupithecia exiguata. Classification (NCBI taxonomy): domain Eukaryota; kingdom Metazoa; phylum Arthropoda; class Insecta; order Lepidoptera; family Geometridae; genus Eupithecia; species Eupithecia exiguata. Next base: position 6,127,700 of record OX352238.1, on the reverse strand, counting down.
AGCATTGAACGCGGGACAGACGCGACAAAATGGCCTGAGCAACGATACGATAAAATAATGAAGACGGTTACTTTTGGCAAATGTTTACCATTCAGTGAAAATTTCACAACTTAAGCTTTATTTATAAACATTTAAATAACAGCACATTACCAAATCTATGAAACATAAGATATTTTCGAAATTTACAAACAAATAATTGGTTGTGGCGGGGAACAAACTTTGTGTTACTTACTGTCATAGTAATAGCAGACTCTCTTCTTGCTATGGGGCTGCATGGCCATTTTAAAAATGTAGTTATTACTTTGCAGCTCTAATAATCACTAGAACTCAATACCGGTGTTTATTAAAATAAAATTAAAACTTTGAAACCACACCGCATCACAAGCAACTCGATTCAATTCATTCATTCATTCCAAAGAGTATACAATAACTGTATTCATTCAATTCACAGATGCAAGCAAAGCAAAGCAAGGCACAACAAATTTCTCTTTCTTTCTTATCGTAGATGGAGAATTTACCTTATTATTCTATCTCTTTCCTTACATTCGCCTGAACTTCGCATTTTCCATGTTGCCAACCTGACAAATAAAAAAACCAGCTAAGTGTTTAGTTCACTCATACACGGCGAAGTTAATGTATATACCATGCACGAGGGGTCCCGTACCAGATTATATTACGTATCACTTAATAATAGAGTTTATTAAGTGATACGTAGTTTTTCTTAATAAGAGTTAGATTTACTGTATAAAACAACTAAATCTCTATTTCTTAAGGCTAACAGAATAAACATTTAGACAAGTCAAATTATATACCATAAAGAGCTTTATAAACAGTAAGTAATTATTATCAAATAAGAAATTAGGTGTTAATGATTTTATCCACCTAAATTTTTTGTCCACAAGTGCAACCACTAGTATGTTTATGTTTCACTTTAACATGTACCTACTTAGGCAAAATAAATATTATATCTAAGTTTATACATATAATAATGTGATTCAGATAGATACCTACATGTTAATATTTATAACGAAGTAACTAAGCTTAACATTATTTTCCTTAAATAGTATTGTCGGTGCGAAACTGGGCGACATCTTGCCAAGCATTAACATCATTGAAGTAATCATGAATGGAGAAAAGGCTTTCTTGTTAAGATTTCGTTTTATGTACTACCTGTACTGTAAAAATTTACGAATAGGGAGCTCATTTCAATCGCTTCTTTAACAAGTCTTGTTATAGAAGCCTACGCAATAACCTATAAATGATTACCCTACTTTTCTTATTCTATATACTGGGATGTGTAGGTTTGTTCTTGTATTTATATTTATGTTTTCAACATCACATTTTTAGGTTTCCGTACCCAAAGGGTAAGACGGGACCCTATTACTAAGACTTGTCACCAGGCTGTATCTCATGAACTGTGATAGTTAGATAGTTGAAATTTTCACAGATGATGTATTTCTTCTGCCGCTATAACATCAAATACTAAAATAATAGAATAAAATAAATATTTAAGGGGGCTTCCATACAGCAAACCTATTTTTTTGCCGTATTTATAGATAATGGTACGTAATCCTTCGTGCGCGAGTCCGACTCGCACTTGGCAGGTTCATTTCAAAAGCTATCTCTATTTTTGTGCACATACATTAGATTTTCTTAGATGTATTGCGATATAACTGTCTTTAATTAATTTCTTCAAAGAGTGGCGTGGCCTTAATTTAGAAGTAGCGCGTACAGCCCTTTTTTTATAGAACAAAGATAGGTAGTCTAGATGTCGTCGGCTGCCCGTCCTTCTATCTATTCTATATATTATAATAAAATTGTAACAGTCCTGTCCAGTCCAACTCTGCACATTGAAGATATGAATTTTTTTAGGTGGGCACTCCTTATTATCTAAACTGAAGTCAAAACTGTCATTATTTTAAATTTAAGACTATCTGTTTCTTAGGCACGCATTGCGCCGAAACGACTGGATTACTGAATTAATTAATTCACAACGCGTTGAACGATTTCTTTCATTCTTTTTCTTTTGAAACCGTGTTGCAAAATCGTAAAAAATCTGCCGATATCATTATTGGGCTATATTTGTCCACAGCTGACCATAGGTAGGTCTCCCCTCATGAACATAAGTAGGTACCTACATACCTACTTTTAAAAAAATTGGTGAGATCATAACAAAAACAAAAATGCAAAACGAAAACCTCTCATTCATGCAAGACTTCGATCAAAAATAAGTACCTAGTTCGCGGCCGGCAAAGCCGGAAATTTTTGATCGAAGATGCAAGTATATAAAGTTACTCTATGACACCAACCACAGAGTAGAGTACAATAATTAACTAACGGGGACACCAAACCAACTCACATGAAGTGGTTGCCAACGCAGCAAGCAAGATGAAGATGTTCACTCTGGAACAAGGCAAATCTACGTCACATTATTATTCAATATTCATGAAAGACGACAAATCAGAATCATTCATTCTATCAAAATGTTGCCAAGTTAGCCATTCTTTGGCGAGAACCTGCAGCTTTTATAAAAATATAAGTATTTTATTAGAAACATACTATTTATTATATTTTTTAGGGTCCCATACCCACAGGGTAACAGCGGGACCCTATTACTAAGACTTCGCTGTCTGTCTGTCACCAGGCTGTATCTCATTAACCATGATAGTTAGACAGTTGAAATTTTCACAGATGATCTATTTCTGTTGCTGCTATAACAACAAATACTAAAAAACAGAATAAAATAAATATTTAAAGGGGCTCCCATACAACAAACGTAATTTTTTTGCCGTTTTTATTGATAATGATACGGAACTCTTCGTGCGCGAGCCAGACTCGCACTTGGCTGGTTTTATTTTACTCTAGGTAGGTACTTATTTCTCTTGAAATCGGTAGCTTTCTTATATAAGGGATTTTTTTCATTACCACTATATTATTATCTGTTTATAAATATTAAGAAATAAACGTTCATAAACAAATATTCAGTTCGAAATTAGTTTGACTAGACTGAAGAATTAGCGAATGCCGCTTTTGCTGTAAATTTGACAGCAAAAGCAAAAGCGACAGGGCCTATCCACTATTATTATACCAGCAGTCAAATAATTTTATTATATGACTTTTATAATATTATATCGTAACGTTATTAGTCAGATGTAACATTACTGCGAAAATGATTCTTCGAATAATGTTTATACTACCTACGACTGATACTGAATAGGCATGTCTTCGTAATAATGTGTTTTCTGTGATGATGAATGAACGAATGAATTTCATGTAGCTTTTGACCATTTCTCTATGTTCCTTCGCGGGCAACCGGCAACACTGAGAAGACAAGGAAGAAGCAGAAGAAAATTTCAATTTCATTCTTTCCATAAAAGCAGTGGTTTCGGTAGGTCGTGTTCGTCGCTGTTTCAATTTATTTTTTCTAATTTGTTTCTTGGTTAATGCAAGGTTTAAATATTGTTTCGTTCTGTGAAATTTTGATTAGTGTTCGATTCAGTATTTTATAAAGTTCTGTGTTGTCGCTTACAGGCCCTGCTCCTACTGAAGATTTGAATTACATCTTTCAAAATCTTTACCATCTCTTCATCAAATCAAAATTCTACCATGTGAGTACATAATTTATGGATAAAATGTCTATTTTCTCTTTATATTTTGTCTCTCAATAAGAAATACGAGTTTAACCTCTAGTGAAAACCACCATCCATGACGACATTGATGGTGGATGGATGGTGCATGTTTTCAGAGTATTTCTCAATTTATGAAATGATTTCTACTTCAATGTCGATGTTATATCAACGTTACAACGGTTAGGTTTGTGGCATTCTCTTACTATAATTTATCTGCAATGCGTCATTTTTATTGATTATTCAGTTAACGCGCATGCCCGTTAGATTTTTCAGTTGTGACCTATGCATGTACATACGTGGCCTAGCCAGCCATTTTGTGGTTACTTCGTCTTCAAAGATCGATAATCTCAAATTGTCTACATCACCACCATAGTCACGACTCGATCAACAAGTTCATATAGTTAGTTACTACTAGCCAATACGTTCGTGTTCTGTTGTAGGTCTGGAAATTGGAATAATAACCGTGGTGGTAGCGGTGGCTCTCGTTATGGAAGCGGCGGCGGCGGTGGTGGAGGCGGCGGTCGGTTCGGAGGTGGCGGAGGTGGATATGGTGGCGGCGGCGGCGGCAGGAAAGAATTCTCCGGCGGTCAAAACATGCGCCGCCCTAACTGGGACTCGATGTCACTGCAGCCCTTTAATAAGAACTTCTACAACCCGCATCCCACTGTTCTCAATCGATCACCATATGATGTGGAAGAATTCAGAAACACGCATGAAATTACCATCAGTGGTGTTGATGTGCCTGTGCCAATACAACATTTTAATGAAGGAAATTTTCCTGATTATGTAAATCAGAGCATTTCTAGTATGGGATACAAAGAGCCTACCCCAATTCAAGCTCAAGGCTGGCCCATTGCAATGTCTGGTCAGAACTTAGTTGGCATTGCCCAGACTGGATCAGGAAAGACATTGGCATACATACTACCTGCCATTGTACATATTAACAACCAACCCCCTATTCGCAAAGGAGATGGGCCAATTGCACTAGTGCTTGCACCTACCAGAGAACTGGCACAGCAGATACAGCAAGTAGCTGCCGACTTCGGTAACTCTGCCTATGTACGCAACACTTGCATATTTGGAGGTGCTCCTAAGAGAGAGCAAGCACGTGACTTGGAGAGAGGTGTGGAAATAGTGATTGCTACTCCTGGAAGACTGATTGATTTCCTTGAAAAGGGTACAACAAATTTGCAGCGATGCACTTACCTTGTGCTTGATGAAGCTGACCGCATGTTGGATATGGGTTTTGAACCTCAAATCAGGAAGATTATTGAGCAAATTCGCCCAGACAGACAGACCGTCATGTGGTCTGCCACATGGCCTAAAGAAGTCCGAAAATTGGCTGAGGACTATCTTGGAGACTATGTCCAGATCAATGTTGGATCTATGCAACTCTCTGCCAATCACAATATCCTTCAAATTATTGATGTTTGCCAAGAACATGAAAAGGAAAATAAGTAAGTTAAATTCATATAGGTAATTCAGTCCATTTTTATTAGGCATTCTATCCTATGATGAGTCTACTCTGGATGAATAATTTTTGATTAGAAATAGCATTTACTCCTCTAAGAAGATCTGAGCTTACTAAACAATAGCTTTGTCCATGATCATTTACTATTGTTTGTTAATTCTAATGTTGTTTCAGGCTAAATGTGCTTCTTCAAGAAATTGGCCAGAGTCAAGAACCTGGAGCTAAAACTATAATATTTGTCGAGACTAAGAGGAAAGTGGAGAATATCACTAGGAATATAAGACGCTATGGATGGCCTGCAGTTTGCATGCATGGAGACAAGACACAGCAAGAGAGAGATGACGTGTTGTATCAATTCAAGCAGGGAAGAGCTAGTATACTTGTTGCAACAGATGTTGCTGCCCGTGGACTTGGTTAGTATTTTTCTGTCTCTAGGTCTGAACAGGTTTAATGGATACTTCACTTGTATGATCAGCATAATTTATTATGTAAATTTCTAATAATGACAATTGTTTTGTGTATACTTTCAGAGGCACTGGCGGAAAGTTATTGTGTTCTATCTGATTACTGCCTCAGACTATCAGGCATGTTACTACTGCACTGGATTACATAATGACCATTGTCTGATGCAGTTGCCAACTGTTGAGAATGCAATAACTCGTCATTATTATGGTGCCTCGCCTTTCACTATGATGGGACCTGAGGCCGGAAAACTTGATGGTTTGTCCGTAAAACATGCGGATACACTTGATAGTGGAAAACCTGGTGATGCACTGCTTTTTAAAGATAATTTTGCCTAAGATACTACATGGTGCATCATGAAAAACTTGACCAGACAAGATTGCAGCAAGAGGTCAAGGGTTTTCTGTTTCGGTCGCAATGGAGCTTTGAAGAGGGCTATCTAAAGATTGAATGAACAGAATATATTCAACGCCCTTAAGAAGTCTCCAGGGTTCTGAGTGAGAGGCAAAGTGTATTGACTGTTGTATTTGATCATACTATGTACACATCCATGTAAGTAATACTACTAAGTGTTACCAACCTGATTTTTACTAACCTTTTTCTTTTTTTATTCTAGTTATCTGCAAGCTTTGCCAAACATACTTGCTTGAAGAATCTAATATTGTTATTTTTTTAGATGTGGAAGGGATCAAATATGTTATCAATTTTGACTATCCTAATTCATCTGAGGACTATATCCACCGAATTGGAAGAACTGGAAGGTCAAAATCAAAAGGCACATCTTATGCCTTCTTCACACCTGGAAACTCAAGGCAAGCCAAAGACCTCGTCTCTGTACTTACAGAAGCCAACCAGGTTTGTAAAAACATGTTTTTATTTTGATATCCTCATACCTTTGGCATGGGTACGTTTTTCAATGGCGTGACATGAATGCGAGTATGAGGTAAAGTAAAACAGCTACATGCCTTCGGTGTTCACACATGTTTTGTCTGAATCCCATCCTCAGATGCTGTCACATTTATACATAGCTGTAATCTTTAATGTCTGGTGTTGAATTTAAAAGCAATGATTCATGTGTTTTTTTGTTGTTGCAGGTGATAAACCCTCAGTTGCAGACAATGGCTGAGCGCTCTGGAGGTGGTGGTGGAGGCTGGAACAGGAGCCGGTATGGAGGTGGCCGCGGAGGTGGTGGTGGAGGCTCCTTCAAACGTGGGAGCAATTTTGGTGGAAGCAAAGGACCGGGACATAAACGATTTAATGAATATTAACTTACCATGTAGTAGTATTAATGTGTAATTGTAGTAGCCAATCCTCATAGGAGTACTTTGTGTGAAAGTTGTGTACTGTAGAAACCTGGATGTAAGGTGTTTCAGTGATTGCTAGTTAATTTTATTTATTCTAAATGTCGATGTCGTAGATTTTCTGTTAAAATATCCTGTAAACTTTTCTCTTATTTAGTTGAATACTGTGATATTTGTTTTAATTCTATGGAGGATTCGCTGATATCATGTTGTGGTGAAGTAGGACGTATTCTACTATTTTTATATGATTATTTGAACTACCAACAACATCCTAAATTCGTTCATAAAATGTCCGTCATTCCAATTCCTTGTTCTGTCTTTTGACTTCCGTAACTTGATTCTGTAAGGAATTCAATAAAATAAGTAAGAAATGTACAATTTTGTTTTACTTATGTCATTGCATAACTAGGTACCTATAGGGTAAAACGCCCAAGCAGTCGCCTGATTACCAGGGATCGGAATAGGTAGAGTTTTTATGTACCTACCTAATGTTGTAAAAAGCCTAGGATAACATAACATGGATATGCCTTTTTAATCCCTGGATTGAGGATTGATCAAATGTTTTCTCATTTTCAGGGATTGATATTATTGTCTTCTAAATTTCTTCTTTCCTATGTTAAACACAAATTAGGTAGCGTAACCACACCTGGCCTTCCTCCAGTAGTACTTATCCAAAATATCATACTAATTTAACATTTTTTTTTTGGGGTTGGCCCCCAAACTTTAATTATGTAGGTATGTAAAATAAGTGAGATATTTTGGATAGGTACACAAAAAAAGTAATTTTAGATACGAGATTAGACCAGGGCTGGGAGAGGTGGAGGAGTCAAATAATAGAATCAAATTAGAACTAGTATTTACAATTGAGCTCACTGCAAACAACCTAGAGGTAGCTCAACTGATAAATATCAATACAGTCGAAACTCTCCCCAAGACGCTGACTGCATTGTCCTGCTGTTCAGAAAGAATAGAGACATGGATAAATGAAACAAAGTTGTCATTAAGTATATATAATTTTTATTAATCAAATCAGTATTAACAAGTCAATGAAATGAAATATTAAAAAATCAATCAGTTTCTATTTCAACTATCTCAGAAATACTGGCGGAAGCTAAAGGTTCACGTCCACATCATTTACTTATTTATTTATTTAAAGAATTCAAATATATTATCATAATTTTTTCAATATTTTCTTTTAATCGGTTTCGATATGGGTGCAACACCCACTTAAAAGTTGAAAATGATCTTTCAACATCAACCAATGTGAGCGGAGCAAATTCTAGCAACGTTTCGTGGCTAGTTTCGCTAATATTTCTAACGACATCCAAGTCTGGATTTCGATTCATAATTTATTCAAGTTTTTTTGTAGTGCATCATTTCCCGTCCAATTAATGACTGCTCTCACTGTGTCAAAAACTACTAAAGCTTCCGTAATAGACAGGTTATGCTTTTGCAAGTTTTCCAGGGCTAATTGAATGATTTTAAAGTATTTCTCCATGTAAATCAATTGTGTTTGTAAATTTTCATTGTTCATTGCATGTTTTGCTTGTCTAATACAAAGTGCATCTCGGTTGTTTAACATAGTAAATAGGTACGTCTTGTATTTTATCAAAATATTTGGCAAAGTAAAATGATGCCTCTAGCCAGATGTATCTTGTAATAACAGGCTGTGGAGGCAAAGGTAAATCTGGGTATTTTTCTTTCAAAATTTTTACTCTACTTGGGGACTTAAGAAATGTTTTTTTTACATTTGATATAAGCATATCGACATTCTTGTATTGAACTCATATTTGTTCTGTGAGACGGTGCAATGCATGACCTAAACATATAATGTGAACAAGTTTTGGAAATTTACTTTTTAAAATACGCCCAGCTAACAACATGTATGCTACACTGTCTGTACACATTATCAACACATCAGTTACTCTAGATTCAAAAGAATCGCCCCACGTATTTTGAAAAGTTTCTATAACAAATAGAGAAATTGTATTGCCATTTACTTTTTCTAATGCTTTACAAGCTATCAAGTGTGTCTTATTTGGTTTTAAGGGGCTTAAAATCCTGACCATTAAATGCACTATGTATCTACCTAATATATCTGTTGTCTCATCTAAGGATACCCACAATTTGGCGTTTCCTATTTTGGTGTAAATTTCTTGAATTCTGTTTCTGTAAACTTCTAAGTAAACTTTTCGTAGTAACGATTCGTCTGGTACAGATCTGCCACTGCATTTGCAACACAAATATTTTGCAAAAAACTTTTTGAATGCGGTGTTATTGACTTGAGACCACGGTACACATGATTAAAAATTCAATAAAATCAAAATAGAAGTCTTCCATTGGCGATTTTCGGGTTCCTTTATGTGTAGCTCCATTAATGTGTCGGTCTAAATTGCTTTTTTTTGTAGCCTTTATAGAAGTTTCACACTTAGCACAAAATATTGTTCCACTTGCATGGTCGTAGGTTAAATTTGAATCGTCTTTGATCCAGCTCCGCACAACGTCTTCCCTATAGTTGGGTGTTCCATGATGGCACAAACAAAATGGAGGAGTTGCTTTCTTGTTGTAGAAATGGATTACCTAGAATACAACAGAAGATCGTGAACACAAAGTATTTTAATTTAACAGCAGTTTAAGCGATGTAGCTAAAGATCAAAGAGAGGAAAAGCCGGTTAGTTACGCTATACACAGATTTTAAAATACCTAATGAAAAATGCCGCTATGCTACGAATTTTTCAGTTCTAACTCCAACAATGGAAGATATAGTTCGATAGAAAAGTTTTTCTACAGTATACTCCTAAAGCTAGTCTGGGTCTACAGAATTTGAAGGAAAAAAATGATAAATTAAAATGCCCTTAATATCTTTTAAGCTTCTAATGTGTTTTTCAAAAGTATTCTGTACCGACGTGAAATTCGTACCTGTTTGCACTCGTTCATGGCTAGGGACAATTCATTATTTATAAGATGTACCAAAACCGCAATCCTACTGTCTCTTTTTATTCAAAGTTAAAAGTTAATAACCAGGTATAAATTCCCGGAAGAGTTCATTGTTGTAGCTTACCTAAAAAACTGCATCGTGCATAGCGGAAATCCAGCGAACTAACCGGAAAAGACTAGCACTAAACTAGACTAGCTTTTATGTAGAATATACATTAAAATTGAAATTTTATATGTAGTCAAGATTATACAAATAATAAAGCTATTGAAACTCACCTTATGTGTAGGTATCTTGAAACTGAATTCAAATACAGGAGCAAATATCACGTGTGTTTAGTATTGTTCACAACACAACTATCAAAATTAAAAGTCCCAGTCCAATAAACGTAGCCAAAATCGTCAAAATATGCAGGTACAATCCAAAAAAAACGTAAGCCAAGGTCAGTGATATGAAAATCCAATACCGAAAATAAATGCACCCACACTCAACGCACCGAAGAAGACGAGTGAACCAAAATGTATATCCACCCTCTCTTTGAACTGGTCGTCCCCTCACCCCGTAACGTCCACCCCGCACCCCGCCTTGTAGCGGTAGGAATATGAACAATAGAAAGAGAAATAAATAACGTCTACGCGGTCCACACGCTGGGTTGAGAAACAAAAACGGCTATCTGACTTACCGGGCCGGAATCAATCACTTTTATATTTTTTATAATATTAAGATTCCTAATTATATTTTAGGAATGAAAATGTTTCGTGTTTGAAGTACGTAAATAAATTTTAGAAGAATTTCGGGATTGATATTGTATAGCAATCCCGAGATTAAAAGGCATATCCATATTAAGCTATCGTAGTAGCGTATATGACGTCATTTGGTACTTAAAAACTCTACCTATTCCGATCCCTGCTGATTACGCTTTGTTACGTGTTGTCACCGACTAGGATGAAAACAATTTGGAATTTATTTTTAATGTAGTCAAATAGCCTATTCCTTGCAAAACGCAGAAAATATTGAAAACCGCTAAAATATTTGGTTCTCGAGATATAGCCAACCCACTGCCCACTTCAAGCTTGTTAATCCTTTGAGCTATGTCGCTAACCTTGGTTCTCTGTCGGATGTACCTATTCGTTATGAATTTTATCTTTCATAGAAACTCCGAGCATAGCTTTCTCCATAGCTCGCTGGGCGACTTTAAACTGGTGTGTACCAGCCATACTGTTAATGTCGACGTTTCGAATCGTACATTGTTTTGATATGAAGTAGGGCCCACTTTTTGTTGTTAAATTTGCAAGGAATTAGACTTCCATAAGGTCAAACACTATAATAAGAACAGACAGCTGTCTGTTCATAAAATTTGTTACGTAAAAAAAGCCTACATATCCATAATATACAGGGTGGGAAGAATCTATGAACTACCTTAAATCCTTTAGCTAGCTCATTTAACTGAAAGGAAACATTCCTTTATTTTTAAAAAGAAACATAATTGCATTCAAAGATTTTCTAAAAATTCCTTGTCTTACCTGGGAATCGAACCAACTAAAAATTTAAACAATAAACCCTCGCTATTTTATTATGCGAATCAGTAGGATTATTGTTAAGGATAAAAATTGTCTAATAAACATTGCACCTTTCACTCATCTGTTGTATAAGATCCCATGAAATCGAATATTTATTACATGTTCTGATTAACAATACCTAGTATTGTTCACTTGTAACAAGTAAATGACACGTTATAATTTTCTTATCTCTAACATCCAAAGACATCGTATGATGAAGAGGCTTGCTAATGTTATTAATTGCTAAGAAGGTACCATCGAAGTGTGCAACCTTGTTGCACACTTCGATAAGAAAATCGTTAAATGGTAATAATAATCTATGCACAATTCCTTCTTGCATGAGGCGTTCTGACGAAAAGTTTAAAAATGGAGTGTATTTTTTATCAACTTGCGGCAACAAATTTGAATTTCGAACGATAACTTTCATCATTTTCCGTATCCAAAGGGTAAAACGGGACCCCATAACTAAAATTCCGCTGTCCGTCCGTCTGTTTGTCTATCCGTCTGTCACCAGGCTGTATCCGTAACTGTGATAGTTAGACAGTTGAAATTTTCAGAGATGATGAATTTCTGTTTATTAGATAAATTTTATCCTGAACAACAATCCTACAGATTCGCATAATAAAATAGCGGAGGGGTTCATTTTTTAAATTTTTAGTTGGTTCGATTCCCAGGTGAGAGAAGGAATTTTTAGAAGATCTTAAATGCAATTATGTTTCTTTTTAAAAATAAAGGAATGTTTCCTTTCAGTTAAAGGATTTAAGGTAGTTCCCCTCCAGGGCCCGTAGATTCTTTCCACCCTGTATAAAACTCTGATCGCTGGGTTGGGCTGTGGGGATCTCTTTTTTCATTGGGTTAATAAGTATTGTATTGTCTGTCATTCATTACATTCTCCATGTATTCATTCTCTTTGGAAAGAAGTTGAAGTTGGCTAGGTGCGGGAATTTCAGTGAAAACCAGAAAAAATACCTTTCTCACCATTTGTATTTTCTAAATCCGAATTCAGTTATACGTTCTCCGAATATTGAAATAAAAAGCAGCAGAAGCTGCATTGCAAAGTACTAAAACTAAAATAACATAACCTCTAATACTTTCCATGCAATACCCTTGCAACAGTTGTTCAAAGTGCCTGCTGTCTCTGTGATAATTCCAAATGGCTCTTAATACTGTAGTAAAAATAGCAAGACGGAAGGATCTTTTTTCAGCGTAAGTGAAATTCACGTCATCGTAACTGTAGGTATCTCTATGAATTTTTACCCATGCGGCCATGTCTCATAAACAAAAACTAATTTTCTTACAGGGTCTCTAATACTACTAAACTTATAGCTTCAAAACTAGCCGCAGAAAATAGATACAATACCTCTTTCACAAATGCACGAGTTTTCTATTCCTCTCTCCAAAACCAATATTTTGGTCATACCAATGTAAGAGAACTATGTGGTTTACGACTGTATTCTGTTAAGACTAATCAAGAGATAGATGACTATCGTACAGAAAACAATGTGACAATAATTGGTGCAGACATTCCTAATCCCTACATTGATATTGAAAACTGTGAATTCCCTGTCTATATTAAAGAATTTCTTCGAAAACAAGGTTTTGATAAACCCACTGTGATACAATCTCAAGCATGGCCCATTGTAATGAGTGGACAAAATTTTGTTGGCATCGCTCAAACTGGCACTGGCAAAACATTGGCATATCTTTTACCTGCTGTGATACACCTCAAAGAAAAAAAAGCACAAAGAGGAAGAGGTCCAGTAGCATTGGTTCTTGCTCCGACTAGAGAGCTGGCTCGTCAAATTGAGCAAGTTGCCAAACAATTCGAAAGGAAGTTTGATATTCGCTGTGCATGCATATATGGTGGGGCTGGAAGAAGCCCCCAGGCGAGCATGCTTCAATCAGGGGTAGATATAGTTATTGCTACCCCTGGAAGACTTAACGATTTTCTCGTAAGTAAAACTACGAACTTGTCCAGATGCACCTATGTGGTGTTGGATGAGGCTGACAGAATGTTGGACATGGGATTTGAGCCACAGATCCGTCAGGCTCTAGAAGGAGTTCCTCTAGAAAGGCAGATATTGATGTTTTCTGCCACTTGGCCTGTTGAGGTGCAGGAACTGGCCAAAGATTACCTTGGAGAATTTGTGCAAGTAAATGTGGGTTCTACAGAGCTAACAGCTAACCACAACATTCAACAGAAAATTCATATTTGTGAACAGAATGAGAAGTTATCAAAGTAGGTATTCTTGTACATTATTTTCAAAACAAATGTAGTCTTATTGTAGAGTTATAATGTATTGTTTATTTTAATTGAATTTCAGATTTAAAAGTATCATGCATGATATATCAGAAGAAGGCTTTGGGAAGATCTTAGTTTTTACAAATACAAAGAGGTTTGTGGATAACCTGGCTCATGCCCTCTGTCAAAATGGGTGGCCAGCACAGGGCATCCACGGAGATAAGTCGCAGTATCAACGAGATGGAATCATCCAGAAGTTCAAGCGCTCTAACAAAAGCATTCTTGTAGCAACAGATGTTGCAGCCAGAGGATTGGGTGAGTTACTGACTCTAAGTTTAATTATTTGGATCAAGTCAGAAAGCTGAATCACAGCTATCAACTGTATCAAGTATATTGTATGTACTTGATAAAAAAATTCAAAGAGTTGGCCGGTTAGAACTTAATTAGGCAGCACTGTGAGTTAAGCACACAGGGCTTGATACTGGTACCAATATCAAGCCCTGTGATATATTTGAGTATTGTAGTGAAGTACTTTCGGTACGTTGCTCTAAAATACCGGTTTTCAAAGCGATTCTCGCGACGCGACGTTGCATATTTTGGTGGATTTAAGATACGCGTGCATACGGAAGCTATTTTAGCAACCAAACACAAATACTTCTATTAAGTTTTGTTTCTCGTTTGCACAAAATTGAATTATAGTTTTGACACCGATATTCAACGTGCATAATATGGGTAAATACACCGATAATTAAGCCTTGTAAATACCGGTATAATTTATATATATCGATACCAAAGATGTATTTGTACCACGTCAAGTTCAGTTGAACCAGTGGTATTTGAAAGTACCGGTGTTCCAAGCCCTGGAAGCACATAACACTCCTGAGTTAGGCTTAGTTGTCAGACTGTGTGAATGCAGACTGTAGCCTTACACTAAAAAGGTAAAATAATTTAAACAAATTGAATTATTACTTAATTGATAAAGTACTGTTTATACCTACAACCATAGGAATCACATTTATATTAAAAATGCGAAAGTTGATGGCGGTATAGATGTTTTTTACCTCTTCATGCCATACGTCTGAAATTGTATACAGGTAGTTCTGGGCTTGGGATAAAACATAGGTTTCTTTTACTTTTTATCCCATAAATCAGTTCCCATGGGATAAGTAACCTTTAAACGTTTCAATAGAAACAACGCGTGCGAAGCTGCGGGCAGAAACTAGTAATTAATAAATACTCCCTATTTTTCCAGATGTTGACGGCATTACGCACGTTATAAATTACGATTTCCCAAACACAACTGAGGACTACATCCACCGAATCGGGCGCACCGGCCGTAAGGACAACAAGGGCGTCTCACACACGTTACTAACGAGCGAAGACGGCAGGCAAGCTAAGAACCTTATTGCTGTGCTGAAGGAAGCCAACCAGGTTTGTAATTTGTGTTATTTTGAACCTGCTTCTGCTCGCGGCTTCGCTGACGCGCCTCCTGGTTTAAACATAGCCTATAGTTATAAATCCTAATATCATTTACTGATAATGCTATCTCTGGGTAAAATTAAGGAAGAATTTTGAAAATGGGACCTCTTCTTTTAGACATAGAACTAACAAACAAATTTTGTGTCTGTACTATTAGAATGGATTAGAAAGAACGAAAGAAAGAAAAAAAATTGTTGATGCACAAAGGCAAACACCTATTGTATACAGCGGTATTTCATGCTTAGATTTGTGCTTTTTAATTTCTTTTCTATGACATGTTATGTGTACGCCAAAATTCACCGTGATCTGTTCAGTGAAGATCTTAGCTGAAAAACATTTCATTCATCATTCGTCTTCACAAACTTTCGCTTTTATAGTATTAGTAGGATATTTGGGTTATCATTATCAGTTATAAATTATAGAAGAACTATAAAATGCAATGAAAAATTAATTAATGATTTATTATATATATTATTATAACTTTTTCAGGAAATACCCCATGAGCTTCAAGAGCTCCAACACTCATTCACTGCTGACAAAGTCCAAAGCAGATACGGCAAGAGAAGCAACAATTACAACAGGAAGCCGAATTATTCAAACTCGCAGGGTTACAACTCCCGAAATTGGAACTCAAACTCACGAAACTGGGACTCTAATAACTCGCGCAACTATGAATCGAATAACTCGCGAAACTATGACAACAGAGGCGGATACAGAAATAACAGGCGGTCTCGGGACTGGGATGAAGAGGATGACAGATATTAACTATTCCAGCCTGTGCTGCCTGTGCAGCCAGTGATGTTGTGATGTGTGAGTGATATGTTTGTAAACAAACCATATTGAAACAAACCAAAATTTACGCGTTTAGTTTTCGAGTTTCAGATATAATTCCTAGCAATATTTACGAAGGGAACATCTAATATCGACTAGTAATGTAATTAAAAATATACGGCAACAAAGTCATTTTAGGGTATGAGCGGTTTGTTTTCAAGTGTACACATCGAATTTGGCAGGAGTTATAGATTCGACTCAAAAGGCCCATTTCCGTGTCGCTCTGTGAATCACTGGCGACAGTACCGTCATCGTGCTACTTAATTGTGTACAAACAAGCCTCTGCCCGTGACTTAGCTCACTTATTACATGGATAAAACGTAGCCTGTCACTCAGGAATAATACAGAATTACTGAAATATTTTTTTCATTAAAGAAAAAATTGGATCTGTAGTTCCAAGGATTGCTACGCAAACACGCGAAAATCAATCTAGGTACATTAAAAATCCAAAGTATAAACTAAAACTATTATAAAAACAAACAAATACCTGTTTTGAGGTATTGTGTGTATGTCCGGCTATAGATCATCTGCGATAATCATCTGATAATTTCTTAGTGGGTATTGATTCGCCATAAGAAACTTGTCCATGAAGGTGTTACTTCTTTAGACCGTGTAGATCGTGGCTTACCGAATAGTTGTATGTATTATTATAATATGATAATTATAATGTAATATACCTTCCAATGTATTAGATGAAGAAATAGTTTTATTTCACCAACTGGCCACTGGCACGTGGTGTCGCAGTAAACCCTATATTGAGCTATCGTATTTTTGATTAAACTTTTTCATGGTTCGTCTATCAAATATAAAATTATGATTTATGTGTTCAAAAGTAAAATATTATGAGTTATTATCTTTCTAAAATCAGTTATTAAAAGTTGTTGAAACAATGTTACTTTTCCTCCTCTGCGCGTCGTATGTCTTCCGTGAAATCATCTTATCTATCAAATTAGGCATAATACAATACCTCATAATTGCACTCCAAATAAAACTGTTAAACAGGGCAGGGAAAGACTTATACAGATTATGTTGCATGTACAATGCCTTATCGCTTTGAGTGATCTCTGCCAGGCAACCTTTCTACACCAGACTAAAGTAATCAAGTATTTATCTTGCAAACGTAATAAAAATGTACAGCGAGCGAAGCGAGCCGCAATTTTTTTTATATGTCTGTGCGCGTGAGTTTTCGGTAACACCCCTTACGATTCGGATTTGAAGTACTATCTGTGCGCCCCGAGGGGTGCCGAGATGGCACCCCTTGGAACGCGGTACCCGGGGCGGACCGCCCCCCCTTACGCCGCTAGTGGAGTCGAGTACCATCATCATCATCAATCTCTCACGTTTTCGGTTTAAACTGTTTTTTTAAAGACGCACTTTTTTGAACAGGACGGCGCTTTGGTAACTACTTGTGGGCGTGGTCTTCTATCTCCTTGCAGATACGTTCTAGAAAGTTGGTCTTATCGCGTCGACAGAGGAACTGGACCGACCTGTTAAGCTACGAGTACCTGTTTCTTTCATCTATGGTTTTCAGAACCTGCGACCTAAGCGCTTTCCTGTCTTGGATTTTGCTTCATGCCTCGGTAGAGATCCACAATTGCTTGGGACGGCTTGACGTGTGCCCCTTTGTGATGTTCTCCATGGTAATACAGATCTGGTTTTTGAGATGCTCCCATTGTACGTTAGTGTTCGCCTCACACATGTTTATTTTAGGAGTTCTCAAAAATAGTGATTTCTTTAAAAAAAACCTGATTTGTCTGGAATATCGCGCATCAATCAGGTATTCACTGACGGCCTCCCCAGGTAGCGAATACTTGGCGAATACCATCGATGGTCTGGAAGGTTTATTTTAATCTCAAAATAATAGAACCTATATCATGATGACCTACATACTTAGTACTTATTTGACAAGGACCTTGTCCAATCAGGTTCTGTTACTTTTCTGCTGTTTAACATGCCTTGTCAAAAGGGTTGGCATGTTTCTATAGCAACCGCGTCACTTCAATGCATTTTGATATTTCGATAGTGTAGGTACGGCGTCGTCGACATCCTTGTAATTTACGTAATTTAGATATTTTAAGATCAATGAAATAACAAAGCATGTTATTGTAATCTGAAAGAGACATGGCACATATATTACCAGACCTTGATACAACGTCGGTGTTGGATATTGTGGAAAGCAACTTTCAAAAATTGGGATTGGTGAGTTTGTATTTATTATTGTTTACCTTTTTGGAAATCTTCTACAACTTACAAAGCTTTTAATGATTTTGTGTACCTACTACCTACATAAATTGTATGCAAGCGTCCTAGCTTACTTACCTACCTTTCCTTTCATTAAATTTGTGATACATGGGTATTTTTACGTTTTTAATGGATTTTTGCAGAAAACTTACGCAATTCGTATGGTTTACACCGGTGAGCACGGAATACCGGACAAAGATGAATTCGCGCAGCAAATGAAGATAGTTGTCCATATGGTCAACTCCGGCTACTGCGACATAAACATTCATGGGCTACTGTTGGTTTATGACAGTTATTTTGTTCATATTCTGGAGGTTTGTGAATTGTGTACTGTAGGACTTTGTGCTTTGTTAGGGGAAGCCTTCCCCTAACAAACGTCCTGCTGTAGACCAATAAAGGCAAGTGATGATGATGCGAGAAGCACAGGACAGAGGATGCAGAAGCGAAAGGAGGCCAACACCTAGCAGTGGGTGATCAGAACATGGGCTAGTATGATAATAATGCTGAGAAACTTGTGTAAATTGGGATTTTATCTAGACCGTACATTTTAGCTAGATTTTTCATATTCTTCTTTTTGAAGTCGCCTTCAGGTTGCGATTTTTCTTTTGGAGATAACTTGATACAATATTTACCTTGTATTGTAGTTGGATTGTTTTCTCTATAATTTGTATGTCTATCTTGTTACTTGGTATTTTAATAGCGGGTGGTTTAATAGTCGACTTGCACTTGGCCCACTTCACTTAAAATGTAGTGCAGACGGGAGTAAGCGAGATTGTTGTCTAAAATAAATAATTACATAATATAAAATGAATAGGTAAAGCATACTTTTGGTACCTACTTACAGCTTACCTACATCCTTACCAAAATAGACCCTCCATGAATAAAACTATGGGTGCTAATAAGTATCTAAGTATTTCATGATGAACCTAGCCTAGACGCTATGGTCATTGCCTACTGCCATAGCTACTAGGTACTTGCCTTGTTATGATAGGTTAAATGCTTATTAAAATGACCTTTATGTCCAGGGCTCGGAAGACACCGTATTCCGCCAAATACGATTCATGTTCCAACGAGAGATCGACTGGATCAAAGAGAGCTATCAAAGGGACGAAGAAGCACGTTTGGCCGCTATCCAAGCCGCCATTGACTTTGCCCAAGAAGAAGGCATCCCTTACGTCGCACCACCGGAGCCGGAACGTAAAACTCATATCATGTTCAAGAGATTGAAAATTTTGATGGTGTATCATTCTATCAAGACTGTAAGACTTGATTGATATTAAAAACTGGCATAGTAGGTATGATGATAGGTAAATATGATAATACTAGCAGCGCCTCGCGGTTTTACCCGCGTAGTTCCCGTTCCCGTGGTAATTCCGAGATAAAAAGTAGCCTATGTTCTATTCCAAATTATAATCTATCTCTGTGCCAAATTTCATCCAGATACAGCCGTTCTAGCGGGATAAAGGAACAAACATCCATCCATCTATCTATCCATCCATCCATCTAAACTTTCACGTTTATAATATTAGTGAGATTAGTGAGATAAACATGACAATAAATGCACCTAATAGGTAAACTAAGAAACATTATTTATATTATTTTATTTTTACAATAAGGTTAGCCAAGAGTGAGTACACCAGAACTTACAAGTATTTAAATAATTTATAAATTAATTAAGTGCACCAACCTCTTACAGGCCGACACAGCATGCATAAAACTTAAACTATAAGCACTCTTATACAGAGAAAGGGAAATAGTAGAAAACAGTACATACCTAACATACGTTGAAATAAACTGACTAAAATATAATACGTGCATTTATAATGCACGATAAATAAAACTGTTAGGTACAACTTTATTCCGTTTCCTGACTAAAATATTAAATAATAATTTTACATGGACATAAACATAAATAATTAGGTAAAGATGACAAAAATAACATCATATCACGTTGATTAATGCTGACTGCATTGATGTAGGTTACGGAACTCAACGTTAGCATTGCCTTATAAATAGAAATGTAAAAAAAAATGTAAAATGCAATATAAATAAATAATGCAAGTTATGGTCATACAGAGCTAGTATAATTTCCCTGTTCTGAGGTGACCTGACATACAATAATGACGACCTATGTGGCACGGCGGGTGAAGATCAGCCTGCGACGCAGGAGGTGCGGGTTCGACTCCCGTCTCGGGAAAAATGTTTGAACGATCTGCAGATATTTGTTCCGGGTGTTATGGATATTTTCTATGTACCTACAATAAAATAGTATAATTTTTAACTAGGGACTAAACCACCCTATAGGTATTATGTTCGAGGTTGTTATAGGTACTCCCGAAAGGGTACCGAGGGAGGATGACAAGACCGAGTTATACTAGGTGCTTTCGGCCCTTTTGAAAACAATACTTTTCACTTCGATTGTGAGAAAATAAAACAGTCAAAACTTCAGCAACTTCTTCTTCTTTTAACTTCAGTAAATATTGCACACTGTTTTCACTTCTCTAGTTCACGAATTTGTCGTTAGTCCAAAATACCAAATTTCATGCGATTTCGACCGCAACAGATAGAATGATTATTTCTTTGAAATTATTGCAGATAGCATTTTAAATTAAATAAGCAAAGTTCATCAATAAAAATTCAAAGATAATGTAATAAATTCATAGATTCCGCGCTGATACTTTTTTGTCGTTGAGCGCAACGCAAAGTTATACGGATACGGATACGCGGAGCGGAGCAGAATCGACCAATCAGGCACCAGCGAGATGACGTGATTTATACATATATCAGCCAATCTGATAAGTACGCGCGTTGGTGCAGTGTGTACGCACTCTTTAGTCAATAAAATCATGGTTCTTCATAATTTCCAGCTAAACTTCGACAGCTGGCGATCAGTGAAAGCCCGGCCACCGTCGCT